>CM061243.1:71512935-72762935 GCA_030848705.1 Heracleum sosnowskyi
CCAAACTTGCTTCATAGATATTATTGCGTCTGTGTCCAACTAAAACAACTTTCCCTGTAGATTTGCTAACAACCTCACAGTATTCAGGTTGAAAATCTACATGATAACCTCTGTCACAGATTTGACTCACAGATAGTAGATCATGCTTGAGTCCTGGGACAAGAGCTACATTTGTGATGATGACACTTCCAAGATTGATATTACCATATCCCAAAGTACGTCCTATGTTTCCATCTCCATAGGAAACTTTTGGGCCAGCCTTCTCATCATAATCTGATAGCAGGGCTTTATTTCCAGTCATGTGCCCTGAACATCCACTGTCCAAGACTAGGGTGCTCTCCCTTATGCCCTGCAATCTCAAAAAATTACTGAGAGTTAGTTTTAAGGATCCAGACTTGCTTGGATCCTTTGGTTTTCTTTACATTGTTAGCTTTTGCAGCGGAATTCTTATCAACAGAGTTTAAGCTAACAGTGTCAGAGTTTACACTTGCAAAATCAACTTTAACCCATTTCAAATTGGGCTTCAACTCATAATTGTTGTGATAAATAGCATGATAATTCTTGCAAGTATAAATAGAATGCCAAGTACTCCCACAGTGAGTGCATAAAGTATGTGGTCTAACCCTAACATAATCATTCTTTACTCCAGACTTGGAGGGTAAAGAATTAATGTCTTTGTTCTTCCTGCAGAAACTTGCAAGATGGTTAGTACTACCACAATTATGACATGTTTTTCTAGGAGCATCAGTAATAGGCAAATGGTTATTACTTTTATTAATGCCTACTTTTCCATTTTTGTTCTTCCTGGACACTTTCTGTTTCTTGACAGACTTTACCTCTTTGAGCTTATACTTGAATTATTTCTCTGTCATTAAACCAACATTAACCTGTTTAACGCAAGTTTTTACTGGTTCTTCCTTAACAGTTTATGTCTCAACTACAGAGTTTAGCTTACTGGAATCAGGAACAAATTTCATAGGTGGAAGATGTGTTCTAACTTTAACTTTATCTTTAAACCTAAGTTCGTCTTCCTCACAGTAACCTAACCCAACTGTATCTGTTTGAAACACTTGAGGTGTGTCTTTTCCAGAGTTTGTCCAGGTTTTAATTATCTTCCTCTCTTTTTCCAATTCAGATTCTAGTTGTCTAAATCTCTTAAGCAACTCCTGTTCAACATAAACAGCATCATCTCTTTCCTTTTGAACTTGTTGCATGTTAACAAGTTCTTCTTCAAGAAATTTATTTCTCTCTTTAAGCTTTAGATTCTCAGATTTAATTCTTTCATTTTCTAAAGTCTGATCTCTGTAACTAACATGTATGCTTTTAAGATAAATTCTCAATTCAGATATATTATCAGTATCATAAGCATAAGTTGTTAGGGGTACCTTGTTTTCAGATGATTCAGATTCATCTTCAATAGTTGCCATGAGAGCATAGTTGACTCCCTCATCTGAGTCTGAAGTGTCTGCCCAGTCTCTCCCTTTAGTGATGAGTGCTTTTTCAGATATTCCTTTCTTGCACTTTGGAGCATAGTGACCCATCTCTTTACACTTGTAGCACTGGATCTCAGACTTGTCTTTCTTCCCAGATTTGGTATCCCTTCCTTCAGACTTTCTGAAACTCTTCCTTTCAGATTTTGAATCTCTCCTAGAGAATCTCTTACCTTTCTTGAAGTTCTTGAAACCCATCTTCTTGAAGGTCTTTACCATCAAAGCAGCCATTTGCATCATCTGTTCTTCATCATCCTCGGATTCAGATGATTCAGCAGTGTTTGAGTCATCATCAGTGTTTGATGACTCACTTTCAGAGTTTATGACCCAAGCCTTTCCCTTAGCTTTCTTCTTTGATGTCTCTTTCTTAAGAAGTTTTTCTTCAACTTTAAGAGCAACATATTTTGTTTTCTTACCAGATCTTCTGTTTCTTTGTTCTATCTCAAGTTCATGAGTTTTAAGCAACCCATAGATTTCATCAAGTTCTGTATCTGCAAGCTCATAATTATCTCTTATTGTTGTTGCCTTTAAATCCCATCTTTCAGGTAGAGATAGAAGAAACTTGAGATTAGACTCTTCAAGATCATATTCTTTATCAACCAGAGATAAATCATTCAATAGTTTACAGAATCTATCATATGTCTCAGTCAAAGTTTCATCAGGTCTCGAGTCAAAGTGTTCATACTCCTGTGTTAGTATAGTCTTCATGTTCTTCTTTATAGCACTTGTTCCTTGACATCTGACTTCTAAAGCATCCCAAATTTCTTTGGCAGTTTTGCAACCAATAACTCTGTTAGACATGACGTTATCTATGGCACTATAGAGAAGATGTCTAACTTTTGCATCCTTTGCAATTGATGAGATGTCTTCAGGAGTCAAATCCTTCTTTTCCTTTGGAATAGTCTGTTGTTTTTCACCAGCAACAACATGAGACAGTTTAGTCGGCTTATGAGGACCATCATAGATTCTATCAAGGTATTATGGATCTGTGGCTTCCAGAAACATGGTCATCTTTACCTTCCATATTGGATATTTCGCTGGTCTGAGAATTGGAACCCTAATCGTCTCATATCGACTCACAGAAGTTGGTTGAACTTTTTCGGAATTAGAACCTGCTTGGATATTTTCTGTGACGCCCTCCAAACCCGGGGTACAGATTTGAGGAGTCATCCGACCAACGGAATACTATTTAACACATGCATAATATATATAAAGACACAATTACCCCTTGACCAAGACCGCATCCAGATTATGGCAATGAACACAAGCTACTACAATCTTTTATTATTACAAACCAGTTTTATCAGAGTTATTACATCACAACTAAAGTTCAAATCTAGACATTAAATCTAGAAAAGCAAAACAACAACTACCCTGCCAATAACAGTGACTCGAGGGGCTCTCCTGACTGCTGGTGAACTATCGGTCACGCTATGCCAACTCATACTCTCGCTTCACTGGAATAGGGTTAGAAAACAACAAGCAAGAGTGAGCCAAAATTGCTCAGCAAACATCAACGAATCATTTCTATCACAGTTGTAAGGATATGAATTTAAGATATCAGAATCAACAATATTTAGCTAACACATGCTTTGTATCAATAATGATTGAAGTAAAGGATTAGAATTTGGCTTATACATTTTATTCAAATCAAAGGTTGTGCTGCTGGCCAGCCACGCATCAACCCCGGACTAGCTCATGTCATAGTCCTCTACTGGATCCCAGGCCAATCTGGGCCTTAAGTTATTCCGACCAATTACTGGTCCATTTTTAAAAACACATGCCAATTCTATAATAGGGTATAAACAATAACATGCTCAATAAGATAAACTGAATGTATAGTAATTGCAAAAGAGCTTCAACTGTTCAGTATCAACGAAGATCGAGAAAGGATCATGGAGTAGTTTCAATGGTACAGTGTACTCATTCAATAAGGTAATCAATATTGGTAATCGTTAATCAATAACCGTAATTGGTAGTCAAGATGGAAGTCAAATAATCAAAGGTTGTCAATGATAATCAAAGGATGATAAATAGCAACAATAGGTGGTAAACAATAATCAAGTAAATTGGAAATAAGGGTTTCCGATGCAGATCAAATCAAAGAATCAAGAATTTCTAAGGAAATGGAATCAGTTGTCCAAATGCGGTTAAAAGATGGATAATTTGAATTGTTCTGGGGATAACGGTATTCAAGTAATCAAGACAATAATAGTTTTTATCACAAGTAAAGGCACAGATACTTGCCTGGTCTAAGCTGCTGTCGGATCGACTCTGCTCACTCTACTTTCCCCTTTCCCTTGCTCCGGGAACTCGATTCTATAATTAAACAACTCATTACAATAAGTCTAACTATTCTCGTTCTACTCTCGACACTTATTCAATCAATAATCACATTTAAACAAGTAACCGGGTACGTATCGGACGTCCGGTATAATTTACGATATTTAAAACTCAGATATTTGCCCTAGCACGGGCATATACAGACTATAAAACACAACACACAATTAATATGAACCATATTGCACTTATAAATATTTTTAAAACATCGTCTGAAACTCATTTGAATTTTTAATAAGTCATTACTAATTTTTAAATCAAAAATCGGATTTTTAAATCCAATATAAACATTTAAATGAAAATAAATCAATTAATAAAATTAATTGACACTTTTTAAATGCTCAAACTATTTTTAAATAAATAAATAGGCTTGAAAATAATTAAACCGAATTTTTAATTAATTAAATCTAATTAATAATTAATTTTTAAGAATTAATTGATTAAAAGAATTAACCAATTAATTAATAAATTAATTATTAATTAAAAATAATTAAAATAATTAAGTTTAATCAATTTTCGGATTTAAAATAATAAATATAATTTATCAGAATTTTTCTGATATTAAAATATATTTTTAAAATAAAAATATGAATTTTTAAAGTTTTTAAACTATTTTCGAATTAAATTTAAAAATAAATTTCAAAAACAGTTTTCTGAAAATGAATTAGGGTTTTGAAGATTGAAACCGGGTCGAAAAATCGGGTAAACGGGTCGGGAAGAACGAATCCGGGTCACCAAGAACAACCCGCCGGAATCTGGGTTTTCCAGAATCCGGCCGGCGTCCGGTGGCCGGACTTCGCCGTTTCCGATCAAAACAAAACCAAACCATAGGGCTTTTGTTCGCTTTTGCAAGACAAACACAACCCACATACACACACATCTGTCCCATGCCGGAATCGTGCCCAGAATTCATTCAAAGAACTCGCCGGCGACGACCTCGGCCGGAAACCCGATCTACTTAAATCCTACATGAAACTCAAAGATTAATATACCAAAATAAAGCTTATAACTCATACAATCAAAGCCCTTTATCAAAAACAATGTCAGATCAATATCAAGAACGTACGAATCGAAAGAAGAAATCGGGTCAAAACCCGAAAATCAAACCCGACTAAATTGAACTTAAACATGAAATTAAAGCATGGATTCTTGCTAATTAGAACCCTAGGAACATGTTAGAAGCAACCAATTGAACGGAGAATCAACAGAATGAAAATCCCCAAATTAATTAAGAACCCTAATTTTAATTCGAAACTTGTAAAATCAATATAAAATCGAATACTTACCAGATGATGATGAGGTTGGAAGATTCTGAAACTAGATTTTTGGGGCTTTGATTTGAGTATAAGAACTTCAAATTTGGACTTCAATAACCCTTAGAACGAATTGATTGAAGATCAAGAACACAAAATAATTTTTGGGAATTTCGAATATTTTTGAGTAATTTCTGAAGAATTGCTAGGGTTATGAAGTCTGATTGGTCTTTTTATATTTCTGGAAAAATAATACCCCAAATAACATTTTTGGATCGATATTGATTCGTTAGATCGTTTAAAAACCCTAATTAGGTCAAAAACACGTTTTACTAAAAATAAGGGGTTAAAAAGGTTGATGATTATCCAAATTGATATATATCATTATATAACTAATGCTCAAGAATACTAGGGCTATAACAACTTCAATATTGATATAGAACGATAAATCCGTCCCCTTAAGCAATTAGGGTTCGGAACGATTTTTCCTTTTTCAGATCAAAAATTGAAATTAATTTGCAGAATCAAATAGGTAGGGTTAAATAGAATCCCATAACCCTTTCGATAACGATTCGAATACGAAAGACGAAGAATTAAAAATGAATGTACGAAATTTCAACGGGGCTCTTGAATTATCAAAACGGCTCAAATTTGAAGAAAATTCCAAATGACGAAATTTTTGAAAGGGGCTTCCGACTCACCATTTAGCACATAATCACACACTAAATATCATATAATAATATTCCAATATTCCAACATAAATATTTTAGATTAAATATATCATTTAATCAAATAATAAAATTCACGGATATTACATCCTTCCCCCCTTAATAGGATTCTGTCCTCAGAATCAGATCAAGGAAACAACTGGGGATACTTCTCTAACATCTCACTCTCTAACTCCCAGGTAGACTCTTCTACTTTAGGATTTCTCCACAAAACTCTCACTAACGCTACTGTCTTATTCCTTAGTACTTTCTCCTTACGATCCACTATCTGAATTGGTCGTTCTACATATGATAAATCTGCCTGGACCTCTATTGGTTCATACTCTATTACATGATTCGAATCTGGTCGATACTTCTTAAGCATAGATACATGAAATACATTATGAACGTGCTGCATATGCGGTGGCAATGCCAACTCGTAAGCTACCTCGCCTACCTTCTTCAAAATCTCAAACGGCCCAACATATCTCGGACTCAACTTCCCTTTATTTCCAAATCTAACTAATCCTTTCCATGGGGAAACTTTTAGTAACACTTGCTCTCCTTCTTCGAATCCCACATCCTTTCTGGCTAGATCCGCATGCCTTTTCTGTCGGTCTTGAGCTGTTATCAATCTTCTCTGAATCAATTGAATCACTTCTTTTGTTCGTTGTACTAGTTCTGGTCCTATCATTTTCCGTTCACCAACTTCTTCCCAATATACTGGAGATCGACACTTTCGTCCATACAAAGCTTCGTAAGGTGGCATTCCGATGCTCGCGTGAAAACTATTATTATATGAAAATTCCACCAAGGGTAGATGATCGTCCCAACTGCCTTCAAAATCAAGTGCACATGTCCTAAGCATATCTTCAATAGTCTGAATTGTCCTTTCGCTTTGACCGTCCGTCTGCGGATGATAAGCCGTACTCATTCTCAACTCGGTGCCCAAACACTTTTGAAAACTCCTCCAAAATCTTGAATTGAATCGAGGGTCTCTATCAGACACTATCGATACTGGAACTCCATGTCGTACTACGATTTCTTTTATGTAAAGATGAACTAACTTATCCAGCGAGAATCTCTCGTTAATCGGAAGAAAATGCGCAGATTTCGTCAATCGATCCACGACAACCCAGATGGCATCATGGTTAGCTTTTGTTCTAGGCAATCCTACTACAAAGTCCATCGCAATGTGTTCCCACTTCCATTCGGGAATCTCCAATGGTTGAAGTAATCCACTTGGTCTCTGATGTTCCGCCTTAACTCTTTGACACGTAAAGCATTTACTTACCCATTCCGCAATCTCTCTCTTCATATCTGGCCACCAAAAGTTCGTCTTAAGATCTCGATACATCTTCGTACTCCCTGGATGAATTGAATACTTCGAGTTATGTGCTTCGTGCAGAATCTCACTTTTCAGTTCCGTTACGTTAGGTATCCATATCCGAGAAGCAAATCTCAAGATCCCTTTGTCGTCCGGTTGGCTACATATTTCCTCACCTGTCATTTTACTCACATCGTCGTTCATAACTTGCTCTTGGCATTTTCGTATCTTCTCCAACAATTCAGGTTGAAACGTCATGGTATAAATCATTTCCGTCGCGTTCTTCGGATTAATTACTTCGATTTCTAACTTCTCAAATTCCTTGTATAACTCTTTGGTCATCATTAGTGTGTTTAATCTCTCTTTTCTGCTCAATGCATCTGCTACCACATTTGCCTTGCCGGGATGATAGTTAATAGAAACGTCGTAGTCCTTGATTAGTTCTAACCATCTTCGTTGCCTCATGTTCAGCTCTTTCTGAGTAAAGATATACTTCAAACTTTTGTGATCGGTGTAAATTTCACATCTTTCTCCATACAAGTAGTGTCTCCATATCTTCAAAGCAAACACAATAGCTGCTAACTCCAAATCGTGTGTAGGGTACTTCTGTTCGTGGGGTCTCAACTGTCTTGACGCATAAGCAATCACCTTGTCATGTTGCATAAGTACGCATCCTAATCCTTTATACGACGCATCACTATAGATTACGAAATGACCTTGATCGTCTGGTAACATCAATACCGGTGCCGTAGTTAGTCTTTTCTTTAACTCTTGGAAGCCTTCTTCGCACTTTTCGTTCCATATGAATCGCTCGCTTTTCCTTGTCAGCTTGGTCATTGGAGTAGCTATCTTCGCAAAATCTTGCACAAATCTCCGGTAGTATCCGGCTAATCCCAAGAAACTTCTGACTTCAGTCGGTGTCCTTGGTCTCTCCCAATCTTTCACTGCCTCTATCTTTGCTGGGTCCACTTTGATGCCTTCGCTGCTCACCACGTGTCCTAAGAAATGAACTTCTTTCAACCAGAATTCACACTTGGAAAACTTCGCGTATAGTCCTTCTTGTCTCAACGTTTCTAACACAATTCGCAACTGGTCTGCATGCTCTTCTTCTGTCCTCGAGTATATCAAGATGTCGTCGATGAATACCACTACAAACTTGTCCAAATATCTCTTGAAAATCCTGTTCATTAGATCCATAAAAGCTGCGGGTGCATTCGTTAGTCCAAACGCCATTACTAAAAATTCATAGTGCCCATACCTTGTTCGAAAGGCTGTCTTCGGTATGTCGTCTGGTCTAATCTTCAATTGGTGATATCCTGACCGTAGGTCGATCTTTGAAAAATGTACCGCTCCCTTCAGCTGGTCAAACAGATCATCTATTCGAGGTAACGGATACTTGTTCTTAATGGTCAGCTTGTTCAACTCCCGATAGTCTATACACAATCTCATGCTTCCATCCTTTTTCTTGACAAACAGTACTGGTGCTCCCCACGGTGAAACGCTGGGTCTAATAATTCCTTTTTCTAGCAAATCTTGCAGTTGATCAGCCAATTCCTTCATCTCCACTGGTGCCATTCTGTAAGGGGCCTTCGATACTGGCTCCGCGCCTGGTACTAAGTCTATCGCAAATTCAATCTCTCTATCTGGAGGTAAACCTGGTAATTCTTCCGGAAAAACATCTGGAAACTCATTTACGACTGGAATATCTTCTAACTTAGAAACTTCCTTATCTATATCTATCACATAAGCTAGATACGCCTCACAACCTTGCCTTAATAACCTCTTAGCCTGAATCATTGTCAGGAACCTCTTTCTTTGTTTCTCTCCTCTAAATATTATCTCTTTCTTTTCTAGGGTAATCAAAGTAACCCTCTTATTCTTACAATCAATACTTGCATTATGCTCAGTCAACCAATCCATCCCTAATATCACATCAAATTCACCTAACTTAAAAGGTAACAAGTCAACATAAAAACGATTTCCCAAAATCTCTATCTCACAACGAGGATAATATGAACTGACCGCGATACGATCCTGATTAGCTATCTCTATAGTCAACACTCCACTTAAAGGTTTCGTTACGCAATTCAATCTACGAGCAAACGTCTCAGAAATAAAAGACTTCGTCGCTCCCGAATCTATTAACACTTGTGCAGGAATAGAATTTACTAGAAGTGTACCTGCCACCACGTCGGAATCTCTCACTGCTTCTCCCATTGACATATTGTAGGTCCTGGCTAACGGATGGACGTTAACAACTGGGGGTGCTTCAATTGCCCGAATCATATTGTTCACGGTTGCTGGTGCTCTGCAGTCCTTAATCACGTGACCTGGTTTCTTACACCGATGACACACGATGCCTATCTTGCAATCCCGGGAATAATGTCCCTTCTGATTGCATTTAAAGCATGTGACATTCAATCGATGGCATATCCCTAGATGTCGCTTCCCGCATGTCTTGCATTCTGGTAGTGGGGGTCTAGAAAGTCCCTGCTGACTGCCGGTTAGTAGACGGTTATCTTGTCCTACGCTTCCGGTGTCTGGTTTCCTGAAACTTGTATTCCTTCCGTGCTGAAATCCCAGCTTCTTATTTGCTTGCCCTTGAAAACTTCCCTGCTGCTGTCCCTTATCGGGTATCCCTGCTTTCCTTTTCTTGTTCTCCCTCTCTTTCATGTAAGAATCACTCTCTGCCTCTGCAATCATTGCCTTTTGGACCACCGCTGCATAGGTGTCCAACTCCAATACAGCTAACTTACTACGAATCCAAGACCTCAGTCCCTGCTGGAACCTCTTGGCCTTCTTCTTTTCCGTATCCACATAGGTTGGAACAAACCTTGACAACTCCGTAAACCTTGTTTCATATTGGGGCACTGTCATGCTTCCCTGCTTTAATTCCAAAAACTTCAATTCCATCTGATCTCTCATATAGTCCGGAAAATACCTTTCCAAAAACAACTCTGTGAATCTTGCCCACGTAATCAATCCCTCGGGCTCCATAGCCCTACTCGTTTCCCACCAATAACTAGCCTCATTCTTCAGAAAATAGCTTGCATACTCTGTCTTCTTATCCTCTGTCACCTCTATCAAGGCAAAAGCCTTTTCCATCTCTTTCAACCATGCCTTAGCCTCTACAGGGTCTGCTGATCCTTTAAATTCTGGAGGTTTTGCTGCCTGGAAAGATTTGAACGTAACTGCCGGTGCTGCTTGCTGGTGCTGTTGTTGATGCTGCTGATGCTGATGTTGCTGATGCTGTTGCTGCTGTTCTAAGAGCTGTTGCTGAAATGCACGTTGCTGCTGTGCTAATGCGGTAGTCTGTTGAGTAAGGGTATTTAACAACTGGATTACCATCGGGTCCACACGGCCCGTGGGAGGTGTATTTTGTTGACCTTCTTGGTCAGAAGTATCAGTTGAACGGGTTTGTCGTCTAGGAGCCATGTCGCTGATGAATAAACAATAATTGGCTTAATCAAACAGTTCATATAAGAGAAGGAAGGATCACAATTGATATCTCGAAGGTTTACAAATCTTCTCAACGGTGTATGGATACACTCGTTGCAATAAGTAGAATAACAGTTATGATGCTGGAAATGAATGACAGGGGAATAAATACAGTTCTATAAAAGAGGTTTATCATATATATATAGATAGAGTCAGTACAAGCGTAGAACGCTTCAAAAGAAAATATATCATGGCTGAACCATAACTGCCGACCAGCAATACAACAACAAAAATGCAACAACAACCCGAGGCGTTCCTATAAGCCCGGTGCACTGCTGATTCTACAATATGCATCTATATACTAACTATCTAGAACCATACATCCATGTCACATCTGTCTGCTACCGATACCTGCTTACAGATCACCTGCTCCTGCCGGCCATAACGGGGGTCCTGAAACCTCTGCAATCTCACTCATCGCATAATCCAAAATCTGTCTCATCCCTGCTACTGTCTCTCCCTCTCGACTAGAAGCTAATCCATGCAATCGAGTCTCAACCAAAGTCCTCGTAACCCTAAACCTCATCTGAATGTCCCTCATCTGATCTCTAAGTCTGTCTCTCTCTCTGACAGCGGCTGCCTCGATCGAACGAATCCTACCCATCTCCATAACCTGTCCATAAAGGAAATCCTTCTCTCTTCTCACCCTCTGATACACATGGTGTGGAACTGGTGGCTCACATAACTGATACAAAGGCCCACAAACTGATGCCTGAGATGCTGGTGCTGGGGCTACTTGTCGGAGTGGAATAGGACAAGGTATCTGATCTCTCCTGACTACTGGGTCCTGATGCCTAGGCTGATATCGCACTGGCCGAGACGGTCCTGCTCTCTCAACGGGTGTAGGTATCTCTGCTATCGTATCCTCGGAAGGGTCTGAGTCTGAACTAGAACTAGGGGGGCTGCAATTATAACCACATTTAATTACTACACGTAATATCCCTAGTTGACCTCCTAATATCCTTACGTGAATTCCTAACTCTCTATGTTATCCTGGACCCTAAGTCCTAACTTGTTTCAAATGCCATAACCTGTTGCTCTGATACCAACTGTGACGCCCTCCAAACCCGGGGTACAGATTTGAGGAGTCATCCGACCAACGGAATACTATTTAACACATGCATAATATATATAAAGACACAATTACCCCTTGACCAAGACCGCATCCAGATTATGGCAATGAACACAAGCTACTACAATCTTTTATTATTACAAACCAGTTTTATCAGAGTTATTACATCACAACTAAAGTTCAAATCTAGACATTAAATCTAGAAAAGCAAAACAACAACTACCCTGCCAATAACAGTGACTCGAGGGGCTCTCCTGACTGCTGGTGAACTATCGGTCACGCTATGCCAACTCATACTCTCGCTTCACTGGAATAGGGTTAGAAAACAACAAGCAAGAGTGAGCCAAAATTGCTCAGCAAACATCAACGAATCATTTCTATCACAGTTGTAAGGATATGAATTTAAGATATCAGAATCAACAATATTTAGCTAACACATGCTTTGTATCAATAATGATTGAAGTAAAGGATTAGAATTTGGCTTATACATTTTATTCAAATCAAAGGTTGTGCTGCTGGCCAGCCACGCATCAACCCCGGACTAGCTCATGTCATAGTCCTCTACTGGATCCCAGGCCAATCTGGGCCTTAAGTTATTCCGACCAATTACTGGTCCATTTTTAAAAACACATGCCAATTCTATAATAGGGTATAAACAATAACATGCTCAATAAGATAAACTGAATGTATAGTAATTGCAAAAGAGCTTCAACTGTTCAGTATCAACGAAGATCGAGAAAGGATCATGGAGTAGTTTCAATGGTACAGTGTACTCATTCAATAAGGTAATCAATATTGGTAATCGTTAATCAATAACCGTAATTGGTAGTCAAGATGGAAGTCAAATAATCAAAGGTTGTCAATGATAATCAAAGGATGATAAATAGCAACAATAGGTGGTAAACAATAATCAAGTAAATTGGAAATAAGGGTTTCCGATGCAGATCAAATCAAAGAATCAAGAATTTCTAAGGAAATGGAATCAGTTGTCCAAATGCGGTTAAAAGATGGATAATTTGAATTGTTCTGGGGATAACGGTATTCAAGTAATCAAGACAATAATAGTTTTTATCACAAGTAAAGGCACAGATACTTGCCTGGTCTAAGCTGCTGTCGGATCGACTCTGCTCACTCTACTTTCCCCTTTCCCTTGCTCCGGGAACTCGATTCTATAATTAAACAACTCATTACAATAAGTCTAACTATTCTCGTTCTACTCTCGACACTTATTCAATCAATAATCACATTTAAACAAGTAACCGGGTACGTATCGGACGTCCGGTATAATTTACGATATTTAAAACTCAGATATTTGCCCTAGCACGGGCATATACAGACTATAAAACACAACACACAATTAATATGAACCATATTGCACTTATAAATATTTTTAAAACATCGTCTGAAACTCATTTGAATTTTTAATAAGTCATTACTAATTTTTAAATCAAAAATCGGATTTTTAAATCCAATATAAACATTTAAATGAAAATAAATCAATTAATAAAATTAATTGACACTTTTTAAATGCTCAAACTATTTTTAAATAAATAAATAGGCTTGAAAATAATTAAACTGAATTTTAAATTAATTAAATCTAATTAATAATTAATTTTTAAGAATTAATTGATTAAAAGAATTAACCAATTAATTAATAAATTAATTATTAATTAAAAATAATTAAAATAATTAAGTTTAATCAATTTTCGGATTTAAAATAATAAATATAATTTATCAGAATTTTTCTGATATTAAAATATATTTTTAAAATAAAAATATGAATTTTTAAAGTTTTTAAACTATTTTCGAATTAAATTTAAAAATAAATTTCAAAAACAGTTTTCTGAAAATGAATTAGGGTTTTGAAGATTGAAACCGGGTCGAAAAATCGGGTAAACGGGTCGGGAAGAACGAATCCGGGTCACTAAGAACAACCCGCCGGAATCTGGGTTTTCCAGAATCCGGCCGGCGTCCGGTGGCCGGACTTCGCCGTTTCCGATCAAAACAAAACCAAACCATAGGGCTTTTGTTCGCTTTTGCAAGACAAACACAACCCACATACACACACATCTGTCCCATGCCGGAATCGTGCCCAGAATTCATTCAAAGAACTCGCCGGCGACGACCTCGGCCGGAAACCCGATCTACTTAAATCCTACATGAAACTCAAAGATTAATATACCAAAATAAAGCTTATAACTCATACAATCAAAGCCCTTTATCAAAAACAATGTCAGATCAATATCAAGAACGTACGAATCGAAAGAAGAAATCGGGTCAAAACCCGAAAATCAAACCCGACTAAATTGAACTTAAACATGAAATTAAAGCATGGATTCTTGCTAATTAGAACCCTAGGAACATGTTAGAAGCAACCAATTGAACGGAGAATCAACAGAATGAAAATCCCCAAATTAATTAAGAACCCTAATTTTAATTCGAAACTTGTAAAATCAATATAAAATCGAATACTTACCAGATGATGATGAGGTTGGAAGATTCTGAAACTAGATTTTTGGGGCTTTGATTTGAGTATAAGAACTTCAAATTTGGACTTCAATAACCCTTAGAACGAATTGATTGAAGATCAAGAACACAAAATAATTTTTGGGAATTTCGAATATTTTTGAGTAATTTCTGAAGAATTGCTAGGGTTATGAAGTCTGATTGGTCTTTTTATATTTCTGGAAAAATAATACCCCAAATAACATTTTTGGATCGATATTGATTCGTTAGATCGTTTAAAAACCCTAATTAGGTCAAAAACACGTTTTACTAAAAATAAGGGGTTAAAAAGGTTGATGATTATCCAAATTGATATATATCATTATATAACTAATGCTCAAGAATACTAGGGCTATAACAACTTCAATATTGATATAGAACGATAAATCCGTCCCCTTAAGCAATTAGGGTTCAGAACGATTTTTCCTTTTTCGGATCAAAAATTGAAATTAATTTGCAGAATCAAATAGGTAGGGTTAAATAGAATCCCATAACCCTTTCGATAACGATTCGAATACGAAAGACGAAGAATTAAAAATGAATGTACGAAATTTCAACGGGGCTCTTGAATTATCAAAACGGCTCAAATTTGAAGAAAATTCCAAATGACGAAATTTTTGAAAGGGGCTTCCGACTCACCATTTAGCACATAATCACACACTAAATATCATATAATAATATTCCAATATTCCAACATAAATATTTTAGATTAAATATATCATTTAATCAAATAATAAAATTCACGGATATTACATTTTCAGCCATGATTATACTTGTGTTTGGATAAAATAAAACTGTATATATTAAACAGCCTAGGCTCTGATACCAATTGTTAGGCCGAATACACAATATATAATCAAATATGTATGAGAATAACAATAAGAACACTGTTTATGAATAATAAACTGTATGGAATTAATAACTCCTCTCTCGGTGATGTAAAATATCACAGAGAGCTGCTAGGTTACAAGAATAATATTTCTAGTATTCGCATTCCTTTTAGGGTTAACCTATCTGTGTTTATATAGTACACAGCTACATACAATCTTTAATTGATATTCCTATAAATCAGCTATACAATTAATATCAATTAAGAATTGCTTCTGTCTTCTGTTCCGTTTCCTTAGCCATCACGATATCTCTTTGCTTCTTTCCTTCTCCAAAGTATATCGCTTCTAGAATCTTCATTGAGTATAACACCGACAGCTAAGTAAACTCTGACTGTCAGAGTTTAACAAACTCTGACCAGTCTTCCAGCTAAACTCTGATATTTACCTGATACTTTAAACACTGATAAACAAACATCAGCAATTATATCTAACAATATATTTTACATATATATTAAAAATCATTTTTGAGGTTTTACCTTTTAATTTATATAGAGGATATTACTTGTAGAAAATACATGTTTGCAAAAAAAAATAAAACAAAATATAGAAATCTTATTTTTCTTTTATTTAATTTCTCGAGTTAGCTTTTCTATTTCTTTGAGGATTAAAATCCTCATTCGCGGTGAGCTATATTTTAAACAATAAAACTTTGGAATTTTAAAAATATTTAAATTAAATTTTAGGGTTAAATATCAAATTGATCACTAAAGTGAAGACCATATATCACTTTCATCACTGATCTCAACGGGGTATCACTTCAATCACTAAAGTCAACATAAATATCGAACGGATACCTCTAAATATGTGTTCGAAAAGTAAAAATAATTTATATTGAGTTCTACACATATTTCTTTAATGCTACCGCAATCAAATGAAAAGTTTTGAATTCTAGTATTTAAGATATTATATTTAGATTTTGAAAATTTTATTTAATATTTATTTTTAATTTTATAGTTATTTAATTTGATTTAATTAAAAATAAATAGTAAATAAAATTTTTTAAATCTAAATATATTATCTGAAATACTAGAATTCATAAATTTTCATTTGGTTGTAGTAGTATTGAAGAAATATGTGTAGAACTCAAGAAATGTTATTTTTACTTTTTGAACACATATTTAGAGTTATCTGTTTGATGTTTATGATGACTTTAGTGATTGAAACGATACCCCATTGAGATCGGTGATGAAAGTGATATCTAGTGTTAACTTCAGTGACCAATTTGATATTTAACTGTAACACCCCAGTCCCACATCGAGTAGATTTGGGACTTCTGTTCAGGTTATAAGGTAAAGTACTACTACTAATTAGCACCAACAATCATGATCTTTTCGGGGCCTGTGGCGGGCTTATGAATTACCGAAGTTGGCTGCATTTGGGCCAGTATGCTTCGGCTTATATTCGGACTCGAAATCGGGACTTGACCTGATTTTTGAAAAAGGCTCGGGATTTGACCCGGGTTGTCACATATGGTATCAGAGCCGACTCTCGAAAGCTTGATTCGTCAAGTTGCCGGAGGTGGGGACATGAAAGCTGGTGGTATCATATTATCCCATAATGGACAGAGGTCCAGAGGTAGGGACACGAAGCCAGCCGGTATTATCCCACAATGGCTAGAGAGGAACGATCTTGGAACCTATGGGCTTATCCGATCAGGCTTGACGAGGACGTCAACGAGTTTAAGTGGGGGAGTTTGTAACACCTCAGTCCCACATTGAGTAGATTAATTTGGGACTTCTGTTCAGTTTATAAGGTAAAGTACTACTACTAATTAGCACCAACAAATCATGATCTTTTCGGGGCCTGTGGTGGGATTGTGAATTACCGAAGTTGGCTGCATTTGGGCCAATATGCTTCGGCTTATATTCGAACTCGAAATCGGGACTTGACCCGATTTTCGAAAAAGGCTCAGGATTTGACACGGCTTTTCACATTAACCCTTAAATTTTATGATATTATAAATATTTATATGCTAGAATTTAATATTATTATCTATTTTACAATATAAGTTGGATTAAGACTTTTTGAGAAAAATAAAAGTAGTGATAAATATACTAATATTTGATATAATATTAAAATAATGAAAAAATTAAACAATTGCCATTTTCAGTTTTATACATTTATTCAAAATTTCAGTAATTGACCAAAACGAAACGGAGAATACAAAAGAAATCTTAATTTTATGTTAGAAATATTATTTTATCTGAAAACATATTTTGTAGAATATTTTTTAAAAAAATTTAGGGAAATTATTACAAAGCCGCTGCGAATCGCGGCTTAGTAAACTGCTTAGTAAACTAGTTTATTCTAAAATACATATTCTTAGATAGATATCAAATAATTGACGAGTTCCTAATCTAGTAATAAAGATTGAGATTTATACTACTTTGATATTTTCCCAAAAGAGATAGATATCCAATGACTAATAATTTAATCATAAAATCAATCTAGATAATTTTGTTAAATAGACGTATTAAGTTAACAAAGGCTCTAAGTGCTATGTTTAAGAATTAGATTTATATATATTATCATCAATACATTGACGCTTATGTTCATAATTACATTTTTCTTAGGGCTGAGCAAAAAATGAAATAAATCTGAATTCGAAATCGAAACTGTTAAAATGACAATCGATCTATATAAAATTGAACCGAAACTGAAAAATTAATAATCGCACTGTTAGGTCCTGATAAGTTTGTAGAAGGGGGGTTGAATACAAACTATACCGTTTTATCGAATTTGTTCGTTTTAGAATAAAACAATTTAAGAACAAATTATGGCGGAATTAAATGAAACAAAATTCAAGTTAAATATAACTTATATTAAACTTGAAAGGTGTTACAAATATGGTACTGATTACAAGATTGAATCTCAAACTAATTAAAACAAATCTAGAATAAATTCGACATGAATTTATCTATTTTTGTAATAAAAAGATATAACAATAAACGATAGTTCGAGATACGTTCTAGAGATAAAAATCCGCTAGATAGTTAAAGCAGTACAAGTGAATGAATTCTAGTGGTTTAGATTTAACACTTTGATTTCTAGAAATGATTCACTAAAGAAAATGTCCACAGCAATTCTTGTTTTGTTCTTGACAGAAAGTATTGAAAGATGTAATATGTTGGATGTCTAATCTTCTGTCCGATCTTTTGACTAATAGTAATCCACTTGACACAAAACCTGCACGTGCATTTGTCATTGGAATGACTATCCAAATAGTCATGAATGACTATTAAAAATAGCCTAGAATGACTATGCTTATAACTCGAATGACTATCAGAATTTACAATAATTAATTTAGAATAAACTAAAATGAACTAGGATGACTATCGGGATGACTATCCCTTGTAGGGATGGAAATCGGGTCGGGTCGGGTCGGGTTTGGCATTATCCAAATCCAAACCCGATTTTTTTAACCATACCCGAACCCGACCCGAACCCGAAAAATACCCGAAAATTAATATCCAAATCCAATCCAATGGATTTCGGTTCGGGTTTGGATATACCCGAAACCCGAAATTTTTTGAATTGGATTTGGATAATATCCGAAACCCGAAACCCGAAAATTATTGGATTTGGATAATACCCGAAACCCGAAAATAAAAATCCAAAATTTAAACAAATTTAACAGAAGTCATCATTTTAGTAACATTTAGCAATTAGCAATCCAAGTCTCCAAGTCCAAGATACAACCTTTCCATGAGCATGACAAAATATCACCTGGATCCAAATTCCAAACATATTACAAACTCAAATTATTAAATAAGATGGTTCTGCCTGTAACAATGGCATATATATATTACTTGGTTGTGTATAAATTTAGTAGCATGTGATATAAATTTTTTAGTAGTCTTATAGTGTTAATAGTGAGTGAGTACGATTACTTGATTGTGTATAAATTTAGAGCATATGATATATAGGGTATAAGGTTTAGGGTTTAGGGGTTATGATTTAGGGGTTAGAGTTTAGGGTAAGTGGGTAACCCCTAAACTTTGAAATTTCTAATCTTTTTCTTATATAATTAAATTTTTTGAATCTCTTTATAATTGATAGGTTGATAGGTTAGGGTCTGTATGAATTTTATATTATATATATATATATATATATATATATATATATATATATATATATATATATATATATATATATATATATATATATATATATATATATTCGGGTTTCGGGTTCGGATCGGGTTTCAGAGTTTTAGATATTCGGGTTTTTTTTCGGGTTTCGGGTTTGGACCGGGTTTCGGATTTCGGGTCGGGTTTCAGATCGGTATATGTAAAATCCAAATCCAAATATTTTCGGGTATAAAAATCAAATCCATATCCAAATCCAAAAAATCGGGTTCAGTATATCCAAAAAATCGGGTTTCAGATCGGGTATCCATCGGGTCGGATAATTTTGCCATCCCTAATCCCTTGATAGTCATTCCAATTCATTTTTAAATCAAAATGACTTGGAATGACTACTGAGATGACTATCCATGATAGTCATTCCAGTTCATTTTATTTAAGTAATTCTAATTTAATTCTAATTCTATTTTAAATTAATTCTAATAATTAATTTATTTCTTAAATTAATTCTGATGAATTAATTTATTCAACAAATTAATTACTTAATTTATTTGTTAAATTAATTCTGAAGAATTAATTTAATAAATAAATTAATAACTAATTTAAAAGAGAACTTAAATTCTTACAAGATAGCATAACCAATCCTTGAACCACTGGAACTTGATGAAGAATATTCAGTGTCTGAAGTTGACACTTGATGTACTTTCTGGTTCATAAATGACTAACTCCAATGTCTGTTCTTCACCTTGACTTTAAGCTTTGGTCCATTAGCTGCTTTTAACTTTTGTTCAACCTTTGTAACTTGTACATTTGCTGTCACACATCTGAAATCTCTGTCACTTTAATAAATCCACTTCCTTGAATACTTCACTGAGGCTTGATCAAATGATTGAACTTCTTTCAATGTAGTATTTCTTCAAGTCTATAGGATGACTTTAATCTGTATTCTTTTGACTGATATAATCTTCTGAGATTCCTGTGAGACTGTGACAATTGAATTATTACTTACTTATTACAAACTTGTTTAAGTTGAGTTGTATCCTCGATGTTAACAAATAGGCCTAAACATATGCCTTTCAATCTCCCCCTATTTGTTTGTTAGAGAATAACAAGCAAATACCTAAAGGATAACTCAACTAAGTAAACAAGTAAAAATAAGACTTTAAAAGCTAAGTAAATAATAAGACAAAGTTCTGGATTTCATTAAACATTTTCCAGATTCAAACATTAAAGATAAATACAAGATAGATGTTCCTCTAGACTGAACATGTGTATACATTGATCCTATCTTGATTTACCTAAGCTCTATACATTTAACATTTACAAAACAGAGCTAGTGATCACAATTCTTGATCACACATTTCACCTTCCTCCATAGCATCTAGCAAGTCTTTGTCTAGGACACGATCACTTTCAGTTATGAGATTTGTTGGTCTGACTGGAAAAGTTGTGAATTTCTTCAATCTATTCTTCAACTGATGATACCTTTTAATGTTGGCAATACAATAGTCTTGAATGATGTCAGCAACTTCAATCTTTTCTTCTGAAGCAAATCCAGTAGTCCTTAGCATGTTCTCCAGCTTTATTAGATGCATTGCAGGGTAGACTTTTAAAGAAACAAGATCCATTCCACAGGTTTGAAGTGCTCTTCCTTTGTAAAATTTAACTTCAAATGGAACACTAACCACCCGAGGACTGACCCTTATAGCAAATTCCTTGAGTTGTTCATGCAGCAGTACATTCAAAAAAGAATCTCCTTTCACTCTGCTCATGAGAATCCACAGCTCTGACAATGATCTACTTGCAAAGCAATCCAGAGAAACATTGATAGTTCCTATGCTTTGACAAGATACATAGATGATCATTTCACTTCTCACTCTGTCAACTCCAGCAGTAATCCTTAAGATTTCTTCTTGTAAGGCCTTCATGTAAATTGAATTATTTGGATTGACCTTCATGAATCTCTAAAGAAGGCTGATGAACTCCCTATCATTGTTTGATCCTTTCTGAGGGAGTGTAAACATCTCTTTTGCTTTAGCCCATTTCTCACCCTTCTTCAGTCTGATGTCCAGCTTTCGGTCTTTGACATGCAAGCTATGAAGATGTTGTTTCTCTTCATGCTCAACTTTTTGAATTTGAAGCTTTTCAGATATAATCTGAGAGACCTTTGCATTCTCATCCTTCTTCCTCCTTATCTCTTCATGTTGTTTCTTTAGTTCTTCCTCAAAAGCAGGATCAGGATTGAATAGATAATCTTGATCATCCCATTCATCAAATTCAGTTTCCTTCTCAATCTCCTCCTCACCAAAGATGTCTTCATGATCATCAAATTGCAGATCTTCATCATTAAGTGCATCTTGGAAATAGAAATCATCTTGAAGTAGCTTTCCATTTCCCTTATCCTTCTGAGTTCCAGAACCAGAAGCTCCTCCTTGTACATCTTCTACCTTTTTCTCTCATTCCTTCTCCTTATTCTCCCCCTTAGTTGAGGAATCCTCTACAGATTTGACTTTGTTAGCCTTAGGATCCTCCTTCTTACTCCTTCCTTCTCCTCCATTTCCTCCTTCATCCTTGCCATCATCATCCTCATCATCATCATCATCACCCTCAAAGAATTTCTTCTGTTCAGCATTGGGTTGATGTGAGTTCTTGATCATGTTGTAGAGATGCTTCATGCCTTCATTCAGATGCTCCATCCCTCCTTCATTCTTTTCATCAACAGTCTGCTGAATGTAGTCCACTTGAGTTGAAATGGTAGCAATCTGCTTGACATTCTCTGTTATGTCAGCATTTGAATTTGTAAGCTCAGAGATGTCTGAAGCCACTAACACCTGGGATTCTTGAATAGCATTCATCTTGGGGAGTTGAGTAATCTTCAATCCTTCAATCTCATCCTTAATAGTACCCAGCTGATTAGTTACAGAGGTGGAAGAAGAAGACCGTTCAACCACTTGTACTTTTAGAATATCTTTTTCAGCCTGGGTTTCTTGAAGTTGTTTCTGCAGACCAGCTATTTGAGCCAATAATGAAGCAGTGTATGTGTTAGTGTGTGCACTCACTTCAATTTCTCTCAGTGGTGTTTCACTCATCTCACGTGCTTGTGTATTGCTCTATGTTTGACTCTCAGTTCTCACAACTAGCTGTCTGTCCAAGTTCTCTGTTGATGTACCTGCAGGAAAAGTCACCCTAGCCCCTTCTAGAGAGGTCAGTGGTGGTGCAATGGGAGTTCGCAATTCTCAATCCCTAGTGAAGTCCAAAAAGTCTGTTTGATTTTGGAACTGAATTGCTTCAGTGTCGGACTCACTAGGTTGCCTTCCACTTTCTCCAGTATAAACTGCGAGTGGAAAATCCCTTAAGGGAGCCAGAGATGTTCCCTCTAGGAGGGGAGAAAATGATTCTATTTGATTTGGCAAAGAATCAAATTTTCCCTCAGATGCCTGTGAAGGCACTTCTACCGTTACAATGGTAGTCACTTTTTCATATCCTAAGTGCTCTCCTAACAAAGTGTCCTGAGTATCATCTATTGGTATGTTTTCTCCCATTGTGAGTAACGAGAGTGTGCTAGACTCAGTACAAGTTGCCATGGACCTATGGCGAATTTTAATAGATTCATCCTGTTGAGAGGATGTCTCTAGAGACTGTGTAATGGCCATTTCCAAATCCATATCATGTTGAGAGGATACAGACGGGCTTACAGATATCTGCCTATATGTTTTTCTTTTCTTTGGAGGTGGAGATAGAGCTGTGGGATCACTCATATTTTCTTCATCACTATCATTTCTGTTTCTGACATTGAAATTAGGTTCAAGCTGATTTGCAAAAGGAGTTGACTCTGTGTTTGACTCTGTGTTTGACTCTGTGTAACTACAAGTGTACACAGAGAGGACACTACACCAATGAGAGCCATAAACCGAAGGCAAGAGTTACGTGTAACAAGTGTGCAGAGGTGTGGCGTTTCTTAAGATGTTGCAATCGTTAAGTCCAGTAATCAATATGTTAAGGGTGACATGACCACCACATACTAAGTAACCAAGGACAAGAATCCTCAATATAACTGTTAGATATAATTGCTGACTTTTGTTCATCAGTGTTTAAGTACCAGGTACATATCAGAGTTTACATAGAAGCCAGTCAGAGTTTGATAAAGTCTGACTGGGTGAAGAGTTTACATGGAAGCCGGTCAGAGTTTGATAAAGTCTGACAGGGTGATAGTTGAATTAGCTGTCGGTGCTGAATTGAAGATTCTAGAAGCAATATATTCTGAAGATGGAAAGAAGCAGAATATATTGATACAGCTAAGGAGACTGGACAGAAGACTGAAGCAATCCTTAATTGATAATAATTGTATAGCTAATTTATAGGAGTATCAATTAGATAAGGATTGTATGTAGCTGTGTACTATATAAACACAGATAGGTTATCCCTAGAAGGGACGCGAACATTGAATATATCATTCTTGTAACCTAGTAGCTCTTTGTGATTCATTAACATCACTAAGAGAGAATTATTTAATATAATTCAGTTTGTTGATTTACAAACCTGTGTTCTTGATTGTTATTCTCATACATACTTGATTATATATTGTGTATTCGGCCTAACAATTGGTATCAGAGCCAAGGCTGTTTAATATATACAGTTTTACGATTCAATCACAGTAATAATCATGTCTGAAGAAAATCAAACTGCTCCCAAGGCTGAACAGATTAAGCCTAATTCTGTGAGTCGATATGAAACAATCAGGGTTCCAATACTCAGGCCAGTAGAGTATCCGATTTGGAAGGTGAAGATGACCATGTTTCTGGAGGCTACAGATCCAGAATACCTTGACAGAATCTATGATGGTCCTCATATGCCGACTAAATTGTCCCCTGTTGTTGATGGACAAGAACAAAAGACTGTTCCAAAGGAAAAGAAAGATATGACTCCTGAGGACATCTCATCAATTGCAAAAGATGCAAAGGTTAGACATCTTCTCCATAGTGCTTTAGATAATGTTATGTCTAACAGAGTAATTGGCTGCAAAACTGCCAAAGAGATATGGGATGCTTTAGAAATCAGATGCCAGGGAACAGGTGCTATTAAGAAGAACAGAAAGACAATACTCACACAGGAGTATGAGCACTTTGATTCAAGAACTAATGAAACCTTGACTGAGACTTATGACAGATTTTGCAAACTGTTGAATGATCTGTCTCTGGTTGATAAAGAATATGAGCTTGAAGAGTCTAATCTCAAGTTTCTGTTATCTCTACCTGAAAAGTGGGATTTAAAGACAACCACAATAAGAGATAATTATGAGCTTGCTGATACAGATCTTGATGAAATCTATGGGTTGTTGAAAACTCATGAACTGGAGATAGAACAAAGGAATAGAAGATTGAGTAAAAAGACAAAATCTGTTGCTCTCAAAGTTGAGGAGAAGCCCATTAAGAAGGAATCATCAAGAAAGAAAGCCAAGGGAAAGGCTTTAGTCATTAAATCTGAAAGTGAGTCATCAAACTCTGATGATGACTCAAACTCTGATGAAGCTTCTGACTCTGAGGATGATGAAGAACAGATGATGCAAATGGCTGCACTGATGGTGAAGACCTTCAAGAAGATGGGATTCAAGAACTTCAAGAAAGGAAAGAGATTCTCAAGGAAAGACTCAAACTCTGAAAAGAAAAGTTTTAGAAAGTCTGATGGAAGAGAGACCAAGTCTGGCAAGAAGGATAAATCTGAAATCCAGTGCTACAGGTGTAAGGAAATGGGTCACTATGCCCCAGAGTGCAAGAAAGGCAAATCTGAGAAAGCACTCATCTCTAAAGGCAAAGACTGGGCAGATACTTCAGACTCTGATGATGGAGAAAATTATGCTCTTATGGCAACTGTCAGAGATGAGACTGAATCATCTGAAAATAAGGTACCCCTAACTACTTATGCTTATGATACTGATAATATATCTGAGTTAAGAGTATATCTGAAAAGCGTACATGTTAGCTATAGGGATCAGACTTTAGAGAATGAGAGAATTAAAGCTGAGAATCTTAGTCTTAAAGATAGAAACAAGTTTCTTGAAGGAGAACTTGAAAACATGAAGCAGATTCAAAAAGAAAGAGATGATGCTGTTTATGTAGAACAGGAATTGCTCAAAAGATATAAGCAATTAGAATCTGATCTAGAAAAAGAAAGAAAAATAATCAAGACTTGGACAGACTCTGGGAGAGACACTCATCAAGTGTTTCAGACAGACTCTGTAGGTTTAGGTTATTGTGAAAATGATGAACTTAGGTTTAAAGACAAGGTTAAGGTTAAACCGCAACTTAAACCTGTGATATTTGTTCCAGAAGCCAATAAGTTAAAATCTGTTGTAATAAGAGAAGCTGATATGGAATCAGATGAAGCCTATGAAAGACAGGAAAATATTATAACAGAAAAACTTATGGAAAGAGAAGCTGTTAGAAAGCCAGTAAAAATTTGTGAAAAACAGGTTAATGTTGGTTTGATGACAGGAAAACAGTTCAATCATAAGCTCAAAGAGGTAAAATCTGCCTTGAAACCAAAAGGATCCAAGAAGAATAGGAATGGAAAGATAGGCATAAATAAAAGAAATAATCATTTGCCTAATGCTGCTGCTCCAAGGAAAACATGTTATAATTGTGGTAGTTCTAATCATCTTGCTAATTACTGCACAAAGAATAAAAATATCAATTCTTTACCTTCTACATCAGGAGTAAAGAATGATTATGTTAGGGTTAGACCACAGACTTTATGCACACACTGTGGGAGCACTTGGCATTCCATTTATACTTGCAAGAGTTATCATGCTATTTATCACAACTATTATGAGCTAAAACCCAATCTGAAATGGGTTAGAGCAAACTCTGCAAGTGTAAAGTCTGACAATGTTAGTTTAAACTCTGTTGATAGTAATTCCGCTGCAAAAACTAACACTGTTAAGAAAGACAAAGGATCCAAGCAATCTGGGTCCTTAAAACTAACACTTAGTGTTTGTTTGTGATTGCAGGGTATAAAAGAGAGCACACTTATCTTGGACAGTGGATGCTCAGGACATATGACTGGAAATAAGGCCCTGCTATCAGACTTTAAGGAGAAGGCTGGCCCAAAGGTTTCCTATGGAGATGGCAACATAGGACACACTCTGGGATATGGCAATATTAATCTTGGAAGTGTCATCATCACAAATGTAGCTCTAGTCTCAGGACTCAAGCATAATCTGCTATCTGTGAGTCAAATCTGTGACAGAGGAAACCATGTAGATTTTCACACTGAATACTGTGAAGTTATCAGTAAATCTACTGGAAAAGTTGTTCTAGTTGGACACAGGCACAACAACATTTATGAAGCAAGTTTGGTAACAAACTCTGATGGAAGAACAGTGTGTCTGACTGCAAGAATGTCAAATGAAGAGAGTTGGAATTGGCATAAGAAGCTCTCTCATCTCAATTTGAACAACATAAATGAGCTTATAAGAAAGGATCTTGTAAGGGGACTCCCAAAATCAATACTCAGTCTAGATGGCCTATGTGATTCTTGTCAAAAGGCCAACCAAAGGAAGTCATCTTTCAAGAGAAAATCTGAATCTTCAGTAGTGGAACCTTATCATCTTCTACATGTTGATCTCTTTGGACCAGTGAATGTGATGTCTATGGGCAGAAAGAAATATGCTCTAGTAATTGTTGATGAATATACTAGATATACATGGGTATATTTCTTATCAAAGAAGGATGAAACTGCTCAAACTCTGTTGGATCATGTAAATCTACTGGACAAAGGATCACAGCACAAAGTCAAAATTATAAGGAGTGATAATGGAACTGAATTCAGAAATTCAATTATGGAAGCTTTCTACAAGGAAAGAGGAGTGAAACAAGAATTTTCTGCACCTGGAACTCCACAGCAAAATGGTGTAGTTGAAAGAAAGAACAGAACTTTAATTGAAGCTGCCAGAACAATGCTTGATGAAGCAAAGTTACCAACCTATTTCTGGGTAGAAGCTGTTCAAACTGCTTGTTTTACTCAGAATGCAACATTGATCAACAAGCATGGGAAAACACCATATGAGATGGTGAAAAATAATAAGCCAAATTTGAAATATTTTCATATATTTGGATGCAAATGCTTTGTGTTGAAGACTCATCCTGAACAGTTGACTAAGTTCGAGTTAAAAGCTGATGAAGGAATCTTTGTTGGTTATCCATTGTCAACAAAAGCATTCAGAGTCTACAATCTGAGAACTAAAGTGATCATGGAATCCATACATGTGTCATTTGATGACAAGAAAATAACTGGACTTGATGACTTAGATGGATATGATCAACTGCGTTTTGAAAATGAAGGTTTATTCTCTGATGGCGTAAACTCTGATGAAGCAGTACCGACAAACTCTGATGAAGCGGTTCTGACAAACTCTGACGAAGCATACTCTGAACCTCTACTGGTAAATACTGGAGAAACTGGAAATTCTCAGATTGAACAAAATAGAGAACCAGTTGAGGGGGAGCGTGAAGAAGCTCAACAAGACACAGCAAGTGAGTCAGTTGAGGAAACTGATTCAAACTCTGACAGTTCAAACTCTGAGCCATCCAATTCAGGGGGAGCCTCAGATACTACAGAAAGTCAACATATGAATCAGGAAAGCATGGATCAAGGGGGAGGATCCAATAATGATGCAAGAAACCACTTACCAACAACAAGAAAGTGGACACAGGCACACACACCTGATCTCATAATTGGAGATCCTGATGCTAGTGTGAGAACTAGAAGTGCAACAAATAATGAGTGTCTGTATCATGCTTTCTTGTCTCAAACAGAACCAAAGAAAGTGGAGGAAGCTCTTCAAGATGCTAATTGGATTACAGCAATGCAAGAAGAGTTAAATGAATTTGAAAGAAATGAAGTCTGGACACTTGTACCTAGACCAAAGAATAGATCAATAGTAGGTACAAAGTGGGTTTTCAGAAACAAGACTGACAGTGAAGGTGTTATTACAAGAAACAAGGCTAGACTTGTGGCTAAAGGTTATTCACAACAGGAAGGGATTGACTATGATGAAACCTTTGCTCCAGTTGCAAGATTGGAAGCCATAAGAATTTTTCTGGCCTATGCTGCACACAAGAAGTTTAAAGTCTTTCAGATGGATGTAAAAAGTGCTTTTCTCAATGGGAAGCTTGAAGAAGAAGTGTTTGTTGAACAACCACCAGGATTTGTAGATCCCAAGCATCTAGATTATGTCTACAGGCTTGACAAGGCATTATATGGACTAAAGCAAGCACCAAGAGCATGGTATGAAACTCTTGCTCAATTTCTTTTAGAAAGTGGGTTCACAAGAGGTACAATTGATAAAACCTTGTTTTATTTCAATTCTGGTGATGATTTGCTTTTAGTTCAAATTTATGTAGATGATATTATCTTTGGATCTACTAATGACAAACTTTGTAAGAAGTTTGCAAAGCTTATGCAATCCAGGTATCAAATGAGCATGATGGGAGAGCTTAGTTATTTTCTAGGCTTACAGGCCAAGCAAACAAATGATGCAACAAAGCTAGACAAAGACACAGGAGCCTCAGTAGATATGACAAATTACAGAGGAATGATAGGGTCTTTACTGTATCTTACTGCAAGTAGACCTGATATCATGTATGCAACATGTCTTTGTGCAAGATTTCAAGCGGATCCCAGAGAGCCTCATCTAACAGCTGTAAAAAAGATTTTCAAATATCTCAAAGGAACCATAACCTTGGGTTTGTGGTATCCTAGAGAATCAGAGTTTAAGCTAATTGGTTACTCTGATGCAGATTTTGCAGGCTGTAAGATAGACAGAAAAAGTACAAGTGGAAGCTGTCAATTCTTAGGTGACAGATTGGTTTCTTGGTATAGCAAGAAACAGAAATCAATTTCTACATCCACTGCAGAAGCAGAGTATATAGCTGCTGGTAGCTGTTGTGCACAAATTCTTTGGATGAAGAATCAGTTGCTGGACTATGGATTAAGGTACTCTAAAATACCTATTTTCTGTGATAACCAAAGTGCTATTGCTATGACAGGTAATCCAGTACAGCACTCCATGACCAAGCACATCAGCATAAGATATCATTTTATCAGGGAACATGTGGAAGAAGGAAATATTGAACTTCATTTTGTATCTACAGACCAACAGCTTGCAGATATCTTCACCAAACCTTTGAGTGAAGCTATCTTTACAAGGCTGGTAAATGAACTTGGAATGATCTCTGGTTTTGACTAGAGATGCTGGTTAGATTCAAACTCTATACATGATTTTATGTTCATGATTCTTTGAATGTGTTAACTGATTATCTGCACCAGCATGTTAAACTCTGATAATTAAACTCTGTTAGTCATACTCTGACAGTTATACTCTGATAGTTACAGTCTAATGTTATACTCTGATTGTAATTTTGTCTGAACCACATGGACCGATGAAGAAAAATGTATGAAGCATGATTTTCAGTAAGTAATCATGAATCCTTCTAAGTATTATAAACTCTTATTACAAAATGTGCAGAAATTTTACACAGCATGATACTGTCTCTATATTTATAGCATCTCTTAGTTTATTGATCCTATACACTGAGATTGTATTAGCTGTTTGCATTTTCTCTCATAAATTAATTGTATTAACTGATGAAAAGTCTAAACTCTGATTATTAATTGCAAATAATTCACCCTCAAATCAAAAGATGCCAAAAAGAGCACAAATTCCTTTGAGATCATGTTGTGCCTAGGAAGATCCAGGAACTTATTGTATGAAATAAGGGCTAAAATCTTTGATTTTTGGTGACTAGTGCCAACCACTGATTACTGGAAAAATAATAATAAAAAAAAAAAATTAATTAAAAATATATATGAAAGCATATATAGAAAGGGGGTGAAAAATAAAAGATATATCCAAATGAAAGGATATCAGTATACAGAGTTTAGACATAAGAATCAGATTTTATTTTATACATGAGAGTTTAGGCAACCAGTTATTACTGCTTTAGTTTGTGGATTTTATGCACTTTGAGATGGTCTAAATATTTATATTCAGTAAACTCTGCTAATTCACACACCTGTACAGTTTGTGAAAAGAGTTTATGTATAAAGGAGGAGAATTGATAAACACTGATGATTTGTGTACTCTACGCCGAGGTAATTTAATTTTTAATCTCTGATGGTTAAAATAAATTTTGTTGGTTTCAGACATATTATAATTTTGAGAAACAGACATTTGTTTTGAAAATTTAAAAAGAGTATGATTGGACAGTCGTTCAAGGATGTTTTTAAACAGAGGAGAGAGGTTAATGCCTAGAAAAGTGTAACAGACGGTAGTTATTGCTGTTTTTACTACGCATGCGCATTGAAAACTGTCAATTATTTGCTGTCAGTCATTGCATGTATGCCACGTGTCCCACTAACACAGTTAACGGAGTAAGACAGTTGTGTATTAATGATTAAAAACTGTTCAGTTTTTAATTTTGAATTTTCCATTTATACAATACACACACCTTCGTCAAAACTTTTCACATCTTACTCTAACACACATCAATTGTCACACAAGCATATTCACAAACACTTTTCTACACACAAACTCTTTTGAATCAGTTTCTTTGATTTTTCTTCTCGATTCGTACTAATGGCTACTACAGTTTTTGTTGCTTCTAGGTTAGAGTTTGTTCCTAATAATTATTCAGCCCCATTAAACACTGTCAATGCACCAGAGGTGTTTCATATCATACAAAACTTTCTTGCTCAGTCAGCGATTGGGCATGCTTTGGTGGAACCTGAAAAACTTTCTAGTTCACAGATAAAGGCGTTCTGGGAAACAGGATTGTATGATGATGGTGGTGAAACAGGTAACCCATCGATTATTTTTGAATATGAAGATACAGAGTATGTCATTACTACTGGAACCATTCGCGCTGCAATGGGGTTTCCTGAATTCTCTTCGTATACAATTGGAATGGGTGATGAGGACTTGATAAGAATGATGCGAGAAATTGGGTATTCTGGACCTTTGTCGAAGATTGGACAGCTAAAACGCCCATTCTTAAGGAAGGAGTGGAGCTTCTTCTTTGATTGCATCACAAGGACTTTTAGCAAGAAATGCACAAACTGGGATGCTATTCCCACAGACAGTCTGCAAATCGGGTATTCTCTTTTATTCGATAATCATTTTGATTTTGCACGACTTGTTTTGAATAATTTAGGAGAGAAAATGACAGAGAATAGAGGAGTAGTCTATTTCTCTAGATTCTGTCAGATTTTGTTTTCTTACTGTGTTGAAGGAGTGGAAGTTGGTGAAGAAGATGTTTCTTGTTTTAAATTACATAAGAGAATATTTTCTGATCTTATTAATAAAGATGTTAAGAAAGGGGTTGTTGGAGACTTGTTGCTACCTCAATCTGTGCAACAGTTTTTAAATGCTCAAGTCAATCCACCACCACAAGTTTCTTCTCAACCTGAGCCTCTACAACAAGAACTGCCTCCGTCAACTTCTGTTAAATCTAAAAGGGGTGGTAGGACTAAGCATGTTGGTACTAAACCTGCCAGGGTTGCTAAGTCAATTGCTGAAGCTGGGGCATCAAAAACTGATGGTATGCCTCAGGAGAAAAGGCTAAAGAAAAGAAGAGCCAACAGAGCACAATCTGATGCTGCTGTTGAAGATAGTGAAACTGATGAAGAAACTCTTCATCAGCGAAAAAGAAGATTAGTAGCAGAACATCTCTTTTGTGCTGAGAATATTTCTTCCAAAGCTGTAGAAAATCTTGACGTTCAGATTCAAGAGGATGAAGCTGTCTTTGAGGACAGAGTTTCTATGGAGAATGTAACTCCTGAAGTACAAGAGGAGATTTTTGATACTACTGTGCCTACTAAGGACAGAGTAAATACTTCAACAGAAGCTCCTACATCAATGCTGATGATGTAGTTGAGGAAGCTGCTGATCACTCTGATAGCAGGATTTTTGAGCCTCAAGAATTTCATATGGAAGTTGAAGCAAACACCTCTTTAAACTCTGAACATTTCACAGAGGGTTTGGAAGCTGATCTAGATACTGTGAGAATTGAAGAATCCATGGCTTCTCACACAGAAATACTTACTTTTGAAGTTGAGAAAGGTGAGGAAGTCAATCAGACTTTAGCTGCTAATGCTACAGAAAATGTTCCTTTTGAAGCAGAGTTTGTTGCAAACTCTGAGGATGCTCTTGTTCTTGAAGCTCTACAACAATCTGTTGTTGAGATTGTTCAAAGAGAAGCAGAGTATAGTAATAATGCACACTCTGATGATCCTGAAAAAGTGGCAGAGAATGTTATTACAGAGAATGAAGCAGAGGATGACAATGCTGAAGCTAGTCCTACTCATTCCAATCCTGATATTCAAGTAGAGTTATCTGATATTCAAGCTAACTCTGATGAGGCAAGAGAAGTCAATCGTGCTAATGCAGAACATTTTCAGAATATGTACTTCTCAAATTGGTCAAGCAAGGATACTATCTTTTCCAATGAACGAGCTGCAGATTTTGTGACAAAGTCTTCCAGAGAGATTAAAAATCCAGAACTTCTCAGTCATCTCAAAGCAACTATTGTACAAATCAAATCATTAAACAATCGTTTTGATGCTTCTGACAAGGTGATTGAAAGTTTGAGGAATGATTTAGCTACAAGAGAGCTTACACAACAGAAAGATAAATCATTGTATATTTCTTTGTGTAAAGATCAGAAGAATTTTGATTCCAGGTTGTCCAAAGTTGAAGAAAATCAAGTCACAATGTCATCAAAGTTGGATGAAATTGCAAATTCCATTGAATTGCTCACATCAGTTTTGTTGTCTGATGATGTCAAAAAGGGGGAGAGAGTATCTAAAGACAAATGCAAGAGCTCTCAAACTCTGACTCAGAAGGATGATACTGCTGATGGTGGTGCAAGAGACAAACATCATCCAAGATCAAAGAATGTTCAAAGGCAAGGGAGGAGGTCAAACTCTGATGCTCAGACAAATGCTGATGGAAAAAGATTATACACTGGAGGGCAGTCTTCTTCAAGGGTTAGAAGTTTACTTCTTTCCTCTAAATCTCCAGTTACTGATGAAGAAGTTGCTACACAGTTATTCTTAGAAGAACATGGTAAAGATGTTACTATTGAAGATATCCAGGCAGAAGAGCAATTGCTTGCTGAAGAACACAGGAAAGATGTTGAAGCTGGAATTTACAAACAGAAGGTTATCAAGGCTCCGAGGAGAAAAGAAAAAGGAATTGTTATCAAAGAGAATGTAAACTCTGATCAGAGTTTACAGTACTCAAGGAGGCCTATTTGTTCAAATGCTGATAAAGGTAAAGGCATGATGATTGAAGAGCCTAACCTGAATAAGAAGTTTAAATCAACCTCTGACATTGCTCAAGTTGAAACAAGATTAACTAAATCAACCTCTGACGCTGCTCAAGTTGATGTTATTACCAAAGTTATGACAACCTCTGACGTTGCTCAAGTTGTACAGAAATCTACACTACTTCCAGGATTCAGCAAACCAAAAATTCTTGAAGACTTAAAGCTTGAAGCTGTGAATTTCTTAGAAACCAGAACAGTATTGGGAAAAGAAGCCTTTGATAAATCTGGACTGGGTTCACACAGAGAGAGAAGAACAAATAACAGATCTCAAGACAACATTTCACTGGCAGAATCTGGTATTGGGGTTACACAAGAAAACCTTGATAAGTTAGAGTCTGTTCAGTTGATTTTTCACAGAGTATTGAAGAAGCAATTTTTGTTATACTTCATGAGTGATGGAAGAGTTTATAAGGTTGGAGAATCTGATGTCAATCTCAAATCATGGGAAGAACTTGAATATGTACTTTATCTTTTGAAAGTCAAGAACAGACACACTCATGATGTTGCTCAAGTGTTGAGAGAAAAGATGCTGAGATCTAAAGCTATGCTTGGAGGAGGAGTGTCAAGTGTTTATATTCCAAAGTATAGGGATCATGCTGGAAAAATAGTGGAAATGAAAAGAAACAGTGCTAGATTTAAAACTTCACTTGGAATAAAGGTTTTAGAATTTAACCTAGAGTCAGAAAAAGCTCATTACATTCGACTAGGGAATGACATGAAGAAAAACAGTATCTATTCTCTGAGGGCTGCCATATATCAAACTGGTGAAGGAGATCCAGAGTATAAGGAGCTGAAAGAGATTATGATAGCTGAACTTGAGAATGCTGAAAGAAGACTGTTGATTGATTATCTCAGGACAGTACCTGATGTTCAAGAAGTCAAGTAAAGTCTGACTGTAAGTTTTTATGTTTTCTATCCTAAGTTAAAATTAAACTCTGTTATATTTTAAACACTGCATTTGTTATATGTTTTGACATCATCAATTATCTGTTTAACTTGTACATTTTGGTATGAACAAGTTGGGGGAGATTGTTAGATATAATTGCTGACGTTTGTTCATCAGTGTTTAAGTACCAGGTACATATCAGAGTTTACATAGAAGCCAGTCAGAGTTTGATAAAGTCTGACTGGGTGAAGAGTTTACATGGAAGCCGGTCAGAGTTTGATAAAGTCTGACAGGGTGATAGTTGAATTAGCTGTCGGTGCTGAATTGAAGATTCTAGAAGCAATATATTCTGAAGATGGAAAGAAGCAGAATATATTGATACAGCTAAGGAGACTGGACAGAAGACTGAAGCAATCCTTAATTGATAATAATTGTATAGCTAATTTATAGGAGTATCAATTAGATAAGGATTGTATGTAGCTGTGTACTATATAAACACAGATAGGTTATCCCTAGAAGGGACGCGAACATTGTATATATCATTCTTGTAACCTAGTAGCTCTTTGTGATTCATTAACATCACTAAGAGAGAATTATTTAATATAATTCAGTTTGTTGATTTACAAACCTGTGTTCTTGATTGTTATTCTCATACATACTTGATTATATATTGTGTATTCGGCCTAACAATAACCATGAGTGATACAGTAAAGAACAAGGATGTAGTTACAGATACGTTTCACATAGATTATGGAAATGCCAAAGTGTTAATTTATTTTGGAGCTACCAAGCCTTTTATATCCATAGAATTTTCTCATAAATTGCGCTGTACGATTCAGCTGTTAAGTAAAGTTTTGACTACATGAATAGCTACTCAGGAGCATATATCGATTAATCTAGCTTGTCCTCACTGTGAGATTGATATAATAGAAATTTGATGTAAACTCTAAGAATGGATTGGTTAACAGAATATGAAGAAAATGGAAATTTCGACCCCTAGATAATGTAAAAGTTGTTATCCGAGGCCGGAAGCAGACGAAGAGGTATCTACCTATCAAAGGTAAAAGATTATTGTGTCAAGGTTGTAAAGCTTATCGTCATACGAGGTAAATGTTAGGAAAGAAACACCTTGGATAGAGAAGATTCAAGTAGCTAACGAATTTCGAATTGTATTACTTGACAATCTTTTAGGTTTACCTCCCGCCAGGGAAGTAGATTTGTTGAAGACTTAGCACCCGGGACCAAACCAGTTTCGACGGCTCCGTATAGAATGGCATAAGTAGAAATGAAAGAGCTAGCAATTCAATTGCAAGATCTTAGGAAAAAGGGAGTTATAAGGTCTAGTGTATTCCCATGAGGTGCGCCAAGTTGACCATTAAGAACAAATACCCATTGTCAAGGATTGATGATCTGACCAGTTAAAGAACACAGTGTGCTTTCCAAAATTTATTTATGATTTGGTTACCGTCATTTAAAAATAAAAACTTGAAGATATTCCTTAGACGACGTTCGGAACCTGATGTGTATGGACACTATGAGTTCTTAGGGATGGAGTTCGGTTTGATGAATACAACTGCCACTTTTATGAACATGATGAATAGGATTTTTAAGAAATATTTGGATAAGTTTGAGATTGTTTTCATAAATGACATCTTAAGGTATTCAAAGATGGAAGAAGAGCATACAAATCATTTGAGAATAACCCTAGAAATTTTAAGAAAAAAAAAGAGATTGTGCGCAAAGTTTTCTAAGTACGAGTTTTGGTTAAAAGAATTAAAATTACTAGGACAGGTAATTAGTAGAGAAGGAATCCAAGTGGACCCAGCTAAGGTTGAAACGGTAATGAATTGAGTAAGGCCTAAGACACCTACAAAAGTTAGAAGTTTTATAAGATTGGATGGAGATTATCGAAGGTTTTTCAAGGATTATACCAAGATAGCCACACCATTAACCAAGCTTACTAGAAAGCATCCAAGAGTTAAGATAAATGGAAAAGGAAGTATTTAAATTGCTAGAGGAACGAAACTCTTTAGTCGAGCCATAATGGTAAAATAGATTCGTTGTTACCGGAAATGATGACTCATGTACCTTAGGACAATATCAATAACTAAAATTGAGAACACAACCTTGTGTTAAGAATCAAGACTGATTTAACATGTTAAGATGACTGTATATATTTCTAGACAGCTGAAGAACCACGAGTGGAAACACCCGACACATGACTGAGAACTAGCCACAATAGTCTTCGCATTGATTTAGAGGCCTACTTGTATGAAGAAAAGTATGAAATCTATTCGGATCATAAACATTTGAAATATATTTTCACCGAAAAGGAGCTGTTTACATAAGGTAGAGGAAATGGTTAGGACTGATCAAGGAGTTTGAAAAAGTAGGAATAGAGGTTCGTATTTCAGATCAAGCGACGGAGATGATAAACATATATACAATGACTTTTCAACTGGAGCGGCTAGAGAAGAGTAGAAAACTGTCAAGCAGAAGTGATGAACGATAGCATGAGTAACTTTACAGGAGAAAGTAGAAGCAGTCAAAAGGATGATAAAGGAATTTTTAGATTTTTCTCTAGAAATTGGATACCCAATGTGACATGGTTAAAGAATGAAATACTAAATGATGCACGTGAATTCGAAGTATTCAATCCATCCCAGAAGTACGAAGATGTAACAAGGCTTAAAAGAAAATCTTGGTGGACATATATGAAAGAGATATTACTAGATGAGTGATTAAGTGTTTTACCTGTCAGAGATTTAAAACTGAACATCAAAGACCTAGCGGATAATTACAACCAGTAGAAATTCCCGAGTTGAAATAGGAACATCTCATGATGCCAAGTCGGTACATTTCCTATTTCCATCAATGAGAAACATTCATTGGATAAATTGGTTTTATCTCTAAGAGACAGTAGTAAAGCATGAGGTTCAAGTATCAATCGAATCTTACCAAGACCCTCATTTTAATTCAAGATTTGGAAGAAAGTTTTGACATGCTCAGAAACCAAGTTAAATATGTGTACCGTTTATCGTCCTTAAGCATATAGTCATAGTGAATAGACTATCCAGACAATCGAAGATATACTTAGAATTTGTACGATGGATTTTGAAAGCAATTGAGGTGATCATTTACCATTAGTGGAATTCTTTTACAGCAACAACTATCACGCAAGTATTGGAATGCCCCCGTATGAAGCATTGTAGGGAAGGAAATATAGGTCACCTGTGTATTGGGAAAAAAAAAAGTGGGAGAACGAAAAGTTTTGGGACCCGAGCTAGTACAACAGACGAAGGAAAAGATTAAAATCATTCGAAAAGGGCTAGTTACGGCACAAGACAGACAACGGAAGTACGCTGACCAAGACAGGAAGGATCTGAGTTTTGAAGAAGGAGATCAAGTGTTGCTAAAAGTGTCATCATGGAAAGGAGTTACAAGATTTGGCAAGAAAGGGAAACTTAGCCTGAGATATGTAGGACCGTTTGAGATACTAAGACGTGCCGGAAAAGTTGCATATGAGTTAGCGTTACCACCCCACATGGAGCACGTTCATAACGTTTTTCATGTGTCGATGCTTAAGAGATTTAATCCTGATACAAATCACGTGATCGAATATGAGCCTATTGAGATTGAGCCAGATTTATCTTATGTTGAACAACCTGTAGAAATTCAGGATCGTTTGGATAGGAAATTAAGGAATAAGACTGTTAAGTTAGTTAAGGTTTTGTGGAGGAATCCCAGAGTTGAAGAATCGACTTGGGAACTTGAGAGCGAGATGCTGGAAAAGTATCCGCATCTGTTTTCATAAGGTTAGATTCTGGGGACAGAATCTTTTTAAGGGGGGAAGGTTATAACGACTCAGAAAAACGCTTGTACAGTATTAATATTTAATAATATTTGAGATCTATGATATGTGAATATTGTGTGATAGGTGGATATTTGAAAATGTGACGATTAGATGTTTACTTGGTGAATGGTATGGATTAAAATATATGTGTATGCTTTTAATTGCATTTTATATGAATTTCTTATTAAAAATTAGTTCTTTTTGACCTTCCGGGAATTTTATAAAATCATCGGAGATTCATTTTATTGTGAAATCTTTTTCACAACCTTTATTTTATATTCTATTATTTTCTAAAATTAGAGAAGGAATTTATTTTTGGGGTTAAGGATTTAAAACTGATTTTATGAGTTAAATGTCATTTATGTGATCAAAACTTTGAAAATTCATATCTAATTCACTTTTGATCATAAAAATATTTTAAAAATATGGGTGAGCTTTTAAATTCGTATTCTCTGTTTTAAAAATAAAATTTTGATTTTTAGATATTATTTTCATTTTATTTCGGATTTTAGAAATGCATTATATTGATTTTCTTTTATTAAAAATCAAATTTTGGAATTTTGGAATTACCAAAATACCCCTGGGGCTTTAAAACCCTTGTCACCAGTTCTTCTTCCCCATTTGCTCGACTCTCTCTTCTTTTTCTTTTCTCTTTTTCTCTCGGTTATCTCTGTCTCTCACTTTTTAAAATCTCCATCTCTCTTTTTCTCTCCATAAAATCGTTGGTTGTATGTATATATATATATATATATATATATATATACATGTGTGATTGTATGTATAATATGGTTCGGTGTTATTTTTGTGTGCAAGATCAGTTTTGCATGCAAGAGTTTTGGTGATTTTGATCTTAATTCATTACCGAATTCTTACTTTGTGATGATTTTGTGACTAATTGATTGTTTTAAATGGTTTATTGGTGAGGTTTGTTGAAGGAAACCCAAATTCCGGGCACCTCCAAACCATGTCGCCGTCGGCGATGAGCTCCGGCGAGCCGATGGGGACGATAATGATATCTTTGAGTCCGATTATTGTGTTAATAACAATATTTAGTGAGTTATGGGTTGCATGTAAAGGAATTGTAATGCATGTGTGTATTTTCGATTTTCCCCTTTTGTAAAATTAGTTTGAAACTTGTTGGTATTGATGATTGATTATTAATCTCAAGTTTATGGTGATTACATGTTAAATTATTTGTGTTAAGTTTAGATAGTTCGGATTATATATGTTCGATATTGGATTTTAGATATTGGAGGTTTTGATTTGGGGATTTTTGTGAAATTCAAAGTATATGGATTGTTGATTAGTTAATTGTGGTATTTGGTAATTGCATGTATAGATTTTTGAGGACATGAGTTTAAATTGTAAAACCTTTTCAGCTAAGGAGGAGTTTTAGTTTTGATATTGGATGATTGGTTGTAGTAGAGATTATGTTTGTGGTTGGTTTTGTATAGATAAACATCATGTTGAGATTTCCAGAAACTGCCTGTTCTGTTTTGATTATTTGCGAATGGTTGCTGCCTGTTTTAGACAGAGAGTCTAGGATGTCACTGTTCTAATTAGAGTCTAGTTTGTGCATGCGCAAACCTTGTGTCGATAGAGTTAACGAATAAAAAGTTGTGATTGTTTTACTAAAAGTTGCGCAGCAGGGAATTTTCTGTGCTTCAGTACCTAATTTAACCAGTTCGTTTTTAATCTAAATGAATTGTTCTGAAGTTGAAACTTTTATGCTAAGTTGGATTAGTATTCAGTAAATAACCTGTCAAATATGGTATTTGTTTGATTTCTTTTGGATTTATGAAAAATGTTTTAGTAAAGTGCGCAACAGATTTTTTAGCTTTTTGAGATGAAAACATTGTTTGTAAAGGTGTTAAGGATATGGTTAGCATTGGTCAAGTTGATTTAAAGGAATAACCAAGTGTGGTATGATTTGAAAGATAGATTATATACATATGTATTAAAGGAGTATATTATGTGAACTTGAATGGCAATGTGCGCTTATGTGAGTTTTGTGCTTATCATATGGATAAGAGATTATAAGTGATATAAATATTATGTGTTTACGCGTTTAGGGAACGTGGGGTAGTTTAGAATAAGGATTAGAATTTTGAGAGGATCATTCTGAAATAGTATATACTATTTTGTAGAGTTGCGAGACGGGGAAACATAGAAATAAAGGCAAGGCGAAGGCAGAAATTCAGTGAGTACAGTTTGTTCTAAAAGCTACTTAAGAATCCAAAGAAGTAGAGCCTATAAATAAAGACCAAGGTGGAGAACCAATGATTTCTCATTACCCTTTTTGCTATTAAGGCAAGTAATACTAACTTGCTTTCGTATTTCGATTCCATTCTTTCATTTTGACAGATATGAATTGCTATCATGCTTTGATATACTTTTAATTCTGAAAACACATATTGTTCATTTGGTAAATCCTTATTTCTGTTCATATACCTTGTTGGTTCATACACCATACTATGTTTAGTTCTTTCTTTAATCCTTTACACCCAAAAGTGAATATACCATAACTCACATTTTAGTACATATCCCAAACATACCTATGTCATTTACTTCTTGATTTCCCATTGATAGAAATCCAGATTGATCAAATTGAACTTACCTGATTCACAAAAGATTCTTCTATACAAACATTATAGACACAACACAAATGTTATATGAACCATATCTTGCTTGAACTTTTCTCCAGATCTTACCCCTATCCTTTGATTATACTCACATTTTGATGCCTTTTTAACCTGAGATTCTATTGCATTAGACTTGAACTTGTACCTATGAATCACCCACTTACTTGAAATTTGAGAATACATGAACTTTCACTTTGACTCTAGACAAATACTTATCTTTTGATTTAAAAGGATTTCTTTCAGGAGAAAGGTTTTAAAAGAAAGGAATTTTCAAAAGTTATAATCATTTAAATTCTGATTTATGGTTTCCACGGATTCCTAAGATTGGAGGCGTAAGAGGCCGAGTGACGCCGGTCCAGCACTTTTAATTATAATGCAATGACTAGGGATGGACTAGTCTACAGGCCAATGTGTGCCTAATGGGACCCAATACAAGGACCAGAGGGACTGTGTGTCCGGTATGGGGACTTTACGTGGCTGATCACCCGTATTGTCCGGTGCGTTGTGAAAAATCTCCAAATTACTTATTGCTTTTCTTGAAATCATATATCTTTATAAGGAAATTGGTTTACCCTTTGAAATTGTATATTCATGTCATTGTTCTGATAATCCCTTGATATGGATTCTGCTATACCCATGACATACATATTGATATTGGAAACTGTTTCACAGTGGTTAACTATTTGGATATATTATTACTTGCTGAGCATTTGGCTCATTCTTTCCCCTGTTCTAACCCACAGTTAAAAGAGAAGATGGCACGCACTTTTCAGTCAGCTAGGGAGTCTTCCTATAGGGTTATTTTTGGGATGCAAGCTCCGGCAGGTGATGAAGACTTGTAGAAGGTGTTTTGTATAAGGGAATGTAGAACTTTTAAGACACAGTTGTAATAACTTTTGAGACTTTTATTATGTAATAAAATGAAGTATATAGTTGATGCTTGTTTCATACCATTACCTGTTAAAGATCCAGGGTAAAGTTGGGGTCGCGTCTGCATGTTTATATTATTATTCACAGGTTTATAAGTATAGAGGTTGTAGTGACTCCCCAATCATGACCCCAGATTGGGAGGGCGTCACAAATACCAAAGGAGAGTGAAGCAAAAATCCAAGGGTACACAGGGTGCACACACTCTAGAAGCAACACTTCCAGTTTCACAAATTCAGTTTGATGTAACCCCAATTATTACTCTGGGGTTACAGTCCCATTCTCTAAACATCAACCTTGAACTATCTCCACCAAATTCACCAACTCAGTCTTTAGATGTGGACATGATCCATACATCTATTCCTGATTCTCCAACTCTTATCTTGGAGAAGCCCCACTCTGAAGCTGGTGGTCATCACTTGTTAAGTGATTTGTTGGGCCATCAACCAATTTTTTCTGAAGCTGCAAGAGGATCTGTGGACCCCAATCTCACATCAATCACCACAGATTCGATTGTAATTATACTTTCTCAAAATTCTTTATTGACTTCATCAACGGAACAGCCTCTTTCGTTGACAAGTGTTTCTCCATGAACGGTATCCATACCGTTGACAGTTCAAACTACCATTCCGTTGATAGGTCATTCTACACCCCTTATTGAAGATCAAGTTGTTTCCACAACTAGTGTAGATGACCTGGTGGTAGTTGAGACACTTTTAGGTTTGAGAGAGAGTGAAACTGAGAGGCTGGCTTGCAGCCAGGCAAAAGGAGAGAATGAGAGTGAGAGGCTGGCTATTTCTTCCAGCCAGGCAAAAGGAGAGATTGAGAGTACCACCTTAGTAGGTGAAGGTGAGGGTGTGAGAGGTGTGAGCCATGGGGAGCCCATGATGAAAGAAAAGAGTGGAGAGAAGGGACTACAGGAGTCATAAGGGAGGAAGCAGCCATTGCTAGTGAGTTAATGGGGGTCAGTGAGGGAGAAAGGGAACTTACTTTCCAAGAGCATTATCAACAAACTCTGGATAGTATTTCCCTGGATCCTGAGACCTTTACTCATCCTGTGCCAGCCTATCAGGTTATGGCTCAGCAGGGCAATGTGGAGGCAGAGAGGTCACTAAACCTAATTCATACAACTGCATCAATGCAAAGAGAAAAGGATGCCTTGACCAATCTATCTCCAACAGCTACAGCAAGTGGAGACTTTGACTTTTCTGATGATGAGGACAGCTTTGGTGACAATCTACAGGTGGCCACTACTTCACAGACTGGGACTTCTGTGGTGCCTCCTAGACCAAACTGGCTTTCTCAGGATATGCAAGGAAGATGCACTCTAGATGCTGCTATCACAAGGCAGTACAATGAGGCATATCTAGCTCATGAGTCTGCAAATGCAAGGGACAAGAAATTCTACAAGGCCATCACGGATTCACTGGAAATCCAAAGGCTACAGATGTTGCAGACAAGGATTGAAGCTACAGAAATCAAGGATTCCATTAGCAACCTCAGAGATACTATTGACAGGAGGCTAGATGAAAAGCTTCCTCTTCTAACTGTGTCCAAGATGAACAGGTTTTTCTCCAAGGAACCTGAAGTGTCCTCATCTTTGAAGACTCTTTCCTCTAGAGTGGACAAAGTTGAGGCTACACTTTCTCACATGCAAAAGGAACAGGAGAAGCAAACTCAGCTACTCACCCAGCTTTTGGCAGCTCAAGGACTCCCTATCATCTCACTTGATGATAACAAAAAGGGGAAGAAATCTAAGGAGCTAGAGAAATCTAAAGAGCTTGATATACAAATCACAAAGGTTTTGGTCCCAGCCATTTCCTTACCAAATGAGCCACTAGCAATGGGGGAGCTTGGACAGAAGAAAAAGGATGGCATTGACCTAATTCAGGAAGCTTCTATGAGGATGAGACTTGCAAAACAGATCAAAGATCATTGGTCCAACATAGAAGCAAGGGTCAAGAGAATTGCTGGAACTGCAAAGAACTCAAATCCATCAACGGATCAACCATCAACGAATGTCATGGTTGTAACATCAACGGAATGGGAGCCACAGTTCAAGAGTTCTTATGTTATAGAACCCCTTCAGCATGGAGTCCTTCAAGATTCAAGAAGTGAGAAAGGACAATCTTCATGCTTTAGGAATGTGGATGCAAGAGGGATATCTCCAATATCACCTGTCAAACCCAAGGGCAAGAACATTGCAAGGATATTTTATCCTCCACCAAAGCCAGATGAGTTCAAAGTCCTAAGGAAGCTGATCATTGAAAGCAAAGAGAGCAATCATCCAAGCATAAGGAACAAAAGGGCCATCATCTACAGGGATAACAAAGAAATCTGCATTTGGGTTGGTCACCCAAATTTTGCTAAGGCCAAAGCTGAAGAATCTGAAAGGACAGCAATGCAAGCACTAGCAGTTTCTCAATCACTTGAAGATGAAGAAACCCTACAGGAATAAAAGGCTAAGGATGAAGCTAAGGAAGCTGGAAAGGAAAGGAAGAGTGTAAGGCAGCCAAAGGCTAGAGCTAAAAGGAATCTGAACTTTGACAAAGATGATTCTCAGGACACTGCTCAAGACTCTTCCACAACAAGTGCACATCAAATTCCTGTTGATCTACCTCTTGAAGGAAAGTTGGCATGTGATCCTGCACATCCTGTCAACTTTCATGATCAACCAATTATGCCAAAAGAGGAGCCTCTTGAATTTGATGAGGCCTACTTTCCAAAGTTCCTATTTGAGAAGGATCAACCAATGAAGACAAAGAAAAGGGATGTCAAGGCAAAGCCAGTGTTTGTGAGAAAGCCACAACCTCAGAAACCCCCTGCAAATCCAGAGGACTGCATGTACATTGCTGACATCAGGGAAGAATCCAGTTTACATCTTGACTTAGACAACCTGGTGGAAGTAAGAGGCATTGCAACTTCTCAAAAATTGCCTGAGAGACTAGTTTTTACATTCAAGGGAGGTAGAGAACAAGTGTGGCCTCTCTATAGAATTTTAGGAGAAGACTATCAAACACTACTCTCAGTGTTTAGATGCTTGAAGAAGGACTTTGGCTTCACCAAAACAGCCAAGTCTGAGGTGGTCTCCAAAATCTGTCAGATAAAGGCTAGCTGGAACAAGCCTGAGGCTCTTCCCAGGATGCTTAGAGTGCCCTCAATAGGAAAGAAGATCCATCTTCAACCATACTGGATGATGGAATTTAAGGATAAGGACAATTGCAGAAGATTCTTCAGGATGGAAGACCAACTGGATAAGGCATCTAATCAAACTCTAAAGTTTATGCAATCCATGCTTGGTGATCAAGATGAAGAGGAGAAAATCTTTTACAGAAGGCTACAGGTCCAAATTGAGGAAAACAACTCTAAGAGAGGGAAGAAGACTATGCCACAAAGAAGACACAGATGAAACATTTGCTCAGTCTAGAGGAGAACTTTTGGGCATTAGTCTTGTAAGTCTTGTATTTTGTCTAAAATATTATGAAGCTTAATGCATTTTCTACTTTTGTAATTTATGCTGTATCTGAGTGTTTTTGTTATCATCAAGTCTCTTGATTTATGGCTGTTATTCTATCAGTCATAAATTGGGGGAGATTGTTAGGAATATGTTGTTCTTGATGATAAACATAAAACACTTAGTAGAATTTGTGTAAATTCATTTTGTAGCTGTCAACGAAATGGCATGCTTTGCAGCATTCCGTTGACATGAAGCTCATCAACGAAATGAGTGATGTAGCAATTGCACTGTACAATACTTCTAGTTTGATATGCATTTCGTTGTAGATATTGGATAGGTTTTCTAAGTCATGTTGACTAAGTACTAGATAGGCAAAATAGGTTGGTTAATTGTAAATATATTATGCCTTGTAATTTTGCCTAAGTGAAGACATGTCAACGGTATGAAGATTACTCTGTCAACGGTATGGAGTTTACTCATCAACGAAACGAAGATTACTCATCAACGAAACGAAGAATAAAGCTATCAACGAAACACACCTTACTGCTATCAACGAATCATTATCACTTTTCTGAATAGTTGACAAAGTGATAGTGACAGTTTTCTGACAGATCAAAAGGAGATGTGAAAGTGTACTTTGCATTGGAAGCCATTAAAATGGACATGGGGAATAAGGAAACATTCCAATTTCCAATCTGGTTATTGAGTGGGATCACTATAAGACTGAAGTCAGAAGACAAAGATCTCCAAGGACCATTGGACAAAAGGGATGAAAAGCAAGCTATTGATGGTTACCTTTAGTGTACTTTAGTGTAGCCAAAAATAGCTTTGTAAACTTGGGAATATATATATATATAACCAAGTGTAGCAATTAAAATAGAAGTAAGAGAAGAAAAACAAATAAATTGTATTAGCTATCTTTGAGAGCATACTTCTCTACATTCTTGTAACTGAGCAGATGTGTACTTTTTGTATCACATATTATTTCCGCAATAAAAATCACTTCAGTTGGATCATCAAAGAATCCAACTGAAATTATTAAGTGCTTGTGGTTTTTATTTTATAAGTTCAGTTTTAATTTGTAAGTTATTTTTAAGTTTGAAAAATATCAAGAATTGTATTCAACCCCCCCCCCCCCCCCTTCTACAATTCTGTTAGGTCATTTGGGATTAACAAGCTTAGCCATGTCAATTTCATCAGCATACTGAATCAGGGTCATGAAGTCCTGTTAGGCCGAATACACAATATATAATCAAGTATGTATGAGAATAACAATCAAGAACACAGTTTATGAATCAACAAAAACTGTATTTATATTAACAGCTTCTCTCTTTATGATGTTAACGAATCACAAAGAGCTACTAGGTTACAAGAATAATATATTCAATATTCGCATCCCTTCTAGGGATAACCTATCTGTGTTTATATAGTACACAGTTACACAATCCTTATCTAATTGATATTCCTACAAATTAGCTATACAAGTTATATCAATTAAGGATTGCTCCTTATCTTCTATTCTGTTTTCTTAGCTGTATCAATATATTCTGCTTCTTTCCATCTTCAGAATATATTGCTTCTAGAATCTTCAATTCAGCACTGACAGCTAATTCAACTATCACCCTGTCAGACTTTAAATAAAATCTGACCGGCTTCCTTTAAACTCTTCACCCTGTCAGACTTTAAATAAACTCTGACCGGCTTCCGATAAACTCTGGTCAGTACCTGTTGCTTAAACACTGATAAACAAACGTCAGCAATTATATCTAACAATCTCCCCCAACTTGTTCATAATAAAATGTACAAGTTAAACATATAATTGATGATGTCAAAAACATTTAACAAATGCAGTGTTTAACATATAACAGAGTTTAATTTAAAACAGAGTTTAAATTTGACTTAGAATAGAAAATATATTAAAAACTTACAATCAGACTTTACTTGATTTCTTGAATATCAGGCACTGTCCTGATATAGTCTGATAGCAATTTCTTTTCAGCTCTTTCTAGCTCTTCCACCATGATCTTCTTCACTTCTTTCAACTCTGGATCAAATTCTCCAGTCTGATAAATTGCAGCTCTCAGAGAATAGATGGAATTCTTCCTCATCTCATTCCCTAGCTTAATATAATAAGCTTTATCAGATTCTAAATTAAATTCAAGAACTTTTGTACCCAGTGCTGTTCTGAACTTAGCACTGTTTCTTTTCATCTCAATAATCTTCCCATGTGCATTTCTGTATTTGGGAATATATGCACTTGATACTCCTCCTCCAAGCATTATCTTCGATCTTAGCATCTTTTCTCTGATAACTGAAGCAGCATTGTGAGTATTTCTATTTTGGACTTTTAACAAGTACAGAACATACTCCAATTCTTGATAAGATTTGAGATTTATATCAGACTCTGCAACCTTATAAACTCTTCCATCATTCATAAAGTACAACAAAAATTCCTTCTTCAACACCTTATGAAAGATCATTTGAACAGAGTCTAGCATATCAAGATTTTCTTGAGTAATAATACCAGATACAGCTAGTGACGATTGATCTATTGGACTTGTATTTATCCTTCTCTCTCTGTGTGACCCTAGACCAGATTTGTCTTTTCCTTCCTTACCCAATACTGTTCTGGTTTCAGAGAAATTCACAGCTTCAAGCTTTAAATCTTCAAGAATTTTTGGTTTGCAGAATCCTGGAAGTTGTGTAGATTTCTGTACAACTTGAGCAACGTCAGAGGTTGTCATAACTTTAGTAGTATCATCAACTTGAGCAGCGTCAGAGGTTGATTTTGCTAATCTTGTTTCAACTTGAGCAATGTCAGAGGTTGAATAAATCTTCTTTTTCAGGTTAGGCTCTTCAATCATTATGCCTTTACCCTTATCAGAATTTCCAATCACAGGTCTCCTTGTATATTTTATACTCTGTTGTGTATTCTCTTTGATAGAAATACCAACTTCTTTCTTTCTAGGAGCCTTGATTTCCTTTTTCTTGTAGATTCCAGCTTCAAGATTTTTCTTGTGTTCCTCAGCAAGCATTTGCTCTTCAGCCTGGATATCTTCAATAGTAACATTCTTTCCATGCTCTTTTATGAATATTTTAGCAGCAATCTCTTCATCAGTAGATGGATTAGTTGAAACAACTAAACTCTTGAGTTTCGAAGTAGATTGGCCACCAGAGTTTATCTTGTCAGAGTTTGTTTGTCTATCAGAGTTTACTCTTGTCCTGCTTTGCCTTTGAGCAAAAATCTTTCTTTTATTTTCTTTGCTTCCCCCATCAGTAGAATCATCCCTCCGTCTCAGAGCTTGAGTGTCTTTGCATTTGTCTTTAGATACACTCTCCCCCTTTTTGACATCATCAGAAAGTAGTACTGATGTCAGTAATTCAATGGCAGTAGAAATGGAATTCAGTTGAGTAGACATTGCATTCTGATTTTCCTCAACTTTCCCAAGCCTCTTCTTGATATCCTCAGAATCCTTGGCTTGCTGCTTGAGCATAGCATAATAAAAAGTTCTGTCAGACTTGAAAGTAAGATCCTTCATACTGGCTTCATTCCTTAGATTTGTAAGCATTTGTTGATTCTCATCAAATCTATTATTAAGAGATTTGACTTGAACAACAGTTGCCTGTAAGCTTGTAAGTACATCAGTATTTGAGATCTTCTTGACAGAATCAGATAGAAAATCTGCAGCCCTTTGTGCTGGGAAGACACAATCTGCATCAGCCCATTTGTTGTAGTACATATTCTGAAAATGCTCATTTGTCTGTCTATTGACTTCCCTTGCTTCATCACTATTGACATCATCAGCCAATGAAACTTGAATACTAGGGTGTGAATGAGAACCCTCAGCATCATTTCCAGCGTCTTCAGTATTGTCTGCTGCATTTTCAGTAAGAATATTGTCAGCAGTAAACTGTGCAGCTTCATCAATTTTCTCCTCTACTACAGCTTCAGGAATATCAGAGTTAACCTGAGCAAAAACCTCTGCTTCCCTTTGAACAATCTCAACAACAGATTGTTGCAAAGCTTCAAGAATCATATTCTCAGAGTTTAGCTCATCAGCAGCCTCTTGTTCCTTTTCTATCACAGCTTCATCAAGAATTGTCTCTGTGACTTTTATCATCTGATTAACCTCCTCACCTTTGTCAAGATCACAAGAAATAATTTCAGTGTGAGTGGCCAGAGAATCTTCTATCTGATCAGTTACTTGATCAGCTTCCACACCCTCTGTATAATGATCAGAATGTATAGAGGTGTGTGCTTCAAAATCAAAAACTCTGCTATCAAAATGAGTAGCAGCTTCCTCAACTACATCATTAGTCATTGATGTAGGAGCTTCTAAATCCAAATCCATCAGATTAGCTTCATTAGAGATCCTGTCTAGATTGACAGCTTCAGTATTTGCAGCATCCTCCTGAACAAACACTTCATGAACTTCAGTGTTTACAAACATTCTGTCCTCATTAGCATTTAGAATATCCTCCTCAACAACAATTGCAGGAGTATCTTGAGGATTTGCTCTATCCTCTGAGAGCATAGTAGTTTCCCTTAGAACAACTTCCTGAATTACCACTTCAGAGTTTACAGGCAATTCAGCTTCTTCCTCCTCATCAAAAAGATAAGTGGCTACAAGCTTTCTTCTTTTTCTCAGAGTCTGAGAATCCTCTATTTCATCTTCACTATCAGATACTCTTGCTTCTTCAGAACGAGGTCTTTGTGCCCTTACTTTTCTTTTAAATGCTCTGGTTTTGGACTTCTTTAACCTTTGTGATGGAGACACAGAAGGTCCAGCTTCAGCAGTTTGAAGTGTTGGTGTGATCAGTGTTTGTTGTGCTGTTTCATGTTGAGGCATTGTAGGTTGGGTAGAATTTGCTAAAAACTGTTGTATGCTCTCAGGTAAGAGAAGAACACCAACATCCCCTTTCTTGTTATCTTTGTTAGTCAAATCAGAAAATATGCGTTTATGCAATTTAAATGATTGAATAACATCCTCATCTAAAATCTCAACATCAGGACAACAAATGTTGAATAGCAATTGACAAAATCTAGAGAAATAGACAACATTCCTATTCTCTTGCATTTTCTCACCAATATTAGTCAAGACTAATCTAGCAACATCAAAGTTAGCACCAAAAAGTAAAGAGTACCCGATTTGCAGACTATCAGTGGGAATTGCATCCCAATTGGTGCACTTCTTTCCGAATGCCCTAGTTATACAGTCGAAAAAGAAACTCCATTCCTTGCGCAGAAATGGCCTTTTCAATTGCCCAATCTTTGTCAATGGTCCAGAGTATCCAATCTCTCTCATCATACGGACCAACTCAGAATCTCCAACAGAGATTGTGAAGGCATTGAAATCCTCAAACCCCAAGGCATCACGAACAGTTGTTGGAGTTATTACAAACTCTTGACCCTCATATTCAAACAAGATGGACGGTGACCCAGTCTCCCCTCCATTATCATAAACACCTGTCTGCCAGAAAGATTTGATTTGAGTTGCAGACAGCTTCATCGGAGCAGTGAGAGCAGTACCAATATCCGAGTTTGTCAAGAAATTTTGAATCAAATGAAATGCTTCTGGTGCGTTTACAGTGTTTAGTGGTGCGGTATAGTTGTTTGGAACGAACTCTAACCCAGACGAAACAAAAGCTGTGGTTGCCATTAGAAGATTTTGAAGAAAGAACAAGTAATTGATGCGAAAGCTTAACAGAGTTTATGTGTAGAAAGGTGTTTGTGACTATGTGTGTGTGATAATAGATGTGTATGAGTAAGATGTGAAAAGTTTAACTGAAGATGTGTGTATTGTATTTAAAAAAAAATAAAAGATTAAAAACTGAAGAGTTTTTAATCATTAATACACAACGGTCTTACTCCTGTAATCATGTGAATGGGACACGTGTCACACATGCAGTTACTGACAGCAAATATTGGCAGTTTCCAATACGCATGCGCAGTAAAAACAGCAATAATTACCGCCTGTTACACTTTTCTATGCAATTAACCTCTCTCCTCTGTTTAAAACATTCTTGAACAACTTTCCAATCATACTCTTTTTAAATTTTCAAAACAAATGTCTAATCTCAAAATTATAAAATGTCTGAAACAAAGAAATTATTTTAACCATCAGAGATTAAAACAAAGTTACCTCGGCATATGTCACACAATACATCAGTGTTTACCATTTATCCTTCTTTGTCAATAAACTCTTTTCTCAATCTGTACAGGTGTGAAAATATGTGTGTGCAATAGCAGAGTTTACCGAAATCAATATTTAGATCATCTCAAAGTGCATAAAATCCACAAACTAAAGCAGTAAAAACTGGTTGCCTAAACTCTCATGTATAACATAAAATCTGATTTTATATCTAAACTCTGTATACTGATATCCTTTCATTTGGATATATCTTTTGTTTTTCACCCCCTTTCTTTATATATATATATATATTTTTTTATTTTTCCAGTAATCAGTGGTTGGCACTAGTCACCAAAAATCAAAGATTTTAGCCCTTATTTCATACAATAAGTTCCTGGATCTTCCTAGGCTTAACATGATCTCAAAGGAATTTGTGCTTTGTTTGGCATCTTTTGATTTGAGGGTGAATTCTTTGCAATTAATAATCAGAGTTTAGACTTTTTATCAGTTAATACAATTAATTTATGAGAGAAAACGCAAACAGCTAATACAGACTCAGTGTATAGGATCAATAAACTAAGAGATGCTATAAATATAGAGACAGTATCATGCTGTGTTAACTTACTGCACATATTTGAGATCAGAATCTATACAACTCTTAAGGATTCATAATTACTTACTGAGAATTATGCTTCATACAAATTTCTTCATTGGTCCATATGTTTCAGACAAAATTACAATCAGAGTATAGCATTAAACTGTAACTATCAGAGTATGACCAACATTTTATGACTAACAGAGTTTAGCATCAGAGTTTAACCAACAGAGTATGACTGACACTTCACAGAGTTTACTGACAGAATTTAACTGTCAGAGTTTACCATCAGAGTTTAACATGCTGGTGCACATAACAGTTAACACATGTAAGAAATAATGAACATAAAAAGCAAACATGTATAGTTTTTGAGTCTAACCCGTATCTCTAGTCAGAACCAGAGATCATTCCAAGTTCATTTACCAATCTTGTAAAAGTAGCTTCACTCAAAGGTTTGGTGAAGATATCTGCAAGTTGTTGGTCTGTAGACACAAAATGAAGCTCAATGTTCCCTTCTTCCACATGTTCTCTGATAAAATGATACCTTATGCTGATGTGCTTGGTCATGGAGTGCTGTACTGGATTACCTGTCATAGCAATAGCACTTTGGTTATCACAGAAAATAGGTATTTTAGAGTACCTTAACCCATAATCCAGCAATTGATTCTTCATCCATAAAATCTGTGCACAACAGCTACCAGCTGCTATATACTCTGCTTCTGCTGTGGATGTAGAAATTGATTTCTGTTTCTTACTGTACCAAGAAACCAATCTGTCACCTAAAAATTGACAGCTTCCACTTGTACTTTTTCTGTCTATCTTACAGCCTGCAAAATCTGCATCAGAGTAACCAATTAGCTTAAACTCTGATTCTCACTACACCAAAAATGACCTATTGTAACCCCATAAAAGTGTATTGTTAGACCCTAAAAAAGTTACAGTAGATGTTTATGTAACGTTTTGACCAAAATTCGGCGTTACATTTACTGGCGTTGCCTATGGCTTCTATTGTAACACTATGTGTACTTATTGCAACCTTTTTTAAAATTTTACAATAGCATTTTTTTTGTAACACTTTTGTCTGTTTTAGTAACATTTTTAAGGTGTTGCAATAGACTAATGCATCACTTTTTTGCAACATTTATTAAGTTAAAATGTTACAAAGTCAATTTATTGCAACATTTCTATGCAACATTTTGATACCTTTTGCAATAATTTTTGGTTTTTTTGCAACAATTATCTGCAACATTTTGATGTCTGTTGTAATGCTTTTTGGTTTTTTAGCAACATTAATCTGCAACTTTTATATCCCTATTGTAATACTTTTAGATTTTATTGGCAAAACCTATTTGAAATTTGAATATACCATTCACAAAAGCATACCAAACCAGAAATCACATTTCAAATAGAAAATCCAATAAAACATATGACAATAAAGCCCAAAGTCGGGTTGTAGCACAATATCATCTTACATCTAGTACTTAAATCAAAACACATGTCGACTTATCCCACAATTCTACATTAAACTTAATCTTTCATGTCAAAATATCAACCTACTACGAAAAGTATGCACATACAAAGTAAAAGAACTGATAATCAATCATCACTTTTGTCATCCTCATGATTGTCTTCGTGATCCCTTCCTGAGCACACATGTAAAAATCATTAGTCTAGGGTGCATCCTCTTCTGCTACAAACTCAAGCTCACCCATGACCTCCTCAACTAGCAATGTAATGTTTCTTTTTCTTCTTTCCTCTGTTAAAGAGATTTGTGATTTCAGCAACCTCTTCTTCCTGTCATCAAAATAAATAAAACATAAAATAAGGAATTTTAATATCCTGTAGATCATCAAATACGCTTTTTCTTAGAAAGGTGTTATCCAACTTCCATGACATGCTAGGCAACTTACATCTTTATCATAAGATGGCATTTCGCCCGAAACAGGATTATCTGCGGGGTACTCATTTTCTAAAATGACTGCGAAAATGAATCTTGTGTCTATTTTAGAATTACAAAAAAAGAACAATATGTAAACCTTCGTGACTTTCTATTTTATAGTATCAATTCAAATACTGGGTATCCTACATTCCTACCTGAGAACATCACCAGGTGACTGATTTTTAGTGTCACTTCCATAGAGATAAGCAGTATCAACCATTATAGCAACCTCATTATCATCCTAAACAGAAACATTAGCACTGAAAGACAGATTCGTACAATATTATACATCTCTCATACAACAGAAAGATTCAGTTTGAATGCTCTTTAAAAATCATAACTCTCCGTAGCATTAACTCATAAGAAAGAAAACACAGCCATCTCAAAGTATAGCTCGTGTGAAAAGACATGAATTAGAGTTTGAAGTCATCCCGTATCTCTGTCACGTACACAACATCCAACATAACAACTTGACCAGAGAGTAATTATACAGATACCAAAGAGAAAGTTCATTTTATATAAGATGAGGCTAGAGAGTAATTATGAACTTATCTTGCAGACTACATTCCTCTAGTTTAATTAACAAAGTTAATTGTAATGTATTATGAAGTTTAATTATACTAAAAAGGTAAGATCTAGGACTCAATTTTGTTCAGTGATATAGCATATATTTAACATACTAAAAAGAAAATCAAATCTTACAATTTTATCATCTGGAGAGGAATTCACATTTTTCCGTATCTGAACCGGCCTTTCTGGTAAGGGCAAAAGCTTGCTTTCCATAACGCCTTTCTTCATATTGGTAATCGTAAGGTGGGCTTTGAGAATAGGAATGATAAGAACTGGCTCGCCTCGTCTCGTCTTCATGATTCTTAAGATCCTGTCAAATTTATATATACAGTACATGTGAGATTGCTAGGAGGATGGCGTGGGATAATTTGTAATATATTTGTTCCTTAAGAGTCCCACTTGATGAAAATGGTGCACATTTTAAAGATAAAAACCCTAGAGGGTTCACATATCTATCAATTTTTGTACTTGTTGTTAGGAATATGTTGTTCTTGATGATAAGCATAAAACACTTAGTAGAATTTGTGTAAAGTCAATTTTGTAGCTGTCAACGAAATAGCATGCTTAGCAGTGTTTCGTTGACAGGAAGCTCATCAACGAAATGAGTGTTGTAGCAATTGCATTGTACAATACTTCACAGTATGATAGGCATTCTATTATATGTTTTAGATAGGTTTTCTAAGTCATGTTGACTATGTACTAGATAGGCAAAATAGGTTGGTTAATTGTAAATATGTTATGCCTTGTAATTCTGCCTAAGTGAAGACATGTCAACGGTATGAAGATTACTCTGTCAACGGTATGGAGTTTACCCATCAACGAAACGAGGGAAACACCATCAACGGAATGAAGAATGAAGCTATCAACGAAACACATCTCCTTGCTATCAACGAATCAATGTTGCTTTTTGAACAGTTGACAAAGTGATAGTGACAGTTTACTGAACAGATCTAAAAGGAGATATGGAAGTGTACTTTGCATTGGAAACCATCAAAGTGGTTACTGGAAATAAGGAAACATTCCAATTTCCAATAAGGCTCTTGGGAATGATTATAATGAGCATGAAGACAAAAGCAAAGATCTCCAAGGACCATTGGACAAAAGGAATGAAAAGCAAGCTACTGATGGTTACTTCTATTATTCTTTAGTTTAACCAAATGTAGAATTGTAAACTTGGGATTTATAACCAAGTGTAGCAGTCACTTTAGAAATAGAGAAGAAAAACAAATAGATTGTATTAGCTATTTTTGAGAGCATTCTTCTCTACAACATTGTAACTGAGCAGCTGTGAACATTTGTATCACAGATTATTTCCGCAATAAAAACACTTCAGTTGGATCATCAAACAATCCAACTGAATTATTTATATCTTGTGTTTTTATTTATTCAGTTCAGTTTAATTTCATAAAGTGTTTAGTTTCAAGAAAATATCAAGAATTGTATTCAACTCCCCCCTTCTACAATTCTGTTAGGTCATTTGGGAATAACAATTGGTATCAGAGCAAGCTTCTAACATACAAGAAGTTTAAAGATCAAGACCAAAAACAGAAACCATGGTGAAGAAGGATGCAGGTGTGAAGATACCAGTTCTTGATAAAGACAATTACTTTCACTGGAAAGTAAAGATGCATTTACATCTCATGTCTATGGATGAGAGGTATGTAGACTGCATTGAGAAAGGTCCACACGTTCCCATGAAGCTTGACTCTAGAGTTGGACTGCCAGATGATGCACCTGATGTAGAGATTCCAAAAACTGTCTCAGAATGGACTGTTGAAGATATTGCAGAAGTTCATAAAGACAAAAGGACCATGAACATTCTGTTTAATGGTTTGGAGCAAGAGATGTTTGACAATGTTATCAACTGTACAACCTCTAAGGAAGTATGGGATACTGTTAGAACACTCTGTGAAGGAACTGAGCAAGTCAGGGAAAATAAAATGCAACTCCTTATACAACAATATGAGCATTTTCATTTTAAAGCTGGTGAAACCCTAAATGACACGTTCAGTAGGTTTCAAAAGCTTTTGAATGGATTAAAGTTGTATGGGAGGATCTATCAAACCAAGGATTCAAACCTTAAATTTCTTAGAGCTCTTCCAAAAGAATGGAAGCCTATGACTGTTTCTCTCAGAAACACTCAAGAGTACAAAGACTACACTCTTGAAAGGCTGTATGGAACCTTGAAGACTTATGAGCTGGAAATGGAGCAAGATGAAGAAATTGAAAAGGTACAGAAGAAGGGTGGATCTATTGCATTGATTGCATCAGTGAACCAACTTGAAGATGACAATAAAGAAGCTGCAAAGGCCACAACTAGTCGATCTAGTTGTAGGAGTGATGTTAGCAAGGGTAAAGACAAGATGACAGAAGAAGAAGAATCAGAACCAGCCAACTTGGAGGACTTAGATGAGATTGATGAACACATTGCTTTTCTGTCTAGAAAATTCTCTAAGTTCAAGTTCAAAAGAAACTCAGAAGCAAGGCCACCAAGAAGAGACTTTCAACCTAGCAAAACAAACTGGATTGAAAAGTCTAAGTCAAAATGTTTCAATTGTGGAATGCTTGGTCACTTTGCTGGAGACTGCAGAAAGCCCAAGGTTGAGAAGGGCAACAGGAAATTTGAGCCTGTTGATTATAAAAAGAAATACTTTGAACTTCTCAAACAAAAAGAAAAGGCTTTCATGTCTCAGGAGTATGATTGGGCTGGTAATGGTGAAGATTCTGATGATGATGTTGAGTATGTCAACTTGGCTCTTATGGCTGACAATCATGAGCAGGAAGCAAGTTCCTCAAGCAACCAGGTAACAATTACTAATCTTTCTGAGCTTTCTAAAGAGGAATGCGACAATGCAGTAAATGAAATGTCTACTGTATTATATAATTTGCGTGTTACTCTTAAATCACTTACTAAAGAGAATTCAAGAATAAAAGAGACCAATCTGCTCTTAAGTGATAGGAATGCAATGTTAGAAGCACAGCTCATTGAATTTGAGAAAATGAGATGTGTTAGTAGGGATGCTAAGAAGGAACTTGAGAACGTGTTACAAAGGGAAGAAATTCTTAGAACACAACTTGAGATAGAACAAAGTGTGATTGCAAAATGGAAGGATGCCAGGAATGTTGCTACCAACATAATTAATGTTCAAGGCGTGGAATCCTTCTGTGAGCAATCATGGGAAAGGAACAAAGAGAAGCTAGGGTATGTTGGTGAAACCTTAGAATCAGGAACAGAGTCAACAAACAACAATGATCATTTGTTGAAGGTTGATATGTCAACGGAATGCAATGTTTCGTTGACACATGAACCATCAACCGATCAGGCTGTTTCGTTGACAGACAAAAGAAAAGATAAACTCACTAGACTTAATGACAAGTATGGTCCTGTCACCAAGAACTTTGTTCAAGGTGAGTCTAGTATTTTAAAGAAAATTGAGAAGCCTGTTGAGAGAGCTAATGTAGGTCACTTGTCTAACAAGCAATTGAAAGACAAGGTAGAGAAAGTTCATAATGAGGCTAAGGGAAATAAAAAGAATAACAGGAATGGCAAAGTAGGAATTAACAAACACAACAATTACACACCTGATAAATATGCTCCTAGAAAGACATGTGTTAATTGTGGAAGTGTTAGTCATTTGTCTACTAACTGCAAATCTGTTAAGAAAACTCCTAATGTGAGAATGCCCAAGCCTGCAATGAACAGTTCCATGCCTACAATGCCTGTTATGTCTAACATGTTTGCTCCATATGCACAATTTCAGAATCCATATGCTAGCATGCCATTTGTGTCTAATCCTTACATGAATATGTTTAACATGCCACAAATGCCATGGAACATGAATAACATGATTGTTCCTCCAACTATGCATGCTATGAATGAAAATATGAGCAACCCTCAGAAATCAACACCAAGGGTAAAGATTGATTTGAATCAATCTGAGCCCAAAGTGAAAAATGGTACAAAAGGGAATGCAAAGGCTAACAAGACAGGACCCAAGGAAACTTGGGTACCAAAATCGACTTGATTTGGTTTTATTGTGTGCAGGGAGACAAAAGGAATCTTTGGTACTTGGATAGTGGTTGTTCAAGACACATGACTGGTGATTCTACCCTGCTCACAGAGTTTCAGGAAAGAGCTGGCCCTTGTATTGCTTTTGGAGATGACAGCAAAGGCTACACAAAGGGATATGGCTTGATTTCAAAAGAGAATGTCATCATAGATGAGGTTGCATTGGTGGATGGTCTTAAGCACAACTTGCTTAGTATCAGCCAACTTTGTGACAAAGGATTTTTAGTTACTTTTTCTAGAGAAGCTTGTGTTGTTTCTAAAGGAGGAAACAACAATGTGGTAATGACTGGATTCAGAAGGGGGAATGTGTACATTGCTGACTTTAGTAGCACAAGTTCAGACACCATCACTTGTCTTTTCAGCAAGGCAAGCAAGGATGAAAGTTGGTTATGGCACAAGAAGTTATCCCATCTGAATTTCAAAGTTATGAATGATTTGGTGAGGAAAGATCTTGCTAGAGGAATTCCACAGGTGGAGTTCTCCAAGGATGGTTTGTGTGATGCCTGTCAAAAGGGAAAACAGAAGAAGGCATCATTCAAAAGCAAGACAGAGTCATCAATTGTCCAGCAGCTTGAATTGCTTCATATGGACCTATTTGGCCCTGTAAATGTTATGTCCATCTCAAAGAAGAAATACTGTCTTGTGATTGTTGATGATTTTTCTAGATTTACATGGACTTTCTTTTTGCACTCTAAAGATGAGGCAAGTGAAATCATTATCAATCACATCAAGATGGTAAGCAATCATCCTGATTTCAAAGTAAGAAGGATTAGGAGTGACAATGGGACAGAATTCAAGAATTCAAGCATGAAGGTGTTCTGTGAAGAAAATGGTATTTTGCATGAGTTTTCAGCAGCAAGAACACCACAGCAAAATGGTGTAGTTGAAAGGAAAAACAGAACACTTATTGAAGCTGCAAGGACAATGCTAGATGAATCAAAGTTACCTACATATTTTTGGGCTGAGGCAGTTAACACAGCTTGCTTTACTCAAAATATTTCTTTGATTAATCAGGCCAAAGGAATGACCCCTTATCAGTTACTCAAAAGAAAGAAGCCACTATTGGATTTTCTTCATGTCTTTGGATGCAAGTGCTTTGTTCTGAGAAATCAAGCTGAGCATTTGGGGAAATTTGAAGCAAAGGCAGATGAAGCAATATTTGTGGGATATGCAGCAGGGAAAGCTTACAGGGTCTATAATCTCAGAATCAACATTGTTATGGAATCTGTACATGTTGTTTTTGATGATCTCAAAATCCAAGGTCTCTGTGATGAAGGTTTCCATGAAAGTCTTTCTTTTGAAAATAAGGAAGGAGATCAAGTGAATCATGATAAGGCTACTGAGAAACAGCCTAAAGTTGTTGTATCTAGCACAGATGAAAGCAGCAGTGAAGATGAAATTGCTGCATTAAGGTTAAAAAGGATAGCAGCTAGCAGACCAAATGGTCATTTCGTTGACAGTCATGATGGTGGATTCATTGACAGTCAGAATGAGCGTTTCGTTGACAGCCAAAACGGTCATACCGTTGATAGTCATAGGAATACTTCTAGAAGTGATCACTTAGGGACAACAAACTCAGGGGGAGTTTCTCAAGGACAAATATCCAATCAAGGCAATCATGATCATGAAGCTACGTCTTCAAGAGCAAATCTACCTCCCTCAAGGAAATGGACTAAAGATCATCCCTTTGAACTTATTATAGGTGATGTCTCTTCAAAAGTCCAAACTAGAAGAGCAACTCAAGAAGAATGTCTATATAGTAGCTTTCTGTCTCAAGATGAGCCAAAGAAAGTTGAGGATGCACTTCTAGATCCAGATTGGGTTTTAGCCATGCAAGAAGAGCTAAACCAATTTGAGAGAAACAATGTTTGGAAGCTGGTGCCCAGGCCTAATGACAGGAGTGTTATAGGCACAAAGTGGGTGTTCAGAAACAAGATGGATGAAAATGGCATAGTCACAAGGAACAAAGCTAGATTGGTTGCAAAAGGCTATTCACAGGAAGAAGGAATTGATTTTGATGAAACCTTTGCTCCTGTTGCAAACTAGAAGCAATAAGGATTTTCCTAGCCTATGCAGCCCATGCCAATTTCAAGGTCTATCAAATGGATGTGAAGAGTGCTTTTCTGAATGGGGAATTGGAAGAGGAGGTGTATGTAAGTCAACCTCCTGGTTTTGAAGATGATGATTTTCCAGACTATGTGTACTTCCTTCTCAAAGCACTCTATGGTTTGAAACAAGCACCTAGAGCCTGGTATGACACTCTCTCACAGTTCCTCCTTGAGAATCATTTCACTAGAGGTACTGTAGATAAAACTCTTTTTCACAGGGTTGTAAATGACTCTACTTTACTTGTTCAAATTTATGTAGATGATATAATCTTTGGGTCTACAGATGTGAAACTTTGTCAAAAGTTTGCCAAGCTTATGCAAAGTAAGTATGAAATGAGCATGATGGGAGAATTAACTTACTTTCTTGGTCTTCAAGTAAAGCAAGTTAATGAAGGCATTTTCATTAGTCAAACAAAATACATTCATGATTTATTAAAGAAGTTTAACCTAATGGAATGCTCTCCTGCCAAAACTCCCATGCCTACTGCCACCAAACTTGAATTGAATACTAAGGAAAAATCTGTGGACATTTCAAGTTACAGAGGCATGGTAGGCTCACTTTTATATTTAACAGCTAGTAGACCTGATATTATGTTTGCTACATGTCTATGTGCTAGATTTCAGGCTGATCCTAGAGAATCCCATTTAGTTGCTATTAAAAGAATTTTCAGATATCTCAAAGGAACACCAAACCTTGGCATTTGGTATCCTAGAGAATCTGGTTTTGAACTAATTGGTTATTCAGATGCAGATTTTGCAGGATGTAAAATTGACAGGAAAAGTACAACTGGAACCTGTCAATTCCTAGGAAACAAGCTTGTGTCATGGTTCAGCAAGAAACAAAACTCAGTTTCTACCTCCACAGCTGAGGCTGAGTATATTGCAGCTGGAAGTTGTTGTGCACAGATTTTATGGATGAAAAACCAACTACTTGATTATGGATTAAGAGTTGAGAAAATTCCTATTTTCTGTGACAACACTAGTGCCATTGCCATTACTGAGAATCCAGTGCAGCATTCAAGGACCAAGCACATTGACATCAAGTACCATTTCATTAGAGAACATGTTATGAATGGTACTGTGGAGTTACATTTTGTTCCAAGTGAACAACAACTTGCAGACATCTTTACCAAGCCACTTGATGAATCAACATTCTCAAGATTAGTAAGTGAGCTAGGTATGCTAAATTTCTCTTAATTATTTTTGAGATATTTGCAAGTTAAAATGCAGCCAGAAATTTGCTATGTTTTTCTGTGAATGAATTTTCTCAGGAAAAGGTAAAATTTTGTCTAAGTCAAAATTACTATGCCAACGGAATGCACCATTTCGTTGACAGTCTTAGCACTTTTTCTGGGTGTTTCGTTGATAGTTCTTTTGTATCAACGAAACGCAGTTTTATCAACGAAATAGACAGGACCTTAAACGCCCAATTCTGATTCGTTGATATAAAGCGCTTTTAATCTGAACCGTTAAAAAATTGACACGTCTTTTACCACGATCTATGCATACACCCCTGTAAGTATAAATCATGGTAATACTTTAAGAGTAACGGTTATATTTTTAAGCCAATCCAGTAATTTACATTTATTATTGGATTCATTTTCTGAGAATTTTTGGGGGAGTATTTAAGAAATTTTATTTTCATTATTTCTTTTTACCTGTTCTCAAAAATTCCAAAGGCTTTTTCTCTCTTCTTCTCTCTAACAAGCAATTCAGTTCGAAGCTTTCCTTTAATCAACAATGGCACCTATAGTCAAGCTTATGTCTGCTGGAGGGTTCATCTATGAGAAGAACAACTCCATCCCTTTTGTTGTCAAGGAAAACCCGAACAGACTGTTCTTCAAAATGATGGATTTCATGAAGAATTGCAAGTTGAGCTATGCAATGTTTCACTCTACACCACTCTACAATGAGATAATCGAGGAAATTTGGACCTCATGTGAGTATAGTGGAACACACTGCACACTAAAATTCACTCTTCAAGGTAATGAGTACATAGTTAATTCTGATGTTTTGCAAGCATGTTTACATATTCCTGATAATAACTGTGATGCTTTGCCTACTAACACTGAAATAACTACCATGTTAAATTCTATAAACTACTCTTTGCCTACTGATAATCTGGGTAGAATAATTAGGAGAGGTTTGGTTAGGGAATACAGTTATTTAGCTGATGCATTCATTAAGGTCTTTTCTGGAAAGATTAGTAATTTTGATGCATTAACTAACTCTATGTTAATTCTCCTAACCATGCTTCTAAATGATAGATATCACAACTTTAGCACCCAACTTATGTATGAAATTGGTGCTAAGTTGGGTGACAAAGCAAATAGGAAGAAAAATATCTATTATGCTAGGTTTCTGATGATGTTGGCTAACCATGTTAGTCCAGCACCATTAGTTATCTCTAACCCTAATGCCAGGTTCGAGTGCTTTGTGCATGAAAAGAGAGTATTGACAGACATACTGAGGCTGAACCACAATGGTGATGTTCCAGTGGTGTATCTGCCAATCATTGAGGTAACTACTACTATCCCTGTTAGTGTAGCTAACACCTCTACTGTTTTACCTTCCAATGTTGCTATGGAGTCTGTAGCTGTGACCCAACAGGCTCCTACCCTAGCAACAAAACCAAAAACAAAGAAATCCTCCAAGCCAACCTCAGGTGCTTCTCAAAAGGCACCTGTTGTAAAAACTACCACACAACCTAAGGGGAGTGAGTCTGGAGTTGTGAGAGGTGAGGGAAGGGGTGAACATCAAAGAAACCCCAAGGATAAGGAAGGACAGGTTAGTGTGTACCAGCCAAGCCCCATTGTGTCTTCCCAACAAGGCACAATGAGTAACATGGATTTAAACACAAGTCTAATTGCATCCTCCCAAAAGGATGTGATTATTGAAACAAGCTCTCCTCCTAGAGTACAGTCCAAAAGGGTAAGGGACACTTCAAGCCCAAAGTCTACATTTTCCCAATACCAAAGGAGAGTGAAGCAAAAGTCCAAGGGTACACAGGGTGCACACACACTGGAAGCAACACTTCCAGTTTCTCAAATTCAGTTTGATGTAACCCCTATCATTTCTCTGGGGTTACAGTCCTCTTCTCTAAACATCAATCTTGAATTATCTCCATCAAATTCACCAACTCAATCTTTGGATGTGGACATGATCCATACATCTATTCCTGATTCTCCAACTCTAATCTTGGAGAAGCCCCACTCTGAAGCTGGTGGCCATCACTTGCTAAGTGATTTGTTGGGCCATCAACCAATTTTTCCTGAAATTGCAAGGGGATCTGTGGACCAATCTCTAAAATCAATCACCACAGACTCTACTGTAATTTCTCATTCTCAAAGTGCTTTCTTGACTTCATCAACGAAACAGTCTATTTCGTTGACAAGTGTTTCTCCATCAACGGTATCCATACCGTTGACAGTTCAAACTACCATTCCGTTGATAGTTCACTCTGCACCTTTAATTGAAAATCAAGTTGTTCCCACAACTAGTGCAGATGATCTAGTGGTAGTTGAGACACTTCTAGGACTGAGAGGGAGTGAAACTGAGAGGCTGGCTTGCAGCCAGGCAAAAGGAGAGAATGTGAGTGAGAGGCTGGCTATTTCTTCCAGCCAGGCAAAAGGAGAGATTGAGAGTTCCACCTTAGAAGGTGAAGGTGAGGGTGTGAGAGGTGTGAGCCATGGGGAGCCCATGATGCAAGAACAGAGTGGAGAGAGAGAAGGGACTACAGGAGAAATAAGGATGGAAGCAGCCATTGCTAATGAGTTAATGAAGGTCAGTGAGGGAGAAAGGGAACTTACTTTCCAAGAGGTTTATCAGCAAACTCTGGATAGTATTTCCCTGGATCCTGAGACCTTTACTCATCCTGTGTCAGCCTATCAAATTTTGGCTCAACAGGGCAATGTGGAGGCAGAGAGGTCACTACAACTAATTCACACAACTGCATCAATGCAAAGAGCAAAGGATGCCTTGACCAATCTACCTCCAGGAGCTGAAGCAAGTGGAGACTTTGATTTTTCTGATAATGAGGATAGCTTTGGTGACACTCTACAGGTGGCCACTACTGCACAGACTGGGACTTCTGTGGTGCCTCCTACACCAAACTGGCTTTCTCAAGATATGCATGGTAGAAGCAATTTGGATGCTGCTATCACAAGGCAGTACAAAGAAGCATATCTAGCTCATGAGTCTGCAGGAGCAAGGGACAAGAAATTCTACAAAGCCATAATGGATTCTCTGGAAATTCAAAGGCTACAAATGTTGCAGACAAGGATTGAGGCTACAGAGATCAAGGATTCAATCAGCAACCTTAGGGCTGCTAATGATAGGAGGCTAGATGAAAAGCTTCCTCTTCTCACTGTGTCCAGGATGAACAGGTTTTTCTCTAAAGAACCTGAAGTGGATTCCTCCTTGAAGACTCTCTCTTCTAGAGTGGACAAGGTGGAAGCCACTCTATCACAGATGCAAAAGGAACAGGAGAAACAAACTCAACTATTGGCCCAGCTAGTGGCAGCTCAAGGACTCCCAGCCATCTCTTTTGATGATAACAAAAAGGGGGAGAAATCTAAGGAGCTAGACATTCAGATTACCAAGGTTATGGTCCCAGCCATTTCCCTACCAAAGGAGCCATTAGCAATGGGGGAGCTTGGCAAGCAGCAAAAGGATGGTATTGACCTTATACAAGAAGCTTCTATGAGGATGAGACTTGCAGAACAAATCAAAGAACATTGGTCCAACATAGAAGCAAAGTTCAAGAAGATTACTGAAGATAAGGACTCAAATCCATCAACGGAACAGCCATCAACGAATGCCATGGCACTAGCATCAACGGAATGGGAGCCACAGACAAATTCTTTCTATCACCAAGAGCCCCTTCTACATGGAGTCACTCAAGGACCAAGGAAGGAAAAAGGACAAACTTCATGCATTAGGGATGTGGAACAAGCTACAATTCAAAGAAGCCTATCTCCCAAGTTCCCTGCTAAACCAAAGGGCAAAAACATAGCAAGGACTTTCTATCCTGCACCTTATCCAGATGAGCACAAGCTTCTTGGTCTACTCATCACAAAAAGCAAGGAAAGTAATGATTATGAGATAAGGAAGCAAAGGGCAATTGTCTACAGGAATGGACAACAAATCTGTGTTTGGGCTGGTCATCCAAACTTTGCTGAAGCCAAGGCTGAGGAATCAGAAAGAGCAGCTATGCAAGCTCTTGCAGTAGCTCAAGCTCTAGATGAAGAAGAAAGGAAGCAAGAGGAAAGCACTAGAGAGGAAAGGAGTTCAAAGAAGAGCACAAGGCAACCCAAAGAGAGAGCTAGGAGAAACATAGACTTTGAGAGTGCTGATTCTCAGAGTACTGCATCAGACTCTTCTATACCTATTGCACCTCCAACAATTGCTAATCCAGTTTTTGAGGGAAAGTTGGCCTGTGATCCTGCACATCCTGTCAATTTTCATGATCAACCAATCATGCCAAAAGAGGAACCAATTGATTTTGATGAGGCATACTTTCCAAAGTTCCTGTTAGAAAAGGACCAACCAATGAAGACAAAGAAGAGGCATGTCAAAGCAAAGCCTGTTTTTGTGAGAAAGCCACAATCTCAAAAACCCCCTTCAAACCCAGAGGACTGCATGTACATTGCTGACATCAGGGAAGAATCCAGTCTACATCTTGACTTAGACAACCTGGTGGAAGTAAGGGGAATTGCAGCTTCTCAAAAGTTGCCTGAAAGACTAGTGTTCACATTCAAGGGTGGTAGAGAACAAGTGTGGCCTCTCTACAGAATTTTAGGAGAAGATTATCAAACACTACTCTCAGTGTTTAGATGCTTGAAAAAGGACTTCGGTTTCACCAAAACAGCCAAGTCTGAGGTGGTCTCCAAAATCTGTCAGTTAAAGGCTAGCTGGAACAAGCCTGAGGCTCTTCCAAGGATACTTAGAGTTCCCTCAACAGGAAAGAAAATCCATCTTCAACCTTATTGGATGATGGAGTTTAAGGACAAGGACAATTGCAGAAGATTCTTCAGAATGGAAGACCAGCTGGAGAAGGCATCTAATCAAACTCTAAAGCTGATGCAATCCAAGCTTGGTGATCAAGATGAAGAGGAGAAAATCTTCTACAGAAGACTACAGGTCCAGATTGAGGAAAACAACTCCAAGAGAGGGAAGAAGACTATGCCACAAAGAAGTCACAGATGAAACATTTGCTCAGACTAGAGGAGCACTTGTGGGCATTAGTCTTGTAAGTCTTATATTTTGTCTATAAAGTTTTGAAGCTTAATACATTTTCTACTTTTGTAATTTATGATGTATCTGAGTGTTTTTGTTATCATCAAGTCTCTTGATTTATGGCTGTTATTCTATCAGTCATAAATTGGGGGAGATTGTTAGGAATATGTTGTTCTTGATGATAAGCATAAAACACTTAGTAGAATTTGTGTAAAGTCAATTTTGTAGCTGTCAACGAAATAGCATGCTTAGCAGTGTTTCGTTGACAGGAAGCTCATCAACGAAATGAGTGTTGTAGCAATTGCATTGTACAATACTTCACAGTATGATAGGCATTCTATTATATGTTTTAGATAGGTTTTCTAAGTCATGTTGACTATGTACTAGATAGGCAAAATAGGTTGGTTAATTGTAAATATGTTATGCCTTGTAATTCTGCCTAAGTGAAGACATGTCAACGGTATGAAGATTACTCTGTCAACGGTATGGAGTTTACCCATCAACGAAACGAGGGAAACACCATCAACGGAATGAAGAATGAAGCTATCAACGAAACACATCTCCTTGCTATCAACGAATCAATGTTGCTTTTTGAACAGTTGACAAAGTGATAGTGACAGTTTACTGAACAGATCTAAAAGGAGATATGGAAGTGTACTTTGCATTGGAAACCATCAAAGTGGTTACTGGAAATAAGGAAACATTCCAATTTCCAATAAGGCTCTTGGGAATGATTATAATGAGCATGAAGACAAAAGCAAAGATCTCCAAGGACCATTGGACAAAAGGAATGAAAAGCAAGCTACTGATGGTTACTTCTATTATTCTTTAGTTTAACCAAATGTAGAATTGTAAACTTGGGATTTATAACCAAGTGTAGCAGTCACTTTAGAAATAGAGAAGAAAAACAAATAGATTGTATTAGCTATTTTTGAGAGCATTCTTCTCTACAACATTGTAACTGAGCAGCTGTGAACATTTGTATCACAGATTATTTCCGCAATAAAAACACTTCAGTTGGATCATCAAACAATCCAACTGAATTATTTATATCTTGTGTTTTTATTTATTCAGTTCAGTTTAATTTCATAAAGTGTTTAGTTTCAAGAAAATATCAAGAATTGTATTCAACCCCCCCCTTCTACAATTCTGTTAGGTCATTTGGGAATAACACTTGTATCATTCTTTTTGAGAAAATATAAAATATATTTAGCAGTTAGCATATACATCTAAGTTTGTTAAGTTTATTACCTGCGTACCTCAGGGAACCTCTGCATTTGCTGGTTCCAAGAATTTAAAAATGTTTCCCTTGCACGCTGGAGAAGCCATTATAGTAAGCAAATAAGCAGTCCAGAGGACAATCGAAAGAACAAAAAAATATTATCATACCTGATTACCGCCTTTTTGAAGGGCTTCAACTTCACAAGTAAATTTAGACATGGAAACGGATCTTAAAGGTGAACATAATTCAGATTCAAAAAGTATGCCAGCATCAAAGAAACATTTATGTGTATGCAATCAATTAGGTTTAGGTACTCACTGTATCCCACTACATGTTATGCAAACAAATGTCCAGAAGGTCGTGCAGACATACTGGGGTAGTTGAAATTATACATTAGATTCTTGGTGAAGAAATCACAGAAAACAACCATAGAAATCAGATAAAGTTTACAATATTGAGGTAAGTTAAAATCGAGAAATAAAATCAAGTTCCAGTTTTTTCCCTAATAACAAGTCATATCACACACTGACATAGACCTTGCTTTAAAAAACACAACACTTTACTTATATGAAGGTAAGATATTATACAAAAACAGTATATTGGATATTAAGTTCTATTCTACCTGCAATAATCTACTCCTGATAAATAAAGTATCTGGGTCATTATATTTCTAAACAACATTTTGAAAGAAGTTGAGTCTGTGAGGAAATGTTGTAATCAAAACTTGCAAAATCAATAAAATTAAGCATGTAATTCCAGATGTGTAAATTTCTGGCATACACTTATAACTTCTGCAAAATTTCTTACACATGGACAATTAAAAGTCAAACCCCTAAATCTACTCGCTTGCAAATGTCTTACTGATGTTATATTATCTCACTCTTCGGTTGTTTAGCAACAAATGAAATCACTCTTTTTGCCAGTAATCTACATGGTACTACATTAATAACAAATGTATTTAATAACTCATGCACACGAATTCACAATGCGAATTTGAAGTATAGAACACACTGTATTCAGTCTCCTAATATAACTCAATTTACTGATAAGAGAAACCTGTCTATAGCAATTGCCCATTTGATGTCAATAAGATCCAGAACATTGAGTAATGATGTTGGACAGGCCAGTGCACTGACTAGAGAGTGTAATACAGTAAACATGGCTCCTTGTTTCATCGCAGTAATTGTAAGCTCTGCAGAAGGTAAAGGAATTTCTGTCAAATACTATATCTATCCCGACACTAATTCACTAAAGAGTGATATGATTTACGTGTTGTTAGCCAGTCCTGAATTGCAGTGCTTACAACAATCAAATTCTTGGACTCCCACTGCAGCGCATACCTAAAAAAATGTTGTCTTTGTAAGAAATATCTAAGATATTACCCTATTACTCAAAAGTCGAATAAGGAGTAATTTACTTGAGGAAAATTTATAACCAACATATTGCATCTCAAAAGATAAAGAAGAAATGCAGATCAAAGAAGAGTATACCAGTTCTGCATAAATTTTGTTAAAGTATAGAATGACCCAGTGAGACGCTCATTTCTCAACAGTTTCTAGTGCAAACAAATTAATCATTTCCCACTATCCTACTTCTCAAATACATATCTTACTCAACTGAGATTTATAAATTTTAAAGATAGGGGTCAAAGCAATCAACAAACTCTTCAGTTGTCAAATTGCAAATGTGAATTTACCTTTCTGAGTTATTGGCTTGTCCTTCCGAAGGCCTTATGTAATCTTCTTCGACGAAAACAAATCCCGAGACCAAGATTTCAGCTGCAAGCCGCTGGTAGGATTCAAATTAATAAGATATGGTTATCTTTCAAAAACAAAGATTCACGGTTTAGTCATCACGTAGCATTTATCAACTACATCATAATAATAATCATATCTTTATACTCAAATCATATAATACACAGAACAAATATAATTTATACTCAAATCATATAATACACAGAACAAATAAATACACAAAACAATGTAATAAAACAGAACATATAATCAAAAGAAATTTCAAATGCATAATATCAAAGAAATTCACATAATCATCAAACATATAATAAAAAAAAATACACATATAATACACATATAATCGAACATACACATATAATCGAACATACACATATAATCTAATTCAATAAAATAGAACAAAGTTGGGTATATTACCTCTAATTGAAGCTTCAATTAAAGTTTTAGGGGTTAGGTTTTGAAATCGATTTTGGGGGGTTTTTGGATTTTGAGAGATGTGTGAGCTATGAGTGAGGTTTGAGACGGGTGAGGTCGGGAGAAAGGTGAGAGAGGGTGCGACGGAGAGAGAGTCTGAGAGGGTCGGGGGAGTATTTTAGATCTGAGAGTGTTTGAGGTGAGTGTATTATTTTTGGTTAATAAAAATTTTGGTACCAACTAAAATATTTGGTATTAAAATTACCCGCCCAATGAAAAAATCGAACTCCCGCCTATATATTTTGGAAAGTGTATCATGTTATTGTAACGCTTTTCTGAAGTATTGCTATAGTTATAAAATTTTCAAAATGCTTCTTAGGCTTGCAACACTTTCCCATTTAAAATAACTTTTTTAAAAGTATTACAATAGATATGCGGGTTTCTTGTCTATAGTAACATTTTATGCAACACAACCATATGATGGGGTTGCAATAGGTCATTTTTGGTGTAGTGTCTCTAGGATACCACAAACCCAAGGTTATGGTTCCCTTGAGATATTTGAAAATCCTTTTTACAGCTGTTAGATGAGGCTCTCTGGGATCTGCTTGAAATCTTGCACAAAGACATGTTGCAAACATGATATCAGGTCTACTTGCAGTAAGATACAGTAAAGACCCTATCATTCCTCTGTAGTTTGTCATATCTACTGAGGCTCCTGTGTCTTTGTCTAGCTTTGTTGCAGTAGCCATGGGAGTTGGAGCAGATGAACTATCAAGCATACCAAATTTCTTTAGAAGATTTCTGGTATACTTTGCTTGATTGATAAAAATCCCATCATCTGTTTGCTTGACCTGTAAGCCTAGAAAATAACTAAGCTCTCCCATCATGGTCATTTGATACCTGGATTGCATAAGCTTTGCAAACTTCTTACAGAGTTTGTCATTAGTAGATCCAAAAATAATATCATCTACATAAATTTGAACTAACAGCAAATCATCACCAGAATTGAAATAAAACAAGGTTTTATCAACTGTACCTCTTGTGAACCCACTTTCTAAAAGAAATTGAGCAAGAGTTTCATACCATGCTCTTGGTGCTTGCTTTAGTCCATATAATGCCTTGTCAAGCCTGTAGACATAATCTGGATGCTTGGGATCTACAAATCCTGGTGGTTGTTCAACAAATACTTCTTCTTCAAGCTTCCCATTGAGAAAAGCACTTTTTACATCCATCTGAAAAACTTTAAACTTCTTGTGTGCAGCATAGGCCAGAAAAATCCTTATGGCCTCTAATCTTGCAACTGGAGCAAAGGTTTCATCATAGTCAATTCCTTCCTGTTGTGAATAACCTTTAGCCACAAGTCTAGCCTTGTTTCTTGTAATCACACCTTCACTGTCAGTCTTGTTTCTGAAAACCCACTTTGTACCTACAATTGATCTATTCTTTGGTCTAGGTACCAGTGTCCAGACTTCATTTCTTTCAAATTCATTTAACTCTTCTTGCATTGCTGTTATCCAGTTTGCATCTTGAAGAGCTTCCTCCACTTTCTTTGGTTCTGTTTGAGACAAGAAAGCATGATACAGACACTCATTATTTGTTGCACTTCTAGTTCTCACACTAGCATCAGGATCTCCAATTATGAGATCAGGTGTGTGTGCCTGTGTCCACTTTCTTGCTGTTGGTAAGTGGTTTCTTGCATCATTATTGGATCCTCCCCCTTGATCCATGCTCTCCTGATTCATATGTTGATTTTCTGCATTATCTGAGGCTCCCCCTGAATTGGATGGTTCAGAGTTTGAACTGTCAGAGTTTGAATCAGTTTCCTCAACTGACTCACTTGCTGTGTCTTGTTGAGCTTCTTCACGCTCCCCCTCAACTGGTTCTCTATTTTGTTCAATTTGAGAATTTCCAGTTTCTCCAGTATTTACCAGTAGAGGTTCAGAGTATGCTTCGTCAGAGTTTGTCAGAACCGCTTCATCAGAGTTTGTCGGTACTGCTTCATCAGAGTTTACATCATCAGAGAATAAACCTTCATTTTCAAAACATAGTTGATCATATCCATCCTTGTCTTCAAGTCCAATTATTTTCTTGTCATCAAATGACACATGTATGGATTCCATGATCACCTTAGTTCTTAGATTGTAAACTCTGAATGCTTTTGTTGACAATGGATAGCCAACAAAGATTCCTTCATCAGCTTTTAACTCGAACTTTGTCAACTGTTCAGGATGAGTCTTCAACACAAAGCATTTGCATCCAAATATATGAAAATATTTCAAATTTGGCTTCTTATTTTTCACCATCTCATATGGTGTTTTCCCATGCTTGTTGATCAATGTTGCATTTTGAGTAAAACAAGCAGTTTGAACAGCTTCTGCCCAGAAGTATGTTGGTAATTTTGCTTCATCAAGCATAGTTCTGGCTGCTTCAATTAAAGTTCTGTTCTTCCTTTCAACTACACCATTTTGCTGTGGAGTTCCAGGTGCAGAAAACTCTTGTTTCACTCCTCTTTCCTTGCAGAAAGCTTCCATGATTGAGTTTCTGAATTCAGTTCCATTATCACTCCTTATAATTTTGACTTTGTGCTGTGATCCTTTGTCCAGTAGATTTACATGATCCATCAGAGTTTGAGCAGTTTCATCCTTCTTTGACAAGAAATACACCCATGTATATCTAGTATATTCATCAACAATTACTAGAGCATATTTCTTTCTGCCCATGGACATCACATTCACTGGTCCAAAGAGATCAACATGTAGAAGATGATAAGGCTCCACTACTGAAGATTCAGATTTGCTCTTGAAAGATGACTTCCTTTGCTTGGCTTTTTGACAAGAATCACATAAGCCATCTAGACTGAGTATAGATTTTGGAAGTCCCCTTACAAGATCCTTTCTTATTAGCTCATTTATGTGGTTCAAATTGAGATGAGAGAGCTTCTTGTGCCAATTCCAACTCTCTTCATTTGACATTCTTGCAGTCAGACACACTGTTTTTCCATCAGAGTTTGTTACCAAACTTGCTTCATAAATGTTGTTGCGCCTATGTCCAACTAGAACAACTTTTCCAGTAGATTTACTGATGACTTCACAGTATTCACTATGAAAATCTACATGGTTTCCTCTGTCACAGATTTGACTCACAGATAACAGATTATGCTTGAGTCCTGAGACTAGAGCTACATTTGTAATGATGACACTTCCAAGATTAATATTGCCATATCCCAGAGTGTGTCCTATGTTGCCATCTCCATAGGAAACTTTTGGGCCAGCCTTCTCCTTAAAGTCTGATAGCAGGGCTTTATTTCCAGTCATATGTCCTGAGCATCCACTGTCCAAGATAAGTGTGCTCTCTATTATACCCTGCAATCACAAACAAATACTAAGTGTTAGTTTTAAGGACCCAGACTTGCTTGGATCCTTTGTCTTTCTTAACAGTGTTAGTTTTTGCAGCGGAATTACTATCAACAGAGTTTAAACTAACATTGTCAGACTTTACACTTGCAGAGTTTGCTCTAACCCACTTCAGATTGGGTTTTAGCTCATAATAGTTGTGATAAATAGCATGATAACTCTTGCAAGTATAAATGGAATGCCAAGTGCTCCCACAGTGTGTGCATAAAGTCTGTGGTCTAACCCTAACATAATCATTCTTTACTCCTGAAGTAGAAGATAAAGAATTGATATTTTTATTCTTTGTGCAGTAATTAGCAAGATGATTAGAACTACCACAATTATAACATGTTTTCCTTGGAGCAGCACCAGTAGGCAAATGATTATTTCTTTTATTTATGCCTATCTTTCCATTCCTATTCTTCTTGGACCCTTTTGGTTTCATGGCAGATTTTACCTCTTTCAACTTATGATTGAACTGTTTCCCTGTCATCAAACCAACATTAACCTGTTTTTCACAAGTTTTTACTGGTTTTCTAACAGCTTCTCTTTCCATAAGTTTTTCTGTTATAATATTTTCCTGTTTTTCACAGGCTTCATCTAATTTCATATCAGCTTCCCTTATTACAACAGATTTTAACTTATTGGCTTCTGAAACAAATTTCACAGGTTTAAGTTGTGGTTTTACCTTAACCTTGTCTTTAAACCTAAGTTCATCATTTTCACAATAGCCTAAACCTACAGAATCAGTCTGAAACACTTTATGAGTGTCTCTTCCAGAATCTGTCCAAGTCTTGATTATTTTTCTTTCTTTTTCTAGATCAGATTCTAATTGCTTATATCTTTTGAGCAATTCCTGTTCTACATAAACAGCATCATCTCTTTCTTTTTGAATCTGCTTCATATTTTCAAGTTCTCCTTCAAGAAACTTGTTTCTATCTTTAAGACTAAGATTCTCAGCTTTAATTCTCTCATTCTCTAATGTCTGATCCCTATAGCTAACATGTACGCTTTTCAGATATACTCTTAATTCAGATATATTATCAGTATCATAAGCATAAGTAGTTAAGGGTACCTTATTTTCAGATGATTCAGTCTCATCTCTGACAGTTGCCATAAGAGCATAATTTTCTCCATCATCAGAGTCTGAAGTATCTGCCCAGTCTTTGCCTTTAGAGATGAGTGCTTTCTCAGATTTGCCTTTCTTGCACTCTGGGGCATAGTGACCCATCTCCTTACACCTATAGCACTGGATTTCAGATTTATCCTTCTTACCAGATTTGGTCTCCCTTCCATCAGACTTTCTGAAACTTCTCCTTTCAGAGTTTGAATCTTTCCTTGAGAATCTCTTTCCCTTCTTGAAGTTCTTGAATCCCATCTTCTTGAAGGTCTTCACCATCAATGCAGCCATTTGCATCATCTGTTCTTCATCATCATCAGAGTCAGAAGCTTCATCAGAGTTTGAGTCATCATCAGAGTTTGATGACTCGCTTCCAGATTTAATAACTAAAGCCTTTCCCTTGGCTTTCTTCCTTGATGATTCCTTCTTAATGGGCTTCTCCTCAACTTTGAGAGCAATAGATTTTGTCTTCTTGCTGGATCTCCTGTTTCTTTGTTCTATCTCAAGTTCATGAGTCTTTAACAATCCATAGATCTCATCAAGATCTGTATCAGCAAGATCATAATTATCTCTGATTGTTGTTACCTTCAAATCCCATCTTTCAGGTAGGGATAAGAGAAACTTGAGATTTGACTCTTCAAGGTCATATTCTTTGTCAACCAGAGACAGATCATTCAATAGTTTGCAAAATCTGTCATAAGTCTCAGTCAAGGTTTCATTAGTTCTTGAATCAAAGTGCTCATACTCCTGTGTGAGTATTGTCTTTCTGTTCTTCTTGATAGCACCTGTTCCCTGGCATCTGACTTCTAAAGCATCCCATATCTGTTTGGCAGTTTTGCAGCCAATTACTCTGTTAGACATAACATTATCTAAAGCACTGTGGAGAAGATGTCTAACCTTTGCATCTTTTGCAATTGATGAGATGTCCTCAGGAGTCATATATTTCTTTTCCTTTGGAACAGTCTTTTGTTCTTGTCCATCAACAACAGGGGACAATTTAGTTGGCATATGAGGACCATCATAGATTCTGTTAAGGTATTCTGGATCTGTAGCCTCCAGAAACATGGTCATCTTAACCTTCCAAATCGGATACTCTACTGGCCTGAGAATTGGAACCCTGATTGTTTCATATCGACTCACAGAATTGGGCTTAACCTGTTCAGCCTTAGGAGCAGTTTGATTTTCTTCAGACATGATTAATACTGTGTTTGAATCGTAAAACTGTATATATTAAACAGCCTTGGCTCTGATACCAATTGTTAGGCCGAATACACAATATATAATCAAGTATGTATGAGAATAACAATCAAGAACACAGTTTATGAATCAACAAAAACTGTATTTATATTAACAGCTTCTCTCTTTATGATGTTAACGAATCACAAAGAGCTACTAGGTTACAAGAATAATATATTCAATATTCGCATCCCTTCTAGGGATAACCTATCTGTGTTTATATAGTACACAGTTACACAATCCTTATCTAATTGATATTCCTACAAATTAGCTATACAAGTTATATCAATTAAGGATTGCTCCTTATCTTCTATTCTGTTTTCTTAGCTGTATCAATATATTCTGCTTCTTTCCATCTTCAGAATATATTGCTTCTAGAATCTTCAATTCAGCACCGACAGCTAATTCAACTATCACCCTGTCAGACTTTAAATAAACTCTGACCGGCTTCCTTTAAACTCTTCACCCTGTCAGACTTTAAATAAACTCTGACCGGCTTCCGATAAACTCTGGTCAGTACCTGTTGCTTAAACACTGATAAACAAACGTCAGCAATTATATCTAACAAGTCCACCATTTGCTTATCAGTGGCTTCTTCATCATGGCCCTCAGTCTTAAACCCCAAAGCTTCATTAATTTCCTTTACCCCAAACCGTAAGTGCTTCTCTCTAATCGTGCAGTTAACCTCCTGAAATGAAGTCCCATCCTCCCTTGCCATTGTAGATACCATTGTTGTTCTCCAGAATCCTTCCAGTACATCAACATACAAAGTAGGGTTCATAGTCAAGGCTTGGCGAAGGTAGGATGTGTTCAAGAACCGTACAAAACACTTGTACCTGGGGTTTGCTTCAGCCTTAGATGGAATTGTGAGAAGGTTGGTCTCTTTGGGTATGACTAAAGGGTTTGAAGAAGAAGCTGTTTGAGATTTGGGTGCCATTTGAAATTGAGAGTTAAGAAGAGAGAAGAGAATTGGAGTTTAGGTTTGAGAGTTGAGAGTAATAGACAAGATGAAAAGTTGTGAACGGTTAGCAAAAAGTATTTATATGATAGAGACATTGCGATATGGAGTTATGAATTTGTACATGCTATTTTGATGTCATGAAGTCTCAAAATAGCCTATATCGCGAAGTCTTGCAAAGTATATCGCAGAGTCCAGAAATGAACTATGTCGCAAAGTCTTAAGGGTAGAAAGTATGGGGAGACTTTGCGATAGGGGTGTGCACGGGTCGGTTCGGCTCGGTTTTTGGTAAAAACCGTTACCGAACCGTGAATGTCGGTTCGGTTCGGTTTTTACCTATTAACCGTAACCGAACCGCCCGGAACGGTTTTTTTCGGTTCGGTTAACCGTTTAGCGGTTTCGGTTTTTTCTAATTAAAAATTATTATAGAATTTAATATTAATAATAAATTTGAAAATATTATAAGATAAAAGAAAATAAAATAAGAATTTAAAATGAACTAAAATATAAGTAGTATATTATATATAAAATATAATTAATGTAAGATATATATTTATTGTTACTTAGAAGTATTGAACCCTAAATTTTAGTAGTACTTTCGTATGATCTCTCTTACTTCTACTATATAACATAATATAATTTATATTAACTATATTAGATTTTGTCTAGTAAATTATGTATTATATAATTATATTAATAATATTATATATATATATATATAATAATAATATTATACAAATGGTTCGGTTTTTCGGTTCGGTTATTGGGATAAAACCGTAACCGTTACCAAACCGTTCCGTCGGTTCGGTTCGTTTACGGTTTTTATCGGTTTTTATCGGTTTCGGTTTTTTCGGTTTGGTTTTTCGGTTTTTCGGTTCGGTTTCGGTTTTTCGGTTTCATTTTGCTCACCCCTACTTTGCGATATAGTATAAATACCTTGTCTAAAACTCTCTTTTTGGAATTCCAAGCATTTTTTCAGACTTATATCAAAATTTTGAAATAAAATTAATTTAAATCAAAATTCTGCTCAATATGGGGACTTGTCGATATAGTTATTCTAGGTCACGAAGCGGAAAATGAACTATGTCGCAAACTCAAGAAATGAGTTATATCGCGAAGTCTTACAATTTTAGCAGTTTGCGATATAAGTCTGTTTTATTTGAACTAAGTCGTGAACTCTCAAAATCACCTATGTAGAGATGTCTTAAAAGCTCATAACTTCACAGAAAAGTATGATTTGAAAAATATGCAGTAAAATACTGAAATATTTATAAATCATATCTCAGCTAATTTTCACTCCATATGAATAGAGCATTTAAATACAGTGAAAATTTACTGCTGCAACAATTAACTAGCATACTTACTTAGAACAGCTAAATGAAGGATTGAGCATTCCAATTTCACTCACAAGTCTGTTGAAGACAGCTTCATTTAGAGGTTTAATAAATATGTCAGCTAATTGTTTCTCAGTTGGAACATAAGAGATTGCTATAGTACCATTTGCAACATGTTCCCTAATGAAATGGTACCTTATCTCAATATGCTTTGTAGTAGAATGATTTACAGGATTGGCAACTATGGATATTGCACTAGTATTGTCACACGTCAGGGGAATGTGTTCCAACACTAGTCCATAATCCATGAGTTGATTTCTAATCCAAAGCAATTGAGTACAGCAGCTTTCAGTAGCAATATATTCAGCCTCAGCTGTAGATGTTGTTGTGGATTGTTGTTTCTTACTGAACCAGGACACTAACCTTTGACCTAAGAATTGACAGCTTCCTGAAGTGCTTTTCCTGTCAATTCTGCATCCAGCATAATCAGAATCTGTGTAACCCACCAAGTTGAACCCAGTGCCTTTTGGATACCATAGCCCAAGATTAGGAGTCCCTTTTAGATACCTGAAGATTCTTTTAATAGCCATCATGTGAGATTCCTTTTAATAGCTAGCTATGAGATAGAGTAATGATCCAATCATTCCTCTATAGACCTTGATATCAACTCTCTTGCCCTTCTTATCTTCATCAAGCTTGATTGTAGTGGACATTGGAGTTTTTGCAGGGGATGAATCTTCTAAACCATATTTCTTTAAGAGATCTTTAACATACTTAGATTGATTTATGAAGATGCCATCCTCCCTTTGATGTACTTGCAGGCCTAGGAAGAAGGTTAACTCTCCTATCAAACTCATCTCATATTTAGTTTGCATCAACTTAGAGAACCTTTGACAGAGTTTTTCATTTGAAGAGCCAAAGATGATATCATCCACATAAATTTGAACTAGAATGATATCATTTCCATGCTTCCTGAAGAATAGAGTTTTATCAATTGTACCCCTTGTAAATTGATGCTCAAGAAGAAATTGAGATAGAGTTTCATACCAGGCTCTTGGTGCCTGTTTGAGTCCATAGAGTGCCTTGAGCAGTCTATACACAAAGTCTGGGAAGTCTTCATTCTCAAAGCCAGGAGGTTGGGACACATAAAATTCTTCAGCAAGATCACCATTGAGAAAAACACTTTTCACATCCATTTGATACACCTTGAAATCTGAGTGGGCTGCAAAGGCCAAGAAAATCCTGATGGCCTCCAGTCTAGCTACAGGTGCAAATGTCTCATCATAGTCAATGCCTTCTTGTGGAAAATATCCTTTGGCAACCAATCTTGCTTTGTTTCTTATCACCACACATTCTTTATTCATTTTGTTCCTGAACACCCATTTGGTGTCAATGACATTCTTACCTTCAGGAGGTGGTACTAATTCCCAAACTTTGTTTTTCTCAAATTGATTCAACTCTTCTTGCATAGCAACAATCCAGTCAGAAATCTTCAAAGCTTCTTCAATTACTTTTGGTTCTTCTTGTGACAGAAAGCAGCTATACAGACATGTGTTCATTGTTGCTCTCCTTGTTCTAACTCCATCACTAGGATCACCAATGATTTGATCCCTAGTGTGGGCTCTGTCCCATTTCCTTGTGTGACCCTGTTCATCTTCTTGACTTGCCTAAGGGTCATTTTGATTAACAGTTGCATTCTCTTCTTCTCCCCCTGTGTTTGTGTTCCCTTGCACAGGTGTTTGAAGAAGATCATCAACTTCAAGTGTTTCAATATGTGGAACAGTTAGAACAGGTGGTTCATCCTCACTTTCAGAATCCTCAAGATATCCTTGATTTTCAAATCTTAATGGCACACTGTCTTTTTCACTTGTTGCAAGTCCAGGAAATTTCTTGTCATCAAAGGTAACATCCATGCTTTCCATTACTTTGTGTTGCTTAGGTACAAACACTCTGTATGTTGTCCTTTCCAGAGAGTATCCAATGAAGATACCTTCAAATGCCTTAGCATCAAATTTCCCAACATGCTCAGAAGTATCTTTCATCACAAAGCACTTGCTACCAAACACATGAAGATGCTTGAAGGATGCTCTTTTTCCAGTCATCAATGAGTAAGAAGTTTTTCCAGACTTCTTATTTATCAATGTTCTATTTTGAACATAGCATGTTGTGTTAACAGCATCAGCCCAAAAGCTAGTAGGTAGTTTTGCATCTAACAACATTGTCCTTGCAGCTTCAATGAGAGTTCTATTCTTTCTCTCAACTACTCCATTTTGTTGAGGGGTTCTAGGAGCTGAAAACTGTTGAGAAATTCCTTTATCTTTGCAGAACTCATACATGGTTGAATTTCTAAACTCAGTTCCATTATTACTTCTCAAAGCAACTACAGAGGAACCAGTACTTTGTGCTTCTCTATCAACTCTCTTGATATGCTCTATAATTACTTGAGGTGCTCCATCCTTGGAAAACAGGAATTCCACCCAAGTGTATATTGAATAATCATCAACCATGACTAGAGCATATTTCTTCTTGGAAAGGGACATCACATTCACAGGGCCAAATAGATCCATGTGAATTAGATGCAGAGGTTTTGAGTTTGAATTGAGCAATTTGTTCTTGTGACTTGATCTTTTTATCTTCCCTCTTTGGCATGCTTCACATGCTCCATCTTGAACAAACTCCAAAGCAGGCATGTCTCTGATGAGTTCTCTCTTAGCCAGAGAATTCATTGCCTGAACATTTAAGTGAGACAGTTTCTTGTGCCACAGCCAAAATTCTTCATTGGTGGCTTTAGTGTAGAAACAACAAATTTCTCCCTTGTCTACAGCCTTTAGGTTTGCTACAAACAAGCTTCCTTTATTCACACCAGTCAAAACAACTTCACCACTTCCTCTTTTTGAGATTAGACATTGATCTTCATCAAATTCCACTTTGAAATCCTTGTTAGTGAATTGTCCAATGCTCAAGAAGTTGTGCTTTAGTCCTTCAACAAATGCTACATCTTCAATAATGACATTCCCAGATTTAACACTGCCATATCCCATTGTATAACCAATGTTGTCATTACCAAAGGTTACTGATGGGCCAGCCTTCTCCTCAAACTGTGATAGCAGGGCTATATCACCAGTCATGTGACTTGAGCACCCACTGTCCAAGATCCATATGACTCTTTTATTCCTGTTGCCCTGCATTCATAAAATGACTAAGTTGTTTTTTGTAACACCCCAGATCCGGGGTCGGAGATCTAGGTTGTCACAATCCCTTATTCCGTACAACACTTAATACTTGAATCATAATATAATAAATCAACACACATGGTGACCCCACCATTAATACACTCACGCTAGTTATGTCTCAGAAACGAACTTGCAAAAACAGTAGTCATATGATCCATAAATTAAAGTTATTACAACCCAAAAGTAAAATACTTGCAACCTATTCCCAATATGATTTCTACGTGAAACCAGAAAGGCAGCGCAAAAGTTTGTTCTTGTTCATTAATATACATACGTGATACTTATAAATAAACCGGAGCAACAAGAGTTACACTCCGAACCAACTCAGTACTTCTACCTGAGGTGCTGCAACTGCCATCCTATGGGCGGTCTGCGCGGCCCATACGCGCTTCCGAGCGGTATGACGAATCCTGGCCATCTACTCTAGTTGTTGTGTTGTGATACATATATATAAAAGAAAGCAAGAGTGAGCACTAAGCCCAGCAATAATACAAAGCAGCATAAGAATATATATATAAGCTTATATCATAAAGGAAAACCTTTAAGACTCCATTCATATGTAGAATGATATATTTATTTTCTTTTCGTCAAAACATGCCATACAGTGCAAACTCTATATGAGGTATAGTACTTTGTTAAAATATCATTAACAATATCCGTAACTGGTATTTAACCATAGTTACCCAAAACATTTCTGAAATTCCAATCCTTGGAAAACATGGGGAGTTGTACAGGGCTACGCACTGGTATACGATGACCAGTCGTCATACCAAAGATTCTCTACTAGTAGATGGATAATCCCGAAGGTCATTACCCTAGCCGCATACGGGCTTTTAGGTTGGACCGACGTCACTCGGCCTCTTACTCATTTGTAACCACATGGCGACATCAAGGCCACACAAGTGGACCCGCTCCCTGCCAACGGATTCCACTGGACTGGCGTCACCCAGCCTCTTATTCATTTCCACCTAGCGACATCAAGGCCAGAAAAATAGTTTTATTTGCGGGACCGTGCGTTACTCGACCACTTACGTGAAATGTTGTTTCCCCCAAGCATAATCTTGTTGATATGTTTTGTAAAAATACCCTTACTTCCGGATTATATCAGAAGTAAGTCACAATGTGGGTTGACCGTTGTCAACTGACCTCGATCCTCGAGTAAAACATTTTGAAATCACGACCTGGGAGTTTTGTAAAATATCTTTATCTCTGATAATTCAGAAACTCAAACTATATCACTTTTAATGAAGGAGGCAAGTGAAATCATATGTTCACTTCCTGGAATGGATTCCCAATTTTTGATAAGTCCAAAACCTTATTCCTTATTTGGGATAAATAATTTAAAAGTAGTTGGGAACCCCTACTAGAGTCACATAAATCTCTCTCGAGATCAGAAAATATTTTAAATAACTATTGGAACCTTACGTAATATTTAAATAAGGTTCTATGATTTTTAAATCATTTTTGGAATATGTAATAAATATTCAAATAATAAATATTGAATTATTATTCAATATAAATCCACTTAAGTGAATATTCAAATTAATATTCACTTAATTAAATAATTATTCAAATAATAAATATTGAATTATTACTCAATAAGATTCTACTTAAGTGAATATTCAAAATAATATTCACTTAATTAAATAATATTCAAATAATAAATATTGAATTATTATTCAATAAAATTTCCACTTAAGTGAATATTCAAATTAATATTCACTTAATTAAATAATTATCCAAATAATATTTATAATAATATTATTTAAATATCTCACATTAAATATCCAATAATATATATATTGGAATATTTAATCAACATTTTTAAAAATATAACTGTCCCTGGAAACCTCCAGCTTCTGACAGTATAATCAAGACCAAAATACTAATTTAACTCCCGGTCTAAGTTTTAAAATTCACGTACGAGTGCTCTACCCTTAGAGCCTCTATAACACCTCAGTTTATATCTAATATTTACTTAGCATATAAACCCTTATATAACACAAAGCTTTTTACCAAGCATAATCAGTTATAACTTCTTTTCACAGTATTAAAACAGAATATATCACAACACATCAGTAATCACAACAGCATCACTTATATGATATAGGGTTTGGAAACTTGCTTTGGTGTCTCGGTGGTGTGGTAGTGGGGGCTTGAGAGTGTGCTCGTCGATCTATAACAAGATACATAATTCACAGTCAGTCCTCTAGAACCAATGAAGTGCTATTACTTAAGCACTAAAGTTCTATTAATGAAAATCAAATGTCTCTCTCTCGGTCATCTATGACCTTATGACATTCCGTAACTCCTAAGTCAAAAGTTTGGGTGGAATTCTATTCACAAAACCCAAGTACTTTTCCTTTACTAACTTCTTGTTTTTAACCATCCCCTTAAGGGTATTTCACTCGCGCAACCTTTGTTCTCGCATTTTTATAAAATCACAAACTTATCTTTTTAACACAAAACCTCCTAGGTTTCCTTCCTAACAATCCATGCTAGTATCCATTTTAATATCTCAATCCAATTCCATTTTTAAAGGGCTTGATCCCTATCTCAAAGTTCATGCAATGAACTACTTAGTTACTCGAAACTGCTTTCACTAAAACGGACGTTTCTCCTAAACCGTAAATTGAAACGATACGATTCTTTCGATAAAACAAACTAGGAAACAGGGCCTACATGATCATGGTCAGAAACCTTATGTTTATGCCCTTTAAAGAATTCGTGATCTCTGTCCAATCTTCCTAAGTAAAATTCGACATGGTAACGACGCTTAAACGCGATTCCCGTGTTTAAAACACTCTAATCAATTCATCAACCACAACCAACAATCACAACCCAAAGATCTCATCCAAATCACTTTATTTCTGTCTACAAAAGCTCATATTACTACTCACTAGTTCAACCATCACTTACTCCATTAAACATCATACATATCATGCAAAGCATCTCTACATCATACTATCACTAACAATCATCCATTTATTCACTAATATCAAATCAGAAGTAAAAATGTGAGAGGGTTTATACCTTCCTTGGTACTTAGTATAGCCTAGCAATGGGTAGTATAACCTTCTTTGATCCTTGATTATCCTTTACAAGCCTAGAACTTCAAGATCAAAACAAGAAATCAAGAATTACTATTCATCTTTACTATTCATCATCAACTTTGAATCCATTTTTGAACAAGCTATCAATCATGGATGAAGCTAAGATCAAAGATTTACCTTAGTTTATGAATGAGGGTGATTTAGAGCCCAAGATCTTGAATTATGGTTGAGTGAAAGTGGAGGAAAATTTCTTAAGCTTTTGGAGAAGAAGAAAGGCCGAATGCTTTTGTTTCTTCAAGGATGCATCTTCTTGTTTTGTTTTGTTTTCTTTTTGTTTGTATAATTACACTAAATACTTCTCTTTTTTAATTGTGTGGTCATAAGCTAGTTTTGTCACCAATGACACATCTCATTTAATCTTGTGGTTGTGGTGAAAGTGGTGACAAGGTGGTGATTCATCACCTTGTCATCACTTGGTCATCATCTTGTCACCCTCCTGCATCATGCTTATGTCATCATTTGTATCCTCAATCCTCTTATATATTGCACTTGATGATTTTATATGATACTCTTCCCATGGTTAGGGTTTAATCCATAATTCGTTACGCTTTTGTTTCGCGATAGTCTCAAGTGATTTTAAAAACGTTTTTCTGTACCAATGATAGGGGATACTTCCTTGATCTTTCCATTTCCTTGGTTTAATATATGGTCCTAGATTTCTCACCTTGGTTTAAGATATGATCATGGATTTCTCATTCCACATACTTTCTCAAAACGATCAAATTAATACATCCTCGATTGTCCGAAGAATAGTGATTTAAAATTCGAATAGGAATCTCCTGATTCTGAGTACGTTTACATTCTTTTATTCTTCCTATACATCAATAATATAACTTCGAAACATTCATTCCATACCATCCACATAGTGTGGTCTGAAAAAAAAAACATCAGAAAATTTACTATTCATCATGGGCAAATTTACTATTCATCAGGGTTTCAATTATTACAAAATTTTGGGATATTACAGTATCCCCTACTTAAAAGGATTCCGTCCCGGAATCAGATCAAAACAGATGAGGGTACTTTTCTAGCATTGCGCTTTCTAGTTCCCAAGTGGATTCTTCAACATTATGATTTTTCCACAAAACTCTTACCAGCTTTATAACCTTGTTCATTAGCACTTGATCCTTGCGGTCAATGATTTCCACCGGTTGTTCTATATATGACAGGTCTAGTTGTATATCTACTTGCTCATATTCCACCATGTGTCTGGCATCCGGATTGTACTTCCTTAACATGGACACATGGAACACGTTGTGAACTTGTTGCAGGTTTGGGGGAAAGGCTAGCTCGTAAGCTGCTTCCCCGATGCGTCTCAAGATCTCGAACGGTCCAATATATCTAGGGCTTAACTTCCCTTTCTTTCCAAATCTCATCAATCCTTTCCACGGGGATACATTTAACATTACAAGATCTCCCACTTCATATTCCTTGTCTCTTCGGGCCAAATCTGCATATTTCTTTTGTCTGTCTTGGGCTGCTACCAGCCGTCCTCTGATAAGGTCTATTGCCTCCTTAGTCCGTTGGACCATTTCGGGTCCGAGCATTTTCCGCTTTCCAACTTCATCCCAGTACAAGGGGGATCGACATCTTCTTCCATACAAGGCCTCATACGGGGGCATCCCGATACTTGTATGAAAACTGTTGTTATAGGAAAACTCGATTAGGGGTAGGTGTTGGTCCTTGACTATTACAGAAGGGGGGGGGGGGGGTTGAATGCAATAGTGATAAAACTCAATCTACGTTTCAACAACAAAAACTAAGATTAAACTTTATCACTTACTTGATTGCAAAACAACAGTAGACACATGAACAATTCTCACAAAATAAATGTTTTATTTATTTTGCAATGGGTTGCTACAACCTCAAGAAAATGTTTGTTTTCTTGAGCTTCAGTTTCTTGAGAGTTAGATCTCACGTTGTTACAAAGAATAGAATGATGGATAGATTTTGTAAAAACTAAACCTATCACTATCAACACGGGTCTAGTGAAGCTGCTGTCATTTTCAAGTGGCAGCTTCTTACAATTTGCCTACCCATGTGATAAGTGGATTTCATATCCACTTGGATCGTCCTAAATTGGCTTAAATTGGCTGTTTTGTTCTCAAGTTTGTTGTGTTTGTAATGTGTTTTGTATTAGTATTTGCAGAGTTGAGTTGTCAGCAGAGAAGTGGAGTTCTTGTGGATTGCAATGGTGTTTTGAGCATTTCTGTGAAGGCCAAGTGGTTGCGGAGCGAGAGAGCGCAAGGAAATCCTAAACTTGGAAGGATTGGAGAATAAAGAGCTCAATTTGGAGATTTATTAGAAGGAAATTCGGATTTGTTGGGCTACCTGCACATAATTCACTGTTTGGGCCATATCTCGAGATCTAGAAGTCAGAATTGGACGATTTAACAGTCCACGCGAAGATAAAGGAATTCTGGACAGAAATTCAAGGGTCCCCTCCCCCTTCCAAGCGCGCCCGCCCACTCCAATTCAATTCAAGCGCGCCCACCCCCTTCCAGGCGCGGCCACCCCTGAAACATTCTGGAAAAGGCAATTTCAAGTCAGAATTGGAAACCAGCAGAAGACCAGTCAACTCTAAGGCCTATATAAGTAATTGGTGGACGTTTTCAGAGGATATAATTCATACAACCATATAGATACATATATATCCATCCACCGGTGAGGAGAACAAGAAGACGGCTGATTACGAAGATCTAGATTTCATCTTTTCTTTGTATTCTTCTAATTAGGCGATACTTTGGATTCTCGTTGGTTTTGTTTGTTCTTTCTTAAACCCTAGAACTTTTATTCAGTATTCTAGACTTATTATTATCATGTTTTCATCAGAACCCACGATGATGAACGGTTCGATTATGAACTAATCGTCATCGTGGGATTCTAACGGACTTATTTATGGATTTTAGTAGTTAATTGTTTTAAAGATGTGTGTGTGATGGCTAATTGATATCCTAGTTTGGTTGTGCTTATTCTTCTTGGATGCGTAGCTAACATCTAAGATTGTTTGTTAATCTCTATTGAATGCGAAAGTGGATATAGAGGTTTAGAACTTGCCATGCTAGCATAGGTTTATGTATGTTTGTCATGCATGATTCGTAGGTAATTTTAACCATCTTACCTGCCCTATGTAATCTGAATGGATAACTTGCTCGTTAAACCGTTATGTTTTCAAATTCTATAGACATATAGGGTCTAAGCATAATTGGTGTCTACTTAACTTCTATCTCTTTTGTGGATGTTTGAGTGGTTTGGTATACGTATATTGAAAGGTAGCGTGTACTGATTTCGTGTTATCCGATTAGTTATCACAACCGTCACATGCATTGATTAAAGACAAAAGACTCTAGATGAAGTACTTAATGAAGTTAGGATCCCATGTTTTATTCTCATAAGTAATTCAACAGCAATCTTTAGTTAATTATAGTCTTGATAATTTGTTTAGTTAATTTAGTTAATCAAAACACAATTTTGATACTTGTCTTAGCATTGGACAATAGCCACACATTGTTGCATAAGTGCATAACTGTGGTAAACCAGTCTCTGTGGGAACGAACTCTACTTATTCTTATATTACTTGTGACCGCGTATACTTGCGTGATATTGTGTGAACAAGTTTTTGGCGCCGCTGTCGGGGACTCGGTGTTATATTTAGTTTATGTTCTTGTCATCAGTGGGAGTTAAAGTTCACTGACTCGGATTATTCTTTCATCAATTTTACTTTGTTTGGTGAGTTTCAGGTATTCTAGCGAGCGTGTATGCGAACACGTTCTCAATCTCGAAAAGAAGAACTTGAATTAAGTCTAGTTATGGGAGATCAATTAGCACCAGAAACGAAGGCTTTGAAGGATTATTCTCAGCCGAAGATCAATGACATTCAATCTAGCATTGTTAGGCCGGCTATTGTAGCTAATACTTTTAAAATCAAGCCTGGCACGATTCAGATGGTGCAGAATTCAGTTCAGTTTGGGGGTGCTCCAACGGAAGATCGTAATATGCATATTAGGGATTTCATTGAGATCTGCGACACCTTCAAGTTCAACGGAGTGTCAGAAGATGCTGTGAAGCTGAGACTTTTCCCATTTTCTCTGAGGGAAAAGGCTAAGGGCTGGTTGCATTCTCTACCAGCAGGTTCTATTACTACATGGGAGGATCTTGCTCAAAAGTTTCTCACTAAATTCTTCCCCGTGGCTAAAACAGCTGCAATCAGGAATGCTCTTACTCAGTTTGCACAACATTCTGGAGAAACTTTATGTGAAGCTTGGGAGCGCTACAAGGAGATGCTTAGAAAGTGTCCTCATCATGGAATGCCTGATTGGATGGTGATCAATTGTTTTTATAATGGTCTGGGAGGTCAATCACGACCAATGCTTGATGCGGCATCAGGTGGAGCTCTTTGGGCTAAGAGCTACGATGAGGCTTACGAACTTATTGAGATGATGGCTGCTAATGAATACCAGAATCCAACTCAGAGGTTATCACAAGGCAAGGTAGCAGGAGTTCTGGAAGTGGATGCAGCTACGGCGATAGCAGCTCAGCTAAAGGCTCTGTGTATGAAACTTGATTCTCTGACTAACTATGGAGTTCAGCAGATTGCTAGTGTTTGTGAGATATGTGCTGGTGCTCATGACACGAATCAGTGTGCCATATCTAGTGAATCGGCGCAGTTCGTGAGCAATTTTCAGAGATCACAGCAGCCAGTGCCTAATGCCTATCATCCCAACAACAGGAATCATCCTAATTTCAGTTGGAGTAACAATCAGGGTGGCCAGAATCAACCTCAACAGTCATATCAGCAATTTGGAGCAAGGCCATTCAACCCTTCTGGTTTTCAGCAACAGTATGCTCCAAGGCAACCGTATCAACCACCAGGGTTTCAAAAACCATCTCTAGGCAATGTTGGTCAATCGTCTAATGAAAAGTCTGAATTGGAGGAATTGAGGCTAATGTGCAAGAGCCAAGCTGTTTCCATCAAGACTCTGGAGAATCAAATCGGTCAGATTGCCAATGCATTGTTGAATAGACCACAGGGAACTCTCCCTAGTGATACGGAAGCTAATCCAGGCAAACGGGAGGTCAAGGAACATGTCAAAGCAGTTACCTTGCGATCTGGAAAGGTTACGAATGATCAGAATGCATAAACGGATGAAAAAGAAGAAATTTTGAAAAATGGCCAGAAGGTGGAGCGCGCCCTCCCCCTCTCAAGCGCGCCCTCCCCTGCCCTTCTGCCAGAAAATGAAGAAAAAGTTGAAAAAGCTAGTTTGGGGGTGAACGAAGCGGAAAATGTTGACCATTCTTCTGAGAAACCTATTCCGAAGCAAGCTACTGAGACCAAGGAGGTCTATCCTCCTCCGCCATTCCCTAAACGTCTTCAAAAACAAAAGTTGGATAAGCAGTTTGCCAAGTTTCTCGAAGTTTTCAAGAAGTTGCATATCAATATACCTTTTGCGGAAGCTCTTGAACAGATGCCGAGCTATGCAAAGTTCATGAAGGGTATTTTATCTCGGAAGTTGAAACTCGAAGACTTGGAGACCGTGGCTTTAACTGAAGAGTGCAGTGCTATTCTACAGTAGAAGTTACCTCCAAAACTCAAGGATCCAGGAAGTTTCACCATACCGTGCACAATCGGCAATCTATCTTTCAACAAGTGTTTGTGTGACTTGGGAGCTAGAATTAATCTGATGTCATTGTCTGTTTTCATGCAACTTGGATTGCCAGAGCCTAAACCTACAAACATGTCTTTACAGCTGGCTAATCGGTCGATCACATATCCAAGGGGTATAGTGGAGGATGTTTTGGTTAAAGTGGATAAGCTTATCTTTCCTGCTGATTTTGTGATCCTGGACTTTGAGGAAGACAAGAAGATTCCTATTATCTTGGAAAGACCATTCTTAGCTACAGGCCGAACTTTGATCGATGTGCAGAAAGGAGAGCTTACAATGAGGGTTCAAAATCAGAAGGTCACTTTTAACGTGTTCAAGGCAATGAAATTTCCAACTGAGGAAGAAGAGTGCTTTAATTTGGTGATGGTCGATTCTGTCGTCAATACAGAGATTGAGCAACCGCTGAAGTCAGATACAGTGGAGAGAGTCTTGATAGGGGATTCTGATATCGAAGACGAAGAAAGAGCAGAGCAACTTCAGTTGTTGAATGCACCTCCGTGGAAAAGGAAAGCTGACATGTCATTCGAATCTCTTGGATTAGCAAAGATGAACAATTCTCAGGAGCGACTTAAACCATCTATGGAAGAAGCTCCTACACTTGAACTCCAACCACTACAGGATCAATTGAGGTATGGTAAAGTCTACGAGAGCAACAGGCTATATAAGGAGAAGGTTAAGGACTGGCATGAAAGAGGGATGGTGAAACATTCATTTGTGCCTGGTCGGCTAGTTCTGCGTTTCAAGTCTCGCTTCAGATTTTTTCCAGGAAAGCGTAAGTCGAGGTGGTCGGAGCCTATCACGGTTAAATCAGCATTTACGCATGATGCAGTAGAGATTTTCCATAAGTTTCCGGACGAAGCGTTCAAGGTTAATGGTCAGTGGCTGAATTATGACGTTGGTAATACGGTGAACCGTGAGTCGACGTTCACCGTTCTTGCGACTGGATGAGAAGGATTCACGTCAAGCTATTGACGTAAAACAAGCGCTTCGTGTGAGGCAACCCACACAATTGTTATAGTATTATTCTGTGTGTGTTGAGAAAAAAAAATCAAAAAAATCAAAAAGATATTTTCTGGACAGAAAATAGGCGCGCCCGTGCCTGGATAAGCGCGCCCGCGCAGGGCGCAGGGGTTACTGTTCACAGAAGCAAAAAAAAAAAGTTTGTGTTGTTTCCCTCTAGGATCCATCTGGGATTCAGAGTGAAGTTGATAGGCTTTGAGTACTGCATTCAGAGCTACTGGAGTTGATATCACTTGGTCTACATTTGGAGCGGATTCTGTTTATCCACCACCGGATACACCACCTGAGGAGGGTGGTACTGCTGATGATTAGGTACTCTCTACACTTTCCTTGTTATTACCTTCAATGAGGACATTGAATATTGTAAGTTTGGGGGTGGTAATTAGGGATTGTTAGTGTGTGTGTCATATAAGTTTCATATTGCATATTTAGTTAGTTCATTCATATCTTTGCATTATTTGTCATTTAGAGCATTCTGTTTTGCATTAGTATTTATATCTATTATGTGAGTCCATTTAGTTGCATTTGCATAGCATGCATATTTCATGATCCTTTAGGAATTGACTATTTCCGTTAGTGAGTCGATGTTGATGGGAGTGTGGTTTTGATGAATAGAGGGTTGATTAAGTTCCTATGAATTGACTTGCATGCCAGAAACAAAATAATTTCACAAGTCTCATTGGTTGCTTTTATATTTGATCAGACCATGTTTGTTTGGATGTTAGAATTTAACCACTTGCTTATATTTAGAATGTTTTCTATTCTCTTGAAATTGAAAGAAGCACTTAAGTCTAAGTTTGGGGGAAACCAGGGATTTCATGCTAGTTGTTAATAAAGGCTAGGCGTCAAATGGCTAGTAGCCGGCTCATTGAAAAGATGAGTAGTCTAGGGTGGGATGAGAAAAAGCAAAGTGCACTCATTCCAAAATAAAAAAAAAAGAAAAAAAAAAGAGTTGTTTTAGTTGTTTTATGCAGAATTGATCAGGTTGAGCTCTTTAATACTCGAGCAATTAAGTTCTAGGGGACTTTTCCGGTCTGGGATCCACTAACCTAACGCTCGCTACATGGGTATTATTGTATAAGCCTTTTGGGGTCTCAGCCATTGCACGGTCAAATAAGCATGTGTGTCGTAATAAAGCATGAATTCCTGTCTAGCTCAAGTGGATTTTGAGGTGTCTTTAAGTGGTTTCTTGTGTCTAGAGTTCATTCTGTTTATAAGCTTGTGGTTGTTTTGGTGAAGAATAGGATATGGTCTTGGTTTAGTTTGGGAGTATATTGATGAGCATTGCACACACGCACGTTTCTGTGTTTGTATGGTTAGTATACGGGAATTTGGTTGAACTCTGTTTGAAAGATTGCATTCCTTGAGATGTTGGCTTGTTGATTGGTTTTGGTTAGTCTGAGGGGATCACTTGCATTAGCATATTAGTTGCATTCATGCATTGCATTATAGTTAGTAGAGTCTGTTTATGCTTGAGGACAAGCATCGGTTTAAGTTTGGGGGTGTGATAAGTGGATTTCATATCCACTTGGATAGTCCTAAATTGGCTTAAATTGGCTGTTTTGTTCTCAAGTTTGTTGTGTTTGTAATGTGTTTTGTATTAGTATTTGCAGAGTTGAGTTGTCAGCAGAGAAGTGGAGTTCTTGTGGATTGCAATGGTGTTTTGAGCATTTATGTGAAGGCCAAGTGGTTGCGGAGCGAGAGAGCGCAAGGAAATCCTAAACTTGGAAGGATTGGAGAATAAAGAGCTCAATTTGGAGATTTATTAGAAGGAAATTCGGATTTGTTGGGCTACCTGCACATAATTCACTGTTTGGGCCATATCTCGAGATCTAGAAGTCATAATTGGACGATTTAACAGTCCACGCGAAGATAAAGGAATTCTGGACAGAAAGTAAAGGGTCCCCTCCCCCTTCCAAGCGCGCCCGCGCCCACTCCAATTCAATTCAAGCGCGCCCACCCCCTTTCAGGCGCGGCCACCCCTGAAACATTCTGGAAAAGGCAATTTCAAGTCAGAATTGGAAACCAGCAGAAGACCAGTCAACTCTAAGGCCTATATAAGTAATTGGTGGACGTTTTCAGAGGATATAATTCATACAACCATATAGATACATATATATCCATCCACCGGTGAGGAGAACAAGAAGACGGCTGATTACGAAGATCTAGATTTCATCTTTTCTTTGTATTCTTCTAATTAGGCGATACTTTGGATTCTCGTTGGTTTTGTTTGTTCTTTATTAAACCCTAGAACTTTTATTCAGTATTCTAGACTTATTATTATCATGTTTTCATCAGAACCCACGATGATGAACGGTTCGATTATGAACTAATCGTCGTCGTGGGATTCTAACGGACTTATTTATGGATTTTAGTAGTTAATTGTTTTAAAGATGTGTGTGTGATGGCTAATTGATATCCTAGTTTGGTTGTGCTTATTCTTCTTGGATGCGTAGCTAACATCTAAGATTGTTTGTTAATCTCTATTGAATGCGAAAGTGGATATAGAGGTTTAGAACTTGCCATGCTAGCATAGGTTTATGTATGTTTGTCATGCATGATTCGTAGGTAATTTTAACCATCTTACCTGCCCTATGTAATCTGAATGGATAACTTGCTCGTTAAACCGTTATGTTTTCAAATTCTATAGACATATAGGGTCTAAGCATAATTGGTGTCTACTTAACTTCTATCTCTTTTGTGGATGTTTGAGTGGTTTGGTATACGTATATTGAAAGGTAGCGTGTACTGATTTCGTGTTATCCGATTAGTTATCACAACCGTCACATGCATTGATTAAAGACAAAAGACTCTAGATGAAGTACTTAATGAAGTTAGGATCCCATGTTTTATTCTCATAAGTAATTCAACAGCAATCTTTAGTTAATTATAGTCTTGATAATTTGTTTAGTTAATTTAGTTAATCAAAACACAATTTTGATACTTGTCTTAGCATTGAACAATAGCCAGACATTGTTGCATAAGTGCATAACTGTGGTAAACCAGTCTCTGTGGGAACGAACTCTACTTATTCTTATATTACTTGTGACCGCATATACTTGCGTGATATTGTGTGAACACCATGAATCGTTCTTAAATTGCTATACAAACAACTTATCAATACATTACAAAGCAATCTGGAAACTTTCCATATTAAGCTAACACAATTCAGTAGATGTAGATTTGTCATACATTGGAATTGGTGAGCTTTGTCAGGTGATCTCTTCGAGCTTCGGTCGTAGTCTTGCAGACCTGTTGCAGTGTTGGGATACTTCAACACGCCTGTTTCTTGAACATCCAAACTGTCACATGTTTGACTGGGTTGAACCACAATACAAATTATATCCCTTCATGACAGTATCCTGATGGCTAAGCTTGCTGTCACAGGAGTGTGCTTTTGGTGACAGTAAGAAATCCCCGCAGAAGGTGCTGTCAGGATTTCAAAGCTTGCTGTCAGGCTAAGGCAAAGTTGCTGTCAGAGGGCTTCCGCCAATGTTGCTGTCAGAGTAAATGTACTGTCGTGACTTTCAACATGCTGTCTTCAAGTAACCCTACTGTCAATGATGTGACAGTAGTATTTATTCTTGCTGTCCATCTTGAGGCTTGAACAAACTAATGAACTTCTACCAAGATGTACTAGAATCTTATTTTAAGCGAGCAAAAACGGTTACAAAGACATACTCTGGCTGTGACAGTATGTTCATACTTAATAAAATTAAGTAAATAAAATATCTAGTTGAGTTGTCTCATAGCTATCACCCATAAATCCTAACAATCTCCCCCAATTTGTTTTTATGGAAAATAACAACAAATTTACAATTTACACATGCTGACAACTTAACTAACAAGATCAGAATTCACAAGGGATTCTTACTTTGCTTCAGAATTCCTTTTCTGCCTTGCTTCTTCCTCTCTTCTGAGTGCTTTCTGTAATATCTCCTTGAGTCCTTCAACCATTGATTTCTCATCAGGAGAAACAGCATCATCTTCAATCTCATCAATGTATTTCTAGACTATTTTGGAGAGGCATACTCTTGCATCCTGAAGATCAGTCCACAGTTCTTGACCAAAGGCATAGGTTCTGAATTTTAATTTGCCTTCGATCAGTTTGAATCTTCTTCCAGGATGCACATTGAGAGTTTTTCTTCTGGACTTGTCCAACTTTGCATCTTCACTCTTTCTCTTCTGAAGAATGTCCTCAATCTCAAGTGAACACAGCTGTTCCAGAGGATGAGTTGATCCAATTACCATGTACAGTAAATCCTTCAAGGTACTTGTTTTGAGTCTGTGAAGACTTGCAACATAGATTTCTTCCCTTATGAACTTTATCCTCAGAGGGTTCTCTAGTACACAGGTTTGGTAATTGGGTCCTTCACTTTCCATCTTATTGGCTTCTTTGCATTTCTTCAGTAGTGAAGCTTCCACATCTTCAGTAGTGTCCTTTTTGTCAGATTTTGAGGGTCCTTGACTTGGTTGAACTTGCACTTCTAAATCAGGAAAGTATTTTGGATCATATTCAATGTCCTGAGCCATTTCCTCAGGAGCAAGTACAAAGCAGTCAGCAAAGTCAGCATCATCAAAGAGTGTCCAATCCCCATACTTCAGATAGAATTCTTCATCTCTTTCAGCTTTGTATGACAGTACAAGGTTCATGACTGTCTCAGGAACATTTTTATAGCTTTGAATTAGATCCACCATCCTCACCAAGTAGAAGTAGTCAATTCTCCTTGTCACTATTTTCATTGTTTGTGAGAGGGTTTCAGATATTATCCAAGATGTCACCTCCATATCAAAATTCTTCTTGACTCTTGCAGATCTTGATCCATCAAACCATAGAATGTATTCCTCAGCTTCTTGGTTGCCATCCAGCTTCACCTCAACATACTTGATTTGATTTGCTTCCTTTTCCATGAGATCCAGAGTGCTGTAGAGTTTTGAACTGATAGGTTTCTTCAGTATTCTGCCAAGTCCAGTGGCTTTCTCCTTTCCTGAGTACTTGTGCTTTCCTTTCTTCTCAGGTTCAGGTTCCTGTCTTGAAAACCAAGCCCTTGCTAAGGATTTTGTTCTCTTGGGTTTGACAGTAGACTTGATTTCACCCTTGACAGTATCTTTGTCGACAGTGTCCTCCATGACAGTATCTTCCTTGACAGTGTCTTTTTCGACAGTATCTTTCAGGACATTGTCTTCCATGACAGTGTCTTTGGTGACAGCATCTTTCTCAGCATTTATGTTGTCTATAGCACATCTCAAGATGTTTTCCTCCAAAGCTTCACGTAATTCATCCTCCTTCTCTTCTGTGACACCAGCATCTTTCTTTTCTTGCACAGGAGCTTCTTCTTTACTTTCCTCTTGGGATTTAGATCCAACATTCCCAGAGGTGCTTCCACTAGCATTCCCAGCTTCTCCAGTTCCTCCATTACCATCCAAGTCATCATCATCACCAAAAGGAACTTCAAAAGAGCAGCTTTCCCCTTGTTCAGCTCTGTTGGAGTTAGCTTTGGAAATCATCTTTTTCATAGTGGAGCTCAGTTCCTTGTCCCTTTTTACCAGCAGATCATAGATTGCTTTGACAGCAAGAACTCTTTCCTTGTTGGCTTTGGAGTTAAGGATCATGTTTAACACCTTCAAGATAGACCTTGACTCCATTGTTGAAGTGCCTCCTAGACTCATGTATGCACATCTCCTGCTACCACTTTTAGTGGTACTTTCATAGTAGACACAGAATGGATTGGTGTAGACTTCTGGGAGTTTCTCAGTAATTATATTCATCATTTGCAGATGTAGAACCTCATTGAAGACAGTGTGGTTTTCTGTGATTTTGTTCTTCATTACTGTTAGTACCCTTGCAGGAAGACTCTGCAGCAGTTGCATAGTAATGAGCATGGATATTCTAGAGTTTAAGTACACATCAATAGCCCACCTCCTTTCTTCATTGACTTTTACACAAACACTGATGATTTTCTCCTTAAGTAAGGTTGAGCAATTACTCAGCCTTCTGCTTGGTTCCTTCATAGCTTCCTCAACTATCTTGTAGAAGTCTTCATCATGATTCTTCAAAGTACTTTCCCTGTAGTTCACCATTATAGCATTTGCATCTTCTTGGCTGAACTCCGTTCCTTCACTCCAGGTGTTTCCTGACAAGGTGTATTCAGGCAACTTGTCTTTCCCTTTCCCCAACCTATGATGCTCCTCCTTTTCTCTCCATTGCCTTTCAAGAGCACTCTCCTTTGGAACTGAAGTTGGCCCTCTTATAGTCACAGGAGGTAGAATTGGGTTCTTGGAAGGAACCTCCTTTTGCATTGCTTCCAGGGCTTCTTTTGACATTAGAACTATTTCTCCATCCATTTCATACTCAAAGAGTTGCTCAGACTCTTGCACTTGCTCCCCCTTACTCCCTGATTCTCCTTTTCTTCCTCTTTTCTTCCTTGCAGACATTAACTTTCTTTTAGATGCAGGCTCCCCTCACTCCTTGACATCTTCCTTGAAACAGGCTCCCCCTGAGCAACATCCTGCTTGGAGACTCTTTCTGATTCTGATCTTTCCCTTTCTGATCCTGCCTTTGGTGATTCTGATCTTTCCATTTTCTCCCCCTTAGGTAAGTTGGCAGCATCAAGACTAGCAGAAAGAATCTGAACAGCTTCCTGAATTATAGAGAAACCAGAGGCCACCATGGTAGATAGGCTGTCAAGTTTGGATTCCATGGACAGGCACCTGTTCTCTAGAGCTCTCAACCTGGATGATGTAGAGGAGCCACCTGATCTTAACCTTCTTGGAGGTGAAGGAAAAGACTGGGGCTTGGAGGCTGTGGGGGTTCTCACACTCTCAGTGGTTTTCTGAGTGATCTCATCACTCCTCACAGAAGAACTCTCATGGCCTAAGGCCTGAATATGTGGGGCTCCCTCAATTTCACTCTGGACATGCTCAAGTCCCTCACCTTTTGCCAGCTCATTTGGCTGCCTCTCATTTTTATGCTCACCTCTCTTTTCTTTTATCTCTCTTTTCTTTTGCACACCCTCACTCATCCTAGATGCATGTGTATGAGCAGTACTTTCATGCAAAGAAATAGATGGTTCAGAATGTACCTTCAAGAACTGAGATAGTGGCACATCATCATCAGAGACATCCTCAACAGTTACAGCATCAAGATCAGGCATGGTTGAGGTGACAGGAGCTTCTCCAGGAATGTTGTTGTCAGTTGGAGCATTGACAGTAGGTTCCACTGCAGTATGGACAGCAGGTTTGGTCTTGACAGCAGCTGAGTCCTTGACAGCAGGGTCACCCATGACAGAAACATCCACAGTGTCCTTGACAGCAACTTAGGCTGTGACAGCATCTTCCCTAATTGTACTTTGCTCTTTCTCAGTGTTTGAAGGAGTGGTGTCCATCTCACTTTGAGAAATGGGTTCTAGTGGACCACTTGATGGGGCCTCATCCATGATTGGAGATGGATGATCAAAACCTGAAGGGTTGGGACTGTCCCCCTCTCTAGGTTGTGGAGAAGAAACAAATGAATGTGTAGGGAAGGAAGAAGGTGAAAGTTGAGAAGTGAATAGTGGCTTCTTCTCAGATGAAACTTGAGAAGCATCAACAGGGGAATGGAAATCCTCACAGTGTCCTGACTCCATGTGTATATCTGCAAGTGGGGGCTCCTCATGAGTTGGAACATGAGGTTGTGCAGACTCTTTACAGGATGCCTTGGGAGACAGGCCAATTTCAATAGATGGTCCCTGTTGAGAGGGCACATCTAGGGAGGAGTTTATTTCCCTATTTTCCTCTACAGTCTTTTGGGAGACTGCAGGGTGGCTGACAGTGGTTTTGGTCCTCTTAGCTCTCTTCTTCTTAGGCTCAGGAGGAACCACTGTGGGTTCTGATTGACTACCTTCCTTATTTGCTGCACTAGGTGCAGGAACTCCCTCTTGACTCTCAGTACTACCACCAACACCAGTTTCTAGGGGTCTTTTTCTGGTTTCTTGTAAGGCTTGTCTCTGTACTTTGGGAAGTCTAGAGAACCTAGGCTGAGTGTATGGGGCAGAATGAGGGTTGACTGAATTGGGGTCTAATGCAGTCTCATTCTCAATAGTGAAGGTATCAAAACCAGGAGGTAATGGAAAATCAAGGTCAGACACTTGATCAACCATGTGCTTAGTGAAACATAGTGGAATATGTGCATTTAAATTCTGTGAAGTGAGAGTTGTGTGAGTGTTTCTTTTCAGTACTGAGCACACCTCCAAACGAGGGGCATTCTCATCAAAGTCACATAAAGAATTGATGCACAACATTAGAAAACGAGGATAGATGTTTACCTTCTTACCTATGGCAGCCTTGAAGTGTGCCATGAGCAGCTTTCCAACATCCACTTTGTACCCATGAACAAGAGAATGAGTGAGCTTCTTGATGTATGTGGGAATACCATTCCAGCCTATGGTCTTGGTAGAGAACACTTTCACCATAGCATCAAACACCATGCTCCACTCCTTGCGGAGATATTTCCTGTCCATTTCACCAGAAGGGTACCATTTTGTCGTTCCCTCTTCAAGAATTGGTCCTGAATAACCAATTGTCAGGAAGAGCTTCTTTAGGGTTTCATCACTAGCAAGCTCAGAGTAAGCTTTTCCTTGTTCCAGCACAATTCCTAGAGCTGCATTGATGCCCTGAGCATTGAGAGAGTAGCTATGCTCCTTGATTTTGAATTGAATAGAGGAGACGTCACCATCTTCATTAGCAATAGCTGTCGCCCAAAAGCTTTCAATCCTGTCTAGGTCAAGAACATGAGTAGAGGTAATTGCATACCCAAGATAGGACTTATTCATGAAGTAAACAAGCCCTTTGAATCCCTCACCAGCATCTCTTGGTGAGTAGATGCCAGCAAAGTTGGTTTGCGAAATTGATTGTTTAGGTGCCATTGTTGCTTTATGAGAGAGAAGAGAGAGAGTAGGAGATGAATTGCTTAGAGAGAAGAGAAAGTAGAGTGTTGTGTTTGCTTTTTGAGAACAGTTGTATGTTTGATGAATTTAGAGGGAAGTTCAAGCGTTTAACTGACAAAGTGGAAGAGTGAAATCGTGTCTTAACCCAAATAGCTGTCACGTGGGTTACTGGCTGATTTCTCTCTTCTCGTGGAGGAAGTGTGTCCAATTTTAACGGTCCACTACTTTGACAGTAACCTGTGCGCTTACAACAACCGTGTCAGTAACTTTGGCGTAATGACAACATGTTTTGCGTGACAGTAACATTCCGTGCAAAACTTACTGTCATCATTAAGTTCTCATATGACAGTATCTTTTGCAAGTCATGACAGAAAGTCGTTTATTACTGTCGAGAAGCCTACTGTCAGGAAACTGTGATAGCTACTTTACTTGATGACACCAACCCTTGCGGGGAGAACAACACTGTCAAAACTTTGTATAGAGACCGTTATGAATGAGAACTTAACTAAAGAGACACCGGTTAAACAAATGCAATATTTATTACTGATTCATCATTCATTCAAAACATTATAATTGCAAATAAGCAACTTAAACAACACACACATAGGAATCAAATAAAAACTACAAGAAGAGAAATTTTATTGATTTTATTAAACGAAGAAAGGGAAAATGCTACAATTGGTGAGATTAACTAGTCAGTACAATCTTTCTTAACCAATTCTAGGACTTCTTCCCTAACTTTTTCTTCAGTAGTTCCTTCTTCCTTGAAGAGAGTCTGAAACTCTTTTTCCTCTTCTTGCACCTTGGCCTCTTCTGCGGCCTTGGCTGCAAGTTTCTCCTCCTCCTCATCAAGAGCATCCAGAAGCATGTCAAACATGGTTTCTACTTCCTCATCAAAGGGTTCACTCCCACAAGACTTAGACTTGTACTCGATTCCTACTTTGTTTTCCATTTTACCCTTTTTCTAAGTGATTCACTAATATGGCCTAAGATTCATTTTATAGGCATACTAGGTTAAGAGGGATGTAAACGGTCAACAGTTTGGAATACCCATACAACTACCACTGATTGTAATTAAGTGATATCTACCACTAATACAACAATCAAAGTAAAACAGACCAATTAAGGAAAACCCTTGACCAATTTCAACAAAACAACCATGCAAGTTAGTGAAAAAAAATCAACTTTCAAGTAAAAGACTAGCACAAAAATCAATTTAAGCAAAGTCAAAGTGAACATGCTGTCTAAAACAGATAGAGACTTAGATTGACAGTAACTTTCTCATGACAGCAACTTGCTGAGGTTACTGTCACAAGCTTTATAGAAGACTTTTAGAATGGAAAAACTAGTAAGTTAACATACCAGATTTAGCATTCCTAGTTCACTTACCAACCTGTTAAAGGTTGCTTCATCCAGTGGTTTAGTGAAGATGTCTACAAGTTGCTTTTCTATAGGGACATAGATCAACTTCACAGTTCCTCTTTCAACATGCTCTCTAATGAAATGATGTCTAATATCAATGTTCTTTGTTCTAGAGTGTTGAACAGGATTGTCTGAGATGGCTATGGCACTAGTGTTATCACAGTAGATAGGAATGTTGCTCAACACTAGACCATAATCCAACAGTTGATTCTTCATCCATAGAATTTGTGCACAGCAACTTCCAGCAGCAATGTATTCAGCTTCTGCTGTAGAAGTAGAGACTGAATGTTGCTTCTTGCTAAACCATGACACCAATCTTCCACCAAGAAATTGACAGCTTCCTGTAGTGCTTTTTCTGTCAATTCTACATCCAGCATAATCTGAATCAGAATACCCCACTAACTCAAATCCAGTATTTTTAGGATACCAAAGGCCTAGATTTGGAGTGCCTTTAAGATATCTAAAAATTCTTTTCATAGCAATCAAGTGTGACTCCTTTGGATCAACCTGAAACCTTGCACAGAGACATGTAGCAAACATTATATCAGGTCTGCTAGCAGTTAGATAAAGAAGTGATCCAACCATGCCTCTGTAAACGCTGGAGTCCACTTTCTTTCCTTTGGAGTCTAGATCCAGACTGGTAGAAGTAGAGATGGGAGTCTTGGCAGGAGATGAATCTTTTAGGTTGAACTTCTTGAGAAGCTCCTTGACATACTTTGATTGACAAATGAAGATTCCATCATCCTTTTGAAGAACTTGTAAACCAAGGAAGAATGACAGTTCTCCCATCATGCTCATCTCATATTTGTTTCTCATTAGAGATGAAAACCTCTCACACAGCTTCTCATTTGATGAACCAAAAATGAAATCATCAACATAGATTTGAACCAAAATGATGTCTTTGCCATGATGTTTGTAGAATAAAGTCTTATCTACTATACCTCTTGTAAATTGATTTTCCAATAGAAAGGCTGAGAGGGTATCATACCATGCGCTAGGAGCTTTTTTCAACCCATAAAGTGCCTTGAACAGCTTGTACACAAAATCATACATTTCAGCATCTTCAAAACCAGGTGGTTGTTCAACATACACTTCTTCCTCCAACTCTCCATTTATAAAATCACTTTTGACATCCATTTGGAACACCTTGAAATTACATTGTGCAGCAAAGGCTAGAAAAATCCTTATAGCTTCAAGTCTGGCAACAGGTGCAAATGTCTCATCATAATCTATCCCTTCCTGTTGACAGTAACCTTTAGCTACTAATCTTGCCTTGTTCCTTGTCACATTTCCATTTTCATCCAGCTTGTTCCTGAAGACCCACTTTGTCTCAATAACTGACTTTCCCTTTGACCTTGGAACCAATTTCCACATATTGTTTCTTTCAAACTGGTTGAGTTCCTCTTGCATAGCAATCACCCAATCAGAATCCAACAATGCTTCATCAATTTCTTTAGGCTCCACTTGAGATAGGAAACAGGAAAACATGCTGTCAGCAGAAACATTGTTCCTAGTTCTCACCCCAGAAGAAGGATCTCCAATAATCAAGTCATTTGTATGATCCTTGTTCCACCTTGTAGTTCTGGGCAAGCTTCTTGTTTGTTCAACAACAGTAGCCTCATTTAGAGGGACTGATTCTTCACCAGGACAATTATCTCCACCATTTTTTTCAATATCTCCAGAGTCACCATCATTTTGAGTATTTCCTGAAATAGTCTGTGACTGAGCTGGAGTTTGATTTGTATTACCTTCATTGACATCATCTTTTTCAGTTTCCACAGTTTGAGTAAAAGAGGGTTCTTCATCAACAAACTCTTCTTCTTCCAAGTAGCCTTGATTCTCAAATCTAAGAATCTGCATTTGACCTTCCTCATGCAGTCCAAGAAACTTGGTTTCATCAAATGTGACATTCACACTTTCATCTATGACTCTATGTTCCAGAAGATAGACTCTGTAGACAGTCCTTTCTAGAGCATACCCCATGAAAATTCCTTCAAAAGCTTTGGAGTCAAACTTCCCTTTCTTTTCATGGTTGTCCTTCATCATGAAACATTTGCTTCCAAACACATGAAAATACTTGACAGTGGGTTTCTTTCCATTGAGCAAATGGTAAGGAGTGTTTCCATGAGTCTTGTTGATCAAGGTTCTGTTCTGAGTATAGCAAGCTGTGTTGATGGCTTCTGCCCAGAAGTATGTAGGTAACTTTGCATCATGAAGCATAGTTCTGGCAGCTTCAATGAGAGTCATGTTGTTCCTTTCTACAACACCATTCTGATGTGGTGTCCTTGCAGCAGAAAACTGTTGTACAATTCCTTCATCTTTACAGAAATTTCCAAGAGTGGCATTTCTGAACTCAGTACCATTGTCACTTCTTAGCAACTGAAGTTTAGCATTTGGGGTTCTGTCAAGAACTCTTAAGTGATCAATGATGACCTGAGTGCTTCATCTTTTGATTCTAGGTATTTCACCCAAGTATACCTAGAGTAGTCATCCACCATAACTAATGCATATCTCTTTTTGGCTAAGGATGGGACATTTACTGGTCCAAAGAGATCCATGTGAATTAGTTTGAGTGGTTCTGTGTTGGTGTTGGTTTGGTTTGACTTATGCACAGCTCTTCTCAATTTTCCCATTTGACAGTCTCCACACAGTCCTTCTTGACAGAATTCCTGTTGAGGTAGTCCTCTAACCAATTCCTTCTTCATCAGCATGTTCATTGTTTTGAAGTTGAGGTGAGAGAGCTTCCTGTGCCAAAGCATACTATCACCAACAGTAGCTTTACTGTAGAAACAGTAAGTCTTGTCCTTCTTTGTTGAGCTTAGGTCAGCAACAAACAGGCTTCCTTTTCTTACCCCTTTCAGAGAGAGGCTTCCATCCTTCTTGTGATAGATATTGCACACCATCATGTCAAAATCAACCTTGAATCCCCTGTCACTGAATTGGCTGACACTGAGCAGGTTGTGCTTCAATCCATCAACAAGAGCAATATCATTTATGACAACATTTCCAATTTCCAAACAGCCATATCCCACTGTGTAACCCTTGCTATTGTCTCCAAAGGTTATGATTGGGCCAGCTTTCTCTACAAAATGTGATAGCAGGGCTTTATCACCAGTCATGTGTCTAGAGCAGCCACTGTCAATGATCCAAGTGACTTGCTCCTTTTTCTTGCCCTGCAAAACAGATTGTATTTAAGAGGCATATGGTACCCAATATTTGTTGGGTCCTGTTACTTCAGTATCACAGACATAATCAACATTTTCAACTTTAATCATCACATCAGGAATCTTCTGTTGGACTCCCTTCTTCACCCACTTTTCTTTAGAATTAGACTTGGTCTTATTCTTAGTGGATGAGGCCTTCTTACTGTTTCCAGTAGGCTCAGGAGTCTCAACAGATTGCATGTAGACACATTGTTCAGTAGACAAAATAGGCAGATTGAAACAAGTACTCATGACAGTTATCTTGCATGGCATACAGTCAATGTTATTACATACTACCATAGGTCTATGCATAAGGGGGGGGGGGGTTCTATGTAAGTTACCATTTTTCAGAGTCACATTATCCTTTACCTCTTTTGGATTCTTACAAACATGAGTTAAGTGATGTGAAGAGCCACAATTATTGCATAGTTTCCTAGGAGCATTACTACCATTAGCATTACCATTTCCTAACTTGCCATTCCTGTTTCTAGACTTGTAAGTAACTGTGTCATCAGGATGTTCTGAAGTTGCTGTCGAGCTTTTCTTGACAGTACCTTTCATACCTCCTGTCATGACAGTAGGTTTAGAAGTTGCTGTCTTCAAAGCTCTCTTGATAGTATCTTTAGAACATTCTGTCAGATTGTTTGGCAAAGTTACTGTCTTGGGGATTTTGACAGTATCTTTTCCACCAACTGTTGAACTGTCAGTACCTTCATCCTCATCATCAAGTTGCTGCTTGATGAACATGGCTTCCTCATCAAACTCAAGTTCAGAAAGTTTAAAAATTGGTTTATTGAGTTTCTTGAGAACATGAGGTTTGACAGTAGCATCAGTGGAACAATCCTGACTAACAATTTCCTTACCAGGTCTTTTGCCGTAATCAAAACCTATCCCTACCTTTTGATCCTCTGTGTGTTTCTCATTATAATCCTGAAGTTGTTTGGATGAGTTTCTATAGGCTTTAATCTTGAATTCATTTTCACTAATTTCTTTCCTTAGAAACTCCTCAATCTCTTTAGCACAGGCTAATTCATTTTTCAATTTAGCATTCTCATGTGTTAAAGATTCTAATCTATTGGTCTTTAATAAAAGAAAATCATTTTCAGAATTGAGTTCATTATTCGACTTAGTCAACCTAGCAATCTCTTCATTGGCCGCAGTTAAACTAGTATGAACATTAAACATTTTAGCACTCAATTCTTCAACAGTTTGCTTGTATTCATCTTTAGACATATCAAGTAAGACAAGTGAGGGTACCTGACTTGGAGAACTAGAGGGGGCTTCTTCAGATTTAGCCATGAGTGCTAAATTTACATACTCCTCTTCTTCTTCATCATCAGTATCATCCCAGCACTTTCCTTCAGCCACATAGGCCTTTCCCTGTCCTTTCTTGAAGTGTCCACTTGACCCTTTATCCATCCTTTGGTTTTGCTTTGGCCTTCTGCATTCTAGCAAAATGGCCAAGCTCATTGCAGTTGTAACACCTGAACTTGGATCTGTCCACCATCCCTGTTTTGTATCCACCTCTTGTAGCACCACCTTCACCTTTGGAGAAGTTCCCTTTGTTGAACCTTGATGTTTGACCTTGAGACTTATATGGCTTGTTTCTCTTGAACCTTATGTTCTTGAATTTCTTAGCCATGTAAGCCATGGTAGGGTTATCCATCTTTTCCATTTCTTCCAAGGAATAGAAGTCTTCATCTTCAACATCAGTTAGCTGAAGTACAACTTTCTCCTCATCATCCACAACCTCTTCAATTTTAAGAGTAGGTATTGGAGAAGGTTGGATGACTTGAGTTTCTTCAGTAGGTGGAGTGATTCTTGGAACATGAGCCACTAGAGCACCTGACATGTTAGCCATCTTTCCTCTGGATCCAGCTAGAATAGCTCTTTTCTGGAAAAACTCAAGCTCATATGATTTAAGCACACCATATAGAGTTTCAAGAGAAATATTGTTCAGATTTCTTCCTTCTCTTATGGTAGTGACTTTGTGCTCAAGATGCTCAGGAAGTGTGAGCAAAAACTTGACATTCAATTCTTTCCTATCATAGTACTTGCCATGAATCTGTAGCTCAGTCATAAGCTTGATAAACCTTTCAAACATGGTTGTAAGGTCTTCTCCTGACTTTTCCATGAAGGCTTCATACTGTGAGATAAGGATTTGTCTCTGGTTGTCTTTTACTTCTTCACTTCCTTCACACAGCAGCTCGATCTTATTCCACATATCCTTGGCTGATGAGCACCCAATGACATTCCCACACGTGGCTTTATCCAAAGTGAGAGCATCCAGTAAGATGAGTTGCAAGTAATCGTCCAAGGCTACCTTCTCCTTTTCTGGCTCCAGAAACTCTGAAGGTAATTTGTTGACCCAATATGCTGGAACAAGAACACCATCTACAGTTGAGGCTTCAATTTCTTTTCGTGGAACGAAGGGACCATTCTGGAGGATACCCAAGTATAATGGATTCGCAGCTTTGATAAACAACATGATTTTTCTTTTCCATACATTGTAGTTCTCTTTATCAAAAGCTGGAATCTTTATGCTACTTGACTTCTGCATGCTTGTCATGATCTCAGATTTATGAACAATATGTCTGCTTTGATACCAGTTGTTGGTCCTTGACTATTTCAGAAGGGGGGGTTGAATGCAAGAGTGATAAAACTCAATCTACGTTTAAACAACAAAAACTAAGATTAAACTTTATCACTTACTTGATTACAAAACAACAGTAGACACATGAACAATTCTCACAAAATAAATGTTTTATTTATTTTGCAATGGGTTGCTACAACCTCAAGAAAATGTTTGTTTTCTTGAGCTTCAGTTTCTCGAGAGTTAGATCTCACGTTGTTACAAAGAATAGAATGATGGATAGATTTTGTAAAAACTAAACCTATCACTATCAACACGGGTCTAGTGAAGCTGCTGTCATTTTCAAGTGGCAGCTTCTTACAATTTACCTACCCGTGAATCGTTCCTAAATTGCTATACAAACAACTTATCAATACATTACAAAGCAATATAGAAACTTTCCATATTAAGCTAACACAATTCAGTAGATGTAGATTTGTCATACATTGGAATTGGTGAGCTTTGTCATGTGATCTCTTCGAGCTTCGGTCGTAGTCTTGCAGACCTGTTGCAGTGTTGGGATACTGCAACACGCCTGTTTCTTGAACATCCAAACTGTCACATGTTTGACTGGGTTGAACCAAAATACAAATGATATCCCTTCATGACAGTATCCTGATGGCTAAGCTTGCTGTCACAGGAGTGTGCTTTTGGTGACAGTAAGAAATCCCCGCAGAAGGTGCTGTCAGGATTTCCAAGCTTGCTGTCAGGCTAAGGCAAAGTTGCTGTCAGAGGGCTTCCGCCAATGTTGCTGTCAGAGTAAATGTACTGTCGTGACTTGCAACATGCTGTCTTCAAGTAACCCTACTGTCAATGTTGTGACAGTAGTATTTATTCTTGATGTCCATCTTGAGCACTTCTTGAGGCTTGAACAAACTAATGAACTTCTACCAAGATGTACTAGAATCTTATTTTAAGCAAGCAAAAACGGTTACATAGACATACTCTGGCTGTGACAGTATGTTCATAATTAATAAAATTAAGTAAATAAAATATCTAGTTGAGTTGTCTCATAGCTATCACCCATAAATCCTAACAGTAGGTGATCATCCCAATTTCCTTTAAAGTCTATGGCACAAACTCTCAACATATCCTCTAACGTTTGGATAGTCCTCTCACTTTGCCCATCCGTCTGGGGATGGTAAGCGGTACTCATGTTTAGCTTGGTTCCTACGCATTCTTGAAAGCTTCTCCAAAATCTGGAGTTAAATCTAGGGTCTCTGTCTGACACAATGGCGACTGGAACTCCATGTCGCGCCACAATTTCCTTCATGTAAATATCCACTAGCCTATCGACAGTGTACCTTTCATTGATCGAAAGAAAGTGGGCTGACTTCGTCAACCGGTCTACGATTACCCAGATGGCGTCGTGATTAGATTTGGTTCGTGTCAATCCTACTACGAAGTCCATGGCTATTTGTTCCCATTTCCATTCTGGAATCTCTAGGGGTGGTAAGAGTCCACCGGGTCTCTGGTGTTCCGCCTTTACTCTTTGGCAGGTCAAGCATTTGTTTACCCACTCTGTTACGTCCTTTTTCATGTTAGGCCACCAATAATATTCCTTTAGATCCCTATACATTTTGGTACTTCCTGGGTGAATTGAATATCTTGAGCTATGACTCTCATGTAGAATCTCATCTTTTATTTCCTGATCATTAGGAATCCAAATCCGGTAAGTATACCTCATAACTCCCTTATCATCTCTTTCAGACCTTAATTCCTCTCATGTCATTAGCTCTTTCCCTTCACTCATCATGCGTTCTTGGCTTAATTTAACCTTTTGCAACAACTCCGATTGTAGTGCGATTTCGAATAATTTCTCCGTGCCATCTCCGGGTATTTTAACCTCAATCTCCATCTTCTCAAACTCTTGGATTAACTTCTCTGAGGAGGTTATCATTTTGAGTCTCTCTTTCCTGCTAAGGGCATCGGCCACCACATTGGCCTTCCCTGGGTGGTAAAGAATCTCGCAATCATAATCTTTGATTAATTCTAACCATCTCCTCTGTCTCATATTGAGCTCTTTCTGAGTGAAAATGTACTTAAGGCTCTTATGGTCTGTGTAGATCTCGCACTTTTCTCCATATAAGTAATGCCTCCAAATCTTTAAGGCGAAAACTATGGCTGCTAACTCCAAATCATGGGTAGGATATCTGCTCTCATATTCCTTTAACTGCCTAGAAGCATATGCAATCACCCTTTCGTGTTGCATAAGCACGCACCCTAACCCTTTGTGTGATGCCTCGCTGTAGATCACGAAATTCCCCGTTCCGTCTGGCAGTGCCAGTACAGGGGCAGTAACTAGCCTCCTTTTCAATTCCTGAAAACTCTTCTCGCATTTCTCAGTCCACTCAAACTTCTCAGTCTTTCGGGTCAGTCGGGTCAGTGGGGCTGCTATCTTAGCAAAATCTTGCACAATCTCCGATAATACCCGGCTAAGCCTATAAAACTTCTCACCTCATTCGGGGTGGTTGGTCTCTCCCAATTTGAAACGGCTTCTATCTTAGCAGGGTCAACTAGTACTCCATCACTGCTGACCACATGGCCTAGAAACTGTACTTCCCTTAGCCAAAACTCACACTTGGAGAACTTGGCATATAACCTTTCCTTTCTCAACGTCTCTAACACTATTCTCAGGTGTTCTGCGTGCTATTCCTCCGTCTTGGAGTAGACTAAAATATCATCAATGAAAACTTTGACGCATTTGTCCAAATATTGCTTGAAGACTCTATTCATTAGGTCCATGAAAGCTGTCGGGGCATTCGTCAGTCCAAACGACATTACTAAAAACTCATAGTGCCCATACCTAGTGCGGAATGCAGTCTTAGGTATATCTTCAGGTTTTATCTTTAACTGGTGATATCCAGTTCTCAGGTCAATCTTGGAGAAGTAAACCGCATCTTTCAACTGGTCAAACAGATCATCATTCCTTGGTAAAGGATAACGGTTCTTAATGGTCAACTTGCTTAGTTCTCGATAGTCTATACACAATCTCAAATTACCATCCTTCTTTTTCACAAACAGCACTGGTGCAACCCACGGTGACACACTAGGCCTTATCATTCCCTTATCTAGCAATTCCTGCAATTGAATGGCTAACTCTTTCATCTCTACTGGAGCTAACCGGTACGGGGCCTTCGAAACTAGTGCCGTCCCTGGAGCTAATTCTTTAGCGAATTCTATCTCCCTATCGGGTGGTAGTCCCGGAAGGTATTCTGGAAATACGTCTTCAAATTCATTAACAATTGGAATATTTTGTAACTTAGGAACCTCTCGATTTGTATCTATCACATAGGCTAAGTAAGCCTCACACCCATGCCGCAACAACCTCTTGGTTTGGGCCATGGTTAAAAACTTACGGGTTTGTCGTTGTCCCTTGAACACGACCTCCCGCCCTTCGGATGTTTTTATCCATACTTTCTTTCTCTCACAATCGATCTGAGCACCATTGCTCGACAACCAGTCCATTCCCAGAATGACATCGAATTCCCCTAATTTAAATGGGACCAAGTCTACACGAAACTGTTGACCTTCTATTTCTAGGCTACAGTGTAAGTGTATCTTATCAACTGGAATTACTTTCCGATTTGCTATTTCTACCTCTAATACTTCTTTTAATGGTTCCGCCCTAAGTCTTAACTGACTCGCGAAATCCCTCGAAATAAAAGACTTGGTAGCTCCCGAATCAAATAAAACATTTGCATTGACGGTGTTGAGTAAAAGGGTACCTGTTATCACATTAGTGTCCCTCACGGCATCTTTCACAGTCATGTTGAAAGTTCTAGCAGTCGGGGGCTTGTTAGAGGCGGCTCCACTGATTCTTGAGCCGGCGGGGTTTGCCATAAAGCAGTCTCTTTTCAGGTGTCCTAATTTCCCACATTGGAAACACTTCTGATCGTTCAGAGGGCATGTTCCGGAGTAGTGCCCCGTCTTCTTGCATTTGAAGCAGGTTACCGACCTTAAGGTGCACTCTCCCAGATGTATTCTTCCGTAAGTCTTGCAGTCAGGTAGTGAGGGTCGGGGTTGATTAAAATGGGACACTCCAGTCTGTCTGCCGCCCTGGCTTAGACTTTTATTCTCAGATTTCCTGAATCCAGAATTTCTTAAGGGTTGGGACCTGGTTCCTCCAAATGGTCTTGCTGGAAAACTCTTGTTCACCGAGCTTCCTCCTTGACTACCAAACTTCCTCTTTTTCTCTTCTCTTCCTTTCTGACTTTGCTCACTGCCTGCTTCCACTATGGTTGCCTTTTGCACTAGCGATGCATAGTCCGTTACTTCCAACACCGCTACTCTATTCTGAATCCATTGTTTTAGCCCTTGCTGAAACCTTCTTGATCTCTTTAAGTCAGTATTGACAAAATCCGGCACAAACCTAGACAACTCAGTAAACTTGGCTTCATATTCCGCCACAGTCATGTTATCCTGTTTTAGTTCCAAAAACTTTCTCTCCATTTGTGCTTCCATGAACACAGGGAAATACTTTTCCAGAAATAAGGTAGTAAACCTTGTCCAGGTAACAACGGTATCTGTTTCTAGGTTTGTCTTTGATTCCCACCAGTAGTTAGCCTCCCCTTTCAGGAGGTAAGTAGCAAAGACGGTCTTTTGGGCTTTCTCAATACCTAGGATTTCAAAAGATTTTTCCATTTCCTTTAACCAAGCTCTTGCCTCAACAGGGTCAGCAGATCCTTGAAATTTCGGGGGGCTAAGGGACTTAAAAGCCTTAAAAGCACTATGCCCCGCAGTATTGGGGCCTGGTGGTGGTGGCGGTGGCGGATGCTGGTTCAAATTCTGTCGAAGTAGGTGCATAAATTGGTCCATCGGGTTTCCACCAGGGACCTCCACATTCTGAGTACTTTCATACTCTTCATCTTCGTAGTCCTGATCATCAAACTCATTATAATCATCATCCTCTCCGCTTCCTTCATACTCACCTTCCTCATGGTTCTGTTCTTCCATCTCGTGGAAGTCTGGGTTTTCTTTCTCATTATGAATGTTTTGCCTTTCATCTCCCTGGTTAACACTGCCCTGAGCTGCAGGATTGGCAAGGCGTGCTCGTGTTCCCATACGTCGGGGTGGCATTTTCCTGATGTTTTTAAACAAAAACTTTTATTAAAACCATTTGTTCCTTCAAAATAGGTAGTTGGATCGGTTGAGTTTATCGGTGAAAATCTTGGAAATCATCATTTCCCACACAAAATTCTTTTATTTTTATTTTTTTTTCAAAATGGGGATTGCACAGTTTATATGTCAAAACTAATAACTTGTAAAACAGTTGAAATAGCAGGGGATATCAAATTTAAAACTGAAAGCTTTAAAGAAACTAAAATGCACGAATATATACATTAGTGACATAAAGTCACGAGATACTGAAGTCAAAGTTCCAACAAAAGAGAACATATCGCTGAAATACATCATCCGTACAACAGTCAAAAGCTAAGTACTACCAGTCAACCAGTCAACATCTGCTACGTCAGTCTGATCAGCCTATCTCTAACTCAGAAAGGATACTACTATACATCGGAACCATCCCACAAAAACTGGCACTACTAACGGCCATCTGAGTTTAGAGAACTAAGCTATCTATCACCTATCAAGTCTCCACCTCCGAGCGGGTCAGGTTCTTGACACGCGCCATAGCATCGGCCCAAATCCTCTCTGTGGCCAGTCGGGGTACCAATCCCTCAGCAATAACAGACAGGCCTCTCATGCGGACCATAGCTCGCCACTCGATGCGGGAAATCTCAAGTCTCATCTCCATAGGAGTCATAAACCTCATCCCGTCCTGATAGGAACGACGGGTCTCTCTCTCTGCTGCCAACTGTCTCATCAGCTCATCAACTCTAGCCTCTGCCGCTGCCAAGTCAGTGGTCAGCCGGCCAATCATCCAATCATGGATCACAGTAGGTACTCTAGTAGGTGAGGAAGGAGGTGTATCTGGATCAGTCATGGCCTGGTCCTCCTCATATCCCTCAGGGGCGAGATCATAGTCATCGTCTGATGGTAACGGGCTCAGTGGGGGCACAAGAGGGGTAAGGGCTCTCACAGTAGGCAGAGGGTACATCCTGATGCCTCCTCGGCTCGCACTGTCCTCAGAAGTCTCATCGTCCTCCGTGGTAACTACATCAGGCACAATCTAATCCCTCTCAGTGGAATCATCATCCTCAGTCGACTTTCCATCAGTAGTGGGAGCAGGAGAAGTAGGAAAGTCAAACACAGTTTGGGGGTCCTCTTCCGGATCCTCGTCCGGGTCCTCTGTATCCTCCTCGAGATCCTCCATGGGGTCGTCCATGGGGCCGTCCTCAGCCGCAGCAGAGCATCGTCATGCTGGGTCTCAAAGTCATCAACCTCCTCGGTCGCAAACACCTATACAAGCGAAACTAGGTTACTATACTGTGTAATAAAAGTTCCATTGCGGGTTTTAACAGTCAGTGCTACATCCGGTAGCCCAACCATGAACTCGACGGGAGTTCTTCTTATTATTATAGTTGCATTTACTATTCCTAACGCTCTATCGTTTCTGAGATTAATAACTATAGGCTCTGATACCATTTCTGTAACACCCCCAGGTCGGAGATCTAGGTTGTCACGATCCCTTATTCCGTACAACACTTTTTACTTGAATCATAATATAATAAATAAACACACATGGTGACCCCACCATCAATATACTCACGCCAGTTATGTCTCAGAAATGAACTTGCAAAAACAGTAGTCATATGATCCATAAATTAAAGTTATTACAACCCAAAATTAAAATACTTGCAACCTAATGCCAGTATGATTTCTACGTGAAACCAGAAAGGCAGCGCAAACGTTTGTTCTTGTTCATTAATATACATACGTGATACTTATAAATAAACCGGAGCAACAAGAGTTACACTCCGAACCAACTCAGTACTTCTACCTGAGGTGCTGCAACTGCCATTGAAAGGCATATGTATAGGCCTATTTGTAAACACCGAGGATTCTACTCAACTTTAATTAAGATGTAAAAAGTAAATAATAAAATATCAGATGTCACAGGAATCTCAGAAGATTATATCTATCAAGAGAATGAAGATTAAAGTCATCTACAGTCTTGAAGTAAGTCTACATTGGAAGAAGTTCAATTTATTGATCAAGCCTCAGTGAAGTATTCAAGGAAGTGGAACTATTTAAAAGTGACAGATATTTCAGAAGTGTGACGAGAAAAAGTACAGGTTACATTCCTTTGTTTAAATAGAAGGAGAAAAGAATCACAGCTTAAAGTCAAGGATGAAGAACAACCATTAAAGTTAGTCGCTCATGAACCAGACAGTACATGGAGTGTCAACGTCAGTCAGTGGAAGTTCGTCATCAATTTTAGTGGCTCTAAGAATTAGTTTTAATTCTCTTTTAATATTATTCTATAAGATAATTAATTTAATCTAAGAATTAATTCTTTCAGAATTAATTCATATATTAAATTAATCAATCTAGATCTTAAGTAATTTAATGTATAAATTAATTCTCAAGAATTAATTTATTTATGGAATTATTTAAGTCAATTATTTAATTTATTTAATCTGTGAATTAATTCTGAAAGAATTAATTCATTTGTTAAATCAATTAAAAGTAGAATATATTAAATTCAGAATTGTTTCTAATTTTAGTACTAGTAGTACTATCATATTAATACTAGTAGTACTATCATACTTAGTACTACCGATAGTACTACCAATACAATTGGATAGTACTACCGCTAGTACTACCAAGTATATTGATAGTACTGCCAGTATTAATATCAAATGAAATGGTTTTGGCGCGTGAAAAAAAATGTTCTTTGACTTGTGTTAAATACAGTACATGATCAAAAGAGGCAGGATATTACAAATCAAACAAAATACAAAAAGAACAAAGCATCAAACCTCTTTACTTTTGCCATTAACGCAAACCAACTGCAAAGCTTCAATTTAATTCTTGTAATAAATTCTAGTCAGCAAAGTTATATTCAATCAACTAGAATTCAATTACTTGTATTGCTTTGACAATCTAGCGGATCATAATCCCTAGAATTTCAATCGAACTACTTTTTAGCATTCGATCCTTTTATTACAAATATAGATAAATTCATGTCGAATTTATTCTAGATTTGTTTTAACAAGAACTCTGTAATCTGTACACAGAATTGTAACACCTTTCAAGTTCAATTGAGTTTTATTTAACTTGAATCTTGTTTCATTTTATTCCGCAGATAATTTGTTATTGTAATTGTTAAATCTACTATCAATACAAATTCGATTAAACGGTACTGTTTGTATCCAACCCCCCTTCTACAAACATATCAGGACCTAAAAATTGGCATCAGAACCTTTTGATTGATATACAAATCAAAGATCCAATTGTTTTGAGATTTTTTTCTTAAACTCTGAAATTTTTATTATTCCTAAAAATCTCAAAAGATGTCTACTACACAGAAAGTGGGTACAGTCAAAATCCCCATGTTCAGCAAGGAGCATTATCCTATGTGGAAGAAGAAAATGCTCTTATTTCTTAAAGTTGCTAATGTTAAATACATTGATGTGCTGAAGAATGGTCCCAAAGTCCCTATGATTATTGAGGGAGAACTAATAGAGAATCAGGTTGTTACTAGGGCTGCTAGGATGTACCCTAAGGATCCCAAGGACTATACTCCTGATGAAAAAGAGGATGTTACCTTGGATGCATGTCTACAGTTGATCCTTGTTGATTGTCTTGATCTTATCATGCATAATCATGTCCTAAACTGTGATATTGCCAAACACATTTGGGAAATCATAGAGATAATCAATGAGGGGACAGAGGAAGTTAGAGAGAATAAGCTGGAAATTCTCACCTCTCAATATGAGCATTTTAGATCAAACCCTGGTGAAGGTATCTCTGAGGTTTTTGAGAGATACAACAAATTAATCAATGATCTGAATCTCAATGGGAAGCGCTACACTATCAAGGAAATTAACAAGAATTTCCTACTTACACTTCCACGTCATTTGGAGCACAGAATATCTGCCCTTAGAGAAGCAAGAGATCTGGGAGAGATTGCTTTGGAAAGACTGTATGGTGTTCTGAAGACCTATGAGCTGGAGCAGATTCAACAGGATGAGTTATATGGAACTGGGAAGATAGTTAGTACTTCTACTGCATTGGCTGCTGAAGTCCCACAGAAACTGGAAGTGAAGGTTGTTCAACCTTCCAGTTCTAACATGAATATTATTGATGCTGAATATGGATTAACATCCATTGATCAATCTGGTGGTGACTTCTATTCTTTAGAGGAACTTGATCAGCTGGAGGATGGTGATTTGGCTTTGATAGTCAGGAAGTTTGGGAAGTTCAGATTCAAAAGGAATCCCAATCTTAAGTTCAGACCCAGATTTCAGAGAGGTGGATCTTCCTCTTCAAGTAGCACAAGGGGTGGATACAAAACTGGAACTGTGGAAAGGAGCACAATCAGGTGCTATAATTGCAATGAGTTGGGTCACTTTGCTACAGAATGTAAAAAGCCAAAGCAAGTGAGAAGGAACTCATTTGATTCTAGCAAGAAGAACAAGATTGGGAAAGCTTATGTTGCTGAAGGAAAGAGTTAGGATGACACTGAGAGTGATGAAGAAGCAGGTGAGATTGGGAACCTTGCTTTAGTGGCTAAAGAGGCAAGCACTTAATCTGCATACATATCAGAGGTAAAGTTCACTTACACTGAAATGATTCGTCATCTTAGTGGTACTATTTCTTGTGCACGCACTGAAAATGATGGAATAATTCTGTTGAACACAACTCTTGAAAAGGAGATAAAAGAATTAAAACTTGTGCATGTTAATCAGAATGAACTTACTGAGAAAATAGCATTTCTTGAGAATAGGGTTAAATGTTATATTCAACTGGAAACCATTCTCAAGGATCAGATTAGTGAGCTTAAGACCAAAGCTAATGCCTATTTCAACTCTTGTAAGACTGCTAAAGAAATTATCAATAAACAAAGTATTAGTCAGACCGTAGGAATAGGGTATGACTATAATGAGTCTATTGGTAAATTAAGCATAAATACCCCTAATAGAGTCAGTCCTAAAGAAAGGGGTATTCCTAATGTGCTTAAGGGTATTGATAAACCTTTCTTTAGAGAGTCCCAAGCAGATACTCTGAATGAATACTCTATCATCATTGCAGAGGAGATACGTGAAGAAGATCTTGCTTTTGAAGTTGAACAGTCCAACAAGTGTATATCTGATTTTCCAGTCAAAATTGTTGCAACTAAAAAGACTAAATCAGATATCCATAAGTTGGATCAAAACAACTGTAGTACTAACATGCCTGCTGTTAATTCTTCTCATAAAGCATGTGGTGTGATTAATTGCATGTCTTGTGCTTTCAATGTTATGTATGCTTATTTTAATAGTAAGCATGTATCTAGTGATAAGACTGCTCCACGTCAACATGTTAATAATAAGAAGCATGTTAAAGCTAATACTACTAGTCCTCCTAAGACTAGAGTGGATTCATTTATCCCTAAGCCTACTCAGAAATGTGTTCAGGCTGGATATAAATGGAAACACTCTTTTGTAAAAGAGGTTGAAGTAGTTGTAGCTAAACAGGTTGTTTTGCCTGACAAAGGCCAGTTCTTTAAGTATGTCGGACCCAATCAAGTTTGGGTCCCGGGGAAGGACTAATCAATTTGATATTGCAGGGAGTTAAACAGGTAAACCGTGTTATGTGGATTCTTGACAGTGGCTGTTCAAGGTATATGACCGGAGATAGAGCCCTGCTATCAGATTTGGTTGAGAAAGATGGCCCAGTAGTTACCTTTGGAGATAACAGCAAGGGTATTACGAAAGGATATGGTTGTTTGAAGTATGGAAATGTTATCATTGAAGATGTATCATTTGTGGAAGGTCTGAGGTTCAATCTTCTCAGCATCAGTCATTTCTGTGACAGAGGATATGTTGTTTCCTTTGAAAGAGAGAAGTGTCAGATCCTTCACAAGAAGAATGGAAAGCCTGCTCTTCAAGGAGTAAGGAAAGGTGACTTGTTCATAGCTGATCTGCACTCGGGATCCCAAGATGAAGTTAATTGTTTTTATGCCAAAGCTTCATCAGATGAAAGTTGGCTATGGCACAAGAAGATGTCTCACCTTAACTTCAAAACCATGAACTCTTTAGTCAAGGGGGAATTGGTTAGAGGTTTGCCTCAGATGGAATTTACACAGGAAGGACTGTGTGAGGCATGTCAGAAAGAAAAGTCAAAGAAAGCTTCTCACAAGGCCACTGACACATCATTAATAACTGAACCACTTCAGCTACTGCACATGGATTTGTTTGGTCCAGTTAATGTGATGTCCATGTCAAAGAAACAATATGCACTTGTGATTGTTGATGACTGTAACAGCCCCAAATCCGGGGTCAGGGATTTAGAGTAGTCACGATCCACTTACTTCTTGCCTTGCCTGCTTTACTCACAATAGACACAATTCATCTGCTTATGACCCCACAATGAATATATCTCTCACACACACACACAGGTTAGAGTCTCAGAAACGACACAAATACAACCATTGCGGAATAAATAATCTTTATTACAATACCCAAATGTCTTTTGAATTTGCTACTGATACAACTCCTAAGTAATGGTACATTACCAACTTAGCCTTGTAATACTCACCACCCTCTCATACCATTCATATCTATACATAAGATGAATACCAAAAGCTCCAGCTTGATCTGACTGGTTCACACTACTTCCAGGATCACTGCTAGAAACTGCTCATGAGGCTGCCTTACGCTTGCCACTCGCCTGAGGGATGTGCGCCGAATCCTTGGTATCCTACTTCGCTGCTATATAATATTTATGAAACAATAGCAAGAGTGAGCGATAGCTCAGCAAGGTAATTAAAGTATGGCATAATCCTGCCTTTAACTCAACCCAGAATAAAGCGGGTATAAGACAATAATTTGTCAAAATATCTCGATACTGAAATTATTTCTTTATCGGAATGTATTCCAAAAACGGTACCATTGTTGTATTTCAAATATCATTTCATAATATTTCTGCAAACTTTTGCTATATTATGAACAAAGTTCTACTATACTATAAAAGATGAGGTTTCAATGTAAACCAATATAACATTTCCGAAAAATATCTGCTATGCAAGCAGAATATCAACATATAACTTAAAAGATGAAGTTATAAGGTGATTCAGTATAAACAACTCCCTTACCATAACTCATGTTATGTAAGGTATCCACAGAGTCATATGATATAAAAGATGAAGTTACGAGGAAAATTTCATATAATGTTCCGTAACCCAAAATCCACTTATGCATATATAATCTGAGTAAGGTTTTATCAGAGTCATAACTCATAAAGTAAAAGATGAAGTTGCAAGGATTTATTATAACTTCATTTTTGAACACTTTTCAACCCCCTGCCAACATGATCGGTAAACATGTACCACGGTGTCATCCTTAGTCCCTTTCAATACATGTTGCAGAACCCCCTGCCAACATGATCGGTAAACCTGTACCAAGGATGTCATCCGTAGTCCCTTTCAATACATGTTGCAGAATTATCCAAAATGGATGATGAACTAATACCGGAGTTGCTACCGCGCCCGTCGTACCAACCTTACTATGATCAGTAGCAGGTCGTACAACAAAAATATGTTCTCTACATGTAGATGGAAGAATCACGACAGCCTGACATTGTCTACTGCCTTCCCGGATCTCCCGGCCCATTTGGGGCAATAAAATGGATGGGTCGGCGCAACTGGACCACTTACACCACTCCTAGTTCGGATGAAATCCATGACTCTGAAACGTAAAGATCGTCCTCCTTTCCCCAAGTGTAATACTTGTTGATACGACTCCACTAAGTAGTTATATCTAGGTTGGAAAGGAAGATTCTCCAATATTTCCCAAGCGATGCTTGTTAATGGATATCGACTTGTTCCATCAATTTACCCCTCGATCGTTGAGGTGGTAACACAACATTTGACTTGCAGCAATTAAATTGCTCCGAGAAAATATCTGTCCCCTGACAGTTTTGAGTTTAGAGTTTAAAATGAGTAGCAGTCACTTAAATCAGGTTTCCCATATTTTTGATAGTTGAGCGAGCATTTAAATCCTCTTAAAAGACAGATTTAAATGGAAAAACAGTTTTTGGGAACCTCTTTTTGATTTAAAAATAATTACTAATACAGCTTAGAGTATCCTTCGTAATTATTGAAGGTCGAGGATAAACTTTAAATAATATAACTCATTTTAAAACGTGTTAAAAGTATTTAATAAATAATCGAATAATATTTATTAAATAAATAAACCTTAAACGAATATTCAAAAATAATATTCATTAAATAAATAATGATTGAATGAATATTCAAAATGATATTCATTAAATAAATAAACCTTGAATGAATATTCAAAATAATATTCATTAAATAAATAATGATTGAATGAATATTCAAAATAATATTCATTAAATAAATAATGATTGAATGAATATTCAAAATAATATTAATTAAATAAATAAACCTTGAATGAATATTCAAAATAATATTCATTAAATAAATAATGATTGAATGAATATTCAAAATAATATTCATTAAATAAATAAGGATTAAATGAATATTCAAAATAATATTCATTAAATAATTAAGGATTAAATGAATATTCAAAATAATATTCATTAAATAAATAATCATCGAATAACAGTTACCCGATATCTTTATCGGAAAAATAATCTTTAACATATACCGAAAATATAACTACTTCCGGTCTAAAGAATAAAATCATACGCCCTTTACCTAGGACATTTATAAAAACCTGGCTTTTAACTAATATCTCATATCTAGCTTAGAAGCCCATAATCAAATCATAAAGCAAGTATCACAATATACTTTCGAAAACAGTTATGCCTTCCATTAGCATATATAACTGAAATAGTATTCAAATAGTATTTCTCGACTGAGATAATACTCAAATAACATTCCTTGAAAGATATAGTAAGCAAATATCATTCCTCGAATGATATCATACTCAAATAAAAATCCTCAAAATACATAGTATTCTGCCGATGGAATCCCTCCGGGTTTCCACGGCTATCTACATATCTCAAAATACCGACTCCCGATTTAGAGTCGAAAACAATGAATATGCTTTTATATTTAGAGCTACCAGGTAAACCGGTACATAACTACGTAACTCAAAAGATTTTATATAATCCAAAGGTCAAATCTATTTTAACAAGAAATAAGATATATCGCAAAACTGTCCAATTCTATACATGGCAAAAGCAGTATTATATAATCAATACTTCAAAGTATAGATTTAGAAACTTGTCTGATGCTCGAGAAGTGACAGGGGTTCGCGACGATGTCGGACAATCTAGACAAAGTCAAAGAAAACGCACGATTAATCCTCTGAATAATCCACTTGTACCCAATGCTTAGACACGTAAGCGAAACACAACCAAGGCATTACTAGCTCGATATAAGCTCATACTAAGTCCATGTTAATCGACAATTACTTAAGTCATAGGTTTAGTCCGAAATCGATCCTCGAATACATGTTATACTTAACCATTTACAACATTGGTTTCTAAGTCATGTTCTTAGTGGTTTTCACTTGCGCAACCTCGGCTAACACATTTTTATAAAATCGAAAAATAATCTTTTGGACTCGAAACCTTCGTAAAAACTTTCGTAACTGACCTTGGCACTTCAATACAAAATTTCATATTTTAAAACAACTCTTAAGGGTCTCAAACATAGCCACAAAGTTGGTACATTTCTGAAATCTCATTCCTTGAACCACTTTCACTAAAATGGTCATATCTCATAAACCGTAAACTCTTTTGACATGATTCTTTGGCTCACGTAAACTAGAAACAAAGATCTACACACTCATGTTCATCACTGAACCAAAAGGGGCAGTTAGGTGTTCGGATTCTATGCAGTTTTTAGAGTTACCGAAAATCGGGCATTACGACGGCTTAAAATCGAATTATCCAATTTTTTTAACCAACCCAAATAAGCATTCAACCAACACCCAAGACTCATATACACCATTAATAATCTTCCTCACTGCCTCAACAGGTCTTGGAACTACAATACTTATTTTTCCATTTTCATAACAACCACATAAGATTCATGCCTCTAAACATGCATACCACATCAAAACTCCATTAAAACACAATATTCATCAAAGGGGTTTCCAAAGATTTATACCTTGACTTGAAGCTTAGAAGTGCTCTAAAGACTTTACAACTCTTAAACCTTGATTAGAACATCTTTGGAAGCCAAACCATCAAGAAACAAAATATGAAAATTAAGTTAGTAACTAATCATTCTAGAACACACCATCTTGTAAAAATCATATAAAATCTAAAAATAAGAGTTTCGTTCTCAAATCTTTTACCACACCTTCTGATCTTCAAGGGATTTCTTTTGAGTCCTAGATCATCACCAGGGAATGCTTGAAGCTCTACTTATGGGCGTTTTAAGATCGGTGGCAGAATCTGCCAGGAACAGGGCAGATTGGAATCTTCAACTTGGGGAAGGGATTTGACTAGGCTACACCCCTTTGTTTGTCATGAAATTTTGAAATAACCTTACCCATGGAGTGGAGAAGCTACGGTAAACATTTGGTGATTTATGGATGGATAGAAGTGGAGATATGAATTTTTCTTTGAGTTATGTTCTTGGTTGGCAGATTGGAGAGCTTCTTGCTCATCTTTACTTTTGTTTTGTTTTTCACTTGGATGCATCTTTTCTTTTGTGTTGTTAACTACCCATTAGTCCACTTGTTGCTCTCTCATTAGTCCAAGTGTTGGCCTCTCATCAAAAAACCCCATTTTTGCCAATGTTGCAAATACACCACTAGCTTTCTGGTTGACTTTCATGCATGACACCTTGTTTTTCTTCTTCCACCAATTGGACCGTCTTTTTGTTCTTTTAATAAAATCAATATGTTACAGCTTATATGTTGCATTTTATTACTCCACTGTGGCACAATCCCTTAAATCAATATTAACTCCAACATCCCTTATCTATTCCCTCTTTATTCCTTGTTCTTAGAAAATGTTCTCGCGTTTCTTCGAATATTCTCAAATCAAATATAATAAAATTCCAAAATATTAAATCCTCAAATCCTCAAATTTAATATCTCATTTCTTGAATATAATAATATATAATTCGTTGACCGGTCAAATATTACACCAAAATAAAATTTGGAATTTCTGAATTCCGATCGTCTTTGCATACACTTATTTACTCCGTAGATCACTAATATGACTTCGGAATATCCACACTACGTCTCGTACATAGGTGGCATGAAAATTTTTCTTAATCCTCAAAATCACTATGCATCCACCAAATTCACTATTCACTGATGCACTTAATCATAATAAAAAAAAGTTTTAATTTTACCAAAAATTCGGGTTATTACAATGACTTTTCAAAATATACATGGGTTTTATTCCTACATTCCAAGGATGAGACCCCACACCTGGTGATTGACCATATAAAGTTGATTGAGCTGGATTCTAGATTCCCTGTTAGAGCCATAAGGTCAGATAATGGTACTGAATTCAAGAATGCAATCCTAAATGACTTTTCTGCTGATAAAGGAATAACAAGACAGTATTCTGCCCCTAGAACTCCTCAACAAAATGGAGTAGTGGAAAGAAAGAATCGTACATTGATTGAAGCTGCAAGGACTATGTTAAGTGAGTCTAAACTTCCAACGTACTTTTGGGCTGAAGCAGCGAATACAGCTTGTTATACTCAGAATCGAACTTTAATCAACAAGGACTTAATGAAGACTCCTTATGAGATCATGAACAACAAGAAACCAACTGTCAAGTACTTTCATGTATTTGGAGCAAAATGCTTTGTGCTTATAGATGACAATGTGAAACGTGACAAGTTTGATGCCAAAGCACAAGAAGCTATTTTTGTTGGTTATTCCAGAAGATGTTACAGGGTCTACTTGGTTGGCAGTCACACATGTTAGGCCGATTACACAATATATAATCAAGTATGTATGAGAATAACAATCAAGAACACAAGTTTGTAAATCAACAAACTGAATTATATTAAATAATTCTCTCTTAGTGATGTTAATGAATCACAAAGAGCTACTAGGTTACAAGAATAATATTTCAATAATCGCATCCCTTCTAGGGATAACCTATCTGTGTTTATATAGTACACAGTTACACAATCCTTATCTAATTGATACTCCTATAAATTAGCTATACAATTATTATCAATTAAGGATTGCTTCAGTCTTCTATTCCGTTTCCTTAGCTGTATCAATATATTCTGCTTCTTTCCATCTTCAGAATATATTGCTTCTAGAATCTTTATCTTTGCACCGACAGCTAAGTCAACTATCACCACGTTAGACTTTATCAAACTCTGACTGGCTTCAATGTAAACTCTTCACCCAGTCAGACTTTATCAAACTCTGACTGGCTTCTAGATAAACTCTGATATGTACCTGGTACTTAAACACTGATGAACAAACGTCAGCAATTATATCTAACAATCTCCCCCAACTTGTGCATAATAAAAATGTACAAGTTAAACAGATAATTGATGATGTCAAGACATATAACAAATGCAGTGTTTAAAATATAGCAGAGTTTAATTTTAAAACAGAGTTTAAATTTAACTTAGAATAGAAAACATAAAAACTTACAGTCAGACTTTACTGAATTTCTTGGATATCAGGCACAGTCCTGATATAATCTGACAGTAATCTTCTCTCAGCTCGATCTAGTTCAGCAATCATATCCTTCTTCAGCTCCTTCAATTCTGGTTCATCTTCACCAATTTGATAAATGGCAGCCCTTAAAGAATAGATGTTGTTCTTGTTCATTTCATTGCCAAGTCTGATATAAAAAGCCTTATCAGACTCTAGATTGAACTCTAGAACTTTCTTATCTAGTGCAGTCCTGAATCTAGCACTATTTTTCTTCATTTCCACCAACTTTCCATGTGCATCTCTGTACTTAGGAATATAAGCACTGGAAACATTTCCTCCAAGAAGAACTTTTGATTTCACCATTCTGTCTTTTAAAACCAGAGCAGCATTATGAGTATTTCTATTTATGATCTTCAGGAGATATAGAACATACTCTAGCTCTTCCCATAATTTCAGACGAATATCATCTTCTCCAATTCTGTAAACTCTGCCATCAGCCATAAAGTATAATAAAAACTCCTTCTTCAAGCCTCTGTGGTAAATCATCTGAACAGATTCTAGTTTATCAAGGTTTTCTTGAGTAACCCCAACACCAGGTTCTGCCAGTGATGTATGATCTAAAGGACTATTATTAACTCTTTTCTCTTGGTGGGAACCCAAACCAGATTTATCATAAGATTGTTTTCCAAGTACTGTTCTAGTTTGTAGAAAGTTCACCTGGCTAGGCTTCAGAGTTTCAGATAATGAGGATCTTTTGAAACCTTGGAGTGTTGAAGATAGCTGAGTTTGCACAACTTGAGCATTGTCAGAGGTTGAATTATCTTTCTTTTCCAGGTTAGGCTCTTCAATCATCATGCCTTTACCTTTATCAGCGTTTGAACCAATAGGCCTCCTTGAGTACTGTAAACTCTGATCAGAGTTTACATTCTCTTTGATAACAATTCCTCTTTCTTTTCTCCTCGGAGCCTTGATAACCTTCTGTTTGTAGATTCCAGCTTCAACATCTTTCCTGTGTTCTTCAGCAAGCAATTGCTCTTCTGCCTGGATATCTTCAATAGTAACATCTTTACCATGTTCTGCTAAGAATAACTGTGTAGCAACTTCTTCATCAGTAACTGGAGATTTAGAGGAAAGAAGTAAGCTTCTAACCCTTGAAGAAGACTGCCCTCCAGTGTATAATCTTTTTCCATCAGCATTTGTCTGAGCATCAGAGTTTGATCTCCTCCCTTGCCTTTGAACATTCTTTGTCCTTGGATTTTTACCTTTTGCACCACCATCAGTAGTGTCATCTTTCCGAGTCAGAGTTTGAGAGCTCTTGCATTTGTCTTGAGACACTCTCTCCCCCTTTTTGACATCATCAGACAGCAAAACTGATGTGAGCAATTCAATGGAATTTGCAATTTCATCCAACTTAGTTGACATTTTGACTTGATTTTCTTCAACCTTGGACAACCTGGAATCAAAAACTTTCTGATCTTTACATAAAGAAATATATAATGATTTATCCTTCTGTTGTGTAAGTTCCCTTGCAGCTATATCATTCCTTAGACCTTCAATAACCTTGTCAGAAGCATCAAAATGATTGTTTAATGATTTGACTTGGATAATTGTGGCTTTGAGATGAGTGAGAAGCTCTGGATTTGTAATCTCTTTAGAGGACTTTGTGATAAAGTCTGCAGCTCTCTCATCAGAAAAGATAGTATCCTTGTTCGACCAATTTGAAAAGTACATCTCTTGAAAATGAGCATCTGTAGCTCTTTGAGCAGCAACTCGTGCAGAATGATCAACAGAGTTTGCAAAAGAATCAGCATTAGAAGAATCAGGAACATCTTCTTCAGCATCATCTTGAGCTCCCTCACTATTATCAGAGTTTGCAGTATTCTTTGCAACATTCTCATCATTTTTAGCTACAGCCTCTTGTACTGGAATCTCTGCAATAATCTCTGGAACATTTTCTGTAGCATGTGCAGCAACATTCTCAGTAGCATCAGTATTTAAAGTCTGATCAACTTCCTCACCCTTTTCAAGTACCTGGTGAGTATCAGAGAGAATCTCTGTGTGAGTAGCCATAGATTCTTCAAGAACAACCGTGGCTTGATCAGCTTCCACACCCTCTGTTTCATCAAAATCTTCAAGATGGTCAGAGTTTACAGAGTTGTGTGCTTCAACTTCCATATCAAATCCTTGTGGCTCAAAAATCTCAGCCTCTGCTTCAGCATTTACCAAGTCAGGCATAGAGGCTGCTTCAACATTTTCTGTAGCCTCCTGAACAATAATTTCAGGAGCTTCAACTGCAATCTCCTGATTTCCAGCTTCAGGAGCTTCAAATGTCTCTTCAACATTGGCTCTATCCTCTGCGGACATAGTAGCTTCATTTGCAGCTTCCTGAATCACAACATTTGATAATTCAGCTTCATCCAAATCATCAAAAAGATAATTTGCTACGAACTTCCTCCTCTTGACAAGCACAGCTGCTTCTACATTGTCAGCTCTGGATCGATTTGCTCTCCTCTTTTTAGATGTACCAACAGAGTTTGGCACAGAAGATTTGGAGATACCAACTTCAGTAGCTGGCTTAGCAATCCTTGCAGGTTTTGTACCAACATGCTTAGTCCTACCACCAGTCCGTGGTTGAACTGTAGAGGCTTCAGCATTTACTGGGTCTGATGGCTGTTGTGGTTGAGGTTGAGGGTTTAAGAACTGAAGCACTGTCTCAGGCAACAGCAATTCACCAACACTTACCTTCTTTAAATCCTTATTAGTAAGGTCAGAGAATACCCTTTTGTGCAATTTGAAAGAGGGAATTACGTCCTCCTCATCAATCTCAACATTTGGAACACAAGCAGAGAATAAAATTTGACAAAATCTAGAAAAATAGATTACATGCCTATTCTCTGTTAACTTCTCACCTATGTTCATCAAAATAAGTCTAGCAAAATCATAATTACTGTCAAAGAGAAGTGAATACCCGATTTGCAGACTGTCGATTGGAATCGCATCCCAATTTGTACATTTCTTCCCGAACGCCCTTGTTATGCAATCGAAAAAGAAACTCCATTCTTTTCGTAAAAGCGGTCGCTTCAGTTGGCCTATCTTTGCCAAAGATCCAGTATAACCAATAGCTTGCATCATTCTCTGAAGATCAGTATCACCAACACTTATGGTGTACGCGTCAGACTCTGCAAAGCCCATTTTTTCACGAACAGTTCCTGGAGTTATGACAAACTCTGTCTCCTGGAACTCAAAAACTATGGATGGGGTACCAGAATCACCACCATCATCATAGACACCAGTCTCCCAGAAAGCTTTGATCTGAGATCCATAAAGCTTTTCAGGCTCCACCAAAGCACGCCCAATTGCTGACTGAGCAAGAAAATCTTGTATTATATGAAACGCCTCTGGTGCATTGACAGTGTTTAATGGGGCTGCATAATTATTAGGAACGAACTCTAACCCAGAAGAAACAAAAGCTGTAGTAGCCATTAGTACGAATTGAGAAGAAAAATCAAAGAAATTGATTCAAAAACTTCAAAAGAGTTTGTGTGTAGAAAAGTGTTTGTGAATATGCTTGTGTGACAATAGATGTGTGTTGGAGTAAGATGTGAAAAGTTTAGACGAAGGTGTGTGTATTGTATAAATGTAAAATTCAAAATTAAAAACTGAACAGTTTTTTAATCATTAATACACAACTGTCTTACTCCGTTAACTGTGTTAGTGGGACACGTGGCACACATGCAATGACTATGACAGCAAGAATTGACAGTTTTCAATGCGCATGCGCAGTAAAAACATCAATAATTACTACCTGTTACACTTTTCTAGGAAATTAACCTCTCTCCTCTGTTTAAAACATTCTTGAACAACTGTCCAATCATACTCTTTTTGTATTTTCAAAACAAATGTCTTTTCTCAAAAATCATAATTTATCTGAAACAAGCAAAATTTATTTTAATCAACAGAGATTAAAATGAAATTACATCGGCGTAGAGTACACAAATCATCAGTGTTTACCAATCCTCCTCCTTTATAAATAAAATCTTTTCACAAACTGTACAGGTGTGAGTATTTGTGTGTGAATTAGCAGAGTTTACTGAATATAAATATTTAGACCATCTCAAAGTGCATAAAATCCACAGACTAAAGCAGTAAAAACTGATTGCCTAAACTCTCATGTATAACATAAAATCTGATTTTATATCTAAACTTTGTATACTGATATCCTTTCATTTGGATATATCTTTTATTTTTCACCCCCTTTCTATATATATATTTTTTTTTTAATTTTTTTTTTTTTGTTTTTAATTTTTCCAGTAATCAGTGGTTGGCACTAGTCACCAAAAATTAAAAATTTTAGCCCTTATTTCATACAATAAGTTCCTGGATCTTCCTAGGCACAACATGATCTCAAAGGAATTTGTGCTCTGTTTGGCATCTTTTGATTTGAGGGTGAATTATTTGCAATTTATAATCAGAGTTTAGACTTTTCATCAGTTAATACAATTAATTTATGAGAGAAAATGCAAACAGCTAATACAACTTCAGTGTATAGAATCAATAAACTAAGAGATGCTATAAATATAGAGACAGTATCATGCTGTGTAAAATTTCTGTACATTTTGTAATCAGAATTTATAATACTTAGAAGAATTCATGATTACTTACTAAAAATCATGCTTCATACATTTTTCTTCATCGGTTCATGTGTTTCAGAAAAAAAATCATAATCAGAGTTTAACATCAGACTTTAACCGACAGAGTATGACTAACAGAGTTTAGCATCAGAGTTTACTTTCAGAGTTTATGACACTAGTACTCATAACAGTTAATACATGCAAGGAATCATGAGCATTAAAAATTAAACATGTATAGTTTTTGAGTCTAACCCGTATCTCTAGTCGAAACCAGAGATCATTCCAAGTTCATTTACCAATCTTGTAAAGGTAGCTTCACTCAAAGGTTTGGTGAAGATATCTGCAAGTTGTTGGTCTGTAGACACAAAATGAAGCTCAATGTTTCCTTCTTCCACATGTTCTCTGATAAAATGATACCTTATGCTGATGTGCTTGGTCATGGAGTGCTGTACTGGATTTCCTGTCATAGCAATAGCACTTTGGTTATCACAGAAAATAGGTATTTTAGAGTACCTCAAACCATAATCCAGCAACTGATTCTTCATCCACAGAATCTGTGCACAACAGCTACCAGCAGCTATATACTCTGCTTCGGCTGTGGATGTGGAAATTGATTTCTGTTTCTTGCTGTACCAAGAAACCAATCTGTCACCTAAGAATTGACAGCTTCCACTTGTACTTTTTCTGTCTATCTTACAGCCTGCAAAATCTGCATCAGAGTAACCAATTAGCTTAAACTCTGATTCTCTAGGATACCACAAACCCAAGGTTATGGTTCCTTTGAGATATTTGAAAATCCTTTTTACAGCTGTTAGATGAGGCTCTCTGGGATCTGCTTGAAATCTTGCACAAAGACATGTTGCATACATGATATCAGGTCTACTTGCAGTAAGATACAATAAAGACCCTATCATTCCTCTGTAGTTTGTCATATCTACTGAGGCTCCTGTGTCTTTGTCTAGCTTTGTTGCAGTAGCCATGGGAGTTGTAGCAGATGAACTATCAAGCATACCAAATTTCTTGAGAAGATTTCTGGTATATTTTGCTTGATTGATAAAAATACCATCATCTGTTTGCTTGACCTGTAAGCCTAGAAAGTAACTAAGCTCTCCCATCATGCTCATTTGGTACCTGGATTGCATAAGCTTTGAAAACTTCTTACAAAGTTTGTCATTAGTAGATCCAAAGATAATATCATCTACATAAATTTGAACTAAAAGCAAATCATCACCAGAATTGAAATAAAACAAGGTTTTATCAATTGTACCTCTTGTGAACCCACTTTCTAAAAGAAATTGAGCAAGAGTTTCATACCATGCTCTTAGTGCTTGCTTTAGTCCATATAATGCCTTGTCAAGCCTGTAGACATAATCTGGATGCTTGGGATCTACAAATCCTGGTGGTTGTTCAACAAACACTTCTTCTTCAAGCTTCCCATTGAGAAAAGCACTTTTCACATCCATCTGAAAGACTTTAAACTTCTTGTGTGCAGCATAGGCCAGAAAAATTCTTATGGCCTCCAATCTTGCAACTGGAGCAAAGGTTTCATCATAGTCAATCCCTTCCTGTTGTGAATAACCTTTAGCCACAAGTCTAGCCTTGTTTCTTGTAATCACACCTTCACTGTCAGTCTTGTTTCTGAAAACCCACTTTGTACCTACAATTGATCTATTCTTTGGTCTAGGTACAAGTGTCCAGACTTCATTTCTTTCAAATTCATTTAACTCTTCTTGCATTGCTGTAATCCAATTAGCATCTTGAAGAGCTTCCTCCACCTTCTTTGGTTCTGTTTGAGACAAGAAAGCATGATACAGACACTCATTATTTGTTGCACTTCTAGTTCTCACACTAGCATCAGGATCTCCAATTATGAGATCAGGTGTGTGTGCCTGTGTCCACTTTCTTGCTGTTGGTAAGTGGTTTCTTGCATCATTATTGGATCCTCCCCCTTGATCCATGCTCTCCTGATTCATAAGTTGACTTTCTGCAGCATCTGAGGCTCCCCCTGATTTGGATGGCTCAGAGTTTGAACTGTCAGAGTTTGAATCAGTTTCCTCAACTGACTCATTTTATGTGTCTTGTTGAGCTTCTTCACGCTCCCCCTCAACTGGTTCTCTATGTTGTTCAATTTGAGAATTTTCAGTTTCTCCAGTATTTACCAGTAGAGGTTCAGAGTATGCTTCGTCAGAGTTTATCAGAACCGCTTCATCAGAGTTTGTCGGTACTGCTTCATCAGAGTTTACATCATCAGAAAATAAACCTTCATTTTCAAAGCGCAGTTGATCATATTCAATTTTATCTTCAAGTCCAGTTATTTTCTTGTCATCAAATGACACATGTATGGATTCCATGATCACTTTAGTTCTCAGATTGTAAACTCTGAATGCTTTTGTTGATAATGGATAGCCAACAAAGATTCCTTCATCAGCTTTTAACTCGAACTTGGTCAACTATTCAGGATGAGTCTTCAACACAAAGCATTTGCATCCAAATATATGAAAATATTTCAAATTTGGCTTCTTATTTTTCACCATCTCATATGGTGTTTTACCATGCTTGTTGATCAATGTTGCATTCTGAGTAAAACAAGCAGTTTGAACAGCTTCTGCCCAAAAATAGGTTGGTAACTTTGCTTCATCAAGCATAGTTCTGGCAGCTTCGATTAGAGTTCTGTTCTTTCTTTCAACTACACCATTTTGCTGTGGAGTTCTAGGTGCAGAAAATTCTTGTTTCACTCCTCTTTCTTTGCAGAAAGCTTCCATTATTGAATTTCTGAATTCAGTTCCATTATCACTCCTTATAATTTTGACTTTGTGCTGTGATCCTTTGTCCAGTAGATTTACATGATCCATCAGAGTTTGAGCAGTTTCATCCTTCTTTGATAAGAAATACACCCATGTATATCTAGTATATTCATCAACAATTACTAGAGCATATTTCTTTCTGCCCATAGACATCACATTCACTGGTCCAAAGAGATCAACATGTAGAAGATGATAAGGTTCCACTACTGAAGATTCAGATTTGCTCTTGAAAGATGACTTCCTTTGCTTGGCTTTTTGACAAGAATCACATAGACCATCTAAGCTAAGTATTGACTTGGGAAGTCCCCTTACAAGATCCTTTCTTATTAGCTCATTAATGTTGTTCAAATTGAGATGAGAGAGCTTCTTATGCCAGTTCCAACTCTCTTCATTTGACATTCTTGCAGTCAGACACACTGTTTTTCCATCAGAGTTTGTTACCAAACTTGATTCATAAATGTTGTTGTGCCTGTGTCCAACTAGAACAACTCTTCCAGTAGATTTACTGATAACTTCACAGTATTCAGTATGAAAATCTACATGGTTTCCTCTATCACAGATTTGACTCACAGATAGCAGATTATGCTTGAGTCCTGAGACTAGAGCTACATTAGTGATGATGACACTTCCAAGATTAATATTGCCATATCCCAGAGTGTGTCCTATGTTGCCATCTCCATAGGAAACCTTTGGGCCAGCCTTCTCCTCAAAATCTGATAGCAGGGCTTTATTTCCAGTCATATGTGAGCATCCACTGTCCAAGATAAGTGTGCTCTCTTTTATACCCTGCAATCACAAACAAACACTAAGTGTTAGTTTTAAGGACCCAGACTTGCTTGGATCCTTTGTCTTTCTTAACAGTGTTAGCTTTTGCAGCGGAATCACTATCAACAGAGTTTAAACTAACATTGTCAGACTTTACACTTGCAGAGTTTGCCCTAACCCACTTCAAGTTGGGCTTTGGCTCATAATAGTTATGATTAATAGCATGATAACTCTTACAAGTATAAATAGAATGCCAAGTGCTCCCACAGTGTGTGCATAAAGTCTGTGGTTTAACCCTTACATAATCATTCTTTACTCCTGATTTAGAAGGTAAAGAATTAATATCTTTGTTCTTATTGCAAAATCTAGCAAGATGGTTAGAACTACCACAGTTATAACATGTTTTTCTTGGAGCAGCAGCAGTAGGCAAATGATTATTTCTTTTATTTATGCCTATCTTTCCATTCCTATTTTTCTTGGATCCTTTTGGTTTCATGGCAGATTTTACCTCTTTGAGCTTATGATTGAACTGTTTTCCTGTCATCAAACCAACATTAACCTGTTTCTCACAAGTTTTTACTGGTCTTCTAACAGCTTCTATTTCCATAAGTTTTTCTGTTATAATATTTTCCTGTCTTTCACAGGTTTCATCTGATTCCATATCAGCTTCTCTTATTACAACAGATTTTAACTTATTGGTTTCTGGAACAAATTTCACAGGTTTAAGTTGTGGTTTAACCTTAACCTTGTCTTTAAACCTAAGTTCATCATTTTCACAATAGCCTAAACCTACAGAATCTGTCTGAAACACTTGATGAGTGTCTCTTCCAGAGTCTGTCCAAGTCTTGATTATTTTTCTTTCTTTTTCTAGATCAGATTCTAGTTGCTTATATCTTTTGAGCAACTCCTGTTCAACATAAACAGCATCATCTCTTTCTTTTTGAATCTTCTTCATATTTTCAAGTTCTCCTTCAAGAAACTTGTTTATTTCTTTAAGACTAAGATTCTCAGATTTAATTCTCTCATTCTCTAAAGTCTGATCCCTATAACTAACATGTACACTTTTCAGATATACTCTTAATTCAGATATATTGTCAGTATCATAAGCATAAGTAGTTAGGGGTACCTTATTTCCAGATGATTCAGTCTCATCTTTGACAGTTGCCATAAGAGCATAATTTACTCCATCATCAGAGTCTGAAGTATCTGCCCAGTCTTTGCCTTTAGAGATGAGTGCTTTCTCAGATTTGCCTTTCTTGCACTCTGGGGCATAGTGACCCATCTCCTTACACCTGTAGCACTGGATTTCAGATTTATCCTTCTTGCCAGACTTGGTCTCCCTTCCATCAGACTTTCTAAAAATTTTCCTTTCAGAGTTTGAATCTTTCCTTGAGAATCTCTTCCCTTTCTTGAAGTTCTTGAATCCCATCTTCTTGAAGGTCTTCACCATCAATGCAGCCATTTGCATCATCTGTTCTTCATCATCCTCAGAGTCAGAAGCTTCATCAGAGTTTGAGTCATCATCAGAGTCTGAAGTATCTGCCCAGTCTTTGCCTTTAGAGATGAGTGCTTTCTCAGTTTTGCCTTTCTTGCACTCTGGAGCATAGTGACCCATCTCCTTACACTTGTAGCACTGGATTTCAGATTTATCCTTCTTGCCAGACTTGGTCTCCCTTCCATCAGACTTTCTAAAACTTTTCCTTTCAGAGTTTGAATCTTTCCTTGAGAATCTCTTTCCTTTCTTGAAGTTCTTGAATCCCATCTTCTTGAAGGTCTTCACCATCAATGCAGCCATTTGCATCATCTGTTCTTCATCATCCTCAGAGTCAGAAGCTTCATCAGAGTTTGAGTCATCATCAGAGTTTGATGACTCACTTTCAGATTTAATGACTAAAGCCTTTCCCTTGGCTTTCTTCCTTGATGATTCCTTCTTGATGGGCTTCTCCTCAACTTTGAGAGCAACAGATTTTGTCTTTTTACTCATTCTTCTATTTCTTTGTTCTATCTCCAGTTCATGAGTTTTCAACAACCCATAGATTTCATCAAGATCTGTATCAGCAAGTTCATAATTATCTCTTATTGTTGTTGTCTTTAGATCCCACTTTTCAGGTAGAGATAACAGAAACTTGAGATTAGACTCTTCAAGATCATATTCTTTATCAACTAGAGATAAATCATTCAGTAGTTTACAGAATCTGTCATATGTCTCAGTCAAGGTTTCATTGGCTCTTGAATCAAAGTGCTCATACTCCTGAGTTAGTATGGTCCTCCTATTCTTCTTAATAGCACCTGTTCCTTGGCATCTGACTTCTAGAGCATCCCATATTTCTTTGGCAGTCTTGCAGCCAATTACTCTGTTAGACATCACATTATCTAAGGCACTGTGTAGAAGATGTCTAACTTTTGCATCTTTTGCAATTGATGAGATGTCCTCAGGAGTCATATCTTTCTTTTCCTTTGGAACAGTCTTTTGTTCTTGACCATCAACAACAGGAGACAATTTAGTCGGCATATGAGGACCATCATATATTCTGTCAAGATATTCTGGATCTGTAGCCTCCAGAAACATGGTCATCTTCACCTTCCAAATTGGATACTCCACTGGCCTGAGAATTAGAACCCTGATTGTTTCATACCGACTCACAGAATTAGGTTTAACCTGTTCAACCTTGAGAGAAGTTTGATTTTCTTCAGACATGATTATTACTGTGTTTGAATCGAAAAACTGTATATATTAAACAGCCTTGGCTCTGATACCAATTGTTAGGCCGATTACACAATATATAATCAAGTATGTATGAGAATAACAATCAAGAACACAAGTTTGTAAATCAACAAACTGAATTATATTAAATAATTCTCTCTTAGTGATGTTAATGAATCACAAAGAGCTGCTAGGTTACAAGAATAATATTTCAATAATCGCATCCCTTCTAGGGATAACCTATCTGTGTTTATATAGTACACAGTTACACAATCCTTATCTAATTGATACTCCTATAAATTAGCTATACAATTATTATCAATTAAGGATTGCTTCAGTCTTCTATTCCGTTTCCTTAGCTGTATCAATATATTCTGCTTCTTTCCATCTTCAGAATATATTGCTTCTAGAATCTTTATCTTTGCACCGACAGCTAAGTCAACTATCACCACGTCAGACTTTATCAAACTCTGACTGGCTTCAATGTAAACTCTTCACCCAGTCAGACTTTATCAAACTCTGACTGGCTTCTAGATAAACTCTGATATGTACCTGGTACTTAAACACTGATGAACAAACGTCAGCAATTATATCTAACAACACAGTAAAGGAAAGTGTCAATGTTACTTTTGATGACACTAAGCTCCCTAATATCCAAAAAGAAGATTCATCTGAAAAGCTGAAGTTTGATAACTTGCCAGACTCAGAATCAGATGATGCAGCCCCACCAGAAGTTATTGCTGGTAATGATAATAACTATTATGATAATGATCATGGTGGTGGTGGTGGTGGAAACACTGGTAACAATGGAGATACCACCAACACTGGAGAAGAATCATCAAGGCAATCAAGCAACAACTCCGGGGGAGCAAATGAAGGATCATCTAGTCACTCACAACATCAAAGTGAATTTTAAGGCGAATCATCGAGATCAAATCTTCCAAGACAGACTGTATGAAATAGAGCTCATCCTTTTGAGCTGATCATTGGTGATCCAGATGTTGGAGTTAAAACTAGAAGTGCAACTCAGAATGAATGTCATTATTCAGCATTTCTATCTGAAATGGAGCCAAAGAAAACTGAGGAAGCACTGACTGATCCAGATTGGGTGATTGCTATGCAAGATGAACTCAATCAGTTTGAACAACAGCAAGTCTGGAAGTTGGTACCCAGGCCAAAGAACAAGAAAGTAGTTGGTACAAGATGGGTATACAGGAACAAGCTAGATGAGGATGGCATTGTTACAAGGAACAAGGCAAGACTGGTTGCACAAGGGTATTATCAAGTTGAAGGCATTGATTATGATGAAACCTATGCACCAATGGCTAGACTTGAGGCCATCAGGATGTTCTTAGCATTTGCAGCTTACTCTAATTTTAAAGTCTATCAAATGGATGTTAAGAGTGCATTCCTGAATGGTGAGCTTGATGAAGAAGTTTATGTGGAACAGCCCCTGGCTTTGAAAATCAGGAGCTGCTGGACTTTGTGTACTTTCTCTTCAAGGCTATCGATGGTCTCAAACAAGCCCCGAGAAAATGGTATGACACTCTCTCTGGTTTTCTTTTAGAAAATGGTTTTGTTAGAGGTATCATAGACAAAACTCTTTTTTCAAAGAAACACAGAGGTGATATGATATTAGTCCAAGTCTATGTGGATGACATCATATTTGGGTCTACTAATGATGATCCTTGTAAGAGATTTGCTAAGCTAATGCAGAGTAAGTTTGAAATGAGTATGATGGGTGAGCTGAAGTTCTTTCTTGGATTGCAAGTAAGTCAAAGGTCAAATGGTATATTTATTTGTCAATCCAAGTATCTCAAAGAAATCCTCAAGAAGTATCACATGGAGGATTCAGCATCAGCAAGGACTCCATCTTCAACAGCAGTCAAACTGGGAGCTTGTGATAACTCTATCAAGGTAGATATTACAAGCTACAGAGGTATGATTGGCTCCTTACTCTATCTTACTGCTAGTAGACCAGATATTATGTATGCTACATGCTTGTGTGCAAGGTTCCAAACGGACCCTAGAGATTTACATCTCGTTGTTGTTAAAAGAATCTTGAGATATCTTAAGGGTACACCTAACTTAGGTATCTGGTACCCTAAAGATTCTGGTTTTAATCTTGTTGGATATACAGATTCTGATTATGCAGGTAGTGTTGTGGATAGAAAGAGTACCTCTGGGAGCTGTCAATTCCTAGGAGGTAGGTTGATTTCCTGGTATAGCAAGAAACAGCAAACAGTTTCCAATTCAACAGCAGAAGCTGAATATATTGCTGCTGGAAGCTGTTGTGCTAAGATCTTATGTATTAGGAATCAATTAAAGGACTATGGCTTTGCATTAGACAAAATTCCCATTTTGTGTGATAATACAAGTGCCATAGCAATCTCCAACAACCCTGTGCTGCAATCGAGAACGAAGCACATTGATATCAGGTATCATTTTATCAGAGAGCATGTCATGAATGGAACTGTGGAGTTACACTTTGTACCCACAGAAGAACAGACTGCAGATATATTCACTAAATCTGTTGACGAATCCACATTTATCAATTTAGTTGGTAAATTGGGTATGTTAAACAGTCTTAGTGATTAACAATATCTCTGTCATGTTTGTTCTTTCAAAAATTCATTTTCTCTTGTCATTTAACTGATATTTACTGCCAATTCTCATTTAATATTACATGCTTGTAAATTTAAATAGCTCTGAATATTTTATTTTCTTTAAAAATATTTTTCTCATATTTTTTTTGTGGAGAAATGTATTTTTATTGAAATTATATTTATTTAGAATTATTTAGGTGTTTTTCAGATTGTAAATATTGTTGTTTAAATATTTCTGCAAGTTTATATTAATTTTATGCATTTCTATAATTTTCTGCATATTTTTCAAGGATTTATGGAATTTTCTATAAATTTTTCTAGACTTGTATCTATTTTTTATGCATTTTTATTCATTTTTTGTAAAGTTTTTAAATTCTCAGCATTTTTCTTTTTGGTTAAATCTGTTTTTATTCATTTTCCGTTAGTATTACTAGTTTTGAACTAGCAGTACTATCGGTAGTACTATCCAGTGATAGTACTACTAGTTCTTTTTATTTGTCCTACCAGGTTTTATTTTATTTTGTTTTTGTTTTTTTTCTTTTTGCCATAGTACTACCGTAGTCTTTTGGATAGTACTACTAAGCTATTTGTTTTTATTTGTTTTTCATTTTCTTTTTTATTCTGATAGTACTACTAGGCATTTCTATTATTTATTTGTTTTTATTTTTTATTTCCTAATAGTACTACCGAGTTTTTGTTAGTACTACTAGGTGTTTTTTTTTTGTTTTTTTTTTGTTTTTTTTATGATAGTACTACCGTTCTTTTTCTTAGTACTACCAGGTGTGTTAATATACATATACATTTTTTTTACTTATTCACCATAGTACTACCAGTTCAAGTTTTTACTTAACTGTATTTTCATTCTCTCTCTCTCTTTTATTCATAGAAACGAATTGCTGTCCATTTCTTTTTCAATTTCCGGATTCGTTTCGTAATTGTTTTAGAATCTGAAACCATCACTGAACGCATCTAATCAAGCCCGTTAATTCAAGTTCTTAAAATCAAAGTTTCATTGAGTTTTTAGTTTTTGAGTTTTTTGAATTTCAAGGGTTTCTTCATTCGTTTTTAGTGATTAAGAGAGTATTTTTGAGTTTTAAAAATAGCATTGTGTGTGGTTTGTGTCAAGGATTAACATACTAAAATTTGGTAATTTTTGGAAAACTTTGAAATTTTGGATTTTTAATTAATTTTTAATTAATTTTAAAATTCTTAAATTCGAATTTTTCATAATTAGTTGAATTTTTGTTTTTCTGTGTTAATTCTTACTTAGTAAATTATGGCTCAGAATTTTGAGGTTGTTAAAAACAATTACATTGGGTATTTTGATCCTTTGAAATGCCCGGTTGATCGTTTTCGACCTTGGATTCAGTTTTTAAATTCGCAGTGTTGTGTTAGTCGTGCTATTTGTCTATCTGCTGATTTAAAGATTGAACCACTGAGATTATTGTGTTCTAGTGCTGTAATTTCTGATGATTTGAATTCTATTTCTTTCACAATTGAGCACACACAATACACTATTACTGAGGGTTTGTTTTGTGAAGTTTTTCAACTTCCTAGGGACAACTTTGACGGGACTCCTTCTGATATTGAATTAATTCAGTTTTTCAACAGAATACATTATCAAGGTCCTTTGGAGTTGCTCAAACTCAGTAAAGCTAATTTGGTCTGTGAATGGGATGTCTTATTTGATACTTTAGCTAAGGTTTTCAGCAATTGTACTAAAAGCAATTTTCAAAATATTCCATCTTTGTTACAGTACATTGCTTATGCTATTGTGTTTAATGTTAGACTTAACATTGGTCATCTTATCTGGAGTCTTATAGTTAGGAGAGTATCTAATGCCAGGATTGATCATGATAGTGGTAGAAAAGTCAGGTGTTTCTATCCTAGATTTCTCACTATCTTAATCAATCATGTGCTATCTGATGCTCACAAGGAGTTGTTTTTAAATGTTGTATCTGTTCCTTCTCCTACTTCTGCTAGTAAGTTCTATCAAAGACTCCACACTTCTCAAAAGTTGAACATAACACCAGTGGTTGTAAGCCCATTCATGGCTCAGTTCATTCACCTTCCTACCTTTGAACCTTTTGTTCCTGATCAACAACTAGTCATTGCAGCTGGAACTTCAGAGGAACTGCCAATACAGGTAATACATCTTATCTCTGGATCATCTGGCACCTTTGCTGAAACCCAAGTGGTTGATTGGACAGACCAAGAGGTTGTAGAACCACAATCTCTATCCCAGGTCAGAGAGCCAAACACAGTGTCTAATCCTTTAACCTCTCAACCTGGATCTGCTTCAATGTTAAGACAAAAGGTCTAGTAGTGAACAAACAATGAGTGCACCCACAGCTCTGTCTCCACCACTAAAGAAAAGAAAAACCTATAGAGAGACATCTGTAAGCCCATCCATGTCCTCCCAACATGATATGGACTTTGAAATGGCCATTGAACAGTCTCTGGAGACATCCTCTCAACAGGATGAATCTATTGAAATTCGTCATCGGGCCCTGGAAACCTGTAATGAGTCAAGCACTCTCCCATTACTCACAATTGGAGAAGACATCCAAATAGAAGAAACTCAGGACACGTTGTTAGGAGAGCACTTAGGATCTGAAACAGTGCCTACCATTGTCACGGTAGAAGTGCCTTCACAGGCATCAGAGGGAAAATCTGATTCTTTGCCACTTTTAATAGAATCATTTTCTCCACTCCCAAAGGGAACATCTCTGGCTCCCCTAAGGGATTTTTTACTCGCAGTTTTTACTGGAGAAAGTGAAAGGCAACCAGGTGAGTCTGTCTCTGAAGCAATTCAGTATACAATGTCAAATATTTTGACAGACTCAACCAGGGATCGGGAATTGCGAACTCCCATTGCACCACCACTGACCTCTCTTGAAGGGGCTAGGGTGATTTCTATTGCAGGTACATCATCTGAGAATTTGGATAGACAGCTAGTGATTAGAGATCAATATCAAACAGAGAGTGATACACAAGCACGTGAGTTGAGTGAAACACCACTGAGAGAAATTGAAGTGAGTGCACACACTGACACAAACACTGCTTCTTTGTTAGCTCAAATAGCTGCTCTACAGAAACAACTGCAAGAAACCCAGGCTGAGAAGGACATTCTTAAAGCACAAGTGGTTGAACGGTCTTCTTCTTCCACCTTTGTAACAAATCAGTTGGGTTTGATTAAAGATGATATTGAAAGTTTGAAGACTTCTCTCCTACCAAAGATCAATGCTGTGCAGCAATCTCAAGTACTTTTGGCTTCGGACCTCTCTGATCTTACAACGTCAAATGTTGATCAGTTTGCTGCCATTACTGCTCAAGTGGATTTTATTCAGCAAACTGTTGATGAAAATCAGTGGTTTAATGATCAAAGATTCTCTAAAATTGAAGGTGGAATGGAGCATCTGAACGAAGGGATGAAGCATCTGTACTACATGATAAGGAATTCACATCAACCTACTGAAGAGCAAAGAACATTCTTTGAGGGAGATGATGATGATGCTGATGAAGGAGGAGATAGAAGAGAAAGAGGAGAGATAAGGAGAACAACTGAGGTGAATCCTAGGGCTTCCAAAGCTCAAACTGTAGAGGATTCCTCAACTAAGGGGGAGAAGGAGGAAACAAAGAAGCTGGAGGAGCTTCTGGAAAGGATAAAGGGAAGGGTAAACAATCAATGGAGGAGTCTGCTTTTGATGATGCCTACTACTACCATGGTGAACATGATGACTTCCAATTTGACACATCTAGTGATCTGGAGAAGATCATACCTGAAGAAGCTTTTGGTGAGGAGGAGGTTGAGGAGGCAGCCAACTTTGATGATTGGGAAGATGAAGCTGAATTATATACACCTGGCCCTTTGTTTCAAAAGGAGTTGAAGAACCAAGAATCAGAGTTAAGGAGAAAGGAGGATGAGAATGCTAAGGTCTCCGACATCATATCTCAGAAGCTAAAGATTCCAAAGGCTAAACATGAAGACAAACAACGTCTCCATAGTATTCATGTCAAAAAAAGGAGATTGGATGTGAGGATGAAGCAAGGAAGCAATTGGGATAAAGCAAGGGAGATGTTTGATATCCCTCAGAGAAGCACAAACAATGATGCTACATTTCTGAAGTTGCTTGAGAAGATCAGAACTGTTAATCCAGACAATTCATTATACATGAAGGCATTGAAGGAAGATATTCTAAGGATTACGTCTGTATTTGATCAAGTGAGGCAAGAACTGTACATTTATGTCTCAAGTGCTCTTGAAGGGTCATTCACCGTCTCTCTTGAACTACTCCAAAGAAGATCTCTCTCTGAACTGTGGATTCTAATGAGTAAGGTAAAGAGATCTTCTTGCTTGAACGAGCTTCTGTATGACCGGCTGAGAGATTCTGCTATGAAGGTCAGCCCTCAAGTTGTACACTTTCCGTATGAAGTCAAAATCTACAGAGGTACAACTTTGGAGACTGTAAGGCTGGATCCTGATTCCATGAAGCTACAGAATTCTATGCAACTGGTGAAGTTGGAGAATCTTCTGAGAACTTCTGGGTTTACCACTGAAGACAAGTCTGAAGTTGCTGATATGATTTCAGACTACTGCACGGAGAAAGTTCCAAGGTATGCTCAGATGAAGAACAGATTGAAGAAGATCACCACTCAACCAGTAATGCCAAGTGGTGTGGTTTCAGAAAGTGATCGTGTCCTTGACAAAGATCTTCTAGTCACCATGCAAGAAGCTGAAGAAGGTGAAATTAGAGACTAAAGGCATGATGTAGTTATCTCAATTTGTAAATGTTAAATGTTTAGATCTAGGTAAATCAAGATAGGAAAATGTATCATTTGTTCAGACTAGAGGAACATCTATCTTGTATTTATCTTTACTGTTTGAATCTGGAAATTGTTATATTTAATCCAGAACTTTTTATTATTTGCTTGGCTCTTAAAAGTCTTATCTTTTCTTGTTTTAGTTGAGTTATCCTCTAGAGTATTTGGTTGTTATTTTCTAACAAACAAATAGGGGGAGATTGAAAGGCATATGTATAGGCCTATTTGTAAACACCGAGGATTCTACTCAACTTTAATTAAGATGTAAAAAGTAAATAATAAAATATCAGATGTCACGGGAATCTCAGAAGATTATATCTGTCAAGAGAATGAAGATTAAAGTCATCTACAGTCTTGAAGTAAGTCTATTGGAAGAAGTTCAATTTATTGATCAAGCCTCAGTGAAGTATTCAAGGAAGTGGAACTATTTAAAAGTGACAGAGATTTCAGAAGTGTGACGAGAAAAAGTACAGGTTACAGTCCTTTGTTTAAATAGAAGGAGAAAAGAATCATAGCTTAAAGTCAAGGATGAAGAACAACCATTAAAGTTAGTCGCTCATGAACCAAACAGTACATGGAGTGTCAACGTCAGTCAGTGAAAGTTCGTCATCAATTTTACTGGTTCTAAGAATTAGTTTTAATTCTCTTTTAATATTATTCTATAAGATAATTAATTTAATCTATGAATTAATTCTTTCAGAATTAATTCATATATTAAATTAATCAATCTAGATCTTAAGTAATTTAATGTACAAATTAATTCTCAAGAATTAATTTATTTATGGAATTATTTAAGTCAATTATTTAATTTATTTAATCTGTGAATTAATTCTGAAAGAATTAATTCATTTGTTAAATCAATTAAAAGTAGAATGTATTAAATTCAAAATTGTTTCTAATTTTAGTACTAGTAGTAATATCATATTAATACTAGTAGTACTATCATACTTAGTACTACCGATAGTACTACCAATATAATTGGATAGTACTACCGATAGTACTACCAAGTGTATTGATAGTACTGCCAGTATTAATATCAAATGAAATGGTTTTGGCGCGTGAAAAAAAATGTTCTTTGACTTGTGTTAAATACAGTACATGATCAAAAGAGGCAGGATATTACAAATCAAACAGAAGACAAAAAGAACAAAGCATCAAACCTCTTTACTTCTGCCATTAACGCAAACCAACTGCAAAGCTTCAATTTAATTCTTGTAATAAATTCTAGTCAGCAAAGTTATATTCAATCAACTAGAATTCAATTACTTGTATTGCTTTGACAATCTAGCGGATCATAATCCCTAGAATTTCAATCGAACTACTTTTTAGTATTCGATCCTTTTATTACAAATATAGATAAATTCATGTCGAATTTATTCTAGATTTGTTTTAACAAGAACTCTGTAATCTGTACACAGAATCGTAACACCTTTCAAGTTCAATAGTGTAACGCCTTAGAATTTATTTTTTTTTACTTGTAAATTATTACCAATATGTGAATACGATTAATTTTATATGTGCGTGTTAATAGGCTCTTTGTGTTAATTAGAGTAGCCTTAAATTTATTTTGTTAATAAGAGTTGTTTAAAATTATTTTACATTTATTTCTAAGTAATAGCAATTGATATTTTATTCTTGATATTTTATTTAGTAATGATGATCTTGGTATGATGTGATTTATGTGTAAGCTCATATTTTAGTTATACTTAATTAGGATAAAAATATTTCTTTGATATAGTCCTATAATTATGAAATTTCTTTATGTGCCATAATTGTTACGTGCTTAAAATGTCAATTATGTGCGTGGTGAATAATTAGTTAATTATGAATGTTGTTTCTAAATTTTATTTTAAGTGCTCTGAGAATTTACTTGAGTCATAAAATATTTATATTAAATTTGGAGTATGCTTGAATTATTTATTTAGCAGCATAAAATATTTCTTAGCATTATTTTATTTTATTTTAGTTTTAAAACTCATGATTTAAATTTTATAGATCATTCATTTATTTTTAATTAATTATTCTGAGAGATGCTGCACCTTTAAAATATTTATTCACGGTGAGTATTTTATTTATTTATTCTAGTAAGTTGTTAATTTGTTCTTATAATTATTTTTGAGGTAAAAATGCATTTTTATTTGATTATTTTCCTGTAAAGGCAATTTATTTATTTAAATTACAAAACTTATTTGTAAAAATATTATTTCATCAAATCTAGAGTGGGGATTATGAATTTACATCACAGCCCTTGTTTTTATTAATTTGGCAATGGAGTTAGTTGGACACTTTTGTAATTTTATAATTTTTCTAAACTATTTAAGAGATAACATTACTTCTCTTTCTTTCTACACACTTCTAATCAATTCTCAAGCCCACCCATTTCTTTTTCTCCCATTCTCTCTCGGCTCTCTCCCCTCCCCATTTCTTCTCCATTTTCCCGATACCCTCTCCTCTCTTTTTCTTCTTCTTCTTAATTTCATCTCCCTCAAAGCTTGTTTCTCAACATCACTTCCATATTGTAAGCATATACATATATATATATATAGGGTCGCGCTCCAGTGAGAACCTCCACTATTGTGAGATATGAGATCTAATCCTAGCCATTCATTAATACATCTTATATTAATCTTCCACCACCCATTAAATTTATTAATATTTTAATATTCCATCACCCCCACCCATCCACCACCTCCGACCACCGAGAACCTCCATTTCCGGCCACCACTAACTCCGGCGATCAATTCCGGCCAAGCCAAAAAATCACCACCGGAAACAAAAAATCATCACCGGAAACAAAAAATCACCACCAGAAACAAAAAATCACCTCACTACCATAACTCCGACCACCACCGGAAAACACAAATCACCACCTACTATCATCCCAAATTACCATCTGTTATCAAAAATCACCACAATCGTAACTAAAATCACCACGATTAAGAAAAATAATCACTAAAATCAAACTAAAATAACTACAAAATCGAACATCAACATCACCGCAAAAACAAGATCTACCCTCAGTTATCTTAATTTATGTCTTGATTTTCCGGCGGATTGTCACCGTCGTATCAACGGCAGTGATCTATTGTTCGGACAGAATTATGCGTCTACGCCGAGAAATAACTTCCTGATCAGAAACTATCCGCAGCCTGTGAACAATTGTTCAATACAGGCAATTAGGGTGCAAAATTTGAAAGTCACTAATTCTGTTTGTATAGTTTTATAAAACAACCCCCTACTGAGAGGCTTTTAGGAGGACAGAAGACTGTTTTCTGTGTAGCTTTCCAGTTTCCTGATCCTCTTCTCAAGGCCGTAAATTGTTAAAACACGGTTTGATCACGTGTACGATGTGACAGAATTTGCAATTTAAATTATGTTGAAACAATCCAAATCAAATCAAAATTTATTTATACTAATAAAATTGTATCACATTAATAGAAGCTAAAAACAATAGGAAGATTTTATTAAACGATACAATATAAAGGAAAAAAGACACAGTAAACTTAACCACGTCAAAGTAGAACATTTGCTTTTAGATGTCAGTTGATAATTTGGAGCTGGAGTTTCCTCGGCATCTTTATCATTAAGCAGGACTAGAGTTTCGATAAATGGCCATATACAGTGGAGTTTACGGATACTGTTGCAGGGATGGCCATCGACTTCTTCACTTTCTGTCGTTAAATGTGGTGGGCGGAGGCAGCGCGGGGTGGTGGGCGGAGGCGGGTGGTGGTGTGGGCGGAGGGTGGCGGTGGGCGGAGAGGGGCGGTGGTGGAAGCAGGTGGTGGTGGGTGGTGGTGGGTGGTGAGAGAGTGGGGTTAGATGATAAAAAAGAAAGATTAAAAAGATAAAAATTAAAATATTAATTGTGTGGCTAGGATTTGGTTTAGATATAAAAAATGTGTGAATCAGATTAGATCTCAGTTCTCATAATTAATGGGGTTCTCATATGAGCACAAGCCTATATATATATATATATATATGTATATGTGTATATTTTCCTTGAGATTGACTTCTTGTGGGTTGTTTATAATCTAAACTTGAAGTTTGTGTGTTTTAATGGCATGCAAGGCCTTTTGATGTGAGAAATAGTTCCTTCTTGATGAGACCCTCTAAATTGGGCTCACCGGAGAAGAACTAGACTCCGGCAATGACTTACAAGGAGCCGAGAGTCTTGGATTCTTACATGCAACCTTTCTTTTTGATGGATCTTGAATACTTAGTGGATATGAGTCATTGCATGTAAGTAATCTTTGTGTTTTGTAGGAGGGTTTTAGTTTTTATGGTGTTTAAAGATTGTTTATTTGGAGTTTTTGTGTTGCATATCATTTTTATGAATAGATCTAGTAGAATTGGTTTATAAAAGTTATTGCATGTAAGGTGTTATGGTGATTTTGCCATTTTTCTCTTTGGAAGCAAGAGTTTTGAATTTGATAGAGATTAATTTGTATTACTATTGCATGTTAAAGATTTGTAAAATAGAGTTAGTAATTTCTTAGAGTTTTACATTTCATGTGATTAAATTTGTGATATTGATAAGTATAGTTGGAGTGTTGGCATTGGATTAATGGTGGGAGTTAAGGTGGATGGGATTAAAGGAAATAGGTTATGGTCAAATTTAGGGAGAAGTAAGGTGTAGAAAATTGTGTTGTGTGCATGTGTGTGCTCTCGGGTGTGTGTGTGGGTGAGTGTAGGTAATGTGTGAGTAGTGTGTAATTGTGTGAGTTGTAATTACATAAGTCCATAGTCGCTCAAATTTCTGCAGCAGCACTGCTCTGTTGGAGCTCTGTTTCGAGCAGCTCAAGGTCACCCTTGGGTTTCAATTCTCTGAGATTCATGAGCTCCTCAGAATATAGTGTAAGCACGCGAAAATTTGGAAGCAATCCGATTTTTGTGCTATTTATTATGATTATTTTGGTAGTGTACGCGCAGAGTATAAAACTGTTACGGTTTCTGATTTTCTAAGCTACGATTTAATTGCTTAATCTTTGAATTTCAAGTTGAAACTTTTTCTGTAGCAAGTCATTAGGTTTATGAAGGTCTCATAAAAATTTCAAACATATATCATGAATTTTTGATTTATTAAAAATGTTTGTGTGTTGGTAACCCAGTTTTATAAAAATTCTGTTTTGATATTTTATTGGTAAATTGAGATTTTTCAAGTCTAACCCGCTAGAGTGGAATTTAAAACTCGTATGGAGGTTAAGTATATAGAATTTAAGAGTTATATAAGTCTTTATATTAAGGGTAGAGTAACTAATTATTAAAGGTATTCTTTTCCGTGATCGTACTAACTAGAACTTTGTGGCGAATCTGAGAACAATTATGTGTTAGTTGCTTAATTGTATTTTAATTGGTATAAGATGTCGCTATGATGTAATTTTAATAATTACATATGTGTTGAACCAATATGGTTGTCTTTAATTAGAATTAGAATTGTTATAGTAACTTGAATCTAGACTTGATTAGTCAACTATAAATTGGTCGTAAGTTGTTATGTATTGGTTAACTAAACATGTTGTGTGTATAAGTGGCTTTATGTGATCAAGTGTTATTTATGGTCAAAAGGAACTAGATAGAAATGTTAGAAGTCTTTATCTTGAGGCCTTTCATCAATATGTTGAGGAAAGTCATATGACGTCATATGGTACGTGTTAAATGATTAAAGGTCGGTTATGTCGTAAAGGTTGAATGTGTTGAAAGTCTATATGGTCATTTTGACTAGAATTGTTGATGTCATTAAGCAAATATGTGTTAAGTGACTACATGTCTAAGTGTTAATTAAAGTTGTGAAGACACTATGTGCTTCTTGATTGTATATATATATAAGTACATGTGATTGTATGACGATGGGGTAGAAGTACTTAGAGATACGTAAACAAAGCTGAGGTACTAAGTTATAAAGACTAAGACGATATTATACCTTTATATAGGTACAAGTAGGAGGCCAGGAAAGGAGCCCGTGTACGTAAAGTCGGAGTGGTGTACAAGTTATTGAGTTAGTTATCGGCTTTTGAGGCAAGTGTCTATTCCCTCTACTTATTTTTCAAGTGGTAGTTCTCTTAAATTATGATGTGAATGTTACCCTTGAATTCTATTGCAAGTATACGTCCTACTTTTCCTTATCCCTTACTTATCATCTTGCAATTGTTCTCAATACTATGTTATTGTACCCTTTTTACCTTGTTCTTTCATATTAAACCTACAATTGTTCCTTTACCTTTGCTTTGTCCATATAAGCCTTTTCCCTTGACTTATACTTTGTTGACCTCTATTAACTTTCGATACCCGAAGCGTACTTATTTCTTTGCTCACTTGCTTACCATGCCTTTCAATTATTCATTCTTTAAACCCTTGCGATAAAATCTTGAATTAGCTTATACCCTGAAATGATTATTTGAAATGTTGAAAGCCTCTTGTTCATTTAACCCCTTTTTGTTGAATTACTTATGAATGGAACGAACTTTGACCGTGGCGGCGGTCCTGGTTACTTATGTATGTATGTATTTTATGGCCAATGTGTGCCTATGGATCCTGAATGTTAGGACCTTGTGAAAACATGGTCTGGAGCTTTACGTGGCTGATCACCCGTATAGCTCGTACCGTCTTACCAGAAGTTTCAATTCAATTGCTTAATCTTATTCTTTGAAAAAAAATGTATATCTTGAAACTTGTTACCAATTGAATACCATTTGATGATTATTTGATTACCAGTTGATTACCTTTGGATTACCAATTGATTACCATTTGATTAATAATGAATTTCTAGTTGATTTCACTTGCTGGGCAATTTTTGGCTCACTCTTGTTTTTATTATTACCTAACCTTTCAGTTAGGAATGGAGTATGCCGTTTTCGAGTAACCGCTAAGAGGACCATGAGAAGGCCTGATTCGAGAATTTAGGCTCCATGTTGCCAGACAGATAGAATTCATGTTAGTTCTCACCAATGGTTAGATGGTGGCTTATGGTTTGTAATAAAACTGAATTAGATGTTGTAATAAACTTTCATATTTTAGATTCTTGTTTCATACCATAACCTGTGATCGATCCTTTGTTGAGGGGTCATCTGTATAATTATGTTTTATTCAGAGCGATAGTGGCACCAAATCCTGACCCCGGATTTGGGGGCGTCACAGGTTGGTATCAGAGCTACAGGTTATTGGTCACTGAAACAAGAATAGGTAGAAGAGTCTAAGATAGGAAAAACAATGAGAAAACTCACATAGAGTTTAAGTTAGGATTTATGAATATAGTTTTGACCAATAGGATAGGTTCGCTCTAGGACTTAAGCTTCATAGGAAAGATAGGATTTGTAGATGTAGGTTACCTTTAGGATGAGTATTAGTAGAATTAAGATAACCCTTTACCGTTTAGGTATCTTCTTGGTTTATTATTGTGTGGTTACAGATAATGGCTGTTTTGAGAGATTAACCTTCAGCTGAGATTCCTTTTCCTAAGCCAGAGTCGTCAATATCAGTATCAATGCATGCACCCGACTAAGTGGAGATTTCCATTACCGCTTGGGTAAATTTATTTTTTTATAGTATAGTTGCATGTCAAGGCAGATTTATTTCTTACGTGTAGAATGAAAGGGATTGGATATGGATGGAATATTGAACGAATTATGGAATAAGTGTGGATGATTGAGTAAGTATTTGAGATATTGTTAAAACAGGGCATAGTCCATTTTACGAATAGGTCATGCCGAATTTTCTGTAGAAATATTAACTTAAGTTACGTACTTCCATGTTATATTGTATTCCGACATATCGAGAGAGTATACGCTGGAACCATCTGAGGATCGGGTTACGGACGGGGCAACTAATTCGAAGCTGGAGGAGTCAATCGGAGAGTCAGAGCTACCAGTTCGGGAGACATCAGCTACAGATCTTTACGTACTTTCCATAATTTCATCTACGACTTCGGCTACATCGCGAACGCTATAGGAAACACCGCGCAGAGTTCCGAACCAAGTATAGTTAGAGTCGATTGAGAGTAGAAGCTCTAAGATAACGTCTAGAAAGACTTAGATAGATTCTTTGCGATATGATAACGATTTTACCCCCGTGATAGGGACATTCATCCAGAGGAGCGGCTAAAGTGTAAATTTCTTCTTTATACAAGATTGCACAAGTTGATTTACTAGCGGGACATACCTATAAGCTCATACTAGAAATTTACTTCCCTAAGGACCACCTACGTGAGACAAGGTGTGATTACCTCCATTCGTTCGATGTAAGGATAAGTCTATTCACAACTAGTCATTGATTTTATTCAATTTACCTTTTTCAAAGATTCAATTTTTCACTTCTATTATTGTATTCTTTACGAAATACCTCTATTGTTCAGGGGCTACTTGATCCAATATTATATAAACTTTTGAAACTCTTAAACCTTTCATATATTCCTCTTAAATTTTTGATCCTCCTTGTTGTAACTAAGATGAACAACCCTATATATATAGGGGATTCAGGGAGTTTCTATCTGCGTGATAGAAGTCTGGTGGGACGCCACTGGTTGTGTGTTTGTCATGAAAGTACTAAAGGTTGGCCACCTTCTGTACTGTGTTGTTTAAAATGACAAATGCAACCTGATAAAGTTCGATGATCATCTTGATCTCTTAGTTAAATTCTTTTCACCAGAAATTCTTACTAAACATGCTTGTTATATTTCCATATTGTTGACACCTTCCTATCTATTGGTTCATTTTGTTGGAAACTCTTACGACTCTTAGAGGTATCAAAGATTGGAAGCCGCAAAGGCGAAAATGACGGTATTCTGAGTGTTAAGATGTACTTACATTGACTGGAAATTTGTTTTGATCGAGTTTGGGAAATTGTTTTAAAAGGAGGACTGAACGTCAAGCCATATTGCTCATTAGACTTACAACATGATTACAAGGTTTATTATTAACGAGAATTTGGTATGGATAAGGAGAAGGTAACAAGGATATACCAATACTAATCATGATGAAGTATGAAATAAAGTGATATTGGAGAGGCATTGGTTATTGTTTATGGAAGACTGTTATTCTACTTGTTGGGCAAGTATATATATAAGCACCTGTTTATTCTATACTTCACTTTGAATATGGTAGTTAGATCATTACAAGGTTTTGAACGTCTTGAGACCACATATTGGATGTAAACTTTAGAACTGAAGCAGGATAAGTTGAGCATAGCGTAATATGAAGCAAAGTTTATAGAGCTAGCCAGGTTTGTGTTCGAATATGTGAACATCAATGAGGAGAGAGTTAAGAGGCTCCAGCAGGAAGTGAGGTCATGGATTAGGAGTAAAGTTATTGATTACAAACAGAAGAAGCTAGAAAAGGGAAGGCGGAGACACAGGAAGAAGACCAATAATTAAGGAATTTTCAGAACCGTTTCAATATAAGGCCTGAGTATCAGTCAAATAGGAATGCTGGATATAGAAGAATAGAAACTGAAAGTGATGGTCAAGGGAACCGTCCATTAGATTTGGATCAACAAAGACCTATGAGACCTCCGATACCAGAATGTAGAACTTGTGGAAATAAACAACTGGGATTTTGTAATAAGATCAATATAGTACGTTACAAGTGTAATCAGAGAGGACATTACACCAATGAGAGCTATAAACCGAAGGCTAGAGTTACGTGTAACAAGCATGGAGAGGTGTGAAGTTTCTTAAGAGATTTCAATCGTTAAGTCCAGTAAGCAAAATGTTAAGGATGAATGGACCACCATTTACTAAGCAACCAAGGACAAGAACCCTTAATATGACCATGAGCGATATAGTGAAAATAAGGATGCAGTTACAGATACGTTTCAAATAGATTACGGAAATGCCAAGTATTAATTTATTTTGGAGCTACCAAGCCTTTTATCTCTATAGAATTTTCTTATAAACCGCGTTGTACGATTCAACTACTGAGTAAAGCCTTGACTATAGGAATATCTAATCAGGAGCGTATATCGATTCATCTAGCTTTTCCTCACTGTGAGATTGATATGACAGATCACCATTTTCTTAGGATTACTTGATTCCCGTCAAGTCAGAGAGATTTGATGTAAATTCTAAGAATGGATTGGTTAACAGAGTATGGGAAAATAGAATTGCGAGCCACCGATAAAGTAGAAGTTGTGTTCCTAGGTCAGAAACAAACAAAGAAATTCTAACTTGTCATGTAGGGAAGGAGATTATTGCACCGAGGTTGTCAAGTATATCTAGCACACGTGATTAACACCAGTAAAGAGACACCTAAGGGGAATAGATTCCAGTGGTTGATAAATTTCCGGAGATATTTCTCGACGATCTTTCAGGTTAACTCCCAAAATGAAAATAGAGTTTGTTGTAGACTTAGCACCCGGATTAGAACGAATTTCAAAGGCACCATATAGAATGGCACCAGTAGAAATGTAAAGGTTAGCAATTCAATTGAAAGATCTTAGGAAAAAGAGGATTTAAGTTGATTTTGTGTGTGTAAATTTAAAATGTACTTTTGTGTGTTTTCAAAATACGATTTTAAAAGTGTGTGTGTAATCTTTCATGAAGGTGTTGAGGTGTGGGTGTTGTTTAAAGAAAGTAGTAAGTTTTCATAAAGAAAGAGTTTTCTTAAAGGTATAATTTTAGGTAGAAATCTAAAGATGGGATTTTGAGTGAGTAGGTAGGTGTACTTTCAAAATGTGTTTTTGGGTGTGTGTGTGTACTTTAAAATGTGATTTTGGTGTGAGTTGTTCAAAAACATGACTTTCTAAAGGTGTTAGTGTGTTATTCAAAAATAAGATTTTATGAGTATGATTTAAAATACGATTTAAAAATGTGTGTGTGCGTATTCTTTTAAACGTGTTCTTTTCACAAATGTGACTTTGTGTGTGTGTGTGTCATTCAAAAACATAATCTTGTAAAAGTGTGAGTGTGTTATTTCAAAATATGATTTCGTATGAGTAAGTGTTTCACCTGTTAGAGAGTTAAAACCGAACATCAGAGATTTAGTGGACTATTACAACCATTAGAAATTCCTGAATTTAAGAATGAACATCTCATGATGCCATTTGAGTTATGATCCACGAATTTACCAAGTTGGTACCTTTCTTTCCCATCAACGAGAAACTTTCATTAGATAAATTGGTTTATCGACTATAAGAGATAGTAGTGAGGCATATGATTCAAGTATTAATCGAATTTGACCAAGACCCGCAATTTTATTCAAGATTTTGGAGAAAGTTGTTGGCATGTTCATAAACCAAGTTGAACATGTGTACCATGTATCATCCTCAAATGTATGGTCAAAGTAAATAGACTATTCAGACAATCGAAGACAAATTTAGAGTTGTACGATGACTTTTGAAGATAATTGAGATGATCGTTTGTCATTAGTGGAATTCTTTTACCGCAATAGCTATCACGCGAATATTGAAATGCCAGCTTATGAAGCCTTGTACGAAGAAAGATGTAGATCTTCAATAGGTTGAAAAGAAGTTGATAAATGCACGAGATTGGAACCAGAGTTAATGTATCAGACCAAAGAACTATTGAGCTCATCCAGAAAGAATTAATAGCTACTCGGAATCGACGACTGTAATATGATGATTAAACCAGGAAAGGTATAGATTATAGAGTAAGAGAGTCAGTCATATTAAGTGTCACCGTGGAAAAGACTAACGGGATTTGGTAAGTAAGGATGGCTTAGTCCGAAATTAGTTAGACCCTTTTTAGATATTAAAGCGAGTGGGTAAGATTTCGTATGAGCTAGCCTTATGCAACATATCCATGGTGTATTTCACGTGTCTACGCTTAAGACGTAGTATTTCGAATCTAACCATGTAATAGAATACGAGTCGATAGAGATTCAAACTTATTTGTACTATGTTGAGCAAACAGTAGAAAATTTTAGATCGAAAAGAGAAAGTGCTTAGAGATAAAATAGTTGTACTAGTAAGAGTGTTGTGGAGAAACCCCAGGGTTGAAGAATCAACTTCGGAGTTAGAAACTAAAATGTTAGAAAAGTACTCTCAGCTGTTTACGTAATAGATTCTGAGGACAGAATCCTTTTAAGGGGGGAAGGTTGTAACGCCTTAGAATTTATTTTTTTTTACTTGTAAATTATTACCAATATGTGAATACGATTAATTTTATATGTGCGTGTTAATAGGCTCTTTGTGTTAATTAGAGTAGCCTTAAATTTATTTTGTTAATAAGAGTTGTTTAAAATTATTTTACATTTATTTCTAAGTAATAGCAATTGATATTTTATTCTTGATATTTTATTTAGCAATGATGATCTTGGTATGATGTGATTTATGTGTAAGCTCATATTTTAGTTATACTTAATTAGGATAAAAATATTTCTTTGATATAGTCCTATAATTATGAAATTTCTTTATGTGCCATAATTGTTACGTGCTTAAAATGTCAATTATGTGCGTGGTGAATAATTAGTTAATTATGAATGTTGTTTCTAAATTTTATTTAAGTGCTCTGAGAATTTACTTGAGTCATAAAATATTTATATTAAATTTGGAGTATGCTTGAATTATTTATTTAGCAGCATAAAATATTTCTTAGCATTATTTTATTTTATTTTAGTTTTAAAACTCATGATTTAAATTTTATAGATCATTCATTTATTTTTAATTAATTATTCTGAGAGATGCTGCACCTTTAAAATATTTATTCACGGTGAGTATTTTATTTATTTATTCTAGTAAGTTGTTAATTTGTTCTTATAATTATTTTTGAGGTAAAAATGCATTTTTATTTGATTATTTTCCTGTAAAGGCAATTTATTTATTTAAATTACAAAACTTATTTGTAAAAATATTATTTCATCAAATCTAGAGTGGGGATTATGAATTTACATCACAGCCCTTGTTTTTATTAATTTGGCAATGGAGTTAGTTGGACAATTTTGTAATTTTATAATTTTTCTAAACTATTTAAGAGATAACATTACTTCTCTTTCTTTCTACACACTTCTAATCAATTCTCAAGCCCACCCATTTCTTTTTCTCCCATTCTCTCTCGGCTCTCTCCCCTCCCCATTTCTTCTCCATTTTCCCGATACCCTCTCCTCTCTTTTTCTTCTTCTTCTTAATTTCATCTCCCTCAAAGCTTGTTTCTCAACATCACTTCCATATTGTAAGCATATACATATATATATATGTATATATGTATATTTTCCTTGAGATTGACTTCTTGTGGGTTGTTTATAATCTAAACTTGAAGTTTGTGTGTTTTAATGGCATGCAAGGCCTTTTGATGTGAGAAATAGTTCCTTCTTGATGAGACCCTCTAAATTGGGCTCACCAGAGAAGAACTAGACTCCGGCAATGACTTACAAGGAGCCGAGAGTCTTGGATTCTTACATGCAACCTTTCTTTTTGATGGATCTTGAATACTTAGTGGATATGAGTCATTGCATGTAAGTAATCTTTGTGTTTTGTAGGAGGGTTTTAGTTTTTATGGTGTTTAAAGATTGTTTATTTGGAGTTTTTGTGTTGCATATCATTTTTATGAATAGATCTAGTAGAATTGGTTTATAAAAGTTATTGCATGTAAGGTGTTATGGTGATTTTGCCATTTTTCTCTTTGGAAGCAAGAGTTTTGAATTTGATAGAGATTAATTTGTATTACTATTGCATGTTAAAGATTTGTAAAATAGAGTTAGTAATTTCTTAGAGTTTTACATTTCATGTGATTAAATTTGTGATATTGATAAGTATAGTTGGAGTGTTGGCATTGGATTAATGGTGGGAGTTAAGGTGGATGGGATTAAAGGAAATAGGTTATGGTCAAATTTAGGGAGAAGTAAGGTGTAGAAAATTGTGTTGTGTGCATGTGTGTGCTCTCGGGTGTGTGTGTGTGTGCAGCGTATGTGTGTGGGTGAGTGTAGGTAATGTGTGAGTAGTGTGTAATTGTGTGAGTTGTAATTACATAAGTCCATAGTCGCTCAAATTTCTGCAGCAGCACTGCTCTGTTGGAACTCTGTTTCGAGCAGCTCAAGGTCACCCTTGGGTTGCAATTCTCTGAGATTCATGAGCTCCTCAGAATATAGTGTAAGCACGCGAAAATTTGGAAGCAATCCGATTTTTGTGCTATTTATTATGATTATTTTGGTAGTGTACGCGCAGAGTATAAAACTGTTACGGTTTCTGATTTTCTAAGCTACGATTTAATTGCTTAATCTTTGAATTTCAAGTTGAAACTTTTTCTGTAGCAAGTCATTAGGTTTATGAAGGTCTCATAAAAATTTCAAACATATATCATGAATTTTTGATTTATTAAAAATGTTTGTGTGTTGGTAACCCAGTTTTATAAAAATTCTGTTTTGATATTTTATTGGTAAATTGAGATTTTTCAAGTCTAACCCGCTAGAGTGGAATTTAAAACTCGTATGGAGGTTAAGTATATAGAATTTAAGAGTTATATAAGTCTTTATGTTAAGGGTAGAGTAACTAATTATTAAAGGTATTCTTTTCCGTGATCGTACTAACTAGAACTTTGTGGCGAATCTGAGAACAATTATGTGTTAGTTGCTTAATTGTATTTTAATTGGTATAAGATGTCGCTATGATGTAATTTTAATAATTACATATGTGTTGAACCAATATGGTTGTCTTTAATTAGAATTAGAATTGTTATAGTAACTTGAATCTAGACTTGATTAGTCAACTATAAATTGGTCTTAAGTTGTTATGTATTGGTTAACTAAACATGTTGTGAGTATAAGTGGCTTTATGTGATCAAGTGTTATTTATGGTCAAAAGGAACTAGATAGAAATGTTAGAAGTCTTTATCTTGAGGCCTTTCATCAATATGTTGAGGAAAGTCATGTGACGTCATATGGTACGTGTTAAATGATTAAAGGTCGGTTATGTCGTAAAGGTTGAATGTGTTGAAAGTCTATATGGTCATTTTGAGTAGAATTGTTGATGTCATTAAGCAAATATGTGTTAAGTGACTACATGTCTAAGTGTTAATTAAAGTTGTGAAGACACTATGTGCTTCTTGATTGTATATATATATAAGTACATGTGATTGTATGACGATGGGGTAGAAGTACTTAGAGATACGTAAACAAAGCTGAGGTACTAAGTTATAAAGACTAAGACGATATTATACCTTTATATAGGTACAAGTAGGAGGCCAGGAAAGGAGCCCGTGTACGTAAAGTCGGAGTGGTGTACAAGTTATTGAGTTAGTTATCGGCTTTTGAGGCAAGTGTCTATTCCCTCTACTTATTTTTCAAGTGATAGTTCTCTTAAATTATGATGTGAATGTTACCCTTGAATTCTATTGCAAGTATACGTCCTACTTTTCCTTATCCCTTACTTATCATCTTGCAATTGTTCTCAATACTATGTTATTGTACCCTTTTTACCTTGTTCTTTCATATTAAACCTACAATTGTTCCTTTACCTTTGCTTTGTCCATATAAGCCTTTTTCCTTGACTTATACTTTGTTGACCTCTATTAACTTTCGATACCCGAAGCGTACTTATTTCTTTGCTCACTTGCTTACCATGCCTTTCAATTATTCATTCTTTAAACCCTACTCATGATTTGGAGTTAGCGGCAGTGGTCTTTGCTTTGAAGATTTGGAGGCATTATTTGTATGGAGAGACTTGTGATATCTTCACTGATCACAAGAGTCTCAAGTACATTTTTACTCAAAAGGAGCTTAACATGAGGCAGCGAAGGTGGCTTGAACTTCTTAAGGATTATGATGCCAATATTCAGTACCATCCAGGGAAAGCAAATGTTGTGGCAGACGCTCTTAGTAGGAAGAACTTGGGGAGTGTTGCATCTCTCATTACTCAGCCACATCTTATTTTAGACATGGAGCGCTTTGGTATTGAATTGTATACTAGAGGGTCAGATGGTAGCATTGCAAGTTTGAGAGTGGAACCAAATCTAGTTTCAAGGGTCAAGGAAGCTCAAAAGAAAGATACAGGTTTGGATGTTATTAGATCGGAGGTGGCAGCTGGTAAGCAAAAACATTTTCGTGTTGATGATGATGGTGTGTTATGGTTGGGTAGTAAATTGTGTGTGCCTGCAGACTTGGCGATTCGTGCAGAAATTTTGACCGAGGCTCATAGTTCTTCATTCTCTATTCATCCAGGTTCCACTAAGATGTATAGAGATTTGAAGGAGCACTTCTGGTGGAGTAGGATGAAAGGAGACATAGCAGAATTTGTAGGAAAATGTCTTATATGTCAACAGGTAAAGATAGATCATCAGAGGCCTAGTGGATTATTGCAGCAGTTAGATATTCCAGTTTGGAAGTGGGAAAACATTACTATGGATTTTGTGACACATTTGCCGAGAACCTTCAGAAAGAATGATGTTATATGTGGGTGGTGGTCGATCGACTAACTAAATCAGCTCATTTCTTGCCTATTAGAGAGACTACTCCTATTCATGAATTAGCAGAGATTTTTCAGCGAGATATTGTTAGACTTCATGGTGTGCCTGTGTCGATAGTTTCTGACAGGGATACGAGGTTTACATCACGTTTTTGGAAGGGATTCCAGCAGGCTTGGGGTACGAGGCTTAATTTTAGTACAGCTTTTCATCCGCAGACTGATGGACAGTCAGAGAGGACGATTCAGACATTAGAGGATATGTTGAGGGCTTGTGCTTTGGAGTGGACAGGTGATTGGGATAAGTATTTGTATCTTGTTGAGTTTGCGTATAATAATAGTTGGCACGCGAGTATTGGTATGCCACCATTTGAGGCTTTGTATGGTAGGAGGTGTAGAGCACCATCTTGTTGGGATGAGGTTGGTGAGAAAGTCATTGCAGGGCCAGAGTTAGTTAGAGTTACTAATGAGAAGGTGGAGCAGGCTAAGACAAGTTTGAAGGAGGCTCGATCACGTCAAAAAAGTTATGCGGATCAACATAGGAAGTTTGGTGGATTTGAACCTGGTGATCATGTGTTCTTGAAGGTGTCGCCTTGGAAGGGTGTTAAACGTTTTGGCATGAAAGGGAAGCTTAGTCCGAGATATGTTGGTCCTTTTGATGTTATAGAGAAAGTGGGTGAAGTGTCTTATAGGGTTGCGTTACCACCGCAGTTATCTCATGTACATAATGTGTTTCATGTGTCTGTCTTGAGGGGTTACAAGTATCATCCGCTTCACGTAGTTCAATATCCATTGCATAAGATTAGAGAGGATCTTTCTTGTGAGGAGGAAGCAGAAGCTATCCTAGCTCGAGAGGAGCGAGTTATGAGAAAGAGTACTATTCCGTTTGTGAAAGTCTTGTGGAAAAATCATTCTGAGAGAGAGGCTACTTGGGAATTAGAAGGATCTATTCGTGAGAGATATCCGCACTTATTCGATTCAGGTACGAGTTTTAGTTTAGTTTGATTCCGGGGACGGAATCCTTTTTAAGGGGGTATATATGTAATATATCGGAATTATGTATATATAATAATTATAATAATAATAATAATAATAATAATAATAATAATAATAATAATAATAATAATAATAATAATAATAATAATGTTAACAATAATAAATTGATTGATATTGGGATTAGAATAAGTGATTAAATATTTTATATATAAAAAAAAATTGATTGGGCTTTTAGTTAATTATTAGAATTCTAAATATTGTATGATACTTAGTGTATCCTATATATTAAAGCACGTGGTTATTATTTGGGTATCGAGGTTTAATCAACCCTAGAATTAAACGGCTGCGCCAGGAAAGAAAATAGAGGAAAACAGAGCAGCAACAAGAGACTCGAACAAGGAGAGAATCAAGTATGTAAAATTTTGTTTTCTACGGTTTGTGTACATAGTTGAATGGTCATGTTTCTTTAATCAAATCTGTTTGCGTCTGGTGGAAGTACTTTTATGTGTTATATTGTCTCTATTGTGGTTAATTGATTTCCTCCACCCTATTATTTAACTAAGCTAACTTTGGATTATTTTCTTGACGTTTTTTATATTTGTGATGACTCCTTAAGATTAGTAATATAAGAACCACTACCGCATGATTATGAATTGTATGAACTGATTTTGAGGCCAAGGTTCTTTTATTTAATATTATATATAGGTTATTAGTCACCTGCTTGGCTAGTGTATATTTATATATCATAATTTTTAAGAGATTAAAGTGTACATGTATTAATTATACTAATATTTAGTATGTATATGACCTCTGTTTCTTTTGCACATGTGTATTAGTTTACAACATGGAGTAGTCCACTGCACCAAAATTACTAGTAAGTCAGGACATACAAAATAAAATAAAATCAAGGACTTGAGTTTGTTTTGCCAGGGGCTAAATCAAGTTTTAATAATATTATAATATACAATAGCACTATATTTTCTTTATCGTTATTTTATATTTATTTGGTTGTTAAACTAGTACAGTACTACACTGAGTTTTGGCTCGAGGTGGAAATCAGAATGTGTGTGCATGTGTTACAACCATTAGAGACGAGTATTATTTTTACATTTAGGCTATATAATAATCTACTATCTGATCCGTTTGTTACATATAATTCAGCATTTATAATTATGTCAGAATTCGTGAAAGAATATAATTTTAATAATAAACAATATTTTGAAATTTAGATCGGGTTCCGAGAATTTAGCGGATCGTTTGCGGATTTCGTTAGTGTTCTTAGTTGCTATTTTCGAGGTACGGATTCTCTCCTATTTTTATTCAGCGCTACTCATCTTAGAAATATTTAAATTAAATTCGTTTGGACCTCAAATCTGTTCATTTGATTTTGATCATTTTGATTCTGAAAATTTGTTCGGACTCTGAAAAATATTTTTATATATGTTTCGAAATATTTAAATATATGTTTCTGAAATTTTCTGATATTGCGTATATTTTATATCTGTTGGAAATATTGAAAATATTCGTTTCTGTGATTTTAAAGGTTTTGCGAAATTTGTTATTTGAACCCTTAGTGATATAGGGTATACCGAGTTAACCAGCTGTAGGGGTACTACAGCCATGTCATTGCGGCACCAGTGACATGACACTTCCATGGCAGTGTGATTGGTCATGGCGTATCCTTCTGTTCTGATAGCTCAGGAGGCGAGCTTTTGCGCATTTGATATTTGTTTCAGGATACGTGGGTGCACCCAGAATTTATGATTTGTGATTTGTGATTTGACGGTGACGTTGTATATGCCGTACACGTTATCCGGTTTGTTGCACACATTAGGTACCCTATGATGTGTGTATTTGTATCTGTTCTGTTCTGATCTCGGTATGATATATCATAACCCCTCGTTGCTTCAGCCATACTTATTTTTAAATAAATGTTTTGTTATAAACTATCAAATATGAATATCTGTTTCCTGTTTTATAAACTGTATTCCAAATCCGTACTGGGCAATTGGCTCATGCCGTATTCTTTTTCTGGCAGGTGCTTAGAGGGATCTGGGACTGTGTGATGGAGAGCCACCCCTTTATATCATTGATTAGGATTTGCAAACTTCTATCGCTATTTAGACTTGAATATTATTTTAGACATTTGGGTTTTTCATATTTATTGCTTTGAACCGTTTTGGAGGTTTAATATTATCTTGGAGATTATTAGACTGTTTAATTATTATTATTTAGAGATTATTTTAGTGCTCTGTTTGCAGGTTTAAGGTTTAATAGGTAGCCCCTCATTTAGATATAGATGGGGGTGTTACAAAGATGGTATCAGAGCTTAGGTTCTTTCTTGTAGAAAACCTATTTAGGTTGACCTGTGAGATTGGGTAGACGTTAGGATGGGTGCTCTATTTCAAGCTCATTTCATTTTGCTCTATTCTATTGACTTCTGTTTTTAAATCACTTCTGCTTATCTATTCTTGTTATCTTCATTCGTTCGTTATCTTATATTGTAGATGCCTCCTAGACGTAATCGAACTACTAATCAGACTAACTTGGGTGTTAGCCAAGCTGAGTTAGCCGCGATGATAGGTCAAGCAGTGGCCCAGGGTATACAGCAAGCTATGGCAAATCAGAATAATCAGAATAATCAGAATAATCAGAATAATCAGAACAATCAGAATAATCAGAACAATCAGAATAATCAGAATGGTCAAGGGAATCAAGATGGTCAGAATAATCAGAATGGTCAAGGACATCAGCAAAATCCGGAGGGTCAGGGTAATCCAGTGGAGCCATTTGTATGGTTAGAGAGATTTGTTAAGCAGAAACCAGAATCTTTTCACGCACCACAGACTCCTATTGATGCTGAGAATTGGATTGTTCATCTTGAGAAGATTTTTGATGCTTTGGGTTGCGATGAGATCCAGAAGGTCAGATTGGCTGTGTATAAGTTAGAGGGAGATGCTCAGCGATGGTGGAGAGGTGTGAAGGCTACTAGGGGTGAAGAGTTTACAGAGACATTGATTTGGCAGGGATTTAAGGAAGTTTTCTATGAGCAGTACTTTTCTAATGCAGACAGAGAGGCATATTTGAGGGAGTTTCATTCTATCTCGCAGAACTTCGATGAGAGCCTTACTGACTATATGGCGAGGTTTATCAGGTTAGCTAGATTTGCTGGGACAGTTGCAGGGACTGCTACACAGCAAGCTGAAAATTTTAAATGGGGACTGAGGCCTAATCTGAGGGGTTATATCATTTCACTAAAGTTTCCTAATGTGGCGGAGGTGGCAGATGCAGCTAAGGATATTGAGAAGGAGCGTACTGAGTATAGAGTTTCCAGGTTTCAGAATGATCGTAAGAGGCCTAGAGATGATCAGAGTTATGTACAGGGTAAACAGTGGAATGGAGGTCAAGGTAATCAGCAGGGACAATGGCGTGGAAGATACCAGAATATGAGGACTCAGTCGACTTACGGTCAGAATCAGTATGGTGGTCAGAAGCAGAATCAGAATAAGCAGTTTCAGCGGTTTCAGCAGCAGCAGCCTAGGCAGTGGCAGAATCGTCAACAAGGGCAGAATCATCAACAGGGGCAGAATCGTTATTCAGCGTATGGGGGCAACCCCAATATGATTCCGGTGGCTCCTTGTGCTACATGTGGTGGACATCACCCAGGGAGAGCTTGTTATAAACAGACTGGGGCATGTTTCTTGTGTGGTTCGATGCAGCATAGGGCTAAGGATTGTCCAACATCGCGGAACACTGGTGGTGGAGGTAGTGGTAGTGGTGGTCAGCAGAATCAGCAGAATCCTTCAGGCAGAGTGTTTGCACTGACTGCTAATCAGGCAGCAGCTCATTCAGGTACCGTTTCAGGAACACTTCTTGTTGGTAAACGTGATGCTTATGTGTTATTTGATACTGGTTCGACTCATTCTGTTGTGTCTTTATCGTTTGTTCGTCATCTTGGTGTTCTTCCATCATTATTATATCCTCGTATGTCTATTGCTACCCCAATGGGGAATTCCGTTATTATTTCTGATGTGTACCGAGAGTGTCCGATAGCTGTTGGGGATAGAAATTGTAAGGTTAACTTGCTTCCGATGGAGATGCATGACTTTGACATTATTTTGGGTATGGATTGGTTGAGTGAACATCGAGCTACAATTGATTGTCAGGGGAAGAGGGTGATCTTTGGGGATGCAGATAAACCAGAATTTATATATCAGGGTTCTCAACCGAAAGGAGATGTTAAAATGATTTCAGCTCTAAAGGCGAGTAAACTTTTGTCTAAGGGCTGTGATGGCTATCTTGATTTTGTGAAGGATATGTCTAAGGATGAGCCTCGCATTGAGGATTATCCAGTTGTGAATGAATTCGCAGACGTGTTTCCCGATGAGCTACCAGGTTTGCCACCACAGAGAGAGGTGGAGTTTACTATTGAACTTGTTCCAGGTGCAGAGCCTATTTCTAAGGCGCCGTACCGAATGGCACCACTAGAGTTGCAGGAATTGAAAGAGTAGTTGCAGGAGTTGTTGGATAGAGGATTTATTAGGCCAAGTGTATCTCCGTGGGGTGCTCCAGTTTTGTTTGTGAAGAAAAAGGATGGTTCTATAAGGTTGTGTATTGACTACAGGGAGTTGAATAAGGTGACTATCAGAAACAGGTATCCTTTGCCACGCATTGATGACTTGTTCGATCAGTTGCAAGGGGCGAAGTACTTTTCTAAGATAGATTTGAGATCGGGTTATCACCAGTTGCGAGTAAGAGATGAAGATATTCCGAAGACAGCATTTCGTACTCGTTATGGGCATTATGAGTTTCTTGTGATGTCCTTTGGGTTGACGAATGCTCCAGCGGTATTCATGGATTTGATGAATCGTGTCTTTCATGATTATCTGGATAAATTTGTTGTGGTCTTCATTGATGATATCTTGATATACTCTAGGAGTAAGGAGGAACATGAGGAGCATCTACGTACCGTACTTGAGATCTTGAGGGAGAAGAAATTGTTTGCAAAGTTTTCAAAGTGTGAATTCTGGTTAGAGCAGGTGGCATTTTTAGGGCATGTTGTGTCTGCTAGAGGGATTGAGTTGGATCCTGCGAAAGTTGAGGCTATCACTGATTGGCCGAGACCTAGCAATGTGACAGAGGTGAGGAGTTTCTTGGGTTTGGCAGGTTACTATAGGCGCTTTGTGGAGGGTTTTTCGTCCATAGCTTTGCCGATGACTCAACTGATGAGGAAGGGTGTTAAGTTCGAGTGGAATGATGATCGTGAGAAGAGCTTCCAAGAGTTGAAGAAGAGATTAGTGTCGGCTCCTATACTTGTGTTGCCATCAGGTAGTGGAGGATATCAGGTTTATAGTGATGCTTCTAAGAGAGGATTGGGTTGTGTTCTTATGCAGCATGGGAAGGTGATTTCTTACGCTTCTAGGCAACTTAAACCATATGAGGTAAACTATCCTACTCATGATTTGGAGTTAGCGGCAGTGGTCTTTGCTTTGAAGATTTGGAGGCATTATTTGTATGGAGAGACTTGTGATATCTTCACTGATCACAAGAGTCTCAAGTACATTTTTACTCAAAAGGAGCTTAACATGAGGCAGCGAAGGTGGCTTGAACTTCTTAAGGATTATGATGCCAATATTCAGTACCATCCAGGGAAAGCAAATGTTGTGGCAGACGCTCTTAGTAGGAAGAACTTGGGGAGTGTTGCATCTCTCATTACTCAGCCACATCTTATTTTAGACATGGAGCGCTTTGGTATTGAATTGTATACTAGAGGGTCAGATGGTAGCATTGCAAGTTTGAGAGTGGAACCAAATCTAGTTTCAAGGGTCAAGGAAGCTCAAAAGAAAGATACAGGTTTGGATGTTATTAGATCGGAGGTGGCAGCTGGTAAGCAAAAACATTTTCGTGTTGATGATGATGGTGTGTTATGGTTGGGTAGTAAATTGTGTGTGCCTGCAGACTTGGCGATTCGTGCAGAAATTTTGACCGAGGCTCATAGTTCTTCATTCTCTATTCATCCAGGTTCCACTAAGATGTATAGAGATTTGAAGGAGCACTTCTGGTGGAGTAGGATGAAAGGAGACATAGCAGAATTTGTAGGAAAATGTCTTATATGTCAACAGGTAAAGATAGATCATCAGAGGCCTAGTGGATTATTGCAGCAGTTAGATATTCCAGTTTGGAAGTGGGAAAACATTACTATGGATTTTGTGACACATTTGCCGAGAACCTTCAGAAAGAATGATGTTATATGGGTGGTGGTCGATCGACTAACTAAATCAGCTCATTTCTTGCCTATTAGAGAGACTACTCCTATTCATGAATTAGCAGAGATTTTTCAGCGAGATATTGTTAGACTTCATGGTGTGCCTGTGTCGATAGTTTCTGACAGGGATACGAGGTTTACATCACGTTTTTGGAAGGGATTCCAGCAGGCTTGGGGTACGAGGCTTAATTTTAGTACAGCTTTTCATCCGCAGACTGATGGACAGTCAGAGAGGACGATTCAGACATTAGAGGATATGTTGAGGGCTTGTGCTTTGGAGTGGACAGGTGATTGGGATAAGTATTTGTATCTTGTTGAGTTTGCGTATAATAATAGTTGGCACGCGAGTATTGGTATGCCACCATTTGAGGCTTTGTATGGTAGGAGGTGTAGAGCACCATCTTGTTGGGATGAGGTTGGTGAGAAAGTCATTGCAGGGCCAGAGTTAGTTAGAGTTACTAATGAGAAGGTGGAGCAGGCTAAGACAAGTTTGAAGGAGGCTCGATCACGTCAAAAAAGTTATGCGGATCAACATAGGAAGTTTGGTGGATTTGAACCTGGTGATCATGTGTTCTTGAAGGTGTCGCCTTGGAAGGGTGTTAAACGTTTTGGCATGAAAGGGAAGCTTAGTCCGAGATATGTTGGTCCTTTTGATGTTATAGAGAAAGTGGGTGAAGTGTCTTATAGGGTTGCGTTACCACCGCAGTTATCTCATGTACATAATGTGTTTCATGTGTCTGTCTTGAGGGGTTACAAGTATCATCCGCTTCACGTAGTTCAATATCCATTGCATAAGATTAGAGAGGATCTTTCTTGTGAGGAGGAAGCAGAAGCTATCCTAGCTCGAGAGGAGCGAGTTATGAGAAAGAGTACTATTCCGTTTGTGAAAGTCTTGTGGAAAAATCATTCTGAGAGAGAGGCTACTTGGGAATTAGAAGGATCTATTCGTGAGAGATATCCGCACTTATTCGATTCAGGTACGAGTTTTAGTTTAGTTTGATTCCGGGGACGGAATCCTTTTTAAGGGGGTATATATGTAATATATCGGAATTATGTATATATAATAATTATAATAATAATAATAATAATAATAATAATAATAATAATAATAATAATAATAATGTTAACAATAATAAATTGATTGATATTGGGATTAGAATAAGTGATTAAATATTTTATATAAAAAAAAATTGATTGGGCTTTTAGTTAATTATTAGAATTCTAAATATTGTATGATACTTAGTGTATCCTATATATTAAAGCACGTGGTTATTATTTGGGTATCGAGGTTTAATCAACCCTAGAATTAAACGGCTGCGCCAGGAAAGAAAATAGAGGAAAACAGAGCAGCAACAAGAGACTCGAACAAGGAGAGAATCAAGTATGTAAAATTTTGTTTTCTACGGTTTGTGTACATAGTTGAATGGTCATGTTTCTTTAATCAAATCTGTTTGCGTCTGGTGGAAGTACTTTTATGTGTTATATTGTCTCTATTGTGGTTAATTGATTTCCTCCACCCTATTATTTAACTAAGCTAACTTTGGATTATTTTCTTGACGTTTTTTATATTTGTGATGACTCCTTAAGATTAGTAATATAAGAACCACTACCGCATGATTATGAATTGTATGAACTGATTTTGAGGCCAAGGTTCTTTTATTTAATATTATATATAGGTTATTAGTCACCTGCTTGGCTAGTGTATATTTATATATCATAATTTTTAAGAGATTAAAGTGTACATGTATTAATTATACTAATATTTAGTATGTATATGACCTCTGTTTCTTTTGCACATGTGTATTAGTTTACAACGTGGAGTAGTCCACTGCACCAAAATTACTAGTAAGTCAGGACATACAAAATAAAATAAAATCAAGGACTTGAGTTTGTTTTGCCGGGGGCTAAATCAAGTTTTAATAATATTATAATATACAATAGCACTATATTTTCTTTATCGTTATTTTATATTTATTTGGTTGTTAAACTAGTACAGTACTACACTGAGTTTTGGCTCGAGGTGGAAATCAGAATGTGTGTGCATGTGTTACAACCATTAGAGACGAGTATTATTTTTACATTTAGGCTATATAATAATCTACTATCTGATCCGTTTGTTACATATAATTCAGCATTTATAATTATGTCAGAATTCGTGAAAGAATATAATTTTAATAATAAACAATATTTTGAAATTTAGATCGGGTTCCGAGAATTTAGCGGATCGTTTGCGGATTTCGTTAGTGTTCTTAGTTGCTATTTTCGAGGTACGGATTCTCTCCTATTTTTATTCAGCGCTACTCATCTTAGAAATATTTAAATTAAATTCGTTTGGACCTCAAATCTGTTCATTTGATTTTGATCATTTTGATTCTTAAAATTTGTTCAGACTCTGAAAAATATTTTTATATATGTTTTGAAATATTTAAATATCTGTTTCTGAAATTTTCTGATATTGCGTATATTTTATATCTGTTGGAAATATTGAAAATATTCGTTTCTGTGATTTTAAAGGTTTTGCGAAATTTGTTATTTGAACCCTTAGTGATATAGGGTATACCGAGTTAACCAGCTGTAGGGGTACTACAGCCATGTCATTGCGGCACCAGTGACATGACACTTCCATGGCAGTGTGATTGGTCATGGCGTATCCTTCTGTTCTGATAGTTCAGGAGGCGAGCTTTTGCGCATTTGATATTTGTTTCAGGATACGTGGGTGCACCCAGAATTTATGATTTGTGATTTGTGATTTGACGGTGACGTTGTATATGTCGTACACGTTATCCGGTTTGTTGCACACATTAGGTATCCTATGATGTGTGTATTTGTATCTGTTCTGTTCTGATCTCGGTATGATATATCCTAACCCCTCGTTGCTTCAGCCATACTTATTTTTAAATAAATGTTTTGTTATAAACTATCAAATATGAATATCTGTTTCCTGTTTTATAAACTGTATTCCAAATCCGTACTGGGCAATTGGCTCATGCCGTATTCTTTTTCTGGCAGGTGCTTAGAGGGATCTGGGACTGTGTGATGGAGAGCCACCCCTTTATATCATTGATTAGGATTTGCAAACTTCTATCGCTATTTAGACTTGAATATTATTTTAGACATTTGGGTTTTTCATATTTATTGCTTTGAACCGTTTTGGAGGTTTAATATTATCTTGGAGATTATTAGACTGTTTAATTATTATTATTTAGAGATTATTTTAGTGCTCTGTTTGCAGGTTTAAGGTTTAATAGGTAGCCCCTCATTTAGATATAGATGGGGGTGTTACAGATAGAATTCATGTTAGTTCTCACCAATGGTTAGATGGTGGCTTATGGTTTGTAATAAAATTGAATTAGATGTTGTAATAAATTTTGATATTTTAGATTCTTGTTTCATACCATAACCTGTGATCGATCCTTTGTTGAGGGGTCATCTGTATAATTATGTTTTATTCAGAGCGATAGTGGCACCAAATCCTGACCCCGGATTTGGGGGCGTCACAAATAGAGTTTTATTTAACTTGAATCTTGTTTCATTTTATTCCGCAGATAATTTGTTATTGTAATTGTTAAATCTATTATCAATACAAATTCGATTAAACGGTACTGTTTGTATTCAACCCCCCTTCTACAAACATATCAGGACCTAACAGCCATCCTATGGGCGGTCTGCGCGGCCCATACGTGCTTCCGAGCGGTATGACGAATCCTGACCATCTACTCTTGCTGTTGTGTTGTGATACATATATATAAAAGAAAGCAAGAGTGAGCACTAAGCCCAGTAATAATACAAAGCAGCATAAGCATATATATATAAGCTTATATCATAAAGGAAAACCTTTAAGACTCCATTCATATGTAGAATGATATATTTATTTTCTTTTCGTCAAAATGTGCCATACAGTGCAAACTCTGTATGAGGTATAGTACTTTGTTAAGATATCATTAACAATATCCGTAACTGGTATTTAACCATAGTTACCCAAAACATTTCTGAAATTCCAATCCTTGGAAAACATGGGGAGTTGTACAGGGCTACGCACTGGTATACGATGATCAGTCGTCATACCAAAGATTCTCTACTAGTAGATGGATAATCCTGAAGGTCATTACCCTAGCCGCATACGGGCTTTTAGGTTGGACCGGCGTCACTCGGCCTCTTACTCATTTGTAACCACATGGCGACATCAAGGCCACACAAGTGGACCCGCTCCCTACCAACGGATTCCACTGGACTGGCGTCACACAGCCTCTTATTCATTTCCACCTGGCGACATCAAGGCCAGAAAAATAGTTTTATTTGCGGGACCGTGCGTTACTCGGCCACTTACGCGAAATGTTGTTTCCTCCAAGCATAAGCTTGTTGATAGGTTTTGTAAAAATACCCTTACTTCCGGATTATATCAGAAGTAAGTCACAATGTGGGTTGACCGTTGTCAACTGACCTCGATCCTCGAGTAAAACATTTTGAAATCACGACCCGGGAGTTTTGTAAAATATCTTTAGCTCTGATAATTCAGAAACTCAAACTATATCACTTTTAATGAAGGAGGCAAGTGAAATCATATGTTCACTTCCTGGAATGGATTCCCAATTTTTGATAAGTCCAAAACCTTATTCCTTATTTGGGATAAATAATTTAAAAGTAGTTGGGAACCCCTACTATTGTCACATAAATCTCTATCGAGATCAGAAAATATTTTAATAACTATTGGAACCTTGCGTAATATTTAAATAAGGTTATATGATTTTTAAATCATTTTTGGAATATTTAATAAATATTCAAATAATAAATATTGAATTATTATTCAATATAAATCCACTTAAGTAAATATTCAAATTAATATTCACTTAATTAAATAATTATTCAAATAATAAATATTGAATTATTACTCAATAAGATTCTACTTAAGTGAATATTCAAAATAATATTCACTTAATTAAATAATATTCAAATAATAAATATTGAATTATTATTCAATAAAATTTCCACTTAAGTGAATATTCAAATTAATATTCACTTAATTAAATAATTATCCAAATAATATTTATAATAATATTATTTAAATATCTCACATTAAATATCCAATAATATATATATTGGAATATTTAATCAACATTTTTAAAAATATAACTGTCCCTAGAACCCTCCAGCTTCTAACAGTATAATCAAGACCAAAATACTAATTTGACTCCCGGTCTAAGTTTTAAAATTCACGTACGAGTGCTCTACCCTTAGAGCCTCTATAACACCTCGGTTTATATCTAATATTTACTTAGCATATAAACCCTTATATAACACAAAGCTTTTTACCAAGCATAATCAGTTATAACTTCTTTTCACAATATTAAAACAGAATATATCACAACACATCAGTAATCACAACAGCATCACTTATATGATGTAGGGTTTGGAAACTTGCCTTGGTGTCTCGGTGGTGTGGTAGTGGGGGCTTGAGAGTGTGCTCGTCGATCTATAACAAGATACATAATTCACAGTCAGTCCCCTAGAACCAATGAACGTTCTATTACTTAAGCACTAAAGTTCTATTAATGAAAATCAAATGTCCCTCTCTCGGTCATCTATGACCTTATGACATTCCGTAACTCCTAAGTCAAAAGTTTGGGTGGAATTCTATTCACAAAACCCAAGTACTTTTCCTTTACTAACTTCTTGTTTTTAACCATCCCCTTAAGGGTATTTCACTCGCGCAACCTTTGTTCTCACATTTTTATAAAATCACAAACTTATCTTTTTAACACGAAACCTCCTAGGTTTCCTTCCTAACAATCCATGCTAGTATCCATTTTAATATCTCAACCCAATTCCATTTTTAAAGGGCTTGATCCCTATCTCAAAGTTCATGCAATGAACTACTTAGTTACTCGAAACCGCTTTCACTAAAACGGACGTTTCTCCTAAACCGTAAATTGAAACGATACGATTCTTTCGATAAAACAAACTAGGAAATAGGGCCTACATGATCATGGTCAGAAACCTTATGTTTATGCCCTTTAAAGAATTCGTGATCTCTGTCCAATCTTCCTAAGTAAAATTCGACATGGTAACAACGCTTAAACGCGATTCCCGTGTTTAAAACACTTTAATCAATTCATCAATCCACAACCAACAATCACAACAAAGATCTCATCCAAATCACTTTATTTTTGTCTACACAAGCTCATATTACTACTCACTAGTTCAACCATCACTTACTCCATTAAACATCATACATATCATGCAAAGCATCTCTACATCATACTATCACTAACAATCATCCATTTATTCACTAATATCAAATCATAAGTAAAAATGTGAGAGGGTTTATACCTTCCTTGGTACTTAGTATAGCCTAGAAATGGGTAGTATAACCTTCTTTGATCCTTGATTATCCTTTACAAGCCTAGAACTTCAAGATCAAAACAAGAAATTAAGAATTACTATTCATCTTTACTATTCATCATCAACTTTGAATCCATTTTTGAACAAGCTATCAATCATGGATGAAGCTAAGATCAAAGATTTACCTTAGTTTATGGATGAGGGTGATTTAGAGCCCAAGATCTTGAATTATGGTTGAGTGAAAGTGGAGGAAAATTTCTTAAGCTTTTGGAGAAGAAGAAAAGCCGAATGCTTTTGTTTCTTCAAGGATGCATCTTCTTGTTTTGTTTTGTTTTCTTTTTGTTTGTATAATTACACTAAATACTTCTCTTTTTTAATTGTGTGGTCATAAGCTAGTTGTAACAACCCCAGATCCGGGGTCAGGAATCTGGGTTGTCACACTCCATCAATTATATAATACATGCATTACTTACAACATTCTAATAATATAACTCCAAAAGACCCCAATCACTTACGCGCACACACACAAGTTATAGCCTTGGAAATGAGCAACAATAAGTAACATTTGTTATTACAAATCAAATGTACTATCCAGGATCTCATCTATCATTTACAACCTCTACCTGAAGTTAAAATAATAGACCTCACAATTCTATACAAGGTTTAATAATACAAACCTATTCGAAAACAATTCTTACTAACTCAGTCTACAGCTGTTCTGCTAAATCTGACAATATCCGTCTTGCTGAACTAACTCAAGGGTGGTCTCTCCATTCCCTTGCTCTCGTAACACGAGGTGAATCGGCAATGTTTTCTTCATGCTGAAAGATTTAATAAAGCTAGAATGAGCTAATAGTGCTCAGCAAGAAATCTATCCCAGTTTAAATCTTTAAACCTTTTAGGAAGATAATCCATATGGGATCCATGTTTAAAAACTACTAGGGTTTATCCCCAAAATAGTATATCGTTCAAAATACCGTATGATTTATAATCATACTCAAATACTTTTCGTAAATCCTTTTAGGGATCCTTGGTATCAAGATGATAAACCAAGTCTCAAAACATCTCTTTTTAAAATAGATATTAATATTTGAATCAAGGCTTAAACCCATCCATTGATTCAAAATACTATACAATTCAATATACTGTATATCTTAAATGACTTCTCAACATATATACATGCATATCTATTTAGATATCTCATACTGTTCAAAATACTGTAAAATATCAGTAATGAACACCTTTTTGAAGCTGTTGGGTTGTGATATATAAAAGAAGCAAGAATGAGCACTATAGCTCGACAATAATATATAGCAACATAATCATATATGTGAGCTGATATCATAGCTGAAAGCTTTTAAAACCTCATTCGTATATAGAATGATATATTGGATACTCTTTTCGTCAGAACATGCAATGTAGTTCAAATACTATACACGGAACATCATTGTTCAATTTCTGTCACATTATCGGTAACTCAGCACCTAGGCTTTCGTTACAATGTGCAGCACAATTCCAAGTGGAAGAAGGGGATATACTGGAATACACGATACACGGTGATCAGCCGTTATATCGCAACTTAACTTTTCTACTAGTAGAAGGACGACTTCCTATTCGGTTATCACCCTGGCCGCATTTGGACCCTTCATGCTATACTGGCACCTGTTTCATTGCCGAACATGGAGTCATACTATACTGGCACCTGTTTCATTGACGAGCATGACTTCGTACTATACTGGCACCTGTTTCATTGCCGAGCACGAGTTAATTCCAGTCCCCAGATGAAAATCAACGTCACGGGAAATGGAAGTTAATCCTGTTTTCCCCAAGTACAATTATTTGTCAAAAACTTTGTAACCGTTCAGAATTCCTTACTCCAGAGTAATTGAAAGGAGTAAGTCAAAGTGTGGGTTGACATTAGTCAACGAAACTACCGATGATTACTACGTATTTTGAAATCATGACCAGGGAGTTTATTGAAATTTCAGAGTTTAGCAAGTTTGAAATACTTTACTTGAATGGGGGAGCCATCCCCAATTATAGTTATTCTAGAGGAACAGTGGAAGTAAAACTCTGTCCTCGACTTCTTGAACTAGATTCCCAAATTTTCGATGAGTTAGAAAACACTATTCGCATTTAATTACCTTTAAATATCTTAAGAATATAGTTGGGAATCTCTATTTTTATACCTTTTCTGAAAATCAGAAATTTATATTTTGTGTAAATAATAGAAACTTTAATCATATAATAAGGTTCTATGATTTTTAAATCATATTTGGAATATTTAATGAATACCCAAATAATAATATTAAATTATTATTCAATATAAAACCACTTAAGTGAATATTCAAAATAATATTCACTTAATTAAATAATATTCAAATAATATTTATTATAATAATATTTAAATATCTCACCTTAAATATCCCATAATATTGGAATATTTAATAAATCTTTAAAATATAACTGTCCCTGGAACCTTCCAGCTTCTGACAGTAGGATCAAAACAAAATAATACTTTAACTCCCGGTCTAAGTTTTAAAACTATCGTACAAGTACTCTATACTTAGAGTCTTTATAAAACCTCGGTTTATATCTAATGTAATCATAGCATATAAACCATCCATCTTACGAAAGCTTTTTAACCAAAAGCGTACATCAATACATAGTCCTTTTTAACGATTTAAAACAGTATATATCACAACAGCATCTTATATCAGATGTAGAGTTGGAAAACTAGCATGCATCTATCATATGCATATTATCAGAATATTGTACTTTAAAACATAGCATGGAATGAGAAAACTTGCCTTGAGTCCTTGGTATTAGGGGTTCGAGTCTTGTCGCAAATCTATAAACAAAGAATTACTCGATCAGTCCCCTAACGTAATCATTCGTTCACAACTCTCATTTAAAGTCAACTATATGTTAAACACATCATGTAGTCACGCTATTCCTCAACAAGGTTCGTATTTTAATCGACTCAAAATACTCCTTTTATCTTAGTCGCAATGGTTGGTCAAAGTAGTACTCTAGAGTTGACTTTTCATAAAGTTACTATTACACGACTCGCACTCTAACATTTTTTAATAAATCCGAAAACTCGTATTTAAATACGAGACCACTTCTAAAATCATCTTGAGTATTTCTAATATTTATCATAAAAGTTTCGATCTCAAAACAGGGGTTTCACTTGGTGAAATGTATTCTCAAACTTGGATGAGCTACAGAAAGTTACTATTCGCACGCCTTTCACTAAAACGCTCATATCTCCTTAACCGTTAATCGAAATGATACACCGTTTTCGCGTGCACGATCTAGAAAAAGTATAGAACAAAATCCTTAAAAATGTTTTTCTGCTTAAGGGGATCAAAATCCCGAGAGCAGCAGGTTTAGGCAGTAGAGTGCAGAACCACTTACTCCTCGCGTAGCTTTGGTTCCGACATTTTTATAAAATCGAAAACTTGTCTTTTTAACCCGAAACCTTCTCTATTCACTTACTAACTGTCCATGTTAGTATCCATTTTAATATCATGACCTAATTCCATTTTTAAAGGGCTTGATCACAATCTCAAAGTTCATATAATGAACCACTTAGTTACGTGAAACCGCTTTCACTAAAACGGGCGTTTCTCCTAAACCGTAAATCAAAACAATGTGATTCTTTCGCTAAAACAAACTAGGAAACAGGTCCTACATGTTCATGTTCAGAAACTTTATGTTTATGCCCTTTAGAGTATTCGTGATCTCTGTCCAAACTACCTAAGTAAAATTCGACATGGTAACGGCGCTTAAACGTGATTCCCGTGTTTTTAAACACTCACTACAATCACCAATCCACAATCAACCAACCACCAATCAAACCTCAAGTTAATACTACACTTTTCTGTCCAAACATGGTCATGCTCTAGTTCATAAGGTTTTCCACAAATCAACCATTAAACATACTTAAAATCATGCATACATGCTTCATTACTACATAACTCTTAAACAACCACTTATAACTATTAGATCTAGCATAATCTCAAAAAGGGAAGAAGTTTTATACCTTCCTTGGAATTTAAAAAAGGCTATATATGGATGGTATATCCTTCCTTGCTCCTTAACTATGCTAATCAAACCTAAAAACATCAAAACAAAACAAGATCTTATGAGTTTTACTATTCATGCCTCAACTTTGATCCAATATTTAACCATGCTACACTTCTTTGATGGCCATGAAATTTTGAACGTACCTTGGGTATATAGTGAGGGAGATATGGTTCAAAATTGGTGATTTTAGGATGAGTAGAACTTGAGTTCTGAATTTTTCTTTTCTACTTGCTCATGCTGGGCAGAAAATCTGAGAAATGTGGGAGATGGATAGTTGCTTGCTTTTTCTTTTCTTTTCTTTGTCCAAATGATGCTAAATACCAGCCATATAATTGTGTGGTCTTTATTTGGTTTTGTCATCCAAGACACATTATCTTTGATTGTGTGGTTGTGGTGAAAGTGGTGACAAGGTGGTGATTCACCACTTTGTCATCACTTGGTCATCATCTTATCATCCTCTTGCATCATGCTTATGTCATAATTTGTATCCTCAATCCTTTTATATATTGCACTTGATGATCTTATATAATACTCCTCATTTGGCTAGGGTTTAATCCATAATTTGTTACGCTTTTGTTTTGCGATAGTTTCAAATGATTTTAAAAACGTTTCTCTGTACCAAAGCTAGGGAATAATTCATTGATCTTTCCACTACCTTGCTTTAATATATGATCCTAGATTTCTCATTCTACATATTTTCTCAAAACGATCAAATCAATAAATCCTTGATTGTCCGATGAATAGTGAACAAAATTTAAAGTTGGAATCTCCTGATTCTGATCGCCTTTACATTCTTTTATTCTTCCTATACATCAATAATATAACCTCGAAACATTCATTCCATGTCTTCCATATAGGGTGGTCTGAAAAATTTTCCATCAGCAAATTTACTATTCATCACATTTACTATTCATCAAAAAAATTTAACTAAGTCCAAAATTTGGGGTTATTACACTAGTTTTGTCACCAATGACACATCTCATTTAATCTTGTGGTTGTGGTGAAAGTGTTGACAAGGTGGTGATTCATCACCTTGTTATCACTTGGTCATCATATTGTCACCCTCCTGCATCATGCTTATGTCATCATTTGTATCCTCAATCCTCTTATATATTGCACTTGATGATTTTATATGATACTCTTCCCTTGGTTAGGGTTTAATCCATAATTCGTTACGCTTTTGTTTCGCGATAGTCTCAAGTGATTTTAAAAACGTTTTTCTGTACCAATTCTAGGGGATACTTCCTTGATCTTTCCATTTCCTTGGTTTAATATATGGTCTTAGATTTCTCACCTTGGTTTAAGATATGATCATGGATTTCTCATTCCACATACTTTCTCAAAACGGTCAAATCAATACATCCTCGATTGTCCGATGAATAGTGATTTAAAATTCGAATAGGAATCTCTTGATGCTGAGTACGTTTACATTCTTTTATTCTTCCTATACATCAATAATATAACTTCGAAACATTCATTCCATACCATCCACATAGTGTGGTCTGAAAAAAAAATCCATCAGCAAATTTACTATTCATCAGGGGCAAATTTACTATTCATCAGGGTTTCAATTATTACAAAATTTTGGGATATTACATTTTTGGTACCCACACTTGGTAGGGTCCAGTTGATTTAGAAACAGTTTTGTTATTGATTCTTCTATCATAAACAACATTCTTCACAGTAGGAGACTTCACTGTGTTTGTGGTTTTAGAGTTGACACCCTTAGGCTCACATGAAGTCTTTACCCTCTCAACCTTGATTGGGGATCCTGTCATGTGAGTGTGCATATGTGTGTGTGATTCACAGGATTGTGTAGAATCAAGTTTATGCTTTAGAGATAAATAATTAGCAATTACGGTCACATAGCATGTCATGCAGTTTGATTTACCACAGAAAGAATCATGGATAGTGTTCATGCCAACAGAATGGTTACTCAGGTTATCAACTTCAACATTTACAAGTTTATTACACTTATGAGTCAAATGATTCACAGATAAGCATTTCTGACACTGTTTCCTAGGAGCATTTGGCACATAAGCATAATTGTTGCCCTTGTTGACACCTACCTTACCATTTCTGTTTTGTTTCTTCTTCTCAACAACTTCTTTCTTGAGTTTAGGACTCTTGACAAGGTTGTCTTTGGTTTCTTTCTGATCAACAAACTTAGGAGAGGAAGAAGTGTCCTTAGCAGCCTCATCTTCTTCAAGTAATTGTTGTTTGATAACTAGTAGATCCTCATCAAACTCAACAACACTCTTTTTGAAGACGGGCTCTTTGACACTAGACAAAATAGTTGGAGCATTTTTGTTTACAACATATTCTTTTCCTTTGCCCTTAGCCTTCTTCCTTCCCTTGTCATTCTCATAATCAAAACCAATTCCAACCTTACAGTCTTCAGTGTGTTCTTTGTGGTAGGTTTGAATAAGCTCAGAGGAGTTTCTATAGCTTCTTATTTTTAATTCATTTTCAGCAATTTGTTCCCTAAGAGCTATTTCTATCTGTTCAGCACAAGCCACTTTATTCTTAAGATACTCAACCTCCTTTTTCAAACCATCAAGGCTCATAACCATTAATTCAAGTTCCTCATTCTTTTCTGTAAGTTCAAGATTTTTAGATGTTAGCCTATCAATTTCTTCATTGGCAACTAACATGCTAGTATGAATATTGAACATCTCAGTACTCATGTCTTCAACAGTTTGCTTGTATTGAGAGGGAGTCATATCAAGAGAAGTAAGAATAGGTACCTGACTTGAAGAGTCACCATCATCAGAAAATGACATCAAGGCATAGTTTGAATACTCTTGTTCTTCTTCTTCATCAGAATCATCCCAGCACTTTCCCTCTATAATAAAAGCTTTACCCTGATGTTTCTTGAGTAGAGCTTCGTACTTAGCTTCAAGCTCTAAGTATGCTTTGTCCTTTTTGACCTATCTGGGCTTCTTGCACTCTGTAGCAAAGTTCCCAAGTTCATTGCAGTTATAGCACCTTATCTTGGACCTATCCACACTCCCAGACTTGTATCCTCCTTTAGCAGCACCAACAATCCCTTTTCCTTTACTGGAGGAGTTTGGGCCACTTGATCCACCAGCATTTCCAGCATTAAACTTGGACTTAAATGGCTGCATCCTTTTGAACCTAATGTTGGGATATCTCCTAGCCATATAGGCAAAAGATTTGTTTTCCATTTTTTCTAGTTCATCTATGCTGTAGAATTCATCTTCCTCGGGTAAATCATAGACAACTTGAGTCTCATCATCAGTTTCTTCAACTTCCAGCTCTTCAATCTTGACTTGACTGACTTTAAGAGATTCCATTCTTTGACCTAAATTGTCAACAATAAGGGCACAAGAAGTATTGGCCATCAATCATTGTTTTGCTTGAATGGATCTCTTTTGAAACAACTCTAGCTCATATGTTTTCAAAACACCATACAACACATCGAAACCAATCTTGGTTAGATCCCTTTCCTTGAGGGAAGAGATTCTTGGTTCCAAGTGGTCTGGTAGAGTTAGTAAGAACTTCATGTTGAGCTCCTCTGTTTCATAGTGTTTATCATAGAGTTTAAGCTCATTTATCAGCTTGTTGAACCTTTCAAACACTTCTGTGATTCCCTCCTTTCGTTGAGCCATGAAAGCTTCATACTGGGAGACCAGAATCTGCTTCTTGTTCTTTCTCACTTCTGGAGTTCCTTCACATAGCACTTCTATGAGATCCCACATCTTCTTTGCACTACTGCAATGAGCAACAATGCCATACATGTTGAAATCCATAGATTCACAAATGATAAGTTGAAGATGTCCATCTAGTGCTATTTCTCCTTTTCAGGATCAGTGTATTTGGAGGGGTCTTTAGGCTCATATCTTGCTGATTATCTCAGTACCAACAGTTGTTTCAGCAATCTCAATCATTGGTGTAAAGGGACCATGTTTTAGAATGTCTAAGTACATGGGGTTTGAAGCTTTGATGAAAAGCAACATCTTCTTCTTCCATAGACTGTAGTGCTCCTTGTTAAAGGGAGGAATCTTGATACTGCTTAGTTTCTGTGAACTCATTCTTGATCTTTTCCTGTTTGTATGTCAACAGCCTGCTCTGATACCACTTGTTAGTTATGAATGACACTAAGAAACTAGACAGAGGGGGGGGTGAATGGATAGTTTGAATAACTTTCGGTTTCTTGAAACTAAAATGTTGTGAGAGATTGTGTTGTATAAAATGCGGAATGAAAAATAAACAGAACACACACAATCACTTTAATCTACTTTGTATTAAGTAAATTAAATACTACAGCCTCCAAAATTTCACAGGTGAAATTTTGGCTTCTAAACAAGAATAGTGTTTTTCTTGCTTTGCTTACAGAGAAAGAGTACTTGAATATTTGTGTGTATATCTCTCTTACAGCTAACAATAGGGTGTGCAAGATATATATCCTATACAAACTGGTGCACGCACCTATTTACACAGTTACCCCTAACTGAAAGTCCAACTTGTCCTGCCATAAAAAGTTAACTGTGTCAGAGGGGACCACCTACTTTTCGGAGTCTTTCCCGTTTCTGTAGCTGCTTGTCTCTAATCTTTCTCTCCAAGTTTTGCTGTAGATTTGCCATCTGTTCTTTGGACCACCTTATCGTAACAGATGCTTCAGTATTTGTCTCCTTTGAATTTTGGTTCTGTACCTTCATTTGTCTTGTTATAAACGGCTAAGTGTTGACATCGTGAACTCCAGCATATTCCTGATTCTTTGACTTGTCGACATAGTGCATTCTTGACTTTGCTATATGAGGACTTGCTATATGATTTGTTAGATATAATTGCTGATGTTTGTTTAATCAGTGTTTAAGTAACAGGTACTGTTCAGAGTTTAGCCTGAAGTACTTATCAGAGTTTACTGGAAGCCAGTCAGAGTTTGTTAAAGTCTGACGGGGTGAAAGTTGATTTAGCTGTCGGTGCAAATCATGAAGATTCTAGAAGCAATATATTCTGAAGATGGAAAGAAGCAGAATATATTGATACAGCTAAGGAAACTGGACAGAAGACTGAAGCAATCCTTAATTGATAATAATTGTATAGCTAATTTATAGGCGTATCAATTTGTTAGTCCTTGTGTATTGCAGAAGGGGGGGGATGAATGCAATACTGATAAAATTCAATCTAAATTTCAACAACTAAAATCAAGATTAAACGTTATCAGCAATATATGCAATCACGAACAGTATTCAGTAAGAACAAGATTCACAAAATAAATGTTTTATTTATTTTGCAAAGTGTTGCTACAACCTCAAGAAAGAATTCTCGAGCTTCGGGTTTTCTTCAAAGACACTTGCTTGTCTTCGTTACAATTCTAGAATGAATTGATAGTAGGTATAAGACTAACCCTGTCACTATCAGTCACGGGTTTGTGAAGCTGCTGTCACTGTCAAGTGGCAGCTTCTTACAGATTGTCTTACCCATGTGACTTTCCTAAATTGCTAACATGTCAGATATACATTACAAAGAAAGCAACCTAGATTCATTCCATTTCCAGCTAAACCAATTCAGCAGATAAAGACTTGACCTTGCTCTTGAATTGATTCGCTTTTGTTTTGCAGTGCTTGAAGCTTCTGTCGTAGTCTTGCAGACTTGGTGCAGCTTAGGGATACTGCATCACGCCTGTTTCTTGAACATTTAAACTGTCACGGGATTTGACTGAGAAAGATACCTAGCATAAGGATCTTTATTGAGACAGTTACTTTTGCCGCAAAGCTTGTTGTCACGGGAATGATCTTTTGGTGACAGTATGAGTTCCCCGCATAGAGTGCTGTCGAGGATCCCAAACTTGCTGTCGAGGGCAATAGTTGCTGTCGCGTAGTCTTCCGCCAATGTTGCTGTCAGAGTGAATATGCTGTCGTGACTTGCAACATTCTGTCTTCTTGTAATCTTACTGTCACAGCTTTAGGACAGTAACCTTTATTCATGTTGTCATCCAAAAAGCATTCTTTGAGGCTTGAACACATAAGTGAACTTCTTTCAAACAATACAACTAGAATAACATTACATACTGATTACAAGAACATACTTTGGCTATGACAGTATGTTCTACTTAATTTGAAAAATTAAGTACAATCAAAGTTAAGTTATTTCAATGCTATCACCCATAAATCCCAACAATCTCCCCCAATTTGTTTTTATGGAAAATAACAACAAATTTACAATATGTGCTGACAACTTAACTAACAAGATCAGAATTTAAGAATTTTCACTTAGCTTGAGATCTCCTCTTCTGTCTTGCTGCATCCTCTCTTTTGAGAGCTTCTGCCAAGCAGCTTCTTAGACTTTCTACAAGAGAAATTTCAGCAGCAGACACTGCATCATCCTCTACTTCATCAATGATCTTCTTTATGGAAGGGGATATGAGAGAACTAACATCCCTGAGATTCAGCCATTGCTCTATATCATATGGATAGGTTCTGAAATGAAGTTCTTCATTAATGAGCTTGAATCTACTTCCAGGATAAGCATTGAGAGACTTCCTTCTTTGCTTGTCCAGTTTTGAGTCTTCTCATTTTCTCCCTTCCAATAACTTCTCTATCTCATCAGAACAAATCTGTTCCAAGGGATGAATTGAACCAGCTACCATATACTGTAAATCCTTCAGAGTGGATGTTTTAAGCTTATGCAAGCTGCAAACATAGATTTCTTCTTTTAGGAACTTGACTCTTAGGGGATTTTCCAGCATATATGGTTGATAATTTGGAGCTTCACTTTCTGCCTTGTTAGAGGCCTTGTGTTTTTCCAGTAATTCAGCTTCCTTCTTATCAAGTTCTGACTGAGTTTGAGAATATTCAGAAGATTCAGGTTGTTTGCTTGGCTTGGGTTCCCCTTCCTTAGTTGGTTGGGTTTGCCCTTCTTCTGTGGGTAAATCATCAAACTCATAGTACCAGTGGTATGGTATAGGAGAGGCTGGGAGATCAGTAAGAATATCAGCATCATCAAAATCTGCAAAGTTATAGCCAAATTTCTGATAAAATTCAGCATTCCTATCTGCCTGATATTTTAGAACATGTTCCATGACAGCCTTTGAAACATCATCATAGCTCTCCAGCAACTCTACCATTCTTTCCAGGTAGAAGAAATCAATTCTTCTTTTATCTATGGTTGATGTACTTTTCTTGGTTGATGTGGCTACCAGATTGAAGTCCTTGTCAATCTTGGCTGACCTTGATTCTTCCCACCACAGAATGTACTCAGTGGCCTCTTGATTTGCATCCAGCTTAACCTCAACGCTCTTGATTTCTCTTGATTGCATTTGTTGAATCTTGAGACTGTTGGGAGGAATTGATTGAATTGGCTTTTTGAGATTCCTGCCAAATCCAGTGGCCTTTTCCTTTCCTGAGTACTTGTGCTTCCCTGTAGGTTTCTGTCTAGAAAACCATGCCTTAGCTTTAGCTTTCAGTCTTTTGGACTTGACAGTAGCCTTGGCTTCATCCTTGACAGAACCTTCCTTGACAGTACCCTTGTCGACAGCATCTTCCAAGACAGCATCTTCTATGACAGTACCTTTGGTGACAACATCTTTTTCAGCATTTATGCAGTCAATAGCACATCTAAGAATGCTTGCCTCCAAAGCTTCCAGTATTCTTGACTCCTCTTCATCTGTTGCACCAGCATCTTTCTTTTCCTGGCTAGGAGTTTCTTCATTGCCTTCATTCTGGGATTGAATACCAGTATTCCCAGAATTACTTCCACCAGCATTTCCAGCATTTCCAGCATTTCCAGAAGCTTCACCACCTCCATCCTCACCATCTTCATCATCATCATCATCATCATGGGGAGGAATGTTATAGAAGCAACTTCCACCTTGATCATTTCTTTTGGCATTGGCTCTAGTGATTAGCTCCTTCATTCTAGCTCCCAGTGCCTTGTCTCTCAACACCAGCATTTTGTAGATTTCTTGAACAGCATGAACTCTTCCTGGATTGGCATTTGAACTGAGTATTCCATCTAGTACCTTCAGAATTGACTTGGTTTCCATTCTGGATGGGCTACCCAAATTCATGAAGCTGTTCCTTCTTGTGCCATCCTTAGTTTTGGATCTGTAAAAAACACTTAGTGGATTTGAGTAGACTTCAGGTAGCTTCTGTGTGATCAGGTTCTGGATTTGCATATCCAATATTTCATTGAATGGTGTTTGAGTTGCCCTGATCATTCCCTTCAAAGCACACAACACTTTTGCTGGCAGACTCTGCAATAGCTGCATTGTGATGAAATAAGATATGCCAGAAGTGAGATAAATACTTACAGTCCATCTTTTCTCATCATTCACCATTACACTGACACTAGTAATTTGTTCCTTTAACAGTTTTGTGGTGTTGGTTGGACGGTTGCTAGGAGCATTCATTGCTTCTTCCACCAAACTGCTAAACTTACTGTCATGGTTGTGTAATGTGCTCTCCCTGTAATCCACCATCAAGACATTGGCTTCCTCTTGATCAAATTCAGTGCCATTTGTCCAAATAATTCCACCATGAATGGATTCAGGCAGTTTCCCTTTACCTTTCCCAAGTTTGTTTTGTTCCTCCATTTCTCTCCATTTCTTCTGTAAAGCAGTTTCTTGAGTTTCTGGAGTAGGTTCTCTAATCACCACAGGAGGCAAGATTGGATGTCTAGATGCAGGTCCTCTTTGCAATGCATCTTGAGTTTCCTTTGACATTAACACCCTTTCTCCATCCATTTCCACTTCAACAGGCTTTTCAGCTTTATCCTGTGGTTTTGCACTGCTTGGTTTGACTTGCTCCCCCTTAGACATTGCTTTCCTTTTAGCTCCCCCTCTGGTCTCCACAGCTACAGGCTCCCCCTGAGTTCCACCTGATTCTTGAATAGGCAATGATTCTGATCTTGCTACCTTCTCCCCCTTAGTTGAGTTGGCAGCTACCAGGTCAGTAAGGAACTGAATAGAGAGTTGAGTAGCAGCAAAACCATCAACCACCAGTTGAGAGAGAGAGTCCAGTTTGGAGTCCAAAGTAGCACACTGTCCTTAACCTTCTTGGAGGGGCCACCAGACCTTAACCTTCTTGGAGGGGAAGGAAAAGACAGGGGCCTGGAGGCTATGGGGGTTCTCACACTCTCAGGGTGTTTTTGAGTGATCTCATCACCCCTCACAGTTTGACTCTCAAGGCCTAGTGCCTGAATAGTGTGGGCTCCCTCATTATCTCTCTGGACATGCTCAAGTCCCTCTCCTTTTGCCAGCTCATTTGGCTGCCTCTTATTTTTATGCTCACCTCTCTTTTCTTTTATCTCTCTTTTCTTTTGCACACCCTCACTCAACCTAGATGCATGGGTATGAGCAGTACTAACATGCATGGAAGGAGAAGATTTAGAATGTACCTTTAGGAGTTTGGCAAGAGGTAGGTCATCATCAGAGGCATCCTCAACAAGTACAACATCAAAATCAGGCTGGGAGGGCTGGACAGCATCTTGAGTAGGAATGGTACTGTCAGTTGGAGTCTGGACAGCAGGTTCTGGCATGACAGCATCTTTGGGAGGTGGAGTGACAGTAGGTTCTGTAGTGACAGTATCTTTCTCTCCACCTTTGACAGTAGCTGTGTCCAGGACAGTAGCATCCCCAGTGTCTTTGACAGCAACAGAGGCTGTGACAACATCTTCCTGAAGGTAAGATGCTCCTTGGAGATCAGACAAAGTGTTGGCTGTTTCATTTTCTGACAAAATACCACTTTGCCCTAGCTCAGTGTTTGGAGGAGTGGTGTCCATCTCACTTTGAGAAATGGGTTCTTGTGGACCACTAGATGGGGGCTCATCCATGATTGGAGATGGATGATCAAAACCTGAAGGGTTGGGACTGTCCCCTTCTCTAGGTTGTGGAGAAGAAACAAAAGAATGTGTAGGGAAGGAAGAAGGTGAAAGTGTAGTAGAGAGTGGGGGCTGATTCACAGATGAAACATGTGAACCATCAATAGGAGTAGAGAAATCCTCACTGTGCCCTAACTCACTGTGTGTTTCTTCAAGTGGGGGTATCTCAGGTTGGGAACCATGAGTTTGTGCAGACTCTGTACAGGGTGCCTTGGGAGACAGGCCAATTTCAATAGATGTCCCTTGTTGAGAAGGCACATCTAGGGAGGAGTTTATTTCCCTGGTTTCCTCTACAGTCTTTTGGGAGACTGCAGGGTGGCTGACAGTGGTTTTGGTCCTCCTAGCTCTCTTCTTCTTAGGCTCAGGGGGAACCACTGTGGGTTCTGTTTGACTACCTTCCTTATTTGCTGCACTAGGTGCAGTGTCTCCCTCTTGACTAACAGAGCTACCACCAACATCAGCTTCTAATGATCTTTTTCTGGATTCTTGCAAGGCTTCTCTTTGGGCTTTGGGAAGTCTAGAGGGCCTAGGCTGAGTGTATGGTGTTGAATGGGGGTTAACTGAATTTGGGTCTAATTCAGTTTCATTCTCAAGAGAAAAAGAATCATAACTAGAAGGTAATGGATAATCAAGGTTGGACACTTGATCAACCATGTGCTGAGTGAAACAAATTGGAATATGTGCATTGAGATTTTGTGATGATAATAGTGTGTGTGTGTTCTTTTTCAAAACTGAGCAAGCCTCTAAACGAGGAGCAGCATCATTAAAATCACAGAATGAATTAATGCACAACATAAGAAAGCGAGGGTAGTGTGATACCTTCTTACCTATGGCAGCTTTGAGTTGTGCCATGAGGAGAGCTCCAACATTCACCTTGTATCCATGGACAAGAGAATGTGTCAGTTTCTTGATGTAGGAGGGTATCCCATTCCAGCCTGTGGACTTGGTAGAGAACACCTTGACCATTGCATCAAATATCATGCTCCACTCCTTCCTTAGATACTTCCTGTCCATTTCACCAGATGGGTACCACTTGGTTGTTCCCTCTTCGAGAATAGGGCCTGCATACCCAATCTTCAAGAAGAGCTTCTTCAGAGTGTCATCATTAGCAAGTGGAGCAAAGTTTTGGCCTTCTTCCAGTGTAATTCCAAGAGCAGTATTGATGACCTCAGCTGTGAGAATGTATTGTTGCCCAGAGATTGTGAATTGAATACCAGGGTTCTCACCCTCAGTTTGAGCAACAGCAGTTTGCCAAAACGCCTCAAGTCTGTCTAAGTCGAGAATGGGGGTTGAGGTTATGGCATAACCGAGATAGGACTTGTTCAAGAAAAACACTAGTCCTTTGAAACCTTCACCAGCATCATTTGGGGAAAAGATGCCAGCAAAGTTTGTTTGAGAGAGAGTCTGTTTGGGGGCCATTGAGATTTCAAGAAAAGAAGAAAGTGAGAAAGTAGCTTTTTGCTTGAAGAAAAGTATTTTGCCTTGAGTTTTGTGAGAGTGATATGTCTGAGTAACTGGAGAATAAATATGGGTATCTCAAACGTTTGCTCAAAAAGTGGAGTTAAAGGACGTGTCTTAACCCACTCTCTTAACACGTGAGTTACTGCCCGTTATTCACTGTCAATCGTGGGGTGAATATCCAATTACAACGGTCCACTATTGTTGACAGTAACCTGTGCGCTAGAAACAATCTGTCAGTAATAAGTGGTGGTGACAGTAGGTTTTGCGCGACAGCAACTATTGCGCAAAAACATGCTGTCACCGTTAAGCATTTGAGTGACAGTATCCTTTAAAGGTCGTGACAGAAAGTCTTTCCCTGCTGTCAAGAAGGTTGTTGTCAAGAGACACGGGACAGTATCCTTCTTTGTGACAGTAATTTAAATGGGAAATTGTTTCTGTCAGGAACTAATTAGAATGCGTTGCTCATATACTTAACCTAAAATTAACAGAATATGAATTTAGCAATGTAATCTTTCAAACACAGATATTAAGCAAGTTACACAGACAAGTCATAAACTCAGTAATCACATAAACAGGAACTTTTATTATTGTTAATAAAATCATTAATATTGAACATTGAGTACATCATTCTATGATTTTATCAACTAGTTCTAAGACTTCTTCCTTAATCTCTTCTTCAGAGCGGCCTTCTTTTTCAAGAAGTGCCTGAAGCTCCTTCTCTTCTTCCATAGCCTTGGCCTCCTCTTCCTTAGCCTTGGCCTCCTTTTCCTCGTCTATCTCATCCATGGCGTCCAACAGCATTTCAAAGAGCTCATCGATCTCTTCATTGTCGGGTTCACTATCACACTTCTTTAGACCAACTTCGATTCCTACTTTGTTTTCCATTATTTACTTTAAAACTGAGAGCAGACTGGTGAAACCTAAGGTTAATTTATAGGCAAAACCGTCTAAGGATCAAAGTCTAATGGTCAACAGTTAGAGTACCCATACAACTACCACAAAAGTAATTAATGGTCGTGTCCTCCTTTAATCCTACAGATTAATGCAAAAGAGTGTGAAAGTCCAATGGAACATATTTTTAACTCTCAAACTTAACGGATAACCACATTAAAGTCATACACGGTTTAAAAGTATGAGACTGACACAAAATACTGACATGAAAAGTCAAATCAACACATGCTGTCACATAACAGACATAAACCAAGTAGACAGTAACTTCTCTTGACAGCAGGTTTGAAGTTGCTGTCATGAGCTTCAATAAGAATTGAAAATTTAGAAACCTTAGTAAATTAACATACCAGATTCAGCATTCCCAATTCACTTACCAACCTGTTGAAGGTTGCTTCATCCAATGGCTTAGTGAAGATGTCAGCAAGTTGCTTGTCAGTTGGGACATAAATCAGCTTCACAGTTCCTTGTTCAACATGCTCTCTGATAAAGTGATGTCTTATATCAATGTGCTTTGTCCTAGAGTGTTGAACTGGATTGTCTGAGATGGCTATGGCACTAGTGTTGTCACAGTAAATAGGAATTTCTCTTAACACTAGACCATAATCTAGAAGTTGACTTTTCATCCATAGAATTTGTGCACAGCAACTGCCTGCAGCAATGTACTCAGCTTCTGCAGTTGAGGTAGAAACTGAATGCTGCTTCTTGCTAAACCATGAGACCAATCTTCCACCAAGAAATTGACAGCTACCAGTAGTACTCTTTCTGTCAATCTTGCATCCAGCATAGTCTGAGTCTGAGTAACCAATTAGATCAAATCCAGTATTCTTAGGATACCAAAGGCCTAGGTTAGGAGTGCCTTTTAAGTATCTAAATATTCTCTTGATGGCTACCAAGTGTGACTCCTTTGGATCACTTTGAAACCTTGCACAGAGACATGTAGCAAACATGATGTCAGGTCTGCTAGCAGTTAGGTATAGGAGGGATCCTACCATGCCTCTATAGGTGCTTGAGTCAACTTTCTTTCCTTTAGGATCAAGATCCAGACTAGTTGCTGTGGACATTGGTGTCTTTGCAGGAGATGAATCTTCCAAGTTGAACTTTTTGAGAAGTTCCTTGATATACTTAGCTTGACTTATGAAGATTCCATCAGTTTGTTGAAGAATTTGTAACCCCAGAAAGAATGACAGTTCTCCCATCATGCTCATCTCATATTTGTTGCTCATGAGATGGGAAAACTTCTCACACAGCTTCTCATTTGTAGAACCAAAAATGATGTCATCCACATAGATTTGTACCAGAATGATGTCCTTGCCATGATGTTTGTAGAAAAGTGTCTTGTCCACCACTCCTCTGGTAAACTGGTTTTCCAGAAGAAAGGTGGAAAGTGTGTCATACCATGCCCTGGGTGCTTGCTTTAGTCCATACAAAGCTTTGAAGAGTTTGTACACAAAATTATGCATTTCAGCATCCTCAAACCCTGGTGGCTGTTCCACATACACTTCTTCTTCCAGCTCTCCATTTAGAAAGGCACTTTTGACATCCATCTGAAATACTTTGAAGTTGCAGTGTGCAGCATAAGCTAGAAAGATTCTTATAGCTTCAAGTCTTGCAACAGGAGCAAATGTCTCATCATAATCTATTCCCTCCTGTTGACAGTAACCTTTAGCCACTAGCCTTGCTTTGTTCCTTGTCACCAATCCATTTTCATCAAGTTTGTTTCTGAAAACCCACTTGGTCTCAATAACTGACTTTCCCTTAGGTCTTGGAACCAATTTCCCTACATTGTTTCTTTCAAACTGATTTAGCTCTTCTTGCATGGCTATCACCCAGTCAGAATCCAACAATGCTTCATCAATTGTCTTGGGTTCCATTTGTGACAGGAAGCATGAAAACATGCTGTCAGCAGAGACTTTGTTCCTTGTCCTCACTCCAGAATTAGGATCACCAATGATAAGGTCATTTGTGTGATCCTTGTTCCACCTGGTGATTCTGGGCAAGCTACTTGATTGAACAGGAACATTTGCTTCAGCTTGTTGAGTTGAATGCTCATCAATTCCATTGTCTCCACCATGTTCTTCATTGTCTCCAGAGTCATCACTGTCATGAATGTTAGAGGATATGGTCTGTGACTGAGCTGGAGTTTGGTTGACAGTAGTGGCATTGACAGTATCTTTATCAACTTCAACAACTTGAGTGAAGCTAGGTTCTTCATCCACAATCTCCTCAGCTTCCAGGTATCCTTGATTCTCAAATCTGAATGTCTGCATCTTTCCTTCTTCATGCAGTCCTGGAAACTTGGTTTCATCAAATGTGACATTAACACTTTCTTCAATAATCCTGTGTTCCATAACATAAACTCTGTAGGCAGTCCTTTCTGTGCTGTAACCCATGAATAGTCCTTCAAAAGCCTTGGTGTCAAATTTTCCTTTCTTCTCATGATTGTCCTTCATCATAAAGCATTTGCTTCCAAACACATGAAAATATTTGACAGTAGGTTTCTTTCCAGTTAGCAGACAGTAAGGTGTGCTTGCATGAGTTTTGTTGATCATGGTTCTGTTCTGAGTATAACAGGCTGTGTTGATAGCTTCAGCCCAGAAATATGTTGGCAGCTTAGCATCATGCAACATAGTTCTAGCTGCTTCAATGAGAGTCCTGTTCTTTCTTTCTACAACTCCATTCTGCTGTGGAGTTCTTGCAGCAGAGAATTGTTGTACAATTCCTTCATCTTTGCAGAAATTTCCAAGTGTGGCATTTCTGAATTCTGTACCATTGTCACTCCTCAAGATTTGAACTTTTGAGTTTGGGGTTCTATCAAGAACTCTGACTTGATCAATAATCACTTGAGCAGCTTCATCTTTGGATTCAAGAAGTTTCACCCAAGTGTACCTTGAGTAATCATCCACCATTACTAAGGCATATCTCTTTCTGGCCATAGATGGTACATTGACTGGTCCAAAGAGATCCATGTGAATTAACTTGAGTGCTTCTGTGTTGGTGTTTACTTGCTTGGACTTGTGCACAGCTCTTCTCAGTTTGCCCATTTGACAATCTTCACACAATCCTTCTTGACAGAATTCCTGTTGGGGCAAACCTCTCACTAACTCTTTCTTCATTAGAATGTTCATTGTTTTGAAGTTGAGATGTGAGAGCTTCCTGTGCCAAAGCATACTGTCACCAACAGTAGCTTTGCTGTAAAAACAGTAAACTTTATCCTTCTTTGTTGAGCTTAGATCAGCAACAAACAGGCTTCCTTTTCTGACCCCTTTTAGAGAGAGGCTTCCATCCTTCTTGTGATAGATGTTGCACACCATCATGTCAAAGTCAACCTTAAATCCTCTGTCACTGAATTGGCTGACACTGAGTAGGTTGTGCTTCAATCCATCCACAAGAGCAATATCTTCAATGACAACATTTCCAATTTCCAGACAGCCATATCCCACTGTGTAACCCTTGTTGTTGTCTCCAAAGGTTATGATTGGGCCAGCTTTCTCTACATAATGTGATAGCAGGGCTTTATCACCTGTCATGTGTCTTGAGCAACCACTGTCAATAATCCACATGACCTGATTTTTCTTCTTACCCTGCAAAACAGAATGTTTCTAAGTTGCATATGGTACCCAATCTTTGTTGGGTCCTGCAGTTTCAGTGTTTCCTGAGTTTCTTTCAGTCACAACATCACAAGCATTATCAAAGACTTCCTGTTTGACTTCTCTTTTCACCCACTTAGGTTTAGAATTGGACTTGGTCCTTTTCTTAGTGGATGAAGCCTTTTTGCTGTTGCCAGCAGGCTCAGAAGTCTCAACAGTGTTTAGGTATGAGCATTTTTCAGTAGAGAGAACAGGTAAGTTAAAGCATGTACTCATGGCAGTGATTTTGCATGGCATACAATCAATGTTATTACAGACACTCATAGTTCTATGCATAAGGGGGTTCTGTGTAAGTTACCATTGAGTTCAGTAGCATTGATCTTATCCTCAATTGGTTTCTTACAAACATGTGTTAAGTGATGAGTAGATCCACAGTTATTGCACAGTTTCCTAGAAGCACCTCCAACATTAGTGTATCCATTTCCTTTATTGACACCTACCTTACCATTTCTGTTTTTAGACTTGGGAGTTACTGGATTGACAGTATGTTCAGAAGTTGCTGTCGAACTTTCCTTGACAGTATCTTTTATTCCTACTGTCTTGACAGAAGGTTTGAAAGTTGCTGTCTTGGAACCATTCTTGACAGTATCTTTGAAAGATTCTGTCTTGCCAACTGTGACAGCATCTTTTGAACTTACTGTCTGATTGTTTGGTAAGTTTACTGTCTTGGGGATTGTGACAGTATCCTTTCCATCCTTGAATGTGCTGTCAACACCTTCATCCTCATCAAGAATTTCTTGTTTGATGAGCATGGCTTCTTCATCAAACTCAATTTCAGCAGCTTTGAAAATAGGAGTTTTAACTTTCTTGAGAATGGTGGGTTTGACAGCAGCATTTCCAGGACAATCTTGAATCACAGTTTCCTTTCCAGGTCTTCTACCATAAGAAAAACCTATACCAACAGACTGATTTTCTGTATGCTTATCATTGTAATCCTGAACTATCTTTGATGAGTTTCTATAGGCCTTAATCTTAAATTCATTTTCAGCAATCTCATTCCTCAGGAATTCCTCAACCTCCTTAGCACATTTTAATTCATTTTTAAGTTTAGCATTCTCTTGAGCTAAAGAGCCTAGTGAACTGGTTTTGAGAACAAGAGAATCATTTTCAGACTGAAGTGTTTCATTTAGCTTACTTAGTCTAGAGATTTCCTCATTAGCAGCAGACAAGCTAGTATAGACATTGAACATTTCAGCACTTAAGTCTTTAATGGTTTTCTTATACTCATCAGTAGACATATCAAGTAAGACAAGTGAAGGTACCTGACTTGAAGGTGTTGATGCTACCTCATCAGTGCTAGCCATGAGAGCTAGGTTGACATATTCTTCCTCTTCTTCATCATCAGAATCATCCCAACACTTTCCTTCAGCCACATAGGCTCTACCTTGATTTTTCTTGGAGTATCCACCAGTTCCTTTCTCATATCTTTGAACCTGTTTGGGTCTTTTGCATTCAGTAGCAAAATGACCAGGTTCTCCACAGTTGTAACATTTGAACTTTGATCTATCCACAAATCCAGTTTTGTATCCTCCTTTGGTTGAACTTCCCACAGCAGCCTTTGATGAGCTTCCTTTGCTGAACTTGGATGCTTGGCCTTGAGGCTTGTATGACCTATCCTTCTTGAACCTAAAGTTCTTGAACTTTTTGGCCATGTAAGCCATAGTAGGGTTGTCCATGCTTTCCAGTTCCTCCATTGTGTAGAAGTCTTCATCTTCCACATCTTTGAGCTGTAGTACCACTTTCTCATCATCTTCAACCACCTCTTCTATCTTCAAGGTCTGTGTTGGGGTTGATGGTGTGATCTGTAGTACTTCACTTGGCTGTGTGATCCTTGGCACATGTGCTACTAGGGCACTTGACATATTAGCCATCTTGTTCCTTGTTCCACTTTGTATGGCTCTCTTTTGAAAGAGTTCGAGTTCATAAGATTTCAGAATACCATAAAGTGTCTCAAAGGTTATATTGTTGAGATCTCTTCCTTCTCGTATGGCTGTTGTCTTGTGTTCAAGGTGATCAGGCAGTGTGAGCAGGAACTTGACATTTAATTCTTTTATGTCATAGTACTTGCCATGTATCTGTAATTCAGTTAAGAGCTTACTGAACCTTTCAAACATGGAGGTTAAGTCTTCACCAGGCTTGGCCATGAATGCCTCATATTGAGATATTAGAATTTGCTTTTGGTTGCCCTTAACCTCTTCACTTCCTTCACAGAGTAAGGCTAACCTGATCCACATCTCCTTGGCTGATGTGCAGCTTATCACACTTCCACACATGGCTTTATCCAGCGTGAGAGAATCGAGCAAGATAAGTTGCAAATGATCATCTAGCACCATTTTCTCCTTTTCAGGTTCCAAGATTTCTGAGGGATCTTTGGGAACCCAATGTGCAGGAACAATCTCACCATTCACTGTTGTGGCTTCAATTTCCTTTCTTGGTATGAAAGGACCATTCTCGAGTATACCTGGGTATAGTGGACTTGCAGCTTTGATAAACAACAAGATTTTTCTTTTCCAAATGCTGTAGTTCTCTTTATCAAATGCTGGGATCTTGATACTGTTTGATTTCTGCATTTTCTTCGGGATCTCAGATATGTATGTTAATCTGAAAGCTCTGATACCAGTTGTTAGTCCTTGTGTATTGCAGAAGGGGGGGGGGGATGAATGCAATACTGATAAAATTCAATCTAAATTTCAACAACTAAAATCAAGATTAAACGTTATCAGCAATATATGCAATCACGAACAGTATTCAGTAAGAACAAGATTCACAAAATAAATGTTTTATTTATTTTGCAAAGTGTTGCTACAACCTCAAGAAAGAATTCTCGAGCTTCGGGTTTTCTTCAAAGACACTTGCTTGTCTTCGTTACAATTCTAGAATGAATTGATAGTAGGTATAAGACTAACCCTATCACTATCAGTCACGGGTTTGTGAAGCTGCTGTCACTGTCAAGTGGCAGCTTCTTACAGATTGTCTTACCCATGTGACTTTCCTAAATTGCTAACATGTCAGATATACATTACAAAGAAAGCAACCTAGATTCATTCCATTTCCAGCTAAACCAATTCAGCAGATAAAGACTTGACCTTGCTCTTGAATTGATTCGCTTTTGTTTTGCAGTGCTTGAAGCTTCTGTCGTAGTCTTGCAGACTTGGTGCAGCTTAGGGATACTGCATCACGCCTGTTTCTTGAACATTTAAACTGTCACGGGATTTGACTGAGAAAGATACCTAGCATAAGGATCTTTATTGAGACAGTTACTTTTGCCGCAAAGCTTGCTGTCACAGGAATGATCTTTTGGTGACAGTATGAGTTCCCCGCATAGAGTGCTGTCGAGGATCCCAAACTTGCTGTCGAGGGCAATAGTTGCTGTCGCGTAGTCTTCCGCCAATGTTGCTGTCAGAGTGAATATGCTGTCGTGACTTGCAACATTCTGTCTTCTTGTAATCTTACTGTCACAGCTTTAGGACAGTAACCTTTATTCATGTTGTCATCCAAAAAGCATTCTTTGAGGCTTGAACACATAAGTGAACTTCTTTCAAACAATACAACTAGAATAACATTACATACTGATTACAAGAACATACTTTGGCTATGACAGTATGTTCTACTTAATTTGAAAAATTAAGTACAATCAAAGTTAAGTTATTTCAATGCTATCACCCATAAATCCCAACACAATTAGATAAGGATTGTGTAACTGTGTACTATATAAACACAGATAGGTTATCCCTAAAAGGGATGCGAACATAGAATTATTATTCTTGTAACCTAGAAGCTCTTTGTGATTCATTAACATCATAAAGAGAGAAGATGTTAATACAATTACAGTTTATTGATTCATAAACAGTGTTCTTGATTATTGTTATTCTCATATATATTTGATTATACTGTATTCGGCCTAACAATTGGTATCAGAGCTTGAGCTGTTTAATATATACAGTTTTACGATTCAAACACAGTAATAATCATGTCTGAAGAAAATCAAGCTCCTCCCAAGGTTGAACAGGTTAAACCTAATTCTGTGAGTCGATATGAAACAATCAGGGTTCCAATTCTCAGGCCAGTGGAGTATCCAATTTGGAAGGTGAAGATGACCATGTTTCTGGAGGCTACAGATCCAGAATATCTTGACAGAATTAATGATGGTCCTCATAATCCAACCAAACTAGCCCTTGTTGTTGCTGGCCAAGAACAAAAGACTGTTCCAAAGGAGAAGAAAGATTATACTCCTGAGGACATCTCATCTCTTGCAAAAGATGCAAAGGTTAGACATCTTCTCCACAGTGCTTTAGATAATGTTATGTCTAACAGAGTAATTGGTTGCAGAACTGCAAAAGAAATCTGGGATGCTTTGGAAGTCAGGTGTCAAGGAACCACTGCTATAAAGAAAAACAGAAAGACAATACTCACACAGGAGTATGAGCACTTTGATTCAAGACCTAATGAAACCTTGACTGAGACTTATGACAGATTTTGCAAACTATTGAATGATCTGTCTCTGGTTGATAAAGAATATGAGCTTGAAGAGTCAAATCTCAAATTTCTCTTATCCCTACCTGAAAGATGGGATTTAAAGACGACAACAATCAGAGATAATTATGATCTTGCAGATACAGATCTTGATGAGATCTATGGATTGTTAAAGACTCATGAACTTGAGATAGAACAAAGAAACAGGAGATCCAGCAAGAAGACAAAATCTGTTGCTCTCAAAGTTGAGGAGAAGCCCATCAAGGAAGAAATCCAAGGGAAAGGCTTTAGTCATTAAATCTGAAAGTGAGTCATCAAACTCTGATGATGACTCAAACTCTGATGAAGCTTCTGACTCTGAGGATGATGAAGAACAGATGATGCAAATGGCTGCATTGATGGTGAAGACCTTCAAGAAGATGGGATTCAAGAACTTCAAGAAAGGAAAGAGATTCTCAAGGAAAGATTCAAACTCTGAAAGGAAAAGTTTTAGAAAGTCTGATGGAAGAGAGACCAAGTCTGGCAAGAAGGATAAATCTGAAATCCAGTGATACAAGTGTAAGGAGATGGGTCACTATGCCCCAGAGTGCAAGAAAGGAAAATCTGAGAAATCACGCATCTCTAAATGCAAAGACTGGGCAGATACTTCAGACTCTGATGATGGAGTAAATTATGCTCTTATGGCAACTGTCAAAGATGAGACTGAATCATCTGAAAATAAGGTACCCCTAACTACTTATGCTTATGATACTGATAATATATCTGAGTTAAGAGTATATCTGAAAAGCGTACATGTTAGTTATAGGGATTAGACTTTAGAGAATGAGAGAATTAAATCTGAGAATCTTAGCCTTAAAGATAGAAACAAGTTTCTTGAAGGAAAACTTGAAAATATGAAGCAGATTCAAAAAGAAAGAGATGATGATGTTTATATTGAACAGGAGTTGACTAAGAGATATAAGCAGCTAGAATCTGATCTAGAAAAAGAAAGAAAAATAATCAAGACTTGGACAAACTCTGGAAGAGACACTCATCAAGTGTTTCAGACAGATTCTGTAGGTTTAGGCTATTGTGAAAATGATGAACTTAGGTTTAAAGACAAGGTTAAGGTTAAACCACAACTTAAACCTGTGAAATTTGTTCCAGAGTCCACTAAGTTAAAATCTGTTGTAGTAAGAGAAGCTGATATGGAATCAGATGAAACCTGTGAAAGACAGGAAAATATTATAACAGAAAATCTTATGGAAATAGAAGCTGTTAGAAAGCCAGTAAAAACTTGTGAAAAACAGGTTAATGTTGGCTTGATGACAGGAACACAGTTCAATCATAAGCTCAAAGAGGTAAAGTCTGCCATGAAACCAAAAGGGTCCAAGAAGAATAGGAATGGGAAGATAGGCATAAATAAAAGAAATAATCATTTGCCTACTGCTGCTGCTCCAAGGAAAACATGTTATAATTGTGGTAGTACTAACCATCTTGCTAGATTTTGCAATAAGAACAAAGATATTAATTCTTTACCTTCTACATCAGGAGTAAAGAATGATTATGTAAGGGTTAAACCACAGACTTTATGCACACACTGTGGGAGCACTTGGTATTCTATTTATACTTGTAAGAGTTATCATGCTATTTATCACAACTACTATGAGCTAAAACCCAATCTGAAGTGGGTTAGAGCAAACTCTGCGAGTGTAAAGTCTGACAATGTTAGTTTAAACTCTGTTGATAGTGATTCCGCTACAAAAGCTAACAATGTTAAGAAAGCCAAAGGATCCAAGCAAGTCTGGATCCTTAAAACTAACTCTTTGTAATTGGTTGTGATTGCAGGGCATAAAAGAGAGCACCCTTATCTTGGACAGTGGATGCTCAGGACACATGACTGGAAATAAAGCCCTGCTATCAGATTTTGAGGAGAAGGCTGGCCCAAAGGTTTCCTATGGAGATGGCAACATAGGACGTACTATGGGATATGGCAATATCAATCTTGGAAGTGTCATCATCACCAATGTAGCTCTAGTCTCAGGACTCAAGCATAATCTGCTATCTGTGAGTCAAATCTGTGGCAGAGGAAACCATGTAGATTTTCATACTGAACACTGTGAAGTTATCAGTAAATCTACTGGAAAAGTTGTTCTAGTTGGACACAGGCGCAACAACATTTATGAAGCAAGTTTGGTAACAAACTCTGATGGAAAAACAGTGTGTCTGTCTGCAAGAATGTCAAATGAAGAGAGTTGGAAATGGCATAAGAAGCTCTCTCATCTCAATTTGAACAACATCAATGAGCTAATAAGAAAGGATCTTGTAAGGGGACTCCCAAAATCAATACTCAGTCTAGATGGCCTATGTGATTCTTGTCAAAAGGCCAAGCAAAGGAAGTCATCTTTCAAGAGCAAATCTGAATCTTCAGTAGTGGAACCTTATCATCTTCTACATGTTGATCTCTTTGGACCAGTGAATGTGATGTCTATGGGCAGAAAGAAATATGCTCTAGTAATTGTTGATGAATATACTAGATATACATGGGTGTATTTCTTATCAAAGAAGGATGAAACTGCTCAAACTCTGATGGATCATGTAAATCTACTGGACAAAGGATCACAGCACAAAGTCAAAATTATAAGGAGTGATAATGGAACTGAATTCAGAAACTCAATCTTGGAAGCTTTCTGCAAGGAAAGAGGAGTGAAACAAGAATTTTCTGCACCTGGAACTCCACAGCAAAATGGTGTAGTTGAAAGAAAGAACAGAACTCTAATTGAAGCTGCCAGAACAATGCTTGATGAAGCAAAGTTACCAACCTATTTCTGGGCAGAAGCTGTTCAAACTGCTTGTTTTACTCAGAATGCAACATTGATCAACAAGCATGGAAAGACACCATATGAGATGGTGAAGAACAAGAAGCCAAATTTGAAATATTTTCATATATTTGGAAGTAAGTGTTTTATTCTGAAGACTCATCCTGAACAGTTGACCAAATTTGAGTTAAAAGCTGATGAAGGAATTTTTGTTGGCTATCCATTGTCAACAAAAGCATTCAGAGTATACAATCTGAGAACAAAGGTGATCATGGAATCTATACATGTGTCATTTGATGACAAGAAAATAACTGGACTTGATGACTTAGATGAATATGATCAACTGCGCTTTGAAAATGAAGATTTATTCTCTGATGATGTAAACTCTGATGAAGCAGTACCGACAAACTCTGATGAAGCGGTTCTGACAAACTCTGACGAAGCATACTCTGAACCTCTAATGGTAAATACTGGAGAAACTGGAAATTCTCAAATTGAACAAAATAGAGAACCAGTTGAGGGGGAGCGTGAAGAAGCTCAACAAGACACAGCAAGTGAGTCAGTTGAGGAAACTGATTCAAACTCTGACAGTTCAAACTCTGAGCCATCCAATTCAGGGGGAGCCTCAGATGCTGCAGAAAGTCAACATATGAATCAGGAGAGCATGGATCAAGGGGGAGGATCCAATAATGATGCAAGAAACCACTTACCAACAGCAAGAAAGTGGACACAGGCACACACACCTGATCTCATAATTGGAGATCCTGATGCTAGTGTGAGAACTAGAAGTGCAACAAATAATGGGTGTATGTATCATGCTTTCTTGTCTCAAACAGAACCAAAGAAAGTGGAGGAAGCTCTTCAAGATGCTAATTGGATTACAGCAATGCAAGAAGAGTTAAATGAATTTGAAAGAAATGAAGTCTGGACACTTGTACCTAGACCAAAGAATAGATCAATTGTAGGTACAAAGTGGGTTTTCAGAAACAAGACTGACAGTGAAGGTGTGATTACAAGAAACAAGGCTAGACTTGTGGCTAAAGGTTATTCACAACAGGAAGGAATTGACTATGATGAAACCTTTGCTCCAGTTGCAAGATTGGAGGCCATAAGAATTTTTCTGGCCTATGCTGCACACAAGAAGTTTAAAGTCTTTCAGATGGATGTGAAAAGTGCTTTTCTCAATGGGAAGCTTGAAGAAGAAGTGTTTGTTGAACAACCACCAGGATTTGTAGATCCCAAGCATCCAGATTATGTCTACAGGCTTGACAAGGCATTATATGGACTAAAGCAAGCACCAAGAGCATGGTATGAAACTCTTGCTCAATTTCTTTTAGAAAGTGGGTTCACAAGAGGTACAATTGATAAAACCTTGTTTTATTTCAATTCTGGTGATGATTTGCTTTTAGTTCAAATTTATGTAGATGATATTATTTTTGGATCTACTAATGACAAACTTTGTAAGAAGTTTGCAAAGCTTATGCAGTCCAGGTACCAAATGAGCATGATGGGAGAGCTTAGTTATTTTCTAGGCTTACAGGTCAAGCAAACAGATGATGGGATTTTTATCAATCAAGCAAAGTATACCAGAAATCTTCTAAAGAAATTTGGTATGCTTGATAGTTCATCTGCTCCAACTCCCATGGCTACTGCAACAAAGCTAGACAAAGACACAGGTGCTACAGTGGATATGACAACCTATAGAGGCATGATAGGGTCTCTTCTGTATCTCACAGCAAGTAGACCTGATATCATGTATGCCACATGTCTTTGTGCAAGATTTCAAGCAGATCCCAGAGAGCCTCATCTAACAGCTGTAAAAAGGATTTTCAAATATCTCAAAGGAACCATAACCTTGGGTTTGTGGTATCCTAGAGAATCAGAGTTTAAGCTAATTGGTTACTCTGATGCAGATTTTGCAGGCTGTAAGATAGACAGAAAAAGTACAAGTGGAAGCTGTCAATTCTTAGGTGACAGATTGGTTTCTTGGTATAGCAAGAAACAGAAGTCAATTTCCACATCCACTGCAGAAGCAGAGTATATAGCTGCTGGTAGCTGTTGTGCACAGATTTTATGGATGAAGAATCAGTTGCTGGATTATGGGTTAAGGTACTCTAAAATACCTATTTACTGTGATAACCAAAGTGCTATTGCTATGACAGGTAACCCAGTACAGCATTCCATGACCAAGCACATCAGCATAAGGTATCATTTTATCAGAGAACATGTGGAAGAAGGAAACATTGAGCTTCATTTTGTGTCTACAGACCAACAACTTGCAGATATCTTCACCAAACCTTTGAGTGAAGCTACTTTTACAAGATTGGTAAATGAACTTGGAATGATCTCTGGTTTCGACTAGAGATACGGGTTAGACTCAAAAACTATACATGTTTGATTTTATGCTCATGATTCCTTGCATATGTAAACTGTTAAGAGTACCGGTGTCATAAACTCTGAAAGTAAACTCTGATGCTAAACTCTGTTAGTCATAAAGTGTTGGTCATACTCTGATAGTTACAGTCTAATGCTATACTCTGATTGTAATTTTGTCTGAAACATATGGACCAATGAAGAAATTTGTATGAAGCATAATTCTCAGTAAGTAATTATGAATCCTTAAGAGTTGTATAGATTCTGATCTCAAATATGTGCAGTAAGTTAACACAGCATGATACTGTCTCTATATTTATAGCATCTCTTAGTTTATTAATCCTATACACTGAGTCTGTATTAGCTGTTTGCACTTTCTCTCATAAATTAATTGTATTAACTGATGAAAAGTCTAAACTCTGCTAATTAATAGCAAATATTTCACCCTCATATCAAAAGATGCCAAAAAGAGCACAAATTCCTTTGAGATCATGTTGTGCCTAGAAAGATCCAGGAACTTATTGTATGAAATAAGGGCTAAAATCTTTGATTTTTGGTGACTAGTGCCAACCACTGATTACTGGAAAAATTAAAAAAAAAAAAATTATTATTATACAAGGGGGTGAAATTAATAAAAATATCCAAATGAAAGGATATAAGAAGACAGAGTTTAGATAAGTATCAGATTTTATTTTATACATGAGAGTTTGGGTAATCAGTTTTTACTGTTTTAGTTTGTGGATTTTATGCACTTTGAGATGATCTAAATATTGATTTCGGTAAACTCTGCTATTGCACACACAATTATTCACACATGTACAGTTTGAGAAAAGAGTTTATTGACAAAGAAGGACAAATGGTAAACACTGATGTATTGTGTGAAATACGCCGAGGTAACTTTGTTTTAATCTCTGATGGTTAAAATGATTTCTTTGTTTCAGACATTTTATAATTTTGAGATTAGACATTTGTTTTGAAATTCGAAAGAGTATGATAACAAACGGTTCATATTTGTATTAAACAGAGGAGAGAGAGGTTGCGTGTTTTGAACAATGTGACAAGCGGTAATTATGGCTATTTTTACTGCGCGTGTGTATTGGAAGTTGTTCCATACAACTGTCAGCGTATGCATGTTTGACATCTGTCCCACTCACACACTTTTCAAAGACGCCTGCTGTGTGTAGAAATGATTAAAACGATTGGGTTTTAATTTTCACAGTTATTATTTAAACTTACTACACATAAACGGTTCATTCTTTTACACACTTCATCTTTTCATAAGTTTTTACTCACATACACTGTCTCAAACACTTTCACTGCATACATTCTACACTTTTTTCTGTCTTATTTCTTGCTTTCTTCTAAACTTTTCTAATGGCTACTACAATGTTTACTGCTTCTGGGTTAGAATTTGTTTCAAATAACTATGCAGCTCCACTGGCAAATGAGAACGCACCGGAGGCGTTTCATTTGATTCAGAATTTCTTGTCAAACTCTGATATTGGTACTGCTCTCACCGCACCGTTGAAGCTGTCTGCATCTCAAATCAGAACTTTTTGGCAGACAGGAACTTATGACGATGGAGGAGAGACTGGGTCTCCGTCCATAATCTTTGAATTTCAAGAAGAAGAATTTACAGTTACTCCAACAACTGTTCGTGATGCTTTGGGCCTTGAGGATTTCAATGCTTTCACAATTTCTGTTGGAGATTCTGAGTTGATTCGTATGATGAGAGAAATTGGCTACTCTGGACCACTGACAAAGATTGGTCAATTGAAGCGACCGCTCTTGAGAAAGGAATGGAGTTTCTTTTTCGACTGCATAACAAGGGCGTTCGGGAAAAAGTGCACAAACTGGGATGCAATACCCACTGATAGTCTGCAAATCGGGTATTCTCTTCTTTATGGAAGTAATTTTGATGTTGCTAGGCTAGTTCTAAATAATATAGGTGAGAAAATGACTGAACACAGAGGTGTAGTTGCAAGATTCTGTCAATTGATATTCTCTGAATGTGTTTCTGAAGTAGAGATAGCTGAGAATGATGTGATTCCCTGTTTTAAATTACATAAACGCATATTCTCTGATCTAACTAATAAGGATAACAAGAAAGGGGATGTTGGTGTCTTGTTGCTACCTGAGTCTGTGCAACAATTTCTAGTCCAGTCACAACAACAACAACTCGCAAACTCTGAAGCTGGACCTTCTGTGTCTCAATCACAGAGGTCAAAGAAGTCTAAGTTGAGAGCTGTTAAGTCTGCAAGAGTGAAGCCATCAGAACATGAAGCTGGGGTATCAACCACTGATGGTATGCCTCAGGAGAAAAGGTTAAAGAAAAGAAGAGCCAACAGGGCAAAGTCTGATGATGCTGGTGAGAAGAGTGAAACTGATGATGAAACTCTTCTTCAAAGGAAAAGAAGACTGGTGGCTGCACATCTCTTTGGTGTATCCAATGTAAATGCTGAAGCAGCACCTATGCCTGAAATGGTAAGTGCTGATATAGAAGCTCCTACATCAAAGGCTGATGATGTAGTTGAGGAAGCTGCTGATCATTCTGACAGCAGAGTTTTTGAGAATATGGATTTCTTTGTTGATGAAGATTTGGAAGCACATCCTAGTATCAGTATTTGTGATACTGAGGATGTGGCAGCTGATCAAGCCACCTTAGTGATTGAAGACTCTGTGAGTTCTCACACAGAAGTTCTTTCAGTAAATAATGCACATTCTGAAAAAGGTGAGGAAGTTGCTCAGAGTTTGGAAGTTGTGACAGAGAATGTTGTACAAGATGTTGTTCTACTTGAAGCTCTACAACAGGCTGTTGTTGAGGTTGTTACAAGAGAAGCAGAGGTTTTTGCTCAAACAAACTCTGATATTCCTGAAACTGTTGCAGATAAAGTAATTGATGAAACTGCACAGTTAATTGATGAAACTGCTGAAAATGTTCCTGTTGCAAATGAAGCAGATATTGATGAAGAAGCTGAAAATGATGTTGAGGGTTCTCATTCACACCCTAGTATTCAAGTTGCATTGGCTGATGGTGTCAATACTGATGAAGAAAGAGAGATTAATAGAGAAACTGCTGAGTATTACCAGGATATGTACTACAATAGATGGGCTGCTGCAGATTGTATCTTTTCTGCACAAAGGGCTGCTGATTTTCTTGATGATTCTGTGAAGAAAATTTCAAACTCTGATGTTCTTACAAGTCTAAAGGCCACTGTGGTTCAAGTCAAAGCCTTAAACAATAGGTTTGATGAAACACAAACAGTGGTTACCAATCTTAGGAATGAAGTTGGTATAAGGGATCTTACCTTAAAGACTGATAGGTCTTATTATTCTGCCATGTTCAAGTAGCAAGCCAAGGATTCTGATGAAATTAAGAAGAGGCTTGGGAAAGTTAAGGAGAATCAGACTGCAATGTCTGCACAATTGAATTCTATTTCTACTGCTCTAGAATTGCTGACATCAGTACTACTTTCTGATGATGTCAAAAAGGGGGAGAGTGTACCTAATGACAAATGCAAAGACACTCAAACTCTGAGACGGAGGGATGATTCTGCTGATGGTGGAAGCAAGGAAACTGAGAGGAAGCAAATTTCTGCTCAAGGGCAAAGAAGATCAAGATTAAATTCTGATAGGTTGACAAACTCTGGTAAAGGAATCTCAAACTCTGCCAGTGGTTCAAGACTTAAGAGTTTAATTATTTCAGCCAATCCATCTACTGATGAAGAAATTGCTACAAAAATGTTTCTAGAAGAACATGGTAATGAAGCTACAGTTGAAGACATGGAAGCTGAAATGCTGAGTCTTGCTGAAGAGCATGAGAAGAAATTGAAGGATGGTACTTACAAAAAGAAAGCTGTCAAGGCTCCTAGAAAGAAAGAAACTGGAATTTCTATCAAAGAGAATACTCAACAGAGTTTGCAAAACTCAAGGAAGCCTGTGATAGCAAACACTGATAAGGGCAAGGGTAAACTGGTAGAAGAAGGACAGTTACCAAGGAAGAATTATTCAACCTCTGACAATGCTCATGTTGTGCAAACTCAACTAGCACCTCAACTCCAAGGTACTTTTAGAAGACCTATACTTCCTGAAACTCTGAAGCCAGAAACTGTTAACTTCTCAGAAACCAGAACTGTATTGGGTAAAGAATCTTATGATAAATCTGGATTAGGTTCACACAGGGAGAAGAGAATAAAAAACAGGCCTGGAGATCAATCATCACTGACAGTATCTGGTATTATTACTCAAGAGAGTCTTGATATGCTAGAATCTGTTCAGATGATATTTCATAAAGTGTTAAAGAAAGAGTTTTTGTTGTATTTTATGGCTGATGGAAGAGTTTACAAGGTTGCAGAGTCTGACATCAATCTCAAATCTTATGAAGAATTGGAGTATGTTCTGTATTTGTTAAAAGTCAAAAATAGAAGTACTCATGATGCTGCTTTAGTTATCAGAGAAAGGATGCTGAAATCAAAGATAATGCTTGGAGGAGGAGTCTCGAGTGCATATATTCCTAAGTACAGAGATGCTTATGGAAAGATTGTAGAAATGAAAAGAAATAGTGCAAGACTAAGGACTGATCTGGGAGTTAAAGTCTTAGAATTCAATCTAGAATCTGATAAATCATATTTTATTAGGCTAGGGAATGAGACGAGGAAAAATTTCATCTATTCTTTGAGAGCTGCAATTTATCAGACTGGAGAATCTGATTCAGAATTGAGAGAATTGAAGAAAGTTATGATTGAAGAGCTGGAAAAGGCTGAAAGAAGACTTCTCATAGATTATCTCAGAACTGTTCCTGATATTCAAGAAATCAAATAAAGTCTGACTGTAAGTTTTTAAAGTTTTCTGTTCTAAGTTAAAATTAAACTCTGTTATGATTAAACACTGCATTTGTTATATGTTTTGACATCATCAATTATCTGTTTAACTTGTACATTTTTATTATGCACAAGTTGGGGGAGATTGTTAGATATAATTGCTGATGTTTGTTTAATCAGTGTTTAAGTAACAGGTACTGTTCAGAGTTTAGCCTGAAGTACTTATCAGAGTTTACTGGAAGCCAGTCAGAGTTTGTTAAAGTCTGACGGGGTGAAAGTTGATTTAGCTGTCGGTGCAAATCATGAAGATTCTAGAAGCAATATATTCTGAAGATGGAAAGAAGCAGAATATATTGATACAGCTAAGGAAACTGGACAGAAGACTGAAGCAATCCTTAATTGATAATAATTGTATAGCTAATTTATAGGAGTATCAATTAGATAAGGATTGTGTAACTGTGTACTATATAAACACAGATAGGTTATCCCTAAAAGGGATGCGAACATAGAATTATTATTCTTGTAACCTAGAAGCTCTTTGTGATTCATTAACATCATAAAGAGAGAAGCTGTTAATACAATTACAGTTTATTGATTCATAAACAGTGTTCTTGATTATTGTTATTCTCATATATATTTGATTATACTGTATTCGGCCTAACATGATTGTTTCGGGAGTATGCAATATAGGCTTAGTGAAGACTTCACGGAATAGCCTTCTTGAGGACTTCACGATCTAGCCTTTTTTGGGGACTTCGCGACATAGCCTTTTTGAGGACTTCGCGACATAGCCTTTTTGAGGACTTCGCGATCTAGGCTTTTTGAGGACTTCACGATCTAGTACATTTTGACTTTGTTGTATCAACACTTCACGATATAAGCCTTGAAGACTTCACGACATAGTTCATTTAGGACTATGCGATTTCAGTACTTCACGACATGGATTTTTTAGGACTTCATGACATAGATTTATTTTGACTTCACGGTATAAGGACTTAGATAAATTTCTGCAACTTATTTCTTCAGGGCCTTATTCATCTCTATCCTGCTACATGAACATTTCTGAACTTCTACCAGGATAATTATTCCATGGCCTATGTACATTCTAGATGCAGGAAACTTACTAATGTAATATCCCATAATAATAAAAGAGTAATAAAAAAGGATTAAATTTTGAAAAAAATAGGATTTAAAATTAAATTAGATTAGTGGGCCTAAAATATGGATCAGATTTGGATACAGTTAATTTGTAGGTCTGGAGTTAGGGTTTTGTATCGTTATATAAACATCTTGTTCTTCTTCCTTGTCCTTGTGTGTAAAATTCGTAGGTCTTTGTCTCTAATAAATCAGTTGTCTTATAAAATTCGTATACAATTCATCTTAAGTCGGAATTCGTTGATTCTGGACTTTTCAGAAAGTTCTTTCAATTTACTACAACTTGTATTTCACACTGTTTTTCCATATTATGCTCTGAACTGTTCTTAAAATCACAAAACAGAAACAGATTTCGTTTTTCAGTTTTTATTCAAGTTCAGCGGACGTTTTATTCAATTCCCGATTCGTCATAAGTCCGATTTTGATGAGTCATATCTTTTCAGAAAGGTATTTTCGTTCTCTACAACTTTCGTCCTTTGAGGTTTTCAAGAAAACATCGTTTAGAGGGTCAAAAAGGTTAAATACAGTTCTGGTCAGAAATGTGTACGTGCTTAGGATGATTTGATTCTTGATTTTTCGCGTTGAGGTAAGTTTCTGATTGTTCTTTCTAGTGTTTTTCGAAACTATGTGTTGTGTGTGTATTTTGATTATATAAACTTGGGCTTAGTGATGATATACTTTGAACATATATGTGTTATTGTATCTATGTGGTGTTTATACGATAATTTTGGGATTCTGATTTGTGCCATGGTTCGTGAAAATATCGAATAAGAATAAGGACCATTGTCGCCGGGTTATAGTGATAGTTTTCTGAAAATTTAGGACCGTTATCACCGGGTTGTAGTGGTCGTGGCATGAATTGTGGGTTTCGAGTTATTATTGTTATGTGGTATCGTATTTATCGAATAAGAATAAGAATATGTGAATTGACAGTTATGTATTGTGTATCGTTATTGTTTCGTATTGAATATCGTATTATCTTGTATGTATACTTGTTATTTGCCCGACTAGTTGGATCGATTGGTTTCTTGCTGGGCTGTATGGCTCATTCCTTACAATTTTCAGGTTCGAGTTAAGATCGAGTGGATGTGCTTTCGAGTTCGAGGATCTTAGGTTTGGATTAGTTTGGCTTGGATTGTCAACGTTAGCTGCGCTTTTGTAATAGTTATCTTTGTAATAGATTTTTTTGTTAATAAAATGAGTTTTATTTCATTTTTGGTTTAGATTTAATAGTCCGAAAAGTCGGGCTGTTACAACTAAGCTCATTATAACTCTGAGCATACAAGATAAATCTAAGTACATGAAAACAAGACAAGTACAATGGAGACCTATACTATATCCCAATGAAAGAAATCACTAGGTCATGTAGAGTGACATAGTCACAAAGTGTAGGCTTGTTAATAGTGGTATTCAGACATGTCTTGAGCCTAACACTAGCGCCTAGACGCCGATTAATCGGACGCCTATGCCGATCTTTAGAATGATAATGCACACACAGAGGGGTGAATATGTGTAAATTGCTAACTATGGTCAATTTTAAATTTTACCGAGAAACAGCTTACTGAATTCAATTTATGTAGACACAAATGGTAAGCTAAAAGTAACTAAATGCAGTGCAGTAAGTAAGGTGTGGAAATGTAAAGAACACAAAGATCTTTTAACCAGGTTTGACCCCTAATCCACTATGGTCCCTTACCAACCTCGTAAGAGAATATATTATTTATCAAACAATAAAACGATTACAAGATACAATAATATGCCACCATTTACCCAACTGTTGACAAATGGCTTGTCGAACAACCTGTTTCTGAACCTGCCCTCTAAGCTGTACTCTGAGTATACTTCTCTAGTATAATTCACCAAACCCTATGTTCCCTTGCCAATTTATTCAGCAACCAACAAGTTACACTTGAACACTACAAATCAATAGAATGAATACCACTCAAACCTATAGACTCTCTAATATATCTCAAGTATATAATATATTAAGAGCTCGAGAGAATTTTTAAGAATATAGCAATGAAAGTCTTGAGTTGAAAATGTTCTTGTTGCACTGATAGTCACACACCCAAAAATCAGAACAAGAACGGGTATCTAAAAACTTTACATATAACGTTAATAAATTAAGCTAACAACTTGCAACGTTCGAATTTAATTCAACGTTCAAATTAGTTAGAATTGTTTGTAACATTAATATAAATGTTAGACAGAAGAAGGGATAGAAACGTTCAAAAACAATTTCTTCTGAAATAATGGAGATAAAAATCGTATAGGAGAGTTTTGAATAAAAGATAGTATTTTACTTAAAATCAACTCCTATATTTTAGGAAAACAATTTTACTAAGTCAAAGAGTTTTGTTTGAGAACCCTAATATATTTAGTATATGTATTATATATTATAGAGTCCTTACAAAATGTCTATTTGAAGTTCCTGAAAATTCTCCACGTTTATAGCACTTCCGGCTTATCTTCTGGTAACACTGGACAGACGACTTTGGCTTGCTATTTGTGAAAATCCTGAAAGCAATTAGCTTGCCAAACTGACTTAATTAAGTACCATCAACACATTGTTTATACATAATGATAATCATATCAGTGAGTAAGATCCTACAAAACAAAGTTACTGCAAACAAAGTAGCATGTTGTTTATATCATCAACCAAACAATCAGCTTACCAAGTGTTATCATCAAAACTAAAAGAGTTTCATGGAACACCGAAATGAAATGATAATCTTAATAAATAAATAAATTTTTCTGATTTAAAGGTATTTACTATTTAAATTTACTAGTATATTAATATTTTTGGATTGAATTACAATTAATCTACGTATCTTAATATTTTTAATGTGTATGAAGATTTATATGATCTCAGAAAATATTAAATATTTTACTCTTTACCTAAATATTACTACAACCGTCCCATTTTATCCGTACTCTTTCTTTTCGCACACATTTTAATGCGCTCATAAAAGGTACTTGTAAATTAAAAAAATTTATTTTTTTGTAAAGAATATATAAGGTTATATTTTTATACAAAACAAAAAAATCGAAAAAAAATATTTACAACTATTTTTTTCGAGCGCATTGAAATGCGTGAAGAAACAAGTGGTTGACATAAATTAGGACGGAGGTAGTAATAAATTTATCAAAACTAATATAAATTATTCCTCACTTCATCTTTTTTATAGATAGTTAACAAATCTAAAAATAAAATTTGATTTTGTTAGAGTAGTTGTGATGAAATGAACTTATTTCAAAATATAAATTTTATTTCTTTGCTGCTTAGTATAAATTTTTGTAAGTTCAAAAACATAGACATTTAGGTTTTAGATGATAGCTACATAACTATAATCTTTTGTTGAATAAAATGCGACATATTGATGTATTATTTTTGTAAGCATTTAGTGATAAAGAATAGAGTAAAGTGCATTTTGTGTACTCGTACTTTAGTCAAGACACCACTTGCAATACTATAATTTAAAATCGAGCAGTTGCAATATCAATGTTTGTATTTCACTGCACTTTGTTGCATTCCGTTAATTGAGGTTAACTCCGTTATTAATTTAGGGAGTAAATTGCACTTTGTGTACTCGCACTTTACTCTAAAGTGCATTTTGTGTACTCTAAATTTTGAACTAAAGTATTGCAAGTGATGTATTGAGCAAAGTGTGGGTACACAAAATGCACTTTAGAGTAAAGTGTGAGTACACAAAGTGCACTTTACTCCTTAAATTAATAACGGAGTTAACCTCAGTTAACGGAATGCAACAAAGTGCATTGAAATACAAACATTGATATTGCAACTGCTCGATTTTGAACTATAGTATTGCAAGTGGTGTCTTGACTAAAGTGCGAGTACACAAAATGCACTTTACTCTAAAGAATATGTCCAGTGAACACGTGTTTCTTAAAATTTAGAGTGTCGTTTGTTAAAAAAAAAAAAAATCATTACCCGAATAATTTATACTAGCTTTATACCCGTGCAATGCACGAGACGTTTAATAAATTATTTTATTTTAGTATTTTTATAATTTTATTTATTTATTAATATCTTTGTGTATTTTCATAAAAATATAAATTCATTAAGTTAATAATATGTTTTTTCATATGTATATATTATTTCGGTTTATGTTGTACTTCTTGAAATGATAAAAATTATGAATTTTTTATATATATACAAATTCACTAAAAGAATGATTATTTATATGTTTATTCATTGTTTTTATAAATTCAATTTTAATAAATTTTAGTGTAAATATTTAAAATATTAAAATTATACTAATTCTATTATTATTTACTTTTATAGAAATATTATTTTTTATCCAAAGTAGAGCATTATTAATAATTGTAATTGTGTAATTGTTTTATAGTAGAGAGTTTTTAACTTATAGTAGAAAGTTTTTAGCTATGTATGACCCGTTTTATAGTAGAGAGTTTTTAGCTATATAGGACCCGCTGACGACCAAACCAAACCATACAATTTAAGTGCTTTACACTAATTATATATAAAGATATAATTGTATCTCTTTAAATACATACTAGCTTAAAACCCGTGCGATACACAGATTGTTATTAATAATTATTATTTTAATTATTTATATTTTAATATTCTATTAATTTGCATTTGCTAAAAAAATAAGTAGACATGTTAAACTTTTTTAAGTAATTAAAAGTATTAAATAGATTTTAAAATAAATTAATAACTATTTTCCTGTGATATTTTTGGAAAATGAGGGGTTTTAGTAAGGAAAAATAGAAAGAGTAACATGTTTTAGCTGAAAAGGTAAGTGTCCGTGACTTTTTTTTTAAAGGAGAGGATTTTGTTGGAAAGAATAGAAGAGGTAATGTATTTTAGCTGAAAAGGTAGTTGGTTATAAAAATGTTATTATTTAATAATAATTTCTTTAGAAAATGAAAAAAATAGAAAAAGTAACACATTTCAGCTGAAAAAGTGCTCATAATTAAAAGTATGAAAATAGATTTTAAAATAAATAAATAAGGATTTGCCCGTGATATTTTTGGAAAATGAGGAATTTTAGTAAGTAAAAATAGAAAGAGTAACATGTTTTTGTTAAAAAAGATAATCGTCCGTGTTTTTTTTAGAAAAATAGAGGATTTTGTTAGGAAAAAAATAAAAAAAGGTGATGTATTTTAGCTAAAAAGATAATTGGTTATAAATAATGTTATTATTTAGTGATAGTTTTTAAAAAAAAAAATAAGTAAGGGTAATTAAGTAAAATCACTAAGTACCGTCCGTCCGTCCGACTATCAAACTTTTAATGTTTCATCTTTAATAAAATAGCTTAAAACATGTGCGATGCACGAATTGTTTTTAATAATTGTTAATTTTATTATTTATATTTTATATTTTATTAATTGCATTTTTTTAAAAAAACATTAAGCGCGTTAAACATTTTTAAATAATTAAAAGTATTAAAATGGATTTTAAAATAAATAAGTAACGGTTTGTCCGTGATATTTTGGAAAAAGTGGGGTTTTAGTAAGAAAAATAGAAAGTAACATGTTTTCGTTGAATTTTAAAATATAAAAGTAACGATTTACCCGTGATATTTTTGAAAAAAGAGGGGTTTTAGCAAGAAAAATAGAATAGGTGACATGTTTTAGTTGAAAAAGGTAATGGTCAATTAAAAGTATTAAAATAGATTTTAAAGTAAATAAGTAAGGTTTGTCAGTGATATATTTGGAAAAAGAGAGATTTTAGTAAGGAAAATAGAAAATATAATATGTTTTAGCTAAAAGGTAATTGTCTGTGATTTTTCTAGAAAAAGAGGGAAAGGTAATTGTCAATTAAAAGTATTAAATAGTTTTTAAAATAAATAAGTAAGGGTTTTCTCGTGATATATTTGAAAAATAAGGGATTTTAGCAAGGAAAATAGAAAAAGTATCATGTTTTAGCTGAAAAGGAAATTGTCCGTGATTTTTTTAGAAAAAAATGGTAATGTATTTTAACTGAAAGGGTAACTGATTATAATAATTTTTATAATAATTAAATAAACAATTAAATAAGGCAAATATCGTATCAAAAAACAGGTACCAAAAAACAGGTACCAAAACTTTCAATGTTTCGTTTTTAATAATATGTTATAGATAGAGAGATAGATCTATAATATTAGTATTTTATGCTACTAAATAGAATATCCCGTGATATTTTTGAGATTTTAGTTAGGAGAAATATTAGTTAGAAAATATAAAAAAAAATATAAGTTTTGGAAAAAAAAGCTAATTGGCTAGTTATTAATAATTATAATATTATTATTTTATTTTATTAAATAAAACTGTTTGAGATATTTTTGGAAAATGAGAGGTTTTATTTAAGAAAAATAGATAAGTAGAAATTTTAGTTATAAAATATAAAAAAGAATATACACTTTGGCTAAAAATTGTAACGGGTTAGTTATTAGCAATTATAACTTTATTATGTTATTTTATTAAATGAAACTGTCTGCGATATTTTTGAAAAATGAGATGTTTTAGTTAGTAAAAATAGAAAAGATACTCTATATAATAATTTTAATATTTTATCTAACGGTTCTCATCGATTTGATCAGAAATATCTAACGGCTACGAATGGAGTGACCAGACTACAAAAATTTTCAGAACCCGACTCTAAAACTTTCAATGTTTCGTCTTTAATATAATAATAAGGCTTGTGCTCAAGTGAGAACCCAATTAAAATGAGAACTGAAATCTAATCTCAGCCCTCAATTTTATATTAAAACTTTTAATCACAACCGTCCCTTTAATCCCACTCACCCATCCATCCACCCATTTTATCTACTGCCACACCCACTTGCTCTCATTTCACTTCTCTCTCTCTAAATTACACACACTTACTGTATCTGTCTTCTCTCTGCCACCATCTACACTTCAACACACCTTTACATACACAAACATATATGTATACACCTCTAAATTCACGAGCTCTCAATCGACTCCAATTACAATGAAGTTTCTGGTCATCGTCATCATCATCACTTGCTCTTATCGACCCAGCCTCGTCGTCGGCATGTCAATCTCATCACTTGCTGCCAATAGTGATTTTTATTAAAATTATGGTGATTTTTGTGATTTTATGTTGTTACAGAGTTGTTTTTTTTTTTATTTATGTCTGGAAATTTTGTGATTTTGTGTAACCGTTTGGTTATTTATGCTATTTTTTTGGTGTTTTGTCGATGAAATTTGGTGATTTTGTATATAATGGAGGTTAATGGATGGTATTGGCATGTAAATCTTTATAATTTTGTTTTATTTTTTACGATTTTTATTTTATTTTGATGATTTTTTTTATTTTGATGGTGGTATGCGTGTGTATTGGTGGTGGTGATGACGGAGTGATGTTGAAGGTGGTGATTAGTGGTAATTAGGGCGGCGGTGGTACTGATTCTGCCGTGATAATTTTTTTATTGATCACCAGTGATTTTTGTATAATTATGACCGGAATTAGTGAATATTTTCTGGTTGATTGTGGTGGTTTAATTGTAGTAATTTTTTGATTATGGTGATTTTTATTAAATGTGGTGATTTTTAGATGGTAGGAGGTGGGTGGTGGCCGGAGTTACTGACCGGAGATGGTGGTGATTTTTGTTTGACGATGGTGATTTTTGTTTGACGGTGGTGATTTTTATGATGACGGTGATTATTGTTAGTCGCCGGAATTGGTGGTCGCCGGTGACCGGAATTGATGGTCTTCGGTGACTGGAGGTGGTGAAATATTAAAAGATTAATAAAATTAATAAATGATGGGAGATGAATATAGACTTTATAAATTAATGGATATGATTAGATCTCATATCTCACTCACAATAAGTAAGTTTCTCAATAGAGCGCGACTCATAATAATAATATAGATTTTACATTTGACAAATATAATGATCAAGTTAAAAATAAAATATCATTTTGAAAACCCGCACTCGAGTTCACATTTTAAGACAACATTAATCTTCTAATTCACATATCGCATTTCAATTTGAACATCTGAATATACAAGGACTCTAGTCAATTTGAATCGTAATAAACATCTTAAGATGTCCAATTTACTAATCCTATTGCATAGGAGTATTATTTAAATGTTTTTAAATCCTATATAAAAATTGAGGTCTAATAATTGTTTTGAACAAATAGAAATTTTGAATTAAAAAAGGGTTATGGAGCAAAAAAACCCTTATATTATAAGTTCCGGAATAAATAGACCTCTGTGATTTAAAATGGATTATATATGCCCTTAACATTTAAATTGGTGGTCGAGAAATATCCTTCTTGTCATATTTTTCTTAACCGTATTTGGAAATTAGTTTAAAATTGAAACAACTTAATATTCTTTTGATAAACAATATAAAATTTAACATTTAAATTGTATATTTAAATTAATAAATTGTATAATATGTAATTACACTTAAAATAAATTCAATAAAAAATTTAATAAATTTTGCCATTATATCTCATTAGCTTTTAATTTCATGATAAAGTAAATAGCCTCATAAAATTTCAAATAAATTATTATTATATTATACCAATATTAATTTGAAATATATTAGTTGTAACGGTTTATATTCACATATTAGTATAGATTTCATTATTTTAATGTTAGAAACAAGTCGGCTAACATTTAATTATTTTTCTAAGTAATTAAAATTAAATCATATTTTAAAATTAAACTTTGAGAAATTATTAATGATGCCATCCTATAAAATTAAATTATAGAATTATTACTTATCATCATAATTTATAGTAATATATACTAATTATAAGTTTACATCGAATTAAAGTTAATATTATTAAGTTATTTTTAATTTTAAATGTATTTCTAATTATGGTTAAAAAAAATTTAACTAGAAGGGGTTTTTTGTGAAACCCTGGTGTTTTGATGATAACACTATAGCAGCAAGCTAGGTTCAGTGTATTGTACTAACATGGTTTTGCAGGAGATAAATTCTATGTATTTTTTAACAAAACATGTTGTAGCAGCTAGCTGGCAAAATAACTTTCTGTGCAGGTAGCAAGCTGGCAGAGAAATTTTGTATGCAGGCAGCAAGCTGGTAACACTTTCAGCAGATAGAGTTTCAGTCCTATTTTATAGGAAATCTTCTAGGAACTGAATTGTAAGGACTCTATCAGTTATATAAGTCGTGTGTATATATATGAGCTCAAATAATTTCGAATTTATTTTCATATATATATAATTCCTATATTATAGGAAGTTGTTTATAAACGTTTTATCTTTTAACAACTTCTATTTTATTGGGCTTTTAAAACCAGTTGAACGTGTCTTCTTGACGTTCTTATTCTCTCTATTCTTCTGGTTTCTAAACGTTATTTTTATGAACGTTGGGCTTGAATTAATCAAGGAACAAAAACGTGAGACTTGGTAGTCAAGACCGTTGGTTGTTGGATTAATTCAAAATCATTTGTTCATTATATAAATACTTGTGTGTTTTTCATTCTCAGTGGTTGGACGACATTGAAAAGAAAACACAAGTATTCTTGAACTGATTTGATACATTCTTTTATATATTTTTGAGCTCTAATATATATTACATCTTATATCTTTGATTAGAGTTCATATATTCAATTGTAATTGATTATACTTGTATTGTTCAACTTGTAAGTTGGTAGTTGCTGGTTTTGTGAGCTTGGGAAACAAGGGTTCAAGGAACTTGATAGCTAGAGGAGTTTATACTTGGGTTAGTATAGTACTTAGAGAGCTGCGTTCAAGGAACAAGGTGTTTCAGCAAGCTGCAAACAGTAACTGGGAGATCAGGGAGATATATTATTGTATCGTGTAGTTGTAATTCACTTTGATAAATAATATATTCCTTTGCCGTGTTGGTAAAGGACCAGGACGTAGACCTATAGGAGATAGGGGTCGAACCTGGCTAAAATTGCTGTGTGTTCTTTATTTTCTGCACATATTTTATTATGCTTTGAACTACGTAGCTAGCTGCCACTCTATATTCTGTAAACTCAGTAAGCTGCCAGACAGCAAAAACAGACTGATTTTTGTTTTTTCAGTCACATAACTTGGTAATAATTAAAATCGGTCATTGTTAGTCATAACACCTATTCACCCCTCCCCTCTAGGTGTTGATTCTCAATTGGTATCAAAGCTTTGGTGTACTAACATTTCTGTAACAGGAAAGTACAGATCCTATGGCACACTTTTATGTAGAGGGAGAATCATTAAACATGCCACCACTTCTCAATGGGGCAGAAAATTATGATTTATGGAGACTAAAGATGAAGGTGTTCTTGAGCAGAAATCCATTTGAGTGGAGAGTCGTTAAGGATGGTCCATTCACTTTTTTGGATAATAATGGCAAGACAAAAGATGTTGATGATCTTACCGAGGCAGAATTGATGAAAACAAGCTATGATGGAAGAGCAAGGTACACACTAATATGTGGTCTTTCAAATTCAGATTTTGACAAGGTTTCTTCATGTAGCACAGCAAAGGATATATGGGATACCTTAAAAATGCATTATAAAGCTACAACAAAATCAGAGGAAGAATGTTTCAAGTCAAAGCAGCAAGCTGCCTCAAGAGACAAAAACAAAGCAAAGGCTCAAATCACTTGGAGTGAAGAGGAATTTAATTCCAATGAAGACTCAAGCGAAGATATGCTAAATATTGCATTGGTTGGCATTGATGATGATATGGTTCGAGGAAACACCGAAGAAGTCCTTGTAAATAGTGATGTATCACATTCGAACTCCGATGTTGAATCTAGTGCGGTAAACTCATTTTAGTTTAACATATCTTCTGAAAATATTATATTGGAATCACTAACCATGCAGGAACATAGTAATATATCTATTGTAGAGTTCATGGAATTAAAGAATGAGAACAATGAGCTTGAAAAGAAAAATGCTTCTCTTCGAAAGATCATTTCTGATCTTATGGCTGAAAAGACTCCATCAAGCAATCATGAAGATCTCATTTCTGATCTCAAGGGAAAGCTAACACAACTTGAGGGGTTCAACAAATTACTTCTCAAAAGAAATTATACATTGATGAAGGAACTCAGCGAGCTGCGTGCAGAAATTGAAGCAAGAGATGTATGTCTTAAGACATTCAAAATCAGAGAATCCATCTCAATTGAAGCTACTCAACAAGCTGAGAAGATAAAAGAATTAGAAGCTGAAGTTGCAAAGCTTGAGAAAGGCATGGGAAAATTTGTTCAAGGAGAGGAAGTATTAAAGACTATTATGAAACAAACAAAAGTTCCTATGGATAAAGAAGGACTTGGAATGGCTTCTACATCAAAGACTAAGGCTTTTCAATATGAAGGCAAACAGGGTATACCATATAATTATGCTATGCCGTGGAAAATTTGCTACAAATGTGGAAAGAAAGGTCATTTGTCACACCACTGCCCGACAGAGAACACTAAGCCAGCAAGCTGGAACAGACAGACTGCTTCTGGGCAGCAAGCTACCAGAACAAGGAGAACAGGAAATCGAGCATCCAAAGTGGTCCAAATGTGGATCAAGAAATCTGAATTGAATGTTCTTTATGTTTTATCAACTAACCATGCTGGACCCAACAAAATTTGGGTACCAAAACGTTGAGATGTTTGTTCTTTGTTTTGTAGGTATGTCTTGTGGTCAAAGTCAATGTAAATCAATGGATATTGGATAGTGGATGTACAAGACATATGTGTGGTGACAAATCTCAGTTCCTTAGCCTCAAGATGAAAAGGGGTGGTAGTGTTACAATTGGTGATAGCAAAACACTCCGTATACTTGGCAAATGAACAATTGGTAATAGTAACATTTCTATTGATAAAGTACAATATGTTCAAGGTCTTAAATATAATTTGCTTAGTATAAGTCAGTTATATGATGATGGACATACTGTTGTTTTTGATAAAGAGAAATGTACTATTAATGTTGGCATTAACAAAGTCCCCCTAGTTGCTAGAAGGGAAGGAAATATATATATGTTGGACTTTGAGATGCAGGAAGTAGGCTGCTGTTTAGCTACTGTGGATACAAACCCAGATCTTTGGCATAAAAGGCTAGGACATGCTCATATGGACTTACTCAGCAAGCTGTCTACAAAGAAGCTAGTTAGAGGACTACCCAAATTGAAGTATGTCAAGACGGAAACCTGTTCGGCTTGTCAATTAGGCAAACAAGTCAGGACTCCACATAAGTCAAAGACAATGGTATCATCTACTAAACCTTTAGAGCTTCTCCATTTGGATTTATTTGGTCCGGAAGCATATAAAAGCATTGGAGGTAAACAATATGCATTTGTTATTGTTGATGATTACTCTAGATATACATGGGTATTGTTTCTTCGTACTAAAGATTGTGCTTTTAGTGAATTTGAGAAGCTAATCACCTTACTTGAGAACAAGTTGAATACAAGACTTGTAGGTATAAGAAGTGATAGAGGAGGTGAATTCATCTCAAAAGGCTTCCTTGATTATTGTGAGGAAAGAGGTATTTCACATGAATTCTCTGCTCCAAGAACCCCACAGCAAAACGGAGTTGTGGAGAGAAAGAACAGATCTTTGCAAGAAACTGCAAGGACTTTGCTGCAAGAAAGCAAGATGCCAAGAAGTTTCTGGGCAGAAGCAGTCAACACAGCAAGCTACGTTCTGAACAGAGTGCTTATCGGGCCTATTCTCAACAAAACTCCATATGAATTGCTGAGGAATAAGAAGCCAAACATTGGATATTTCAAGGTTTTTGGCTCCAGGTGCTTTGTACTCAAAACTATTGATAGAGATGGTAAATTCGATGCTAAATCTTATGAAGCAATATTTTTGGGTTATTCTTTAACAAGTCGTGCTTATAGAGTGTATAATACATCTAAACGTATTGTTGAAGAGTCTATAGATGTTTCATTTCAAGAGTCTAATGTTGATCTGTCAAGAGATGAGGAAGATATTGCAGGTGCAGGTGATGACAGCCAGCTGCCAGTGACAAATACTGCATCGCAGCAAGCTGCCAACCAGCCTGAGACAACTACAGCAGCTGAAAAGCAAACTGCAACCTCTTCTCCAGTAGATGAAACTATTGCTAAGTTGTCAAAGCTCACCTTGGAAGGTCCAAGAGGTCAAAGATCACAAGAAAAGATGCCTATATATGAAGGTGGTGAAGTTTCTCCTCCATCCAAGCGAATTCGAGTACATGAGGAAGTCATAGCTCAACATTCTTTGCCAAAATCAACAAGAACAGTGAAGAACCATCCTCCAGAGTTGATCATTGGTGATAAATCAGAAGGAATCAAGACAAGGAAGGGTCAAGCCAACTTTTGTGCATTTGCAGCCTTTCTAGCTCAAGAGGAACCAAAGAATGTTAAAGAAGCACTTCAAGATGAGAATTGGATCATGGCAATGCAAGAAGAACTCAATCAGTTTGAAAGATGTGATGTTTGGGAACTTGTGGAGCCACCTAAAGATGCTTCAATCATTGGTACTAAATGGGTCTTCAAGAACAAAGTTGATGAATTTGGTACGGTTACTCGAAACAAAGCAAGACTAGTTGCACAAGGATACAATCAACAAGAAGGAATAGATTTTGAGGAAACTTATGCCCCGGTTGCAAGGCTTGAATCAATACGGATGCTACTTTCATTTGCGTGCTTCAAGAAGATCAAGCTACATCAAATGGACGTGAAAAGTGCATTTCTTAATGGATTCTTAAAGGAAGAAGTTTATGTCAAGCAACCCCCTGGTTTTGAGAATGAGCAATTTCCAAATTATGTTTTCAAGTTGAAGAAGGCATTATATGGATTGCGGCAAGCTCCTAGATCATGGTACGAAAGGTTAAGTAAGTTTTTGATCAAAAATGGATTCATTCGAGGTAAAATTGATCCCACATTATTTACTAAACATAATGGTACTGATATTTTAGTTGTACAAATATATGTGGATGATATTATTTTTGGATCTACTAATGATGATATGTGCAAGTGGTTTTCTAAGTGTATGCATAGTGAATTTGACATGAGCATGATGGGACAACTTAATTACTTTTTGGGACTTCAAATTAAGCAAACTCCAGAGGGTATTTATGTGCATCAATCCAAGTATATCAAGAATCTACTCAAAAGATTTGGATTTGAAACTATCAAGCCGAAATCAACACCAATGACTCCTGCCAGCAAGCTGACAGCAGATGAACAAGGTATAGATGTTGATGTTCGCAAGTATAGAGGTATGATTGGTAGTTTATTATATCTTACTGCTTCTAGACCTGATATAATGTATAGTGTTTGTGTATGTGCGAGATTTCAATCTAAACCAAAAGAGTCTCACTTGAGTGCGATTAAAAGAATATTCAAATATTTGAGTGGCACAATTACTCTTGGTTTATTTTATCCAATCACAAATGCTTTTGATCTTGTTGGGTTTAGTAATGCAGATTATGCAGGTTGTCAAACTGATCGCAAGAGTACAAGTGGTGTTTGTGCATTTTTAGGACAGAGTTTGGTGTCTTGGCAAAGCAAGAAGCAAGCTTCTGTTGCATTATCCACTGCAGAAGGTGAGTATTTAGCTGCAGGAAGCTGCTGTGCCCAAATTCTTTGGATGATACAAACACTCAGGGACTATGGCATCAAATGCGACAAGATTCCAATTTATTGTGACAATACAAGCACAATAAACATTTCAAAAAATCCGGTGAATCACTCAAGAACGAAGCATATTGATGTTCGACATCATTTTTTGAGAGACAATGTTGCAAAAGGAAAAATTGAGCTACTATTTGTTTCTACAGAATACCAGCTAGCTGACATCTTCACTAAGCCATTGGCCGAAGAAAGATTTTCTGTTCTTCGTAGGGAAATTGGCATGTGCAATGTCTAGACAGCAAGCTGCCTACAATTGTCTGGTAATATTAGCTCACTTAACATGATAATCCATGCTGATTTGAATTTTATATTATTGATAACATGTGAATAACCTTTTTGATGAATAAGGGGGAGAAAATTCAGGATAATTGCATGTGTGATTTAGGGGGAGTTTTTAGTTACTCTTTGGGTCACATGTTTTTAATATGAATTTATGCTAATGCTAAATTTTAATGTGATGCCATGAAAATATGTTTAGCTGCTTGGATAGAATGCTAATTTTTTTGCAGGGGAAACATAATTTTAGGGGGAGTATTTTGCTCCTGAATATTGTTGTGTAATCATCAAAAAGGGGGAGATTGAAACCCTGGTGTTTTGATGATAACACTATAGCAGCAAGCTAGGTTCAGTGTATTGTACTAACATGGTTTTGCAGGAGATAAATTCTATGTATTTTTTAACAAAACATGTTGTAGCAGCTAGCTGGCAAAATAACTTTCTGTGCAGGTAGCAAGCTGGCAGAGAAATTTTGTATGCAGGCAGCAAGCTGGTAACACTTTCAGCAGATAGAGTTTCAGTCCTATTTTATAGGAAATCTTCTAGGAACTGAATTGTAAGGACTCTATCAGTTATATAAGTCGTGTATATATATATGAGCTCAAATAATTTCGAATTTATTTTCATATATATATAATTCCTATATTATAGGAAGTTGTTTATAAACGTTTTATCTTTTAACAACTTCTATTTTATTGGGCTTTTAAAACCAGTTGAACGTGTCTTCTTGACGTTCTTATTCTCTCTATTCTTCTGGTTTCTAAACGTTATTTTTATGAACGTTGGGCTTGAATTAATCAAGGAACAAAAACGTGAGACTTGGTAGTCAAGACCGTTGGTTGTTGGATTAATTCAAAATCATTTGTTCATTATATAAATACTTGTGTGTTTTTCATTCTCAGTGGTTGGACGACATTGAAAAGAAAACACAAGTATTCTTGAACTGATTTGATACATTCTTTTATATATTTTTGAGCTCTAATATATATTACATCTTATATCTTTGATTAGAGTTCATATATTCAATTGTAATTGATTATACTTGTATTGTTCAACTTGTAAGTTGGTAGTTGCTGGTTTTGTGAGCTTGGGAAACAAGGGTTCAAGGAACTTGATAGCTAGAGGAGTTTATACTTGGGTTAGTATAGTACTTAGAGAGCTGCGTTCAAGGAACAAGGTGTTTCAGCAAGCTGCAAACAGTAACTGGGAGATCAGGGAGATATATTATTGTATCGTGTAGTTGTAATTCACTTTGATAAATAATATATTCCTTTGCCGTGTTGGTAAAGGACCAGGACGTAGACCTATAGGAGATAGGGGTCGAACCTGGCTAAAATTGCTGTGTGTTCTTTATTTTCTGCACATATTTTATTCTGCTTTGAACTACGTAGCTAGCTGCCACTCTATATTCTGTAAACTCAGTAAGCTGCCAGACAGCAAAAACAGACTGATTTTTGCTTTTTCAGTCACATAACTTGGTAATAATTAAAATCGGTCATTGTTAGTCATAACACCTATTCACCCCTCCCCTCTAGGTGTTGATTCTCATTTTGAACCATCTATTTTAACATATTTTAATTTAGAGGGGTGTATATGCTCCTACACCTAAATTACAAAGATGTTTTTGCTCCTTAACCAATTAAAAAAAACCAAATTTTCAAATAATAGAAAAAGTTTGAAATATTGATAGAAATACTTAATTTTTTGAATTTTTTTAAAAATATAATTTTAGTTGGAAGTGAGTTGACAAATATTGCAAATAGGGATGACAACGGGTTGAATCAGGTTGGATTTCTGAGATATCCAAATCCAAATATTTTTTTGAAATCCAAATCCAATCCAAATCCAATTGGATTTTAAAATTGAAATCCAAATCTAATCCATCGGGTTTCGGATCGGATTTATCCAAATCCAAAATTTCAAATTTCAAATAAACAAAAATTAACTTCGTATCAACTTTTTTTTTGAACCGAAAATTCATGGAACTTTACTTTTAAATAAAAAGTACTTTACGGTACAAATTTATTTTTTTTACAAATTCTTATGAAATACAATTAAAGTTTCGACTTTAGAGTTTTAATCCACAAATTAAAACAAACACGAGATACTAGAATAGAAATTTAAAAATTCATTAAATGTTAGGGAGAACCAAGCATGCAGCAAATTGCTATCAACTGCAAAAGTGTTCAATCCCTAGAAGTATGAGACTAATTGATATGATTCTATGAGTGTTAGTGTTATGTAATGTAAGTAGGTATTAGACAATTGGGTCGAGTACTAGATATGGATGAATTATGGATATAATAAATAATATAACAAAAGTGTAAATTAAAATTGAAAAAGTAATACTAATTTATATATAATATAATATATATATAATTGGATTATTTTTCGGGTTTGGATCGGGTTTTGGATTGACAGGTGATCCAAACTCATTCAGATTTAAAAATTGGATCCAAATCCAAAATATCGGGTTCGATAAAATTTAATCAAGTCAGAATAAATCGAGTATCCATCGGATCAGATTTTTCTGACATCATCCTGGAGTTATAAACGGGATTGCAACTTGTAAATGGGGTTGAAATTTTTTATAAATAATTTTTATAACGGGTAATTTTGAAAAATGGCTTATTGAGTACCGAATCATTCAATCGATTCTCAGTCGTGCAGTTGATTTGAAGAGTATATCCTTCTTGGAGCTATACAAAGTTGTTCTAGGGCACCTAAACTAAACCCTTTCCCGCCTAATTCTAGGGTTTTGTTTATATTGGCCCCCCCCCCCCCCCCCCCCCAAATCAATTCAATTCGAAATGGGTGCAAACCACAAAGAATTGATAGATCAAGTTGACGGAAATCAACTTGTCTCTAAAAACTACCAGTTTTGCCGTATCGGTGAACCTATATCCATCGATTCCGATGTCGGTTCCGGTATTTACGATCTCGAAAAGCCTCCCTCGCAGCCTCTGGCGCTTTCTGAACGCTTCGGACTCCTCTTTATCGCCCATTCCACCGGTAATTATACATATATGTCTCTAATTTAAGTACACGCGTGTGTTCTCTTTTTAATTTATTTTTACTTTGATGTGTAGGTTTTTGTGTTGCCAAGACACGAGACGTAATTGATGCGTCCAACAAGAGCCAAGGTAGAGCCTCGGTACAGGAGTTGAGTGTGGTGGATGTACCAATTGGGAAGGTTTCGATACTGGCTTTGTCTGCTGACTCGTCGACACTTGTTGTTTCGGTTGATGATTCTGCTCATCTTCATTTCTTCTCGGTTACTGACCTGCTTAAAAAGGTAGTATGTTTGTGCATTATGATGAATTTTCAATGTCATTATAACGCCAACTCCTAGCTGAGTCTCGTAGTGTATGTGATTTTAATCTAGCAAAGACCTACTTGTAGCTACAGTTTAGAAACTGTTTGCTTGTTATTCTGCTGTTGTACATATTTATATATAAACTGAAGTGTTCTAGTGTTTGTGTTTGTGATTGTAATAATGCGGTTTAACTTCCTGAAAATTGATGATTTTCATGGCCTAAGGAATGAAAAGAAAGTTTCGCAGCTTATTATTTATTCATTTATAATTCCTTTAAATATTGTATACAATTAGTTTTTGAGGTCTGGTCTCGTCTAAACACAAATAAGCTTCAGTAAGGTAATGTAATAATGTTTGTATTGGTACCTTGCAGGAGCGGAAGTCTTCTTTCTCCTGCTTGGTTGAGGACTCTAGTGGAATCAAGGACATAAGATGGACTAAGAATATGGACCAAGAATATCTTGTTCTTTTAGAAAATGGGAAGTTATATCATGGGCGTGGTCAAGATTATCTTAAGAATGTTGCAGACGATGTTGATGCAGGTTTGTCTTGGAACACGGGTTGCAGTTATTAATACATGTCTACAACTAGCTTCTTCCTTTCTCTATTTGATTCTGAGATACTTTCAAACAACGCTGGTAAAATTATTTTATTGAAAAAAAGGATGAAATAATATCAGACACTATGAACCAATTGTCTCCTTTTTTATGTTATCAATTATGCGGGTTATCATTAATGTGGAATAAAATCTGATTCTGAGTCTTTAGTTGATTATGCTTCATTTTATTGCAATGCACAGTTGAATGGAGTATGAGAGGTGATGTTTTTGCTGTGGCAAGAAACAAAGTTATTAGCATTCTATCTTCAAGTTTTGCTGAAAAACTGAGCATGTCTTTATCAATGAAGTCAACTGTTGGAGATCCTGATGTTAACAGCAGCATGAAAGGTATTTTAACCTGTTAATACAACTACAAGTATATTCTTGCACTTCTATTTCTCAAGGTAGAACACACATGGCGGAGTTCTTAGCATCAGCTGTCGACAAATACATTTCTATAGTATCAAGTTGTTTCTCTAAACGATTATTTTTTCTGGCATAAGTAGTTACTGAAATCTTTTTTGAATTTGACTCTTTATATTTAAGTGGTAGCGGGACCCCCTTGTGCTTAGTCGACAAGTGGAAGCTAAATTAAGATATGATTATATGCTGCAAAAAAAAGGTTCAGTTTATCAAGTAATTAATTTTATGACCCATAAATATTAATCTATTTTATTTTAGTATTTGTTTCTTTATAATAATTATAATTTTAATCTCAGGTAATAGGCAATTTTTTTACTTAAAAGTGGATATATTTGTCGAGAGAAAAAACACACATGTGTATTTAACAACCATGATATTTTTTTTCATCTTGAATTCATTATAATAAGTACCTATTGAACCAATACTTGGTAGTTTATGTAATTGTTAGTATTTATCAGCCGTAAAATTTACTACATATAACCTTAAATTTTATTCATGTACTTTCCTTTAACCGCTTCCTAAAAGTTTTCTAACAGGCTATGCCAAATCACTATGAATTAAGTATGCTTTGTTAATTTAAATGTTCCTCTGATTGGAGAATTTACAAAAGAAATCAACTATATTGAACTTTATCTTGACGAATTGTCCTTCCATGTTTCATTTTACAATCTTAGTTTTTTAAGAGCATCTTGTGCTTGCTTTTACGATTGCTAATATTGAAAGTGTATAAAAATTGTCTGTATACATATCCTGTCTATTCTTTTTTAATATATGTTTCCCCTGTCAGTTGATTCCATCAGGTGGGTTCGTCCAGATTGCATTATTTTAGGGTGCTTTAAGTTAAGTGATGATGGTACAGAAGAGGGATACCTTATCCAAGTTATCGCAAGCCAGGAGGGAGAAATCACTAATGTAAGCACATGATTCCGGCATTTCCCACTATTAAGCTTTGTGATAGACAAGTAAATGCTTTTGTTTCTATTTATGAATCCTGATGGTTATCACACAAGAGGCTATTTATTTTAAACTAGAAGAGTTTTTGTGTAGTGTGTAGTATCTAATAATGTTTCTGTGGATGGTATGCCTTATTGTGTGATTTGAGATACCTATCTGATGGTGTAGTTTATAATATGAAATGATGTTTGGAGTTCAGTCTTCTAAGTTCGTTTCTGGTTTTAATAGTACAATAATAAGACAGGATTAAGGTACAAAGCACAAAGTAATATACAAGTAAAATGACATGTTTAGATTTAAGAAATAAATATGCTCAACTGACTATAACGGACATTAATGCCAATCATCTGGTACTTATGTCCGTGGTAACCATAGAAGAGCACTAAATGCATCTGTGAGTTCTTTTTTTCGTGCTTGGTCACTAGAACAAGAATGTAGAAATCAGCTCACTGTAGAATGCTTTGTATTATAGATATATTTAAGCAGTTACAAATAGTTTCAAGAGTAAAGATTTTCTGTCCCTTGTCTAGTTCATAACCTCATTATGTCCCTTTAAACTGTTGTTCCTTTCTTCACCTACGTATAAAACCAATACTACTTAATGTGTTACTTTAAAGAGTGTTTAGCATTTGCTCCTACCAAACTTTATGATCCATCATGTGCCCTGTGCTCAATTTTATTAAATAGTGGAGGATATCAAATCAATAGTACCTCAGGAAAAATATCCTACGGTTAACCTTAGGGTCCTTATTCTCATACTTATTTATATCTACATATAATTCTTATAATCCAGAAGCTAAGTACTACAGTGATGTAAATGGAATCACACCTGATATATATATGTTTCTACTTCATTATATTAATATTCAAATTCCATGCTTTTTAAGGAGACAACTCCTATTATCATTCAACTACCAATATTAAGATCATAGAATGCTCTTTTTCGTAGCTGCCTTGTAAAAAAACTACTATTATAATTTATACCCAACTTATTTTTAATTTTCTCTATAATAATATCACAAAACTGTTGAAATATTAGTATTTGAATCCCTTGCTTAGCATGTCCCCACCTTATCTCTAACTCTTTGTAACCCGCGGCAGTAACAGTCCCCCGAGCCTCGGGGCACCACTGATTTTAGTTTAACTGTATGATATTTATATAAATATTCTCACCTATGCTTGGCTTGGACCCATTTTTGCTATAAAAAAGACAGAACTCCTAAACAGAAGGGCTGGATAGGAGGAAGAGACAACGAAATTGAAATAGCTTCCGGAAAGAAGGGGAGTAGACAGGAACATGATTTGTCAAGTTGTCAATTGTAGAAAACCATTCTTTTTCCCTTTCTCACCTTTCTCCAAAGAAAACAGAACACGGACTAAAATGATACTCGAGCTAATAATAAATCCATAACAGCGTTGATGAGTGTAAGTTGGTACTGACATTGATTAACTGACATACCAAGGCCACTAATTTAGGTTTCTAATATATATATTAGATTAGAAAATGTACACATTTACATCTCTCTCTAGTTTTTTGAGAAGTTCTGTTTAATTTTATTTTTTGTACTCTTTAATATAGACTGATTTATTGAATGCTTATTTTCATGCATATTTGTACTCAAGTAAACATAAATCTAAAAAAGTTATGCTTATGTAATATCACCATGAAGACAGGCTATCTTTAAGTATTAGGAATTGGTATCACGATCTTGTATTCATCAACAATTAATGTTACTAATTTACTGCTCTCTCTTAAATTTTTGAGTTCATATTATGCAGCCCTCCTCCACTCCGGTCATATTACTGTTTGATGATGCGTTTCTCGGTTTTATGGTTGATGCCGTGCCCTTTGCTAGTAGTCCACATATGTTCCTGAGTTATCTAGACCGATGGTATGTTTTAATCAATTGACATTTTAAATTGTAGTAATTCTGCATAAATTTCTATTGCATAGGGCATAGGCTATTCTCCAAATAGCTATTTATGTCTCAGTGCTTAAGCAGTAGTGTTTCCAGGTGGCTAAAACATAACATCACTAAAGTTATGGCCAACTTGCAGGTGATCGCGTAGCTATTTAACCTAAAATTTATTGTAGTTAATTACATGTTTAGCTGAGTTGGAGGCTTATGTGTCTCAATTTAACAGTTTTTGTCCAAAGTCAAACTGGTTTAACGACCGTGAAAGTATTATTGTGTTCAATGATCCAATTGTAACCTTCACTTGACTCAGTTACACATAAATAAGCCTTTTAAGTTCGGTTATCCACGTGCAACTTAGTCAAGAGGTGAGTGATATTTTAGCCATTAAACCAGTTTCGTGCTTATTGTACACATTTTTTTGTACATCTTATATACATATTAGAACTCCTCTGGTTTAACTGAATTTCTTGTGGTGATCACGGCAAATTTCACTAATTGTCTTTCTACAAGATAGTATTGAATCCTTGAGATGAGCATAGAGGTCGTGGACAAATCCTGTTGGTAAAATGTACTCCCTCCGTCCCGAAAAGAATGAGCCACTTCTTTTTGCATCATTTCAATGAGCTCGGTTAAAGTACTTGTAAATAATATTTTTTTGATTTTCTTTTTTTGTATAAAAATATAGACCATATATTTTTATATAAATCAAAAAAATGGAAAAAAATTTATTTACAAGTACCTCAACCGAGCGCATTGAAATGCGTAAAAAAGTCAGAGGGTAATTCAAATTATGACGGAGGTAGTATTAAGTTGTGGATAGACACACTAATGTCTTCTACAAAAAGTCAAAAACACTTAATTGGTAGCCTTGTATTCTTGCCACCATCTCTGAGCATTCACCTTAAGCTATAATTGGCTGACCTTGCCCTTTAATCGGTAGTTTGGTGAACTTAAAGTTGATTAAGTTTGAGAGAATTTGATGCAGCACAAAGATCGAAATGAAGGGAACACAATAAAAAGAAAAGTTTGTGAATACACCGCACCCTAAAGTGACTCAACCACTCAACTGCAGAAAAAACACTATCGCTACACAAGAAAATATTTGGATCTTAACCCATAGAGAACAATCTCAATGTCAATAATGAAAAGTCTTGCAATAATGAAAAGATTACATCTCCTTGTGCTGGAGGAAAACCATAGAACTTAATCAACATTTAAATTTCTAATAATAGGGAAAACTTTTACCAAATGTAATATTTCTAATAATCTATTTCTGTACTATATTTAAATTCTATGATAAATTGCTATTAGTTCTATTTCTAAATAATGACATGTAATTAATACAAATAAATACTATAATTACTTGCTCCACAATGTGAAATTGTGACCATAAATTTTCAAACACATGGCATCAATGTTGTATTGTCACTAATAGCATTGATTTACTCATGAACGCTATTATATAAATTAGGAAAATAAGCACATATACTACAATTCGTTATTTTTTTTGTTACTACCTTAAATATTTCCACTAAAAATGTGTTTGCAGTATACCGTACTTTTAAACAAATAGTAATATTGTTAGAATACAATATATGATCATGGAAAGTGCCTTCCTCTAACACCTTGAGGTTTTAGAGCGACTAGTTACTCAACATGGTATGAGAGCTCAGGCAGGCGGGAGGTCCAAGGTTCGACTCCCTGCCACCCCTAATATTCTCACAATTTATGAGGGACACGAAAGGCAAAACTATACCCCAAAGATGGGCGCCCATGATCCACTCTTCGACCCAAAACTGGGCTCTCGAGTGAGGGGGAGTGTTAGAATACAATATATGATCATGGAAAGTGCCTTCCTCTAACACCTTGAGGTTTTAGAGCGACTGGTTACTCAACAAATATAACCTATCCATATTTTTTAGAATAGTTATTTTATTTATAGCCGATTTTGTAAGGTGTGTTTCAAATTCTTTAGTGTTGTATTTTAAGAACGCACAAATTTACAGTATGTACTAAGATAGGTATTAAAGAGATTTATTTTACTAACTTATGACTGAAATTGGTTAGTGTGTATAGAAACAAACTTAACTAACATTAGCTTCTTAAATATATTCAACCTATCATGATCTCATATAATTTTAGGTCTACTGCTTATTCTTATAAACTTTGTTGTAAATCGTAAATAATTTAGAACTCCTTTGGTTCGACTTTTATGTTGATCACATCATATTCTAGTAATTATCTCTCTTCAAGATAGTATTGAATCCCTGAGATAAGCATACAGGCAGCCAACAAACCCTGCTGGTAGAACAACATATTTGTAGTTGCCTTTGAATTTTCAAATAAGCTCTGCATAGCACTAATTCCATTTCTTCGCTTCTTCCCATTATCGGGGTCTGTAGAGATGTTTTTTAGCTCTTCTGGATCTTACACTTTAGATTAGATGAGTGACATTCTAAGATTCAATTCCTTGCACCCTAAACTTGTATATTAAAGTTTGAAGATTCTTGATTATCTGTCACTGCACTCGAAATTGAGATAAATTGTTGGCAAAAAGCTGTCACAAGGAGTTACGAATATTGTATGGTTGGACTAATTGTGGCACATGGGTATTCAAGTCATGCTCCTTACGCTTTGACTTCTACTTGTCACTTGGTATAAAAAAACATTGCCGTCCATTCTCATGAAATTATGGCTTTGGTAGATGTTGGCGTCATACCTTGTCAAAAATGCATTGTACCTCGTCAATAATTTCTAACCATCAAAAATGCATTGTACCTCGTCAATAATTTCTAACCACCCTTCTGTTACGCCCGTGCCCGAGTTTTTTAAGGTCGGCAAGTACATGAATGTAGAAGAAAGTAAAAGAAGTGGAATGCTATAAGTTTCACTAATTTACTCCCGAGTTTTAAAAAATAAATAATGAAGCTAGTTTCATCAATGTGCTCCCGTAAGGAAAACATGTAATTAATGGTTGAAGTACAATCTATCCTTATATGTAAAAGTGAGAATTAAGTAAATAAGAGTATATTAGTAATATTAAGTCTGTTTTATTACCTCTCTCACTTGCTTTCCTCTTCATCCCATTTTGGAGTGAAAGTTTTGAGAGAAAAGCATCTAAAATTTTCACTCTTGCTTTCCTCCTTAAAAAAAACTCGGGAACAGGAGTAAGGATGCAAATTACATTATTTGATTTCCTCTTCATCTACCTTCCTCCCATTTTAAAACTCGGGTTAACTCTAAGAGCATCCCCAATAGATGTGCCTGCCAAGAAGGGTGCCAACACACCTATGTGTCATGGAACTCTTAGATGCCACCTATTGGAGTTGTAAGAGTGCCCAAAGGGTGCTAAGAGCCCCTCAAATTAAATAAAACACAAATCTAGGGATGAGCATGGGGTCACTTCAAGGTCGGAGAGTGGTATCCCCGCCCCGAACCCCGAATCTGCTCATAGTCCCTGAACCCGCCCCGATCCCTGAACGAGATTATTTTGCTCCCCATCCCGAACGAGGATCCTGCGGGGAATCGGGGATTCTTATAATTTTTTTACAAAATAAAAGTTTATGTATTCTACAATACATTTTCTAATAAATTTAATTGATAAATCATAATATGTAATTTATATTTTATAGCTAATATTATATTTTAAAGAATAATTTGAATTAACACATGTTTAAAACCAAAGATAAAGATTAAAACTAAAATTATTGTAAGTAAATTATATTCAACTATGAAAAATTTGAATTTGAGAAATGGATTAAAAAATTTAAACTATAACAATTAATATAAATTATATTGTTTATAATAATTTAGTTAATACACATATAAAAATAATTTTTTTGATAGAATATGAGAATCGGGGAACGGGGAGGGGATCGGATCGGAGTCGGGCGTGTGAAATCAAATCTTTGTATTAAAGTTTATATCACTCATACCTACTTTATTTTATCCAATTTCTCTTTTATTTATTTGTTTCATAATCGCAAGTTATTTAATTTATGTGACAGACCATGTAGGCACCTTATATGAGGTGCCAACCATTGGAGTTTGGAGGTACCATATATAACATGGATGAAGTAAAAATAAAAAATTATTAATTGTGGTGTGTTAGTTATGTTTGGGGTTAAATATCAAAATGGTCACTAAAGTGAAAATCATATATCACTTTCATCACTAATCTCAACGGAGTATCGTTTCAATCACTAAAGTCATCATAAACATCAAACATATAACTCTAAATATGTGTTCAGAAAGTAAAAATAACTTTTCTTGAGTTCTACACATATTTCTTGAATGCTACCGCAACTAAATGAAAAATTGTGAACTCTAGTATTTCAGATAATATATTTAGATTTTAAAAACTTCATTTACTATTTACTTTTAATTAAATCAAAGTAAATAACTATAAAATTAAAAATAAATAGTAAATAAATTTTTTGAAATCTAAATATAATGTTCACAATTTTTCATTTGGTTGCGGTAACATTCAAGAAATATGTGTAGAACTCGGTATAAATTATTTTTACTTTTCAAACACATATTTAGATGTATCCGTTTGATATTTCTGATGACTTTAGTGATTGAAGTGATACCCCGTTGAGATCAGTGATGAAAGTGATATATGGTCTTCACTTCAGTGATCAATTTGATATTTAACCCGTTATGTTTGGCACCCCTAAAAGGTGCCTTTAAGGGAGATGCTCTAATTTTACTTATTGTAAAGTACTTGGCTGTCATTTAAAATGGTCTTATGGTTTGTCTTATCTCTTATGTTATACACTTTGCTATTATTCTTTTAAAACTAATACTTGCCATAAACTAAATATTATTTGAAGTACATTACTGCAACTTTTGGTTTCAGCCACCGTTCCTGTGACAGATACTTGAACACACTGCTCATTCTGTGTCGGATCTGTTGACTGAAACCTGGACACTTTGACCAACTGTGAAAGGTTATATATGAAATAAACTTTATGCAGATATTGAAATGTAAGAATAAAGAAAGGAGTGATGAAAATTGAGAAAAAAGACGAAGAGGAGAAGACGCTAATTTGCAAAGTCCTTTACAAGATTTATTTTAATTTATCATGATTATTTGTGCTATGAAATTTCATCAAAGATCCTTGTTTTATTAAAAAATAGCCGGGCCCCGTGTCCAAATAAAGAATAGGGTCCCGTGTACCCAATTTTCCAGCACTTGAATGTGGAATATATGATGTGCATGTCTAAGACTTCGTACACGTACAAGAAGCTGAGCAGCAGTTAAAATGGTATTCATTTAAAAATAGGAACAAAGAAGTTAAAATTATCATATTTATTGTTGCTCACTTTTAATTGCTTATTCTGAATTCAATGGTTATTTAATAATCTTTTGTGTTTAATAGTATTATACGTTTAGTAATTTGGTGTGTTCAGAATATTGATCCAACTCTGGGTTTTTGTTTTGCTACAGTCAGCTTGCATTTATTACCAATAGAAAAACTGTCGATCAGCACATTGTACTTTTTGATTGGTCAACAGACGATAACAAGGAAGCTGCTATGATTGAATTTCTTAATGATGCGTGGGCACCAAGGATTGATTGTCAAGGTGACCTAAACCTGTAATGTGCACTGCCTATAATATGCCAAGTTAACTTTCTGGTGTATTATTTTTTATGCCTTCGAATATATATGTCTATAACATTTTGATGTCCGTTACTATTACAGCTTTAAAAGTTTTCTACTTTTTATCTTTATGTGTGGAGCTTGGTACTTCACATTCAACATGCTGCATACGATGTTTACCTGTCTGGCAGAGCCAATGGATTTCAACTATATGTGCTAAATGTTCTAAACTTTAATATAAAGTAGAAATCCAAGAGTTATTTTGCCAATAACTGTATATTTTACCGATATTACCCTTTTTTTCTCTCAGGCCTTTTCTTCCCATATAAAAATTCTGTTTACTTATGCCTGCATTTCTCATCTGTCTCATCACCCTCCCGCTCCAGCCTAAATGCTGTCTGTTTTCTCCTTCCACCCAGCTTAAATTCTAAGATTAATGGTTATTAAAGGTATTTTATTCTAATTCATTATTTATACCATGTCACTGTAGTAAGTATTTGTTAAAAATTAGAATCCACGGTCCTTTATAGTATCATTTGGAAATAGAAATATGATGCAAGACAGATATATAAATAATGATTCTATGGTAACAAAACAATAATGAAATAAACTTGGGTATATTAACCGTGATGGATAAAGGCCCAAAACAGTGGGGCTTATTATAAATAACCTACCACATAACTTATGAATCCAATTAAGCTATTTACTAATAAATTTATACATTCCCTTCTATTGCTACTTCTGATCCTCGTCAATATTTTTTTAGCCAGCCTTAGTTTATTTGGATTTTTGTTAAGATGATTTTTTCTAGGCAATATGTAACGGTTCATTGTTTTTTAGAATCTGTTGTCATTGGTTCCTTGAATCCTTGACATTTATATTGTCATGTGTTGGAAGCTTCACTAGATCGTAAACTACTATTTAATACTTCCCTTGAGCTTGAAGAAAGGGGACAAAGAAAAGCATAACAAAAATGTCAGACAAACTCTTTAACAGCTTGTACTACCTTACTACAGGTAATGGCGAAGATAATATAGTTATTGGCCTCTCGATAGACAATGTATCCCAAGATAAGCAGGCTAAGATCAATTTTGGAGAAGAAAATGAAGTTCTCCCTTGCTGTGTACTCGTGTGCCTTACTGTTGATGGAAAGCTTACCTTTTTTCATTTTGCAAGGTAATCTTTGTACTTTCAGATATTTAAATTATCATAGATAATAAATATATATCTAACAATTGATTATTATCTTATGTAGTGCAATAGGCGATTTAACCCAACAGGAAGCTAACTGTACAAGCTCAGACCAGGATGAGGATGTTCCTGTACCAGTACCCACAGAAATCCAACTGTCTGAGGTTCTGCCAAAAGTAGATGAACAAAAGAGAGGGGCTGAGGGAACCAAAGAAACTGCTACAGTTCACAAGTCTGTACATGCCAACATTCCTCAGATTATATCGCATGATGATTATACTGGTGGAAAAGAGAAAGTCAAACAAGTTCTGGATTCACAGGCCATCAACACACAAGCACGAATGACTCCTGTTGTAAATTTAAATTTTAATGGAAAGGGCCAGCTATCAAATTTACCTGAGCAGCAAGGTGAAACTTTAAGACCACCAGCACTCAAGATATCTAATACTGAAAGTTCTAGATCTGCGGTCAAGGATTTGAAAAATACAGAATCTCGAACAATTGCAGAAGTTATATCTAACACTGATACTTTTTCAGAAAACCTTAAAACTGGCATGTCTGATCGTGCTGTTCGCAGTAATGTGCCAAAAGGTTTCGGGGTTCACGGAGCATTGCCAGCACAAACAGGAGCAGGTGCTGTACAGGATGCATCACTTAAGTCAATTTCAAGTGGACCATTCATTTCATCTAGTCCTGCTGAGGGAAGGTCTTTAATGTCACCTTCTAGTAAATTTCAAATGAATCAATCGAATACCAGTAGTACTACACTTCCTCGACCTCAAACAAATTTGCCTTCTAAAGATTTTGTTAGCTCTTTCAATTTAACTCCTCATATGAACAAACTTCAAGGGAGTGTAGAATCTTCACCGCAATCACGTAGTCCACAAGTTCCATCCAAAGAAAAGTCTGCGTTGGAAAGTTCTTCCAACTCGGCTGCTACCACTGCAAGTTCCCGATTACCATCTTTAAAGGGGCTGGGTTCTGGACCATACTCGTCGAAACAATTCCTCAGTGTAATCTTATACCATTCTCATACTTTTTATTCTTAATTGATTTGTTTCTTACTTGAAAAGTTTAACAGATTTATATATTTTGTGTTTGATTATATGTTTGCTTGCTCTTTTCTTTGTAAATTTTTAATTGGCCTTCTAAATGGAAGTTGACCGACTTCTCTTTGAGTTCATCAAGGTTGTAACATTAGATTTTCTGGATCAAGTTTTCTTTATAGGTACTTCAACTTAAAATAAAGATTAAAGGTCATGTTTCTAGCATTAGAGAAGTTAATGTAACTGTCCTTGTGTCTTACTTTGGCTTTCTTGATCTTATACGAGGCACTGCTAGGTATGCGATTCTAGAAATGTATCTTGTCATGTTATCTTTGGTTCTTTCCTTGTATTTTAACTTTTAAGCACACGGATGTCTTATTCTTGTTTAAGAGTATTACTGGACAATTTAGTTTTATTTGCTTCTGCGTTTAAGCTTGTGATTTCTCCAGGTTGATGAGATGACCAAAGAATTGGATGTACTTCTTGAACATACAGAAGGACTTGGTGGCTTTGGTGATGCCTCCATGTCTGAGCAAACAAATTCAGTTATAGCACTGGAAGAAGGGATTTGGACTTTGTCTGAAAGATGCGGAAATTGGAAGGTTAGCTTTCGGTTGCTCCAATTGTAAATTATTCTTTTGATTATGTACTGCAATAGCATAAGATTTTTTCTTATCTTGTTTTCTTACCCTCGTCATAACTACAGTTTTTGCTGTATTTTATTTGGGACTTGTTAGCGGGTTGGACCACTGTTAGGCCCATACAAACACCCCCTAATCTTGTACGGCTGCGTTAGGCCCATACAAACACCCCCTAATCTTGTACGGCTGCAACTTGTTTAAGTATCAACATGGACTATCAAAAATGTCTAAAGTGTAGTAGTCTGTAGTACTCACTGAGAGGCCATTCTTTGGGCATATTAGTACTATCTGTTTCCCCCCAGTAATTTGTCTGTTACTTGCATCAAGAAATGTAAGCTTCATGATTTTAGCAGAGAGTGGAGTGTGTTTTTGTATATGTAGTTATTTACTTATTTTTGTTCTTATTTCTTCTATTTTGTATCCTTGGTGTTCCTCCGCCTTAAGTGAGCTTGTCTTTTGTGTAATGACATAATTATAACCATGGGAATGGTGTATACAATATTGTAGGATACCTGGATCTTTCAACAGTAGTCATACATATGGATAATACTATAAGGTTAATCTTATGCTCTACAATATGTAACGTGTGTGTTTGTGTGTGTATTAGATATGAAAACATGAACATATATGTATATACATGTTTATAAATATGCAACACTATACCGTATGGACACCTTATCGCTATGGCATCCTAGCTCGTAGACCGTGATGACGTAGCGATGTAAATGTATCCATGTAATAACACAGTCAGTTTAAGTTATATACTTTGTAAATGTAAATTTGTAGCGCCTAAAGCCCAATTAACTAACCGTATGAGTTCACAGTTGATGCATTAACTCCTTATATATAATAAGCGTAAGGGAGATCTTATCCAAAACTTTGGTTGGTCACTTACTACCAAAAGTATATGATCCGTTGGATTATAAAACTATAAATCTTCAAATCGATGAGGATCGTCAGATATAATATTAAAAATTGTATTTGATTATTAATAGGATAGTATTTAAATACTAAAAGATGTATTTTGATAATTTAAACCAATTATAAATAGGTTTTCTATATTGAATAGAAATCTTTATGTAAAAATTCGTAATTATCTTTTCTCTTTAGTTTATGGATAGTTCCAGTTAGATAATAATTATTAAACCATCATTAAATTAAAGATAATTTTGTAAGCTTCGCGTGTGCTGTAAAATCGTTAAAATATGTTGTCTAAAACTCAAGATATAGCCCAAACAGTAAAGTTATTATCTAAATTTTAATAAATATATTTTTATTATTGTAGCACCAATTTAAATTTTTTTCCTAATTTTTTTAAAATTTTAAATTCTATGATTATTTTAATAAAATATTAAAACCAATTTAAGAAAAAATTAAAATCGATCGTCCGTGTACGATTACGACCAAATTAATAATTATAGTTAGATCTTAAATAGATCGATGAGAATTGTAAGATCTAATATTAAAAAGTGTATCTGATTAATAATAGAATTATATTTAAATACTAAAAAGTGTATTTTGATAATTTAAAATTTTTCTATGTAAAAATTCTTAAATATCTTTTCTCTTGAATTTATGTATAGTTCCAGTTAGATAATAATTGTTAAACCAAATATCAAGATAACAATTCATATCGATTACAATGATACACGTGGACCCTACGTTATAACACAGACTTAGGAGAAGTCATGTACATGAATAAATTTAAACACTTTTTTTCTGAAGGAACATAAAAATTTGATTAATCCAAATTATAATTATATTATTTTACATATAACAAACATAAAAAGATAATATCAAAATATTATTAAAATATTGAGGGTTTCATATTCATAAACGATAATTTTGAATATAATACTTATATTTAAATGTGTATTTGATTAAAGGTAGGATTATAATTAAATACTAAGAAGTGTGCTTTGATAATTTAAACCAATTATGAATTGATTTTCTATATTGAATTGAATTCTTTATGTAAAACTTCTTAACCATCTTTTCTTTTCGGTTTATTTTATGAATAGGTCAACTGGTCAAGTTAGATAATTATTATTAAACCATCATTAAATTAAAGATAATTTCGTTAGTTTCGCATAAGTTGTAAAATCGTCAAAATTCAATTTCTAAAACTCAGGATAGAACCCAAATAGTAAAGTGCGTATCTAAATTTTAATAAGTATTTTTTTATTATTGTAGCACCAATTTATTTATTTTTCCACTAATTCTTTTAAATATAGAGAAATTTTATGTTTCTTTCAAAAAAGTATCAAAATTAATTAAGAACAAATTCAAATCGATAAAGAATATAATAATATGAGAATAAAATTTTATATAATCATAACATAATTTTTATTCTGTTTAATAATTTTTAAGTAATAATGTATTTTAAAATTTTATATACACTGTAAATAAAACCGAAACATTAAAAGTAAAAACAGGTAGTAAGATACTTATATCAGTTGTATATACTTGATATCCTTATTATATTAAATCCTTATATATAATAATCATAATAGGGATTTTATCCAAAATTTTGGTCGTAAACAACAAAATTAATAAGGACCATTAGATCTTAACTAGATAAATGAAAATCGTTAGATCAAATATTTAAAAAGTGTATTTTATTAATAATAGGATTATATTTAAATTCTAAAAGGTGTATTTTGATAATTTAAACCAAATATAAACAAGTTTTCTATATTGAATAGAATTCTCCATGTAAAAAATTCGTGACTTTCTTTTTTCTTCCATGGACAATTCCGGTTAGATAAAAATTGTTAAACCATCATTTAATTAAATATAATTTAGTTATCTTCATGTGGGGTATAAAATCGTCAAAATCTGATTTTTAAAACACAAGATAAAGCCCAAATTAGTAAAGTGAATATTTAAATTCTAATAATAATTATTATGTCATCATTGTTTTAACACCAATTTAATTACTTTTTTCTAACTACTTTAAATTTAGAAATCTATGTTCAAAAATTAAAATCAATCTAAGAAAAATTCAAATCAACAAAGAATATAATAATACGAGGATAAAATTTTATAAAATTGTGCATATTTTTAATCCTATTTTATTAAGTTTTAGATCATAACTAATCAAATATTATTTATTATTAAATAATAAATTATACGTAAATGGTGATTTTTTTTTATAAGAACTCATGGATACCTAATTTCATTGTTAGCAGGACTATATTCATATTAAAAAAAAACCGTATTTTGAAATTTTAGACTCAGCTACAGAGGCCAAACTTTTTTAACATATATACATTGTAAATTATTAAATTCGAAACTTTAAAAGTTTCTTAATCAATTAGTATAGTACTTTTCTGAAAAATCGTACTTTACAAAAAATATTATCAAATAACCTATGTCTGCAAGAAAAAAAATGAAAAAATTCTTTATTTAAAAAAAAACCCTATAAATTTTAATATGTTGTTGGTAGATTCAAACCTTAGATCATTCTACATGATAATTTTACTGTTATATCTAACGTTTTTCAACAATTTAATTTGAAAGATCCAACGATTATGGATTGAGTGATCAAACAAAGCGACCAAACTTATAAGGAAGCTTTCATTATTTAGTCTTTAATATAATAACATAAATATTTATAGGATATACTATAAAAAATGAATTTTATACAGAATTTTGATCATCACGGTGTACTACTTTCAGTGTTGTAAAAAGCAAAAAGCAGGAATCAGAGTTAATCGGTGAATGCACCGTCCAGGGATTAATCGGGTAATCGGGGATTAATCGGAATGATTAATCAGATCATTAATCGGAATAAATTTAATAATATTTTCTATATACAATTATATTCATATATATAACTGTTTCGTTATTTCAACTAAACATGTGTTATTATCATATATTTATGCAAATATGTTAAAAATATTATATAATTGTAATAAATAAAATTTTGAAGGTTTAACTTTTCAATTAGAGATCCATTTAAGAGGAAAAATAAAGAGAATTTATGATTTAGGCATCTAAAATTATAATTATATGTACAAAAATAATATTTTTTCCTATTGTTTAATCAAGTTTCTACCTTTTAAATTTTTAATTATTATTTTTTAATTTTAACTATTTTTAAATAATTAGCCCGATTTTTGACCGATTTAGCCGAATTTTGACCGTTTTTCTGAAAAAACGATTAATTGACCGATTTTCGCTTAATCAGTTCGGTGACCCGCCATCTAGCGATTAATCGGCGATTAATCGCCGACTTTTAGAACACTGACTACTTTAAAAGATGAACTATTACAAAAAAATTATATTTTAATTGATAATTTATTTTCTCAAAAGTTCAAAGTTCCCGCATCTTTAACATATTACAAAAAAGAGTATATTATATTTTAGCAATAAATATTTAAAAAAATTAAAAATTAAAAAAATTATAAATATTAAGAAAAATTAATGATGTTATCATGGTAGTTTGTTTTTAAATATCGCCAAAACATTCTCAACCGTTAGATCCAATACTTTTAAAAATAGATGATCAAGATTATATCATATAAAAAGAAGTTATTATCTAAAAATGATATAAGTTAAAAGATATTATATTAGGATTGGATTTTCTAAAAAGTCAAAACATAAAAATAGTTGTAATTAAATAAGGAAACTCATTTAATACCAAAATAATAATAATGTTAAATAGATAGGTGAAAACCGTTAGATTTAACATTAAAAACTGTATTTGGTTAATAAAGGTTATTCTAATAATCTAAACAACATATAAGTAGATTTCCTAAATCGAATAGAATTTTCAACATTAAATTTCGTCACTTTATTATCTTTTTAGTTTTAGAATAGTTTAGCGTGTAAAATATAATAAATATCAAATTTTTAACTATAATTTTTTTGGCTAAATCTTTTTTAACAATAATTTAATCATGTAAACTAATAACTTTTAAATATTCATAAATAAATATAATTATAAATATTTAAAAAACAATCGTGTGTTGCATGGATAATAAAAATATAATTATAAACAGAATAATTATAAAGGAAAATGCTAGAGGCACAAAATTTGTTCCCAAAATTCTTCCCAAATAGACATGGCAATTCCTGATTCGTTGTAATAATAAGTGAACCCACTGCATTCACAACAACACCAATCAAAACATTCCAAATTGCCACAACACCTATGCCATGTCATTTGGTAACAAATTTTTGTACCAAATTTTGTGCCTCTAGCACTACTCAATTATAAATAAAATTTAAGTAACCGTGCATCGCACGGGCTATAAGCTAGTATAAATAAAATAAGTAGTGGGGAATCAAAACTAAAATATAGTTGTAACTTAGAGTTCAGAATACTGTATAGTTCAAAGAAGATATTAAGTAGGTATCTGGGAATACTGTATAGTTGGTCTTGATGCTTAAGAACTAAACATATCAAGCATGGGTTGGGAGTCAAAATGCCATTTACTACAAGAGAAAGTAAATACTATTGATTTCACTGTGTGTTAGCCAAAATTGAATATTTTTTAAATTCTTTGAAACTTGGTTTATATAACTGCCGCTGAATGTTGTCCGTATTTTCTCTGATTTCTACCATTCTTTTAAGTGAGAAAATTTTACATCGTGAATATTTTTGTAAAGAAATATATATGTTGCTAAGTATATTGTAGATTATGCCTCCTCTGATTGCCCTTGATTGCAATATATAATTTGTCCTATCTTGTGGTCTTCAATCGACAGGGTATCATGGATAAGCGACTTGCTAAGATCCAACTCATTCTCGAAAAGACAGTTCAAGGTATTACTTAGCTTTAGTATTAAGTGGTAGAAGTGATTTCTTTGTATTGTTCTGTCCTCAATTTCAATTAAAATTTATTAATCTTTTGGTTGGAACACCTGAACCTATTGTATCATCTTCTTTCTTGCCAAATGAATATTTGTAGGATTTTTTGTACCACTTGGATTTGAATAAGCTTTGCCAAAATGGCATTCTAGGGTTGTTAGTGAAGCTTTCAGATCTAATTTGAGGGATGGTTAATCTTTTGTTATATGGGTGCTCTCATACCTGCACTATGGTAATCAGTTTATGTGGCAAGTTGACAATGAAAGTTCAATTTCGCAATGTGATCCGAAAAAACTCAATCAGATATCACAGAGATTAAAAGACAAGCACATGGAAATACTTCCACATATACACACATGAGTGCCAATGATAATGCTGATATTATCATCATCATTTACATCCTTGAACAAGATACAGACTTGGTTATTACCAAAGTCAAGCTATACCTGAATGATAAAGTTATCTTTTATTCTTTTCGAGGTTAAGATCTCGTATTCAATATGCCTAAATTATTTACAATTGACTTTAGCTTTAGCGAGGAAGATATACATGGAAGGCATTGTCAAGCAGGCGACTGATAGCCGATATTGGGATCTGTGGGATCATCAGAAGTTGAGTTCCGAACTAGACTTAAAGCGACGGCACTTGTTAGAACTAAACCAGGTGAATACCAGTTATATTTCATGTGATGATTTAGATATGTATATTTGAAATTTCATTACTTTACAAATGCTATATTGCAGGAGTTAACTAATCAGCTAATTGATCTGGAAAAACATTTTAACTCTCTTGAGCTCAATAAATTTTCTGAAAGTGCTGGTTCTCAAATGAATTCTAGAACTATGCAAAGCAAGCATGGGTCATCAAGGTAATTGAGCTACCATGATTTGTTAGTTTTTTCTAAGTTCCATATCCTTGCTCAATATCTTCTGGGTCTTTGTATGCCATTGCAACTAGGGCAAGTTTGTTTGGCTTTTCCCGATTCAGTTTTAAAGTCTTTCGGCCTTATGGGAACAAGCAGCAAGCTGATAAAAGAGTAACTGAATTTCAGTCTTGACTTATTTCAGATATGTAAATTCCTTGCATAGTTTACAAAATACAATGAGCGCACAACTAGCAGCTGCTGATCAACTTTCTAAATGTCTCTCAAAGCAAATGGCTGTCCTGAGCATCGAGTCACCTTCCATTAAAAAACAAAATGTGAAAAGAGATTTATTTGAAACAATAGGCATCCCTTATAATGATGCCTCTTTTATATCTCCGGGTGAAAGAAAAGCTCCAAATACCTCTTCAAAACAGGACCGCCTCAGTTTGTCAAGTTCTGTCGCTGCTAAAGAACAATCCTGGAGAAAAGATTCAACCACGCAAAGTTCTGAACCAGAAACTGCAAGGAGACGCAGAGATTCTTTGGACAGGGTAACATATTTTGGCATGCTTTTTCTACATCATTTTCTATTTCTATTCCACCCATGACTCGTACTGATGTTAATCCATTTCTTACAACATGTATATTAACTTCCTATCGGGATAGATGGTCTGTCTGAGTTCCATGGTTAGGGATATTTTGATACATAAAGGCCTAAGTTCTAATATCAACTTATGCTTTACTGTCCTTTTGTTTTTCCATTTCTATCACTTTCAGTCATGTAAAGCATGAGTTCACTGTATTAGTTCTTTTGAATTTCAATTGCAGAACTGGTCTAGCTTTAACCCTCCAAAAACAACTGTAAAAAGAATGCTTCTGCAAGACAACCACCAAAGTCCGAAAACTGGCAGGTCATCCTTTGTGATTGACCAGCAACTCTTTAATCGTGAATCGGAGAGATCAGCAATTGTTGCTGCAGAACCATCTTCCAGCAGCTCAGCAATCATTTCAAATTCATTCAAAGGCAAAGGTAAAGTTAAACTTCTCTTTTTCCGATAAATCTGAAGATTACCATATTTGATAATGACTACATATTAGATGAATACACAAGTGTAAAGTCGTAACAACTGAGAATAGTTGCTTAAGAACACTTCAAATATTATGCAGTTACACAAAATGCAACTACATCAAGGTCTCCCGAGATCGCGTCGACTTTGTTTAAAACTGAACTACACAATGCTTCACAACCTAGGTCAAATTTTTTCCCATTGCTATCACAGTCGACTGAAAATTCGGCAAGTGGCCTTAATAAACTCGCTGTTAATGATTCCAAGTCGACAAAGCAATCTGAAATTGACCTTCAGCAAACACCTGCAAGTTCCACTAAGTTTTCTGAAAAAATACTCCCATCCCTGAAGAAAACAAACACAGTTCCAAATTCAAGTGACAAACAGCTTGGGCTATCTGGACTTACGAGTGGTAACTTAAAGCATGAACCGGTAGTTACTGAAAGTTTGTTCCCTGATAAAAGTAACAAAATTCAGTCCTCTGCTGTGCTGGCCTTTGGTTCAGCCCCCAGTTTTTCCTACCCTGGGACCATGAAGAGCAATCCCAGTCAATTTGCGGCAGCCTCATCGTCTTTGTCGTCGTATTCAAGTTCTGGATCACACTCAGTGATTGATTTGTCACCACCCCCTCCAAGACCAGCTTCCCCAGCTGTGCCATCTACTGCTGTATCATCAGGTAGCTTGACAATTAATTCTAATGCCAGTGTTCTAAAAGCACCCCTGCATGGATCAGTAGCTTCTGCTTCGATTTCCCAGACATCGGAAAATGTAGTAAATTCATCTGTTGTGCCTTCTTTAAATTTCTCTTACACGACTTCCAGCACTGAAGTGGTCAAGCCAAGCATCGAAACAGATAAGAAGTCTGAAATGCTGAATTCAACTTCAAACTCTGGATTACAAATAGGTAGATCTGACCTAAAACTCGAACCTCCTGTAACATCAAAGCCTACAAGTGAAATATCAACCAGTTCACAGTCTGGAAGTCTATTCAGTTTCAGTGTTTCACCTGCAGCCACAAAACCTAATCCAGAACAACCATCTCCTGCTGCTGTTCTATCTTCAGCTTCTCTTTCAGGTCTTGCAACTGCAAATGATCAGAAGATTGATAATTCAGCTGGAATATATACACAAGAGGATGAAATGGAAGAGGAAGCTCCTGAAGAAAGTCGATCAACTGAACATACATTAGGTAGTCTTGGTGGGTTTGGAATTGGGACTATTCCTACTCCAACTGCCGGTAAATCAAATCCATTTGGTGGTTCTTTCACTAGAACAAGTAGTCCATCAAACCCTCCATTTTCGATGACAGTTCCTGGTGGTGAGCTGTTTAAACCGGCATCGTTTAGCTTCCCATCTCCGCAGCCCTCTCAACCATCTCAGCCTTCAAACTTTGCTTCTTTTGCTGGTGGCTTAAGTGGTGGGACAACCGTTCAAGTACCTACTGGAGGATTTGGCCATTCTGCACAAACCGGAGCTGGGCAACAAGCTTTAGGGTCAGTTCTTGGTTCTTTTGGACAGTCAAGACAGCTAGGTGCGGGACTACCAGGGACTGGTATTGCTTCTGCCGGTGGCTTTGGTGGTTTTTCTGGCAATCAATCAGCTGGTGGTTTTGTTGGTAATCAGCCCACCGGTGGTTTTTCAAGTGCAGCAGCTGGAGGCGGGTTTGCTAGTCTAGCTTCTGCAGGTGGAGGCTTCTCTGGTATAGCTTCTGCTGGTAGTGGCTTCTCAGGTGTATCTTCTTCTGGTAGTGGCTTCTCTGCTGTAGCTTCTTCTGGCAGTGGCTTCTCAGGTGGAGGATTTGGTGGATTTAGTGCCGTTCCTCCTTCCGGTGGTGGTTTTGGAGGAGCTGCTTCTGGTACATTTCCCTCGACAGGTATGCTCAACATTTGACACTGTTCACATTATATGAATACTAGCTTATAGCCCGTGCGATGCACAGTTACTTAAACTTTATTTATAATTATATTTTTATTACTCATGCAACACACGATTTTTTTTTTAATATTTATAATTATATTTATTTATGAATATTTTAATATTTAAAAGTTATTAGTTTACATGATTAAATTATTGTTAAAAAAGATTTATCCAAATAAATTGTAGTTAAAATTTTGATATTTATTATATTTTACACGCTCAATTTAATATTTGTTTATATTGAATTATAAAAGTTAGATTTGGCCAATTTTATAGTCCACATGAAATTCACAAAATAATCTTTAATTTAGTTGTGGTTTAATAGTTCTTTTTCAATTAAAAACTATTCTAAAACTAAAAAGAGAAGAAAGTGACGAAATTTAATGTTGAGAATTCTATTTGATTTAGGAAATCTACTTATATGTAGTTTAGATTATTAGAATACCCATTATTAACCAAATACAGTTTTTAATTTTATATCTAACGGTTTTTACCTATCTATTTAAGATTAAACGATTTTTATTATTTTGTTATTAAATGAGTTTCCTTATTTAATTACAACTATTTTTATGTTTTGACTTTTTAGAAAATCCAATCATAATATAATATCTTTTAACTTATATCATTTTTAGATAATAACTTTTTTTTATATGATATAATCTTGATCATCTATTTTTAAAAGTATTGAATCTAAGGGTTGAGAATTTTTTTGGCGGTATTTAGGACAAAACTACCAGGATAATATCATTAATTTTTCTTAATATTTATAATTTTTTTTTAATTTTTAATTTTTTTAAAATATTTATTGTTAAAATATAATATACTCTTTTTTGTAATATGTTAATGATGCGGGAACTTTGAACTTTTGAGAAAATAAATTATCAATTAAATTATAATTTTTATTGTAAAAGTTCTTCTTTTTAAAGTAGTACATCGTGACGATCAAAATTCTGTATAAAATTCATTTTTTTATAGTATATCCCGTAAATATCTATGTTATTATATTAAAGACTAAATAATGAAAGCTTCCTGGTCGTTTTGTTTGATACTTATTCATTTTGTTGTCCAAGGACCGTACAGGCCAAAATTTTGGATAAGAACCCTATTATTCTTATTATATATAAGGATTTAATATAATAAGGATATCAAGTATATACTGATATAAGTATCTTACTAACTGCTTTTACTTTTAATGTTTCGGTTTTATTTACAATGTATATAAAATTTTAAAATACATTATTACTTAAAAATTATTAAATAGAATAAAAATTATGTTTTGATTATATAAAATTTTATTCTCATATTATTATATTATTTATCGATTTGAATTTGTTCTTAATTAATTTTAATACTTTATTGAAAGAAACATAAAATTTCTATATTTAAAAGAATTAGTGGAAAAATAAATAAATTGGTGCTACGATAATAAAAAAATATTTATTAAAATTTAGATACTCACTTTACTATTTGGTTCTATCTTGAGTTTTAGAAATTGAATTTTGACGATTTACAACTCATGCGAAACTAACGAAATTATCTTTAATTTAATAATGGTTTAATAATTATTATCTAACTTGACCGGTTGACCTACCCATAAACCGAAAAGAAAATATAGTTAAGAAATTTTACATAAAGAATTCAATTCAATATAGAAAATCAATTTATAATTGGTTTAAATTATCAAAGCACACTTCTTAGTATTTAAATATAATCCTACCTTTAATCAAATACACATTTTAATATAAGTGTTATATTCAAAATTATCGTTTATGAATATGAAACCCTCAATATTTTAATAATATTTTGATATTATCCTTTTATGTTTGTTATATGTAAAATAATATAATTATAATTTGGATTAATCAAATTGTTATGTTATTTCAGAAAAAAAAAGTGTTTAAATTTATTCATGTACATAGTTCTCCTAAGTCTCTTGTAACGTAGGATTCACGTGTATCGTATGATATACATGAGCATTATATTGATAATTTTTAATATTGTAATCGATATGAATTGTTATCTTGATATTTGTTTTAACAATTATTATCTAACTGGAACTGTACATAAATTTAAGAGAAAAGATATTTACTGTTAGGGCTCTATCTTGAGTTTTAGACAACAGATTTTAACAATTTTACGGCCCACGCGAAGCTAACAAAATTATCTTTAATTTAATGATGGTTTAATAATTATTATCTAACTGGAACTATCCATAAACTAAAGATAAAAGATAATTCCGATTTTTTACATAAAGATTTCTATTCAATATAGAAAACCCATTTATAATTAGTTTAAATTATCAAAATACACCTTTTAGTATTTAAATACTATCCTATTATTAATCAAATACAATTTTTAATATTATATCTAACGGTCCTCATCTATTTGAATAATTATAGTTTTATAATCCAACGGATCGTATACTTTTGGTAGTACAGTGACCGACCAAAGTTTTGAATAACATCTCCCTTATCCTTATTATATATAAGGAGTTAATGATGTGTTATGCTTTCCTGAGTTATTCATATATAAAATTTTAAGGTGGTGGATTTGGAGGTTTTAGCAACCAAGGAAGTGGTGGCTTTTCTTCTTTTGGTGGCAGTGGAGGTTCTGTGAGACCCCCACCTAATCTTTTGACCCAGATGAGAAAGTAGGTAACAGATATCCTTTAGCAGGATCAATTTTTCTCTCGACGCTCCAACTTAAGTGGTTTACCCTGCTGGGTACACTTTGTAGATATCCACTTTTTTTTTTCTATGAAAGATGTCATGTGTTCCTGTTCTTTCTGGATTTTGCAGTTAGTACAGTAATAGTTTAATTCGTATGTCATTACATTACTGGATGTGAGCACACTAAATTTGCACAAACTGAACTTGTACCTTAACATGAAATCAGGGTCATGTGCTCAACATCCGGATTAATTTATAACTTAGCATGCTCAACATGGGAACAAAAAACAGTTTAATGTATAATGTATTTTATTTATGAGTATCCTGAGCAGGAGACTCTAACATAAAATTATGGCAAACAAATGAATGTTGACATCATATTTAACATATGAATGTTAACATCGTACATAAGTATTAAACTTCTATTTGTGGCTCTTGAGCCTATCATTAAGATAATACCCTTGATCATGTTTCCTTTCTGACAGTAATAATAATTTCGTATTCAATATAATCAATACAATGATATAAATGGTTTCAAATAAGAAAAAAATTTATGCGATGAAGTACTCAGTCAAGTTGTCAGCTGACGAAACACAATTCTTCTTAAGCTGTATACGATACAAATTCCAAAATACCCTTGTTTTGTAGTACTTGTTTTAAGAACTAAAGTCTAAAGATGCAGTAGACATATTTGTACAGTATAATGCCATCTCAATCCGGTTCCGTTTTACGACATGAATCTTTGGTTCAAACATAAGAGAATACATTGTAAATGCCTTTCTTTTACTAAAGGTTTAATAAATTAATTATTAGATGCCGTAGCTGTAAACGCTGCTTGAATTCTATGACTCTTTCGTATTTCTGGTATAGTAACATTCATTTTTACAAAAATGATGCACTAATGTTCAACATTGCAAAAATGGTATACAGTGTCACATTGATATACGGCATCACATAAGATGACGACCCAGATCAAAGTTCACCACCTGAAGAGGTGGCGACGTGCTTTTTTTATTTTTATTTTTCATTTTTCACTTGTTTTTTTCTTCTGCCATTGGCCAGAGTAATAGAAATTGGTTTTTTAACAATCAATATTGAAGGTTTGAAAAATATAGTTGCAAAATTTGAAAGTAATATAAAAATATAAAATTTATATAAATTTAATGAAGTGGAAATTTCACGGACAAACAAAAGTATTTATAATTCTTTTTTTTTCTTTGTTTACAAATTCTACCATAATTTTTAAGTATAAAAGAAAAAAATTAAAAAATATATGGAGATATGGTTTTTAGACCACTGAAAATGGTGGAAAGACACAAATTTTATTTGAGTTTAGGGATTAGGCATTTTCACAGAAAAAACGTAATTTTACATGACTTTAATTTCTTTTTTTAATTTTTTTTGCATTATTTAGGAATTTTACAATAATACTTAATTAAAAAGAAAAAATTAGTTATAGAGATATGCTTGCTTGTTAGGCCCTTAAATGATTTATTTGCTTTATTTACAAACTAGTTGAAAAAGCCGCGCTTCGCGGCGGCGTAATAATTTTTTTAAAAAAAATTATCAAATAAATTACGAAAATTACTCGGTACTCGCTAATAAGCTGTACTCCCGTGAAACACGCTTTCCTTTTTAATATCAAGAACTCAAATTTAATATATTGAATATATAGTTGTCTTATATATTAATTTTTATGTTACCATACTCCTTTCTAATGAGACACTCTTTCGTTGAAAAAACACCTATATAATTTTACATATTCAATTCAAATAGAACTTTTAGTTATTTATTACAAATGCTTATTATACTTTCAATAAAACTTTTAATTGCAAGTACTTCTTTTATATCCGAACTCTTATCCTCTATAAATCGAAATACTTATTCTACTTCAAATAAAACTTTGTAAGTACGTCTTTTATATTTGAACTCTTCCCCTCTACAAATTCAAACACCTATTCTACTTCAAATAGAACTTTTAATTATATGTATTCGCTATAAATTCGAACTTTTCTCCTCAATAAATTCGAACATCTATTCTATTTCTAATATGTTAAAGGATATTTTTTTTATTTATCAGTATTTAAAATTCTAAAATTCTAGAAAATTAGAAAAATAGATTGAAACGATCTTAGAGCGCCACCTAACCTCCCGTGTATCATCCTTTATATATATATATATATTGATGATTTTTTTTTAATAAAGCACCAATAGAACGTTTAATATATGCATTCTCTATAAATTCGAACTATTTTCCACTATAGAGTATCTTCAAATATCTATGCTACTTACAATAAAATTTGAATTATATGTCTTTGTTATAAATTTGAACTCTTTTTTTCTATAAATTCGCACACGTATTTTACTTTTAATAGAACTTTTAATAGTATGTATTTCTTATTCTAAATCTTCTCTATAAGTCTGAACACATATTCTAAAAAGGACCATTTTGTATAATAAAAAAATTATTATTTTTAAAATTTATTAAAAAATTTATAAGTTTGAACACATATTCTAAAATTTATTATTTTGTATAATAAAAAATTTGAATTCTACGTCTTAACTATAAATTCGAATTATTCTTCTTTATAAATTCAAAAACCTATTCGAGCACATATTCTACTTCTAATAAGTTAGCGATATTTTTTAATTTATTAGAAAATTAAATAAATAGATTGAAATAATTTTAAAGAGGCTGCCTAACATTTATTCAAAGGCAGAGAGACAATGAGTTGCTGGTAAGTTTTGTTGCCTCGTGTGCGTTGCCATGTCAGATTTGTAACATACAAACCACATGACAAATATTTTTATATGATATTAATTAGAATTCTTTTTCTTTATATGTCTTTGCTATAAATTCGAACTCTTCCCCTCAATAAATTCGAACACCTATTCTACTTCTAATATGTTAAAAAGATATTTTTTGATTTATCAGTATTTAAAATTCAAAATTTCAAGAAAATTAGAAAAATAAATTGAAACAATCTTAGGGCGCCACCTAACCTCTCGTGTATCCTCCTTTATATATATACAAGTTGAAAAAGCCGCGCTTCGCGGCGGCGTAATAATTTTTTTAAAAATTATATCAATTAAATTACGAAAATTATTTGATCCTCGCTAATAAGCCGTCCTCCCGTGAAATACGCTTTCCTTTTTAATATCAAAATCTCAAATTTAATATATTGAATATATAATTGTCTTATATATTAATTTTTATGTTATCATACTCATTTCTAATAAGCCACTCTTTCGTTGAAAAAACACATATATAAATTCACATATTTTACTTCAAATAAAATTTTTAATTATGTATTACAAACACTTATTCTACTTCCAATAGAACTTTTAATTGCAAGTACTTCTTTTTATATCCGAACTCTTCTCCTCTATAAATTGAAACACTTAATCTACTTCAAATAGAACTTTGCAAGTACTTCTTTTATATTTTTATATTTGAACTCTTCTCTTCTACAAATTCAAACACATATTCTACTTCAAATAGAACTTTTAGTTATATGTCTTCGCTATAAATTCGAACTCTTCTCCTTAATAAATTCGAATTCTTCTCCTTAATAAATTCGAACACCTATTCTACTTCTAATATGTTAAAGGATATTTTTTGATTTATCAGTATCTAAAATTCAAAAATTCTAGATAATTAGAAAAATAGATTGAGACGATCTTAGGGGCGCCACATAACCTCCCGCGTATCCTCCTTTATATATATATATTGATTCTACCATAATATTTAAGTGCAATATAAAAATTAAATTAAAGAGATATTATTGTAAAACCCTGAAACTGGTAAAAAATACAAAATTTACAAAATTTATATAAATTTAACGAAGAGGCTAGTTATAATTTTTAGGCCACTGAAAACATAATTATAACGACAACATAATTGCCTCTTCTTTATATTTTTTCAATGTTTTTTCTTTTATATTTAAATATTATGATAAAATTTGTAAATTAAGCAATAAAATAATAAAAAATCATTTAAAATATGTTTTGAATTCGTGAATTTGACAAATTTATATAATTTTTGTATTTATATAAACTAGTTTACTAAGCCGCGCTTCGCAGCGGTTTTATAATAATATCTCTAAATTTTCTCAAAAAATATTCTACAAAATACGTTTTTAAATAAAATAATATTTCTAATATAAAATTATTAAAGACGAAACATTAAAAGTTTTGGTCGGTCGATCGGTTGGTATTTGGGCCGGGCCTATCTATAATTTGGGTCGGTCCCATCTATAACCAATTTATTTATAACCAATTGCTTTTTTCAGCTAAAATACATTGCATATTTTATCTAGTTTTCTAACTAAAACGACTCATCTTCTAAAAATAAAATAGGTAACATATATATAAAATGGTAATATTATTATATATTTATAACTGATTACCTTTTTCAGCTAAAACACATTATATGTTTTACATTTTCTAACTAAAACAACTCATCTTCTAAACATAACACATGCAAAAAAAATATGTAAGGGTAATATTGTTATATATAATTATTAATAAATAACCACTCACCGTTTTCAGCTAAACACATTATCTTTTTTTATTTTTTCTAACTTAAACAACTAATTTTTCTAAAAGTAACACGAGAAACATATATATAGAAAGATAATATAATTTTTTATTTTCTAATTTTAAAAACTAATTTTCTAAAAGTAACACGGACAATATATATATATATATATATATATATATATATATATATAAATGTAATATAATTTTATATAATTATTAATAAGTAATTAACTGACTTTTTAAGGACATTGTCTGTTTTATATTTTTTAATTGAAACAACTCATATTCGAATTAAAAATAACATGGGTAAAATATAGAAATAATGACAATATTATTATATTAAACATATAAAATCCATGTTTAATATAATTTTTTATAATATTCAATTTAAATAAGATAATCAATAAAAAATAAAAGTAATAACATATGTTAAAAGAAACTCGGCACATTACATGACACATATTTTGTTATTTGCACTTTAGTCACTCTTAGAGTTTTTAAGAGCAAATAAATACGAATCGTTAAATCTATTATTTAAAAATATTTTTCTATTTTAATATCTAAAATACTACTAAAAATTATGTCAACAATTTATTAAATTAAAATACTTATATTGTTAGATATATAAATCCAATTTATTATATACACATATAAATATGTATTAAAAATTCATCAAAAAGATATAATTACAAAAATCTAAATCTAAATAATAAAATATTACAGAAAATCGTGCATCGCGCGGGATATAAGCTAGTATATATATATATATATATATATATATATATATATATATATATAAAGTTCTAGATCGTTCAATCAAAAACTACAATTATACCTTTAGAGCTATTAAAATCTTCACTACCTCCAAATATACTCCCAGTAAGAAAAAAATCAAAAAATATGAACAAACGTCATTTTTGTTGCTGGGAGATTTTTTTTTATTAATAATGATCTTTTTTTGTCAAAACAAATAACAACAAAAACAACAACCTCTTCGTTTTAAAAAAAAAAAAATTAATGACATCTTCTCAATGTTTCTTATTCTTGTATGACTTTTGTTATAGATGCAACGACTTATTGAATTTTGTTAAAAATGCACACACTAAATGAATTCTTCAGTCGAATAATCTTAACATGATATTTTCGAAATACATAAACTATAAATTTCTTAATATAAAATTTTTATCTTTGAATTTTCGTGTATGAATTACAGAAAATATTTTACTAAAAGATATAATATTTTCTCATAAAAATTAGAGCAATAACTATCTAAACGTTAAAAAATAATGATAAAATTTGTTTTTGAAGACTTGATGAATTCTCCACTTTCGAGTTACCTTGTATACATGTATATCAACTTTTAAATATAAATTCAAAACTAATAACTACACACATAAACATATAAATCAATTCACCTATTATTTTAACTGATTAACTGATGAATCCCCCTCCTTATTAATCCATGTCTTAACTCAATCAACACTAATAGAAAATAACTTGTCTTGTCAAAGATTTTAATATGATCCTGCATTAGGATACAAACAAACGTAATAAGATAAATAACATAAATGAAAAAGTCTCATACTCATGTACTCATATACACACTTTTAACATGAACAAACAAAAAAGTAAAGAAGAACAATGTTAATAACAAAAATTGCAGTAGAAAATTAACAGAGTTTAGGTGTATATTTATACCATTAATTAGCCGTTTGTATGAAAGTATTAAAGGTAATTAATTATTTACCAAGTAATTACTTAATTTCTTATGCAAGACCGATCTAATTTCTTAACTTCTTATTTACCAAAATGTTCCTGTATTTTCTATTATATCACATAAAAAAAGAAGAAAGTTTAGGAGAAGATAATGTTAAGATATTAATTTCATTTGAAAAAAATATTATGAGAATATTTAGATAATAATAGAGGAAAGTTTAAAATAATGTAAGGTAATACACTTTTTTTATAATTTAGATATTTTGAAGGCAAGAATAATATTATAATCGAATATTTAGTTTCCTCCATCAGTGAAGATCTATTGTATATTTACTTTCTCTATTAGTAGAGATTTTAAATGCAACCATATTTTATTTACTTTCCTCTATTAGTAGAGATTTTAAATACAAGAATATTGAAATTGTATATTTAGTTTTCTCCATTAGTAAATATTTAAAAGGCAATTGAGATTTTTTCTAGTTTTTGGTATTAATTACTTAATTTCTTATACAAGACCGATCAAATTTATTAACTTCTTATTTACCAAAATGTTCATGTATTTTCTATTATATTACATAATAAAAGAAAGTTTAGGAGTGCAGTATGTTAAGATGGTAATTTCATTAAAAAAAATATTTAGATAATATTTAGATAATAATAGAGGAAAGTTCAAAATAATGTAAGGTAATACACTTTTTTCTAATTTAGATATTTTGAAGGCAAGAATATTATAATTGAATATTTAGTTTTTTCCATTAGTGATATTTAGTTTCCTCCGTTAGTAAAGATCTATTGTATTTTTACTTTCTCCATTAATAGAGATTTTAAATGCAAAAATATTATATGTTTCCTCTATTAGGGGTTAAATGGCTAATTCATCACTGTAGTTGATAGTAACTTGCAAGTACGTCACTTAGTTAAAAAAACTTTCAGTCAACTCATGAAGTACTTAAAAACTTTCAAATTTGTCATTGCCGTCAATTCCGTTAAAAACTCTAACGGAAAAATGATGTGGATGTTGACGTGGCACAACAAAATTAAGTGTAGTTACTAATTCATCACTCAACTTTGTAACAATTTTCAATTAGGTCATCATCTAATTTTAATTTTAAAATTAAATAAAATTTGAAATTGAACATACTCATTTAATTCATATACTTAGAAAAAATACCATATCTTTAAATTCAATTTTTTTTCCAATATTGATAAATCGTACCAAAATTATATTTTTTTGAATTTTAAACTTTTTCCGAATTACGCTTCAACTAAATTTAAATTTGAATATACCTCTTTAACTCATATGCTTATAAATTAATACAAGTGAACAAATATTTAGCTATCACATTTTTTCAATAATAATGATTTAAAATTAAAAAAAATCTTAATTAAAAAAAATTCATTTCCTATATTTTAAATATTTAATTTTTTTCAGTCAGTGACCTAATTGAAAATTATCACATAGTTCAGTGACCTAATCGTAAATATTTCAACTTTTAACAGAGAACCGTTAAAAGTCAATGCATTTTAACAGTGGTGAAAATATTTTATAGCTTAGTGTTGTGATTGCAAGCTAATTGTAACTTTGTGATGCGTTTGAAAGCTTTTTTAACTTGGTGACTCACTTACAAGTTATTATTGAGTACAGTGATCGATTAGCCATTTAACCCCCTCTATTAGTAAGCATTTAAAAGGTAATTGAGATTTTTTTCGAATTTTTAATATTATTAATTCAAAAAATTGAGAAAATTAGAAAAATAGAACGAAGCGATCTGAGAGCGCCACCTCACCGCCCCCGTCTTCTCCTTTATATAATAACTAGTCGACTAAGCCGCGCTTAGCTGCGGCCTTATAAAATATTTTGTTAAATCTTAAAATAGATATTACTTAACAAAAAAGTTGAGAATAAAAAATATATATATTATACGGAGAGAATGGGAACCAGAGATAAATCAGATTGTGAGTAAAATAATTTCATATCAATAAAAGATTGTGCTATCAAAATAATACTTAAAACGATTGTAAGTATCTAAAAATTGTATATATAAAAAACACATTAATTTTATTCACATTTCAGGGAAGTTTCTCAGGTTCCGTTTTCTTTTATGTAAATTGGTGAATACAACATGCACTGTAAAAATTAAATATACGTAGATAATAAACAAATTATTTCATAACTGCTGCACTAAATATGCAAATATATTTGACCGAAAATATATATTCAGCAAACTATGATCATTCTTTAATAACTCAAGCCTAAAAGTTAAATTTTAAACTCCTTTTTAAAAACTAATTAAACTTCATGAATGGTAAATTAATTTGAAAAACATGAAAATCTTACATTCAGATTGTCACATAATGGATATAGGATGCAAGGCACCGACTCCACAAAACTATTTAACCTTCACATATTGGTTTTTAGTCTCACAAAATAGTGACGCATGCATATTGCTTCTTTATTTTACCTTTCCAACTAATAAAATTAAACATTGAACCAATTTCAAATACACTTTGGTTATCACAAAAAAGTTGATTTATAATTTAAAATGAGTAAGGCTCTGTTTGGGATTGTTGTTAAAAATTGTTGTGTTGTTGAAAAAATTGCTGTTAAAATAAGTGCCGTTGTGAAAATCAAATAACTGGTTGATAATATTTTTGATATGTGCATGTTTTGGTGTATAATATAAAAAATTACTGTTTTTGGTGAGTTTTGATGTTCAAACCAGTAGCTGCTTACCACAAAAGCTGAAAAACAACTATTTTCAAAAGCATGGGGTACCTGCTTTCTCTAAAAACAGCTTTTCAGCCAAAAGCGATTTTCAAAAAAATAGTTTTTAAATTTTACCAAACACTTTTTTAGCTGCTTTTCAGAAAAAAAAACTGTTGTTAGTGTCTGCAACAAACGGAGCCTAAGTGTCAAGTTGATGAATTTTTATAAGTTATACGGGTGTTTGGATAAATTTATTTATAAGTTACCTAAGAGTTTGCTAAATTAAATTTGAAAAAATAATTATTAAATACAATGATTTCAACACTTGCATTTTAAATTAAAAAAATATTTAAAAACACAAAGGTAAAAATATAAAGTATTAAAAAATAAAGAAATCAAATAATAAGTCAATAAGTTCAGAAAAATGTACCGTTTTATTAACATTCAACTTATCAACATATAATATAAGTTATAAGTTGGGTTAACAAACATCCCATAAATTCTTATTAATTTATAAGCTATATAAGCAGTAGTGGCCAAACCGGAAGTATCCACCAGCTTTTTCTCAGTATGCATAAAGATTTTTGCAAAAATCATTTGACTCAAGTATATTAACTTAAGCAGCACTGCCAACCAAAAGGATTTGTACAAACGTATTTGAACACATAGATATAAAACAATAAAAAGAAAATTTTGGCAGTAAACACGTAAATCCTGTACCAATGACCAAACATATACATTAAGGAAGATGATGATTAAGAAATTAAACTCGAACCCAAACATTAATGAAATCACAAGATATTTGAGTTAGAAATCAAGATAATCATCATTAAGAACGTAGATAAGTAGAACCTAGAAGTAGACTACTTCAAGCTAGAAAACAACATAAAACACATTTGTGTGATTCACGGACTACCTGCAGGAGGAGGATCGCTGAAACTTAATACTTTGTGCATCTTTAGTAGTGCCCAAAACCTTCGTTATCATTGTTGCTGCTCTTATCAAAGCGAATATGTTTCACCATTTTCTTAAGGTAGTACTTTGAATAGCTTTTTAGTCACCATCTTTGTTGGTAGATAAATGTGGTGTGATCGTCTGCTACATGATTCCCAGACCCATCAACAAATGATTCATCCTACACCGTCTAAGACCCATCCACAAATGGTTCATCAAACAACATCTAATTTTTAGAGTGAAGCGTTCATATAGAGCTCCCAGTTTGTTTGTCCACAATTATTAGTTCAGTATGTCTTTAATGCACATTCACCCGATATACTCTGCTTATTGTAATGGACAATAAGATTGATGGAATTAGAGGCTTCATGTTGTAGTCTATCTTGCACCTTGGATAGCAGTGGCCTAATGCTTGAATATAAGTGAATGATTCTGATACTTTTTTCTCAATAATCGAGAAGAGATGCAATTTAAGTAAGATTAAGATCTTTGTAACATGTTGAGAAGTTGATCTTAACGTTTTACAAATAATAATAATAAATTTTGATTACATGTTGAGAAGTTGATCTTAACGTTTTACAAATAATAATAATAAATTTTGATTAGGTTTATAATTTTATGTCAACTTGCCTCTAATAAGTATTACCGAGATTTTAAATGTAAGAATATTATATGTTTCCTCTATTAGTAAGCATTTAAAAAATAATTGAGATTTTTTCTTCAAAAAATTGAGAAGAATATTATATGTTTCCTCTATTAGTAAGCATTTAAAAAATAATTGAGATTTTTTCTTCAAAAAATTGAGATATTGATTTTGTATTTTTCTATCATTTACAGAGATTATCTGTAAACAAAGCAAAAAAATTATAAAAAAAATTATTTAAAATATGTTTTTATCATTGAAATTGCCTCTTCGTTAAATTTATAAAAATAATATATTTTTTCCATTTTCAGGAGTCTAAAAATCATATATGTATAGTTAATTTTTTCATTTTTTTGTTTGTAATTAAATAATTTGTACATGTAGGGTAAAAACTCCTGAAAATGGTAGAAGAATATAATTCTTTTAATAAATTTAACGAAGAGGCAATTTCACAAATAAAAAACATATTTTAAATAAATTTTTTATTCTTTTATTGCTTTATTTACAATTTCTACCAAAACATTAAAGTAAAAAAATTATGACTTTTTGACAATGGAAATGGTATAAACTTAAATATTCAAGAAAAATGTGTTTTTGCTTGATCGCATTCTTTAATGTCGTGTATGTTTAATATCGGGTTAAATATTAAATTGGTCACTTAAGTGAAAATTATATATCATTTTATTCATCAATTTCAACGGGAATTTCAACGGGTATCATTTGAATCACTGACTTAATAAATATCAAACAAATATCTCTGAATAAGTGATCGAGAATTAAAATAATTTTTAATTGAGTTCTACACATTTGTCTTCAATACCATCATAATCAAATTAAAAGTCATTAATTCTAGTATTTTAGATAATCTATTTAATTTTCTTTTTAAATTTGTTTACTATTTATTTTTAATTAAATCAAAGAAAATAACTATTAAATTAAAAATAAATAGTAAATAAAATTTTAAAAAATCTAAATATATTTTCTAAAATACTAGAATTCATAACTTTTTATTTGGTTATGCTGACATTCAAGAAAAATGTATAGAAAAAATTATTTCACTTCTCGATCACATACTTAGAAGTATCAATTTGATATTTGGCAGTTGAGATCGATGAATAAAATTATACAAGCCTATAACCCGTGCGATGCACAAACGAATTTTAGTATTTTTAATTTATTATTTTAGTATTTTTATATGATTTACTATTATTTTTTATCTTATTTTATTAGCATTTATTTGTATTTTGATCTTAAAATTTTTTAATATGTTGTCGACGGAATAATATCTTGAACTTTTGAATGTAGCTTAGAAAAATAGATGATATAAATATTTAATAATAATAATATGTTGTTGACGGGATTCGAATTTTGAACCCGTGGGAGTATTTTAGATACCAAGAAAATAATATTTTTTTAATATTACATCAAACGGTTCTCATTTATCTATATTTATATCTAACGGTTATTATTTAGAGAATCAAGCTACCAACCAACCAAATAGATGGTAGTTTGCTTATAATAGTATTTTTTTATATGATTTTTTAGTATTTTTTATCTTATTTTATTAGCATTTATTTGTATTTTGATCTAAAAATTTTTAATCTGTTGTTGACGAGATTCGAACATTGAATCTGTGGGAGCATTTTAGATATCAAAAAAAGAATATTCTTTTAATGTTACATCCAACGGTTCTCATTTATCTATATTTAGATGTAACGGTTATTATTTAGAGGACTAAACTAAATGACCAAACTACCAACCAAATAGAGATGACCAAACTACCAACCAAATAGAGGGTGATGATATAAATATTTAATAATAATAATATGTTGTTGACGGGATTCGAATTTTGAACCTGTGAGAGTATTTTAGATACCAAGAAAATAATATTCTTTTAATATTACATCAAACGGTTCTCATTTATCTATATTTATATCTAACGGTTATTATTTAGAGAACCAAGCTACCAACCAACCAAATAGATGGTAGTTTGCTTATAATAGTATTTTTTTATATGATTTTTTAGTATTTTTTATCTTATTTTATTAGCATTTATTTGTATTTTGATCTAAATTTTTTTAATATGTTGTTGACGGGATTCGAACCCTGAATCCGTGGGAGCATTTTAGATATCAAAAAAAGAATATTCTTTTAATATTAGGGAAAATAGATTGTTTTGTCATTAAAGTATATGGTCTTTTAGAAACTTACCACCGAACAATAATTTTACTCAAAATTATCACTAACGTTACAGGCGTTTGTGATTTTTGCCATTCCGTTAAATTTAACATTTAAATTTTAAAAAAATAATGAAAAATAGATGTTTTTACCAACTGAACTCTTGTGTCTATTAGAAAGTAACCAATGGACATTTAAATAATTAAATATAGCCACTAACGTTACATGTATTATTGTTTTTAATCATTCCGTTAAATATAAATGAAATCTCAGTTAAAATAATATTGATTTAGACTTAATCTTCCACATAATATTTTCCAAATAATTATTTTTCCCCAATTTGGTATTATAAAATTTTCAAGATAATTTTTTTTTGATTTAGAATCTAATATTTTAATTCAAAATATCTAGATATTGATTGAAAAGAATAAATTAGATATCTGTTCTTTTTTTTGTGGTCAAATTTGGTTTATGAAATCTTAAAAATCAATTATACGAATCTAAAACATTTATACATATATATATATAATAATATTATGTTTTTAATAAAAATATATAATTTCATTAATCTTTTGTTTAATATGATAGGTTTTAAACGAATATTATTAACAAGATAAATGATTTCAATATTATTGAGTTGATTTATGAAAGATAATAAAATTTATGCAATAATATCTCTCTATTCATGTTTAGTAGCTAATTTTTAATAATTATGCAATAATATCTGTCTATTCATCATATTAATAATATTTCACCGACACATTAACGACACAATTAACAGAATGACTAGAAACAAAAACTAATGTAAGGTTAATGGTTAAAATTAATTATTTGATAGTTCAATGATTACTTTATAAAAAACTCAATAGTTGAGTGATAAAAAAAATCTATTTTCCCTTACTAAATTTAACGAAATGGCAAAAATCACAAACGTCTGTAACGTTAGTGATAATTTTGAGTAAAATTATTGTTCGGTGGTAAGTTTCTAAAAGACCATATACTTTAGTGACAAAACAATCTATTTTCCCTTAATATTACATCCAACGGTTCTCATTTATTTATATTTAGATCTAACGGTTATTATTTAGAGGACTAAACTAAATGACCAAACTACCAACCAAATAGAGATGACCAAACTACCAACCAAATAGAGGGTGGTTTGCTTATAATATTATAGTATGGGAGCATTTTAGATATCAAAAAAAGAATATTCTTTTAATATTACATCCAACGGTTCTCATTTATCTATATTTAGATCTAACGGTTATTATTTAGAGGACTAAACTAAATGACCAAACTACCAACCAAATAGAGATGACCAAACTACCAACCAAATATAGGGTGATTTGCTTATAATATTATAGTATAGATATGAGCTGAGTTGAGATCGATAAATAAAATTATATATGAGCTGAGTGACCAATTTGATATTTAACCTGTTCTTCTAGCCACAAAATACTCTCTAATGTTGTTTACTACCCGTCTTAAAAAGGCTCTTAAAATACATATGTAAAACAATTTACAAACACCACTGTATTATAAAACGTTGAAGGCAAGAACAATAAATATATCACGTTGTTAGAAACTTATTAAATAATTTGGATTTACTACTGGATCCACCATATTTTTTGGTTCCAAATTGCAAGAACGTGGTTGAATATAAAAGATTAAATGATGGATATGCAACAATCCGTAAGGGAGAAGGATTTGTATACATAACAATGTGAAACAAAATGAATTAGCCTAGTGAAGTGTTCATAAGCCAGACAACTGGTAGATAACCACATCCAAGCTTTAAATGAAACACAACAAATAACTTTCTTCTGCATCATACAGCAATTACATTGCTTTTGCATCATCATTTGCATCATCGTCGTCAACTCCATTTAGCTAATTTGCCTAACAATTATGCAATGTTAATCTTCTTTTAAAAAAGAATGAAATAGCATCAATCACAAGCTATGTCCAAAACTAAATAGAAAGAAAAATTATGTACTAGGTATATGCATCAATAGCAAAACAGCAAGTCAGTCCATATGTGTATATAAATTAACATTTATCAATTAAGTTCCAGTCGGGCAGTCACTATGACAACGAGGAATACCTAGACAATGATGTTTTATGATAATGTTTATAAGTATAATGCCATACTATAGAAACAAGAGAAATGTATATCTGGGTGTCCGCGAGACTTGACTGTGATAATGTTCAATTGTACGAGAAAATTTAAGGTTTCAGAGAAAGTGATGGAAGACATAAACATAGAGTAGTGTTAGAGTTACAAAATTAGATAAAAAAAAAATTGTTCACAAATGACGTGGCAAAATGCAATATTTTAAATGATGTTATTCATGTTAATGCATGGATCCATTTTAATATAAACAATCAATATCTACCACCTGGCATTTGGGAAAAATTTGGGTACCAATTTGGTACCTCTAATATTTTCCATAAACATAAGAACATGTATATTTGGATTAAAGATAATTCTACATAGGATTAAAGGTATCTTAGTAAACATGAAAATACATAATGCAACCTTAGTTGTAACGGATGAGATATTCTTTTAGGTAGAGTTTTGTTAACGGAGGAATTTGTGATAACAAAATTTGAGGCTACATGCCGGAATTAAGATCTACGATGGTGGTTTGATGACAGAAGAATCGTCGGAATATGGTGGTTAGTGTGTTTGTAAGAAGTTGAGATCAAAGGAGTGGTGGTGGTCTCTCTGAGCTCTCAACGTCCAACCCCTTTAATGTGCCTACGTACCCTATATTTATAGGGATCAAGCTTCACGTAGTTCTAGTAGAACAAGGAACCTAAGTCTGTTAGGAGTAGGTCTCCTTGATGATGTGCATCAAGCTCTGTCCATGTCGGACTAGAACTCTTAACCTCTTGCGAAATGTATGTTTGAGCCCACTAAGGAGAGCCCATACGATATAGCCTAGCCCAATGACCCCAAGGCTCAACTATGACCGTGCCTTCACGGATACAACATTAGCCCTAACTATCGGAGCTAACATAAATCGCTACCAACTACCACATCAGTCGTTTAGTTGCAGAGACAAGTCATGACTTACTTCAAATGCACAAGCTGATCCTTATCCCCCGACGAGGCTAACCCACCAGATTACAGGGCAAGTTCTCCAAAGTTATAGTCACACTGGGCATATCTCAATCCTCCAACAAGGGTAACTTGTTAGAATACATGATTGAACCCTTTTAGTGTATAGATAGACTTATTTACACTTTGATCCCCCAATAAGTACAATATACTGGAATATAGAATCAAGCCTTCAATCATGTTTGGTCTTCATCTTATGATCTTCTATAATTCTTCAATCATGTATCAACCATTGAATATACTCTGCCTCTTTACCATATTAACCCCAAGTTGGCGCCCCAACTTGGCTCCTCATAACATTTTGGCGTTCCAACATGTGGCCCGACCATGGTTGGCGCCCCAACCTTGACCCTGCTCATAGTTGGCGCTCCAACTTGTGCCTTCGTCTGCTACTTTTAGCAATATCCATAATCATGTCATCCTAGCAGTTGACTATACCAATTAGTCAATACTTTCATTGTACAGATTTTGGGTGTAACAACTACCCCCCAAGGCTCTATTATATTTGAAGAATGTAAAGAAGCTTTCATGAATTACCAAAAATTTACAAGAACTTCCACTTTGGCGCAACAATTAGAGTTGGCGCGCCAGCATGTTGAATTCATTTTGCCTGACCCTGCTTTTGGCAAATCTTTATAAATGAATAATTCAATAAATAAAACAAATATCCTTTACATAATAAAAAACATCTCATTTGTACGTATTCTGTAGAATATACGATACCCCGTATTGGGGGTATTTAAACCCAAGGGTTTTCCCCTTTTTATCATTTCACACATTTCTCTCTCTTCTCAAAAACCCTCTCAAGAACTCAAATCGACTTTTTTACTTATATCGAGTTTAAATCTTCTTTGTTGTCCGATTCACGAACAACCCATTACCCCTAATTAATTACTCAAAGTACGTTTTGATCCATTTTTGCAAGTTTTCACCATAAGAAATGAACGATTTAAGTGTTTAAACTTTTTAACTGTTCATGTTCTTCAAATGTTATGTGTGTATATATTTGTGTGTATATGTGTTTGATCTATTTTTCTTCAAACATCCTTATGCAATTGCGTTTCTGGATTCATCACTACCACCGCATAATGGCGCGTCAACAACGGTTGGCGCGACAACCATAATGATCACACAATCAATATTAGTCATATGCTAATCGTGTAGGCCGCTTTTTAGACTAGTCTTTCCTCTTCTTAGCGCGATAACAGAGATGTTGGTGTGCCAAAACAAACTTCTTAGAGATGTGTTCCCCTACTTATAATTTCTATGTTTTGGCTTTGCAGCTGGCTAGGTGGGGTACACATCTTCAGCTTCTCCCTTCCATCCTTTCAAAGAATTTAACAGGAGAATTGGTCTTCCATCAACTTCCTTCCACTACCTATCATATCAATATTCAAGGTCCAAACCTCAAGATTTGGCGCGCCTGATAGATTCATATATGGAGAATCCAGACTTTTTCAAAATTTCACCTTCACCAAAATCAAGTTCCACCCACTCTTCTAATTCACCAGCTGAAAATATAACAAACACTACTCCTATTCCTCGCCCAGATGATTATGACCCTGAGTTTGAGAATTGGGCTGAACCACACCCTTCAAACCCTTCCAACCCACATCATACCACCAGTAAGAGAAAAAGAAAGAAAAATGTTGTAGAGGAGAGTGATTACGAGGATTACAAGAGATGGATGGCAAGGTCAAGTGCTGATAAGCAAAAAATTGCCACTCGTGCTTCCCTTGACCTATTCATGTTCAATGCTGAGTGTGAAAAGAATAGAGAAGAAAACTTAAAATGCATGAAAGAGCTTGAGGCCGAAGTTGGGAAGCTAAAAATAGATGTGAAGTCCCTCAATGCGAAGTTGAACAAATCCGAGTCTGAGAGAAAGGCTGCTAATTCTACCATCTCCACCTCCAGACTGACTTGGCGCGCCAAGACAAAGCTATCAAGGACAAAGACACCCTCATTGAAACCCTTGAAAAGAAAATTTCTAACTTGCAGCTAGAGGTAGAAGAACTTCAAACAGAGAAAACCTCAGGTTGGCAGACTGAGAAAGATAAAATTGTCAAGGAATCCTTTGATGACGATATCAAAGATTATTGCATGTCCTTCTTAGCTGGCGAACCTGAGTACGACTGGCGCCCCAAAATTTGGCGTGTCTATTGCTGACTTTATAGTTGATCTTTCCCAGAAAGAAGCTAAAGCTATTGCTGAAAAGAGGATGACACTTGAACAAACAGTGGCTGTAGAGGCTGAATTAGCGCGCCAAAATCCTGAGGCTGCCAATCCTCTTGGGACAGAAGCCATTGAAGACAATGTGGACAAGGCCACAGTTGAAGAAAATGTTTCTAACAATGAGAATGTTGACAATACTGAAGCTTAAATCCTTTTACAACTTTTGAACATTAATATGCAAGTCATATGACTTTGCAGAGTTGTATTTCTAGCTTGCCCTTATTGCTTAACTTTAGATGAAGTATTTTTAACTCCCTTAGTGGGTGATTTTTATGTCCAGCATATCCTTCCTATCACGCATACATTAGTAATCAGTAAAATAGTTGGCACGCCTAAAATATTTGGCGCGACAAAATATTTTCTGCACAATCAATACTTTTAAACACATGCATTCTTATTCACATTCACAACATTCAACCATAACATGATGATCAATAAATAATAAAGAAAATAAACAGGTTCATCCTTTGAACCAATATGTAAAAAGTTTTGGATTTTCTTAACTTGAAATAAAAAACGCCCTCACGGCTTATAGCACAGTGAGTACCAAAAATAAATTGTCCTCGGCATTGCCGGTATCAAGGCTCATAGCCTAATAAGTCTTTGAAATAAAAATAATGTAATCACTAGCTCGGTGAGGTGTATATCTACTACCACCGAGACTAGGAATAAATTTATTTAATGCTAGTTTCAAAAACTGCAGGAGGCACAATGCCTCTCTTATTGATAACATTTCTTCAAATGAATGACATTCCAAGCTTTTGGAATTGGTTTGCCATCCAAGTCTGACAAGTAATATGCTCGTCCCCAAAGAACCACCCTGACCATGTAGGGACCTTCCCAATTTGCTCCGAAGACCCCATGAGATGCTACCTTGGTATTTGGCATGACCTTCCTAAGAACTAAGTCACCAACCTTAAAAGAGCGAACTTTCACCTTGCTGTTGTAGAACCTTGCCGCTCGCTGTTGGTAAGCTGCAAGCCTGACTTGAGAATTTGTTCTCTCTTCTTCCAACAAATCTAGATATAGCCTCTGGTTAACTTGATTTGCTTCTTCCTCAAAGTTGTCGCGCCTGAATGAACAAGCACCTATTTCCACGGGAACCATAGATTCAAAACCATAAGTCAACATGAAGGGAGATTCCCATGTTGTTGTTCTTGGAGTTGTGTTATAGGACCACAGCACCATAGGCAACTCCTCTGGCCAGCTTCCCTTGCAATTCTCCAGCTTTGTCTTCAAGGTGTGCTTTATGATTTTATTGACATCTTCAGTTTGTTCATTACTTTGCGGATGATACACTACTGCAAAATCTTTCTTGATATTGAGATCTTCACATAGACTCCTCAACTCCTTGCTGTCAAATTGTTTCCCATTATCAGAAATCTGTCAATTGTTTCCCATTATCAGAAATCAACTTGTATGGCACTCCAAACCTGCAAACAATAGAATTAAACACAAAATCCCTTAGTTTCTTCGTAGTAATTGTAGCTAACGGAGCAGCCTCTGCCCACTTAGTGAAATAATCCACCGCAACAACAACATATTTCACCCCTCCTTTCGCTGTAGGCAGTTCTCCAATCAAATCTATCCCCCACATAGCAAATGGCCATGGACTCAACAAAGATGTCAAGGAGGCTGTAGGACTATGAGAATAATTAGTAAATCTTTGACATTTATCACATGCACGAGAGAATTTAAATGCATCTTCTTTCATGGTTGGCCAGTAATAACCCCGCTTCAAAATTTTCATTGTCAAGGATCCACCCCCGAGTGATTTCCACAAATTCCCTCATGAACCTCTCTCATTATGCAGTTACACTCATCCCCATCGATACACTTCAACAACGGCTGATTGAAACCCCGCTTATACAAAACTCCATCATACTCCACGTATCTTGCTGCCTTGTACCTCAGTTTCCTGGCTTCAACTAAATTTTCTGGTAACCACCCATCCTTTATATACCTCCAGATTGGGGTCATCCATGTCACCTGACTTGTTACATCAACCTGCATCACTTCCGCCTCCATTACACTTGGCTCCTGTAATATCTCCAAAGGTATTGCTCCCAACACAGTCACATCTTTCTGAGATCCCCACTTTGCCAATGCATCAGCTTGCGCATTTTCCCCATGAGGTATTTTCGCTAACTTTACATCCCTAAACTTTGTCATAAGATGCAAGACACTCTGCATATACAACTCTGTCCTTGGACCTCGAGCCTGAAACCCCCCCATTCACCTGATACACCACGATCATTGAATCACTCCGAACAAGTAAATTTATCACCTTCATCTCCAAGGCAAGCCTTAACCCCTCGAGCAACGCCTCATACTCTGCATCATTATTCGTAGCCCGAAATGCAAAATTAACAGCACTCATGAGTGTGTCCCCTTCAGGACTTATCAAAACTATCCCAGCTCCAGCACCTTCATTATTGACCGCTCCATCGACACTTAAAGTCCACCAAGGTTCTAATTCCACAAGCGCAGTAGAGCTTGGCTCAAACACAAGTTGTACGGGGACAATAGCCATATCTTCGCCCTCCAACCCAGGAGAAAATTATATATGAAATCAGCCAATGTTTGGCATTTGATAAATATCCTTGGTTTGTAATCCAAATCAAACTGCCCCAACTCAACTGTTCACTTCATCATCCGACCTGTCACCTCTGGCTTATGCATAATTTGTCAAAGTGGAAAAGACATTCTAACCTCCACCTTATGAGCCTGAAAGTAAGGACGTAACTTGCGAGAAGCCAAAATAAGAGCATACACCAGCTTTTCCATATTTGTATACCAAGTCTCTGCATCATGCAACCTCTTACTCACATAGTATATAGGAGACTGATCCATCCCCTCTTCCTTCACCAACACCGCACTTATAGAGTATCCCGAAATAGCCAAGTACAAAATCAATACCTCACCTTCCACCGACTTAGCAAGCATAGGAGGTGATCCCAAATGTTCCTTTATCTTTTGAAACACCAACTCACATTCGGCTGTCCAAAAAAAAATCCTTCCCAACCTTCTTGATAGCCTTAAAGAATTCCTGGCACTTATCCGAAGACCTTGAAACAAACCTATTCAAAGCTGCAATTCTACCGGTCAAGCTCTGTACCTTCTTTGCACATGTTGGAGACTTCATGTCAAGGAGTGCCTTGATCTTTGCTGGATTTGCCTCAATACCCCGATGGTTGACAATAAAACCCAGAAATTTTCTTGATTCCACCCCGAAAACACATTTATGAGGGTTCAACCTCATTCGATACTTTCGTAATATATTGAACTTTTCCTCCAGATGCTTGACATGATCTACAACTTTCTTGGACTTAACCAACATGTCGTCCACATACACTTCCATGGTCATCCCAATCTGATCCTTGAACATCATATTTACCAACCTCTGATAGGTTGCACCTGCATTAACAAGTCCAAAAGGCATCCCAATGTAACAATAGAGCCCTCTATCTGTGATGAAGGAAGTATACTCCTGATCATGCCCATACATGAGGATTTGATTATACCCTGAATAAGCATCCCTGAAACTCAATAATGCATGCCCCGCTGTAGCATCCACCAGTTGATCAATCCGCGGCAATGGAAAGCTATCCTTCGGACATGCCTTGTTTAAATCAGTAAAATCCACACAAGTCCTCCACTTCCCATTTGGCTTCTTTACCAACACTGGATTAGCCAACTATGTAGGATAGAAAGACTCTTTTATCAAACCAACTTCCAACAGCCTATCAACTTCTTCCTGTAGAGCCAAGGCGCGTTCCCCACTCACTGACCTTTATTTCTGTCTGGTACCTTTCTTGGTGGGATCAATATTCAAATGATGACAAATCACATTGAGATCAATTCCAACCATGTCTGCATGACTCCAAGAAAAAACATCCAAGTTAGCCTTCAAAAAAGATGTGAGCTGCCCAGCTAGCTTTGGATTTAACTGTGACCCAATTTTCAACTCCCTTTCCGGGTAACGAGCATCAACCTTAATGGTCACTATATCTTCTGTAGACCCCGTATTTGTAACTGACAACAAAATTCTTGGATCAAGATCAATATCAAAACCCATTTGAGAATCATCCACAATGTCAAAATCTACGATCATACTTGAATCCTTCTCCGCCGAACTTTTTTCCCCCAACTCAACAATTGGATGTAATTCCGTGACCACTGCCTTACCTTTATCAAGTCTCCTTAATTTGCAAATCTCTCTAGACTCTTCCACCATCCATGACCCCTCTGATTCATTCATGGAAGATTCATAAGACAATAATAGTTGTGTCAAGCTTCTAGGCGCGCCAACCTCTGGGAGGGACCCAGTTGAAGCGCCATATTCTGGGTGAGACTCAGTTGGAGTGCCAACTTCTAGGACAAACTTAGTTGGAGTGCCAATTCTTAAGTTTCATCTCCTGCCAACTCTTCCTTCATCTTCTCGTCATCTGGAAATTGAACTTTATACACAACAATAACCAATGCCTTCTCAACATCAACAACCCCCTGTACTTCATTCATACATGTTTTGTTATTCTTTTGAAACCCTTTAACAGACTTATTGTAGCATTCCCTGGAATCATACTAACATCCTCGAACACATCCAACTCCCCTTGGAGTAGGAAATTTCATGGACAAATTATAAATAGAAGTGAAAACTCGCATCTCTTTCAACAATGGCCTTCCAATCAATGCATTATGGGATGACTCCTGATCAATTACCATGAAATCCGCAATCTGAGTAGCAGAAAGTGCTCCACTCCCCAGAGTCACAGGCAATCTGATGGTTCCCTTTACTCTGATAGACTCTCCCCCAAAACCATAAATGTAGATATTCTCAACCTTCATATCTTTGTCAAGCAAACCCAACTTCTTGTAAGTATCATAATACAGGATGTTGACAGAACTCCCATTGTCCACAAATACACGGTGCAAATTCTGATTTCCAATACCCACAGTGACCACCAATGCATCATTATGAGGATGATGAACCCATTTAGCATCCTCCTCAAAAAAAGTTTTGTCTGCTGACTCCCCCCCGAAACAACTTTGGTGGTTGCTGATCCAATCGATTCACATTTGTCATAGGTGCAGTTTTAGCTTCCCTCACATACCTTTCCATATCCTTATTACTATCACCCGCACTATGAGGTCCTCCCACTATGGTGCGAATACTTCCTTCCTTGATAAACTTTGACTCCTCCTGCTTGTCCTTATCTCCATCAGCCGGGGAATGACCCAATCCTTTTCTTCCACCGAATGATCAACTATATATTTCCTTACCTATTTAGTCAAATACCCATCTTTAATCAAAGCCTCAATTTCCTCCTTAAGTTGCCTGCACTCATAAGTCTTATGACCAGTAGATTTATGATACTCGCAATCATAAATATAGACACAAATCACAGTAAATATGATACTTCCTTCCCCTATCCTTGGTCACCTCATAAATATGTTCCACAGACGCAGCAAGTGGCGTGAATGACCCTAATTTTCTGTCATACCCAGGTGAGGGTTCCCACCCTCTCTTGTCACCTGTCACATTCACCCGATTAGGACTCCGTGCTCGACCCCTGTATTCCGGACTTAAAGACCGATCCTTCCTCTATAATTTCCATGCACCTCACCCTTTTTATTATCAGCCAACGACTGTTCTACTCTTTTATAAGATTCTGCTTCAGCAAACAACTCGGCAAGGGTAGTATGATCTTTTCCTTGTAAATGCTTCCAGAAATTAGTTCCCACTCCTAAACCAGCAATCAAGAAGTTTTTAAGTATCTCATCTGTTGCACCCCTAACGCCTGTCGTTTCTGCACTAAACCTCTTGAAATATGCATTCAACGTCTCCCCCTCACGCTGCCTGATATTAGCCAAGGAGGTTATAGGAGGTGCGTACTTAACCGCTGCTTGGAACTGAGTCAAGAACATGACCTGCATTTGATCCCACGAAGTAATCAACTCGCTCCCTAACTTTTGAAACCATTGTTGAGCATTGTCCCAGAAAGTTGTTGCCAACAAACGACACCTTGCCAAAGTTGGGACCTGATATATGTAACACCCCCAGATCCGGGGTCGGAGATCTGGGTTGTCACGCTCTCAATCCCAAATATAATACATGTACTAGCTCAACAAATCCAATAATACAACACCAAAAGACCCCAATCTCTTACACACACCAGTTATAGTCTTAGAAACGAGTCACATAAGTAACATTAGTTATTACAACCAAATGTACTATCCAGGATCTCATACTATTAATCAAAACCTCTATCTGAAGTTATATTAACAGCTAACATAATATACTAAGGTGTAACTGTACAACCATACTTGTACACAAGTCTCACTAATAGCAACTGAACCCATGCAACTTACTTCTGCATTTGACCATTCTGAACCGGACTACCTCAAGGTTGAATCTTCCACTTCCCTTTCTCGTAGTACGGAATAACTGACTATGTTCTCCTTTTACTAAAAGTTTAATATAAAGTAAAGTAAGAATGAGCGAAAGAATGCTCAGCAAGTATCCCATAATAAAATAAATATTTTCACAATTATAAAGTCTGAAATCCAATAACCTTTGTTGGTATAACAAACAAAACCTTTAAAATATAACATTTGAGTTAAAATACCATACAATTGTAAGATTTCATAATATATGAAAATAACATATAGTTCGAGATACTATATAAGAAGTCTAAACACTTCTCACCAAAATATATAATCTACAACTGATAATAATCACTTTAAACATTTCTGTAAAGTTTAGAAATCCTTTGCTAGCAACATCATAGACAAAGGTTCAAAGTATAACTTTTAAATTGAAGTTATCGGGTAGTTCACTGTAAAATACCAGTTCTGAACAATTCACAAACACTGCCAACATTATCGGTAACTAAGCTCATGGGCCTTCGTTACAATGTTGCAGACGAAATTTCTATTGGAAGATGGGGGCTATACCGGACAACCGCGATACACGATGATCAGTCGTTGTATTGCAAAATAACACTTTCTCTATCTGCGTCTCATAGTTGATCAATCGGTCCATTCCAAAATTTCATCAAGTCCTCCTAACTTGAAGGGAATTAAATCTATATATAACTTTTGCCTCAAATCTCAACTTCACGTTGTGGGCCAACAACATTCACTATAATAATTACATATTTTTCTACCTTTATTGCTAAGGCTTCTTAGGAATTCCACATACGTAACTCCCTCGTAGTTCCTCAAACTCTATCTTCTTTATACTCCTTTATTTCCCAGCCATTTTGTTTTCCATTTTCTATTACAGTCGTTTCATGAATCAATATAGCCTAATCAGTCATTTCGAACACCCCGTCATTCTGAATTTGCATCATACGAAATGAACCTTGACAATTTTCGTAGCTTCGATTCATAATTTATCGTACTCATCTACTTTTATTTTAGTTCTAAAACTTCAACACTATATCTCTTTCCAAATACTAAGGAAAATACTTGCATGGTACCAAGAATATTTCAAGCAACATAATATTTTATAAAAACTTTGTAAGAATTCTCGTCGAATGGGCGACCTTGTTAGGTCTCAATCAATTATCCTTTGGAAATTTCATCATCACAATTCAATATATATAAAATACGTTGTGAACTCACTTAAATAAATTCGATCGAAAGTTGAACTTAGTGAAACAATGACTAGTCCATTTCAAGAAACATTAACAACTAGCTGAACAAAATTTGCTAGTTCGATTAGTTTGGGACGCAACATCTAGCTAGGATGATTAGCTAGATTTTCATCATATCGTTAAAATTTCAACTAGTTAGAACAATTAACTAGTCACTCATAATGGCATATACAATTAGCCAGTTTCAATCTACTAGTACAAAATCTCAACATCGTAGCCAAAGAAAGAAGAAAACAAAATTTTGACTACTCGGATAACGAATTGAAAGGAAGAGTAAATAAGTTTGGGACGAACAAGGTAATTATAAATTTGAATAGAATATAAGCTTTGAATAGAAAGTTCTTGGTATCGGAACAATCGATAACCTCCCATCAAATATTTCTCATCAGTAAACCGGTCCACCCAAAGGTGCCTCCGTACATATACTTTATCAAATTCTTCAATAGAATTGAATTCGGAATACCAGTATCAAATTGATATCCTTTCTACGATTTCAACGCCTGATGTACAAATATCATCTTGAATAGAAGAAAAGAATTCACGAGGAATCTCTAAATAATAGATCCTCTATGTTTAAACAAATAGTTAGATATTTATGAACTCGACTTAGGAGTCCAAGTATGAAAGAAGAAATCGAATATCAAGATAATCGTTAAAGAATATTCATCAAATAATTAAGGAAACATTAATTGAACATTCCTTAGATAATTGAAAGAATAAAGAATAAAAATATAGACCTAGAAGGATAGATGAATAATGGTTCCCTCTTTCGGTCGTCCTAGAGCACGAACAAAGCGCTCCGGTGAGTAATGGTAACTTAATTCTGCGTATTTAAACCTTAAAGGTAAGGAGAGGAGAAAAGAAAAGAAATAAAATGAATATAGCAGTTGTTGGTTGCATCCCAAGTTTGAAGTAGGAAACTGGAAGGGCTACTTGACATGAACTATTCAAGGTAACGCGGGCATGAACAGTTTCAGATTGAGTAGTGCACCAGCAAGTAGATACCAAAAAAAGTCAATGGTCATCATAAGTTCTAACATCACCAGTACGAGGATGATCACCTCTCCTCACCTTCATAATATAGGATACTAACTAAATGGTCTCTCAAAATCATATCAAAGTTATTTAATAGCTTGGGGGTCCTTAAACACATCTGTCATTCCCTTATAGTTATCCAATATTTGTGTCTTTCACGGTCGAATTGATATGTCCACCGAAGATGGAGGTCTACTAGTTTAATATTTACGCAGTCTCTAATAAGAGTTGTATCGAAAGAATCCAATTCCAGACTCAAGGGCCTTCCTCCTGGTAGGTTCTGAGATCGCCGTAGTTTTCGTTGCAACCATATACAACTTCATTAAAGTCATGCCATTAATTTCCAACGTTCTTGATCGCTAAGTTGAATCATCATGGCCCACCATACGAGAATACTCATGATGTCGTCTAGCGCACTCGTCTTACGATAACGTTCTCGTGATATATACACACAATCTTCCTCGAGGGCCACAAAATTCTCAATGGTGTAGTAGACATTATCTCTGGTAGAGTCATCGCTCGCGGGGGATTGAAACCTCATAAACAATAAATGCCTTTAATTAATCTAGGTAACTAAGTAACCTTAATCGCGTAAAAAGTTTAAACATCTTGGTTTTCACATATGTCGCCTCCTCAAGGGCAAACTGTGAAGGACTACAAGTGACAAGTTTCGTTCTAGTCAAGTCAACCATGGCTATACCACCTCTATCTAAACTACTCTTGAGACTTTAATCGGCGTCTTATATCAATATCCTCGATAAATCATATACAATTCTAAATTCTCTTCTCATCATCCTGATGACCTCTAAAGATTCTATCGGTCCTACTATAAGACCTCAAGTAAACATTCCAATCTTAAGTTTCTCAATGGTACTACATTCGGTACTCCAATAACGAACTCTATATGAGTCCTTACATTAATCTCTTATTTAGACATCACTCTTAACACTCTCTTCTCTAAGTACTATAACTTATTGCTCTGATACCATTTCTGTAACACCCCCAGATCCGGGGTCAGAGATCCGGGTTGTCACGCTCTCAATCCCAACAATAATACCTGTACTAGCTCAACAAATCCAATAATACAACACCAAAAGACCCCAATCTCTTACACACACCAGTTATAGTCTTAGAAACGAGTCACATAAGTAACATTAGTTATTACAACCAAATGTACTATCCAGGATCTCATACTATTAATCACAACCTTTACCTGAAGTTATATTAACAGCTAACATAATATACTAAGGTGTAGCTGTACAACCATACTTGTACACAAATCTCACTAATAGCAGCTGAACCCATGCAACTTACTTCTGCATTTGACCATTCTAAACTAGACTACCTCAAGGTTGAATCTTCCACTTCCATTTCTCGTAGTACGAAATAACTGACTATGTTCTCCCTTTACTGAAAGTTTAATATAAAGTAAAGCAAGAATGAGCGAAAGAATGCTCATCAAGTATCCCATAATAAAATAAATATTTTCACAACTACAAAGTCTGAAATCCAATAACCTTTGTTGGTATAACAACCAAAACCTTTAAAATATAACATTTGAGTTAAAATACCATACAGTTCAAAATACTGTACGAGAAATAGTAAGATTTCACAATATCTGAAAATAACATATAGTTCGAGATACTATATAAGAAGTCTAAACACTTCTCACCAAAATATATAATCTGCAACTGATAATATTCACTTTAAACATTTCTGTAAAGTTTAGAAATCCTTTGCTAGCAACATCATAGACAAAGGTTCAAAGTATATGTTTTAAATTGAAGTTATCGGGTAGTTCACTGTAAAATATCAGTTCTGAACAATTCACAAACACTGCCAACATTATCGGTAACTAAGCTCATAGGCCTTCGTTACAATGTTGCAGACAAAATTTCAATTAGAAGATGGGGGCTATACCGGACAACCGCGATACACGATGATCAGTCGTTGTATCACAAAATAACACTTTCTCTACTAGTAGAAGGACGACTTCCTATTTGGTTATCACCCTGGCCGCATTCGGGCCCATTATGCTACCTGGTACCTATTTCATTGTCGAGCACGAATTAAATTCCAGTCCCCTGTTGAATCCTATCGTTATAATTGGAACCGAATTTAATCGTTATTCCCCGAGCGTTCAGATAGCTCGTTGATAGGTTTAAGCTCATTACCATACTTACTTCCGGAAGTGTTGAGGAAGTAATAATAATATGCGAGTTGACTCTTGTCAACTGACGAAGGATGAATTATAATTTAAAAGAAATCACGACTTGGGAGTTTAAGCGAAGTTTTCTGAAATTAACGAGATTGAAATTCTTTGATTTGAATAGGGTATAAATCCCAAACTACAAATATAATCGAAGAATTGAAAGAGAAAAAATATTTACTCGACTCTTAAACTGGATTCCCAATTTTTATTAAGTTAGGAAATATTTATTCATATTAGAATATTTTAATAACTCGAAAATAATATTTGAGAATCCCTGCTATAATTAAATAACTTTTCTGAAGGTCAGAAAATATTTTCCATAAGGTCGAAGAAAGTTTTTAAATAATATTAAATCATTTTTAAATGGATTAAAAGAGTTTAATAAATATTCAAATAATATCTATCAAATAATAAATGATTAAATAATAATCATAAGTTCAATAAATATTTAATAATCAAATCTAAGTGAATATTAAAATAATATTCTCTTTAATAACAAAACAACTGAATATATTTATTCAATAATACTTATCGGAAAAATAAACCTCAATGGTCTAAAGAAAATATACTGACTCCCGGTCTAAGTTCAAAATATGATTCGCATGATCTACACCAAGAGCCTTTATAAAACCCGACTTATAACTATCATATCATATAGCTTATAAACCAATCACAACTCGAAAGATTCAAGTATAACAACAATACTATGTTAGGAACTATGTTGTTTCTTGATGATAACTAGACTAACTTAGTTAAAATTGTATAAGTAAAAATGTAGTCTTCAACGGATAACATGCTTTTGTAGTATCCGTAGAAGGGTAGATTATCTACGGATAAGACTCAATGTAACATGCTTGTGTAATCCTGATGTACAATCCTGAGATGCAATCCTGAGGAACAATACTGATGAACATTCCTGATATGCAATCCTGATATGCAATCCTGATGTACAATCCTGATGTGCAGTCCTGATGTGTATTCCTGATTTGTAATCCTGATGTTGAAGTTGAAGTATTAGTTTTTAGGTTGAATAAGTCATGTTGACTATTAATGGATATGTAGAATAGGGAGGCTAATTGTAAATAGTCTATGCCTTGTAATTTTACATAAGTGAAATTGACTGTCTACGGATAGCAACATTAGCCTTCTACGGATGTGGACAAAGTACTGTCTACGGATAACAGTACTAGCTATCTACGGATGTGATCAAGATACTCTCAACAGATACAACTCAAATAGCTTCTACGGATACACACTGTACTTTGTGAAAGGGACAGTTCAGACAGTGCACATGGGTTGACAGATTTCACAGATCATGGAAACCAGCATTTCTGGTAAACTCACGAGAAGAAGAAGCCTTCTATTTTGTCTGGTCAAAAGTAGCATTTCTATAAAAGACAATCAGCCAATAAGGGCAAGATACCAACACATGGACCACTACTCAGAATGGAGAAACAAGGATTTTGGACAGATTTACTTTTTGTATTATTAGCTGTTCGAAATATCTTGTAAACTTGGGATATATAACCAAGTGTAGCATTATTCTAGAACAAGAGAAATCAGTTAGGCAATTTAGAGAGCTCAAAACAATATCTTTTGTAAATTGCTAAAGCTAGAATAGTGTGTATGCATCTGTGTGTTTATTCAAAAACATCACAGAGATTTATTCTAATAAAAATATCTCAGGTGGATAAATCAATCCACCTGAATTTTTAATTCTTGTGTTATCTTATCTTGTTTGTTTTTCTGTTCTTGAATTTAATTTCATATATTTTCTGTCAAGAACTAAAGAATTTTCAAAGATTGTATTCAACCCCCCCTTCTACAATCTTGGTTCATTGTCTGGGAATAATAATTAGTATCAGAGCAGGTTTCTAATTTACAAGAAGTTTAAAGATCAAAAGACATCTGAATCATGGGTCAGAAGGATTATGGAGTTAAAATACCAGTTCTTGATAGAGAGAATTAATTTCACTGGAAAGTAAAGATGTGTCTACATATAATGTTTATGGATGAAGGATATGTAGAGTGCATATATCATGGCCCTCATATTCCAATGAATCCAAACACCTCAATAGCTCAAGCACCTACAGGAGTTCCAAGCACCATTCCAAAGTTACCTTCAGAATGGACTCCTCAGGACAACATTGTAGTCCATAAGGAGATTTGGGACACTGTCCAAACCATCTGTGAAGGAACTGAGCAAGTAAGGGAAAACAAGATGCAGCTTCTCATACAACAGTATGAACACTTTCACTTCAAGAGTGGAGAATCTTTGAATGATACTTTTAGTAGATTTCAAAAATTGCTGAATGGATTGAAGTTGTATGGCCGGTTTATCAAATCAAAGATTCAAATCTTAAATTTCTCAGAGCCTTGCCAAAGGAGTGGAAGCCTATGACCGTTTCCTTGAGAAACACTCAAGAGTATAAGGATTTTACTCTTGAAAGGCTGTATGGAACCCTAAAAACATATGAGCTAGAAATGGAGTAGGATGAGGAAATTGAGAAGGTCCAAAAGAAAACTGAATCTGTTGCCTTAGTAGCAAGTGTTGAAAAGGTTGAGGACATGAAAGAAGATACTGCTGAAACTACACCAAGCACAAGTGCTTGTGAAGGTTGGACTGAATCAAGAAAGTTCAAAAGAAAGATGATTGAAGAAAGTGAGCCTTCTAACCAAGATGAAATGGATGAGTTAGATGAACATTTAGCTTTTCTGTCAAGAAAATTCTCAAAGCTCAAGTTCAAGAGAAACCCTAAGGTGTCCAAACCATTCAGAAAGGACTTTCAATCAAACAAGAACTATGTTGAAAGGTCCAAGTTTAAATGTTTTAATTGTGGAATGGGAGGTCACTTTGATTAATGAATGCAGAAAACCAAAAGCCGAGAAGAGTGACAGGAAGTTTGAGCCTGTTGACTACAAGAAGAAATACTTTGATCTTCTCAAGCAAAAGGGTAGAGCATTCATAACTCAGGACTATGACTGGGCTGAAGATGGGAATGATTCTGAGGCCAGTTTATCATCCAAATAGGTAATTACCACCAATCTCTTTGAGCTTTCTACTGAAGAATGCAATAGTACAATTAATGATATGTCTACTGAATTGTACCATATGCGTATTTATCTTAAATCACTTACAAAAGAAAACACCAGGATTAAAGATGCTAATCAGTTTTTAAGTGATAGGAATGTTGTTCTGGAAACTCAATTTATTGAGTTTGAGAAAATGAGATTAGAGTGTTAAGTTGCCAAGGATGATTTGCTGACTTTAATAAAAAGAGAAGAAATTCTCAAAGCACAGCTAGCTAAAGAACATGAAACAATAGCTAGATGGACTGATTCCAGGAATGTTGCCACAAACATTATTAAGGCTCAAGGCGTGGATACATTCTACAAGGAATCAATAGGAAAAGATAAGGAGAAACTAGATGATGAGAATCTAGGAGATGGTACCTCTACGGATAGTGAGCATCCGTTGATGGGTAATACCTCTACAGATAGTGAGCATCCGTTGATGGGTAACACCTCTACGGATGAGACCTGTCCAAAGAAGTGTACATCTAGTGTAAGTAAAGAAAAACTTGAGAAGCTAAACAAAAAATATGGTCCAACCAGCAAAAATTTTGTTCAGGGAGAATGTAGCAAAACCAAAGCCAAGGATGTCAACATAGGTCACTTATCCAACAAGCAATTGAAGGGCAAGTTAGAAAATATAGAGGTCAAGGCTGAAGGGAAAAAGAAAAAGAACAGAAATGGTAAGGTAGGGATTAATAAGCATAGCAACTACACACCTGACAAGTATGCTCATACAAAAACTTGTGTAAAGTGTGGTAGTGTTAATCATTTATCTACCAATTGCAAAACTGTTAAAACTTCATCTCTTCAAATGCCAATGCATGTACCCAATATGCATATGCCTTCCATGCACAACATGTTTTCACATATTGATCATGCATCAAATTTGTATGCCAACATGCCATTTGTCTCAAATCCATATATGAATGCATTCACAATGCCACAAATGACATGGAGCATACCACACATGAACACTATGTATGCACATCATCCTCAAATGCCTGCATCAAACATGTATGCTTATGAACATCCTCAAAATGTTGTCTCTCAGAGGTCAACACCCAGGGTCAAGGTTGATTTAACTCAACCTGGGATTAAGGTGCAAAATGACAAGAAAGGCAGAGTTAAAGCTAACAGGAAAGGACCCAAGGAAACTTGGGTACCAAAATCAACTTGATTTGGTTTTGTTGTGTGCAGGGAAACAGAAAGAATCTATGGTACTTAGACAGTGGCTGTTCTAGGCTCATGACTGGAGATTCTACCCTGCTCACGAAGTTTGTGGAAAAAGCTGTCCCTAGCATTACCTTTGGAGATGACAACAAAGGTTACACTAAGGGATATGGCTTGATTTCAAAGGAAAATGTCATCATTAATGAAGTAGCACTAGTTGATGGACTCAAGCACAACTTGCTGAGTATCAGCCAATTATATGATAAAGGTTTCTCAGTATCATTCAATCAAGGAGCCTGTGTTGTTTCAAACAAAGAAAACAACAATGTGGTGTTGACAGGCCACAGAAGAGGTAATGTCTATATAGCTGACTTCAATTCAACAAGTTCAGATTCTATCACTTGTCTTCTAAGTAAAGCAAGTAAAGATGAGAGTTGGCTATGGCACAAAAGGCTGTCACATTTGAACTTCAATTCAATGAATGATCTGGTAAGAAGAGACCTAGTAAGAGGAATTCCACAGTTGGAATTTTCCAAGGATGGACTTTGTGATGCTTGCCAGAAAGGGAAGCAAAGGAAGATTTCCTTTAGAAGGAAGCTAGATTCATCAATTGAGCAACCTCTACAGCTATTACACATGGATTTATTTGGACCAGTAAATGTCATGTCAATTTCAAAGAAACGATACTGCCTTGTGATTGAGGATGATTTTTCAAAGTTTACATGGACATACATCCTGCATTCTAAAGATGAGGCAAGTGGAATCATAATCAATCATATCAAGGCTGCTAATAATCATCCTGATCTCAAAGTGAGAAGAATCAGGAGTGACAATGGCACTGAGTTCAAGAATTCAACAATGAGGCTATTTTGTGAGGAGAATGGAATCATTCATGAGTTCTCTGCAGCAAGAACACCACAACAAAATGGAGTGGTGGAAAGAAAAAATAGAACTCTAATTGAGGCTGCAAGAATAATGCTAGGAGAATCAAAGTTACCTACTTATTTTTGGGCTGAAACAGTCAACACTGCATATTTCACTCAAAATATCTCTTTGATCAATCAAGCTAAAGGGATGACTCCATATCAGCTGCTCAAAGGAAGGAAACCACCCTTGAATTTTCTACATGTCTTTGGATGCAAATGTTTTGTATTAAGAAATCAAGGTGAAAATCTTGGAAAATTTGAGTCAAAGGCAGATGAAGCCACTTTTGTGGGATATGCAGCTGGAAAATTCTACAGGGTTTACAATCACATAATCAACATTGTTATGGAATCTATACATGTTGTTTTTGATGATGCCAGAATTCAAGGTCTCACTGATGAGGGTTTTCATGAAACTCTCAGGTTTGAGAATGAGGTGGAAGGTCTGTATTTTGATGATGAGGATGAATCAGTTCCTCCAAGAATAATTATTTCAAATATGGATAACTCAAGTTCAACTGAGCCATCCATAGAAGGGACAAATGGAGCATCCGTAGGAAGCCAAATTGGAGCATCTGTAGGTAGTCATTTTGAGGCATCCATAGGTGGATCACATCACAGGATAACCACTGTAACACCCCCAGACCCGGGGTCGGAGATCTGGGTTGTCACGATCCCTTGTTCCGTACAAACACTTAATACTTGAACTATAAAACAATAAATCATCCCACATTGTGACCCCACCATCAATATACTCACGCCAGTTATGTCTCAGAAACGAACTTACAATACAGTAGTCATATGATCCACAAATTAAAGTTATTACTACCCAAAAGTAAAATACTGCAACCTACTACCAATACGATTTCTATGTGAAATCATAAGGTAGCGCAAAAGTTTGTTCTGGTTCATTAATATACATAAGTGATACTTATTATTAAACCGGAGCAACAAGAGTTATACTCCGAACCAACTCAGTACTTCTACCTGATCCTCTGTAACAATCGTGCTACAGGCGGCCTGTATGTCCCTGACGCGCTTCCGAGCGGTACGACGAATCCTGGCCATCTACTCTAGCTGTTGTGTTGTGATATATATATATAGAGAGAAAAAGCAAGAGTGAGCACTCGGCCCAGCAATAATACAATACATCATAAGCATATAAGTAAGCTTATATCATAAAGGAAAACCTTTAAAACCTCATTCGTATACAGAATGATATATTTATTTCTCTTTTCGTCAAAACATACCATACAGTACGACTACTGTATGAGGAACATCATTACTCATTACTGTCACATTATCAGTAACTCAGCGCCTAGGCTTTTGTTACAATGTGCAGCTCAACTCCAATTGGAGGGAAGGGAATGTACTGGAACACCCGATACACGGTGATCAGCCATTGTATCGTAACTTTTCTTTTCTACTAGTAGAAGGACGACTTCCTGTTCGGTTATCACCCTGACCGCATATGGGCCATTGTGCTAAGAGATCACTACCTTGGTGCCTATTTTTCATCACCGGGCAAGCCTTAGCACTCAAGAGATCAATACCTCGGTGCCTATTTTTCATCACCGGGCAAGCCTTGATAAATTTGGCACTCCCTGGCACCTATTTCATTGCCGTGTAGACCTTTCCAATTCCCATGATGAAAAACATTAATGAAACGGAAATCGGAATTAAATTCCACATTTCCCAAGTACGAATACTTGTCAAAACTTTGTAACCGTTTAGAACACCTTACTCCAGAGAAATTGAAAGGAGTAAGTCAAAGTGTGGGTTAACATTAGTCAACGAGACTACCGATGATTACTACGTATTTTGAAATCATGACCAGGGAGTTTATTGAAATTTCAGAGTTCAGCGAGCTTGAAACACTCTACTTGAATGGGGGAGCAATCCCCTAGTTATAAGTATTCTAGAGGAACAGTGGAAATAAACCCTGTCCTCGAATTCTTGAACTAGATTCCCAGTTTTCGATGAGTTGAAAAAAAAATACTATTCGCATTTAATTGCCTTTAAATATCTTAAGATAATAGTTGGGAATCTCTAATTTTAATATCTTTTCTGAAAATCAGAAAGTTACATATTTGTGTAAATAATAGAACCTTGGATCATATAATAAGGTTCTATGATTTTAAATCATTTTTGGAGTATTTAATAAATACTCAAATAATAAATATTAAATTTTTATTCAATATAACTACTTAAGTGAATATTCAAAATAATATTCACTTAATTAAATAATAATCAATTAATAAATATTGAATTATTATTCAATATAAACACTTAAGTGAATATCAAAATAATAATATTCACTTTAAATAAATAATATTCAAATAATATTTATTATAATATTATTCAAATATCTCACCTTAAATATCCCATAATATAGATATTGGATTATTTAATAGACATTTAAAATATAACTGTCCCTGGAACCTTCCAGCTTTTGACAGCAGTCTAAAATAAATAATAATTTGACTCCCGGTCTAAGTTTTTAAAACCATCGTACTAGTACTCTATACTTAGAGTCTTTAATCCTTAACCCTGGTATATATCTAGTACTTAGCTAGCATATAAACCTTATACCTTATACAGCTTTTTACAAAGCACAAACAGTTTTACATTATTTTACAGCATAAAGCAGCATATATAGCAATACCACAACACATATCACAACAGCATCATTATATGGTACAGGGTTTCAAAACTTGCCTTGGGGTCTTGGTGGTGTGGTAGTGGGGGCTTGAGAGTGTGCGCGTCGATCTATAATAAGATACAGAATTCACAGTCAGTCCCCTAGAACCATTTAATGTGCCTTAACTTAAGCACTCAAGTTCTATTAATAAAAGTCAAACGTCTCGCTCTCAGTCTTCTATAACCTCATGACGTTCCGCAAAACCTCTAAGTCAAAAGCTTGGGTGAAAACCATTTACAAATCCCAAGTTATTTTACTTTACCATTTCCTTGTTTTAAACCATCCCCTTAAGGGTATTTCACTCGCGCAACTTTCGTTCGCGTATTTTTATAAAATCACCAACTCATATTTTTAACTGGAACCCTTCTAGGCTTCCTTTCCTTATTATACATACTAGTATCCATTTTAATATCTCAATCCAATTCCAATTTTAAAGGGCTTGATCCCTATCTCAAAGTTCATACAATGAACTATCTCGTTACGCGAAACCACTTTTACTAAAACGGACGTTACTCCTAAACCGTAAATCAAAACGATACGATTCTTTCGCTAAAATAATCTAGGAAACAGAGCCTACATGCTCATGGTCAGAAACCTCAAGTTTATGCCCTGTTTTGCAGTCGTGGTTTCTGTCTAAACTACCTAAGTAAAATCCGACATGGTAATGACGCTTATGCGTACTTCCCGTGTTTTTTAAACACTCAACCAAACTACAATCAACCATCAACCAACCACCAATCAAACTCAAGCTTATACTACCATTTATCTGTCCAAATAAGGTCACACTCTATTTCATAAGTTCATCCACAAATCATTCATCAAACATGCTTAAAATCATGCATACATGCTTTATTCTAACATAGTTTCAATAAAACACTCCTAACTTACTAGATCAAGCAAAAATCTTAAAAAGAAAGAAGTTTATACCTTCCTTGCTCCTTAACTATGTTAATCAAACCTAAAATCATCAAAACAAAACAAGATTCTATGAAGTTACTATTCACATCACTATTCATCATCAACTTTGAATCCATTTTTGACCAAGCTATGATCCATGGATGATGTAATATCCGTGAATTTTATTATTTGATTAAATGATATATTTAATCTAAAATATTTATTGTGGAATATTGGAATATTATTAAATGATAATTATTGTGTGATTATGTGCTAAATGGTGAGTCGAAAGCCCCTTTCAAATATTTCGTCATTTGGAATTTTCTTCAAATCTGAGCCCCGTTTTGATAATTTAAGGGCCCCATTGGAATTTCGTACATTAATTATTATCTCTTCGTCTTTCGTATTCGAATCATTATCGGGAGAGATATTCGTATCATTTCATTCCTACCTATTTGATTCTGCAAGAATAATTCGTTTTGTTCAAAAAGGGAAAAATTGTTCCGAACCCTAATTGCTTAAGGGGACGGATATATCATTTTATATCAGTATTTCATTTGTTATAGCCCCAGTATTCTTGAGCATTAGTTATATAATGATATGTATTGATTTGGATAATTATCAATCCTTGTAGATAATTATCTTCTCGTAAAACGTATTTTAACCTAATTAGGGTTTTTAAACGATCCAGTGGATCTATAACGATCCAAAAGTGTTCCTTAGGGTATTATTTTTCCAAAAATATATAAAGACGAATCGTACCTTATAACCTTCATAATCTGAATTGCGTATTATCAAAAAAGTAAAAATTCCCGAAATGTGTTCTTCGTGTTCTTGAGCTTAGATCCATTCGTTCGAGGTGTTATTGAAATCCAAATATGAAGTTCTTGTACTCAAATTAAAGCTCTTGACCTCTAGTTTCAGAATCTTCCAACCTCATGATCATCTGGTAAGTTTTCGATTTATTATGAATTTTTCAATATTCGAATTTAATTAGGGTTCTTGATTAATTTGGGGATTTTCATTCTGTTGATTCTCCGTTCAATTGGTTGTCTTGAAAAAGCGAACAAAAGCCCTATGGTTTGGTTTTGTTTTGATCGGAAATGGCGAAGTCCGGCCACCGGACGCCGGCCGGATTCTGGAAAACCCAGATTCCGGCGGGTTGTTCTTGGTGACCCGGATTTGTTCTTCCCGACCCGTTTACCCGATTTTTCGACCCGGTTTCAATCTTCAAAACCCTAATTCATTTTCTAAAAACTGTTTTTGGATTTTATTTTTAAAATTAATTCGAAAATAGTTTAAAAACTTTAAAAATTCATATTTTTATTTTAAAAATATATTTTAATATCAGAAAAATTCTGATAAATTATATTTATTATTTTAAATCCGAAAATTGATTAAACTTAATTATTTTAATTATTTTTAATTAATAATGAATTTATTAATTAATTGGTTAATTCTTTTAATCAATTAATTCTTAAAAATTAATTATTAATTAGATTTAATTAATTAAAAATTCTGTTTAATTATTTTCAAGCCTATTTATTTATTTAAAAATAGTTTGAGTATTTAAAGAGTGTCAATTAATTTTATTAATTGATTTATTTGCATTTAAATGTTTATATTGGATTTAAAAATCCGATTTTTGATTTAAAAATTAATCGTGACTTATCTAAAATTCAAATAAGTTTCGTATGATGTTTTAAAAATGTTTATAAGTGCTATATGGTTCATATTAATTGTGTGTTGTGTTTTATAGTCTGTATATGCCCGTACTAGGGCAAATATCTGAGTTTTAAATATCGTAAATTATACCGGACGTCCGATACGTAACCGGTTACTTGTTTAAATGTGATTATTGATTGAATAAGTGTCGAGAGTAGAACGAGAATAGTTAGACTTATTGTGATGAGTTGTTTAATTATAGAATCGAGTTCCCGGAGCAAGGGAAAGGGAAAAGTAGAGTGAGCAGAGTCGATCCGACAGCAGCTTAGACCAGGCAAGTATCTGTGCCTTTACTTGAGATAAAATTTATTATTGTCTTGATTAATTGAATACCGTTATCCCCAGAACAATTCAAATTATCAATCTTTTAACCGCATTTGGACAACTGATTCCATTTCCTTAGAGATTCTTGATTCTTTGATTTGATCTGCATCGGAAACCCTTATTTCCAATTCACTTGATTATTGTTTACCACCTATTGTTATTGTTTATCATCCTTTGATTATCATTGACAACCATTGATTATTTGACTTCCATCTTGACTATTGATTACAGTCATTGATTATCGACTACCAATATTGATTCCCTTATTGAATGAGTACACTGTACCATTGAAATTACTCCATGATTATTTCTCGATCTTCATTTGATACTGAACAGTTGAAGCTCTTTTGCAATTACTATACATTCAGTTTATCTTATTGAGCATGTTATTGTTTATACCCTATTATAGATTTGGCATGTGTTTTTAAAAATGGACCAGTAATTGGTCGGGCCATATTTATGGTCAGAATAACTTAAGGCCCAAATTGGCCTGGGATCCAGTAGAGGACTATGTCATGAGCTAGTCCAGGGTTGATGCGTGGCTGGCCAGCAGCACAACCTTTGATTTGAATAAAATGTATAAGCCAAATTCTAATTCTTTTCTTCAATTGTTATTGATACAAAGCATGTGTTAGCTAAATATTGTTGATTCTGATATCATAAATTCATATCCTTACAACTGTGATAGAAATGATTCATTGATGTTTGCTGAGCAATTTTGGCTCACTCTTGCTTGTTGTTTTCTAACCCTATTCCAGTGAAGCGAGAGTATGAGTCGGCATAGCGTGACCGATAGTTCACCAGCAGCCAGGAGAGCCCCTCGAGTCATTATCATTGGCAGGGTAGTTGTTGTTTTGCTTTTCTAGATTAGATGTCTAGATTTGAACTTTGGTTGTGATGTAATAACTCTGATAAAACTGGTATTGTATTAATAAAAGATTGTAGTAGCTTGTGTTCATTGCCATAATCTGGATGCGGTCTTGGTCAAGGGGTATTTGTGTCTTTATATTTATTATGCATGTGTTAAATAGTATTCCGTTGGTCGGATGACTCCTCAAATCTGTACCCCGGGTTTGGAGGGCGTCACAGTTGGTATCAGAGCAACAGGTTATGGCATTTGAAACAAGTTAGGACTTAGGGTCCAGGATAACATAGAGAGTTAGGAGTTCATGTAAGGATATTAGGAGGTCAACTAGGGATATTATGCATAGTGATTAAATGTGGTTATAATTGCAGCCCCCTAGTTCTAGTTCAGACTCAGACCCTTCCGAGGATACGATAACAGAGATACCTACACCCGTTGAGAGAGCAGGACCGTCTCGGCCAGTGCGATATCAACCTAGGCATCAGGACCCAGTGGTCAGGAGAGATCAGATACCTTGTCCTATTCCACTCCGACAAGTAGCCCCAACACCAGTGTCTCAGGCATCAGTTTGTGGGCCTTTGTCTCAGTTATGTGAGCCACCAGTTCCACACCATGTGTATCAGAGGGTGAGTAGAGAGAAGGAGTACCTTTATGGACAGGTTATGGAGATGGGTAGGGTTCGTTCGATCGAAGCAGCCGCTGTCAGAGAGAGAGACAGACTTAGAGATCAGATGAGAGACATTCAGATGAGGTTTAGGGTTACGAGGACCTTGGTTGAGACTCGATTGCACGGATTAGCTTCTAGTCGAGAGGGAGAGACAGTAGCAGGGATGAGACAGATTTTGGATTATGCGATGAGTGAGATTGCAGAGATTTCAGGACCCCCGTTATGGCCGGCAGGAGCAGGTGATCTGTGAGCAGATATTAGTAGCAGACAGATGTGACGTGGATGTATGGTCTCTAGATAGTTAGTATATAGATGCATATTGTAGAATCAGCAGTGCACCGGGCTTATAGGAACGCCTCGGGTTGTTGTTGCATTTTTGTTGTATTGCTGGTCGGCAGTTGTGGTTCAGCCATGATATATTTTCTTTTGAAGCGTTCTACGCTTGTACTAACTCTATATATATATATATATATATGATAAACCTCTTTTATAGAACTGTATATATTCCCCTGTCATTCATTTCCAGCATCATAACTGTTATTCTACTTGTTGCAACGAGTGTATCCATACACCGTTGAGAAGATCTGTAAACCTTCGAGATATCAATTGTGATCCTTCCTTCTCTTATATGGACTGTTTGATTAAGCCAATTATTGTTTATTCATCAGCGATATGGCTCCTAGACGACAAACCCGTTCAACTGATACCTCTGACCAAGAGGGTCAACAAAATACACCTCCCACGGGCCGCATGGACCCGATGGTAATCCAGTTGTTAAATACTCTTACTCAACAGACTACCGCATTAGCACAGCAGCAACGAGCATTTCAGCAACAACTCTTAGAACAGCAGCAACAACATCAGCATCGGCAGCATCAACAACAGCACTAGCAAGCAGCACCGGCGGTTACGTTCAAATCTTTCCAGGCAGCAAAACCTCCAGAATTTAAAGGATCAGCAGACCCTGTAGAGGCTAAGGCATGGTTGAAAGAGATGGAAAAGGCTTTTGCCTTGATAGAGGTGACAGAAGATAAGAAGACGGAGTATGCAAGCTATTTTCTGAAGAATGAGGCCAGTTATTGGTGGGAAACGAGTAGGGCTATGGAGCCCGAGGGATTGATTACGTGGGCAAGATTTACAGAGTTGTTTTTGGAAAGGTATTTTCCGGACTATATGAGAGATCAGATGGAATTAAAGTTTTTGGAATTAAAGCAGGGAAGCATGACAATGCCCCAATATGAAACAAGGTTTACGGAGTTGTCAAGGTTTGTTCCAACCTATGTGGATACGGAAAAGAAGAAGGCCAAGAGGTTCCAGCAGGGACTGAGGTCTTGGATTCATAGTAAGTTAGCTGTATTGGAGTTGGACACCTATGCAGCGGTGGTCCAAAAGGCAATGATTGCGGAGACAGAGAGTGATTTTTACATGAAAGAGAGGGAGAACAAGAAAAGGAAAGCAGGGATACCCGATAAGGGACAGCAGCAGGGAAATTTTCAAGGGCAAGCAAATAAGAAACTGGGATTTCAGCACGGAAGGAATACGAGTTTTAGGAAACCAGATACCGGAAGCGTAGGACAAGATAACCGTCTACTAACCGGCAGTCAGCAGGGACTTTCTAGACCCCCACTACCAGAATGCAAGACATGCGGGAAGCGACATCTAGGGATATGCCATCGATTGAATGTCACATGCTTTAAATGCAATCAGAAGGGACATTATTCCCGGGATTGCAAGATGGGCATTGTGTGTCATCGGTGTAAGAAACCAGGTCACATGATTAAGGACTGCAGAGCACCAGCAACCGTGAACAATATGATTCGGGCAATTGAAGCACCCCCAGTTGTTAACGTCCAGCCGTTAGCCAGGACCTACAATATGTCAATGGGAGAAGCAGTGAGAGATTCCGACGTGGTGGCAGGTACACTTCTAGTAAATTCTATTCCTGCACAAGTGTTAATAGATTCGGGAGCGACGAAGTCTTTTATTTCTGAAACATTTGCTCGTAGATTGAATTGCGTAATGAAACCTTTAAGTGGAATGTTGACTATAGAGATAGCTAATCAGGATCGTATCGCGGTCAGTTCATATTATCCTCGTTGTGAGATAGAGATTTTGGGAAATCGTTTTTATGTTGACATGTTACCTTTTTAAGTTAGGTGAATTTGATGTGATATTAGGGATGGATTGGTTGACTGAGTATGATGCAAGTATTGATTGTAAGAATAAGAGGGTTACTTTGGTTACCCTGGAAAAGAAAGAAATAATATTTAGAGGAGAGAAACAAAGAAAGAGGTTCCTGACGATGATTCAGGCTAAGAGGTTATTAAGGCAAGGTTGTGAGGCGTATTTAGCTTATGTGATAGATATAGATAAGGAAGTTTCTAAGTTAGAAGATATTTCAGTCGTAAATGAGTTTCCAGATGTTTTTCCGGAAGAATTACCAGGTTTACCTCCAGATAGAGAGATTGAATTTGCGATAGACTTAGTACCAGGCGCGGAGCCAGTATCTAAGGCCCCTTACAGAATGGCACCAGTGGAGATGAAGGAATTGGCTGATCAACTGCAAGATTTGCTAGAAAAAGGAATTATTAGACCCAGCGTTTCACCGTGGGGAGCACCAGTACTGTTTGTCAAGAAAAAGGATGGAAGCATGAGATTGTGTATAGACTATCGGGAGTTGAACAAGCTGACCATTAAGAACAAGTATCCGTTACCTCGAATAGATGATCTGTTTGACCAGCTGAAAGGAGCGGTACATTTTTCAAAGATTGACCTACGGTCAGGATATCACCAATTGAAGATTAGACCAGACGACATACCGAAGACAGCCTTTCGAACAAGGTATGGGCACTATGAATTCTTAGTAATGGCGTTTGGACTAACGAATGCACCCGCAGCTTTTATGGACCTAATGAACAGGATTTTCAAGAGATATTTGGACAAGTTTGTAGTGGTATTCATCGATGACATCTTGATATACTTAAGGACAGAAGAAGAGCATGCAGACCAATTGCGAATTGTGTTAGAAACGTTGAGACAAGAAAGACTATACGCGAAGTTTTCCAAGTGTGAATTCTGGTTGAAAGAAGTTCATTTCTTAGGACACATGGTGAGCAGCGAAGGCATCAAAGTGGACCCAGCAAAGATAGAGGCAGTGAAAGATTGGGAGAGACCAAGGACACCGACTGAAGTCAGAAGTTTCTTGGGATTAGCCGGATACTACCGGAGATTTGTGCAAGATTTTGCGAAGATAGCTACTCCAATGACCAAGCTGACAAGGAAAAGCGAGCGATTCGTATGGAACGATAAATGCGAAGAAGGCTTCCAAGAGTTAAAGAAAAGACTAACTACGGCACCGGTATTGATGCTACCAGACGATCAAGGTCATTTCGTAATCTATAGTGATGCGTCGTACAAAGGATTGGGATGCGTACTTATGCAACATGACAAGGTGATTGCTTATGCGTCAAGACAGTTGAGACCCCACGAACAGAAGTACCCTACACACGATTTAGAGTTAGCAGCTATTGTGTTTGCATTGAAGATATGGAGACACTACTTGTATGGAGAGAGATGTGAAATTTACACCGATCACAAAAGTTTGAAGTATATCTTTACTCAGAAAGAGCTGAACATGAGGCAACAAAGATGGTTAGAACTAATCAAGGACTACGACGTTTCTATCAACTATCATCCCGGCAAGGCAAATGTGGTAGCAGATGCATTGAGCAGAAAAGAGAGATTGAATACACTGACGATGACCAAAGAGTTGTACAAGGAATTTGAGAAGTTAGAAATCGAAGTAATTAATCCGAAGGACGCGACGGAAATGATTTATACCATGACGTTTCAACCTGAATTGTTGGAGAAGATACGGAAGTGCCAAGAGCAAGTTATGAATGATGATGTGAGTAAAATGACAGGTGAGGAAATATGTAGCCAACCGAACGACAAAGGGATCTTGAGATTTGCTTCTCGGATATGGATACCTAACGTAACGGAACTGAAAAGTGAGATTTTGCACGAAGCACATAACTCAAAGTATTCAATTCATCCAGGGAGTACGAAGATGTATCGAGATCTTAAGACGAACTTTTGGTGGCCAGATATGAAGAGAGAGATTGCGGAATGGGTAAGTAAATGCTTTACGTGTCAAAGAGTTAAGGCGGAACATCAGAGGCCAAGTGGATTACTTCAACCATTGGAAATTCCCGAATGGAAGTGGGAACACATTGCGATGGACTTTGTAGTAGGATTGCCTAGAACAAAAGCTAACCATGATGCCATCTGGGTTATCGTGGATCGATTGACGAAATCTGCGCATTTTCTTCCGATTAACGAGAGATTCTCGCTGGATAAGTTAGTTCATATTTACATAAAAGAAATCGTAGTACGACATGGAGTTCCAGTATCGATAGTGTCTGATAGAGACCCTCGATTCAATTCAAGATTTTGGAGGAGTTTTCAAGAGTGTTTGGACACCGAGTTGAGAATGAGTACGGCTTATCATCCGCAGACGGACGGTCAAAGCGAAAGGACAATTCAGACTATTGAAGATATGCTTAGGACATGTGCACTTGACTTTGAAGGCAGTTGGGACAATCATCTACCCTTGGTGGAATTTTCATATAATAATAGTTTTCACGCGAGCATCGGAATGCCACCTTACGAAGCTTTGTATGGACGAAAGTGTCGATCTCCAGTATATTGGGAAGAAGTTGGTGAACGGAAAATGATAGGACCAGAACTAGTGCAACGAACAAAGGAAGTGGTTCAATTGATTCAGAGAAGATTGATAACAGCTCAAGACCGACAGAAAAAGTAGGCGGATCTAACCAGAAAGGATGTGGGATTCGAAGAAGGAGAGCAGGTGTTACTAAAGGTTTCACCATGGAAAGGATTAGTTAGGTTTGGAAAGAAAGAGAAGTTGAGTCCGAGATATGTTGGGCCGTTTGAGATTTTGAAGAAGGTGGGCGAGGTAGCTTACGAGTTGGCATTGCCACCGCATATGCAGCACATTCATAATGTATTTCATGTATCTATGCTTAAGAGGTATCGACCAGATTCGAATCATGTAATAGAGTATGAACCCATAGAGGTCCAGGCAGATTTATCATATGTAGCACGACCGATTCAGATATTGGATCGTAAGGAGAAAGTACTAAGGAATAAGACAGTAGCGTTAGTGAGAGTTTTGTGGAGGAATCCTAAAGTAGAATAGTCTACCTGGGAGTTAGAGAGTGAGATGTTAGAGAAGTATCCCCAGTTGTTTCCTTGATCTGATTCTGAGGACAGAATCCTATTAAGGGGGGAAGGATGTAATATCCGTGAATTTTATTATTTGATTAAATGATATATTTAATCTAAAATATTTATTGTGGAATATTGGAATATTATTAAATGATAATTATTGTGTGATTATGTGCTAAATGGTGAGTCGAAAGCCCCTTTCAAATATTTCGTCATTTGGAATTTTCTTCAAATCTGAGCCCCGTTTTGATAATTTAAGGGCCCCATTGGAATTTCGTACATTAATTATTATCTCTTCGTCTTTCGTATTCGAATCATTATCGGGAGAGATATTCGTATCATTTCATTCCTACCTATTTGATTCTGCAAGAATAATTCGTTTTGTTCAAAAAGGGAAAAATTGTTCCGAACCCTAATTGCTTAAGGGGACGGATATATCGTTTTATATCAGTATTTCATTTGTTATAGCCCTAGTATTCTTGAGCATTAGTTATATAATGATATGTATTGATTTGGATAATTATCAATCCTTGTAGATAATTATCTTCTCGTAAAACGTATTTTAACCTAATTAGGGTTTTTAAACGATCCAAAAGTGTTCCTTAGGGTATTATTTTTCCAAAAATATATAAAGACGAATCGTACCTTATAACCTTCATAATCTGCATTGCGTATTATCAAAAAAGTAAAAATTCCCGAAATGTGTTCTTCGTGTTCTTGAGCTTAGATCCATTCGTTCGAGGTGTTATTGAAATCCAAATATGAAGTTCTTGTACTCAAATTAAAGCCCTTGATCTCTAGTTTCAGAATCTTCCAACCTCATCATCATCTGGTAATTTTTCGATTTATTATAAATTTTTCAATATTCGAATTTAATTAGGGTTCTTGATTAATTTGGGGATTTTCATTCTGTTGATTCTCCGTTCAATTGGTTGCTTCTAACATGTTCCTAGGGTTCTAATTAGAAAGAATCCATGCTTTAATTTCATGGTTCAATTTAGTCGGGTTTGATTTTCGGGTTTTGACCCGAATTCTTCTTTTGCTTCGTTCATTCTTGTTGTTGATCTGACATTGATTATGATATGGGGCTTTGATTGTATGAGTTATAAGCTTCATTTTGGTATATTAATCTTTGAGTTTCATGTAGAATTAATGTAGATCGGGTTTCTGGCCGAAGTCGTCGCCGGCGAATTCTTTGAACGAATTCTGGGCACGATTCCGGCATGGGACAGATGTGTTTGTATGTGGGTTATGTTTGTCTTGAAAAAGCGAACAAAAGCCCTATGGTTTGGTTTTGTTTTGATCGGAAATGGCGAAGTCCGGCCACCGGACGCCGGCCGGATTCTGGAAAACCCAGATTCCGGCGGGTTGTTCTTGGTGACCCGGATTTGTTCTTCCCGACCCGTTTACCCGATTTTTCGACCCGGTTTCAATCTTCAAAACCCTAATTCATTTTCTAAAAACTGTTTTTGGATTTTATTTTTAAAATTAATTCGAAAATAGTTTAAAAACTTTAAAAATTCATATTTTTATTTTAAAAATATATTTTAATATCAGAAAAATTCTGATAAATTATATTTTATATTTTAAATCCGAAAATTGATTAAACTTAATTATTTTAATTATTTTTAATTAATAATGAATTTATTAATTAATTGGTTAATTCTTTTAATCAATTAATTCTTAAAAATTAATTATTAATTAGATTTAATTAATTAAAAATTTAGTTTAATTATTTTCAAGCCTATTTATTTATTTAAAAATAGTTTGAGTATTTAAAGAGTGTCAATTAATTTTATTAATTGATTTATTTGCATTTAAATGTTTATATTGGATTTAAAAATCCGATTTTTGATTTAAAAATTAATCGTGACTTATCTAAAATTCAAATAAGTTTCGTATGATGTTTTAAAAATGTTTATAAGTGCTATATGGTTCATATTAATTGTGTGTTGTGTTTTATAGTCTGTATATGCCCGTACTAGGGCAAATATCTGAGTTTTAAATATCGTAAATTATACCGGACGTCCGATACGTAACCGATTACTTGTTTAAATGTGATTATTGATTGAATAAGTGTCGAGAGTAGAACGAGAATAGTTAGACTTATTGTGATGAGTTGTTTAATTATAGAATCGAGTTCCCGGAGCAAGGGAAAGGGAAAAGTAGAGTGAGCAGAGTCGATCTGACAGCAGCTTAGACCAGGCAAGTATCTGTGCCTTTACTTGAGATAAAATTTATTATTGTCTTGATTACTTGAATACCGTTATCCCCAGAACAATTCAAATTATCAATCTTTTAACCGCATTTGGACAACTGATTCCATTTCCTTAGAGATTCTTGATTCTTTGATTTGATCTGCATCAGAAACCCTTATTTCCAATTCACTTGATTATTGTTTACCACCTATTGTTATTGTTTATCATCCTTTGATTATCATTGACAACCATTGATTATTTGACTTCCATCTTGACTATTGATTACAGTCATTGATTATCGACTACCAATATTGATTCCCTTATTGAATGAGTACACTGTACCATTGAAATTACTCCATGATTATTTCTCGATCTTCATTTGATACTGAACAGTTGAAGCTCTTTTGCAATTACTATACATTCAGTTTATCTTATTGAGCATGTTATTGTTTATACCCTATTATAGATTTGGCATGTGTTTTTAAAAATGGACCAGTAATTGGTCGGGCCATATTTATGGTCAGAATAACTTAAGGCCCAAATTGGCCTGGGATCCAGTAGAGGACTATGTCATGAGCTAGTCCGGGGTTGATGCGTGGCTGGCCAGCAGCACAACCTTTGATTTGAATAAAATGTATAAGCCAAATTCTAATTCTTTTCTTCAATTGTTATTGATACAAAGCATGTGTTAGCTAAATATTGTTGATTCTGATATCATAAATTCATATCCTTACAACTGTGATAGAAATGATTCATTGATGTTTGCTGAGCAATTTTGGCTCACTCTTGCTTGTTGTTTTCTAACCCTATTCCAGTGAAGCGAGAGTATGAGTCGGCATAGCGTGACCGATAGTTCACCAGCAGCCAGGAGAGCCCCTCGAGTCATTGTCATTGGCAGGGTAGTTGTTGTTTTGCTTTTCTAGATTAGATGTCTAGATTTGAACTTTGGTTGTGATGTAATAACTCTGATAAAACTGGTATTGTATTAATAAAAGATTGTAGTAGCTTGTGTTCATTGCCATAATCTGGATGCGGTCTTGGTCAAGGGGTATTTGTGTCTTTATATTTATTATGCATGTGTTAAATAGTATTCCGTTGGTCGGATGACTCCTCAAATCTGTACCCCGGGTTTGGAGGGCGTCACAGATGAGGCTAAGATTAGAGATCTACCTTGGATATATGATGAGGGTGATTTCGAGCCCAAGATCAAGATTTATGGTTGAGTGGAAGTTGGAGCAAAATTTTTAAGCTCTTGAAGAAATGGAAATAGCCGAATGGGGTGTTCTTCCTTGATGCATCTTTTCTTGATTTGTTTTGTTTGATTTCTTTCCTTTTTCTTTTGTCTAATTAACCTTAATACTTTGCCAATTAATTTGTGTGGCTAATACAAGGACTTGTCATCAATGACAAGGCTATTTTGGATGTGTGGTGGTGGTGAAAGTGGTGACAAGGTGGTGATTCATCACCTTGTCATCACTTGTCATGCTTATGTCATTCCCTTGCATCTTGCTTATGGCATCCTTTGCATCCTCAATTCTTTTATATATTGCACTTGATGATCTCATATAATACTCCTCCTTTTGTTAGGGTTTAATCCATAATTTAATACGCTTTTGTTTCACGATAGTTTCAAGTGGTTTTAAAGACGTTTCTCTGTACCAAAGCTAGGGTACTTCCTTTATCCTTCCGTTACCTTTGTCTAATATATAATCTTAGATTTCTCACCTTGGTTTAAGACATGATCATGGATTTCTCATTCCACATACTTTCTTAAAACGATCAAATCAATACATCCTTAACTGTCCAGTGAATAGTGATTTAAAACTCGGATGAGAATCTTCTGATTCTGATCGCGTTTACACTCTTTTATTCTTCCTATACATCAATAATATCACTTCGAAACATTCATTCCATGTCGTCTGTTGGGTTTTATACTAAACTATTCATTAGTAGTATATAAACATTGTCCATTTTATTGAGAATCTTGATTGCATATTTTTACATTGTCTATTTATTATATATTGTGGATAATTTAGTATCAAATGGGATAACAGAAGATTAAATTATCAGTGTCTATATATAATATAAAGGGTTCACAGTTTAAGTGGAATTAGACAAACCACTGGAATAACTGAAGTATTATTTGGGAATAGTTTATCTTGACTATTAAATAATACTTGTATACTTTGTGTATATTGAACAGGATCAAATTTAGAATTGTTCCCTTAAACTGATTAAGAAGATTGTTAGATATAATTGCTAACGTTTGTTCATCAGTGTTTAAGTACCAGGTACATATCAGAGTTTATATGGAAGCTGGTCAGAGTTTGTTAAAGTTTGACAGGGTGATAGTTGACTTAGCTGTCGGTGCAAAGATAAAGATTCTAGAAGCAATATATTCTGAAGATGGAAAGAAGCAGAATATATTGATACAGCTAAGGAGACTGGACAGAAGACTGAAGCAATCCTTAATTGATAATAATTGTATAGCTAATTTATAGGAGTATCAATTAGATAAGGATTGTATGTAGCTGTGAACTATATAAACACAGATAGGTTATCCCTAGAAGGGACGCGAACATTGAATATATTATTCTTGTAACCTAGTAGCTCTTTGTGATTCATTAACATCACTAAGAGAGAAACTGTTAATATAATTACAGTTTGTTGATTTATAAAGTGTTCTTGATTGTTATTCTCATATACATACTTGATTATATTGTGTATTCGACCTAACAAGTGGTATCAGAGCCAAGGCTGTTTAATATATACAGTTTTACGATTCAATCACAGTAATAATCATGTCTGAAGAAAATCAAACTGCTCCCAAGGCTGAACAGGTTAAGCCTAATTCTGTGAGTCGATATGAAACAATCAGGGTTCCAATACTCAGGCCAGTAGAGTATCCGATTTGGAAGGTGAAGATGACCATGTTTCTGGAGGCTACAGATCCAGAATACCTTGACAGAATCTATGATGGTCCTCATATGCCGACTAAATTGTCCCCTGTTGTTGATGGTCAAGAACAAAAGACTGTTCCAAAGGAAAAGAAAGATATGACTCCTGAGGACATCTCATCAATTGCAAAAGATGCAAAGGTTAGACATCTTCTCCACAGTGCTTTAGATAATGTTATGTCTAACAGAGTAATTGGCTGCAAGACTGCCAAAGAGATATGGGATGTTTTAGAAGTCAGATGCCAGGGAATAGGTGCTATTAAGAAGAACAGAAAGACAATACTCACACAGGAGTATGAGCACTTTGATTCAAGACCTAATGAAACCTTGACTGAGACTTATGACAGATTTTGCAAACTATTGAATGATCTGTCTCTGGTTGATAAAGAATATGAGCTTGAAGAGTCTAATCTCAAGTTTCTGTTATCTCTACCTAAAAAGTGGGATTTAAAGACAACCACAATAAGAGATAATTATGAGCTTGCTGATACAGATCTTGATGAAATCTATGGGTTGTTGAAAACTCATGAACTGGAGATAGAACAAAGGAATAGAAGATTGAGTAAAAAGACAAAATCTGTTGCTCTTAAAGTTGAGGAGAAGCCCATTAAGAAGGAATCTTCAAGAAAGAAAGCCAAGGGAAAGGCTTTAGTTATTAAATCTGAAAGTGAGTCATCAAACTCTGATGATGACTCAAACTCTGATGAAGCTTCTGATTCTGAGGATGATGAAGAAGAGATGATGAAGATGGCTGCTTTAATGGTGAAGACTTTCAAGAAGATGGGATTCAAGAACTTCAAGAAAGGAAAGAGATTCTCAAGGAAAGATTCAAACTCTGAAAGGAAAAGTTTTAGAAAGTCTGATGGAAGGGAGACCAAGTCTGGCAAGAAGGATAAATCTGAAATCCAGTGCTACAGGTGTAAGGAGATGGGTCACTATGCCCCAGAGTGCAAGAAAGGCAAATCTGAGAAAACACTCATCTCTAAAGGCAAAGACTGGGCAGATACTTCAGACTCTGATGATGGAGAAAATTATGCTCTTATGGCAACTGTCAGAGATGAGACTGAATCATCTGAAAATAAGGTACCCCTAACTACTTATGCTTATGATTCTGATAATATATCTGAGTTAAGAGTATATCTGAAAAGCGTACATGTTAGCTATAGGGATCAGACTTTAGAGAATGAGAGAATTAAAGCTGAGAATCTTAGTCTTAAAGATAGAAACAAGTTTCTTGAAGGAGAACTTGAAAATATGAAGCAGATTCAAAAAGAAAGAGATGATGCTGTTTATGTAGAACAGGAGTTGCTCAAAAGATATAAGCAATTAGAATCTGATCTAGAAAAAGAAAGAAAAATAATCAAGACTTGGACAGATTCTGGAAGAGACACTCATCAAGTGTTTCAGACAGATTCTGTAGGTTTAGGCTATTGTGAAAATGATGAACTTAGGTTTAAAGACAAGGTTAAGGTTAAACCACAACTTAAACCTGTGATATTTGTTCCAGAAGCCAATAAGTTAAAATCTGTTGTAATAAGAGAAGCTGATATGGAATCAGATGAAGCCTGTGAAAGACAGGAAAATATTATAACAGAAAAACTTATGGAAAGAGAAGCTGTTAGAAAGCCAGTAAAAATGTGTGAAAAACAGGTTAATGTTGGTTTGATGACAGGAAAACAGTTCAATCATAAGCTCAAAGAGGTAAAATCTGCCATGAAACCAAAAGGATCCAAGAAGAATAGGAATGGAAAGATAGGCATAAATAAAAGAAATAATCATTTGCCTAATGCTGCTGCTCCAAGGAAAACATGTTATAATTGTGGTAGTTCTAATCATCTTGCTAATTACTGCACAAAGAATAAAAATATCAATTCTTTACCTTCTACATCAGGAGTAAAGAATGATTATGTTAGGGTTAGACCACAGACTTTATGCACACACTGTGGGAGCACTTGGCATTCCATTTATACTTGCAAGAGTTATCATGCTATTTATCACAACTATTATGAGCTAAAACCCAATCTGAAATGGGTTAGAGCAAACTCTGCAAGTGTAAAGTCTGACAATGTTAGTTTAAACTCTGTTGATAGTAATTCCGCTGCAAAAACTAACACTGTTAAGAAAGACAAAGGATCCAAGCAAGTCTGGGTCCTTAAAACTAACACTTAGTGTTTGTTTGTGATTGCAGGGTATAAAAGAGAGCACACTTATCTTGGACAGTGGATGCTCAGGACATATGACTGGAAATAAGGCCCTGCTATCAGACTTTAAGGAGAAGGCTGGCCCAAAGGTTTCCTATGGAGATGGCAACATAGGACACACTCTGGGATATGGCAATATTAATCTTGGAAGTGTCATCATCACAAATGTAGCTCTAGTCTCAGGACTCAAGCATAATCTGCTATCTGTGAGTCAAATCTGTGACAGAGGAAACCATGTAGATTTTCATACTGAATACTGTGAAGTTATCAGTAAATCTACTGGAAAAGTTGTTCTAGTTGGACACAGGCACAACAACATTTATGAAGCAAGTTTGGTAACAAACTCTGATGGAAGAACAGTGTGTCTGACTGCAAAAATGTCAAATGAAGAGAGTTGGAATTGGCATAAGAAGCTCTCTCATCTCAATTTGAACAACATAAATGAGCTTATAAGAAAGGATCTTGTAAGGGGACTCCCAAAATCAATACTCAGTCTAGATGGCCTATGTGATTCTTGTCAAAAGGCCAAGCAAAGGAAGTCATCTTTCAAGAGCAAATCTGAATCTTCAGTAGTGGAACCTTATCATCTTCTACATGTTGATCTCTTTGGACCAGTAAATGTGATGTCTATGGGCAGAAAGAAATATGCTCTAGTAATTGTTGATGAATATACTAGATATACATGGGTATATTTCTTATCAAAAAAGGATGAAACTGCTCAAACTCTGTTGGATCATGTAAATCTACTGGACAAAGGAACACAACACAAAGTCAAAATTATAAGGAGTGATAATGGAACTGAATTCAGAAACTCAATTATGGAAGCTTTCTGCAAGGAAAGAGGAGTGAAACAAGAATTTTCTGCACCTGGAACTCCACAGCAAAATGGTGTAGTTGAAAGAAAGAACAGAACTTTAATTGAAGCTGCCAGAACAATGCTTGATGAAGCAAAGTTACCAACCTATTTCTGGGCAGAAGCTGTTCAAACTGCTTGTTTTACTCAGAATGCAACATTGATCAACAAGCATGGGAAAACACCATATGAGATGGTGAAAAATAAGAAGCCAAATTTGAAATATTTTCATATATTTCGATGCAAATGCTTTGTGTTGAAGACTCATCCTGAACAGTTGACTAAGTTCGAGTTAAAAGCTGATGAAGGAATCTTTGTTGGTTATCCATTGTCAACAAAAGCATTCAGAGTCTACAATCTGAGAACTAAAGTGATCATGGAATCCATACATGTGTCATTTGATGACAAGAAAATAACTGGACTTGATGACTTAGATGGATATGATCAACTGCGTTTTGAAAATGAAGGTTTACTCTCTGATGATGTAAACTCTGATGAAGCAGTACCGACAAACTCTGATGAAGCGGTTCTGACAAACTCTGACGAAGCATACTCTGAACCTCTACTGGTAAATACTGGAGAAACTGGAAATTCTCAAATTGAACAAAATAGAGAACCAGTTGAGGGGGAGCGTGAAGAAGCTCAACAAGACACAGCAAGTGAGTCAGTTGAGGAAACTGATTCAAACTCTGACAGTTCAAACTCTGAGCCATCCAATTCAGGGGGAGCCTCAGATACTGCAGAAAGTCAACATATGAATCAGGAAAGCATGGATCAAGGGGGAGGATCCAATAATGATGCAAGAAACCACTTACCAACAGCAAGAAAGTGGACACAGGCACACACACCTGATCTCATAATTGGAGATCCTGATGCTAGTGTGAGAACTAGAAGTGCAACAAATAATGAGTGTCTGTATCATGCTTTCTTGTCTCAAACAGAACCAAAGAAAGTGGAGGAAGCTCTTCAAGATGCTAATTGGATTACAGCAATGCAAGAATAGTTAAATGAATTTGAAAGAAATGAAGTCTGGACACTTGTACCTAGACCAAAGAATAGATCAATTGTAGGTACAAAGTGGGTTTTCAGAAACAAGACTGACAGTGAAGGTGTGATTACAAGAAACAAGGCTAGACTTGTGGCTAAAGGTTATTCACAACAAGAAGGGATTGACTATGATGAAACCTTTGCTCCAGTTGCAAGATTGGAGGCCATAAGAATTTTTCTGGCCTATGCTGCACACAAGAAGTTTAAAGTCTTTCAGATGGATGTAAAAAGTGCTTTTCTCAATGGGAAGCTTGAAGAAGAAGTGTTTGTTGAACAACCACCAGGATTTGTAGATCCCAAGCATCCAGATTATGTCTACAGGCTTGACAAGGCATTATATGGACTAAAGCAAGCACCAAGAGCATGGTATGAAACTCTTGCTCAATTTCTTTTAGAAAGTGGGTTCACAAGAGGTACAATTGATAAAACCTTGTTTTATTTCAATTCTGGTGATGATTTGCTTTTAGTTCAAATTTATGTAGATGATATTATCTTTGGATCTACTAATGACAAACTTTGTAAGAAGTTTGCAAAGCTTATGCAATCCAGGTATCAAATGAGCATGATGGGAGAGCTTAGTTATTTTCTAGGCTTACAGGTCAAGCAAACAGATGATGGTATTTTTATCAATCAAGCAAAATATACTAGAAATCTTCTTAAGAAATTTGGTATGCTTGATAGTTCATCTGCTACAACTCCCATGGCTACAGCAACAAAGCTAGACAAAGACACAGGAGCCTCAGTAGATATGACAAATTACAGAGGAATGATAGGGTCTTTACTGTATCTTACTGCAAGTAGACCTGATATCATGTATGCAACATGTCTTTGTGCAAGATTTCAAGCGGATCCCAGAGAGCCTCATCTAACAGCTGTAAAAAGGATTTTCAAATATCTCAAAGGAACCATAACCTTGGGTTTGTGGTATCCTAGAGAATCAGAGTTTAAGCTAATTGGTTACTCTGATGCAGATTTTGCAGGCTGTAAGATAGACAGAAAAAGTACAAGTGGAAGCTGTCAATTCTTAGGTGACAGATTGGTTTCTTGGTATAGCAAGAAACAGAAATCAATTTCTACATCCACTGCAGAAGCAGAGTATATAGCTGCTGGTAGCTGTTGTGCACAAATTCTTTGGATGAAGAATCAGTTGCTGGACTATGGATTAAGGTACTCTAAAATACCTATTTACTGTGATAATCAAAGTGCTATTGCTATGACAGGTAATCCAGTACAGCACTCCATGACCAAGCACATCAGCATAAGATATCATTTTATCAGGGAACATGTGGAAGAAGGAGATATTGAACTTCATTTTGTATCTACAGACCAACAGCTTGCAGATATCTTCACCAAACCTTTGAGTGAAGCTATCTTTACAAGGCTGGTAAATGAACTTGGAATGATCTCTGGTTTTGACTAGAGATGCTGGTTAGATTCAAACTCTATACATGATTTTATGTTCATGATTCTTTGAATGTGTTAACTGTTATCTGCACCAGCATGTTAAACTCTGATAAGTAAACTCTGTTAGTCATACTCTGACAGTTATACTCTGATAGTTACAGTCTAATGTTATACTCTGATTGTAATTTTGTCTGAACCACATGGACCGATGAAGAAAAATGTATGAAGCATGATTTTCAGTAAGTAATCATGAATCCTTCTAAGTATTATAAACTATGATTACAAAATGTGCAGAAATTTTACACAGCATGATACTGTCTCTATATTTATAGCATCTCTTAGTTTATTGATCCTATACACTGAGATTGTATTAGCTGTTTGCATTTTCTCTCATAAATTAATTGTATTAACTGATGAAAAGTCTAAACTCTGATTATTAATTGCAAATAATTCACCCTCAAATCAAAAGATGCCAAAAAGAGCACAAATTCCTTTGAGATCATGTTGTGCCTAGGAAGATCCAGGAACTTATTGTATGAAATAAGGGCTAAAATCTTTGATTTTTGGTGACTAGTGCCAACCACTGATTACTGGAATAATAATAATAATAATAAAAAAAAAAAATTAATTAAAAATATATATGAAAGCATATATAGAAAGGGGGTGAAAAATAAAAGATATATCCAAATGAAAGGATATCAGTATACAGAGTTTAGACATAAGAATCAGATTTTATTTTATACATGAGAGTTTAGGTAACCAGTTATTACTGCTTTTAGTTTGTGGATTTTATGCACTTTGAGATGGTCTAAATATTTATATTCAGTAAACTCTGCTAATTCACACACAAATACACACACCTGTACAGTTTGTGAAAAGAGTTTATGTATAAAGGAGGAGAATTGATAAACACTGATGATTTGTGTACTCTACGCCGAGGTAATTTAATTTTAATCTCTGATGGTTAAAATAAATTTTGTTGGTTTCAGACATATTATAATTTTGAGAAAAAGACATTTGTTTTGAAAATTTAAAAAGAGTATGATTGGACAGTCGTTCAAGGATGTTTTTGAACAGAGGAGAGAGGTTAATGCCTAGAAAAGTGTAACAGACGGTAGTTATTGCTGTTTTTACTACGCATGCGCATTGAAAACTGTCAATTATTTGCTGTCAGTCATTGCATGTATGCCACGTGTCCCACTAACACAGTTAACGGAGTAAGACAGTTGTGTATTAATGATTAAAAACTGTTCAGTTTTTAATTTTGAATTTTTCATTTATACAATACACACACCTTCGTCAAAACTTTTCACATCTTACTCCAACACACATCAATTGTCACACAAGCATATTCACAAACACTTTTCTACACACAAACTCTTTTGAATCAGTTTCTTTGATTTTTCTTCTCGATTCGTACTAATGGCTACTACAGTTTTTGTTGCTTCTGGGTTAGAGTTTGTTCCTAATAATTATTCAGCCCCATTAAACACTGTCAATGCACCAGAGGTGTTTCATATCATACAAAACTTTCTTGCTCAGTCAGCGATTGGGCGTGCTTTGGTGGAACCTGAAAAACTTTCTAGTTCACAGATAAAAGCGTTCTGGGAAACATGATTGTATGATGATGGTGGTGAAATAGGTAACCCATCGATTTTTTTTGAATATGAAGATACAGAGTATGTAATAACTGCTGGAACCATTCGCGCTGCAATGGGGTTTCCTGAATTTTCTTCGTATACAATTGGAATGGGTGATGAGGACTTGATAAGAATGATGCGAGAAATTGGGTATTCTGGACCCTTGTCGAAGATTGGACAGCTAAAACGCCCATTCTTAAGGAAGGAGTGGAGCTTCTTCTTTGATTGCATCACAAGGACTTTTAGCAAGAAATGCACAAACTGGGATGCTATTCCCACAGACAGTCTGCAAATCGGGTATTCTCTTTTATTCGATAATCATTTTGATTTTGCACGACTTGTTTTGAATAATCTAGGAGAGAAAATGACAGAGAATAGAGGAGTAGTCTATTTCTCTAGATTCTGTCAGACTTTGTTCTCTTACTGTGTTGAAGGAGTGGAAGTCGGTGAAGAAGATGTTTCTTGTTTTAAATTACATAAGAGAATATTTTCTGATCTTATTAATAAAGATGTTAAGAAAGGGGTTGTTGGAGACTTGTTGCTACCTCAATCTGTGCAACAGTTTTTAAATGCTCAAGTCAATCCACCACCACAAGCTTCTTCTCAACTTGAGCCTCTACAACAAGAACTGCCTCTGTCAACTTCTGTTAAATCTAAAAGGGGTGGTAGGACTAAGCATGTTGGTACTAAACCTGCCAGGGTTGCTAAGTCAAATGCTGAAGCTGGGGCATCAAAGACTGATGGTATGCCTCAGGAGAAAAGGCTAAAGAAAAGAAGAGCCAACAGAGCACAGTCTGATGCTGCTGTTGAAGATAGTGAAACTGATGAAGAAAGTCTTCATCAGAGAAAAAGAAGATTAGTAGCAGCACATCTATTTTGTGCTGAGAATATTTCTTCCAAAGCTGTAGAAAATCTTGAAGTTCAGATTCAAGAGGATGAAGCTGTCTTTGAGGACAGAGTTTCTATGGAGAATGTAACTCCTGAAGTATAAGAGGAGATTTTTGATACTACTGTGCCTACTAAGGACAGAGTAAATACTGCAACAGAAGCTCCTATATCAAATGCTGATGATGTAGTTGAGGAAGCTGCTGATCACTCTGATAGCAGGATTTTTGAGCCTCAAGAATTTCATATGGAAGTTGAAGCAAACACCTCTTTAAACTCTGAACATTTCACAGAGGGTTTGGAAGCTGATCTCGATACTGTGAGAATTGAAGAATCTATGGCTTCTCACACAGAAATACTTACTTTTGAAGTTGAGAACGGTGAGGAAGTCAATCAGACTTTAGCTGCTAATGCTACAGAAACTGTTGCTGCAAATCCTGATGTTGTTGACAAGGATGCAACAGAAAATGTTCCTTTTGAAGCAGAGTTTGTTGCAAACTCTGAGGATGCTCTTGTTCTTGAAGCTCTACAACAATCTGTTGTTGAGATTGTTCAAAGAGAAGCAGAGTATAGTAATAATGCACACTCTGATGATCCTGAAAAAGTGGCAGAGAATGTTATTACAGAGAATGAAGCAGAGGATGACAATGCTGAACCTAGTCCTACTCATTCCAATCCTGATATTCAAGTAGAGTTATCTGATATTCAAGCTAACTCTGATGAGGCAAGAGAAGTCAATCGTGCTACTGCAGAACATTTTCAGAATATGTACTTCTCAAATTGGTCGAGCAAGGATACTATCTTTTCCAATGAACGAGCTGCAGATTTTGTGACAAAGTCTTCCAAAGAGATTAAAAATCCAGAACTTCTCAGTCATCTCAAAGCAACTATTGTACAAATCAAATCATTAAACAATCGTTTTGATGCTTCTGACAAGGTGATTGAAAGTTTGAGGAATGATATAGCTACAAGAGAGCTTACACAACAGAAGGATAAATCATTGTATATTTCTTTGTGTAAAGATCAGAAGAATTTTGATTCCAGGTTGTCCAAAGTTGAAGAAAATCAAGTCCAAATGTCAACTAAGTTGGATGAAATTGCAAATTCCATTGAATTGCTCACATCAATTTTGCTGTCTGATGATGTCAAAAAGGGGGAGAGAGTATCTAAAGACAAGTGCAAGAGCTCTCAAACTCTGACTCAGAAGGATGATACTGCTGATGGTGGTGCAAGAGACAAACATCATCCAAGATCAAAGAATGTTCAAAGGCAAGGGAGGAGGTCAAACTCTGATGCTCAGACAAATGCTGATGGAAAAAGATTATACACTGGAGGGCAGTCTTCTTCAAGGGTTAGAAGTTTACTTCTTTCCTCTAAATCTCCAGTTACTGATGAAGAAGTTGCTACACAGTTATTCTTAGCAGAACATGGTAAAGATGTTACTATTGAAGATATCCAGGCAGAAGAGCAATTGCTTGCTGAAGAACACAGGAAAGATGTTGAAGCTGGAATTTACAAACAGAAGGTTATCAAGGCTCCGAGGAGAAAAGAAAAAGGAATTGTTATCAAAGAGAATGTAAACTCTGATCAGAGTTTACAGTACTCAAGGAGGCCTATTTGTTCAAATGCTGATAAAGGTAAAGGCGTGATGATTGAAGAGCCTAACCTGAATAAGAAGTTTAAATCAACCTCTGACATTGCTCAAGTTGAAACAAGATTAGCTAAATCAACCTCTGACGCTGCTCAAGTTGATGTTATTACCAAAGTTATGACAACCTTTGACGTTGCTCAAGTTGTACAGAAATCTACACTACTTCCAGGATTCAGCAAACCAAAAATTCTTGAAGACTTAAAGCTTGAAGCTATGAATTTCTCAGAAACCAGAACAGTATTGGGAAAAGAAGCCTTTGATAAATCTGGACTGGGTTCACACAGAGAGAGAAGAACAAATAACAGATCTCAAGACAACATTTCACTGGCAGAATCTGGTATTGGGGTTACACAAGAAAACCTTGATAAGTTAGAGTCTGTTCAGTTGATTTTTCACAGAGTATTGAAGTAGCAATTTTTGTTATACTTCATGAGTGATGGAAGAGTTTATAAGGTTGGAGAATCTGATGTCAATCTCAAATCATGGGAAGAACTTGAATATGTACTTTATCTTTTGAAAGTCAAGAACAGACACACTCATGATGTTGCTCAAGTGTTGAGAGAAAAGATGCTGAGATCTAAAGCTATGCTTGGAGGAGGAGTGTCAGGTGTTTATATTCCAAAGTATAGGGATCATGCTGGAAAAATAGTGGAAATGAAAAGAAACAGTGCTAGATTTAAAACTGCACTTGGAATAAAGGTTTTAGAATTTAACCTAGAGTCAGACAAAGTTCATTACATTCGACTAGGGAATGACATGAAGAAAAACAGTATCTATTCTCTGAGGGCTGCTATATATCAAACTGGTGAAGGAGATCCAGAGTATAAGGAGCTGAAAGAGATTATGATAGCTGAACTTGAGAATGCTGAAAGAAGACTGTTGATTGATTATCTCAGGACAGTACCTGATGTTCAAGAAGTCAAGTAAAGTCTGACTGTAAGTTTTTATGTTTTCTATCCTAAGTTAAAATTAAACTCTGTTATATTTTAAACACTGCATTTGTTATATGTTTTGACATCATCAATTATCTGTTTAACTTGTACATTTTGGTATGAACAAGTTGGGGGAGATTGTTAGATATAATTGTTAACGTTTGTTCATCAGTGTTTAAGTACCAGGTACATATCAGAGTTTATATGGAAGCCGGTCAGAGTTTGTTAAAGTCTGACAGGGTGATAGTTGACTTAGCTGTCGGTGCAAAGATAAAGATTTTAGAAGCAATATATTCTGAAGATGGAAAGAAGCAGAATATATTGATACAGCTAAGGAGACTGGACAGAAGACTGAAGCAATCCTTAATTGATAATAATTGTATAGCTAATTTATAGGAGTATCAATTAGATAAGGATTGTATGTAGCTGTGTACTATATAAACACATAGAGGTTATCCCTAGAAGGGACGCGAACATTGAATATATTATTCTTGTAACCTAGTAGCTCTTTGTGATTCATTAACATCACTAAGAGAGAAACTGTTAATATAATTACAGTTTGTTGATTTATAAAGTGTTCTTGATTGTTATTCTCATATACATACTTGATTATATTGTGTATTCGACCTAACAAAGGTGAACTAAGATTCTATGTTATTATTAATGCTTAGGTTCTTAATCCGGATATAGTAATTGACACGTGTATATTATTTACATGCTTTGATTTATATATGAAATAATTCTTTTGAATTATATCATTATATTTTGGGTGATGGAATAATATATATGGTGAATATTATTTATTGAAGGAATCCGTGTCCTGATAATATTCGGGTTAATGATGTCCCCTTGAAAGCTCAAAAGGATTTAATTATGTGAAACCCTGCAGGTGGATTTATTCCGGCATAATTAAATAAAGGTAGAGTGGATGATCAAGGATATAAGATGTTAATTAAATGAATTATCAGTAATTTATTTAATTAATGGGCATGCGCTATTTTAAACATGGGGAATTTAATAAGCAAATAATATTGGAACCGAATTAATTAATTAAGTTGCGGTATTAGGAAAGGTAGTGCAAATATTAATTCTTTAGTGGATTGAATTAATATTTAATTACATTGGGCTAGGCCCAGGATGTAATTAAAAGGCCCAACCTAATTATCCATGATCCCTATTGTAGCCCTATATATATTCTTATTCTCTTCTTGCTAGGGTTGGTTAAGAAAAATATTGTAGCCACCTAGGAGCAAGAAGAGAGGTTAACTTGAGAAGACGGAGGCCACACTTCGCTCAAGGGAATTTGGGAATACAATAGAAGAGCGTGGAATCAACCGTTAACAAGGTGATTTTCTTTTCGCACTCCTTAATTGTGTATCATAAAATGTAGTAGAACCCCAAGTCCGTGGTTCCCAACAATTGGTATCAGAGCCTGGTTATGGGTTCTATGTTTTATGATATGATGTCCATGTCGTAATTAAAATTGGTTATGTATGTATAGTGGTATGCTTGGATAATAATCTTTTGCAGGTTGTTTAGTATCCACTATTATGGCCTCAAGAGGATTTTCAGATATCTCAAGGGAACACCAAACATTGGCATTTGGTACCCTAGAGAATCTGGTTTTGATTTAATTGGTTATTCAGAGGCAGACTATGCAGGTTGCAAAATTTACAGTAAAAGTACAACAGGCACCTGTCAATTTCCAGGAAACAAGCTTGTTTCATGGTTCATTAAGAAACAAAATTTTGTCTCTACTTCTACAGTTGAGGCAAAATATATTACATCTGGAAGTTGTTGTGCACAGATCCTTTGGATGAAATATCAACTAATAGACTATGGTCTAACAGTTAATAAGATTCCAATTTTCTGTGACAACACTAGTGCAATTGCCATAACTGAGAATCCTGTGCAACACTCAAGGACCAAGCACATTGACATAAAGTATCACTTCATCAGGGAACATGTGATGAATGGTACTGTAGAACTTCATTTTTTTCGAAGTGAGCAGCAAATTGCAGACATTTTTACCAAGCCACTTGATGAATCAACATTCTCAAGGTTGGTAAGTGAGCTAGGTATGCTTAACTACTCTTAATTTATTTAAATGTCTGATAATTCGTAATGCATCCAGTGTCAACATGATTTTCATGAGAATTAAAACTCTCAGAAAAAGTTAAATTTTATCTAAGTCAAAATTACTCCCTCTACGGATATCCTTATCCATTGATGGTCATTTTTGACACTGGATTTTCTATACGTCTACAGATACCATTTTTACTCCTCTACGGATGTCGAATCCCAAAAGGTAAAATCATATCCGTAGATAGTGTAGTTATAATCGTAACTGTTAAAGTCACTATCCTATCCGTAGTTACATGCGTACAGTGTATGTGTGTAATTGCAGTAAATTCGTGGCTTTACTTTTTAAACTCATTACTTTTAAACGGTTATTTTCTTGCCCAATCAGATAATTTCTGTCAATTATTCTGATTTTCTTAGTGAATTATTTTGGGGGAGTATAAATTGATTTTTTACTCTCACTTAATCATTTTCTATCAATTTCCCAAATTCACTAAGGCAAAAGCTCATCTTCTCTCTCAAAACAAAAATCTCTCTTTGTAATTCCCAAGCTCTACATCAATGGCACCAACCAACAAGACTATGTCTCTCACTGGTTTGACATATGAGAAGAACAACTTCACTGCTTTGGTGGACTTCGATGAGAAGAACGCATCATATCACTCTATGATGAGGTTTCTCCAGAACTGAAAGCTCTCTAAAGCAATGTTCGAAGCCACCAAACTATACTTCGAGGTGATTGAAGCCATATGGGAATCAGCTGTGTTTGATTCTGTCAATGCTATTATAACCTTCGTTCTTCAAGGTAAGGAATATGTGATAAAGAGTGATGTCATTACTGCTTGCTTGAATTTGCCTGAAAACAATAGGTTAGAAAAGCATAATGATAATGATATTGTTAACATGTTAAATTCTATTAATTATGCTTTGCCTACGGCTAATTTAAGTAAGATTCAGAGAAGAGGCATGGTAAATGAATGGAGCTTTTTCTTTGATGCCATCCTTAAGGTTTTCTCTGGTAAAATTAGCAATTATGATGCAGTAACATTTTCTATGCTAGACATTGCTTACATGATTTTGACGGATAGCTATTATAACCTAGGGTCCTTGATTCTATTTGAACTTGGTGCTAAACTAGGGAATAAAGCATCCAGAAGTAAGAATGTATACTATGCTAGATTTATCATGTTGCTAGCTAACCATGTAGAGAGTAACCTGGTGGTCCAATTCCCTATAAACTCCAAAGACTATTGGGTTCAAAATAAGAGAGTCCTTGAGGACTTGAATAGGCTGAACCATAACAAGGAGGTAAAATTGGTTTATCCACCAATTTTTAATGCAGCTCATGAGGCACAGGTAAGTTAGGTATTTTCCTCAAATGTACCTTCCTCCATTGCTATTTCTTTGATTTCTAGTGCCAACATGGAGGTTGGAACTGTCCAACAGCCTCTTACCCAAGTGGCCACCTCTAAAATTCCAAAATCCAGATCCAGAAAGCCAACCTCAGGTGCTTCTCAAAAGGCACCTGTTGTAAAAACTACCAAAGCCCTTGAGGAGTGTGTGAAGGTGGTAGTGAGAGGTGAGGGAAGGGGTGAACATCAAAGAAACCCCAAGAACAAGGAGGGTGAGATTAGTGTGTCCCAGCCTAGCCACCCTGTATCTTCTCAAAAAGATGCAGTGGTTGAAAAGGATTCAAACATATCCCTAGTGGCATCCTCCCAAAAGGATGTTGCTATTGAAAATAGTCCCCAACCAGGGACACATCACAAGAGGGATAGGGACACTAGAAGCCCCACAGATACTACCAAGGCCTATAAAAGGAGAAAGATGTCTAAAACATCTGGGGTTGCACAGGGATCACACACAGTGCCAATGGCACCATCTCAAAGTCAGCTTGATGTGGCTCCAGCAAATGTGGAGTCACAGCCCCATTCTTTACTCATTGAAACTGACACAGAAATTCCAAGCTCACCTACTCTCTCTTTGGATGTGGATATGATTCACACATCAACTCCTGATTATCCATCTTTAACCTTCTTGGAGAAGCCCCATATGGAAATTGGTGGTCATCATCTTATTGATGATCTGTTGGACCACCAATCTATCATTTCTAAGACTTTGGCTCCATCTGTGGCTCTCAATTTAAAATCAATCTCCACAGATTCAGCCATAGTCGCAATTTCAAAAGCTACTTCTTTTTCTTCATCTACGGATATCTCTCATCCGTTGATGGGTGTTTGTCTGTCTACGGATATGCCTCAAATTATCTATCCGTTGACATATACTTCTACTACCTCTACGGATACTCCTTCCACACTTGCACTTCCAACTTCAAATATTACAACTTCAAGTGTGGATGAGTTAGTAGTAGTTCAAACACTCTTAGGATTGAGGGAAGGGAGTGAAGCTACTAAGAGTGAGGGGCTGACTTGCAGCCAGACAAAAGGAGAGGGAGAGAAAGAGGGACATACTATTTCTTCCAGTCTGGTAAAAGTGAGCAATGAGAGTTCCACCTTAGTAGGTGAAGGTGAGGGTGTGAGAGGTCTGAGCCAGGGGGAGCCCCTGATGCAAGAACAGAGAGAAAATGAGAGAAATGCAGGTACATGAGAGATAAGGATGGAAGACACAGCCATTGCCAGTGAGTTAATGGATGTCAGTGATGTAGACATGGAGAGGCTGTTCCAACTTGAATATCAAAATGAGTTGGATCAAGTCAACCTGAATGCTGAGACATTTAATCATCCTGATCCAGCCTATCAAGTCTTGGCTGGACAGGGCAATGTGGAGGCAGAACAGATGTTGCATTTGGTACACACTAATAAATCAATGTCTAGAACAAAAGAAGCAATCCAAAATCTGCCTCCAGGAGCTGTTGAAGATTTTGAATATGATGATGAAACTGATGATTCTGAGAGTGGTGAAGGAGGAGAAGAAGGCCCTTCCACTTTACAAGAGATGCTTCCTTGGTTGTTTTCCAACTCATATGTCCACAATGACACCAAGGCAGTCATTCTCAAGAATTATCAGAGGGCACATGGTGAAGCTCAAACATCCAATCTTGTGCATGCCACTACAGTTCAAACTTTTGTGGCATCACTTCAGCTTCATCAGGCCCACATACTTCAACAGAGAGCCAACACTGATGATATCAAAGGCCATCTTGATGGGAGTAAATGATGCTATTTGTAATATCCCCAAATTTTGTACTTATTTAAGAACTAGTGATGAATAGTAACTTTTGTTAAAAACCACTGATGAATAGTAACTTTTCCATTTAAAACGTTTTTCAGACCACCCTATGTACGGGACAGTATAATGAACTTTCAAAGTCGTATTAGTGATCTACGATGTAAATGAAGGAATGCAAAAGCTGTCAGAATCGGAAAAATAGCATTTCTGTTTTCTCCGAAATTTCACCAATAACGGACGGATTAATCATTATTTGAAAATATTGGAGGATTTAAATTATCAATTCCATGGATATGGATTTAATAAAAGAATTAGTAATGTCAAGGACGGTTACGGTAAACTACTTCGATAGAACACTTAAGAAACCCTGCAAACATTCTACGAGATTAAGCGGTGACGGAACAATGCGACACTTACAGGATTAAATATAGACATGGAAGTAACATGTAACAAGATTAATCCAAGGAATGCAACAATTGTATCATCCATGTGAAAGAGAACGAACCAGTAAAGCTACTTTATCTCCAACTCTCCCACAGCGCGACAAGTGTCCCGATGACAAGACCATAAACTATGACTCATCACTTTAAACTACAAAATATCTCATTTTCTATCAATCAACCAAGGCAAAAAGAAAAAGAAAAACTCTCCCACCTTGAAGAACAAAAACTTTCGGCCAAAAAGTTTCATCCAACATACTTTTTCAAAAATCAATCTTCCACTTATCCATAAATCACAAGTAATAGCTCTTTGGAAAGCTCTAGGATGGATTAAGAAGAGCACCAAGTTTCATTATCATCCATTAAGGTTAGCATGATCAAATCCTTGTGCAAAGTTTAGGCATGAATAGTAATTTCAAGAACTAACTTTGGTTTCTTGATTTCTTTGGTTGATTCAAGCTATCTTAAGGTTATATAAGGACTATACAAGGCTTATTAAGCTCATATACACTCCAAGGAAGGTATAACTCTTGAAACCCTTGATTATAATTTGATTTATATGGTTAGTTTTAAGTATAGTTTAGTTAGTATGATCATAAGGATGATTGTTTGATTTTGATGAAAGTTTGATGTTGTTTTGAGGATGAATAAGTAGATGTTGGTTTTGACTTTGGTTGATGATGATTATGGATTAGTATTTATGTTGAGGAATTGACTTGAGGTTTTGGTTGGATTGATCATGTAAAGTTTATGATTAAACTTTGGAATCGTTAAAACATAGCCGTTATAATGCCCGATTTTCCTTAACCCTGTTTTGTTTGTGATATTCGAACATAAGGACTTCTGTCCAAGGTCATCACTGCCCATTATAGTGTAGGTCTTGTTTCAAGGTTCGTTTTGGTGCGAAAATCATGTGAATCCGATTTACGGTTTAGGAGAAACAAGTGTTTTAGTAAAGGATGTTTCGCGAAACCAAACTATACCACTTAGCCAACTTTGAGGCAATGATCAAACCCCTTAAGCGACTAATTAGAATGTGAAACTTTGTGTTAACATGCTAGGTACGTTTAGGAAGACCCTCGAAAAGATTTCGTGTTAAAAGGATTTAATCTCAATTTTATAAAAATGCGTGAACAAGCTTACGCGAGTAGAAGTTCTTAAAGCGTTAACTTGAAAATGAACTTGTTACTTGAGATAGTACGTACTTAGTATCATGAAAGTGTTAAGTGATTAACCTCGGATATTTTGACTATGTATAGATAGCCAGATCAACCCGAGGCACACTACCCTACCTCACCACCAGGCAAGTTTTCGAAACCTATACTACTGTTGTTGTGATAATAACTGTTTTCATATATGATATGCAAATGCGATATATAAATTGCATGCTTGTTTTCGAACTGCTATATATAGCGATACTCGAGGTTATGACTTGATGTTGGGACTTATAAGCTAGATATGGGATATCAGCTATAAGCCAGATTTGTTTATAAATGCCCTAGGTTAAGGGCGTATGATATTTCTTTAGATCAGAAGTAAATATATTTTCTGTATATGTTAAAGATTATTTTCCGATAAAGATATCGGGTATCTGTTATTCGATGACTATTTAATTAATGGATATTATTTTGAATATTCATTTAAGGATTATTTATTTAATGGGATATTATTTTGAATATTCATTTAAGGATTATTTATTTAATGAATATTATTTTTGAATAATCATTTAAGGATTAATCGTTTAATGGATATTATTTTTGAATATTCATTTAAGGTTTATTTATTTAATGAAAATTATTTTTGAATATTCATTTAAGGTTTATTTATTTAACGAATATTATTTTGAATATTCATTCAATCCTTATTTAGTTAATGAATATTATTTTCGAATATTCATTTAATCATTATTTACTTAATGAATATTATCTTCGAATATACATCTAAGGTTTACTTATTTATTTAATATTATTAATTATGTTTAAATCAAAAAGAGGTTCCCAAAACATTGTTTTTCCATTTAGATCTGTCTTTTAAGAGGATTTAAATGGTCGCTCAACTATCAAAAATATGGGAAACCTGATTTAAGTGACTGCTACTCTTTTTAAACTCTCAACTCAAAACTGTCAGGGGACATATATTTTCTCAAAGCAATTTAGTTGCTGCAAGTCAAATATTGTGTTACCACCTTAACGCTCGAGGGGTAAATTGATGGAACACGTCGATATCCATTAACAAGCAATAGCTTGGGAAATATTGGAGAATCTTCCTTTCCAACCTAGATATAACTACTTAGTGGAGTCGTATCAACAAGTATTACACGTGGGGAAAGGAGGACGATCTTTACGTTTCAGAGTCATGGATTTCATCTGAACTAGGAGTGGTGTAAGTGGTCCAGTTGCGCCGACCCATCCATTTTTATTGCCCCAAATGGGCCGGGAGATCCGGAAAGGTGGTAGACAATGTCAGGCTGTCGTGATTCTTCCATGTACATGTAGAAAACATATATTTGTTGTACGACCTGCTACTGATCATAGTAAGGTTGGTATGACGGGCACGGTAGCAACTCCGGTATTAGTTCATCATCCATTTTGGATAATTCTCCAACATGTATTGAAAGGGACTACGGATGACATCCTTGGTACAGGTTTACCGATCATGTTGGCAGAGAGATTCTGCAGCATGTATTGAAAGGGACTAAGGATGACACCCGTGGTACAGGTTTACCGACCATGTTGGCAGGGGGTCGAAAAGTGTTCAAATAAAATGAAGTTGAAATAAATCCTTGTAACTTCATCTTTTATTTTATGAGTTATGACTCTGATAAAACTTTACTCAGATTATATATGCATAAGTGGATTTTGGGGTGACGGAAACATTATATTAATTTTCCTGGTAACTTCATCCTTTATATTATACTAGTCTCTTATCCGTTTAAGGCATAACATGTGGCTACAAAAATATCTTTGAACTATTATATACTGATAATTTGTTATAAACTATTTTGGTGGGCTCTATTGCTCACCCTTGCTTCATTTATTTATATCACAACAACAGCTAGAGCAGATGGCCCGCAACAGGCACACTCTGCGCAAGCAGGTAGCAGCCGTAAGAGATTTACCCGCTGAGGTCGTAGCCGCCATGGCTGAGGTAGTAGTAACCAGTAGTCTAAGCTACAGCTTTTGTGTATCAGACTTATTTATATTTATGATTAATGTAAGCAACGGCAATAACTATCAAGTGTACTATGTAATCTTTTGGGTTTGTAATAACTTATAACTTGTGGATCCTATAACTAGATACTTATTCCAATTTCATCTCTGGGACTATAACTAGTTGTGTGTGTGTGCGGTGTTGTTATTGTGGGGTCACAACATGCAGTTTAATTGTTTTGATTCAAATGCAAGTATTATTGATGGGAATTGAGACCGTAATGACCGGATCCCCGACCCCGGATCTGGGGCTGTTACACTATTGAAAGGAGAGTTGATGCTGTTGCTCCTTCTACCTCTCAAAGATTCAAGCAAGACAAGCTGGTGAAGAATGTGGCTGCCCTTACTGTAAGGATGGAGAAGATGGAGAAGTAAATGGACACCTTCTTGGACAACCAAAACTTGCAGACTCAGCTTCTGCATCAGTTGCTGCAGGCTACTGGTGTTACTCAAACCTTTGATGATAACAAAAAGGGGGAGAGTGCACTAGTGGTCTCTGAAATAGTAACCAAAACCAAGGGTGTGCCATCAAGTCAGGGGGAGGGGGAGACACCTCTAATCATTGAAAATCCAAGTGAGTTTCAACTCACAAAGGTGGTCTGTAAAGCATAATGTAACATAATATGTAACAGAGATAACTACAACTCAACAAAGGAACAAGACAGACTATAATATTAACAGAAGCACAGGAATCCAAAAGAAAAGAAGAAACTGTAAACTCAAAAAATCAAAATATGGTATGTATTCTTGAAGTCCGTAAACAGGTCACGAAAATAAGTTCATTAATAAGTTCAAGCCTCAGTGACAAATAAAGAAACAAGACTTTCAAGACTACATAAGTATTTGAATGATAAAGAGTTAGTACCAGAGGATTTCAGTGATTTTAATGAAGCAACCAGAACGACAAAGGACTTATCAATTGTATTGTATTGAAGACGTAGAGGTATTGATCAAGTGTTAGTCATCTGTGAACCAGACCAGTTGCACTAGTTGTCAACACTAAGAAGATCAAGATTTTTATCGTCTCGAAAGAAATTGATTTAAGTTAGACCTGAAACATCCTAGAAGTGAAAAGAAATTTATAAGGTATGTTTAGGTTAAATTGAAGTACAATATGCTTGCTGCAAGAAGAGAGAATCTTCAAGGATCAAAATGAAATTAAAGAGATAAAGAAGGTTTAATAAAACTATCAAAATTCTTTAAAGAATCAAATATTTCTTTTCGATAGATTTTAATAAAATCTATCGAAGGAAAAAGAATTTCTGTTTTCGATAGTTTTTTAAATCAGGGAGCAGGTGGTTTGTATTTATGTTTGTCAGAAGGTTGATAAGGAAATGGACGGCTAGGATCTTCTCTTGGCCTTCGATGGTTTTTCCTAAGCCTACAATTCGAGAATGAAGACAGTGTCTTCTTCAGTTGGTTGTTGCAGAAGATCATTAACAGAGAAAAATTTAAGAGCTTGATAAATTCTACAGAGAAATAAATAGTGAATTAAATTTTATCAGTGTATTGATTACTGTAACCCAAACTCATTGAAGCTAATCCTACGGATTAAAATTGTAGCACTCTTCGTGGTTTATATTTATAAAACGATATATTCCCCGACTCGTATTTTGATTTGGTGAATTTTATTTCGAACAAGAACACAATTAAATATCTGTGAACGAAATCGAATAATTTATGAGTATCGTATTCAACACCCCCTTCTACGATACTTTGGACCTACCAATTGGTATCAGAGCTTCTTGATTGACGTACAAATCAGATCCGGTGATTGAGACCAAAATCAAACAAGGCTTGAAAATTAGTAGCAATTTTTTTAATTTTCAAAATTTTCATTTTATTGGAATTTTTTGAATCTTAAATAATTTGAAATTTTCATAAACCATGAGTGCTCCAAAGACAACTGCTGGTATCAAAGTTCCCCCTTTTACTAGAGATGATTTCGGTCTATGGAAGATGAAGATGCTAATATTTATCAAAGCGTCAAACCCTTTGTATATTGGCATCTTAGAGAACGGACTTTGACGCCCTCTAGACCCGGGGCACAGGTCTGGGGAGTCACTCGACCAACGAAACACAATATACCTGTATATAACACATGCATAATAAGATAATAACATAAAACACCCCTTAACCAAGACCGCATCCAGATTATGGCATTGCACAAGCTTCTAAGTCATTATTATTACATAACTGGACAGTGAGGGGATACCAGTGTGTGTGCATAACTGGACAGTGAGCAGAGTTCAGTCAGATTTGGTAGTGGCTGAGGCTAGACTAGCAGAGTCACGGATGCAGCTAGCAGCAGAGAGGGCTGCCAGGATTGTACGCCAGGGCGGCGGGAGGTCTGTGCCCCCTCGAGTTGCCAGGAGGGCGATGACTCGCATTGAGCTGAGGGCACGGATGAGGATTCAAGCTTTGCCTACTGATGGCGATGGCAGGGTATCCAGGATTGATGCTGAGGAGATTCTCCGCATGTCTATAGCGAGGGTGAGGGCATTGGGCCGCACTAGTGGCTGATTTCAGAGTTGGTGATGTAGTAGTCTAGTCTTCTAGTCATGTACAGACATAGTAGTGCCGATTTTGTGGGATTGTTCCATTGTATATAGTATCCCTTTTCTGACTAGAAGGATAAACCATGTATTTCACTTTTGACTAGATGCTGTTAGGACAGTTGTACTTGTAAACTGTCGATGTTGACTCAGACTATGTATCTTTGGTACCATGTATATATTTGTTTCCTTTTAGTTGAATCCCGTTCTGTTGTGACGCGATCACAGGTTTATTATACTGTTGTCTGTACTATTATGATTAAATTGTGATAAAATATAGAACTGCGGGAGTCTACTTCCAATTATGCAACGACCGTACAAGAGAAAAAAATCTGTAAATAAGTGAATGAACCTAACATGAAATTTTCCAAATTTTCAGTAAGATGCCTCTACGAAGAATGAGAACTAGGGCTAACCCCCATGAATCTGATGATCAAGAAAGCCACAACCAAGACAGGGAAGACCCCGAATATGAGGAAGAGATAGATGAAGATTATAATGAGCATGACGACTCCCAGTATGGAGAGGCAGATGAATCATTTTTCGCTGCGGAATTTGAGACTGAAGAAGAGGAAGTTGAAGTGGAACAAAGGAGAGAGGACCAGGGTGGAGATCCCATGGGTCAGTTCATGAATCTACTTAGGCAAAATTTGGACCGTTATCCCCAACCACCCCAAGGAAACAACAGCACCGTGGTAAACTCTTTCAGGGCCTTTAAGTCACTCAAGCCCCCAGAATTCCAAGGATCGGCTAACCCAGTAGAGGCAAGAGCCTGGATAAAGGAAATGGAAAAGTCCTTTGAGATATTAAGCATTGAGGAGGCACAGAAGACTGTTTTCGCCACTTACCTTCTGAAAGGAGAGGCCAACTATTGGTGGGAGGCCAAGAAGAACATGGAGACGGATGCTATCGTAACTTGGGAAAGGTTCAAACAATTGTTTCTAGAGAAGTATTTCCCAAGGTTTATGAAGACTCAAATGGAGCTCAAGTTTTTGGAACCGAAGCAGAATAACCTAACGGTGGCTGATTATGAGGCAAAATTTACCGAGCTATCAAGATTTGTGCCTGAGTTTGTAGATACCAAAGAAAAGAAAGCTAATAGATTTCAACAAGGATTGAAGCAGTGGATTCAGAATCGCGTGGCAGTCTTGGAGATTTCAGACTATGCCACATTGGTGCAAAAGGCTTCGATCGTGGAAGCAGGGAGTGATCAGATGCAGAGGGAAAGAGAGAAAGGGGGGATAAAAAGGAAACATGCAAGTATGGGGGGAGGTTCTGCAGGAAGAAACCCCCCAAATAGGTTTAACTGCGGGGCAGTCTCCCTACCTGAAAGGAGTATGGGTTTCAAACGAACCATAAGCGGAAGCGTAAACTAGGGCGGCAACCCATCAGGAGTGTCCCACTCCCACCAATCTCGACCTCCATTACCAGTATGTACAACTTGTGGAAGGAGACACCCCGGTGTGTGCAACCAGAAACAAGCAACCTGTTATAAGTGTGGACGAGTGGGCCATTATGCTAACTTTTGTACCGCAGCTAACCCTAGCGTCAATAGAAACCCCACTTGTTTTCAGTGTGGACGTCAAGGTCATATGAAGAAGGATTGCCCCATGAACCGACCCGCAGCATCAAGGGCAAGCAAAGCTGCCTCCAACTGCTAGGACTTTCAACATGATAGTACAGGATGCCGTGAGGGACACGGATGTGATAGCAGGTACCTTTTCTCTGAATTCAGTTAGCGCAAATGTTTTATTTGATTATGGAGCAACTAAGTCTTTTATATCGAGGGATTTTGCGCATAAATTGAAACTTAAATCCCAACCATTAAGGGATTCCCTACAAGTAGAAATAGCTAACCATGAAATAGTCCCAGTTAATCGGATTCACCCAAACTGCAAATTGGAAATAGGGGAACAGTCTTTTTATGTGGATTTGATTCCTTTTAAATTAGGGGAATTTGATGTCATTTTGGGGATGGATTGGTTGTCTCGCAATAACGCGCAGATAGATTGTAAAGGGAAAAAGGTTAAATTAAATACCCCAGGGAAGAAGGAAATAGTATTTAAGGGAATAAAACAGACACAGAAATTTCTAACCATGGCGCAAACCAAAAGATTGTTACGAAAGGGAAACGAGGCTTACTTAGCGTATGTTGTAGACACCCAGAAAGAGGTGCCCAGGTTACAGGACATCCCAGTAGTTAACGAGTTCGAAGATGTGTTTCCACAAGACCTTCCAGGATTACCACCCGATAGGGTAATTGAGTTTGCCATTGAGTTAGCCCCGGGGACGGCGCCAGTTTCGAAGGCCCCGTACCGGTTAGCCCCAGTAGAAATGAAAGAACTAGCTACCCAGTTACAAGAACTGTTGGAGAAAGGTATGATAAGACCCAGTGTGTCACCGTGGGGGGCACCAGTGTTGTTTGTTAAGAAGAAGGATGGGAGTATGAGGTTATGCATCGACTACCGAGAGTTGAACAAGCTAACTATAAAGAATAAGTACCCATTACCTAGAATAGACGATTTGTTCGACCAACTAAATGATGCTGTGTACTTCTCTAAGATTGACCTGAGAACCGGATATCACCAATTAAAGAATAAACCCGAAGACATCCCAAAGACTGCTTTCCGTACCAGATATGGACATTATGAGTTCTTGGTGATGTCGTTTGGAGTGACCAATGCCCCAGCAGCTTTCATGGATTTGATGAATAGTGTGTTTAAGAAGTATTTGGATAAGTTCGTTATAGTTTTCATCGATGATATTCTTATCTACTCAAAGACAGAGGCAGAACATGCAGAACATTTGAGGATAGCCCTAGAATACTCAGGAAGGAACAATTGTATGCCAAATTCGTGAAGTGTGAATTCTGGCGAAATGAGGTCCAGTTTTTAGGACATGTGATCAATAAGGAGGGAGTTCTGGTTGACCCCTCCAAGATAGAGGCAGTTTCAAACTGGGAACGACCAACCACACCAACCGAGGTGAGAAGTTTCATAGGATTAGCAGGGTATTATAGAAGATTTGTTAAGGATTTTGTAAAGATCGCAACCCCGTTAACCCGACTTACCCGTAAAACTGAGAAGTTTGAATGGACGGAAAAATGCGAGAATAGTTTCCAAGAGCTAAAGAAGAGATTGGTGACTGCCCCTGTGTTGGCATTGCCAGATGGAAAAGGAGATTTTGTGATTTACAGTGATGCTTCGCATAAGGGATTAGGGTGCGTGTTGATGCAGCACGGTAAGGTAATCGCGTATGCATCAAGACAATTAAAGGAATATGAGATTCGATATCCCACTCATGATCTAGAACTAGCAGCAGTAGTTTTTGATTTAAAGATTTGGAGGCACTACTTGTATGGAGAGAAGTGCGAGATTTACATGGACCATAAGAGCCTCAAGTACATTTTTACCCAGAAGGAGCTCAACATGCACCAGAGAAGATGGTTAGAGATGATCAAGGATTATGACTATGAAATTCTTTATCACCCAGGGAAAGCCAATGTGGTGGCTGACGCCCTTAGTAGGAAAGAGAGACTCAAGATGATAATGTCCTCAGAAGAGCTGATTAGAGAATTTGAAAAGATGGAAATAAAAGTGAAGGTAACCGGAGACGGTACCGAAAAGCTGTTTGAGATTTCACTGCAGCCAGAGTTGTTAGAAAAGATCAGAAGATGTCAAGAAAGAATGATAAGTGAAGATAGACAGTCAATGACAGGAGAAGAGATCCACACTGTCAAGGATGACAAAGGAATAAGGAGGTATACTTACCGAATTTGGGTTCCAAATGTTCGAGAACTAAAGGACGAGATTTTACACGTGAGTCACAGTTCAAGGTATTCAATTCACCCAGGAAGCACCAAGATGTATGGAGATTTGAAAGAATACTACTGGTGGCCTAACATGAAAAAGGACGTAACAGAGTGGGTAAGCAGATGCTTGACCTGCCAACGAGTGAAAGCGGAACACCAGAGGCCCAGTGGACTTTTACGACCCCTAGAGATTCCCGAATGGAAATGGGAACACCTAGCCATGGACTTCGTAGTAGGTTTACCAAGGACCAAGGCCAATCATGACGCCATATGGGTAATCATAGACAGACTGACGAAGTCAGCACACTTTCTTCCGATCAATGAAAGGTACACTGTCGACAGACTAATGGATATTTACTTGAAAGAAATAGTGGTGCGACACGGAGTCCCAGTCGCCATAGTATCTGACCGAGATCCCAGATTTTGGAGGAGCTTCCAAGAATGTGTAGGAACCCGGTTGAACATGAGTACTGCCTATCACCCGCAAACAGACGGACAAAGTGAAAGGACCATCCAAACCCTAGAGGATATGTTAAGAGTCTGTGCTATAGACTTTAAAGGAAGTTGGGATGACCACCTACCACTGATTGAGTTTTCCTACAACAATAGTTTTCATGCAAGCATAGGAATGCCGCCTTACGAGGCCCTTTATGGAAGAAGATGCCGATCTCCCTTGTATTGGGATGAAGTTGGAGAGCGAAAGATGCTTGGGCCCGAAGTGGTCCAACGGACTAAGGACATAGTAGACCTAATCAGAGGACGGCTGGTAGCAGCCCAAGATAGACAAAAGAAGTATGCTGATTTGGCCCGGAAGGACAAGGAATATGAAGTGGGAGACCTAGTGTTCTTAAAGGTATATCCTTGGAAAGGTTTGATGAGGTTCGGAAAGAAGGGAAAACTGAGTCTTAGATACATTGGACCATTTGAGATCTTAAGACGTATTGGGAAGTTAGCATATGAGCTAGCATTACCCCCAAACTTGCAACAAGTGCATAATGTGTTCATGTTTCAATGCTGAGAAACTACAACCCGGATGCTAAGCATATAGTGGAATACGAACACGTAGACCTGCAGCTAGACCTAACCTATGTGGAGCAACCAGTTGAAATCATAGATCAAAAGGAACAAGTGCTCCGGAACAAGGTCATCAAGCTAGTCAGAGTTTTGTGGCAAAACCATAATGTGGAAGAATCTACCTGGGAACTAGAAAGCACTATGCTGGAAAAGTACCCCCATTTGTTTTCAAACTGATTCCGGGACGGAATCCTTTTAAGGAGGGGAGACTGTAATATCCCCAAATTTTGTACTTATTTAAGAACTAGTGATGAATAGTAACTTTTGTTAAAAACCACTGATGAATAGTAACTTTTCCATTTAAAAAGTTTTTCAGACCACCCTATGTACGGGATGGTATAATGAACTTTCAAAGTCGTATTAGTGATCTACGATGTAAATGAAGGAATGCAAAAGCTGTCAGAATCGGAAAAATAGCATTTCTGTTTTCTCCGAAATTTCACCAATAACGGACGGATTAATCATTATTTGAAAATATTGGAGGATTTAAATTATCAATTCCATGGATATGGATTTAATAAAAGAATTAGTAATGTCAAGGACGGTTACGGTAAACTACTTCGATAGAACACTTAAGAAACCCTGCAAACATTCTACGAGATTAAGCGGTGACGGAACAATGCGACACTTACAGGATTAAATATAGACATGGAAGTAACATGTAACAAGATTAATCCAAGGAATGCAACAATTGTATCATCCATGTGAAAGAGAACGAACCAGTAAAGCTACTTTATCTCCAACTCTCCCACAGCGCGACAAGTGTCCCGATGACAAGACCATAAACTATGACTCATCACTTTAAACTACAAAATATCTCATTTTCTATCAATCAACCAAGGCAAAAAGAAAAAGAAAAACTCTCCCACCTTGAAGAACAAAAACTTTCGGCCAAAAAGTTTCATCCAACATACTTTTTCAAAAATCAATCTTCCACTTATCCATAAATCACAAGTAATAGCTCTTTGGAAAGCTCTAGGATGGATTAAGAAGAGCACCAAGTTTCATTATCATCCATTAAGGTTAGCATGATCAAATCCTTGTGCAAAGTTTAGGCATGAATAGTAATTTCAAGAACTAACTTTGGTTTCTTGATTTCTTTGGTTGATTCAAGCTATCTTAAGGTTATATAAGGACTATACAAGGCTTATTAAGCTCATATACACTCCAAGGAAGGTATAACTCTTGAAACCCTTGATTATAATTTGATTTATATGGTTAGTTTTAAGTATAGTTTAGTTAGTATGATCATAAGGATGATTGTTTGATTTTGATGAAAGTTTGATGTTGTTTTGAGGATGAATAAGTAGATGTTGGTTTTGACTTTGGTTGATGATGATTATGGATTAGTATTGATGTTGAGGAATTGACTTGAGGTTTTGGTTGGATTGATCATGTAAAGTTTATGATTAAACTTTGGAATCGTTAAAACATAGCCGTTATAATGGCCGATTTTCCTTAACCCTGTTTTGTTTGTGATATTCGAACATAAGGACTTCTGTCCAAGGTCACCACTGCCCATTATAGTGTAGGTCTTGTTTCAAGGTTCGTTTTGGTGCAAAAATCATGTGAATCCGATTTACGGTTTCGGAGAAACAAGTGTTTTAGTAAAGGATGTTTCGCGAAACCAAACTATACCACTTAGCCAACTTTGAGGCAATGATCAAACCCCTTAAGCGACTAATTAGAATGTGAAACTTTGTGTTAACATGCTAGGTACGTTTAGGAAGACCCTCGAAAAGATTTCGTGTTAAAAGGATTTAATCTCAATTTTATAAAAATGCGTGAACAAGCTTACGCGAGTAGAAGTTCTTAAAGCGTTAACTTGAAAATGAACTTGTTACTTGAGATAGTACGTACTTAGTATCATGAAAGTGTTAAGTGATTAACCTCGGATATTTTGACTATGTATAGATCGCTGGATCAACCCGAGGCACACTACCCCTACCTCACCACCAGGCAAGTTTTCGAAACCTATACTACTGTTGTTGTGATAATAACTGTTTTCATATATGATATGCAAATGCGATATATAAATTGCATGCTTGTTTTCGAACTGCTATATATAGCGATACTCGAGGTTATGACTTGATGTTGAGACTTATAAGCTAGATATGGGATATCAGCTATAAGCCAGATTTGTTTATAAATGCCCCAGGTTAAGGGCGTATGATATTTCTTTAGATCAGAAGTAAATATATTTTTATATGTTAAAGATTATTTTTCGATAAAGATATCGGGTATCTGTTATTCGATGACTATTTAATTAATGGATATTATTTTGAATATTCATTTAAGGATTATTTATTTAATGGATATTATTTTGAATATTCATTTAAGGATTATTTATTTAATGAATATTATTTTTGAATATTCATTTAAGGATTAATCGTTTAATGGATATTATTTTTGAATATTCATTTAAGGTTTATTTATTTAATGAATATTTTTTTTGAATATTCATTTAAGGTTTATTTATTTAACGAATATTATTTTGAATATTCATTCAATCCTTATTTAGTTAATGAATATTATTTTCGAATATTCATTTAATCATTATTTACTTAATGAATATTATCTTCGAATATTCATCTAAGGTTTACTTATTTATTTAATATTATTAATTATGTTTAAATCAAAAAGAGGTTCCCAAAACACTGTTTTTCCATTTAAATCTGTCTTTTAAGAGGATTTAAATGGTCGCTCAACTATCAAAAATATGGGAAACCTGATTTAAGTGACCGCTACTCTTTTTAAACTCTCAACTCAAAACTGTCAGGGGACAGATATTTTCTCAAAGCAATTTAGTTGCTGCAAGTCAAATATTGTGTTACCACCTTAACGCTCGAGGGGTAAATTGATGGAACAAGTCGATATCCATTAACAAGCAATAGCTTGGGAAATATTGGAGAATCTTCCTTTCCAACCTAGATATAACTACTTAGTGGAGTCGTATCAACAAGTATTACACTTGGGGAAAGGAGGACGATCTTTACGTTTCAGAGTCATGGATTTAATCTGAACTAGGAGTGGTGTAAGTGGTCCAGTTGCGGCGACCCATCCATTTTTATTGCCCCAAATGGGCCGGGAGATCCGGAAAGGCGGTAGACAATGTCAGGCTGTCGTGATTCTTCCATCTACATGTAGAAAACATATATTTGTTGTACGACCTGCTACTGATCAGAGTAAGGTTGGTATGACGGGCGCGGTAGCAACTCCGGTATTAGTTCATCATCCATTTTGGATAATTCTGCAACATGTATTGAAAGGGACTACGGATGACATCCTTGGTACAGGTTTACCGATCATGTTGGCAGAGAGATTTTGCAGCATGTATTGAAAGGGACTAAGGATGACACCCGTGGTACAGGTTTACCGATCATGTTGGCAGGGGGTCAAAAAGTGTTCAAAGAAAATGAAGTTGAAATAAATCCTTGTAACTTCACCTTTTATTTTATGAGTTATGACTCTGATAAAACTTTACTCAGATTATATATGCATAAGTGGATTTTGGGGTTACGGAAACATTATATTAATTTTCCTGGTAACTTCATCCTTTATATTATACTAGTCTCTTATCCGTTTAAGGCATAACATGTGGCTACAAAAATATCTTTGAACTGTTATATACTGATAATTTGATATAAACTATTTTGGTGGGCTCTATTGCTAACCCTTGCTTCATTTATTTATATCACAACAACAGTTAGAGCAGATGACCCGCAACAGGCACACTCTGCGCAAGCAGGTAGCAGCCGTAAGAGATTTACCCGCTGAGGTCGTAGCCGCCATGGCTGAGGTAGTAGTAACCAGTAGTCTAAGCTACAGCTTTTTTGTATCAGACTTATTTATATTTATGATTAATGTAAGCAACGACAATAACTATCAAGTGTACTCTGTAATCTTTTGGGTTTGTAATAACTTATAACTTGTGGATCCTATGTGACACCCCCAAACCAGTGCCACGAACATTTACATAATATAACATATTATAACATACAACCTAGGCATGCATCTAATAGATGGAAACCATACCCCAAGCCAAGATCGCTACCAGGTCGAAGTATGAAACAACATATCTAAGTTCCAACATTTAAATGAGTTACTAATTAAGTTTTACAAGTCTAAACGATTTAAATATTACAACTTAAACCAAATGTCTTAAGTCTATTAGGAAAGCAAAAGTACTTAAGCATCTAAAACCTGTGCATGGGTCGGGAACCCAAACCACGGGCCGCTCCTAGCAGCAAACTCTCTAGCAAAAGACTTCCTAGTAGTGCGGAATGTACGGACCATCTTCTGACTTCACTGAAAGGTTAAGGTAAAAACAAGAAAATGAGCCAAAGAATGCTCAGCAAGTATAATCAACAACATATGTAACTAGAAATCCATTAGTAATCAAATGGTAATCAACTGGTAGTCAAATGGTAATTAAATGGTAATCAACTGGTAATCAATAGTTTCAAGATATACATTTCTATTCAAAGGAAAAGATTTAAGGAATGGAATTGGAACTTCCGGTAAGACGGTACGAGCTATAAGGTCCTAACATTCAGGATCCATAGGCACACATTGGCCTAAAAATACATACATAAGTAACCAGGACCGCCGCCACGGCCAAAGTTTGTTCCATTCATGAGTAATTCAAACAAAAGGATTAAATGAACAAGAGGCTTTTAACATTTCCGGTATTCATTTCAGGCATAAGCTATTTCAAGATTTTATTGCAAAGGCTTAAAGAATGAACAATTGAAAGGCATGGTAAATAAGTGAACAAAGGAATAAGTATGCTCCGGGTATTCAAAAGTTAACAGAGGTCAACAAAGTATAAGTCAAGGAAAAAGGCTCATATGGACAAAGCAAGGTTAAAGGAACAGTTGTAGGTTTTATAAAAAGGGTAAGGTGAAAAGGGATACAATAACGTAGTATGGAAATTGATTGCATAATAATAATTTAAAGGACAAGTAAGAGTTTAACGTATACTTGCCTTAAGTAGACAATATCTCAGTATCTGAATCTCAGGGTTCCAACTTCACTTCCACTGGCTCTTTGCCTAGCCTTCTACTGGAACCTATACAAGAATATAATACTGTCTTAGCCTCTAATTCTTAGTACCTCAGCTTTGTTTACGTATCTCTAAGTATTTCTACCCCATCGCTATACAATCATATATTCTTATACATATATTTAACCAAGTAATCACTTAGGAAGCACATAATACTTTAACGACTCAATTAACATTAATCATGAAGTCACTTAACATCACATGACATCCTTAACACTTAATCATATAAGCCATGTATACACTTAAGATTGAACCAAAACTATGTCATTACAATACCACCATTTACACCTTCCTCCCTTCTTCCCTTCTCCTTCTCGGCCTCTCCCTCTTTTCTCAATCTCCCTCGGCCTTATACTAACACCAATCACACACGAACAAGTACACACACACATGGACACAATGGTGAAAACATTTTAAAAGACTACGCACACACACACATACACTAACCCAAATTACACAACCTTTGCGAAAACACACATTACCCAAGTTTACGTATTTAATCCTTACGCTCACTTTTAAAATCACTCTTTTAGTCACTCACACCTAAATTACATTTTTAGACTAACACACACCTAAGAACACATTTTGAAAATACACACACCTATGATCACATTTTGAAAATACACACTCCTATGAACACATTTTGAAAATACACACCTATAATCACATTTTGAAAATACACATTCCTATGATCACATTTTGAAAATACACATACAAAAATCCATTTTTCTAATGACACTCTCAAGCTCCCAATTTAAAACTCAACTCCTTCCCTTCCATCTCCATCTCTCTCTCGGCTCACCCTCAACCTCTCCTCATTTCTCCCTCTCGGCCTCTCTCTCCCTCACTCGACCTCTCTCCCCCTCTCGGCTTCTCCCTCTCTCTCATTCTCTTTCTAACCTCCTTCCACCTTAACTCCCATCTTCCAAACCATAAATCATTTCAATCTCAACCCAAAGCTCAATCAACAACTTTCAATTGTAACTAACATTTATAAATAAAAATCATACTTTCTCTTAAACTAACATGCAACTCACAATACATTTAATTAACATATATACAAGTTCTATTTCATCTTGAAATTAATAACCCATCAAACTTTAATACCAAAATCATTAAGATCTTCAAGAATCCCTTACATGCAACCAATAATATTTCAAATTTCTACTACCCATATTACATACAACATATATAATGAATAAAAATTGAAACCCACTAACAAACTTTAATCAAAACCATCATGGATAATAAAATTAGTGACATGCATCAACAAAATGAACTTGAGTTCAACTTTTAAACATAAAAATCAAGACCATGGCTCACAAGGATCATTGCCATGGTCGGGTTTCTTCTCGGATGAGCCCAAAACAATGGGTCTCATCGAGAATGACCCTAAATACACACAATCGACCTTTGCATGTAAGCTTTATGCATAAAGACCTTTAAATCCGAAAATTCCAAATTTTGAAATCATGATAAAACTCGAAATTAGTACAAGAGGGTTGTAGAGATTTGAGAGAGGAGTGTTTTGGTTACTCACACTTGTAATTTGGGTGAGAGAAACACAAGTTATGGTGGTTTTAATTTTGTAAGAGATGAAGAACAAGAGAGAGAAATGGGTGTTGGGGAGAGAAGAAGAAAGAAGAAGAAGAAGAAAAGAACGGGGTGGGGGAGGCCGGTTGGGGGGTGGGTAGGGGTTTTTATAGGGGAGTTAAAGTAATGTAAAAGTAAACACTTTTTAGTTATTTAATTATTAAATGACAAAAATGTCCAATTAAATAAAATACTAACATGATAAAAATCAAGGGCTTTCATGTAAATTCATAATCCCATTTCTAGATTCAATAGAAATATTATTCTACAAATAACTTTTGTAGATTAGTTAAATAAAATTACATTTACAAAGAATAATCAAATAAAATGTCTTTTAATCTCAAAAATAAATTTTAAATAGAATCTTACCATTCACTAGGTAAATAAATAAATTACCTATTGAAAATAAATAATCTAGAAGGTGTAGCATCTCTCAAAATAATTAATTAAAATAATGAAGTGGTTATAAAAATTTAAATCACGAGTTTAAAACTAAATTAAAATATAATTAATGCTAAGAAATATTTTATGCTACTTAATTAAATAATTTAGCATACTCTAAATTTATTATAATTAGTATATGACTTAAATAAATTTACAGAGCACTTAAATAAAATTTAGAAACCAGATACGAAATTAACTAATTACTCACAAAGTGAACAATTCACAAATCTAAGCACATAACAATTATTGCACATAATAAACACCTAACAATAAAATGTACGTTTCATTAAAATATTTAAGTCGAAATTTAGAATCGTTACATCATCCCCCCCTTAAAAGGATTCTGTCCTCAGAATCTATTACGTAAACAGCTGAGGGTACTTTTCTAACATTTCTCTTTCTAACTCCCAAGTTGATTCTTCAACCTTGGGGTTCCTCCACAATACTTTCACTAATACAACTGTTTTATTTCTAAGTACTTTCTCTCTACGATCTAATATCTCGATTGGTTGCTCTACATAGGACAAATCTGTCTGAATTTCTACCGGTTCATATTCAACTACATGCTTGGAATCAGGATGATACTTCTTGAGCATCGAAACATGGAATACATTGTGGATGTGCTGCATATGGGGTGGTAAAGCTAGTTCATACGCAACTTTCCCTATACGTCTTAGAATTTCAAAAGGGCCGACAAATCTCGGACTAAGCTTTCCTCTCTTTCCGAATCTAGTCAAACCTTTCCATGGTGACACCTTTAGTAACACGGGTTCACCTACTTCAAAATCTACATTCTTTCTGGTTGGATCTGCGTACTTCCTTTGTCTATCTTGAGCAGTTATCAATCTCTTCTGGATGAGTTCCACAGTTTCTTTCGTTTGCTGAATCAATTCTGGTCCAAATATCTTGCGTTCTCCAACTTCGTCCCAACATATTGGCGATCGACATTTTCTTCCATACAAAGCTTCGTAGGGAGGCATTCCGATACTGGCATGGTAACTGTTGTTGTACGAGAACTCTACTAGAGGCAAATGTTCGTCCCAACTACCTTCAAAATCCAGGGCACAGACCCTTAGCATGTCCTCAATTGTTTGAATGGTTCTTTCGCTTTGACCGTCAGTCTGTGGGTGGTAAGCTGTGCTCATCTTTAGTTGAGTCCCTAAGCATTCTTGAAATTGTCTCCAAAACCTTGAGTTGAATCGGGGATCTCTGTCTGATACAATAGACACGGGAACTCCATGGCGTACCACTATCTCTTTCAGGTACAATTGAACGAGCTTATCCATTGAGAATCTTTCGTTGATCGGAAGGAAGTGAGCTGATTTCGTCAGCCTGTCCACGATAACCCAAATAGCGTCGTGATTCGATTTAGTTCTCGGTAATCCTACGATGAAGTCCATCGCAATGTGTTCCCACTTCCATTCGGGAATCTCTAGTGGTTGTAGCAATCCGCTCGGTCTCTGATGTTCTGCTTTGACTCTTTGACAAGTGTAACATTTACTAATCCATTCTGCAATTTCTCGCTTCATGTCAGGCCAACAAAAGTTTTACTTTAAGTCATGGTACATCTTAGTGCTTCTGGGATGAATTGAATACTTCGAGTTGTGAGCCTCGTGCAAAATCTCGCTTTTCAGTTCTGTCACATTGGGTATCCAAATTCTTGAAGAAAATCTCAAAATTCCCTTATCATCTTTTTGCGTGCACAATTCTTCTCCGGTCAAATCATTGACCTCATGGTTCATCACTTCTTCTTGGCATATTCTAATCTTCTCCAATAGTTCTGGTTGGAATGTCATGGTGTAAAGCATCTCACTGGTAGATCCTGGGGCATAAACTTCTAAGTTCAACTTCTCAAATTCTTTAGACAACTCCTTGGTCATGGTCAACATGTTCAACCTTTCTTTTCGGCTTAACGCATCCGCTACCACGTTCGCTTTGCCCGGGTGATAATTGATGGTGCAATCGTAGTCCTTGATCAATTCTAACCATCTTCTTTGTCTAATGTTCAATTCCTTTTGGGTGAAGATGTACTTCAGGCTCTTATGGTCGGTGAAAATCTCGCATTTTTCTCCGTAGAGGTAGTGTGTCCAAATCTTTAGCGCAAACACTATAGCAGCTAGTTCCAAGTCATGTGTGGGATACTTTTGCTCATGGGGTTTTAATTGTCTAGAAGCATACGATATCACCTTGTCACGTTGCATCAATACGCATCCCAATCCTTTATGCGAAGCATCGCTGTAAATCACAAAGTTTCCTTGGTCGTCAGGTAGTGCTAAAACAGGTGCAGTCACCAATCTTTTCTTTAGTTCTTGAAAACTCTTTTCACACTTATCACTCCATTCAAACTTCTGATTCTTTCTGGTAAGCTGAGTCAAAGGTGTGGCTATCTTGGAGAAGTCCTTAACAAATCGTCGGTAGTATCCGGCTAATCCCATGAAACTTCTTACTTCTGTTGGGGTTCTTGGTCTTTCCCAATTTACCACTGCTACTATCTTGGCTGGATCCACTCTTACTCCTTCACTACTGACTATGTGCCCGAGAAACTGCACTTCTTTCATCCAAAACTCACACTTAGAGAACTTTGCGTACAGCTTCTCCTTTCTCAAGATATCCAGAGCTATCCTCAAATGTTCAACATGTTCTACTTCCGTTTTAGAATATATCAATATGTCATCAATGAATACGATCACGAACTTGTCCAAATACTTCTTGAAGACTCGGTTCATTAAGTCCATAAAAGCAGCAGGTGCATTAGTTAATCCAAAAGACATCACTAAGAATTCATAGTGTCCATACCTTGTTCTGAAGGCTGTTTTTGATATGTCTTCGGGTTTGATCTTCAGCTGATGATATCCGGATCTTAAGTCGATCTTGGAAAAATATGATGCTCCTTTCAGTTGGTCAAACAAGTCGTCTATCCTGGGAAGAGGGTACTTATACTTGATTGTCAACTTGTTCAATTCTCGATAGTCGGTGCATAACCTCATACTTCCATCCTTCTTCTTTACAAATAACACAGGTGCGCCCCACGGGGAAACACTTGGCCTTATGATGCCTTTATCCAAAAGTCCTTGCAGTTGGGTTGCCAATTCCTTCATTTCTATGGGTGCCATTCTATAAGGAGCTTTCGAAACTGGTTCCGCGCCGGGTATTAATTCGATGGCGAATTCCAATTGCCTGTCAGGGGGTAATCCTGGAAGTTCCTCTGGGAATACGTCGGGAAACTCATTGACCACTGGGATTTCTCCCATACCTAGTGTTTCTTTCCTTGTATCTACCACGTGTGCAAGATAGGCTTCACAACCTTGTCGTAGCAATCTCTTCGTCTGAATGATGGTGAGAAAGGTCTTGGTCTGTTTCTGACCCTTAAATACTATGGTGTCGCCAGTCGGAGTTCGCAGAGTCATTTTCTTATTCCTACAATCGATCTGTGCTTCATTTTTGGCCAACCAATCCATTCCTAGGATTACATCAAATTCTCCTAACTTGAAGGGTATCAAATCCACAATAAAGAGAGTTCCAGAGATAACTATCTCACAACTGGGGCAAATTTGATTTACGGGTATGCGATCTTGATTAGCTATCACAATATCTAAGGACTTGTTTAATACTTGAGTTTCACAATTCAATTTAGCAGCGAATTCCTTAGAAATGAAAGACCTAGTAGCACCAGAATCAATTAACACGTTGGCACTTATGGTGTTGACGAAAAGCGTACCTGCAACTACATCTGGGTTCTGAACTGCATCTCTGATATTCAAATTGAAAGTCCTTGCTTGAGCCTGATTAGGCGGAGGAGGCGCTGTTAGCCTTAACAAATTCCCACTTTGAACTGGAGTCTTACATTCCCTGGCAATGTGTCCGACCTTTCCACACTTGTTACACGTGACGTTCGGTCTCGGGTTGCGGCATTCGTTAGCAAAGTGGCCCTTCTGGTTGCATCTATAGCACACCATGCTAGGTTTGTTACAAACTCCGGCGTGCTTCTTCCCACAAGTCTTGCATTCCATTATTGGAGGTCTTGGTAATCTTGGTTGCTCGGTATTCTGTGGTCGGTTTTGTGGGTGGTTCTGTGGGCGATTCCCTGGGTTCAAATTTCCCCCTTCTTGCCTTCGAAAGGGTGCTCCTCTGTTCTGCTGAAATCCAAACTTCTTGTCCTTGTTTTGGAAACTTCCTTGTCCTTGATCTAACGGACCTGTCTTCCTTTTCTTGCTTTCTTTTTCCTTCTGGGAGTACTCACTCTCGCTCTCCACAATACTTGCCTTCTGAACCACTCCCGCATATGTGCTTAATTCAAAAACTGCCACTCTACTGCGGAACCACGGTTTAAGTCCTTGCTGAAATCTCTTAGCTTTCTTTTCCTCAGTATTCACATACTCGGGTACAAATCTTGCTAACTCCGTAAATTTCTTCTCGTATTCTGCGACGCTCAAGTTTTCTTGCCTAAATTCGAAAAATTTCAACTCCATCTGATTTTGAATGTACCTTGGAAAGTACTTGTCTAAGAACAGCTCGGTGAACCTATCCCAGGTTATCACAACAATTCCTTCTAAAGCGCTAACAGATTCCCACCAATAAGTAGCTTCTCCCTTCAACAAGTAACTAGCGAATATCGTCTTCTGGTCAGCTCCAACATTCACTAAGGCAAAAGCTTTTTCTATTTCTTTTAACCAAGTTTTGGCTGCAATTGGGTTAGTGGTACCTTCAAATTCTGGGGGTTTAACACCTTGGAAAGTCTTGAAGGTTACAGTCTGTGCAGGTGGTGGTTGATTTTGTTGTGGTTGTTGCTGAAACTGTTGTTGAAGTAGTTGTTGTTGTTGGGTAAGGGCAGCTGTTTGTTGTCGGAGAAGTTCCATCATTTCAGCCATGTTGGGGTTGTCTTGCCCCTCTGGCGGGTTCTGGTTTCTAGTACGAGTATTTCTTTTTGGAGGCATCTTACTGATAAGAGGAAAATAGTTGGTTATACAGTTCTATAATATCGAAATTTGGCAGTATATAAGCAATATGGTACTGGAATGTAAACAGGATGTCGATATATAGAGGTATGTATGGGTACGATAAAAAGGAAATCACATAAATAAGCCATTGACTGATAAACAGTCACCAACAGCACGAATCTGATACAGAGTACGAATAAAAGAGTCAACGATAATAGTACAACCCATAAATAATGTCTAATACGATGGCCATGCCACCAAACAGCTAATCATAACATAAAGTAAATAGGTCTGCCACTAAACAACTATGGCAACCTCACAGCAGCATCAGAAACCATCTCTAGTCATCGACGGTCGAACCCTCTCCTGCCAAAGTCCTAGCTATCCTAGTCAACAAGAAACGAACCATCCTGACAATCTCATCAAAACCTCTATCCCTGTCGGCGCAAGTCTCAAGTCCACGAAGTCCACGGTTAGTCACATCCACTAATGACTGGAGTCTAACACCTAACCCTGAGGAAGGAGATGGTGCAGGGGCTCCACCCACTACGGAGTCGACCAAAGTACGGACCTCTGAATCCCGTCCAAAGAGAGTATCACTCTGACGAGCTAACAGCACATAGACGCTATGCGGAACACTAGTGTGGCTGGATGGATGAACAGGAACTCCATGCAAAACTGATGGGGAAACAACAGGTGGTGACGGTGATCTAGCAACTCGGGGAGGTGGCTGGAACACTAGCTCAGTCTCAGACTCATCAGAGCCATCAAAGGATGAATCATCAAATGGATCGGTCTCAGCATCAGAATCAACCTCAAGTGGGGTATCTGGGGATCCCCCTCTCCTACGACGTCTCTCTGACTCATCTATACTAGCATTCGGGTACTGCAATAATAACGTAACACATACATAATAATAGTTACTGCGCTAATAATAAAATCCTACCTAAGTGATAACCTTTATCTAACCTATCCTTAAGTGATAAATCCTATCCTTGATAATCTATCTAACTTAGTATGACTTATAGCTAATTCCTATCTTTAGTGATCTATAATTCCTATCCTATGTTCAATTTTCCTACGTTGTTTCAGTGACTTCAACATGTAGCTCTGATACCAAACCTGTGACACCCCCAAACCAGTGCCACGAACATTTACATAATATAACATATTATAACATACAACCTAGGCATGCATCTAATAGATGGAAACCATACCCCAAGCCAAGATCGCTACCAGGTCGAAGTATGAAACAACATATCTAAGTTCAAACATTTAAATGAGTTACTAATTAAGTTTTACAAGTCTAAACGATTTAAATATTACAACTTAAACCAAATGTCTTAAGTCTATTAGGAAATCAAAAGTACTTAAGCATCTAAAACCTGTGCATGGGTCGGGAACCCAAACCACGGGCCGCTCCTAGCAGCAAACTCTCTAGCAAAAGACTTCCTAGCAGTGCGGAATGTACGGACCATCTTCTGACTTCACTGAAAGGTTAAGGTAAAAACAAGAAAATGAGCCAAAGAATGCTCAGCAAGTATAATCAACAACATATGTAACTAGAAATCCATTAGTAATCAAATGGTAATCAACTGGTAGTCAAATGGTAATTAAATGGTAATCAACTGGTAATCAATAGTTTCAAGATATACATTTCTATTCAAAGGAAAAGATTTAAGGAATGGAATTGGAACTTCCGGTAAGACGGTACGAGCTATACGGGTGATCAGCCACATAAAGCTCCAGACCATGTTTTCACAAGGTCCTAACATTCAGGATCCATAGGCACACATTGGCCTAAAAATACATACATAAGTAACCAGGACCGCCGCCACGGCCAAAGTTTGTTCCATTCATGAGTAATTCAAACAAAAGGATTAAATGAACAAGAGGCTTTTAACATTTCCGATATTCATTTCAGGCATAAGCTATTTCAAGATTTTATTGCAAGGGCTTAAAGAATGAACAATTGAAAGGCATGGTAAATAAGTGAACAAAGGAATAAGTATGCTCCGGGTATTCAAAAGTTAACAGAGGTCAACAAAGTATAAGTCAAGGAAAAAGGCTCATATGGACAAAGCAAGGTTAAAGGAACGGTTGTAGGTTTTATAAAAAGGGTAAGGTGAAAAGGGATACAATAACGTAGTATGGAAATTGATTGCATAATAATAATTTAAAGGACAAGTAAGAGTTTAACGTATACTTGCCTTAAGTAGACAATATCTCAGTATCTGAATCTCAGGGTTCCAACTTCACTTCAACTGGCTCTTTGCCTAGCCTTCTACTGGAACCTATACAAGAATATAATACTGTCTTAGCCTCTAATTCTTAGTACCTCAGCTTTGTTTACGTATCTCTAAGTATTTCTACCCCATCGCTATACAATCATATATTCTTATACATATATTTAACCAAGTAATCACTTAGGAAGCACATAATACTTTAACGACTCAATTAACATTAATCATGAAGTCACTTAACATCACATGACATCCTTAACACTTAATCATATAAGCCATGTATACACTTAAGATTGAACCAAAACTATGTCATTACAATACCACCATTTACACCTTCCTCCCTTCTTCCCTTCTCCTTCTCGGCCTCTCGGCCTCTCCCTCTTTTCTCAATCTCCCTCGGCCTTATACTAACACCAATCACACACGAACAAGTACACACACACATGGACACAATGGTGAAAACATTTTAAAAGACTACGCACACACACACATACACTAACCCAAATTACACAACCTTTGCGAAAACACACATTACCCAAGTTTACGTATTTAATCCTTACGCTCACTTTTAAAATCACTCTTTTAGTCACTCACACCTAAATTACATTTTTAGACTAACACACACCTAAGAACACATTTTGAAAATACACACACCTATGATCACATTTTGAAAATACACACTCCTATGAACACATTTTGAAAATACACACCTATAATCACATTTTGAAAATACACATTCCTATGATCACATTTTGAAAATACACATACAAAAATCCATTTTTCTAATCACACTCTCAAGCTCACAATTTAACACTCAACTCCTTCCCTTCCATCTCCATCTCTCTCTCGGCTCACCCTCAACCTCTCCTCATTTCTCCCTCTCGGCCTCTCTCTCCCTCACTCGACCTCTCTCCCCCTCTCGGCTTCTCCCTCTCTCTCATTCTCTTTCTAACCTCCTTCCACCTTAACTCCCATCTTCCAAACCATAAATCATCTCAATCTCAACCCAAAGCTCAATCAACAACTTTCAATTGTAACTAACATTTATAAATAAAAATCATACTTTCTCTTAAACTAACATGCAACTCACAATACATTTAATTAACATATATACAAGTTCTATTTCATCTTGAAATTAATAACTCATCAAACTTTAATACCAAAATCATTAAGATCTTCAAGAATCCCTTACATGCAACCAATAATATTTCAAATTTCTACTACCCATATTACATACAACATATATAATGAATAAAAATTGAAACCCACTAACAAACTTTAATCAAAACCATCATGGATCATAAAATTAGTGACATGCATCAACAAAATGAACTTGAGTTCAACTTTTAAACATAAAAATCAAGACCATGGCTCACAAGGATCATTGCCATGGTCGGGTTTCTTCTCGGATGAGCCCAAAACAATGGGTCTCATCGAGAATGACCCTAAATACACACAATCGACCTTTGCATGTAAGCTTTATGCATAAAGACCCTTAAATCCGAAAATTCCAAATTTTTAAATCATGATAAAACTCAAAATTAGTACAAGAGGGTTGTAGAGATTTGAGAGAGGAGTGTTTTGGTTACTCACACTTGTAATTTGGGTGAGAGAAACACAAGTTATGGTGGTTTTAATTTTGTAAGAGATGAAGAACAAGAGAGAGAAATGGGTGTTGGGGAGAGAAGAAGAAAGAAGAAGAAGAAGAAAAGAACGGGGTGGGGGAGGCCGGTTGGGGGGTGGGTAGGGGTTTTTATAGGGGAGTTAAAGTAATGTAAAATTAAACACTTTTTAGTTATTTAATTATTAAATGACAAAAATGTCCAATTAAATAAAATACTAACATGATAAAAATCAAGGGCTTTCATGTAAATTCATAATCCCATTTCTAGATTCAATAGAAATATTATTCTACAAATAACTTTTGTAGATTAGTTAAATAAAATTACATTTACAAAGAATAATCAAATAAAATGTCTTTTAATCTCAAAAATAAATTTTAAATAGAATCTTACCATTCACTAGGTAAATAAATAAATTACCTATTGAAAATAAATAATCTAGAAGGTGTAGCATCTCTCAAAATAATTAATTAAAATAATGAAGTGGTTATAAAAATTTAAATCATGAGTTTAAAACTAAATTAAAATATAATTAATGCTAAGAAATATTTTATGCTACTTAATTAAATAATTTAGCATACTCTAAATTTATTATAATTAGTATATGACTTAAATAAATTTACAGAGCACTTAAATAAAATTTAGAAACCAGATACGAAATTAACTAATTACTCACAAAGTGAACAATTCACAAATCTAAGCACATAACAATTATTGCACATAATAAACACCTAACAATAAAATGTACGTTTCATTAAAATATTTAAGTCGAAATTTAGAATCGTTACATCCTATAACTAGATACTTATTCCAATTTCATCTCTGGGACTATAACTAGTTGTGTGTGTGTGTGCGGTGTTGTTATTGTGGGGTCACAACATGCAGTTTAATTGTTTTGATTCAAATGCAAGTATTATTGATGGGAATTGAGACCGTAACGACCGGATCCCCGACCCCGGATCTGGGGCTGTTACACTATTGAAAGGAGAGTTGATGTTGTTGCTCCTTCTACCTCTCAAAGATTCAAGCAAGAAAAGCCGGTGAAGAATGTGGCTGCCCTTACTGTAAGGATGGAGAAGATGGAGAAGTAAATGGACACCTTCTTGGACAACCAAAACTTGCAGACTCAGCTTCTGCATCAGTTGCTGCAGGCTACTGGTGTTACTCAAACCTTTGTTGATAACAAAAAGGGGGAGAGTGCACTAGTGGTCTCTGAAATAGTAACCAAAACCAAGGGTGTGCCATCAAGTCAGGGGGGGGGGGGGGAGACACCTCTAATCATTGCAAATCCAAGTGAGTTTCAACTCACAAAGGTGGTCTGTAAAGCATAATGTAACATAATATGTAACAGAGATAACTACAACTCAACAAAGGAACAAGACATACTATAATATTAACAGAAGCACAGGAATCCAAAAGAAAAGAAGAAACTGTAAACTCAAAAAATCAAAATATGGTATGTATTCTTGAAGTCCGTAAACAGGTCACGAAAATAAGTTCATTAATATTTTCAAGCCTCAGTGACAAATAAAGAAACAAGACTTTCAAGACTACAGAAGTATTTGAATGATAAAGAGTTAGTACCAGAGGATTTCAGTGATTTTAATGAAGCAACCAGAACGACAAAGGACTTATCAATTGTATTGTATTGAAGACGTAGAGGTATTGATCAAGTGTTAGTCATCTGTGAACCAGACCAGTTGCACTAGTTGTCAACACTAAGAAGATCAAGATTTTTATCGTCTCGAAAGAAATTGATTTAAGTTAGACCTGAAACATCCTAGAAGTGAAAAGAAATTTATAAGGTATGTTTAGGTTAAATTGAAGTACAATATGCTTGCTGCAAGAATAGAGAATCTTCAAGGATCAAAATGCAATTAAAGACATGTGATAGTTTGCATTTATGATAAACTATCGAAAGAGATAAAGAAGGTTTAATAAAACTATCAAAATTCTTTAAAGAATCAAATATTTCTTTTCGATAGATTTTAATAAAATCTATCGAAGGAAAAAGAATTTCTGTTTTCGATAGTTTTTTAAATCAGGGAGCAGGTGGTTTGTATTTATGTTGTTCAGAAGGTTGATAAGGAAATGGACGGCTAGGATCTTCTCTTGGCCTTCGATGGTTTTTCCTAAGCCTACAATTCGAGAATGAAGACAGTGTCTTCTTCAGTTGGTTGTTGCAGAAGATCATTAACAGAGAAAAATTTAAGAGCTTGATAAATTCTACAGAGAAATAAATAGTGACTTAAATTCTATCAGTGTATTGATTATTGTAACCCAAACTCATTGAAGCAAATCCTACGGATTAAAATTGTAGCACTCTTCGTGGTTTATATTTATAAAACGATATATTCCCCGACTCGTGTTTTGATTTGGTGAATTTTATTTCGAACAAGAACACAATTAAATATCTGCGAACGAAATCGAATAATTTACGAGTATCGTATTCAACACCCCCTTCTACGATACTTTGGACCTACCAATTGGTATCAGAGCTTCTTGATTGACGTACAAATCAGATCCGGTGATTGAGACCAAAATCAAACAAGGCTTGAAAATTAGTAGCAAATTTTTTAATTTTCAAAATTTTCATTTTATTGGAATTTTTTGAATCTTAAATAATTTGAAATTTTCAGAAACCATGAGTGCTCCAAAGACAACTGCTGGTATCAAAGTTCCCCCTTTTACTAGAGATGATTTCGGTCTATGGAAGATGAAGATGCTATTATTTATCAAAGCGTCAAACCCTTTGTATATTGGCATCTTAGAGAACGGATTGTGACGCCCTCCAGACCCGGGGCACAGGTCTGGGGAGTCACTCGACCAACGAAACACAATATACCTGTATATAACACATGCATAATAAGATAATAACATAAAACACCCCTTAACCAAGACCGCATCCAGATTATGGCATTGAACAAGCTTCTAAGTCATTATTATTACAAACCAGTTTCAGAGTTATTACCCAATCTTAAAGTCAAAGCTAGACATCTAGTCTAACTATCAAAATAAAGAACTACCCTGCCAATGACAACCACTCTTGGTGATCTCCTAGCTGCTGGAGAACTATCGCTCGCGCTGTGTCTGGTCATATTCTCGCTTAACTGGAATAGGGTTAGAAACAAAACAAGTATGAGCCACAAGTGGGCAAGCATAATATATATCAATCACAGTTCCATAATGAAAGGAAGGATTACAGTTATCTGAATCAACAATATACAAGTCAAGCATATGCTGTTAAAAATCTTTATTGAAGAAAGAGGGATTAGAATTGGACTTCTACATTTTTCAAATAAAAAGGTTGAGCTGCTGATCAGTCACGCATCAAGCCCGGACTAGCTTATAGCAAAGTCCTCCACTAGGATCCATGGTCATCTGGGCCTTAAGTTATTACGACCATAAATATGGCCCAACCATTACTGGTCTCATTTTAAAACATGCCAATTCTATCACAAAGTATATGAAATAACATGCATAACAAGATAAGTACACAATGACAGGGTGCAATAGTTGCAAAAGAGCTTCAACTGTTCAATATCAAATGAAGTTCGAGAAATAGATTCGAAATGGTTTCAATGGTACGTAAGTACACAATGACAAGGTACAATAGTTGCAAAAGAGCTTCAACTGCTCATTTATCAAATGAAGTTCAAGAAATAGATTCGAAATTGTTTCAAAGGTACATAAGTACACTTTTAAGAAAGTCAACAATGATTATAGTCAACACAAGTGAATTGAAATGAAGATTTCTGATATTCAACACGATTGTGGATTTAATCAAGAATTTAGGAATATTCAGGGAAATAACATCAGTTGCTCAAATACGGGGTGAAGATCGAATAATCTGAATCGTTCTGATGGTAACATACATGAAATCATTAAGAACAATAACAATTGAATCAACAAGTAAATGCACAAATACTTGCCTGGTCTAAGTAGCTGACGGAATTCTACCACGCTTACTCTACCTTCTCTTTTCCCTTGCTCCGGGAACTCGATTCTATAATAAACAACTCATTACAGTAAGTCTAACTATCCTCGTTCTATCCTCGATATACACTCATAACCATTTTCAAATTTAAACAAGTTATCGGGTTCCTATCGAGTGCCCAATCTAATTTACGGTAATTAAAACTCAGACATTAGCCCTCGTACGGGCATTTACGGACTATAAAACACATTATTCAACTCCTATAAACCATATAGCACTTATAAATATTTTTAGAACAATATTCGAGGCTTATTTGAATTTAAATAAGTCACAAACAATTTTTAAATCAAAAATCGGATTTTTAATCCCAATATAAGCATTTAAAAACAATTAATAAAATTAATTGACACTTTTCAAACAATCAAACTATTTTTAAATAATTAAATCAAGCTAGAAAATAATTAAACTTAATTTTAAATTAATTAAATCTAATTAATAATTAATTATTAAGAATTAAATGATTAAAAGAATTAATCAATTAATTAAATAAATTAATTATTAATCAAAAATAATTAAAATAATTAAATTTAATCAGTTTTCGATATAGATCCACTGGATCGCTTTAAATCTTTAATAAAGTAAAGTTCACGTTTTACAAGGTGATAATCATCCAAAAGGACTAATAATTATCCATATCAATACATATCATTTATATAACGAATGCTCAAGAGTACTTGGGCTATAACAGATGTATCATTGATATGAACGATATATCAATCGCCCTAAATAATTAGGGTACAGAATAATTTTTCTTTCTTTGAATAAAACAAATACTATTGATAGTATCGGATAATAAGGGATATAATGATACGAAGAAATCCTCCGATAATGATTCGAACACGAATGACGAAGGAATAATAATGATGTACAAAATTTCAACGGGGCCCTTGAATTTTCAAAACGGGGCTCAAAATTGAAGATATTTTCAAATGACAAAATATTTGAAAGGGGCTTCCGACACACCTATTTAGCACATAATCACTCAACAACCTTAATCATTAAAACTCCAAATATTCCACAATAATTATTCTACACATATAATACAATTTATATTATTAATAAAGTTCACGGATCTTACATCCTTCCCCTTTAATAGGATTCTGTCCTCAGAATCTGATCAAGGAAACAACTGGGGATACTTATCTAACATATCACTCTCTAATTCCCAGGTAGACTCTTCCACCTTAGGATTCCTCCACAAAACTCTTACTATCACTACAGTCTTATTCCTTAATACTTTTTCCTTACGATCCAATATCTGAATTGGTCATTCTACATAAGATAAATCTGCCTGGACCTCTACGGGTTCATACTCTATTACATGGTTCGAATCTGGTCGATACTTCTTAAGCATAGATACGTGAAACACATTATGAACGTGCTGCATATGCGGGGGTAACGCTAACTCGTAAGCTACTTTCCCAACCTGCTTCAAAATCTCAAATGGTCCAACATATCTTGGACTCAATTTCCCTTTCTTCCCAAACCTAACTAATCCTTTCCACGGTGAAACTTTCAATAACACTTGTTCTCCGACTTCGAATCCCATATCCTTTCTTGCTAGGTCAGCATATTTCTTCTGCCGGTTCTAAGCTGTTATCAACCTTTTCTGAATCAATTCAATCACTTCCTTTGTCTGCTGCACTAATTCTGTCCCTATCACTTTCCGTTCACCAACTTCTTCCCAATATACTGGAGATCGACACTTCAGTCCATATAGAGCTTCGTAAGGTAGCATCCCAATACTCGCGTGAAAACTATTATTATAAGAGAATTCTACTAAGGGTAGATGATCGTCCCAATTACCTTCAAAATCAAGTGCACATGTTCTAAGCATATCTTCGATGGTTTGAATTGTCCTTTCACTTTGACCGTCTATCTGCGGGTGATAAGCCATACTCATTTTTAATTTGGTGCCCAAACATTTCTGAAAACTTCTCCAAAATCTTGAGTTGAATCGAGGGTCTCGATCAGATACTATTGACACTGGAACTCCATGTTGTACCACGATTTCCTTTACGTATACACGAACTAACTTGTCCAACGAGAATCTCTCGTTAATTGGAAGAAAATGTGCAGATTTCGTCAATCGATCCACAATAACCCAAATAGCATCATGGTTAGTCTTCGTTCTAGGCAATCCTACCACAAAGTCCATTGCGATGTGTTCCCACTTCCACTCAGGAATTTCTAACGGCTGTAGTAATCCACTTGGTCTTTGATGTTCCGCCTTGACCCTCTGACACGTAAAACATTTACTCACCCACTCAGCAATTTCTCTTTCCATATCTGGCCACCAAAAGTTCATTTTAAGATCTCGATACATTTTCGTGCTTCCAGGATGAATCGAATACTTTGAGTTATGCGCTTCGTGCAAAATTTCATTCTTTAGTTCCGCTACATTAGGTACCCATATTCGAGAAGCAAACCTTAAGATTCCCTTGTCGTCCAGTTGGATACATATTTCCTCGTCTGTTAAACTACTTGCATTGTCGTTCATGACTTGCTCTTGGCATTTCCGTATCTTTTCCAACAACTCTGGTTGAAACGTTATGGCGTAAATCATTTCTGTCGCATCCTTCGGAACACGTACTTCTATCTCTAACTTTTCAAACCCTCTGTACAATTCTTTGGTCATCGTCAGCATATTCAATCTTTCTTTTCTGCTCAATGCATCTGCTACCACGTTTGCCTCTCCGGGGTGATAATTTATAGAAACGTCATAGTCCTTGATTAGCTCCAACCATCTTCTTTGTCTCATGTTCAGCTCCTTCTGAGTAAAGATATACTTCAGACTTTTGTGATCGGTGTAAATTTCACATCTCTCTCCGTACAAGTAATGTCTCCATATCTTCAGTGCAAATACGATCGCTGCTAATTCCAAATCATGTGTAGGATATTTTTGTTCGTGAGGTCTCAATTGTCTTGGCGCATAAGCAATTACTTTGTCATGTTGCATAAGCACACAACCCAATCCTTTGTAAGATGCATCACTATAAATTACAAAATGACCTTGATTGTCTGGTAGCATTAACACTGGTGCCGTAGTTAGTCTCTTCTTTAACTCTTGGAAACTCTCTTCGCATTTGTCGTTCCATATGAATCGTTCGATTTTCCTTGTCAGCTTGGTCATTGGAGTAGCTGTTAGGTCCCGAAGTATCGTAGAAGGGGGGGTTGAATACGATACTCACTAACTCTAAAAATTCTTTCGAATCTTTAGCGGATAATTAAATTAGTGTTCTTGTTGTGGGTTCGTGTTCTCGAGGTTGAATAGTATTTCGGACAAGACAATAACAACACGAGATTTTCCAAGAGTTATATTCGACTATAAATCTTGAAGGGGTGCTACACCCAGTAAATAAATTTACCGGCTTCCAAGAACAATTTGTTCTTGCTTCTACAAAGATTGAACAAATTAAATCCAAAACAATGTTTGTATCTATTTGTTTGTCTAAAGGATTTAATTACCGGAGAAACTTTATAATGGCCCTTAAGATTGAACAAAGTTTGGGCATTATAACGTTTCCCCAGTGAGAAGTTCAGGTATAAAATAATTGTCTCCTTCTCTGTCTCTCTCTGTATTTCTTCACTTCGTCGAAGAAGATGAAGAACAGAAGAAGTACTCTTCAATAATGTCTTCTGCTTCAGATGTGTAGACTTTTATAGTTTTCAAAAGAAAACTATGGAACACTACTTTTTGAGTTGTGTCCACTCAATTCTTCATGCTGTAAAAAAAACTATCGAACCAAGTTATCTTAATACCATTCAATAGTTTTAATAAATTTATTAAGTAAACTTATTTTAAATTTATAATAAACTTAATTAATAAGTTTAAAATAAATTTATTTCAAGTTTATAAAATAAATTTCATAAACTATCGAAATACTCCTTTTTAGTTTTAATAAATTTATTAAATAAACTTATTTTAAATTTATAATAAACTTAATTAAAAAGTTTAAAATAAATTTATTTAAGTTTATAAAATAAATTTCATAAACTATCGGAGCATTAAAAGTATCGCAGCAGTCAAAAATCTCGGCCCCAACAAAACTAACCAAAAGAAAACTATCGAAGGTTATTGTTTTTAAAAACAAAAAACCATCGAAATAGTTTTTTTGTTTTTAAAACAAAAAAACCATCGAAATGGTTTTTGGTTTAACAAAAACTATCGACCAAACAAAAACCATTTAAATGGTTTTTGGCCAACCTTGTCAAATTGCAAATTAGCACCCAAGGTTTGGTTGGTCAACACTTAAACCTTCAAGTTTCCTTTCTTGCAGTTTCTTTAGCGAGGTTTCAGCTTTTGTACACTTAACACCTTTTGACTTGCGATTTTCCTTTTGATAATTTAGCTTCTCATGGTTTTCTTCAACACTGATAATTCTTGTTAATCTGTTTGATATTTTCTGGAATTATCATGTCGGACTTCATCAATTCTTTCTGTAGAATAAATGTGTTGATCTTCTTCATATGTGTTGACGCCTGGTGCAACTGGTCTGGTTCACAGACGACTAACACTGAATTGAATCTTCACATCTTCATTGCATTCCAATTGATAAGTCGGCAGCAGTCGAAATTGCTTCGAACATAGATTGTCAATAAACAACGCACTTTCACTGGAATCCTTCCTGGTACTTTAGACAACGTCTTCATTGTTACTACTATCTTGAATACTTCATTATCTGTTCTTCACTGACGCTCGAACATATAAATGAACTTCTTTCAGTGAGTATAATATCAAGACTGTAGCTATCTTCTTTAACCTTTGTCTTTACCCTGTATTCAATTGAACAAGATTCCTATGCTTCGAACACTGTCTATAACACAATCAATGCTAATACACTGAAATCTTCTTGTGGCACTTATACTGAATCTACACACCTTCTGAAACCTTGAAAGTCTTCAAACCTTATTCTTCATTGAGGCATGAACATGTTAATGAACTTCTTTCAATGACCTGTAGTAGACTTCAAAGATCTATCTAATGTTTTGATTATTTGTATTTCCCTTGTATTCATTTCTTCCTGATTTCTGTGTAGGCGTAGTATTATTTACCTGTCATGTTCTAGTGTTGAGTTATCACGTCTTCCTGTTCATACTGCCTTGTGATCTCACCAACAATCTCCCCCTATTTGATTGTTAAACCTAACAAACAAATTATAGAGAGGATAACTCAACTAACAAGTAGAAAAAGTGATTACCCGGGACTTGTAAATAATGCTACTAGTTTTCTGGATCAAATTCTTCACTTCCAGATTTCTTGTTCAAACTGAAATGATAGATGATTGTTCTTTTAGGACTGAACTGATATTCATGTAGTAACTCATCTTCATTTCTTTGGTTCTTTAAATCTCTGCCAAATAATCCTTCTCAGTCTTGAAGTAATCATCAACAGCTTCTCGAGATTCTTCAGTGGTAATGAATATGTCTTTGTCTACCACTTACTGAAGTATGTCTCTCCACTTCTCTCCATTCAGAGTTCAGTGGCTTCTGTTGTACAACCATATTTCATTTTCTGAAAAGCACATATCTCCCTTGCTTCTCTTCATTTGGAATACAACTCCTCCCACTATGGAATACAGCTGCTCCCCTTATTAGAACAGTGGTGAACCAATACCACTTCTCCGTCTTCTAGGAAATCTACCACTTCTCCCCTTAGTCTCTCCCTAATAGTTGAAAGATCAATAGAATTGTGGTGTGGTGTACCTCTACTTTTTCTTACCACTTCTCCCCCTTAGTTGAGGAATCCTCCAATAATCTGATTATAACTCATTTCTCCCCCTTAGTTAAGAAAAGAAGTTTTCCTGGGTCTTGAAGGAATTCTCATGTAGCATCTGTTAGAAAAGAAGTAGTAATATGTAGTCTGATCAACTGTGCCCTTTAAATACTGCAAGATGGCTTCACCGTCGATCGTCCTATGAACCAAATTTCCCGACATCTTCCTTATACCTCCCAACTGTTAGATCACACTTTTTAGGGCCCTAAAACAACCAAATGTTAGGTCCCGAAATGAGGTCTCAACTGTTAGGTCTTTAAAGGTAAAACATTACGAACCAAGTTCAAGGGATAGGGAATGGGATTTGGTGTTTCTCTTTCTTCCTCACTGTGAGTGTGTGATTCTGTTTCGTGTACCTCACTAGTGTTTCACTCTTATCTCTCAGAGCTTCAGCATCCAAATGTACCTGCAAGGAAAATCACCATAGCCATCCTTAAGGAGGTCACTGGTGGTGCAATGGGATTTCGCAAATCCCCGTCCTTGGTCAAACCAAGTTGTTGATCATCTTGCGATGATCTTTCCTTAATAGGATCCGGAGTTTGAATCTCTGGGGGGTTGGAATCAGGCTCTATTGAAAACAGAGGCCCTGAAACTCCCTCTGAAGTCTTTGCAGACATATCCTCAGGTAACTCCTCAAATGAAATTGATTCATTGTTACCGAGTTGCCGATCTGCACCTATGTCAGACCCGGTACCCGCAGGATCCAGATATGTTCATCTGGGGAGTTAGGCAATGACCTTTTAGATTGTGCATTTGGGTCAAAACCTTCTCTCAACGTCTGTGAAGACTCTTGGTTCAGTAAAGAACCTTCAACCGGTAGTCCTGACCGTGAAATGGTCGGAGAACTAGTTGCTTCCGTCAATTTTCCTTTTTCTGTTTGGGGTAGGGGTTCAGATATAGCTTTGGTTAGTGTAGCCCAATCAGCTTCAGAAAAATCAATAAAGGGCGCTTTGGATGATTGAAATGAAGTTTCAACAGTTGCCTCGTTTTCTGTTCTTCTCCTTTTAGAGTAACACAGAGCTGTTGTTGAATGGCGTATCTCCTTATGTGGTGCTGCTTTGGCACTATCTCCCTCTACACTCATGGATGTCTGAATATTGGGTATAGGAGGGGAAAGAGGTTCGTTATGGTTTCAGTTGACTCTTCCAAAGGCTCTGTGACCGTGGTTAAAGGCTGTTGGTTTTCAACCTCCTGGTCAGGGATGGCCACTAAGGGCTCTTGATCAACATCCATTGGTTCAGGTTCAGGAGCCAGTACAGGTTCAGGAATATTACCTTCGTTTACCTATTCCCCTGGGGGTAGAAGTGGTAGGGGCACCGTTCTTAGATATTCAGTGAGAACAGTTGGCACCCCTGGAAGATGATTCTTTCTTATCAGAGCGGTTATTGCATTGCTCTTCATCCTCATGCACTCCATGGTCTCCTCGCCTTCAAATGTCTTTTTATGTTCGATAGTTTTAATTTGTACCTTCGATAGATTTTTGTTTGAAAATGGGAATCCAAATCTATTTTCTGAAAAACCATCGAGGTTTTTTTTTTGTAGTTTAAAACAAAACTATCGAACTATTTTCTGAAAACTATCAAGAATTTAGATAAAAGAAAAATAAATTCTTTTCGATAGATTTCAATTTCTATCTCAAAAACTATCGAAAGGTGTTTTCGATGGTTTTTCCTTTCCTTCTTAAAAACTATCGAATTTGAGTTCGATGGTTTTTATTTAGTACTTAGAAAAACTATCAAATTTTCTAAATTCGATGGTTTTTGCTTCTGATTCAATTTTTAAAACCTGTTCATGTTTCAAAAATCAAACCTCTGTTTTTCTGTCAACTTTTAATTTGAATAAACTTTTTCAAATTTACCAAAATCAATGCTAACAGAAAATTCACAATTTTCTTAGAATAAAATCGACTAAATATCATTGAATGATATCAACCAATTAAAATCCAATAAATTATGCTGCATATTTATTTTATGTATTTTAAATTATGGAGCAAATAAGATATTGAACTGCTTCAATTTCCATAATTCAAATTACATTAAATAATTAATAATAAATTAATACTAAATATCTATGAGTTAGATATTAGCACTAAATTATTAAGGCGAGGACTGGATGTTAAATAAATTCACAAGTCCTTAAAATATGGACAACTTAATACTTGTGAGCTTATTTTTAAGAGTTTCTTGCAGATGAGATTTTCAAATAATGTGTGTGTCTACAAGTTACTCTATGAATTGAAGACATGCTCTCGAAAGAAATGATACCTGGTGTCAAGGTGCATTGTCGTGGAGTGGTCCACAGAGTTGTTGGAGATGAAGTTATTTCAAGAAATCAATCTTCCTCCACGAAGTTGACAGCTTCTAGAGATGCTTCTCCTGTCATTTGGGTTGACAGCTTCCAGAGATGCTTCTCCTGTCTTTCTTACAACCTGCGTATTTTATATCTATATAGCTAAACATGTTAACAAGTATCTTTAGGGTACCATATACCGAGATTTGGTATTCCCTTAAGATATCTAAAAATCATGTTAATAGCTATAAGACTAGATTTTCTGAAATCCACTTGGAACCTTGCACATTGGCAACTTGAGAATAAAATATGTTTGGTCAACTTACAGCTAATAAGTTAATGAGATGATCATACCTCTCTAGCTTTTCATTTATGTCTTTTACCTGATTTGTCCTGATCAAGCTTTAGTGGCTACTATTGGCAGGGAGTCTTGGCATGTCTAGAATCTTCCCAATTGTGCACATTCAAAAGATTCTTGACTTACTTTTATTGCCGTCACTCTTTTGGCTTACTTGTGCTCCTAAAAGAATTTTTATTTTGGCTTGCTCAAAGTAATTCCAAAAAGAATTGCAACTTTCCCAACATACTCATCTTGTACATACTCTGCAATGACTTGGCAAATTTCTTGCACAAGTTTTCGTTAGTAGACCAACATATAATATAATCATGATATCACTGCATATATATGACATTATGTTTGTGCCTTAAGATATAGAGAGTTATATATATATATATATATATATATATGACGACTCTAATTAATTCACATTCTGCAAAAGTTCAGTTAGAGTGTCATACCATGTCTTTGACGATTGCTTGAGTATTGATACCAGTTCATACCAACCTGTAGTGATCTTGAAGAGAAGCTGTTCATTGACTTCTTCTACTATCTCACCAATCAGGAGTGCACTTGATCATATTCACCATATAGATATTAAATTTTGAATATGCATCAGGTGCCAGATATATCCTGATATCCTCAAGTCTCGTCACTGGTGCTTCTTGTTAGATACTGCTTCATGATAGTAACCTAGCATCCAGTTTGGCCATGTCCCTCATAACAATGCCATTGTCATCCAGTAAACTTCTGGTTATCCTTGTACCAATTACAACTCTGTTATTTGGTCTGGATACCAGCTTCCATACAATCTGCCTTTAGAATTGATTGAGTTCATCTTGCTATGCAATCACCCAATCTGGATCTATCAGAGCTTCTTTAACTTTCCTAGTTTCTTCTTCAGAAAGAAAACCAAGGAAATAATCATTCATACTCTATAGCTCCAGTCTTCACTCCACCACTAGGATCACTAAGAACTAGACATCAGGAATGATTTTGAATCTAAACCCTTTGTCTTGACAGATCTGTTCTTGAAGTGTCCTCTTGATTTTCATTGTGGTGTTGATCTGACTAATTGATCCTTCTCCTACTCCCCCTGAGTTGTTGACGGTGTGATCTATTGATTCTGTTAATAGACTAGTGGATCCTGTAGAAGTTTGAGGATCTCCATCACTGTCACCACTTGGTCCAGAATCATTATCATCATGATTATTATTATCACCGGGAACAACTTCAGGTTCTTCCACTATGTCAGAGAGATCTCCTGATAGATTTTCAAATACCAAGGATTCAGAGTTCTCTCTAGTTTGCAGGCCTGATATTTTGGTGTCGTCGAATGTTACATTTAAGCTTTCCAACACCTTCTTGTCTTCAATCACATATACCCTGTAAGCTTTAGATTCCAGAGAATAGCCTAGAAAAATTCCTTCATCTGCTTTGGCATCAAACTTGCCTAGATGTCCTCCATCTTTTAGTACAAAGCACTTTGCACCAAACACATGAAAAAACTTCAGTGTTGGTTTCTTGTTGGCCATTAACTCATACGGAGTCTTATTATGATCTTTGTTAATCAGGGTTCAATTCTGAGTGTAGCAAGCTGTATTCACTGCTTCAGCCAAAAAGTAAGTGGGAAGTTTTGATTCATTCAACATGGTCCTTGCTGCTTCAACCAAGGTCATGTTCTTCCTTTCCACTACTCCATTATGTTGTGGAGTTCTTGGTGCTGAAAACTGTCTTGATATTCCTTTCTATGAACAGAAATCATTTAGAACTGCATTCTTGAATTCAGTTCTATTGTTTGATCTGATTTTCCGTACAGGTAGCTTAGCTTCCACTTCTATCTTTTTGATGTGATCAATGATTAGTTGTGTTGCTTCATCTTTTGAATGTACGGACAACACCCACGTGTACTTGGAGTAGCCATCTACCATCACCAATGCATATCTTTTTCTTGAAAGTGACATAACATTTACTGCACCAAATAAATCCATATGAATCAGTTGTAATGGTTCAGCAATGCTTGTCATTTCTTTGCTTCTATGTGATGCTTTCTTTGACTTCCCTTTTTCACATGCTTCACATGGTCCCTCCTGATTGAATTCCATCAGGGGCAAGCCTCTCACTAACTCTCTCTTTATCAAAGAGTTCATAGTTTTAAAGTTCAAAAGTGAGAGCTTCTTGTGCCATAACCAACTTTGTTCTGAAGATGCCTTTCCATAGAAACATGTAATTGCTCCTTCACTGGTAGAACTTAAGTCAGCTATGAACAGGTTTCCTTTTCTCACTCCCAGTAGAGTAAGCTTCTCATCCTTCCTGTTTGTGATCAAGCACTTGTCCTTTCTGAAATCTACATTGTAGCCTTTATCACAGAATTGACTGATACTTAGAAGATTGTGCTTTAATCTTCATCAAGAAAGATGTTTCTAATTGTTATCCTTGACTCCAATTATTAGTTGTTATCAATGATACCAATTATTGTAAACATGATGACATTCTTTTTCCAACGTAGCCATGTCCCGTGATGAAAACCTTTGCTGTCATCTCCAAAGATTATTGACGGAACATCTTTCTCAATCACATTTGATAGCAAGTTCTTTCTTCGATCATATGTCTTCAGTAGTAATGACCAAGAAACCATATTAATCGATTAACCTGATTTGCCCTGCACTCACAAATGGATTAAAAGTTCTTGGTACCCAACTTATTTGCTTGGGTCCAGATGGATTAGAGATTTTGCTTTTAACAGAGGTAACAACAGCTTCAACCTTTACATGCTTATTCTTATCTCTGACTGACCAGTAGTCTTTGCCCTAATGTGATTCTTAAACATATTTTTTCTATTATTAATGCAAGTACTAAGAGATGCATTCATAACATTTAAATAAGAAGGCATGTTAATAAGAATACATGGCATACATTTAGCATTATGACATTGCAGATAAGAAATGTGCAAATTAGGCATTTTAGAAAATTCAGTACTTTCTACTTTAACCAATATACACAAGTGTAATAGGTAGCAAGTAGATTTACAGGTATTCAATAATTTTCTAAATACACATGGAATAAAAGAATTAACAATTAGATCACTAATTCTATCTAATCCATTCTGTTGTTGTATGTCATCTAACTTTCTCTATTACCTAAGTCAGTTTTAGATATAGCTTGGTGTTCTACAGATTCTACTGACACTAAAGGTAATTCTTCCATCTTTTAAACTGTTTATCCCTTAACAAACAATTCAGAATAAATGAGCAAATCTTGTTCTACTAGGGATACTGAAACTTAGCTTAACGAAGGTCTTATATGCCAGAAACTTAACCCCTAAAAGTAAGAGTTGTTTCTTAAGAAAGTTCAAGGAAATGATACCTGAGATATGTTAGGTGAATCATCTTTAGAGATTGCTATGAAAGCAAGATATCCATGATCTTCTCGTCATCTGATCCATCCCAACTCTTTCCTTAAGCAACATAAGTTTCGTCCTGATGCTTCCTCAACAAAGCATTCCACTTTTGTTTCAGCTCATTAACTGAGTCCCTATTCTTCTTTGTTTGTCAGGCTCCTTGTACTGTGTAGCAAACCCTGATAGTTTCTTGTAACATAGTTCTTATCATAGTTGAAACTATCAATCTTGTTTTTGTCACCATCTCAGTCTTGTAACTACCTCTTGAACTGAATCCTGAAGAGTCTTTGCTTCGGAATAAATAGGCCTGATCCTTGGATGTAGCTTTTGTACTCCTTCTGAATCTGATGTGACTAAACTTCCTTGACATGTGAAACACTGATCTGTAGTCCAGTCTCTCAAGGTTTTCTAAAGTGTACAAGTCACTTCCATCTACCTTAGCTTCCTAAGATTCAGCTACTAGTAATTCTTCTATTCTGTTTTGAGGTTCCAGCAATAATGTATGTTACTGAGATATTTGAATGTCCATTCCATTGTCTCTAACCTCCTCAATTCCTTTCCTTATATTCTCTTTTGATTCGCAGATAAATGTAGCATTGGTACAATTCACTTTGTGATTGTGTATCCCTGAATCAATAGAGTTGATTAAAAATCTCTTGAAAAATTGTATCCGTAGAAACTTCTTCCTTTCCTGCATCTGAAAATCTAGTGGGATCCTATGGAGTAAGCCTTTGAGGAAATTCCACAATTTTCTTCACTAGGTTCTAAAATCAGCTTCTTTAAATAAGACAACCATTTTCTTCAATTCCCGTGTTCAGGGATTTTCCGTCTAAATAGCACATGGTCAACTTTTTCTTCAAAAGATTAAAATCATCTTTACCGCTCGGAGGAATCTTGAATCTAACAATCTTTTGAGAACCTTTGGCTTAGGATATGAAATATTTTAAATTCAAAGAATTTCGAACTTTTTGAAAAATAAAATATTTCAAGAATAAAATTCAAATTATTTAAAATTCAAAAATTTCAAGAAATGAAAATTTTGAAAATTAAAAAATCCGAAAAATCTGAGAACTTGACTGTTTGGTCTAAAACACCGGATCTGATCTGTATATCGATCAACAAGCTCTGATACCAATTGTTAGGTCCCGAAGTATCGTAGAAGGGGGGGGGGGTTGAATACGATACTCACTAACTCTAAAAATTCTTTCGAATCTTTAGCGGATAATTAAATTAGTGTTCTTGTTGTGGGTTCGTGTTCTCGAGGTTGAATAGTATTTCGGACAAGACAATAACAACACGAGATTTTCCAAGAGTTATATTCGACTATAAATCTTGAAGGGGTCCTACACCCAGTAAATAAATTTACCGGCTTCCAAGAACAATTTGTTCTTGCTTCTATAAAGATTGAACAAATTAAATCCTAAACAATGTTTGTATCTATTTGTTTGTCTAAAGGATTTAATTACCGGAGAAACTTTATAATGGCCCTTAAGATTGAACAAAGTTTGGGCATTATAACGTTTCCCCGGTGAGAAGTTCAGGTATAAAATAATTGTCTCCTTCTCTGTCCCTCTCTGTATTTCTTCACTTCGTCGAAGAAGATGAAGAACAGAAGAAGTACTCTTCAATAATGTCTTCTGCTTTAGATGTGTAGACTTTTATAGTTTTCAAAAGAAAACTTTGGAACACTACTTTTTGAGTTATGTCCACTCAATTCTTCATGCTGTAAAAAAAAACTATCGAACCAAGTTATCTTAATACCATTCAATAGTTTTAATAAATTTATTAAGTAAACTTATTGTAAATTTATAATAAACTTAATTAATAAGTTTAAAATAAATTTATTTCAAGTTTATAAAATAAATTTCATAAACTATCGAAATACTCCTTTTTAGTTTTAATAAATTTATTAAATAAACTTATTTTAAATTTATAATAAACTTAATTAAAAAGTTTAAATAAATTTATTTAAGTTTATAAAATAAATTTCATAAACTATCGGAGCATTAAAAGTATCGCAGCAGTCAAAAATCTCGGCCCCAACAAAACTAACCAAAAGAAAACTATCGAAGGTTTTTGTTTTTAAAAACAAAAAACCATCGAAATAGTTTTTTTGTTTTTAAAACAAAAAAAACCATCGAAATGGTTTTTGGTTTAACAAAAACTATCGACCAAACAAAAACCATTTAAATGGTTTTTGGCCAACCTTGTCAAATTGCAAATTAGCACCCAAGGTTTGGTTGGTCAACACTTAAACCTTCAAGTTTCCTTTCTTGCAGTTTCTTTAGTGAGGTTTCAACTTTTGTACACTTAACACCTTTTGACTTGCGATTTTCCTTTTGATAATTAGCTTCTCATGGTTTTCTTCAACACTGATATTTCTTGTTAATCTGTTTGATATTTTCTGGAATTATCATGTCGGACTTCATCAATTCTTTCTTTAGAATAAATGTGTTGATCTTCTTCATATGTGTTGACGCCTGGTGCAACTGGTCTGGTTCACAGACGACTAACACTGAATTGAATCTTCACATCTTCATTGCATTCCAATTGATAAGTCGGCAGCAGTCCAAATTGCTTCGAACATAGATTGTCAATAAACAACGCACTTTCACTGGAATCCTTCCTGGTACTTTAGACAACGTCTTCATTGTTACTACTATCTTGAATACTTCATTATTTGTTCTTCACTGACGCTCGAACATATAAATGAACTTCTTTCAGTGAGTATAATATCAAGACTGTAGCTATCTTCTTTAACCTTTGTCTTTACCCTGTATTCAATTGAACAAGATTCCTATGCTTCGAACACTGTCTATAACACAATCAATGCTAATACACTGAAATCTTCTTGTGGCACTTATACTGAATCTACACACCTTCTGAAACCTTGAAAGTCTTCAAACCTTATTCTTCATTGAGGCATGAACATGTTAATGAACTTCTTTCAATGACCTGTAGTAGACTTCAAAGATCTATCTAATGTTTTGATTCTTTGTATTTGCCTTGTATTCATTTCTTCCTGATTTCTGTGTAGGCGTAGTATTATTTACCTGTCATGTTCTAGTGTTGAGTTATCATGTCTTCCTGTTCATACTGCCTTGTGATCTCACCAACAGTAGCTATCTTTGCAAAATCCTGTACAAATCTCCGATAATATCCGGCTAATCCCAAGAAACTTCTAACTTCAGTTGGTGTCCTTGGTCTTTCCCAATCCTTTACTGCTTCAATCTTTGCTGGATCTACTTTGATGCCTTCACTGCTTACCACGTGCCCTAGGAAATGAACTTCTCTTAACCAAAATTCACACTTTGAAAATTTTGCGTATAATCCTTCTTGTCTTAAAATCTCCAACACAATCCACAAATGATTCGCATGTTCTTCTTCCGTCTTGGAGTATATCAAAATATCATCGATGAATACCACTACAAACTCATCCAAACACTCTTGAAAATCCTGTTCATTAAATCCATAAAAGCTGCTGGTGCATTCGTCAATCCAAATGCCATTACCAAAAACTCGTAATGTCCATACCTTGTTCGAAAAGCTGTCTTCGGTATATCGTCTGGTTTAACCTTCAATTGGTGATATCCTGATCGTAGATCAATCTTAGAAAAATGAACCGCTCCTTTTAATTAGTCAAACAGATCATCTATTCTGGGCAATGGATACTTGTTCTTGATGGTTAGCTTGTTTAACTCCCGATAATCTATACAAAGTCTCATACTTCCATCCTTCTTCTTGACAAACAACACTGGTGCTCCCCACGGAGAAACGCTAGGTTTGATAATTCCTTTGTCTAACAATTCCTGCAGTTGCTTAGCTAATTCCTTCATCTCTACTGGTGCCATTCTATATGGGGCTTTGGATACTAGTTCTGCGCCTGGTGTTAAGTCTATTGCAAACTTAATCTCTCTATCCGGAGGTAGTCCTGGTAACTCTTCTGGGAAAACATCTGGAAACTCACTCACGACTGGAATATCTTCTAACTTAGAAACTTCCTTCTCTGTATCTATCACATATGCGAGATAAGCCTCACATCCTTGTCTTAGTAACCTCTTAGTCTGAATCATTGTCAAAAATTTCTTCGTTTGTTTCTCTCCTTTAAATACCACTTCTTTCTTTTCTGGGGTAACTAAAGTAACCCTCTTATCCTTACAATTAATACGCGCATCATAATCGGTTAATCAATCCATTCCTAAAATCACATCAAATTCTCCCAACTTGAAAGGTAATAAATCAGCATAAAAACGATTTCCTAAAATCTCAATTTCACAATGGGGACAATACGAACTGACCGGTATACGATCCTGGTTAGCTATTTCCACACTCAACACTCCACTTAAGGGTTCCATAAACAATTCAATTTACGAGCAAATGTTTCTGAAATAAATGATTTAGTAGCTCCTGAATCTATCAACACTTTAGCACTAACAGAGTTTACTAGAAGTGTACCTGCCACCACATCGGCGTCTCTCACTGCTTCCCTCATTGGCATATTATAGGTTCTGGATAGCGGCTGAACATCAACAGCTGGAGGTGCCTCTATAGCTCGAATCATGTTGTTCACGGTTGCTGGTGCTTTACAATCCTTAATCATGTGGCCTGGTTTCTTGCATCAGTGACACACAATACTTGTCTTGCAATCTCTGGCATAGTGACCCTTCTGGTTGCATTTAAAACACGTGATACTCAATCGATGGCATACTCCAGGATGTCTTTTCCCGCATGTCTTACATTCTGGTAGTGGGGGTCTGGAAACTCCCTATTGACTATTGATTTGTAAATGATTGTCTTGCCCTGTATTCCCGGTATCTGGTTTCTTAAAATTTGAACTCCTGCCAAGCTGAAATCCCGGTTTCTTATTTGACTGACCTTGTGAACTCCCTTGCGGCTGTCCCTTATCAGATGTCCCTACCTTCCTTTTCTTATTCTCTCTCTCCTTCATATATGAATCACTCTCTACTTCTGCAATCATTGCCTTCTGAACCACTGCGGCATAGGTGTCTAACTCCAAAATGGCTAATTTACTACGAATCCATGACCTCAGTCCCTATTGGAACCTTTTGGCCTTCTTTTTCTCCGTGTTAACATATGTCGGAACAAACCTAGACAATTCAGTAAACTTTTTCTCATACTGAGGAACAGTTGTTAGGAATATGTTGTTCTTGATGATAATTATAAAAACACTTAGTAGATTTTGTATTAAGTCATTTTTGTAACTGTCAACGAAATGGCATGCTTTGCAGTGTTTCGTTGACAGGAAGCTCATCAACGGAATGAGTGTCATAGCAATTGCACTGTATAATACTTCATAGTTTGACATGCAGTTTGTTGTGAGTATTAGATAGGTTTTCTAAGTCATGTTGACTAATGGTTAGATAGGCAAAATAGGTTGGATAATTGTAAATATATTGTGCCTTGTAATTTTGCCTAAGTGAAGACATGTCAACGGAATGAAGATTACTCTATCAACGAAACAAGGAAGCTCATCAACGAAACAAGGAATAAAGCTATCAACGAAACACATCTCCACAACATCAACGAAACACTATTACTTTTTGAATAGTTGACCAAGTGATAGTGACAGTTTACTGAACAGATCTAAAGGAGATATGGAAGTGTACTTTGCATTGGAAGCCATCAAAATGGTTACTGGAATTATGGAAACATTCCAATTTCCAATAAGGCTCTTGGGAATGATCATTATAAGCATGAAGACAAAAGCAAGGATCTCCAAGGACCATTGGACAAAAGGAATGAAAAGCAAGCTACTGATGGTTACTACTATTGTACTTTAGTTTAGCCAAACGTAGAATTGTAAACTTGGGTATTTATAACCAAGTGTAGCAGTTACTTTAAAAAGTAAGAGAAGAAAAACAAATAGTTTGTATTAGCTATCTTTGAGAGCATTCTTCTCTACAACTCTGTAACTGAGCAGTTGTGTACATTTGTATCACAGATTAATTCCGCAATAAAAACACTTCAGTTGGATCATCAAACAATCCAACTGAATTATTTATATCTTGTGTTTTTATTTATTCAGTTTAGTTTAATTTCTTAAAGTGTTTTTAAGTTTAAGAAAATATCAAGAATTGTATTCAACCCCCCCCCTTCTACAATTCTGTTAGGTCATTTGGGATTAACAATTGGTATCAGAGCAAGCTTCTAACATACAAGAAGTTTAAAGATCAAGACCAAAACAGAAACCATGGTGAAGAAGGATGCAGGTGTGAAGATACCAGTTCTTGATAAGGACAATTACTTTCACTGGAAAGTAAAGATGCATTTACATCTCATGTCTATGGATGAGAGATATGTAGACTGCATTGAGAAAGGTCCACACGTTCCCATGAAGTTTGCATCTAGAGTTGGAGTGCCAGATGATGCTCCTGATGTAGAAATTCCAAAACTTGTCTCAGAATAGACTATTGAAGATCTTGCAGAAATCCATAAAGATAAAAGAACCATGAACATTCTGTTTAATGGTTTGGAGCAAGAGATGTTTGACAATGTCATAAACTGTACAACCTCCAAGGAAGTATGGGACACTGTCAGAACACTATGTGAAGGAACTGAGCAAGTAAGGGAGAACAAAATGCAACTCCTTATACAACAATATGAGCACTTTCACTTTAAAGCTGGTGAAACCCTAAATGACACGTTTAGTAGGTTTCAAAAGCTTCTGAATGGATTAAAGTTGTATGGGAGAATCTACCAAACTAAGGACTCAAACCTTAAATTTCTAAGAGCTCTTCCAAAAGAATGGAAGCCTATGACTGTTTCTCTAAGAAACACTCAAGAGTACAAAGATTACACTCTTGAAAGGCTGTATGGAACATTGAAGACTTATGAGCTGGAAATGGAGCAAGATGAGGAAATTGAAAAGGTACAGAAGAAGGGTGGATCTATTGCATTGATTGCATCTGTGAACCAACTGGAAGATGATAATAAAGAAACTGCAAAGGCCACAACTAGTCGATCTAGTTGTAGGAGTGATGTTAGCAAGGGTAAAGACAAGATGACAGAAGAAGAAGAATCAGAACCAGCCAACTTGGATGACTTAGATGAGATTGATGAACACATTGCTTTTCTGTCAAGAAAATTCTCTAAGTTCAAGTTCAAAAGAAACTCAGAAGCAAGGCCACCAAGAAGAGACTTTCAACCTAGCAAAACAAACTGGATTGAAAAGTCTAAATCTAAATGTTTCAATTGTGGAATGCTTGGTCACTTTGCTGGAGACTGCAGAAAGCCCAAGATTGAGAAGAGCAACAGGAAATTTGAGCCTGTTGATTATAAAAAGAAATACTTTGAACTTCTCAAGCAAAAGGAAAAGGCTTTCATGTCTCAGGAGTATGATTGGGCTGGTAATGGTGAAGATTCTGATGATGATGTTGAATATGTCAACTTGGCTCTTATGGCTAACAATCATGAGCAGGAAGCAAGCTCCTCAAGCAACCAGGTAACAATTACTAATCTTTCTGAGCTTTCTAAAGAGGAATGCGATAGTGCAGTAAATGAAATGTCTACTGTATTATATAATTTGCGTGTTACTCTTAAATCACTTACCAAAGAGAATTCAAGAATTAAAGAGACTAATTTGCTCTTAAGTGATAGGAATGCAATGTTAGAAGCACAGCTCATTGAATTTGAGAAAATGAGATGTGTTAGTAGGGATGCTAAGAAGGAACTTGAGAACGTGTTACAAAGGGAAGAAATTCTTAAGACACAACTAGAAATAGAACAGAGTGTGATTGCTAAATGGAAAGATGCCAGGAATGTTGCTACCAACATCATTAATGTTCAAGGTATGGAATCTTTCTGTGAACAATCATGGAAAAAGAACAAAGAGAAACTAGGGTATGTTTGTGAAGCCTTAGATTCAGAAACAGAGTCAACAAACAACAATGATCACTTGTTGAAGGTTGATATGTCAACGGAATGCGATGTTTCGTTGACACATGAACCATCAACCGATCAGGGTGTTTCGTTGACAGAGAAAAGAAAAGATGAACTCACTAGACTTAATAATAAGTATGGTCCTGTCACCAAGAACTTTGTTCAAGGTGAGTCTAGTAAATCAAAAAAAGTTGAGAAGCCTGTTGAGAGAGCTAATGTAGGTCACTTGTCCAACAAGCAATTGAAAGATAAGATAGAGAATGTTTAAATTGAGGCTAAGGGAAATAAAAGGAATAACAGGAATGGCAAAGTAGGAATTAACAAACACAACAATTAAACACCTGATAAATATGCTCCTAGAAAGACATGTGTCAATTGTGGAAGTGTTAATCATCTATCTACTAACTGCAAATCTGTTAAGAAAACTGCTAATATGAAAATTCCCAAGCCTGCAATGAATAATCTTATGCCTACACTGCCTGTTATGCCTAACATGTTTGCTCCATGTGCACAATTTCAAAATCCATATGCCAGCATGCCATTTGTGCCTAATCCATACATGAATATGTTTAGTATGCCACAAATGCCATGGAATATGAATAATATGTGTGTTCCTTCAAATATGCATGCTGTAAATGAAAATGTGAGCAACAATCAGAAATCAACACCAAGAGTAAAAGTTGATTTAAATCAAATTGAGCCCAAGGTGAAAAATGATATAAAAGGAAAAGCAAAGGCTAACAAAACAGGACCCAAGGAAACTTGGGTACCAAAATCAACTTGATTTGGTTTCATTGTGTGCAGGGAGACAAAAGGAATCTTTGGTACTTGGATAGTGGTTGTTCAAGACACATGACGGGTGATTCTACCCTGCTCACAGAGTTTCAGGAAAGAGCTGGCCCTTGTATTGCTTTTGGAGATGACAGCAAAGGCTACACTAAGGGATATGGCTTGATTTCAAAAGAGAATGTCATCATAGATGAAGTTGCATTGGTGGATGGTCTTAAGCACAATTTGCTTAGTATCAGTCAACTTTGTGACAAAGGATTTTTAGTTACTTTTTCTAAAGAAGCCTGTGTTGTTTCTAGAGGAGGAAACAACAATGTGGTAATGACTGGATTCAGAAGAGGGAATGTGTACATTGCTGACTTCAGTAGCACAAGTCCAGACACCATCACTTGTCTTTTCAGCAAAGCAAGCAAGGATGAAGTTGGCTATGGCACAAGAAATTATCTCATCTGAATTTCAAGGTTATGAATGATTTGGTAAGGAAGGATCTTGCTAGAGGAATTCCACAGGTGGAGTTTACCAAGGATGGTTTGTGTGATGCCTGTCAAAAAGGGAAACAAAAGAAGGCATCATTCAAAAGCAAGACAGAGTCATCAATTGTCCATCAGCTTGAATTACTTCATATGGATCTGTTTGGTCCTGTAAATGTCATGTCTATTTCAAAGAAGAAATATTGTCTTGTGATTGTTGATGATTTTTCTAGATTTACTTGGACCTTCTTTTTACATTCTAAAGATGAGGCAAGTGAAATCATTATCAATCACATCAAGATGGTAAACAATCATCCTGACTTGAAAGTAAGAAGGATCAGGAGTGACAATGGGACAGAATTTAAGAATTCAAGCATGAAGATATTCTGTGAAGAAAATGGCATTATGCATGAGTTTTCAGCAGCAAGGACACCACAGCAAAATGGTGTAGTTGAAAGGAAAAACAGAACACTTATTGAAGCTGCTAGGACAATGCTAGATGAATCAAAGTTACCAACTTATTTTTGGGCTGAGGCAGTTAACACAGCTTGCTTCACTCAGAATATTTCTTTGATTAATCAGGCCAAGGGAATGACCCCTTATCAACTACTCAAAAGAAAGAAGCCACTATTGGATTTTCTTCATGTCTTTGGATGCAAGTGCTTTGTTCTGAGAAATCAAGCTGAGCATTTGGGGAAATTTGAAGCAAAGGCAGATGAAGCAATATTTGTGGGATATTCAGCAGGGAAAGCTTACAGAGTTTATAATCTCAGAACCAACATTGTTATGGAATCTGTACATGTTGTTTTTGATGATCTCAAAATTCAAGGTCTCTGTGATGATGGTTTCCATGAAAGTCTCTCTTTTGAGAATGAGGAAGGAGATCGAATGAATCATGTTAAGACTACTGAGAAACAGCCTAAAGTTGTTGCATCTAGCACAGATGAGAGCAGCAGTGAAGATGAAATTGCTGCATTAAGATTGAAAAGAATAGCTGCTAGTAGACCAAATGGTCATTTCGTTGACAGTCAAGATGGTGGTTTCGTTGACAGTCAAAATGAGCGTTTCGTTGACAGCCAAATCAGTCATACCGTTGAAGGTCATAGAAATGTCTCAAGAAGTGATCATTTAGGGACAACAAACTCAGGGGGAGTTTCTCAAGGACAAATATCCAATCAAGGCAATCATGATCATGAAGCTACCTCGTCTAGAGCAAATCTACCTCCCTCAAGAAAATGGACTAAAGATCATCCCTTTGAACTTATTATAGGTGATGTTTCTTCAAAAGTCCAAACTAGAAGAGCAACTCAAGAAGAATGTCTATATAGCAGCTTTCTGTCTCAAGATGAGCCAAAGAAAGTTGAGGATGCACTTCTAGATCCAGATTGGGTTTTGGCTATGCAAGAAGAGCTAAACCAATTTGAAAGGAACAATGTTTGGAAGCTGGTGCCCAAGCCTAAGGACAGGAGTGTAATAGGCACAAAATGGGTGTTCAGAAACAAGATGGATGAAAATGGCATAGTCACAAGGAACAAAGCAAGACTAGTTGCAAAAGGCTACTCACAGGAAGAAGGAATTGATTTTGATGAAACATTTGCTCCTGTTGCAAGACTAGAAGCAATAAGGATTTTCCTAGCCTATGCAGCCCATGCCAATTTCAAAGTCTATCAAATGGATGTGAAAAGTGCTTTTCTGAATGGGGAATTGGAAGAGGAGGTCTATGTGAGTCAACCTCCTGGTTTTGAAGATGATGATTTTCCAGAATATGTATACTTCCTCCTCAAAGCACTCTATGGTTTGAAACAAGCACCTAGAGCCTGGTATGACACACTCTCACAGTTTCTTCTTGAGAATCACTTCACTAGAGGTACTGTAGATAAAACTCTTTTTCACAGGATTGTGAATGGCTCTACTATACTTGTTCAAATTTATGTAGATGACATAATCTTTGGGTCTACAGATGTGAAACTTTGTCAAAAGTTTGCCAAGCTTATGCAAAGTAAATATGAAATGAGCATGATGGGAGAATTAACTTACTTTCTTGGTCTTCAAGTGAAGCAAGTTAATGAAGGCATTTTCATTAGTCAAACAAAATATGTTCATGATTTATTAAAGAAATTTAACTTAATGGAATGCTCTCCTGCCAAAACTCCCATGCCCACTGCCACCAAACTTGAATTGAATACTAAGGAAAAATCTGTGGACATCTCAAGTTACAGGGGCATGGTAGGCTCACTTTTGTATTTAACAGCTAGTAGACCTGATATTATGTTTGCTACATGTCTATGTGCTAGATTTCAGGCTGATCCTAGGGAATCCCATTTAGTTGCTATTAAAAGAATTTTCAGATATCTCAAGGGAACACCAAACCTTGGCATTTGGTATCCTAGAGAATCTGGTTTTGAACTAATTGGTTATTCAGATGCAGATTATGCAGGATGTAAAATTGACAGGAAAAGCACAACAGGCACCTGTCAATTCTTAGGAAACAAGCTTGTGTCATGGTTCAGCAAGAAACAAAACTCAGTTTCCACCTCCACAGCTGAGGCTGAGTATATTGCAGCTGGAAGTTGTTGTGCACAGATTTTATGGATGAAAAATCAATTACTTGATTATGGATTAAGAGTTGAGAAAATTCCTATTTTCTGTGACAACACTAGTGCCATTGCCATTACAGAGAATCCAGTGCAGCATTCAAGAACCAAGCACATTGACATCAAGTACCATTTCATTAGAGAACATGTTATGAATGGTACTGTGGAGTTACATTTTGTTCCAAGTGAACAGCAACTTGCAGACATCTTTACCAAGCCACTTGATGAATCAACATTCTCAAGATTTAAATCAATCTGAGCCCAAGGTGAAAAATGATATAAAAGGAAAAGCAAAGGCTAACAAAACAGGACCCAAGGAAACTTGGGTACCAAAATCAAATTGATTTGATTTTATTGTGTGCAGGGAGACAAAAGGAATCTTTGGTACTTGGATAGTGGTTGTTCAAGACACATGACTGGTGATTCTACCCTGCTCACAGAGTTTCAGGAAAGAGTTGGACCTTGTATTGCTTTTGGAGATGACAGCAAAGGCTACACTAAGGGATATGGCTTGATTTCAAAAGAGAATGTCATCATAGATGAAGTTGCATTGGTGGATGGTCTTAAGCACAATTTGCTTAGTATCAGCCAACTTTGTGACAAAGGATTTTTAGTTACTTTTTCTAAAGAAGCCTGTGTTGTTTCTAAAGGAGGAAACAACAATGTGGTAATGACTGTATTCAGAAGAGGGAATGTGTACATTGCTGACTTTAGTAGCACAAGTCCAGAAACCATCACTTGTCTTTTCAGCAAGGCAAGCAAGGATGAAAGTTGGCTATGGCACAAGAAATTATCTCATCTGAATTTTAAAGTTATGAATGACTTGGTGAGGAAAGATCTTGCTAGAGGAATTCCACATGTGGAGTTTTCCAAGGATGGTTTGTGTGATGCCTGTCAAAAAGGGAAACAAAAGAAGGCATCATTCAAAAGCAAGACAGAGTCATCAATTGTCCATCAGCTTGAGTTGCTTCATATGGATTTGTTTGGCCCTGTAAATGTCATGTCTATTTCAAAGAAGAAATATTGTCTTGTGATTGTTGATGATTTTTCTAGATTTACATGGACTTTCTTTTTGCTCTCCAAAGATGAGGCAAGTGAAATCATTATCAATCACATCAAGATGGTAAACAATCATCCTGACTTGAAAGTAAGAAGGATTAGGAGTGACAATGGGACAGAATTCAAGAATTCAAGCATGAAGGTGTTCTGTGAAGAAAATGGTATTTTGCATGAGTTTTCAGCAGCAAGGACACCACAGCAAAATGGTGTAGTTGAAAGGAAAAACATAACACTTATTGAAGCTGCAAGGACAATGCTAGATGAATCAAAGTTACCAACTTATTTTTGGGCTGAGGCAGTTAATACAGCTTGCTTCACTCAGAATATTTCTTTGATTAATCAGGCCAAAGGAATGACCCCTTATCAGCTACTCAAAAGAAAGAAGCCACTATTGGATTTTCTTCATGTCTTTGGATGCAAGTGCTTTGTTCTGAGAAATCAAGCTGAGCATTTGGGGAAATTTGAAGCAAAGGCAGATGAAGCAATATTTGTGGGATATGCAGCAGGGAAAGCCTACAGAGTCTATAATCTCAGAACCAACATTGTTATGGAATCTGTACATGTTGTTTTTGATGATCTCAAAATTCAAGGTCTCTGTGATGAAGGTTTCCATGAAAGTCTTTCTTTTGAAAATGAGGAAGGAGATCAAGTGAATCATGTTAAGGCTACTGAGAAACAGCCTAAAGTTGTTGTATCTAGCACAAATGAAAGCAGCAGTGAAGATGAAATTGCTGCATTAAGATTGAAAAGAATAGCTGCTAGCAGACCAAATGGTCATTTCGTTGACAGTCATGATGGTGGATTCGTTGACAGTCAAAATGAGCGTTTCGTTGACAGCCAAAATGGTAATACCGTTGACAGTCATAGAAATGCTTCTAGAAGTGATCATTTAGGGACAACAAACTCAGGGGGAGTTTCTCAAGGACAAATATCCAATCAAGGCAATCATGATCATGAAACTACCTCTTCAAGAGCAAATCTACCTCCCTCAAGGAAATGGACTAAAGATCATCCCTTTGAACTTATTATAGGTGATGTTTCTTCAAAATTCCAAACTAGAAGAGCAACTCAAGAAGAATGTCTATATAGCAGCTTTCTGTCTCATGATGAGCCAAAGAAAGTTGAGGATGCACTTCTAGATCCAGATTGGGTTTTGGCTATGCAAGAAGAGCTAAACCAATTTGAAAGGAACAATGTTTGGAAGCTGGTGCCCAAGCCTAAGGACAGGAGTGTCATAGGCACAAAATGGGTATTCAGAAACAAGATGGATGAAAATGGCATAGTCACAAGGAACAAAGCAAGACTGGTTGCAAAAGGCTATTCACAGGAAGAAGGAATTGATTTTGATGAAACATTTGCTCCTGTTGCAAGACTAGAAGCAATAAGGATTTTCCTAGCCTATGCAGCCCATGCCAATTTCAAAGTCTTTCAAATGGATGTGAAGAGTGCTTTTCTGAATGGGGAATTGGAAGAGAAGGTGTATGTAAGTCAACCTCCTGGTTTTGAAGATGATGATTTTCCAGAATATGTATACTTCCTCCTCAAAGCACTCTATGGTTTGAAACAAGCACCTAGAGCCTGGTATGACACACTTTCACAGTTCCTTCTTGAGAATCACTTCACTAGAGGTACTGTAGATAAAACTCTTTTTCACAGGGTTGTGAATGGCTCTACTATACTTGTTCAAAATTATGTAGATGACATAATCTTTGGGTCTACAGATCTGAAACTTTGTCAAAAGTTTGCCAAGCTTATGCAAAGTAAATATGAAATGAGCATGATGGGAGAATTAACTTACTTTCTTGGTCATCAAGTAAAGCAAGTTAATGAAGGCATTTTCATTAGTCAAACAAAATATATTCATGATTTATTAAAGAAGTTTAATTTAATGGAATGCTCTCCTGCCAAAACTCCCATGCCTACTGCCACCAAACTTGAATTGAATACTAAGGAAAAATCTGTGGACATTTCAGGTTACAGAGGCATGGTAGGCTCACTTTTATATTTAACAGCTAGTAGACCTGATATTATGTTTGCTACATGTCTATGTGCTAGATTTCAGGCTGATCCTAGGGAATCCCATTTAGTTGTTATTAAAAGAATTTTCAGATATCTCAAAGGAACACCAAACCTTGGCATTTGGTATCCTAGAGAATCTGGCTTTGAACTAATTGGTTATTCAGATGCAGATTTTGCAGGATGTAAAATTGACAGGAAAAGCACAACAGGCACCTGTCAATTCTTAGGAAACAAGCTTGTCTCATGGTTCAGCAAGAAACAAAACTCAGTTTCTACCTCCATAGCTGAGGCTGAGTATATTGCAGCTGGAAGTTGTTGTGCACAGATTTTATGGATGAAAAATCAACTACTTGATTATGGAATAAGAGTTGAGAAAATTCCAATTTTCTGTGACAACACTAGTGCCATTTCCATTACTGAGAATCCAGTGCAGCATTCAAGGACCAAGCACATTGACATCAAGTACCATTTCATTAGAGAACATGTTATGAATGGTACTGTGGAGTTACATTTTGTTCCAAGTGAACAACAACTTGCAGACATCTTTACCAAGCCACTTGATGAATCAACATTCTCAAGATTAGTAAGTGAGCTAGGTATGCTAAATTTCTCTTAATTACTTTGAGATTTTTGCAAGTTAAAATGCAGCCAGAAACTTGCTATGTTTTTCTGTGAATTAATTTTCTCAGGAAAAAGTGAAATTTTGTCTAAGTCAAAATTACTATGTCAATGAAACGAACCATTTCGTTGACAGTCTTAGCATTTTTCTGGGTGTTTCGTTGATAGCTCTTTTATATCAACGAAACACAGCTTTGTCAACGAAATAAGACGGGACTTTAACCGCCCAATCCTGATTCGTTGATTTAGCGCTTTTAATCTGAACCGTTGAAATTTGACACGTCCGTTACCACGATCTATGCATACACCCCTGTAAGTATAAATCATGGTAATTCTTTAAAAGTAACGGTTATATTTTTAAGCCAATCCAGTAATTTACTTTTATTATTGGACTCTTTTTTTCTGAGAATTTTTGGGGGAATATTTAAGAAATTCTATTTTCTTTATTTTCTTTTTACCTGTTCTCAAAAATTCCAAAGGCTTTTCTCTCTTCTTCTCTCTAACAAGCAATTTAGCTCGAAGCTTTTCTTCACACAACAATGGCACCCATAGTCAAGCTTATGTCTGCTGGAGGGTTCATTTACGAAAAGAACAACTCAATCCCATTTGTTGTCAAGGAGGGTCCAAACAGTATCTTTTTCAAGATGATGGACTTCATGAAGAACTGCAAATTGAGCTATGCAATGTTTCACTCAACTCCTCTCTATAATGAGATGATCGAGGAGATTTGGACCTCGTGTGAGTATAGTGGAACAAACTGCACACTGCAATTCACCATACAAGGTAAAGAGTACATAGTTAATTCTGATGTATTGCAAGCATGTTTACATATTCCTGAAAATAACTGTGATGCTTTGCCTACAATCACTGAAATGGTTAACTTGCTAAATTCAATAAACTACTCTTTGCCTACTGATAATCTGGGTAGAATAATTAGGAGAGGTTTGGTTAGGGAATATAGTTATTTAGCTGATGCATTTATCAAGGTCTTTTCTGGTAAGATTAGTAATTTTGATGCATTAACTAATTCCATGTTGATTCTTTTTACCATGCTCCTAACTGATAGATATTACAACTTTAGCACCCAACTTATGTATGAAATTGGTGCTAAGTTGGGTGATAAGGCTAATAGGAAAAAGAATATCTATTATGCTAGGTTTCTGATGATGTTGGCTAATCATGTTAGTCCAACACCATTAGTTATTTCTAACCCTGTTTCCAAGTTTGAGTGTTTTGTGCAAGAAAAGAGAGTACTGACAGACATACTGAGGCTGAACCACAATGGTGGGGTTCCAGTGGTGTATCTGCCAGTAATTGAGGTAACTACTGCTATCCCTTCTAGTATAATTGTTACTTCAACTATATCACCCAGTACTGTTGCTGTGGAGTCTGTAGTTGTGACCCAACAGGCTCCTGCCCCAACAACAAGACCAAAATCAAAGAAATCCTCCAAGCCAACCTCAGGTGCTTCCCAAAAGGCACATGTTGTAAAATCCACTACACAACCTAAGGGGAGTGTTGTAGGTGTTGTGAGAGGTGAGGGAAGGGGTGAACATAAAAGAAACCCTAAGGATAAGGAAGGACAGATGAGTGAAATCCAGCCAAGCCCCATTGTGTCTTCCCAACAAGGCACAATGAGTAATATGGATTTAAGCACAAGTCTAATTGCATCCTCCCAAAAGGATGTAATTATTGAAACAAGCTCTTCTCCAAGAGCACACTCCAAGAGGGTAAGGGACACTTCAAGCCCACAGTCTACTTTTTCCCAATACCAAAGGAGGGTGAAACAAAAGTCCAAGGGTTCACAGGGTGCACACACTCTGGAAGCTACACTTCCAGTTTCACAAATTCAGTTTGATGTAACCCCTATCATTACTCTGGGGTTACAGTCCCATTCTCTAAACATCAACCTTGAACTATCTCCATCAAATTCACCAACTTTATCTCTAGATGTGGACATGATCCATACATCTATTCCTGATTCTCCAACTCTAATCTTGGAGAAGCCCCACTCTGAAGCTGGTGGTCATCACTTGTTAAGTGATTTGTTGGGCCATCAACCAATTTTTTCTGAAGTTGCAAGAGGATCTGTGGACCAATCTCTAAAATCAATCACCACAGATTCTACTGTAATTTCACTTTCTCAAAGTGCTTTATTGACTTCATCAACGAAACAGCTTCTTTCGTTGACAAGTGTTTCTCTATCAACGGTATCCATACCGTTGACAGTTCAAACTATCATTCCGTTGATAGGTCAATCTACACCCCTTATTGAAAACCCAGTTGTTTCCACAACTAGTGTAGATGACCTGGTGGTAGTTGAGACACTTTTAGGTTTGAGAGGGAGTGAAACTGAGAGGCTGGCTTGCAGCCAGGCAAAAGGAGAGTCTGAGAGTGAGAGGCTGGCTATTTCTTCCAGCCAGGCAAAAGGAGAGATTGAGAGTACCACCTTAGTAGGTGAAGGTGAGGGTGTGAGAGGTGTGAGCCATGGGGAGCCCATGATGCAAGAAAAGAGTGGAGAGAGAGAAGGGACTACAGGAGCAATAAGGATGGAAGCAGTCATTGCAAGTGAGTTAATGGGGGTCAGTGAGGGAGAAAGGGAACTTACCTTCCAAGAGCATTATCAACAAACTCTGGATAGTATTTCCCTGGATCCTGAGACCTTTACTCATCCTGTGTCAGCCTATCAAGTTATGGCTCAACAGGGCAATGTGGAGGCAGAAAGGTCACTCAACTTAATTCATACTACTGCATCAATGCAAAGAGCAAAGGATGCCTTGACCAATCTACCTCCAGGAGCTGCAGCAAGTGGAGAATTTGAGTTTTCTGATGATGAAGACAGCTTTGGTGACAATCTACAGGTGGCCACTACTACACAGACTGGGACTTCTATGGTGCCTCCTACACCAAACTGGCTTTCTCAAGATATGCATGGTAGATCCAACTTGGATGCTGCTATTACAAGGCAATACAATGAGGCATATCTAGCTCATGAGTCAGCAACTGCAAGGGACAAGAAATTCTATAAGGCCATAATGGATTCTCTGGAAATTCAAAGGCTACAAATGTTGCAGACAAGGATTGAAGCTACATAAATAAAGGATTCAATTAGCAACCTTAGGGATGCTACTGACAGGAGGCTAGATGAAAAGCTTCCTCTTCACACTGTCTCCAAGATGTCAAGGTTTTTCACCAAGGAACCTGAAGTGTCCTCATCTTTGAAAACTCTCTCCTCTAGAGTGGACAAAGTTGAGGCTACACTTTCTCAAATGCAGAAGGAACAGGAGAAGCAAACTCAGCTACTTACCCAGCTTCTGGCAGCTCAAGGACTCCCTATCATCTCACTTGATGATAACAAAAAGGGGGAGAAAACTAAGGAAACTAAGGAGCTAGAGATACAAATCACAAAGGTTTTGGTCCCAGCCATCTCCTTACCAGAAGAGCCATTAGCAATGGGGGAGCTTGGAAAGAAGAAAAAGGATGGTATTGATCTAATTAAGGAAGCTTCTATGAGGATGAAACTTGCAGAACAGATCAAAGATCACTGGTCCAACATAGAAGCAAGGTTCAAGAAAATCACTGAATCTTCAAAGACAGATCAGCCATCAACAAATGCAATGGTGACAATACAAATGGATCCACAGTTCAAGAGCTCTTATGCTATAGAGCCCCTTCAGCATGGAATCCTTCAAGATTCAAGAAATGAGAAAGGCCAATCTTCATGCTTTAGGAATGTGGATGCAAGAGGGATTTCTCCAATGTCACCTATCAAACCCAAAGGCAAGAACACTGAAAGGATATTTTATCCTCCACCAAAGCCAGATGAGTTCAAAGTCCTAGGGAAGCTGATCACTAAGTGCAATGAAAGCAATCATCCAAGCATAAGGAATCAAAGGGCCATCATCTACAGGGACGGCAAGGAAATTTGCATTTGGGTTGGTCACCCAATTTTTGCCAAGGCCAAAGCTGAAGAATCTGAAAGGGCAGCAATGCAAGCATTGGCAGTTGCTCAAGCACTTGAAGATGAAGAAACTCTACAGGAAGATAAAGCCAAGGATGGAGCTAAGGAAGCAAGGAAAAGTATAAGGCAACCAAAGGCTAGAGCTAAGAGGAATCTGGACTTTGATAAAGAGGACTCTCAGGACACTGCTCAAGCCTCTTCCATAACAAGTGCACATCAAATTCCTACTGGTCTACCTATTGAAGGAAAGTTGGCCTGTGATCCTGCACACCCTGTCAACTATCATGATCAACCAATCATGCCAAAGGAGGAGCCTATTGAATTTGATGAAGCCTATTTTCCAAAATTCCTATTTGAAAAGGATCAGCCAACAAAGTGAAAGAAAAGGGCTGTCAAGGCAAAGCCAGTATTTGTGAGAAGGCCACAACCTCAGAAACCCCCTACAAATCTAGAGGACTGCATGTACATTGCTGACATCAGGGAAGAATCTAGCTTACATCTTGATTTAGACAACCTGGTGGAAGTAAGGGGCATTGCAGCTTCTCAAAAGATGCCTGAAAGATTAGTTTTCACATTCAAGGGTGGTGGAGAACAAACATGGCCTCTCTACAGAATTTTAGGAGAAGACTACCAAACACTACTCACAGTGTTTAGATGCTTGAAGAAAGACTTTGGCTTCACCAAAACAGCCAAGTCTGAGGTGGTCTCCAAAATATGTCAAATAAAGGCTAGCTGGAACAAGCCTGAGGCTCTTCCCAGGATGCTTAGAGTGCCCTCAACAGGAAAGAAGATCCATCTTCAACCTTACTGGATGATGGAATTTAAGGACAAGGACAACTGCAGAAGGTTCTTCAGAATGGAAGACCAGCTGGATAAGGCATCTAATCAAACTCTAAAGCTTATGCAATCCAAGCTTGGTGATCAAGATGAGGAAGAGAAGATCTTCTACAGAAGGCTACAGGTCCAGATTGAGGAAAACAACTCTAAGAGAGGGAAGAAGACTATGCCACAAAGAAGACAAAGATGAATCATTTGCTCAGTCTAGAGGAGCACTTCTTGGCATTAGTCTTGTAAGTCTTGTATTTTATTCAAAATATTATGAAACTTAATGCATTTTCTACTTTTGTAATTTAGAATGTATATGAGTGTTTTTGCTATCATCAAGTCTCTTGATTTATGGCTGTTATTCTATCAGTCATAAATTGGGGGAGATTGTTAGGAATATGTTGTTCTTGATGATAAACATAAAACACTTAGTAGAATTTGTGTAAAGTCATTTTGTAGCTGTCAACGAAATGGCATGCTTTGCAGCATTCCGTTGACAGGAAGCTCATCAACGAAATGAGTGTTGTAGCAATTGCATTGTACAATACTTCTCAAATGATAGGCATTCTGTTATATGTATTAGATAGGTTTTCTAAGTCATGTTGACTAAGTACTAGATAGGCAAAATAGGTTGGTTAATTGTAAATATATTATGCCTTGTAATTTTGCCTAAGTGAAGACATGTCAACGGTATGAAGATTACTCTGTCAACGGTATGGAGTTTACCCATCAACGAAACGAGGGAAACACCATCAACGGAATGAAGTTTACTCATCAACGAAATGGAGAATAAAGCTATCAACGAAACACATCTCCCTGCTATCAACGAATCATTATTGCTTTTCTGAATAGTTGACAAAGTGATAGTGACAGTTTACTGAACAGATCTAAAGGTGATGTGGAAGTGTACTTTGCATTGGAAACCATTAAAATGGACATGGGGAATAAGGAAACATCCCAGTTTCCAATTGGGTCTTGGGAGTGATCATAATAAGCATGAAGACAAAAAAGCAAGGATCTCCAAGGACCACTGGACAAAGGGATGAAAAACAAACTATTGGCGGTTACTCATTGTACTTTTAGTGTAGCCAAAAATAGGGTTGTAAACTTGGGGATATGTAACCAAGTGTAGCAGTTACTTTAAGAGAAGAGAGAAGAAAAACAAATAGTTTGTATTAGCTATCCTTGAGAGCATTCTTCTCTACAACCTTGTAACTGAGCAGCTGTGTACTTTTGTATCACAGATTATTTCCGCAATAAAAATCACTTCAGTTGGATCATCAAACAATCCAACTGAAATTATTTATGTGCTTGTGATTTTTACTTTAAGTTCAGTTTTTATTTGTAAGTTGTTTTAAGTTAAAGAAATATCAAGAATTGTATTCAACCCCCCCCCCCCCTTCTACAATTCTGTTAGGTCATTTGGGATTAACAGAGATAATAGAGGCTGAAATGGATTCTGCAAATCTAGGTGCTGATGAAAGTGATTACTACACCCTAGAATAACTTGAGAAAATGGAAGACAAAACCATGGCGTACTTAGCTGCAAAGTTTAGTCACATTCGTTTCAAGAGAAACCCTAAGTACAAGTTCAAGGGCTCAGCAAACAGATTTCAGAAGAACAAGTATTCTTCAGGCTCTGGCTCTAAGGGAGGCTACAAGACAGGCATGACAGATAGAAGCAAATCAAGATGCTACAATTGCAATGAGTTAGGGCATTTTGCCACTGAATGCCAGAAGCCTCGTTAAACAAGAGACAAGAAAGGTGTCTATGAGAAGAAGGATTCTTATGATGATTTGAAAAGAGAAAATGCCAAGCTGAAACAGCAACTGGAGGCAATATCTGGGAAGCAGAAAGGAAGAGCTTATATTGCAGAGGGTAAAAGCTGGGATGATACTGATTCAGATGAAGAGGAAGAGTATGTAAATCTTGCCCTAATGACCGACTCTTCAGAGGAATCACCACAATCATCTCAAGTACCTATCTTAACTACAATTGACATGTCTAATTCTGAGTACAAGAAAACTGTGCAAGATCTTAGTGTTGAACTGTTTAACGTACACACAAGCATGCTAGAATTTGTAATTGAGAATGCTAAACTAGTTCTTAAGATTAAAAATCTAGAATCTAAAAATGAAGAACTAGAGCTTGTAGCTGTCACTTTAGAAGATCTTAAACAGAGGAATGAGTACTTAGTTAACAAGGTCAAATGTAATGAATACAGACAATCCTCAGGAAGCAGATTTCAGACTTAGAGTTGAAACTGAATGCATATAAGAACTCCGCCCTAATTGCTAAGGAAATAATTGATACTTAGACCTTAGGGAATAAAACTGCTATAGGATTTGACTACAACAAGAAAACTGGAAAGAAGTTAGTGGAATTTCCTATGACACCTCCAGCTGTCAAGAAGAATATTCCACACATTCTTAAGAATGTCGACTGTCCAGTTTTTTGTTAAGCCTGTTTCAGAGCCTATCAATGAAGGAGACTTAATCATTAGACAAGAATTGCTTGAGGAGGATTTAATGAAGGAAAAAGAGATAAAAACTGAATTTCCTAGGAAGTCAGTAAAAACTGAATTACCTAAAACTGAAATAGGCAATAAAGTAGGTAAGGCTAAAAAGAACAGGAATGGGAAAGGAGGTGTTATTAATCAGAATATTATTTCTGTTGGGTTTCGGGGCAACAAACGCAGCGAAAAACAGTCGTAACATAATACAAATTCCGAAACCCTAACCCTAGGATCCGTGTACAAGACATGGCTTATTATGGAGAAACGAAATCATACCTTAAAGAGCTTTAAAGTTCGGAAAGATGGAGGTACTTGTTGTAATCACCACACAGCCCTTGTTCAAGATCTGCGTCGCCAAAGTTGTCCACACGAACGCTCGATCGTCCAACGATCAACGGAGTTCGGTACTAGCCGAAAAACTGCCCCTATCTCTCTCTCTCTCTCTCTCTAGCCTCTCTTTATGCAGAGCTGCTAGGGTTTTCTTTAATTCGAAATTGAAGAAAAAATCATCGCCTCAATAATACATCATAATGTATTATATGAGATAGAGGATTGGGCCAAAACCCTAAATCCGTTTTGGGCTTCTTAAAACCCAATCTGATTTTTTTGGTTTTAGTATTAAATTAGAAATTCTATTTAATTAAGACCATCTCAATTAAATGACTAATTTCGAAATCAATCAATTAATATTAAATTCGAATTCTGATTTAATTAAGACCAGCTCAATTAAATAACTAATTTCAAATTTAGTCATTTAATTTAAATTCATAATTTAAATTAAAACTCCATTCAAAACGTTCTAAGTGTGTGACCCTTTAGGTTATTATTTCGTTGGCAATAATTTTATTCTTAAATAAAATTATAAACAATGAGCGGCATATAGTAATACATCATTGCTCCCCAAGAAATAATAATAAATGGTGATCCAATTAAACCTTTCGTGACTAATGTTCCCGTGTAATATAATCCCTTTAACCATATATTATAGATTAAACTCGAGGCATGTTATTAGTCATCCTCTTCAACGTTTAATCCAGGTTTCCTTGATCAATGAGTAGACTATTAAAACAAATCAATATTTGAGCATGGCCATGCATTTTCATAGTCTCACTCAATCAAGAGGCCAATAATATCTCTTCTAATAATAGGAGGGTTAAATTCTATATCTATCATTCATATTTCTCATACGACTCATAATATACCCGATGTCCACTTTTATCATCACCCGGTCAAAGGTAACTTTTAATGTAATCAAAGTATATTAATCCTCGTATAGAAATATAATGATCTCAAGTCTAAGGATCATTACACCATTATCACTGTGAGCTATTCTAATGACTTTATTACCATGTAGAATCTCACTGTGGGTCATTCCGGTGCCATGTAGAATATTACATGCACCTATGTTCTTGACTTTAGTATCACTATACCTATGACCAATGAGATGTGGTCATTTAGTCAACGATCATACTAATCTTTATGCATCATAATTGTCCCAATTCATAATGCTTAATTAGGGATATCTTTAGGAATATAAACACTATTCATATAATCTCATTTTTAAGTCACATACTTAAAGATATAGAATACGTGTTCAATATTCCAAGGACATTTATTACTCTAACATTAATATCGCAGTAAATAAAGACATAATAATTGTTGTCGAATAATCAATAGAACATAATCATTATTAAATAACAAAATAGTGTTTCCCAGAAGTACAATTGTATTGTCTCTAGGGCACTAACACTAACAATTTCATCCTCTCCCATTGCATCTAGGAAGTTGTGCACTAATTGTAATTCTACTGGTCACCTTACACATGCATGTAAAAAGGTTAAAGTAGAAACTACTGTTACTTCTGAAATGCATAACATGTCTGACATGCCTGATCTTCATGAACCCCGTGGTAAGAAAGAGTGCTTAATTTGTACATACAATATCATGCATGCTTATTTTAAGTTAATGAATGCATCTGGTAGCACTAATACTGAAAATGAGAAAGTCACTGTCAACATGAAAGTCAAACAGGTTAAGACTGAATTAAATGTTACTCCTGTTAAAGTATCTAAACCTTCAGGACCCAAACAAGTTTGGGTACCAAAGTCCGCTTAATCAATCTGTGATTGCAGTGTAAGGTTAACAATGCAAAGGTCGTGTGGATTCTGGATAGTGGTTGTTCTAGACACATGACAGGAGAAGAGTCCCTGCTTACAGATGTGGTTAAGAAGACCGGCCCGATAGTAACCTTTGGAGATGACAACAAGGGATTCACTACGGGATATGGTAATCTGGAAATTGGGAATGTCATCATTGAAAATATCTCTCTTGTTGAAGGATTAAAGCACAACCTACTAAGTATCAGTCAGTTCTGTGACAAAGGATACAATGTAGACTTCAGAAAAGACAAATGCTTGATCACAAACATGAAAAATGAGAAGCTTGCTCTACAAGGAGTAAGAAAAGGAAATTTGTTTATAGCTGACTTAAGTTCTGCCAATGATGGAGAAGTCAAATGTTTCTATAGAAAGGCTTCAACAGATCAAAGTTGATTATGGCATAAGAAACTCTCACACTTGAACTTCAAAACTATGAACTCTTTGGTAAAGAGAGAGTTAGTGAGAGGGTTGCCCATGATGGAATTTCATCAGGAGGGACTATGTGAAGCATGTGAAAAAGGGAAGTCTAAGAAAGCATCACACAGAAGCAAAGAACTGACAAGCATTTCTGAACCTCTACAGCTGATTCATATGGATTTATTTGGTCTAATAAATGTTATGTCAATATCAAGGAAAAGATATGCATTGGTGATGGTTGACGACTACTCCAAGTACAAGTGGGTGTTATTCTTATACTCAAAGGATGAAGCAACACAATTAATCATTAATCACATAAAGAAGATAGAGGTAGAAGCTAACCTCCATGTGCGGACAATCAGATCAGACAATGGAACTGAATTTAAAAATGCAGTTCTAAATGACTTTTGCACAGAGAAAGGAATATCAAGACTGTATTCAGCACCACGAACTCCTCAACAAAATGGAGTAGTGGAAAGAAAGAACAGAACCTTGGTTGAAGCAGCAAGGACTATGCTAAGTGAATCAAGACTTCCCACTTATTTTTGGGCTGAAGTAGTAAATACAACTTGCTACACTCAGAATCGTACCCTGATTAATAAAGATCATGAAAAGACTCAGTATGACTTAATGGCCAACAAGAAATCATCACTGAAGTACTTTCATGTGTTTGGTGCAAAGTGCTTTGTACTAAGAGATGGAGAACATCTAGGCAAGTTTGATGCCAAAGCAGATGAAGGCATTTTTCTGGGCTATTCTCTAGAATCTAAAGCTTACAGGGTTTATGTGATTGAAGATAAAAAGGTGTTGGAAAGCTTAAATGTAACATTTGATGACACCAAAAGACCAAGCCTGCAAACAGGAGAGAACTCTGAATCCTTGGTATTTGAAAATTTATCAGGAGATCTCTCTGATAATGAAGAAGAACCTGTAGTTGTTCCTGTGGATAATGATAATGATTCTGGACCAAGTGGTGACAGTGGTGGAAATCCTCAAACTACTACTGGATCCACTAGTCTAACAACAGGGTCAACAGATCATACCGGAAACAACTCAGGGGGAGCAGGAGAAGGATCAACTAGTCACACTCAACAAAATTATGAACAAGGAGAATCATCAAGATCGTATCTGCCAAGACAACGGGTATGGAGTAGAGATCATCCCTTTCACTTGATCATTGGTGATCCTGACACAGGAGTGAGAAGTAGAAGGACATCACAAAATGAATGTCACTATTATGGGTTTCTATCAAAAACAGAACCTAAGAAAGTTTTTAGGTCCAAAGTATCGTAGAAGGGGGGGGGGGGGGGTTGAATACGATACTCATAAATTATTCAATTTCGTTCGCGGATAATTATATGTGTTCTAGTCCGAAATCAAATACACCAAATCAAAACACGAGTCGGGGAATATATCGTTTTATAAATATAAACTGCGAGGGGTGCTACAAATCTAATCCGTAGGATTAGCTTCAATGAGTTTAGTTTACACAAAATCAATACAATGATAGAATTCTAAGCACTATTAATTTCTCTATGATTTTCTCTGGCTCAAACTCTCTCTTCGTAAATGCTTCTGTGATTTTCCTAACTGAAGAAGATACTGTCTTCTCTCAAACAAATGTAGACTTGAAAATCGAATGGTTTTGGATTAATCCTGGCCGTTCAAGTTCTTCATCAACCTGACAAAGTGACACAATTTTCACCTGCTCCTTAATTAAAAACTATCGCAGGAATTAGTTTTTCTTTCCTTCGATAGATTTTAAATAAAATCTATCGAATGGAAAAACAATTCTTCGATGGTTTTTCTTTCAACTTTACTTGATCAACTTCGATGGTTTTTCTCAAAAGAAAACCATCGAATCTTTTCTCTTTCAGTTTGACCCTTGAAGTTTCTTTCCTTTTTCAGCAAGAAAATTGTACTTCCATTTAAACCTAAACATACCTTGTAATATTCTTTTCACTTTCAGGATGTTTCAGATTTAGACTTAAATCAACTTCTTCCGAGACGATAAACATCTTTATCTTTTAGGTGCTGACAACTGGTGCAACTGGTCTGGTTCACAGATGACTAACACTTGATCAATACTTCCATGTCTTTAATTCAATGCTGTTGATAAGTCCTTTGTCGTTCTGGTTGCTTCAATAAAATCATTGGAATCCTATGGTACTAACTCTTAATCATTCAAATACTTTTGTAGTCTTGAAAGGCTTGTTTCTTTATTTGTCACTGAGGCTTGAACATATTAATGAACTTCTTTCCGTGACTTGTTTACGGACTTCAAGAATACATACCATATTTTGATTTTTTGAGTTTACCTTTTATTCTTTACTTATGGATTTATGTGCTTCTGTTAATATTATTGCATGTCTTGTCCTTTGTTGAGTTGTAGTTATCTCTGTTACATCTTATGTTACATTATGCTTTACAATCTCCCCATATTTGATTGTTAGAGTTCCACAAGCAAATATCTCGAGGATAACTCAACTAACTAAGGAAACAAGAAACTAATTAAAGTAAGACAGATTGATAATATTAAATGCATTCTGGATTAAATATATACATTTCCAGATTTCTAATTTACAAAGAACATTAAAAATTATACAATGAAGTTGCTCCTATAGACTGAGCAGATTGTTCTTTGCTTCTTCTTCAGTCCACTAAAATCTCACCTTCTTCAGCTACTGGATTGGAGTTAGCAACTTGATAATCAATCACTGATGGACAGTGCAGTGGTTCTCCAGGTTTAAGGATTGCTCCTTTGATGTGTCTTCCAATATACTCAACCTGTTGACCCACTCCAGTCCAGAACCATGCAATGTTAACATCCATCTGATTTTGCTTTGGCATGTTTGGTAGTCTGGGATGCACTTCCAATCCTCTCTCCACTCTCTTCCTATAATAGGGTACATTCTCCATCAGATATCTTCTTAGAGTGTCTGCTGCTTTGTCCTTCTCCGTAGATGTGAATCTAGTGGATCTAAGATACTTCTCAACTGATATTAGATAGTTGTTTGGGTAATCTTTTAGTTTGTCCTCCGTCAGATAACAGATTCTGAACAAGTCATTTTTCATGAATCTAACCATAGGAGGGTTTGCAGATATCTCTGGACTGGCCTTCATTAAGATCTCCTTAACATGCTCCCGGAGCAGTTCATTTAACCTTGTAGTTCTTTGGGTCTTAATGAGCAGCACCTGCAATTCAGTGTAAATTCTTTGCTCGAAAAACTTGGTGGATATCACAAATGTACCTCTGTCAATGAAATTGATTAGAATGTTCCAGGCACCATTTGCTTTCACTCCAGCCTTGAGGTAGATAAGAGAATGTCTCAATGCAGTGAAATAAGTATCTCCTTCTTGATTTGCACTTCTGATGTCTTGAATGATAACTTCCACCTCAGCATTGTCGTTGACTTCTAATCCGTCTTCATCTCCGCAAAAAGTGTTGTGCCAAATCAATCATCTTCTTCTTCCTTATTTCATTGTACATCTTGAACCTTTTCAGCTTCTCGCTTCTCTGAATTGCTTGGTGGGTCTCTTGTTGGAACGTATGATTACTGTTCTGCGTTTTACTATATGATTGATTACGAGTTCGAAAAGAAAACTTTACCTTAATCGATACGATTCTGATCCACGTCTTCTACTGAATTCCTTGATTCCCTTCGAGCGAAGTGTGGCCTTCGATCTCCCGAAGTTTTCCTCTCCTTAAAGCCTCGAAATCCCAAAACCCTAGCTCCTTGCGGCTGCCCTAGGTTTTAATCTCGAATTATGAAAAAAACATTTTCAGCTTTAGGAGAACAAGAATATATATAGGCTCCAGTAGGGATCATGGACAATTAGGTCGGGTCTCCCAATGACATTCTGGGTCAAGCCCAATGTCATTAAATATTAATTCTATCCACTAACGAATTAATATTTGCACTACCTTTCCTAATACCGTAATTATTTTATCATTAAATTCGGCTCCTATATTATTTGCTTATTAAATTCCCCATGTTTAAGATATCGTATGTCCATTAATTAAATTAATTTCTGATAATTAATTTAATTAATATCTTTTTATCCTTGATCATCCACTCAACCTTATAATTATGCAAGAACAAATCTGCCTGCAGGACTAAAGCATAATTATCTTTATGAGCTTTCAAGAGGACATCATCAACCCGAATATTATCAGGACATGGTTTCCTTATGTAGTTAATATCCCACTCTGCATGCAATGTCATTGCTCAATACATAATATTATAATTAACAATTAATTACATCACATATGAATCAAAGCATGTGCATTGCATACAAGTGTCAATCACTACACTTGGATTGAGAACCTAAGCATTAATAATATCATAGAATCTTAGTTCTTCTTTATTATCAGAATAGAAGAACAATTCTAATATTTCAATCCTGTTCAATATACATAAAGTATACAAGTATTATTTAATAGTCAAGATAAACTATTCCCAAATAATACTTCAGTTATTCCAGTGGTTTGTCTAATTCCACTTAAACTGTGAACCCTTTATATTATATATAGACACTGATAATTTAATCTTCTGTTATCCCATTTGATACTAAATTATCCACAATATATAATAAACAGACAATGTAAAAATATGCAATCAAGATTCTAAATAAAATGGACAATGTTTATATACTACTAATGAATAGTTTAGTATAAAACCCAACAATCTCCCATTTATACTCAAGCTATTCTTTGAGTATATCAGTGTTTATTAATATAATCCGCTACCAGTTTAAATAACTATTCCGTGACCAGACATCTGACTCCTATCGCCTCCACGTGTTCTTCAAAAACCTTAGCTGGTAAACTCTTCGTGAAAGGATCAGCCCGGTTGTCCTTTGATGCTATATCAGTCACAATAATATCTCCTCGCTTAACGAACTGTCGTATGAGGTGATACTTACGCTCAATGTGTTTTGCTGCTTTATGTTCTCGTGGTTCCTTTGTATTTGCAACAGCACCAGTATTATCACAATAAATTGTGATTTGCCGTGGCAAATTAGGAACTACATTCAAATCCAGCAGGAAATTCCGGAACCATATAGCCTCCTTGGCTGCCTCAGAGGCTGCCACATATTCAGCTTCCATGGTTGAGTCTGCGATGCATTTCTGCTTCACACTCCTCCATATTACAGCTCCCCCTCCTAAAGTAAAAACACACCCCGAGGTTGACTTCCTCTTATCCCTATCTGTCTGGAAATCTGAATCGGTATATCCCACAGGAAACAAGTCTGAATCCTTGTAAATTAACATATACTTCTTAGTCCTTCGCAGGTACTTAAGTATCGTTTTTACTGCACTCCAATGTTCCTGACCTGGATTGGACTGATATCTACTGACCATGCCTACGACAAAGCAAATATCAGGTCTCGTGCATAACATAACATACATTAAGCTTCCACATGCTGAAGCATAAGGAACTGCTTTCATGTTCTCTATATCCTTAGGTGTCTTAGGACACTGCTCCTTTGATAGAGAGACTCCATGTCTAAAAGGTAAATTACCCTTCTTAGAGTCCTGCATGTTAAAACGAGCCAATACCTCATCAATGTACGGTTCTTGAGATAAAGCCAACGTTCTTTTCTTGCGATCTCTTATAACTTTGATCCCAAGAATGTATGCGGCTTCACCTAAGTCTTTCATTTCAAATTGTTTGAACAACCATGCCTTAATAGATGACAACATCTCTACATTGTTTCCAATGAGCAAAATGTCATCTACATATAGTACTAGAAAAACCACTGCATTTCCTTCACTTTTCTTATACACACATGCTTCGCTTGGACTCTGATCATAACCATTTGACTGGACGGCCTGATCAAAACGAATGTTCCACTCCCTGGAAGCTTGTTTCAGTCCATAAATGGACTTCTTAAGCTTACACACTAGATGCTCTTGGCCCTCTTTGATGAATCCCTCTGGTTGCTGCATATGGATGTTTTCATCAAGACTTCCATTTAGGAAAGCTGTCTTAACATCCATTTGCCAAATCTCATAATCGAGATGAGCTGCTATAGATAAAAGAATCTGGATTGACTTAAGCATGACTACCGGAGAAAAGGTTTCCTCATAATCAATTCCTTGTTTCTGAGTATACCCTTTTGCAACAAGTCTTGCTTTCCATGCTTTCACCTTTTTGTCAGATCCTCTTTTTCTTTTGTAGATCCACTTGCATCCAATGGGTTTTACACCATTGGGTGGTTCCACGAGATCCCAGACTTCATTGGAATACATGGATTCCATCTCAGATTGCATAGCCTTTTGCCAAAGATCTACATCCTTATCTTGCATTGCTTCTTCGTATGTTCTGGGATCCTCATCATGTTCACCAGAGACTAAGTCCGAAGACTCTCCCAAAAACATGAACCTCTCAGGTTGTTTAACAACCCTCCCACTACGACGAAGCATTGGAGTGGTATTAGTGATAGGTTGTTCATTTACTTGTGGTTGTTCTACTTGTACCGGTGGCATATTAGAATTATCTTGTCCTTCTACTATTTCCTCTAAAACAACAGTACTCATGGGTTTGTGATTCATTATATAGTCTTCCTCTAAGAATCTAGCATTGGTGCTTACAATGATATCCCGATCCTTAGGACTATAAAACAAATACCCTTTTGTTCCCTTGGGATAACCCACAAACAACCTCACTTCTGTACGAGAATCTAACTTAGTCACGTTCTTGTTCAGCACATGTGCTGGACAACCCCAAATCCGAATGTGTTTCAAACTAGGTTTGGTACTAGTCCACAATTCTTTTGGAGTTTTTGGAACTGACTTAGAAGGTACCAAGTTTAGAAGATAAGCCGTTGTTTCTAGAGCATGCCCCCAAAACGACTTGGGTAAATTCGAATAACTCATCATCGATCTAACACTCTCTAAAAGAGTCCGGTTCCTTCTTTCTGCTACACCATTCTGCTGAGGTGTGCCAGGTGCAGTCAACTGGGATGAAATCCCATGTTCTGATAAATATTCTCTAAATTCTCCAAGCAGGTATTCGCCCCCACGATCTGATCGTAGTGACTTGATACATTTTCCTGAATGTCGCTTCTCCGCACTTGCTTTGTACTCTTTGAATTTTTCAAAGCACTCAGACTTGCGGTGCAATAGATAAATGTATCCATATCTCGAATAATCATCAATGAAAGTGACAAAATATTCATACCCACCTCTCGCTTGGATATTCATAGGTCCACATAAATCAGTATGAATCAATTCTAACACATCTTTGGCTCTATATCCTTTTGCCTTAAAAGGTCTACTGGTCATTTTTCCTTCCAAGCAAGATTCACAGACTGGAAATGGCTCCACTGCCAACGAGCCTAAAGGCCCATCTACTACCAATCTTTGAATCCTCCTCAAGTTAATATGACCTAATCTCAAGTGCCAAAGATATGTTTGGTTCAATCCAGAAGGTTCCTTTCTTTTACTAGAGGTAGAAAGTGTATTATTAATTTCACTTGGTTGCAGCATTGGTTCTATAGGATTAATAATATATAAATTGTCTTGCAATGTACCAGAACATATAACTCGTTTATTCATCATAATGGAAACATTACGATCCAAACAAACATTATAACCATCCATAGCAAGTTTAGAAACCGAAATTAAATTCCTTCTAAATGAAGGTACATAAAGACAATTATTCAAAACCAAAATCCTATCATAACCAAAAGATAAAGAAATAACTCCAACTGCAACCACTGCTACTTTCGTAGCATCTCCCATGAACACATATATCTCGCCATCTCTAAGCAACCTGGTTTTCTGGAACCCCTGCATGGAATTACAAACATGATCAGTGGCTCCTGTGTCTACACACCAAGTGCTCGTAGACATAGCCGCTATATATGTTTCTGTAACAAGAGAAAGAGACATACCAGCATTGTTCTTCTTAGAAAGATGACAATCCTTTTTCCAGTGACCCGACTGCTTGCACTTGAAGCACTTGCCCTTAGGCTTCTTCACTGAATTCTGAACTCCCAATGGTTTCACAACTTTCTGTGTCTGAACCTTCTTCTTCTTCTTCTTTCCTTTCGGCTTTGAAGAAGAAACTTTCTCAGCCACATTTACCTGAACATGCTGCTGAAATAATGATTCCGCTGCCTGAAGCTCTATCAGAAGTTCTGCAAGACTATACAACTTCTTGTTCATGTTGTAATTCAAGCGAAACGGCTCAAAGCTTTTTGGCAAACTCATAAGTATGATATCGACCTGCGTTTCCGCATCAATATCAGCACCAAGGACCTCTAGTTCATTTATATGAGACATCATCAGAAGAACATGGTCCCTTACAGGTGTTTTTTCAGCCATCTGAGTGTTCATTAGAGACTTCATTGCTACTTGCCTAGCAGCCCTATTCTGATCTCCGAAAAGCTCCTTGAGATTAAAGAGCATATCTGCAGCAGTGGTCATGGCCTGATGCTGATGTTGCAAAACACCCGACATTGCTGCCAGAATGTAACATCGCGACATCTCATCTGCCTTAGTCCACTTCTTAAAATACTCTTTATCCTCATCCGGAGCATCGGCAGCAGGCTATTCCGGTTTGGGTTCAATAGTACAAAATTTGAACTCTTCAGCAGTCAACACTATGTCCAAATTGTGTTTCCATTCAATATAGTTAGGTCCGGTAAGTTTGTTATCCTTAAGTATGGTGAAAAGTGGATTAAAGCCCATTCTATCCTGAGAATCATGCATATAACACTTAATCAGAAAATTGCATATATCTTAAAACCTATTTGTTTCCCCTAACAATTAATTAAAATTAATGCACTAATATTTAAATTCAATAAATATCTGGTACGCCATGATGGATGACATATATACCATTTAAATTTAAATATTACTTCGGTCCTACTACTAAATAATACGCCACGTTAGGGTGGACTATATATTATCTTTCATAGCTAAGTGTATACCATTATTTAGATCTTAAGTTGCCTTTAGTCAGACCCATCCGTTCGATGTATCAATGGATAAATCCCAGATGTTTTCGGTGAAGTCACAGACGGACTCTCTTAAGAACACAACTCCTAAGACAGAAATATCCATTATCAACATCAATCAAGGAATGTCCAACTATTTTCTCGAATTCTATGAAACTTGGTATGTCACGATGGGGTGAGCTTACCTTTCAATATTCGTGATTAACTTAAGAAGATTGTCCTAGTAATATCCTTAACACTACCCAGACGTCACAAATCATACGCCACGATGGGTGACATATATCCAATTCATAATCGTCCTAGTGTTAAATTACATACAACCAATAACGGATGACCATGGGATCTAATATCAAATTAATTCCCTCTCCCACTTAGTATTTTACTTTGAGGATTTTTTTTTTTTTTATATCTATATGCATCGTCCTATGTTAATTCTTCGAGGTCCACATGTTATCATAATAACAAGACAAAGAACACATAACATAGAAGAACATGGCATGACGATCAACATAATTAAAGCATAGCATATAACCCTATGTCCATGTCGTTCTAGCATACTAAGGTTAGTATTGCATGGCATGATAATCACGTAAGGCATATAAAATTGCAATAATTAAAATAAATAGCAGAAATTATGTAAAACATAATAAAACACATCCACTATTATGGCCCCAGAAAATTAGCTTCGAATTCTTTCGTTGAAAATTTCCCGAAATCTTCAGGAGCTTGTTTGGAGGCCTAAACAGCGTCAGAATGGGTCTAAAAATTGGGGAATGGTTCTTTAAATGCATTCCAGCCTGTTCGTCTCGTTCTTCCGTTTCCGAAAAGTGCTTATTCGCCCAAATCGGACATCGTATGCAAAATCTGCAGCCAAAACAGCGAAGCTCCCACGAAAACAGTATGGCGCAGCGGAAGAACTCTGTTTCTCGTATCTCCGATGTTTAAACGATTACATACAACATAATACAGCAAAACAAACCTATTCTATTACATACATCTGATCATAATCTTAACTATCACGATAAACCCTCGTGATTTACAACAATCAAACATTTACGATAAACCACGTGATTTACAACAATCAAACATCCACGATAAACGACGTGGGATCCAATCACATAATCAAATAAAACATGACCATAATAGTGGATTACAACCTGCATCACAGAATCAATACAAGCAACCACCATATACATGCATATATAATTACGACATGGACATCATATCATAAAACGCAGAACTGCATAACCAGGCTCTTGATGCCAATTGTTGGAACGTATGATTACTGTTCTGCGTTTTACTATATGATTGATTACGAGTTCGAAAAGAAAAATTTAACTTAATCGATACGATTCTGATCCACGTCTTCTACTGAATTCATTGATTCCCTTCGAGCGAAGTGTGGCCTTCGATCTCCCGAAGTTTTCCTCTCCTTAAAGCCTCGAAATCCCAAAACCCTAGCTCCTTGCGGCTGCCCTAGGTTTTAATCTCGAATTATGAAAAAAACGTTTTCAGCTTTAGGAGAACAAGAATATATATAGGCTCCAGTAGGGATCATGGACAATTAGGTCGGGCCTCCCAATGACATTCTGGGTCAAGCCCAATGTCATTAAATATTAATTCTATCCACTAACGAATTAATATTTGCACTACCTTTCCTAATACCGTAATTATTTTATTATTAAATTCGGCTCCTATATTATTTGCTTATTAAATTCCCCATGTTTAAGATATCGTATGTCCATTAATTAAATTAATTTCTGATAATTAATTTAATTAATATCTTTTTATCCTTGATCATCCACTCAACCTTATAATTATGCAAGAACAAATCTGCCTGCAGGACTAAAGCATAATTATCTTTATGAGCTTTCAAGAGGACATCATCAACCCGAATATTATCAGGACATGGTTTCCTTATGTAGTTAATATCCCACTCTGCATGCAATGTCATTGCTCAATACATAATATTATAATTAACAATTAATTACATCACATATGAATCAAAGCATGTGCATTGCATACAAGTGTCAATCACTACACTTGGATTGAGAACCTAAGCATTAATAATATCATAGAATCTTAGTTCTTCTTTATTATCAGAATAGAAGAACAATTCTAATATTTCGATCCTGTTCAATATACACAAAGTATACAAGTATTATTTAATAGTCAAGATAAACTATTCCCAAATAATACTTCAGTTATTCCAGTGGTTTGTCTAATTCCACTTAAACTGTGAACCCTTTATATTATATATAGACACTGATAATTTAATCTTCTGTTATCCCATTTGATACTAAATTATCCACAATATATAATAAACAGACAATGTAAAAATATGCAATCAAGATTCTAAATAAAATGGACAATGTTTATATACTACTAATGAATAGTTTAGTATAAAACCCAACATCTCTTTCTCAGCTTGCCTAGCATCTCTTTCCGCTTTCTCAACTTTTAATCTTTCCAAGGTAGCTTCTTGTTCTGTTGTAAGAGGATTTGCTTCTTCCATATCATCATCCAAGATAGGATGTTCAATTGTCTCTGGATAATATGGTTCATGCTCTTCCAGTGGTTTTTGCTCATGCATGACCTCAAATCCCTCTTCAACTTCTTCTTGTACAAGATCTTCAATCTCGTACTGTCTCACTGGAATAGTGGTTAATGTTTTCGTTGTTGTTTCCCATTTCCCCCATCCTTCTTTCTCCCCCTTAGTTGAGGAATCCTCCATGTAGTAATCCTCAACATAGTAGGTTGAAGGACCAGGTTGTTGGTTTCTCAACATATTCCAGATCGACTCTATCCCGTCACTTTGATTCTCCATGAATAAAGTAATGTCCTTGTTCATTTCCTGCACAGAAGCTATCTATTGGTCAATGTCATTAAGTCTTGAGTTGGTAGTCTGCTCTATTATGTCCAATCTCTTATTGAGGCGAGACTCCACTCTTGACAGCGTATTCATTGCATCCTTGACCCTTGCTTGACCATCCCGGATAACCAGAACGTCTTCAGTTAAAGCTTCTTGTCCTTGTTGTAAGACATGTACCTTGTAACACCCCCAGACCCGGGGTCAGGAATCTGGGTTGTCACGCTCCATCAATTGTACAATACCTGTATTACTTACAACATTCTAATAATATAACTCCAATTGACCCCAATCACTTACGCACACACACACAAGTTATAGCCTTGGAAATGAGCAACAATAAGAAACATTTGTTATTACAAATCAAATGTACTATCCAGGATCTCATCTATCATTTACAACCTCTACCTGAAGTTAAAATAATAGACCTCACAATTCTATACAAGGTTTAATAATACAAACCTATTCGAAAACAATTCTTATTAACTCAGTCTACAGCTGTTCTGCTAGATTCGACAGTATCCATCTTGCTGAACTAACTCAAGGGTGGTCTCTTCATTCCCTTGCTCTCGTAACACGAGGTGAATCGGCAATGTTTTCTTCATGCTGAAATATTTAATAAAGCAAGAATGAGCTAATAGTGCTCAGCAAGAAATCTATCCCAGTTTAAATCTTTAAACCTTTTAGGAAGATAATCCATATGGGATCCATGTTTAAAAACTACTAGGGTTTATCCCCAAAATAGTATATCATTCAAAATACCGTATGATTTATAATCATACTCAAATACTTTTCCTAAATCCTTTTAGGGATCCTTGGTATCAAGATGATAAACCAAGTCTCAAAACATCTCTTTTTAAAATAGATATTAATATTGGAATCAAGGCTTAAACCCATCCATTGATTCAAAATACTATACAATTCAATATACTGTATATCTTAAATGACTTCTCAACATATATACATGCATATCTATTTAGATATCTCATACTGTTCAAAATACTGTAAAATATCAATAATGAACACCTTTTTGAAGCTGTTGGGTTGTGATATATAAAAGAAGCAAGAATGAGCACTATAGCTCGACAATAATATACAGCAACGTAATCATATATGTGAGCTGATATCATAGCTGAAAGCTTTTAAAACCTCATTCGTATATAGAATGATATATTGGATACTCTTTTCGTCAGAACATGCAATGTAGTTCAAATACTATACACGGAACATCATTGTTCAATTTCTGTCACATTATCGGTAACTCAGCATCTAGGCTTTCGTTACAATGTGCAGCACAATTCCAAGTGGAAGAAGGGGATATACTGGAGCACCACGAAACACGATGATCAGTCGTTGTATCGCAAAACATTTCTTTCTACTAGTAGTGGACGAAAACCTTTTCATGGTTATCACCCCAGCCGCATACGGGCTATCATTAGCGTCCCGGTACCCGAAGTACCTCAGCTAAAGTTGTGTCCCGGCATTCGTAGTACCTCTGCTAAATTTGCATGTGCGTCCCGGTACTCGTAATGCCTCTGCTTATATAACACCTCCAGTCCCTTGATGAATCCTATCATTATAACCGGAACCGAACTTAATCGTCGTTCCCCGAGCGTCATGCTAGCTCGTTGATAGGTTTAAACTCTTTATCATACTTACTTCCGGAAATTTTGAGGAAGTAATAACAAGATGTGGGTTGGCCGTTGCCAACTGAACAAGGATATATCATAAACCCTTTTTAAAATCACGACCTGGGAGTTAATCGGAATTTTTCTGAAATTATCGAGATTGGAATACTCGGATTGGATAGGGAAGGCAACCCAAGATACGAGTATTCTCGAGGAATAGAAGAAGCAAAACCATTTGCTCGACCTTTAAAACTGGATTCCCAATTTTTGATGAGTTAGGAAATATTTAATCGCATTTAACTACCTTTAACTATCTTAAGATAATAGTTGGGAATCTCTATTTTAATACCTTTTCTGAAAATCAGAAATTTATATTTTTGTGTAAATAATAGAACTTTTAATCATATAATAAGGTTATATGATTTTTAAATCATATTTGGAATATTTAATAAATACCCAAATAATAAATATTAAATTATTATTCAATATAAAACCACTTAAGTGAATATTCAAAATAATATTCACTTAATTAAATAATATTCAAATAATAAGAATTGACTTAATCTTCAAGATAAAATCATTTAAGTGAATATTCAAAATAATACTCACTTAATTAAATAATATTCAAATAATAAGAATTGAATTATTATTCAATATAAAACAACTTAAGTGAATATTCAAAATAATATTCACTTAATTAAATAGTATTCAAACAATATTCAAATAATATTATTTAAATATCTCACCTTAAATATCCAATAATATAGATACTGGAATATTTAATAAATCCTTAAAATATAACTGTCCCTGGAACCTTCCAGCTTCTGACAGTAGTTTAAAACAAAATAATAATTTGACTCCCGGTCTAAGTTTTAAAACCATCGTACAAGTACTCTTGACTTAAAGTCTTTAACCTTTAACCTTGGTTTATATCTAGTGTTTATCTAGCATATAAACCTTATACCTTATACAACTTTTTACAAAGCGAAAACAGTTTTACGTTATTTCACAGCATTAAGCAGCATATATAGCAATACCACAACATATATCACAACAGCATCATTATATGGTATAGGGTTTGAAAACTTGCATGCATCTATCATATGCATACATCACATCTCATCATTTTTAATGCCATCACATCTGTATACGATGTGAGGTTTGAAAGCATGCATCTAACATATGCATAATATCATAATATTGTACTTTAAAATACAGCATGGGATGAGAAAACTTGCCTCGGGTCCTTGGTTGTTAGGGGTTCAAGAACTTGCCGGGAAATCTATAAACAAAGAAATACCCGATCAGTCCCCTGGCTTAATCATTTAAAGTGCATTTAACTTAAGCACTAACGTTCTATTAACGAACATCAAATGTCTCGCTCTTGGCCGCTTATAACCTTATGACATTCCTTAAACTCTTAAGTCAAAAGTTTGGGTGGAAATCCATTCACAAATCCCAAGTATTTATCCTTTACCACTTCCTTGTTTTAAACCATCCCCTTAAGGGTATTTCACTCGCGCAACCTTCGTTCGCGTATTTTTATAAAATCACCAACTTATCTTTTTAACTCGAACTCTTCTAGGTTTCCTTTCCTTATTATACATACTAGTATCCATTTTAATATCTCAATCCAATTCCAATTTTAAAGGGCTTGATCCCTATCTCAAAGTTCATACAATGAACTATCTCGTTCCGCGAAACCGCTTTTACTAAAACGGATGCTATTCCTAAACCGTAAACCAAAACGATACAATTCTTTCGCCAAAGTAATCTAGGAAACAGAGCCTACATGCTCATGGTCAGAAACCTCAAGGGTATGCCCTGTTTTGCAGTCATAGTTTCTGTCTAAACTACCTAAGTAAAAATCGACATGGTAACGGCGCTTACGCGTAATTCCCGTGTTTTAAAACACTCCAACCAATCTACAATCCACCAATCAAACTCAAACTAATACTTCCATTTTCTGTCTAAACAAGGTCACACCCTAAACCACAAGTTCATCCACAACTTAACCATCAAACATGCTTAAAATCATGCATACATGCTATATTCTAACATAGATTCAATCTAACACTTCTAACTTACTAGATCAATCAAAACTCATAAAAAGAAAGAAGTTTATACCTTCCTTGGATGCTAACAAAGGCTATATATGGTTGATATATCCTTCCTTGCACCTTAACTATGTTAAACAAACCTAAGATCATCAAAACAAAACAAGATTCTATGAGTTTACTATTCACATCACTATTCATCACCAACTTTAAATCCAATTTTGATCAAGCTATCATACATGGATGGGGCTAAGATTAGAGATCTACCTTGGATATAGGATGAGGGTGATTTAGAGCCCAAGAACATGATTTTTGGTGGAGTGGAAGTATGAGCAAAATTTTTAAGGACTTTGAAGATGAAGAATAGCCGAATGTTGCTTCACCTTGATACTTCTCTTTTTGCTTTTGTTTTTCTTTGATTTTCTTTTCTTTTGTTTTGTCTAATTAATCCTCAAGACTTGTCATCTGATTTGTGTGGTTAATAAGAGTGATTGTCATCAATGACAAGGCTCTTTTTGAGCTTGTGGTTGTGGTGAAAGTGGTGACAAGGTGGTGATTCACCACTTTGTCATCACTTGGTCATGCTTATGTCATCTCCTTGCATCATGCTTATGTCATCCTTTGCATCCTCAATTCTTTTATATATTGCACTTGATGATCTCATATAATACTTCTCCTTTGGTTAGGGTTTAATCCATAATTTATTACGCTTTTGTTTCGCGATAGTTTCTAGTGGTTTTAAAGACGTTTCCCTATACCAAAGCTAGGGTACTTCCTTTATCCTTCCATTACCTTGGTTTAATATATGATCCTAGATTTCTCACCTTGGCTTAAGATATGATCATGTATTTCTCATTCCACATACTTTCTTAAAACGATCAAATCAATACGTTCTTGATTGTCCAGTGAATAGTGACTTAAAACTCGGATAGGAATCTTCTGATTCTGATCGCGTTTACATTCACCTATTTTTCCTATACATCAATAATATAACCTCGAAACATTCATTCCATATCATCCACATAGTGTGGTCTGAAAAATTTTCTATCAGCAAATTTACTATTCATCAAAATTTTTTAACTAAGTCCAAAATTTGGGGTTATTACATACCTCGTTCACAAATCCATCACGCAAGTCTTTGACGTCAGCTCTCAATTCGACTAGTTCTTCCATAGATTCCTTCTTCAGGGAGTCCACTGCCTGTTTTGTACCTGTTATAGTTCCAGATGCACTGCCTAAGTCTAATAACCCCAAATTTTGGACTTAGTTAAAATTTTCTAATGAATAGTAAATGTTGATGAATAGTAAATTTGCTGATGAAAAGATTTTCAGACCACACTATATGGAAGACATGGAATGAATGTTTCGAAGTTATATTAGTGATCTATAAGGAGAATAAGTGGATGTAAACGCGATCAGAATCAGGAGAATAAGTGGACTACCGGAGTGTTGGGTTTCGGGGCATCATACGCAGCGAAAACAGTCGTAAAAACAATAATAATCCAAAACCCTAACCCTAGGATCCGTGTACAAGACATGGCTGATTATGGAGAAACGAAATCATACCTTAATTGAGCTTATAATATTCAGAAACTTGGAGGTCCTTGTTGTAACCACCACGCAGCCCTTGTTCAAGATCTGCGTCGCCAAAGTAGTCCACACAAACGCTTGATCGTCCAACGATCACGGAGTTGGTACTAGCCAAATAAAAACGCCCTCAAAACCTTCTCTCTCTGTTTCTAGCCTCTCTAATATGCAGAGCTGCTAGGGTTTTTTCTGAAAACGAATTTTGTAACTTAACCTAAAACAATACATCATAATGTATTTATTTAAAGAGAATTTTGGGCCTTGCTTAATCTGATTGGGCTTCCAAAACCCAATCTGATTATTAGTATTATTAATTATTATATTCGAATTATTATATAATTAATCAAGTCCTACTTAATTAATCCAATAATTCAATAATAATAATAATTCAATTAAATTCGAAATTTAATTAATGCTCCGTTTAAAACGTTCTTTATGTGTAACCCTTTAGGTTATTATTACGTTGGCAATAATTTTAATATCTCATAATAAAATTATAAACAATGAGCGGCATCTAGTAATACATCATTGCTACCCAAGTAATAATAATAATTGGTGATCCAATTAAACCTTTCGTGACTAATGTTTCCGTGTAATATAATCCCTTTAACCAAATATTATAGATTAAACTTGAGGCATGTTATTAGTCATCCTCTTCAACATTTAATCCAGGTTTCCTTGATCAATGAGTAGACTATTAAAACAAATCAATATTTGAGCATGACCATGCATTTTCATACTCTCACTCAATCAAGAGGCCAATAATATCTCTCCTAATAATAGGAGGGTTAAATCCTATATCTATCATTCATATTTCTCATACGACTCATAATATACCCGATGTCCACTTTTATCATCACCCGGTCAAAGGTAACTTTTAATGTAATCAAAGTATATTAATCCTCGTATAGAAATATAATGATCTCAAGTCTAAGGATCATTACACCATTATCACTGTGAGCTATTCTAATGACTTTATTACCATGTAGAATATCACTGTGGGTCAATCCGGTGCCATGTAGAATATTACATGCACCTATGTTCTTGACTTTAGTATCACTATACCTATGACCAATGAGATGTGGTCATTTAGTCAACGATCATACTAATCTTTATGCATCATAATTGTCCCAATTCATAATGCTTAATTAGGGATATTTTAGGAATATAAACACTATTCATATAATCTCATTTTTAAGTCACATACTTAAAGATATAGAATACGTGTTCGATATTCCAAGGACATTTATTACTCTAACATTAATATCGCAGTAAATAAAGACATAATAATTGTTGTCGAATAATCAATAGAACATAATCATTATTAAATAACAAAATAGTGTTTCCCAGAAGTACAATTGTATTGTCTCTAGGGCACTAATACTAACACGGAGGTAGTGCCATTGAGGATGTCAAGGTTAAAGAGTTTAGTAGAAGACTTATTGGAGGATCAATAGGATCGTTGGAGACCATCATAATGATGAGACGAACGTTTACAATTGTACACGGATTATCAAGGACATTAAGATAAGACGCGGAGCAGAGTCTCAGTTGCAATTGGGGTAAGGGCGGGATGACCAATACCAATGGGTAACTTGACTTAGTAAGAACCTAAGTGTTTGTAGTTCATCGTAATTTGCCCACGAGAAGGCAGCACATGTGAGGATCAAGACGATAACATTTCTTTACGCGATCCGGATTACCAAATTGCGTGGACTGGTTAAGGCATTATCTTGTCTATGGAGTCCAAGCCTTGAGAACAACGATTCCACCAGAGTTGGTGTCTTTTCCGTCGATGGGTATTTTGTTACCTAAGAGGAAGACTTTTGCGTACATGTAGTACCATAACGTTATCGTGAGACGAACGCGCTAAATCGCATCGCGAGTATATTTCATACGACATGAAGAATGGATAGCGTGATTCTAATAAAGACACGTATGGTTGCAACGAGCAATGCGACAATCTCAGGACCTACGAGGAACGAGACCTATGGCTGCCTGGGGTTGGATTCATTCGATACGACTAGTGTTAAGAAATTACATATACGTTAATGGACCTCCGTCTTTTGTGGATGTGTTGATGCGGCCGTAGGAGGCCCAAACTCGGAACAACTATCGAGGAATGACAAAAATGTTTCGAACTTCCGACCTATTTACGAACTTGTACAATTTTGAGGTACCGTTGGTTAGTACCATAAGCCATAAAGGCAGAAAGATAGGATCATCCTTGTAGAAGGTGATGTTAGGACTTAGGGGTAATAATTGACCCATTTTGCGATCTACTTGCTGGTACGCCATTCAATGATTTTTTTTTCTTTTCATAATCAGAGTTACCCTAAAGGGTTTATGTCGAGGTAACCCTTCTTGCATTTCATTATTAAAATATAGAATGCGACCAACAACCGATATGGACATTACATTTCAATTCTTCTTCTCCTCTTACCCTTGGGGTCTGAGTGCGCATCTGAGTAGCCAAAATTTTGTTTTCTTTCTTTCAATGGCTAGATGTTAAGATTTTGTGCTAGCAGATTGAAACTGTCTATTTATATACGCTATTAAGAATGAATAGTTAATCGTTCAAACTAGTTGAAATTTTAAACACTATGATAAAGATCTAGCTAGTTGCCCTGGCTAGATATTACGTTTCAAACCAGTTGAACTAGCCAGTTTTGTTCGGCTAATTGCTAATGATTCTTGAAGTGGACTAGTTATTGTATCACTAAGTTCAACTTTCGGTCAAATTTATATAAGTGAATTCACGATGCATTTTGTATGCAGTGAAGTATGATGAGAAAATTTTCAAACGATAATTTGATTGAGACCTAACCAGGTCGCCCCCTCAGCGAGAATTTTTACAAAGTTTTTTTTATATATAAAGTATTCTGTTGTTGAAATATTTCTTGTACCATGCAAGTATTTTCCTTAGTATTTGGAAAAAGAGAGTGTTGAAGCTTAGAGCTAAAACAAATGAGTCCGATAAATTATGAATCGAAGTTTATGAAAATTGCCAAAGTTTGTTTCGCATGATGCGAATTCAGAATAACGGAGTGTTCGAAACGACTGACTATGTTACCTTGGTTAATGAAACGGCTGTGATAGAAATGGAAACAAAGTGGACGAGAAAGAAATGTGTATAAAGAAAATATAGTATGAAACGCGAACAGATTGAGAAAGAAAGAAAGTAAGAATTCAGATTATCGGACGAGAGAACGTTTGACCTTCAAGGATATGAAACTTATTTAGCCTATGATATAGATACGAAACGGGAAGTACCTAGTGTACTGAATATCCCCGTTGTCAACGAATTCGAGGATGTATTTCCAGAAGATCTCCCGGGGTTACTACCCGCTAGAGAAATAGAGTTGGCTATAGAATTAGCTCCAAGAACGGCGCCAGTTTTGAAGGCCCCGTACCGACTAGCTCCAGTCTAGATGAAGGAATTAGCTGTACAATTGTAGGAATTGTTAGAGAAAGGAATGATAAGACCAAGTGTGTCACCGTGGGATTCACAAGTGTTATTTGTGAAGAAAAAGGACGGGAGCATGAGGCTGTGCATAGACTAACGAAAGCTGAATAGGTTAACTATTAAGAATGAATACCCCTGCCCATGGATAGATTGGATCGATCGGCTGCATGATGAAGTTAAATTCTCGAAGATTGATTGAGAACGGGATACCACCAGTTGAATATTAAACCTGAGGACGTACCCAAGACTGTGTTTCGCACCAGGTATGGACATTCACTACGTCAAATTTTGGCTTCCGCCACATAAAATATGTGTGGCTATGAACTTTACGTCACTCTTTAATTTTTCAGCCAAGTGTCACCTAAGGTCGGATCATCGTATGCCCCCTACGGACACACCCCGGTTGTGTGGCTGTAACTCAAAACAGAGTGACTAAAGCATACCACCATTTGGGTCTGACAGCTCCCATTTTAAGCTCAAACGTGTGACTAAATACCAACTTGCAGCCACAGTATGTGTAGTGGCTAAAGAGAATTAATAACGTGGCTAAATACCAACATTCATCAAAGGCTTAGTTTTGGTCGCACTATTTATTGGTAAATCGTGACAAAACGCTTTGGTATGGCTACATTATATAATTTTTGTGTGGTCGTTTCTATGTTATATACACTATTAAATAACTGATTTTAGTCACTAATAATTCTGAATCAATATCATATATATTTTTAGTATTTTCTATTCGAAAAAATATCTCTGAATGTGTTTGTAAAAATTGTAACCCAAGACTTCTTTTCATGGTAGAAATATTTAGAATTTTATTAATTCCTGCAAAAATAATTCTGTTCGCAAATGAAAAGGTCTTTCAGTCTACATTCCAAACCCCTTTCAGTGGGGGTAAACATTGATGGTCACAATCCAGAGCATCAAACAGCCACTCTGAAGCATCTGATTCCAGAATTACGCATGGAATTCAACACATGACCTTGTAACTAAATCTCATTACCAAAAATTACAAAACTGTATGATCTAAATTGAGATATACGAGAATGCCCGAGTAAGAGATTGAGAGTTTACTCTCTAATGTAACAGAAACTCACAATAACTATTTGGCTCTATCTAAGATAGGTAGAAGAAACCCAGAGAAGCACATAACTGATCAAGGATGTTGTCACTTCCAGACTTCTGCGACCTTTGATTATAGGTGGAATCACAGACACCATCAAAAAGGTTCCCACTAGCCATGAGAGAATGAATGTTCCAGCCCTGAAGCATAGTTGCGCATTTAGAAGTGAGGAATTTGACATCAAAAATGTAAGTCAGTGATCAGACAAGATATGGGAAGTGAAACCATGTACATTGTTATATTATCTAATTTGATGTGAATAATATCTGTTCTGATATAATGTTAATGTTTGGTAGAACACCTAGGCAGTTATACTGTAAGAAATCTTATCGCGTTAAGTAGTGGCAGATTAAATTTCAATATAATCAAACAGAACAATCACGTACCCGTAGAGAAATGCTCTGAGCTTGTTCTTTAACCGATCATGAATGAAGTACATTGTAGCTATTAGGGAAATGGCTACTTGAAGGGTTGGTCCTTCTTCCGTTGGGAAAAGTACAGTAAGTGCTCCCAGTATCACGAAAGCAATGGAAGTCTTAACAATGAAGTTTGAAGATGGAGTTCTGAATCTGCTTGTAATAGCCAGCATAACCTTAGACTGAGTAACTTCCCTAACCTTTTTCTTGATGTTGATCTTTGGGTTCTTCCTATCATAAAACTGCTGCATGATTATTTTGTCATGGGCTGACTCAATAGCATCTATGCTTGGTTTATGCCCAATATATCTTTGAACCAAGAAGTTTCTAGCACCTTGAATTTCGTCTTCAGATGCTTCCTTGCTGATTCCAAGTCTCTTGTATGGATCTTTTACATTAATTCTTGGAAATATATCTGCAATTAATCAAACAAACAATTGACAATATTTTTAGGCTTAAAAATTCAATTGCCACATTATCATACAAGGATGAATTACAATGTAGGTCATTATTGCAACTCAACTATAGTCACTAGGAATCAAGCTGAAATACTCGGGGTAAAGCTTGGGCAATTAACAAGAAATAAAATTATGGAAAGAGGGACAACAAAACAATATACAAACTGAAAACTCTGTTTCCCCACAGTATAATAGCGCACAATTCTAATGCAGCACATGAAGAGATTAAACATGTATTTAATTATAACAGCTAATTTTTCCTATGTATAGGAGTATAAGTTGTTGCCGCAGTTGTTAAATTATGACCCTAAGAGCATAATGATATAGGTAAATGGAAGTAAGTATAGGCCTGGAAAAGACTACTTAGGCTTGTATATGAAGGCAGGACTGTGTTCAACTGTACATTAAAACACTTTGCGGATAGAGCACATTCAAAATTTCAACTAAGCAAATTAACATTTCTTCAGTTATTAAATACACAAAGAACTGTGGTGTATGTTCTTCATGTCTAACATACTTGTACATTAAATAAACATACTTCGTTCTGGGGTCCACCATAAGACCCTTTCCACCATTAACTTCGAGATCATGCCTGCAATATCAAATTCATCAGGAACTACACAGAAATGACTGATCTTTTTAAACCAATCATAAAGCCATGACTAGCATGCATAGTTAATAACAGGACATTAATATGGGAATTGTGGCATATAGTATATACAGCCAGCCACTGATAAAAAAAACCCCCATTTGTATTTATTTTATTTACATTAATTGCATCTTTAACTCTATTACAAGAAGAAAATATAATTCAAAATCAAACAGATGACTCAACTGGAACACAAAGTCTGGAATGGTATGCTGCTCCCGTGGGACGTATTTGAATAGCTGCAAAAGCCTATCAACATATACCACTTTTTTCCACACCTAAAGATCATTATCCAAGAATTGATTGGCTTTCAGAGGACAGTGAGATGCAAGTTCCAGTAATTAGTAAGACAGTAATACATACCACACCATCAACAAATAGCTGTAACGCAAAAATTGCAGCTTTCAGTCCGAATGTAGGGTGAAGCACATATATAGCCTACAAAACCAAGCGACCATATCAGAACTCAGTACAAACAGGTGAACAGATTACAGATGATTGACTAAAAATATATTAAGCTCAGAATACATGTAGGTTCCGTTGGAGTTTCCGACCAAGAATTTGCTGTAATTTTCTCATCCATCCCAGATCTGGTTGCCTGTGGAAGTAGCAACCAAACTCTGCAAATCCCTAATTTGGGTGAGGCGTTTGAGGCAATTGATATTATAAGTGATTAATTGAGGGATTTAATACAAGAAGGAGAAGAATCATATAACAAAATTGAAAAAAATAGAGAAAATGCTAAGAGAAAACCAATTGAAACTGAGAGGAAAAGAGAGGGATGGAAAAGAGAGGGCGGCTAAGCTGGGTTAGTGAAAAATAGAGATGGAAAATGGGGGAAATGAAATATTGATAAAGGGGGGAAATATTTACAAGGGGGAAATGAATTAAAGGAGGGAAGTGACTAGTCGATGAAAAAATCAACTGAAATAGATAAAATTCATAAAAGATAAATTTGAAAATTTTGCAATTTTTTAATTATTTTTAATTAATTACTAGTAAAAATGATTATTAAAAAAATAGTTTGTTAAGTGGGTGGTACTCTCGTTTCTCGAAGTAGTACTTTCACTTGATTTTTGTTATAAAGTCGTACAAGGTAAATTTAGATTTTTTTTTAAAATTTTGCATATCACTGATATAAGTAGTTGTTCACATCCGTACGGTTGGATCGTCCAAAAATAAATTTAAAAAAATAGTTTGTTAAGTGGGTGGTACTCTCGTTTCTCGAAGTAGTACTTTCACTTGATTTTTGTTATAAAGTCGTACAAGGTAAATTTAGATTTTTTTTTAAAATTTTGCATATCACTGATATAAGTAGTTGTTCACATCCGTACGGTTGGATCGTCCAAAAATAAATTTAAAAAAATAGTTTGTTAAGTGGGTGGTACTCTCGTTTCTCGAAGTAGTACTTTCACTTGATTTTTGTTATAAAGTCGTACAAGGTAAATTTAGATTTTTTTTTAAAATTTTGCATATCACTGATATAAGTAGTTGTTCACATCCGTACGGTTGGATCGTCCAAAAATAAATTTAAAAAAATAGTTTGTTAAGTGGGTGGTACTCTCGTTTCTCGAAGTAGTACTTTCACTTGATTTTTGTTATAAAGTCGTACAAGATAAATTTAGATTTTTTTTTAAAATTTTGCATATCACTGATATAAGTAGTTGTTCACATCCGTACGGTTGGATCGTCCAAAAATAAATTTAAAAAAATAGTTTGTTAAGTGGGTGGTACTCTCGTTTCTCGAAGTAGTACTTTCACTTGATTTTTGTTATAAAGTCGTACAAGATAAATTTAGATTTTTTTTTAAAATTTTGCATATCACTGATATAAGTAGTTGTTCACATCCGTACGGTTGGATCGTCCAAAAATAAATTTAAAAAAATAGTTTGTTAAGTGGGTGGTACTCTCGTTTCTCGAAGTAGTACTTTCACTTGATTTTTGTTATAAAGTCGTACAAGATAAATTTAGATTTTTTTTTAAAATTTTGCATATCACTGATATAAGTAGTTGTTCACATCCGTACGGTTGGATCGTCCAAAAATAAATTTAAAAAAATAGTTTGTTAAGTGGGTGGTACTCTCGTTTCTCGAAGTAGTACTTTCACTTGATTTTTGTTATAAAGTCGTACAAGGTAAATTTAGATTTTTTTTTAAAATTTTGCATATCACTGATATAAGTAGTTGTTCACATCCGTACGGTTGGATCGTCCAAAAATAAATTTAAAAAAATAGTTTGTTAAGTGGGTGGTACTCTCGTTTCTCGAAGTAGTACTTTCACTTGATTTTTGTTATAAAGTCGTACAAGGTAAATTTAGATTTTTTTTTAAAATTTTGCATATCACTGATATAAGTAGTTGTTCACATCCGTACGGTTGGATCGTCCAAAAATAAATTTAAAAAAATAGTTTGTTAAGTGGGTGGTACTCTCGTTTCTCGAAGTAGTACTTTCACTTGATTTTTGTTATAAAGTCGTACAAGATAAATTTAGATTTTTTTTTTAAAATTTTGCATATCACTGATATAAGTAGTTGTTCACATCCGTACGGTTGGATCGTCCAAAAATAAATTTAAAAAAATAGTTTGTTAAGTGGGTGGTACTCTCGTTTCTCGAAGTAGTACTTTCACTTGATTTTTGTTATAAAGTCGTACAAGATAAATTTAGATTTTTTTTTAAAATTTTGCATATCACTGATATAAGTAGTTGTTCACATCCGTACGGTTGGATCGTCCAAAAATAAATTTAAAAAAATAGTTTGTTAAGTGGGTGGTACTCTCGTTTCTCGAAGTAGTACTTTCACTTGATTTTTGTTATAAAGTCGTACAAGATAAATTTAGATTTTTTTTTAAAATTTTGCATATCACTGATATAAGTAGTTGTTCACATCCGTACGGTTGGATCGTCCAAAAATAAATTTAAAAAAATAGTTTGTTAAGTGGGTGGTACTCTCGTTTCTCGAAGTAGTACTTTCACTTGATTTTTGTTATAAAGTCGTACAAGGTAAATTTAGATTTTTTTTTAAAATTTTGCATATCACTGATATAAGTAGTTGTTCACATCCGTACGGTTGGATCGTCCAAAAATAAATTTAAAAAAATAGTTTGTTAAGTGGGTGGTACTCTCGTTTCTCGAAGTAGTACTTTCACTTGATTTTTGTTATAAAGTCGTACAAGATAAATTTAGATTTTTTTTTAAAATTTTGCATATCACTGATATAAGTAGTTGTTCACATCCGTACGGTTGGATCGTCCAAAAATAAATTTAAAAAAATAGTTTGTTAAGTGGGTGGTACTCTCGTTTCTCGAAATAGTACTTTCACTTGATTTTTGTTATAAAGTCGTACAAGATAAATTTAGATTTTTTTTTAAAATTTTGCATATCACTGATATAAGTAGTTGTTCACATCCGTACGGTTGGATCGTCCAAAAATAAATTTAAAAAAATAGTTTGTTAAGTGGGTGGTACTCTCGTTTCTCGAAGTAGTACTTTCACTTGATTTTTGTTATAAAGTCGTACAAGATAAATTTAGATTTTTTTTTAAAATTTTGCATATCACTGATATAAGTAGTTGTTCACATCCGTACGGTTGGATCGTCCAAAAATAAATTTAAAAAAATAGTTTGTTAAGTGGGTGGTACTCTCGTTTCTCGAAATAGTACTTTCACTTGATTTTTGTTATAAAGTCGTACAAGATAAATTTAGATTTTTTTTTAAAATTTTGCATATCACTGATATAAGTAGTTGTTCACATCCGTACGGTTGGATCGTCCAAAAATAAATTTAAAAAAATAGTTTGTTAAGTGGGTGGTACTCTCGTTTCTCGAAGTAGTACTTTCACTTGATTTTTGTTATAAAGTCGTACAAGATAAATTTAGATTTTTTTTTAAAATTTTGCATATCACTGATATAAGTAGTTGTTCACATCCGTACGGTTGGATCGTCCAAAAATAAATTTAAAAAAATAGTTTGTTAAGTGGGTGGTACTCTCGTTTCTCGAAATAGTACTTTCACTTGATTTTTGTTATAAAGTCGTACAAGATAAATTTAGATTTTTTTTTAAAATTTTGCATATCACTGATATAAGTAGTTGTTCACATCCGTACGGTTGGATCGTCCAAAAATAAATTTAAAAAAATAGTTTGTTAAGTGGGTGGTACTCTCGTTTCTCGAAGTAGTACTTTCACTTGATTTTTGTTATAAAGTCGTACAAGATAAATTTAGATTTTTTTTTTAAATTTTGCATATCACTGATATAAGTAGTTGTTCACATCCGTACGGTTGGATCGTCCAAAAATAAATTTAAAAAAATAGTTTGTTAAGTGGGTGGTACTCTCGTTTCTCGAAATAGTACTTTCACTTGATTTTTGTTATAAAGTCGTACAAGATAAATTTAGATTTTTTTTTAAAATTTTGCATATCACTGATATAAGTAGTTGTTCACATCCGTACGGTTGGATCGTCCAAAAATAAATTTAAAAAAATAGTTTGTTAAGTGGGTGGTACTCTCGTTTCTCGAAGTAGTACTTTCACTTGATTTTTGTTATAAAGTCGTACAAGATAAATTTAGATTTTTTTTTAAAATTTTGCATATCACTGATATAAGTAGTTGTTCACATCCGTACGGTTGGATCGTCCAAAAATAAATTTAAAAAAATAGTTTGTTAAGTGGGTGGTACTCTCGTTTCTCGAAATAGTACTTTCACTTGATTTTTGTTATAAAGTCGTACAAGATAAATTTAGATTTTTTTAAAAATTTTGCAAATTACTAATATAAAAAATATTCCAAAATGATTTAAAAAAATTAGATGAATTAAATTTGGAGTTTTGGTATTTTAAAATGATTTTTGAAAATTAATTTTCATTTTGAGGTAAAACTTGTAAAAATCATAATAAATTCAGTTTTGATCCCAAAATTATTTTAAAAATATGGGAATGAAGCTAATTTTGTGATCTTGTTTTTTTTAATTAAAATTTTGATTTTAGAAATTATCTTCTATTTAAACTTCAGATTAATAAGTGATTAAATTTGATTTTCAGCAAAGTAGTATAATAAATTAGTAAAGTAGTATATTATTATTGCATATATATTCAAATAGTAATAAAATATTCAAATTTCTAACAAGGATATCAGTCGTTGTCACCTGTTTTCGAAACTTTTTAGTCACACAATAATATAGTCACTAGTTTTTAGCTTCCTTAAGCGAACAAAGCTCTGACATATATGCAGAAAACTCTACTTTTTAGTCACATATAAAATGTAGTGACCATAGGTTATTTCCCATTTAGCCACATCACCGAAAACGACTGTGGTCGTTTCGTAACATTTAGACACAGCAAAGAAGCGTCGCTAGTTATTGTCACACTTCTATCTCTCAAGTATGACTATAAATTTTGGAATTGGTCAAAGTCAAAAAAAACCATGCTGTTATTGTCACATTTTTTTGAAGTTGTGACTAAATCTTCCAAAAAATGTGTCTTCGGTCACTCGAAAAACAATTGTGTGGCTAAAACTTGGGACGATGATCTTTAGCCACTCGTTTTTTCCAAAGTGTCACAGCCCTTACTGTACAAAAGAGTGACGAAAGCCCAAATTTGACGTAGTGATTACGAGTTCTTAGTAATGTCGTTTGGGCTGACGGATGCCCTTGCAGCTTTCATGGACTTGCTGAATCGACTTTTCAAGCAGTATTTGGACAAGTGTGTCACAGTTTTTATCGATGATATTTTAGTCTACTCCAAGACAGGGGAGGAATACGCAGAACACTTGAGGATAGTGTTAGAGACACCGAGAAGAGAAAAGTTGTATGCCAAGTTGTCAAAGTGCGAGTTTTGGCTAAGGGAAGTACAGTTTTTAGGACATGTGGTCGGCAGTAAAGGAGTACTGGTTGACCCTGCTAAAATAGGAGCTGTTTCGAACTGGGAAAGACCAACCACACCAACCAAGGTGAGTAATTTTGTGGGTTTAGCCGGATATTACCGAAGATGTGTACAAGAGTTGGTAAGATAGCAGCCCCGCTGACTAGACTTACCCAAAAGACTGAAAAGTTGAATGGATCGAGAAATGTGAGAAAAGTTTCCAGGAATTAAAGAAGAGACTAGTCACCGCCCTGTGCTGGTACTGCCAGACGGGAAGGGAGATTTTGTGATCTATAGAGACGCATCACATAAAGGATTAGGGTGTGTGCTTATGCAGCACGGAAAGGTAATTACGTATGCATCTAGACAATTAAAGGAATATGAATTTAGATACCCTACACATGACTTAGAATTGGCAGCGATAGTTTTCGCTTTAAAGATTGGAGGCACTACTTGTATGTTGAGGAGTGCGAGATTTACACAAACCACATGAGCATTAAATACATTTTCCCAGAAAGAACTTAACATGAGACAGAAAAGATAGCTAAAGCTAATCAAGGATTATGACTGTGAGATTCATTACCACCCAGGGAAGGCCAATGTGGTGGCCGATGCCCTTAGTAGGAAAGAGAGACTTAAGATGATAACATCGTCGGATAAAGTTAATCCAAGGATTTGAGAAAATGGAAATTGAGGTTAACATAACCGGAAATGGTACTGAGAGACTATTTGAGATTGCAATGCAACCAGAATTGCTGTAGAAAATCAAGTTAGGTCAAGAACGAATGACGAGTGAATGTATAAAGTCAATGTTGGGGAAAGAATTAAAGACTGAGAAAGATGATAAAGGAATCATGAGGTATTTTTACTGAGTTTGGGTTCCTAATGTTCAAGAGATAAAGGATGCTAATTTTTAAGAATGACTAATAAGAGGAACTGAAAGGATGAAGTTTGAAGTTAAGAGTACAACAAGGATTATTTAAAGATCCTGGTTGAGCCAGAACGAATCAAGGAATAAAGATCTGTCCTAAAGAGACAACTACACCGAGAGTACAAAAAGGTAAGGAAATTTAAGGAAATGTGATTGGTGGCCGGATAGATTAAAAGGATATTATCAATTGGTAAACAAATATTGGATATGTCAGAAAATGAAGACACAACAAAGACCTATTTGACTATCACAACCTGTGGAGATTCCTGATTAGGAATGTAAGTTCTTGTAATGGATTTTGTGATAGGATCAACAAGAATCAAGTCGAACTATAACGTCAATTGAGTTATAATTGATGGATTAAATTAGTCTACTCATATTTTATTATTAGCGACAGACCTTCAATCGAAGAGTTACGAAAGAGATAGTTGGGTGACATGAAGTTCCAGTCACCATCGTGTCAGATAAGAACCAATGATTAAACTCCAGATTCGGGAGGAGTTGTCCAAACGTGTTTGGCGACGAGATTTAGTGCGAACACTACTTAGGATCCGCAGACCGACGGACCGACCGAAAGAAACATTTCAAACAACCGAAGTTACGGTAAGTGTTGTACTGCCGATTTCAAGAGTAGTCGGATGTTGATAGAATATGGGTGTATAAGAGCACAACAAGAATTGGCTTATATAAAACGCCCGGTAGATATCACAGACCGGAATGAGTAAGTGTTGTAATGAAACCAGAGGGTTGAAGAGTCAACCTGGGAACTGGAGATTACTATATTGGAGAAGTAACCTCAGCTATTTTCTTAGATTCCGGCACGAAATCCTTTTAAGAAGGGGAGACTGTAATAACCCCAAATTTTGGACTTAGTTAAAATTTTCTGATGAATAGTAAATGTTGATGAATAGTAAATTTGCTGATGAAATTATTTTCAAACCACACTATATGGAAGACATGGAATGAATGTTTCGAAGTTATATTAGTGATGTATAAGGAGAATAAGTGGATGTAAACGCGATCAGAATCAGGAGATTCCAACTTTAAATTTTGTTCACTATTCATCGGGCAGTTGAGGATTTATTAATTTGTCGTTATGAGAATTAAGAGAGCGAGAAGATCCATGATCAAATATTAAGCCAAGGCAATAAAAGATCAAGAGGATATCTCTTAGCATTAGTGCAATGAAACGTTTTCGGAATCGCTCAAACTTATAACAAGATTTAGCAACGAAGCAAAAGCATGACGAATTATGGATTAAACCCTAACCAAAGGAGAAGTATCATATAAGATCGTATGTGAGCTCGTTGGAATTTGAGAATAAGTAATTCTGGAATTAAAATGATTTAAGCGATCAAAAATGATCCCAAATGGATAGTAAAAATTTCCGGACACCAAACGATTTGAAATTTCAGAGAGAGCTTTGTGGAGTTAAATGATGACTAAGTTTGCAATCGGAATTTGAAAACGAGATCAAGAACTCGAGAAAGTAGAATAAAAACGAGTGCACGGAAGATGTGGTACTTAACGAGCCACGTGAGAGCATTGTTGGCTTGTTGTGAGCCACACAACCTTTCCACCACAAGATTCAAACACATCACCACCTTGTTACCATTTTCTCCAAGGATTCACCCAATGGTTGACATGTGGCAAGGGTGACTAAACTCTTCCTAAACCACACAAATGAGAAGCATGCAAATCAGATTTTATTTGACAAAACAAGAAAGGAAAAGAAAAGCAAAACATGTATTCTCTCCATTTCTCCAAATTTCTGCTCAGCTTGCACAAAGAAGAAAGAAAAATTCATAACTCCAAATATACTCGTCCTAAAATCGCCAAATTTGGACCATATCTCCCTCAATGTATACCCAAGATACGTTCAAATTTTCAGGGACATCCAAGATGTATAGCATGGTCAAATACGGGATCAAAGTTGAGACATGAATAGTGAATTCGAAAATGCTAACTTGTGTTCTTGAAGATTAAAGCTTATTAATGTTGTATAAGGATCAAGAAAGGGTATACAAGCTATTTATAGTCTTTACCAAGCACAAAGGAAGGTATAAACATCTCAAGCCTTTAGTTATAATTCGATTATTATGATTAGTTTGATGATAGTTTATGTTAGTATGAATAAGATGATGAATCTTGGTTTTGATGAATGATTAAGTGGTTGTTTTGATGAATGATCTTGTAGATGTTGGTTTTGACTTGTTGGTGAAAGATCATGGGTTAGTTTAGATGATGAATGACAAGTATTGATGGTTGATTTTTGTTAATGAATTGATTGGAGTGTTTTAAACACGGGAATCACGATTAAGCGTCGTTACCATGTCAGATTTTCCTTAGAAAGTTTAGACAGAGACCACGGCTACCTTCTAGGCATAACAAAAATTCTTTCTGACCATGATCATGTAGGCTCTGATTTTTAGTTTATTTTGGCGAAAGAATCGTATCCTTTCGATTTACGGTTTAGGAGAAACACCCGTTTTAGTGAAAGCGGTTTCAGATAACTAAGTAGTTCATTATCTGAACTTTGAGATTATGATCAAGCCCCTTAAAAATGGATTTGGGTCATGATATTAATGTGGATACTATTATGGACAGTTAGAAAGGGAATCGAGAAGGTTTCGTGTTAAAAAGATGATTTTTCGATTTTATAAAAAATGCGAGAATCAAAGTTGCGCAACTGAAATACCCTTAAGGGGATAGTTTAAACCGTGAGTTTAGTAATGGTAAAGTACTTGGGATTTGTGAATGGATTATTACCCAAACTTTTGACTTAAGAGTTTACGGAATGTCATGAGGTTATAAGTGACCAAGAGCAAGACATTTGATGTTCGTTAATAGAACGTTAGTGCTTATGTTAAATACACTTTAATTGATTAAGCCAGGGGACTAATCGAGTATTTCCTTGTTTATAGATTTTCCGGAAAGTTCTCGAACTCATAACAACCAAGGACCCGAGGCAAGTTTTCTCATTTCATGCTATGTTTTCCATTACTTATACTGATGATGCATATGATATGATATCATGCATGCTTTCAAACCTTACATCGTATATAGATGGGATGGTATTAAAAATGTTGAGATGTAGTATATGCATATGATAGATGCATTTCAGTTTTCAAACCCTACATCATATATGTAATATCCGTGAATTTTATTATTTGATTAAATGATATATTTAATCTAAAATATTTATGTTGGAATATTGGAATATTATTATATGATATTTAGTGTGTGATTATGTGCTAAATGGTGAGTCGGAAGCCCCTTTCAAAAATTTCGTCATTTGGAATTTTCTTCAAATTTGAGCCGTTTTGATAATTCAAGAGCCCCGTTGAAATTTCGTACATTCATTTTTAATTCTTCGTCTTTCGTATTCGAATCGTTATCGAAAGGGTTATGGGATTCTATTTAACCCTACCTATTTGATTCTGCAAATTAATTTCAATTTTTGATCCGAAAAAGGAAAAATCGTTCCGAACCCTAATTGCTTAAGGGGACGGATTTATCGTTCTATATCAATATTGAAGTTGTTATAGCCCTAGTATTCTTGAGCATTAGTTATATAATGATATATATCAATTTGGATAATCATCAACCTTTTTAACCCCTTATTTTTAGTAAAACGTGTTTTTGACCTAATTAGGGTTTTTAAACGATCTAACGAATCAATATCGATCCAAAAATGTTATTTGGGGTATTATTTTTCCAGAAATATAAAAAGACCAATCAGACTTCATAACCCTAGCAATTCTTCAGAAATTACTCAAAAATATTCAAAATTCCCAAAAATTATTTTGTGTTCTTGATCTTCAATCAATTCGTTCTAAGGGTTATTGAAGTCCAAATTTGAAGTTCTTATACTCAATTCAAAGCCCCAAAAATCTAGTTTCAGAATCTTCCAACCTCATCATCATCTGGTAAGTATTCGATTTTATATTGATTTTACAAGTTTCGAATTAAAATTAGGGTTCTTAATTAATTTGGGGATTTTCATTCTGTTGATTCTCCGTTCAATTGGTTGCTTCTAACATGTTCCTAGGGTTCTAATTAGCAAGAATCCATGCTTTAATTTCATGTTTAAGTTCAATTTAGTCGGGTTTGATTTTCGGGTTTTGACCCGATTTCTTCTTTCGATTCGTACGTTCTTGATATTGATCTGACATTGTTTTTGATAAAGGGCTTTGATTGTATGAGTTATAAGCTTTATTTTGGTATATTAATCTTTGAGTTTCATGTAGGATTTAAGTAGATCGGGTTTCCGGCCGAGGTCGTCGCCGGCGAGTTCTTTGAATGAATTCTGGGCACGATTCCGGCATGGGACAGATGTGTGTGTATGTGGGTTGTGTTTGTCTTGCAAAAGCGAACAAAAGCCCTATGGTTTGGTTTTGTTTTGATCGGAAACGGCGAAGTCCGGCCACCGGACGCCGGCCGGATTCTGGAAAACCCAGATTCCGGCGGGTTGTTCTTGGTGACCCGGATTCGTTCTTCCCGACCCGTTTACCCCGATTTTTCGACCCGGTTTCAATCTTCAAAACCCTAATTCATTTTCAGAAAACTGTTTTTGAATTTTATTTTTAAATTTAATTCGAAAATAGTTTAAAAACTTTAAAAATTCATATTTTTATTTTAAAAATATATTTTAATATCAGAAAAATTCTGATAAATTATATTTATTATTTTAAATCCGAAAATTGATTAAACTTAATTATTTTAATTATTTTTAATTAATAATTAATTTATTAATTAATTGGTTAATTCTTTTAATCAATTAATTCTTAAAATTTAATTATTAATTAGATTTAATTAATTAAAAATTCAGTTTAATTATTTTCAAGCCTATTTATTTATTTAAAAATAGTTTGAGCATTTAAAGAGTGTCAATTAATTTTATTAATTGATTTATTTTCATTTAAATGTTTATATTGGATTTAAAAATCCGATTTTTGATTTAAAAATTAGTAATGACTTATTAAAAATTCAAATGAGTTTCAGACGATGTTTTAAAAATATTTATAAGTGCAATATGGTTCATATTAATTGTGTGTTGTGTTTTATAGTCTGTATATGCCCGTGCTAGGGCAAATATCTGAGTTTTAAATATCGTAAATTATACCGGGCGTCCGATACGTACCCGGTTACTTGTTTAAATGTGATTATTGATTGAATAAGTGTCGAGAGTAGAACGAGAATAGTTAGACTTATTGTAATGAGTTGTTTAATTATAGAATCGAGTTCCCGGAGCAAGGGAAAGGGGAAAGTAGAGTGAGCAGAGTCGATCCGACAGCAGCTTAGACCAGGCAAGTATCTGTGCCTTTACTTGTGATAAAAATTATTATTGTCTTGATTACTTGAATACCGTTATCCCCAGAACAATTCAAATTATCCATCTTTTAACCGCATTTGGACAACTGATTCCATTTCCTTAGAAATTCTTGATTCTTTGATTTGATCTGCATCGGAAACCCTTATTTCCAATTTACTTGATTATTGTTTACCACCTATTGTTGCTATTTATCATCATTTGATTATCATTGACAACCTTTGATTATTTGACTTCCATCTTGACTACCAATTACGGTTATTGATTAACGATTACCAATATTGATTCCCTTATTGAATGAGTACACTGTACCATTGAAATTACTCCATGATTATTTCTCGACCTTCACTTGATACTGAACAGTTGAAACTCTTTTGCAATTACTATACATTCAGTTTATCTTATTGAGCATGTTATTGTTTATACCCTATTATAGAATTGGCATGTGTTTTTAAAAATGGACCAGTAATTGGTCGGAATAACTTAAGGCCCAGATTGGCCTGGGATCCAGTAGAGGACTATGACATGAGCTAGTCCGGGGTTGATGCGTGGCTGGCCAGCAGCACAACCTTTGATTTGAATAAAATGTATAAGCCAAATTCTAATTCTTTACTTCAATCATTATTGATACAAAGCATGTGTTAGCTAAATATTGTTGATTCTGATATCTTAAATTCATATCCTTACAACTGTGATAGAAATGATTCGTTGATGTTTGCTGAGCAATTTTGGCTCACTCTTGCTTGTTGTTTTCTAACCCTATTCCAGTGAAGCGAGAGTATGAGTTGGCATAGCGTGACCGATAGTTCACCAGCAGTCAGGAGAGCCCCTCGTGTAAGACCCCAGATTTTGGGTAGAATTAAAACTTTTATTATATGTTGATGTAAATATGGATAGTGGCAATGACTTTGAGAATCAAGTTATGAAATGAATATGAATTTCGGTTTTCAAACATTTTGAGAATAGTAAGAATGGACTGAACATATAGATACGAATAATCTCTCTGGAAAATAAGAATACAATATTCCAAGGAAGAAAAGTATTTTTATGTCATCCAAATCGATATCTGGTATGCATCCGACAACTCCGTAAACAAGATAGCGTGTGCCCGAGAAAGCACTAGAACATTTCTAAGTGCAAGAAGTAAAGAGAAATAAACCAGGAATATTGGAACGGATATTGATCCAAAGGATTATAGAAAAACCACTGATGAATAGTAACTTTTGATGAATAGTAAATTTTTGTCGTTTAAAAAGTTTTTCAGACCACCCTATATACGGAACGATATAATGAACTTTCAAAGCTGTATTAGTGATCTACGATGAAAATAAAAGAATGCAGAAGCTGTCAGAATCAGAAAAATAGCATTTTTCGTTTTCTCCGAAATTTCACCAAAAACGGACTAAATAATTATTATTTGAGGATATTTAAGGATTTAAATTATTAATTATATGGATATGGATTTGATAAATGAATTAGAAGTATCGAGAACGATTTCGGTAAAATACCTCGATAGAACCCTCGAGAAACCTTGCGAGCGTTCTACGAAATTAAACGAACCAGTAAAACTACTTTATCTGGGCCAGTGCATGTGTGACATGTGTCGGAAGGAGAAGCAACCAAGGGTGATGACTCACCACTTTTGACATAAAAATCAGCATTTCTAATTGATTAACCAAGATAAAGAAAAGAAAAAGAGAAGAGGAAGAACACCCCCATTTTCGGCTCAGCTGGGACAAGGAAGAGAGAAAAATTCATATCTCCATTTCTATCCATCCTAAAATCACCAAATGTTAGCCATAGCTTCTCCACTCCATGTATAACACTCGTTCAAAATTTCATGGCAATCCAAGGTGTTTAGCCCAGTCATATATCCTCCCCAAGTTGAAGAATCCAAACTGCCATGATCTTGGCAGTTTCTGCACCGATTTTCAAATAGCCATAACTCCCTCGTTTCTCAATGGAATCATGTGTTCTTTATCTTGTTGGAAAGGTATTGAGATGCTCTACAACTTCTATTCAGGAGCCTAGTCCAGAAAAGCATGGTAAGGCCCTCGTGTTTCCAGTTCTTTCAAGAGGTGAATAGTAACTCCGAAATTACTAACTTGTTTTCTTGCTTTGTTCTTAAGGTTTAAGCATTATAAGGACTTGTTAAAGCTTGTTAAGTGATTATAAACCCTTGGTAGTGTTGATAGAGCTTCCAAGAAGGTAAAGCCCTAACCCACCCTTTGAGTTATTATGAGTTTTTGATGTGGTTTTGATGTTACATAAAGATTAGTGCTTAATAAGAACATCCTTAGATATTTGGATTTGTTTTGGTGTGTAAAATGATGGGTGATTGATTTTAGTCTCACCACTGGACTTAGAGATGTAAAATGGATGTTTGTTGAGATTGATGAAGTATGGGTTGCCTTGGTTGGTTATTTGGAGTGATCGTAAAATGGAAACGTTTGATTTATAGCCGTCGTAATGGCGAAATTTCTTTAACCTTACGAACCGAGCTTAACAGTTGATATAACCTTCTGACCTTACTTATTAACTGACCTATACTTGTATATCTTGAGTCATAGATCATTTTGGCGAAAGAATCGTAGCATTCAGACTTACGGTTTAGGCGTTATGATAAAAATCGTAAAAGCAGTTCGTAAACGTAAGTGTGAGTTCGTAACTTCAATGGAACCCCCTTATAATGAGATATTCGGTTAAGAATCTTGGTAATTAAATACTAGAGGTCATAATGAAGATATGAGAGAAGACCTCATATCAAAAAGATTATTTTTCGATTTTATAAAAATGTTCGAATCAAGGTTAAGTGCGAAGAAACCCCTTAGAGGAGCACTTGGTTCTAACCTTCAAAACCACTTGGTATAACCGGCAAACGAGATTCGATTCCTAAGGTGAACCTTCGACTTAAATATTTATTGAATAACGTGGACTTAGTATGAGCCTAAAGTGAGTTATTAATGCCTTAGTTGTGTTTCGCTTACGTGTTTAAGCGTTGGATTATAGTGGATTATCCAAGGGATTAATCGTATGTTTTCGTTTGACTTTGTCTAGATTGTCCGGCATCGTCGCGAACCCCTATCACTTCTCGAGCATCAGGCAAGTTTACTAAACCTTACTCTATTATTCAGAGTATGTATATTTTCCTATGTTCAATACTTGTGTATTCCCAATTTATATACCAAATCTTTGTTGCAAGTATTGTGGCAAGTTTTCTAAATCTATACTTTGAAGTATTGATTATATATTACTGTTGTTGCCATGTGTGGAGTTATACAGTTGTGCGATACATGTTATATATTGTATAAAATAGAGTTTGATTTGGGTTTATATATGAGCTTTGAGATAAAGTAGTTATAAACCGGTATACCTTGTAGCTCTAGAGATAAGAGCATACTTCTTGTTTTCGACTCTAGACCGGGAGTCAGTATTTGAGATATGGAGATAGCCGTGGAAACCCGGAGGGATTCCAGCGGCAGTGTACTAATTATTCTGAGGATTGCTATTATTAAACATTAATTATATTTCTAGAAAGTATTAATTACCTGGAAATGATTTGAGGAATGTTATTTGAATATTACTTCATTCGAAGGTTATTACTTGGAAATGATTTGAGTATGGGCTTCTAAGCTAGATATGGGATATCAGCTATAAGCCAGGATTTTATGTTGCCCTAGGATAAGGGCGTGTGATTTTCTTGAAAAATCAGAAGTAATTATATTTCGGTATATGTTAAAGGTTATTTTCCGATAAAGATATCGGGTAACTGTTATTCGAGGGTTAATTATTTTATTTAAGGAATATTATTTATATACATTTGAGGATTATCGACTTACAGAATATTGTTTATATTCATTCGAGATTTATTTAATTAATGAATATTACTTTTGAATATTCATTTGAAATTTAATTATTTAAAGGATATTATTTTCGAATATTCATTGGAGGTTCACTTATTGAGAAATATTATTTTTAATATTCATTTGAGGATTATTTATTAATGAATATTATTTTTGAATATTCATTTGAGGATTATTTATTAATGAATATTATTTTTGAATATTCATTTGAGGATTATTTATTAATGAATATTTTTTTTTATATATTCATTTGAGGATTATTTATTAATGAATATTATTTTTGAATATTCATTTGAGGATTATTTATTAATGAATATTATTTTTGAATATTCATTTGAGGATTATTTATTAATGAATATTATTTTTGAATATTCATTTGAGGATTATTTATTAATGAATATTATTTTTGAATATTCATTTGAGGATTATTTATTAATGAATATTATTTCTAAATATTCATTCGAGGTTTGTTTATTTGATGAATATTATTTTCGAATATTCATTTGAAGGTTTACTTGTTTAATAAATGTTATTAATTGTTTTCCAATCAAAAAGAGGTTCCCAAAATAATGTTTTTTTTCCGTTTAAATCTGTCTTTTAAAGAGGATTTAAATGCTCGCTCAACTATCAAAAATATGGGAAACCTGATTTAAGTGACTACTACTCTTTTTAAACTCTCAATTCAAAAACTGTCAAGGGACATATATTTTCTTGGAGCAATTTAATTGCTGCCAGTCTAATGTTGTGTTACCACCTCAATAATCGAGGGGTAAATTCATGGAACAAGTCGATATCCATTAACAAGCATAGCTTGGGAAATATTGGAGAATCTTCCTTTCTAACCTAGATATAACTACTTAGTGGAGTCGTATCAACAAGTGTTACACTTGGGGAAAGGAGGACGATCTTTACGTTTCAGAGTCATGGATTTCATCTGAACTAGGAGTGGTGTAAGTGGTCAAGTTGCGTGGGCCCATCCAACTTTTATATTGCCCCAAATGGGCCGGGAGGTCATAGTAAGGCGGTAGACAATGTCAGGCCGTCGTGATACTTCCATCTACATGTAGAAAACTATTTGAGCGGTGCGACCTGCTACTGATCATAGTAAGGTTAGGCACAGCGGACGCGGTAGCAACTCCAGTATTAGTTCATCATCCAATTTGGATATTTCCTGCAACATGTATTGGGGTGAAGAACCAATCATGTTGGCAGGGGGTCGAGAAGTGTTTGGAATTGAAGTGACAATAAATCCATGCAACTTCATCTTTTATTTTATGAGTTATGACTCTGTGGATACCTTACATAACATGAGTTATGGTAAGGGAGTTGTTTATACTGAATCACCTTATAACTTCATCTTTTAAGTTATGTGTTGATATTCTGCTTACATAGCAGATATTTTTGGAAAGGTTATATTGGTTTACTTTGAAACCTCATCTTTTATATTATACTAGAACTTTGTTCATAATATAGCAAGAGTCTGCAGAAATATTATGAAAATGATATTTGAAGTACAATAATAGTACTGTTTTTGGGAATACATTCCGATAAGGATATAATTTCAGTATCGAGATATTTTGACAAATTATTGTCTTATACCCGCTTTATTCTGGGTTGAGTTAAAGGCAGAATTATGCCACACTTTCATTACCTTGCTGAGCTATCGCTCACTCTTGCTATTGTTTTATATATATTATATAGCAGCGAAGCAGGATGCCAATGGGTCGGCACATACCTCGCAAGGCGTTTCCGTAAACAGTTTCTAGCAGTGATCTCGAGAGTAGTACGAACCAATCGAATCAGGCTACAGCTTTTGGTATTCAACTTATGTATAAATATGAATGGTATGAGAGGATTGTGAGCATCAGAAGGCTAAGTTGGTAATGTAGCATTACTTAGAAATTGTATCAGTGACAGATTCAAAAGACACTTGGGTATTGTAATAATAATTATTTATTCCGCAGTTGTTGTATTGTGTCGTTTCTGAGACTCTAACCTGTGTGTCTGTGTGTGAGACTTATATTGTGGGGTCATGAGCAGGTGAATTATGAATGGTGTGAGTAATACAGGTAAGGCAAGGAGTACATGGATTGTGACAACCCTAAATCCCTGACCCCGGATTTGGGGCTGTTACAGAAATGGTATCAGAGCGTTAGGTTACAGTCCTCAGAAACGATAGGAGACCGAGTCTTACAATACCCGTAATAATGATAAGAGCATCTGGAGCTCAAATTGAGTTCGTAGTCGGGTTAGAGAACATGACCCTGACCGTTTAAGATGAAGCCCGAGAGGGGACTTCTTCTGGGAAACCGTACTTAGGACTTCATGGTTAGTCACCTCGAATCGTATAAGTTATAGATGGATGGGACTCTGAGATGCCAGATCCCGAGGCCTTCGAGTAGGCATTTGATGATGCGCTTCTTGAAATGGACGGAGACCCGATAAAGAAAGATCCATAGGAGGATCTAGAGGAAGACCCCATAGTGGGTCAAGGAAAGAATCTTGTAAAGGACGTGTTAATTGATAAAGATGTAGTATGTTACTTGAGGTCGTACAATAGGACCGGACGAACCTTCAAGGGATAAATAAGTGACGAGACGAGAGTTTAAGGATCGTTCATGATTCATCAAGAGATATGACAAAGAAAATGGAGTAGAGTCTCCAAAGCAGAAGAGGTAGAGGCAGTATAGCCAGTATCAGTGGATTGATTCGACTTGAACGGAACCTGTTACTCGTAGTCGGTTATAGTTGCCCCTAAGGAGGCGGCATACGTAAGAACCAAGACGTTCAGATTTTCACGAACGATTAAGGGTACTTAGTTGCCTAAGAATAGTGAAAGGAATTGTTTTGGCTATGAGGTTTCAATCCCCCCACGACCAACGATTCCACTGGAAATAGTTTCTATTACATCATTGAGGGATTTTATTATCTCAAGAAGGAATATTGGGTATAAGGATGATTGAAATAGAGACCGAATTTAAGCCTGTAGTTTCTAACGATCTTCCGGAGTACCGCCCAGTTGACATATGGAATTCGTCGTTGCTATGGGCGACAACGGAATCGAAGTTTTCTTATAGAACAGAACGCTTACTTGAGGTGTTTGCGCCTAGTCGAATAGAATTCCCTGCGATTGCAAATGTTGATGGTTGAATTCTTAGCGACTATTATAAGTCGGCAATGACGTAAGTATCGAGCACCATAGGGTGTGCCTGAAGAAGAAAAGCTTTAGAATGGAACAATTATCCATTAGAGGAGCCGACATAAAAGGCACCCGTAGAGACCTTGGTAATACCCTCCCCATTTGCAAATTATGTGGGGTACCTCCCCAATCTATGATCTATCTTGACCTCTCCCCAGGAAAGAATTCTGATAAAGGGTATATTCCCTCTTCGAAGTTATTTTATAACACTTGTGCTAAACCATATTCAGTTTCACTTGTGCCAGAGGCTGTCACAATGCCTACTTTCAGGTTTTCGAAGCCCTGCCAAATGATGTTATTTAAGCTTTCACTTTTCTTCAAATAATGAATGACCCTATGGTGATACATCACCACTTGTTTGTTAAGCACCAGTATTTTTTTGGTTATTCTTTTCTTTGGAAACCGCACCTTTGGAATCTGTTCAATTTTAATCCAAGGTGTTCCTTTAAGAAATATTGTCGAAAGACGATAATCATCAGATTGATATCGAATTGCTTTCATACTTTTCAACTTCCACTGAGATGAACAACCCTATACTTATAGGGGCTACAAGGACTATCTGTCTGTGTGATAGAAGTCTGATGGGACGCCATCACTTGTAAGTTGTGAAATACAAGAAGGCTAATTACCTTTAGTAATGTCTCAATCAAGGCACACAACGTTGAGTTCTTATGATCATGTTGATCTCTCGGTAAATTCTTTTACCTCCAATAAGGTTACCTTAAAACTCATAACTTTATGATCACTAGTGTGTGACATTTTCCTTGATATGGGAGCTGTCTTTTCAAGGCCCCATGATTTTGTTATCCTCATTGAATTCTAAGGGGAGGCCAACCAGGTCAAATAAGTCAAAATTCGCTGATAGGAATTAGATTCGCAACGAAATCGCCTATGTCAGGAGCGAATCCCTAAGACGAATAGAATGTTAGTGACATATCAATGAAATTGGTTTATTCTCCCAAGGATATTATGATAATGGAAGGCGTGTCAATCGATATATGTGAAAGAAATAGCGATGTGCCGTGAACTCCAATGACAATGGTGTTAGATAAATGCCCTATAGTGGAATTGAGATTTTGGAGGAGTTGTTACGAATGGACACTACCTCTGGGTTAGCAAGATAAGTACTGACGATGGAGTCAAAGGGAGCTGGTATTGTGACTTGGGAGAGGTGCAGCAGGAATAATTTCCGGAAATATATGGAGACCCGGATGAAAAAGAAAGTTAAAGAGTTAAAACAAGAAACCATGACTGTGACCGAGTATGAGGCCAAGTTTTCCGAATTATTGAGGTTTGTTTCGGAGTTTGTGAACACAGAAAAAAAAAAAAAAAAAGCCAATAGGTTTCAACCAGGGCTACCTCCAACAAGCAGCCCACTGTCAGGACCTTTAAATAATAGGTACCCTTGTAAATGATTGTTTGATCAACGGAAGAACGTTGTGTATTTCCAAATTTATTTAAGAACTGGGTATCACCAGTTGGAAGTTAAATCCGAGGATATACCCAAGACTGCGATTCGTACCAGGAATAGACACTTCGAGTTTTCAGCGAAGTTATTTTGGGTTGACTAATGCACCCACAAATTTTATGGAATGTAATGAATTGGCTTTGAGTTACCCATGATAGTAGATAGCATGAGATGGAGAAATGGCTAGAATTGACCTAGGATTATGACTGTGGGATACACTACCATCCGGGGAAGGCCAATGTGGTGGCCGATACCCTTACTTTAAGATGAGACAGAGATGGATTCCGAATGATCGGGAATTAAAAGATGAGATTTTACACAAAACCCAAGTTAGTCCAACAAACTAGAAAGACAAAAGATTTCACCAACAAGCGGCTAGTGACAACCAAGACAGACAGAGAAAGTATGCGGACTAAGCCCGCGAGTATAGAGATAGTACTGATACTGATAAGCTAAATGGCAAGTTGATGAATGGCAAGCAAGTTTATGCTGGTGTATTTCTGTGCAAACAAGATAGAGAATATGAGGTTAGAAATTCGTGATGCTAAAGGTATCTCCAGGGAAAGAATTAATGAGATTTGAAAAGAAAGGGAAGTGAGCCCGAGATTCATTGGGCCATCTGAGATTTAAGACGCGCCAGGAAGGTGGCCTACGAGCCAGCCTTACCCCCCCAAACTAGTAGAATGGTCATAACGGGGTTCATGTGTCAATGCTACGTTAGTATACTATAGATGCCCGGCATATGTAGAGTACGAGCACGTAGACATACAACCAGACTTGACCTATGTGGAGCAACCAATGGAAATTATAGATCGAAAGGAACAAGTACTCAAAAACAAGGTCATCAAACTAGTCAGAGTGGTATGGAGGAATCATAATGTGGAAGAATCAACTTGGGAGCTAGAGAGAGAGATGCTAGAAAGATATCCCCATGTGTTTTCAGAGTGATTCCGGGACGGAATCCTTTTAAGGAGGGGAGACTGTAAGACCCCAGATTTTGGGTAGAATTAAAACTTTTATTATATGTTGATGTAAATATGGATAGTGGCAATGACTTTGAGAATCAAGTTATGAAATGAATATGAATTTCGGTTTTCAAACATTTTGAGAATAGTAAGAATGGACTGAACATATAGATACGAATAATCTCTCTGGAAAATAAGAATACAATATTCCAAGGAAGAAAAGTATTTTTATGTCATCCAAATCGATATCTGGTATGCATCCGACAACTCCGTAAACAAGATAGCGTGTGCCCGAGAAAGCACTAGAACATTTCTAAGTGCAAGAAGTAAAGAGAAATAAACCAGGAATATTGGAACGGATATTGATCCAAAGGATTATAGAAAAACCACTGATGAATAGTAACTTTTGATGAATAGTAAATTTTTGTCGTTTAAAAAGTTTTTCAGACCACCCTATATACGGAACGATATAATGAACTTTCAAAGCTGTATTAGTGATCTACGATGAAAATAAAAGAATGCAGAAGCTGTCAGAATCAGAAAAATAGCATTTTTCGTTTTCTCCGAAATTTCACCAAAAACGGACTAAATAATTATTATTTGAGGATATTTAAGGATTTAAATTATTAATTATATGGATATGGATTTGATAAATGAATTAGAAGTATCGAGAACGATTTCGGTAAAATACCTCGATAGAACCCTCGAGAAACCTTGCGAGCGTTCTACGAAATTAAACGAACCAGTAAAACTACTTTATCTGGGCCAGTGCATGTGTGACATGTGTCGGAAGGAGAAGCAACCAAGGGTGATGACTCACCACTTTTGACATAAAAATCAGCATTTCTAATTGATTAACCAAGATAAAGAAAAGAAAAAGAGAAGAGGAAGAACACCCCCATTTTCGGCTCAGCTGGGACAAGGAAGAGAGAAAAATTCATATCTCCATTTCTATCCATCCTAAAATCACCAAATGTTAGCCATAGCTTCTCCACTCCATGTATAACACTCGTTCAAAATTTCATGGCAATCCAAGGTGTTTAGCCCAGTCATATATCCTCCCCAAGTTGAAGAATCCAAACTGCCATGATCTTGGCAGTTTCTGCACCGATTTTCAAATAGCCATAACTCCCTCGTTTCTCAATGGAATCATGTGTTCTTTATCTTGTTGGAAAGGTATTGAGATGCTCTACAACTTCTATTCAGGAGCCTAGTCCAGAAAAGCATGGTAAGGCCCTCGTGTGTCCAGTTCTTTCAAGAGGTGAATAGTAACTCCGAAATTACTAACTTGTTTTCTTGCTTTGTTCTTAAGGTTTAAGCATTATAAGGACTTGTTAAAGCTTGTTAAGTGATTATAAACCCTTGGTAGTGTTGATAGAGCTTCCAAGAAGGTAAAGCCCTAACCCACCCTTTGAGTTATTATGAGTTTTTGATGTGGTTTTGATGTTACATAAAGATTAGTGCTTAATAAGAACATCCTTAGATATTTGGATTTGTTTTGGTGTGTAAAATGATGGGTGATTGATTTTAGTCTCACCACTGGACTTAGAGATGTAAAATGGATGTTTGTTGAGATTGATGAAGTATGGGTTGCCTTGGTTGGTTATTTGGAGTGATCGTAAAATGGAAACGTTTGATTTATAGCCGTCGTAATGGCGAAATTTCTTTAACCTTACGAACCGAGCTTAACAGTTGATATAACCTTCTGACCTTACTTATTAACTGACCTATACTTGTATATCTTGAGTCATAGATCATTTTGGCGAAAGAATCGTAGCATTCCGACTTACAGTTTAGGCGTTATGATAAAAATCGTAAAAGCAGTTCGTAAACGTAAGTGTGAGTTCGTAACTTCAATGGAACCCCCTTATAATGAGATATTCGGTTAAGAATCTTGGTAATTAAATACTAGAGGTCATAATGAAGATATGAGAGAAGACCTCATATCAAAAAGATTATTTTTCGATTTTATAAAAATGTTCGAATCAAGGTTAAGTGCGAAGAAACCCCTTAGAGGAGCACTTGGTTCTAACCTTCAAAACCACTTGGTATAACCGGCAAACGAGATTCGATTCCTAAGGTGAACCTTCGACTTAAATATTTATTGAATAACGTGGACTTAGTATGAGCCTAAAGTGAGTTATTAATGCCTTAGTTGTGTTTCGCTTACGTGTTTAAGCGTTGGATTATAGTGGATTATCCAAGGGATTAATCGTATGTTTTCGTTTGACTTTGTCTAGATTGTCCGGCATCGTCGCGAACCCCTATCACTTCTCGAGCATCAGGCAAGTTTACTAAACCTTACTCTATTATTCAGAGTATGTATATTTTCCTATGTTCAATACTTGTGTATTCCCAATTTATATACCAAATCTTTGTTGCAAGTATTGTGGCAAGTTTTCTAAATCTATACTTTGAAGTATTGATTATATATTACTGTTGTTGCCATGTGTGGAGTTATACAGTTGTGCGATACATGTTATATATTGTATAAAATAGAGTTTGATTTGGGTTTATATATGAGCTTTGAGATAAAGTAGTTATAAACCGGTATACCTTGTAGCTCTAGAGATAAGAGCATACTTCTTGTTTTCGACTCTAGACCGGGAGTCAGTATTTGAGATATGGAGATAGCCGTGGAAACCCGGAGGGATTCCAGCGGCAGTGTACTAATTATTCTGAGGATTGCTATTATTAAACATTAATTATATTTCTAGAAAGTATTAATTACCTGGAAATGATTTGAGGAATGTTATTTGAATATTACTTCATTCGAAGGTTATTACTTGGAAATGATTTGAGTATGGGCTTCTAAGCTAGATATGGGATATCAGCTATAAGCCAGGATTTTATGTTGCCCTAGGATAAGGGCGTGTGATTTTCTTGAAAAATCAGAAGTAATTATATTTCGGTATATGTTAAAGGTTATTTTCCGATAAAGATATCGGGTAACTGTTATTCGAGGGTTAATTATTTTATTTAAGGAATATTATTTATATACATTTGAGGATTATCGACTTACAGAATATTGTTTATATTCATTCGAGATTTATTTAATTAATGAATATTACTTTTGAATATTCATTTGAAATTTAATTATTTAAAGGATATTATTTTCGAATATTCATTGGAGGTTCACTTATTGAGAAATATTATTTTTAATATTCATTTGAGGATTATTTATTAATGAATATTATTTTTGAATATTCATTTGAGGATTATTTATTAATGAATATTATTTTTGAATATTCATTTGAGGATTATTTATTAATGAATATTTTTTTTTATATATTCATTTGAGGATTATTTATTAATGAATATTATTTTTGAATATTCATTTGAGGATTATTTATTAATGAATATTATTTTTGAATATTCATTTGAGGATTATTTATTAATGAATATTATTTTTGAATATTCATTTGAGGATTATTTATTAATGAATATTATCTTTGAATATTCATTTGAGGATTATTTATTAATGAATATTATTTCTAAATATTCATTCGAGGTTTGTTTATTTGATGAATATTATTTTTGAATATTCATTTGAAGGTTTACTTGTTTAATAAATGTTATTAATTGTTTTCCAATCAAAAAGAGGTTCCCAAAATAATGTTTTTTTTCCGTTTAAATCTGTCTTTTAAAGAGGATTTAAATGCTCGCTCAACTATCAAAAATATGGGAAACCTGATTTAAGTGACTACTACTCTTTTTAAACTCTCAATTCAAAAACTGTCAAGGGACATATATTTTCTTGGAGCAATTTAATTGCTGCCAGTCTAATGTTGTGTTACCACCTCAATAATCGAGGGGTAAATTCATGGAACAAGTCGATATCCATTAACAAGCATAGCTTGGGAAATATTGGAGAATCTTCCTTTCCAACCTAGATATAACTACTTAGTGGAGTCGTATCAACAAGTGTTACACTTGGGGAAAGGAGGACGATCTTTACGTTTCAGAGTCATGGATTTCATCTGAACTAGGAGTGGTGTAAGTGGTCAAGTTGCGTGGGCCCATCCAACTTTTATATTGCCCCAAATGGGCCGGGAGGTCATAGTAAGGCGGTAGACAATGTCAGGCCGTCGTGATACTTCCATCTACATGTAGAAAACTATTTGAGCGGTGCGACCTGCTACTGATCATAGTAAGGTTAGGCACAGCGGACGCGGTAGCAACTCCAGTATTAGTTCATCATCCAATTTGGATATTTCCTGCAACATGTATTGGGGTGAAGAACCAATCATGTTGGCAGGGGGTCGAGAAGTGTTTGGAATTGAAGTGACAATAAATCCATGCAACTTCATCTTTTATTTTATGAGTTATGACTCTGTGGATACCTTACATAACATGAGTTATGGTAAGGGAGTTGTTTATACTGAATCACCTTATAACTTCATCTTTTAAGTTATGTGTTGATATTCTGCTTACATAGCAGATATTTTTGGAAAGGTTATATTGGTTTACTTTGAAACCTCATCTTTTATATTATACTAGAACTTTGTTCATAATATAGCAAGAGTCTGCAGAAATATTATGAAAATGATATTTGAAGTACAATAATAGTACTGTTTTTGGGAATACATTCCGATAAGGATATAATTTCAGTATCGAGATATTTTGACAAATTATTGTCTTATACCCGCTTTATTCTGGGTTGAGTTAAAGGCAGAATTATGCCACACTTTCATTACCTTGCTGAGCTATCGCTCACTCTTGCTATTGTTTTATATATATTATATAGCAGCGAAGCAGGATGCCAATGGGTCGGCACATACCTCGCAAGGCGTTTCCGTAAACAGTTTCTAGCAGTGATCTCGAGAGTAGTACGAACCAATCGAATCAGGCTACAGCTTTTGGTATTCAACTTATGTATAAATATGAATGGTATGAGAGGATTGTGAGCATCAGAAGGCTAAGTTGGTAATGTAGCATTACTTAGAAATTGTATCAGTGACAGATTCAAAAGACACTTGGGTATTGTAATAATAATTATTTATTCCGCAGTTGTTGTATTGTGTCGTTTCTGAGACTCTAACCTGTGTGTCTGTGTGTGAGACTTATATTGTGGGGTCATGAGCAGGTGAATTATGAATGGTGTGAGTAATACAGGTAAGGCAAGGAGTACATGGATTGTGACAACCCTAAATCCCTGACCCCGGATTTGGGGCTGTTACACCTCGAGTCACTGTTATTGGCAGGGTAGTTGTTGTTTTGCTTTTCTAGATTTAATGTCTAGATTTGAACTTTAGTTGTGATGTAATAACTCTGATAAAACTGGTTTGTAATAATAAAAGATTGTAGTAGCTTGTGTTCATTGCCATAATCTGGATGCGGTCTTGGTCAAGGGGTAATTGTGTCTTTATATATATTATGCATGTGTTAAATAGTATTCCGTTGGTCGGATGACTCCTCAAATCTGTACCCCGGGTTTGGAGGGCGTCACAGTTGGTATCAGAGCAACAGGTTATGGCATTTGAAACAAGTTAGGACTTAGGGTCCAGGATAACATAGAGAGTTAGGAATTTACGTAAGGATATTAGGAGGTCAACTAGGGATATTACGCGTAGTAATTAAATGTAGTTATAATTGCAGCCCCCTAGTTCTAGTTCAGACTCAGACCCTTCCGAGGATACGATAGCAGAGATACCTACACCCGTTGAGAGAGCAGGACCGTCTCGGCCAGTGCGATATCAGCCTAGGCATCAGGACCCAGTAGTCAGGAGAGATCAGATACCTTGTCCTATTCCACTCCGACAAGTAGCCCCAGCACCAGCATCTCAGGCATCAGTTTGTGGGCCTTTGTATCAGTTATGTGAGCCACCAGTTCCACACCATGTGTATCAGAGGGTGAGAAGAGAGAAGGATTTCCTTTATGGACAGGTTATGGAGATGGGTAGGATTCGTTCGATCGAGGCAGCCGCTGTCAGAGAGAGAGACAGACTTAGAGATCAGATGAGAGACATTCAGATGAGGTTTAGGGTTACGAGGACTTTGGTTGAGACTCAATTGCATGGATTAGCTTCTAGTCGAGAGGGAGAGACAGTAGCAGGGATGAGACAGATTTTGGATTATGCGATGAGTGAGATTGCAGAGGTTTCAGGACCCCCGTTATGGCCGGCAGGAGCAGGTGATCTGTGAGCAAGTATCGGTAGCAGACAGATGTGACATGGATGTATGGTTCTAGATAGTTAGTATATAGATGCATATTGTAGAATCAGCAGTGCACCGGGCTTATAGGAACGCCTCGGGTTGTTGTTGCATTTTTGTTGTTGTATTGCTGGTCGGCAGTTATGGTTCAGCCATGATATATTTTCTTTTGAAGCGTTCTACGCTTGTACTGACTCTATCTATATATATATGATAAACCTCTTTTATAGAACTGTATTTATTCCCCTGTCATTCATTTCCAGCATCATAACTGTTATTCTACTTATTGCAACGAGTGTATCCATACACCGTTGAGAAGATCTGTAAACCTTCGAGATATCAATTGTGATCCTTCCTTCTCTTATATGAACTGTTTGATTAAGCCAATTATTGTTTATTCATCAGCGATATGGCTCCTAGACGACAAACCCGTTCAACTGATACTTCTGACCAAGAAGGTCAACAAAATACACCTCCCACGGGCCGTGTGGACCCGATGGTAATCCAGTTGTTAAATACCCTTACTCAACAGACTGCCGCATTAGCACAGCAGCAACGTGCATTTCAGCAACAGCTCTTAGAACAGCAGCAACAGCATCAGCAACATCAGCATCAGCAGCATCAACAACAGCACCAGCAAGCAGCACCGGCAGTTACGTTCAAATCTTTCCAGGCAGCAAAACCTCCAGAATTTAAAGGATCAGCAGACCCTGTAGAGGCTAAGGCATGGTTGAAAGAGATGGAAAAGGCTTTTGCCTTGATAGAGGTGACAGAGGACAAGAAGACAGAGTATGCAAGCTATTTTCTGAAGAATGAGGCTAGTTATTGGTGGGAAACGAGTAGGGCTATGGAGCCCGAGGGATTGATTACGTGGGCAAGATTCACAGAGTTGTTTTTGGAAAGGTATTTTCCGGACTATATGAGAGATCAGATGGAATTGAAGTTTTTGGAATTAAAGCAGGGAAGCATGACAGTGCCCCAATATGAAACAAGGTTTACGGAGTTGTCAAGGTTTGTTCCAACCTATGTGGATACGGAAAAGAAGAAGGCCAAGAGGTTCCAGCAGGGACTGAGGTCTTGGATTCGTAGTAAGTTAGCTGTATTGGAGTTGGACACCTATGCAGCGGTGGTCCAAAAGGCAATGATTGCAGAGGCAGAGAGTGATTCTTACATGAAAGAGAGGGAGAACAAGAAAAGGAAAGCAGGGATACCCGATAAGGGACAGCAGCAGGGAAGTTTTCAAGGGCAAGCAAATAAGAAGCTGGGATTTCAGCACGGAAGGAATACAAGTTTCAGGAAACCAGACACCGGAAGCGTAGGACAAGATAACCGTCTACTAACCGGCAGTCAGCAGGGACTTTCTAGACCCCCACTACCAGAATGCAAGACATGCGGGAAGCGACATCTAGGGATATGCCATCGATTGACTGTCACATGCTTTAAATGCAATCAGAAGGGACATTATTCCCGGGATTGCAAGATAGGCATCGTGTGTCATCGGTGTAAGAAACCAGGTCACGTGATTAAGGACTGCAGAGCACCAGCAACCGTGAACAATATGATTCGGGCAATTGAAGCACCCCCAGTTGTTAACGTCCAGCCGTTAGCCAGGACCTACAATATGTCAATGGGAGAAGCAGTGAGAGATTCCGACGTGGTGGCAGGTACACTTCTAGTAAATTCTATTCCTGCACAAGTGTTAATAGATTCGGGAGCGACGAAGTCTTTTATTTCTGAGACGTTTGCTCGTAGATTGAATTGCGTAACGAAACCTTTAAGTGGAGTGTTGACTATAGAGATAGCTAATCAGGATCGTATCGCGGTCAGTTCATATTATCCCCGTTGTGAGATAGAGATTTTGGGAAATCGTTTTTATGTTGACTTGTTACCTTTTAAGTTAGGTGAATTTGATGTGATATTAGGGATGGATTGGTTGACTGAGCATGATGCAAGTATTGATTGTAAGAATAAGAGGGTTACTTTGATTACCCTAGAAAAGAAAGAGATAATATTTAGAGGAGAGAAACAAAGAAAGAGGTTCCTGACAATGATTCAGGCTAAGAGGTTATTAAGGCAAGGTTGTGAGGCGTATCTAGCTTATGTGATAGATATAGATAAGGAAGTTTCTAAGTTAGAAGATATTCCAGTCGTAAATGAGTTTCCAGATGTTTTTCCGGAAGAATTACCAGGTTTACCTCCAGATAGAGAGATTGAATTTGCGATAGACTTAGTACCAGGCGCGGAGCCAGTATCGAAGGCCCCTTACAGAATGGCACCAGTGGAGATGAAGGAATTGGCTGATCAACTGCAAGATTTGCTAGAAAAAGGAATTATTAGACCCAGCGTTTCACCGTGGGGAGCACCAGTACTGTTTGTCAAGAAAAAGGATGGAAGCATGAGATTGTGTATAGACTATCGGGAGTTGAACAAGCTGACCATTAAGAACAAGTATCCGTTACCTCGAATAGATGATCTGTTTGACCAGCTGAAGGGAGCGGTACATTTTTCAAAGATCGACCTACGGTCAGGATATCACCAATTGAAGATTAGACCAGACGACATACCGAAGACAGCCTTTCGAACAAGGTATGGGCACTATGAATTTTTAGTAATGGCGTTTGGACTAACGAATGCACCCGCAGCTTTTATGGATCTAATGAACAGGATTTTCAAGAGATATTTGGACAAGTTTGTAGTGGTATTCATCGACGACATCTTGATATACTCGAGGACAGAAGAAGAGCATGCAGACCAGTTGCGAATTGTGTTAGCAACGTTGAGACAAGAAGGACTATACGCGAAGTTTTCCAAGTGTGAATTCTGGTTGAAAGAAGTTCATTTCTTAGGACACGTGGTGAGCAACGAAGGCATCAAAGTGGACCCAGCAAAGATAGAGGCAGTGAAAGATTGGGAGAGACCAAGGACACCGACTGAAGTCAGAAGTTTCTTGGGATTAGCCGGATACTACCGGAGATTTGTGCAAGATTTTGCGAAGATAGCTACTCCAATGACCAAGCTGACAAGGAAAAGCGAGCGATTCATATGGAACGAAAAGTGCGAAGAAGGCTTCCAAGAGTTAAAGAAAAGACTAACTACGACACCGGTATTGATGTTACCAGACGATCAAGGTCATTTCGTAATCTATAGTGATGCGTCGTATAAAGGATTAGGATGCGTACTTATGCAACATGACAAGGTGATTGCTTATGCGTCAAGACAGTTGAGACCCCACGAACAGAAGTACCCTACACACGATTTGGAGTTAGCAGCTATTGCGTTTGCTTTGAAGATATGGAGACACTACTTGTATGGAGAAAGATGTGAAATTTACACCGATCACAAAAGTTTGAAGTATATCTTTACTCAGAAAGAGCTGAACATGAGGCAACGAAGATGGTTAGAACTAATCAAGGACTACGACGTTTCTATTAACTATCATCCCGGCAAGGCAAATGTGGTAGCAGATGCATTGAGCAGAAAAGAGAGATTAAACACACTAATGATGACCAAAGAGTTATACAAGGAATTTGAGAAGTTAGAAATCGAAGTAATTAATCCGAAGAACGCGACGGAAATGATTTATACCATGACGTTTCAACCTGAATTGTTGGAGAAGATACGAAAATGCCAAGAGCAAGTTATGAACGACGATGTGAGTAAAATGACAGGTGAGGAAATATGTAGCCAACCGGACGACAAAGGGATCTTGAGATTTGCTTCTCGGATATGGATACCTAACGTAACGGAACTGAAAAGTGAGATTCTGCACGAAGCACATAACTCGAAGTATTCAATTCATCCAGGGAGTACGAAGATGTATCGAGATCTTAAGACGAACTTTTGGTGGCCAGATATGAAGAGAGAGATTGCGGAATGGGTAAGTAAATGCTTTACGTGTCAAAGAGTTAAGGCGGAACATCAGAGACCAAGTGGATTACTTCAACCATTGGAGATTCCCGAATGGAAGTGGGAACACATTGCGATGGACTTTGTAGTAGGATTGCCTAGAACAAAAGCTAACCATGATGCCATCTGGGTTGTCGTGGATCGATTGACGAAATCTGCGCATTTTCTTCCGATTAACGAGAGATTCTCACTGGATAAGTTAGTTCATCTTTACATAAAAGAAATCGTAGTACGACATGGAGTTCCAGTATCGATAGTGTCTGATAGAGACCCTCGATTCAATTCAAGATTTTGGAGGAGTTTTCAAAAGTGTTTGGGCACCGAGTTGAGAATGAGTACGGCTTATCATCCGCAGACGGACGGTCAAAGCGAAAGGACAATTCAGACTATTGAAGATATGCTTAGGACATGTGCACTTGATTTTGAAGGCAGTTGGGACGATCATCTACCCTTGGTGGAATTTTCATATAATAATAGTTTTCACGCGAGCATCGGAATGCCACCTTACGAAGCTTTGTATGGACGAAAGTGTCGATCTCCAGTATATTGGGAAGAAGTTGGTGAACGGAAAATGATAGGACCAGAACTAGTACAACGAACAAAAGAAGTGATTCAATTGATTCAGAGAAGATTGATAACAGCTCAAGACCGACAGAAAAGGTATGCGGATCTAGCCAGAAAGGATGTGGGATTCGAAGAAGGAGAGCAAGTGTTACTAAAAGTTTCCCCATGGAAAGGATTAGTTAGATTTGGAAAGAAAGGGAAGTTGAGTCCGAGATATGTTGGGCCGTTTGAGATTTTGAAGAAGGTAGGCGAGGTAGCTTACGAGTTGGCATTGCCACCGCATATGCAGCACGTTCATAATGTATTTCATGTATCTATGCTTAAGAAGTATCGACCAGATTCGAATCATGTAATAGAGTATGAACCAATAGAGGTCCAGGCAGATTTATCATATGTAGAACGACCAATTCAGATAGTGGATCGTAAGGAGAAAGTACTAAGGAATAAGACAGTAGCGTTAGTGAGAGTTTTGTGGAGGAATCCTAAAGTAGAAGAGTGTACCTGGGAGTTAGAGAGTGAGATGTTAGAGAAGTATCCCCAGTTGTTTCCTTGATCTGATTCTGAGGACAGAATCCTATTAAGGGGGGAAGGATGTAATATCCGTGAATTTTATTATTTGATTAAATGATATATTTAATCTAAAATATTTATGTTGGAATATTGGAATATTATTATATGATATTTAGTGTGTGATTATGTTCTAAATGGTGAGTCGGAAGCCCCTTTCAAAAATTTCGTCATTTGGAATTTTCTTCAAATTTGAGCCGTTTTGATAATTCAAGAGCCCCGTTGAAATTTCGTACATTCATTTTTAATTCTTCGTCTTTCGTATTCGAATCGTTATCGAAAGGGTTATGGGATTCTATTTAACCCTACCTATTTGATTCTGCAAATTAATTTCAATTTTTGATCCGAAAAAGGAAAAATCGTTCCGAACCCTAATTGCTTAAGGGGACGGATTTATCGTTCTATATCAATATTGAAGTTGTTATAGCCCTAGTATTCTTGAGCATTAGTTATATAATGATATATATCAATTTGGATAATCATCAACCTTTTTAACCCCTTATTTTTAGTAAAACGTGTTTTTGACCTAATTAGGGTTTTTAAACGATCTAACGAATCAATATCGATCCAAAAATGTTATTTGGGGTATTATTTTTCCAGAAATATAAAAAGACCAATCAGACTTCATAACCCTAGCAATTCTTCAGAAATTACTCAAAAATATTCGAAATTCCCAAAAATTATTTTGTGTTCTTGATCTTCAATCAATTCGTTCTAAGGGTTATTGAAGTCCAAATTTGAAGTTCTTATACTCAATTCAAAGCCCCAAAAATCTAGTTTCAGAATCTTCCAACCTCATCATCATCTGGTAAGTATTCGATTTTATATTGATTTTACAAGTTTCGAATTAAAATTAGGGTTCTTAATTAATTTGGGGATTTTCATTCTGTTGATTCTCCGTTCAATTGGTTGCTTCTAACATGTTCCTAGGGTTCTAATTAGCAAGAATCCATGCTTTAATTTCATGTTTAAGTTCAATTTAGTCGGGTTTGATTTTCGGGTTTTGACCCGATTTCTTCTTTCGATTCGTACGTTCTTGATATTGATCTGACATTGTTTTTGATAAAGGGCTTTGATTGTATGAGTTATAAGCTTTATTTTGGTATATTAATCTTTGAGTTTCATGTAGGATTTAAGTAGATCGGGTTTCCGGCCGAGGTCGTCGCCGGCGAGTTCTTTGAATGAATTCTGGGCACGATTCCGGCATGGGACAGATGTGTGTGTATGTGGGTTGTGTTTGTCTTGCAAAAGCGAACAAAAGCCCTATGGTTTGGTTTTGTTTTGATCGGAAACGGCGAAGTCCGGCCACCGGACGCCGGCCGGATTCTGGAAAACCCAGATTCCGGCGGGTTGTTCTTGGTGACCCGGATTCGTTCTTCCCGACCCGTTTACCCGATTTTTCGACCCGGTTTCAATCTTCAAAACCCTAATTCATTTTCAGAAAACTGTTTTTGAATTTAATTTTTAAATTTAATTCGAAAATAGTTTAAAAACTTTAAAAATTCATATTTTTATTTTAAAAATATATTTTAATATCAGAAAAATTCTGATAAATTATATTTATTATTTTAAATCCGAAAATTGATTAAACTTAATTATTTTAATTATTTTTAATTAATAATTAATTTATTAATTAATTGGTTAATTCTTTTAATCAATTAATTCTTAAAAATTAATTATTAATTAGATTTAATTAATTAAAAATTCAGTTTAATTATTTTCAAGCCTATTTATTTATTTAAAAATAGTTTGAGCATTTAAAGAGTGTCAATTAATTTTATTAATTGATTTATTTTCATTTAAATGTTTATATTGGATTTAAAAATCCGATTTTTGATTTAAAAATTAGTAATGACTTATTAAAAATTCAAATGAGTTTCAGACGATGTTTTAAAAATATTTATAAGTGCAATATGGTTCATATTAATTGTGTGTTGTGTTTTATAGTCTGTATATGCCCGTGCTAGGGCAAATATCTGAGTTTTAAATATCGTAAATTATACCGGGCGTCCGATACGTACCCGGTTACTTGTTTAAATGTGATTATTGATTGAATAAGTGTCGAGAGTAGAACGAGAATAGTTAGACTTATTGTAATGAGTTGTTTAATTATAGAATCGAGTTCCCGGAGCAAGGGAAAGGGGAAAGTAGAGTGAGCAGAGTCGATCCGACAGCAGCTTAGACCAGGCAAGTATCTGTGCCTTTACTTGTGATAAAAATTATTATTGTCTTGATTACTTGAATACCGTTATCCCCAGAACAATTCAAATTATCCATCTTTTAACCGCATTTGGACAACTGATTCCATTTCCTTAGAAATTCTTGATTCTTTGATTTGATCTGCATCGGAAACCCTTATTTCCAATTTACTTGATTATTGTTTACCACCTATTGTTGCTATTTATCATCATTTGATTATCATTGACAACCTTTGATTATTTGACTTCCATCTTGACTACCAATTACGGTTATTGATTAACGATTACCAATATTGATTCCCTTATTGAATGAGTACACTGTACCATTGAAATTACTCCATGATTATTTCTCGACCTTCACTTGATACTGAACAGTTGAAACTCTTTTGCAATTACTATACATTCAGTTTATCTTATTGAGCATGTTATTGTTTATACCCTATTATAGAATTGGCATGTGTTTTTAAAAATGGACCAGTAATTGGTCAGAATAACTTAAGGCCCAGATTGGCCTGGGATCCAGTAGAGGACTATGACATGAGCTAGTCCGGGGTTGATGCGTGGCTGGCCAGCAGCACAACCTTTGATTTGAATAAAATGTATAAGCCAAATTCTAATTCTTTACTTCAATCATTATTGATACAAAGCATGTGTTAGCTAAATATTGTTGATTCTGATATCTTAAATTCATATCCTTACAACTGTGATAGAAATGATTCGTTGATGTTTGCTGAGCAATTTTGGCTCACTCTTGCTTGTTGTTTTCTAACCCTATTCCAGTGAAGCGAGAGTATGAGTTGGCATAGCGTGACCGATAGTTCACCAGCAGTCAGGAGAGCCCCTCGAGTCACTGTTATTGGCAGGGTAGTTGTTGTTTTGCTTTTCTAGATTTACTGTCTAGATTTGAACTTTAGTTGTGATGTAATAACTCTGATAAAACTGGTTTGTAATAATAAAAGATTGTAGTAGCTTGTGTTCATTGCCATAATCTGGATGCGGTCTTGGTCAAGGGGTAATTGTGTCTTTATATATATTATGCATGTGTTAAATAGTATTCCGTTGGTCGGATGACTCCTCAAATCTGTACCCCGGGTTTGGAGGGCGTCACAATATAAGTGATGTTGTTGTGATATATTCTGCTTTAATGCTGTGAAAATATTTATAAACTGTTTACGCTTTTGATAGAAAGCTTTATAAGATATAAGGGTTTATATGCTATGTAAATATTAGATATAAACCGAGGTGTTATAGAGGCTCTAAGGGTAGAGCGCTCGTACAAGGATTTTTAAAACTTAGACCGGGAGTCAAATTAGTATTTTGGTCTTGATTATACTGTCAGAAGCTGGAGGGTTCCAGGGACAGTTATATTTTAAAATGTTGATTAAATATTCCAATATATATATTATTGGATATTTAATGTGAGATATTTAAATAATATGATTATAAATATTATTTGAATATTTATTTAATTAAGTGAATATTAATTTGAATATTCACTTAAGTGGAATTTTATTGAATAATAATTCAATATTTATTATTTGAATATTTATTAAATATTCCAAAAATGATTTAAAAATCATAGAACCTTATCTAAATATTGCGTAAGGTTCCAATAGTTATTTAAAGTATTTTCTGATCTCAAAAAGATCTATGTGATTATAGTAGGGGTTCCCAACTACTTTTAATTATTTATCTCAAATGATGATTAAGGTTTGGACTTATCAAAAATTGGGAATCCATTCCAGGAAGTGAATATATGATTTCACTTGCCTCTTTTATTAAAAGTGATATATTTTGGGTTTCTGAATTATCAGAGCTAAAGATATTTTACAAAACTCCCAGGTCGTGATATCGAAATGTTTTACTCGAGGATAGAGGTCAGTTGACAACGGTCAACCCACATTGTGACTTACTTCCGATATAATCCGGTAGTAAGGGTATTTTTACAAAACCTATCAACAAGCTTATGCTTGGGGAACTGGATTAATATCCGTTCCAGTTATAGATAGTTGGGGGAAAGACATTTTCGCGTAAGAGGCCGAGTAACGCACGGTCCCGCAAATAAAAACTATTTTTCTGGCCTTGATGTCGCCAGGTGGAAATATAATAAGAGGCTGGGTGACGCCAGTCCAGTGGAATCCGTTGGCAGGGAGCGGGTCCACTTGTGTGGCCTTGATGTCGCCATATGGTTACTAATGTGTAAGAGGCCGAGTGACGTCGGTAATGACCTTCGGGATTATCCGTCTACTAGTAGAGAATCTATGGTATGACGACTGATCATCGTATACCAGTGCGTAGCCCTGTACAGTTCCCCATGTTTTTCCAAGGATTGGAATTTCAGAAATGTTTGGGTAACTTGGGTTAAATACCGGTTACGGATACTTGTTAATAATATTTTAACAAAGTACTATACCTCATACAGTATTTGAACTGTATGGCATGTTTTGACGAAAAGAATATTTAAACATATCGTTCTGTATATGAACGGAGTTTCAAAGGTTTTCAATTATGATATCAGCTTTCATATATGATTTAAGCTGCTTTATATTATTGTTGATCTTTAGTGCTCACTCTTGCTTCTTATATATATCACAACACAACAGAGTCGAAAAGGTGTCCATTACTGATATTTTACAGTATTTTGAACAGTATGAGATATCTAAATAGATATGCGTGTATATATGTTGAGAAGGTATTTAAGATATACAGTATGTTGAACTGTATAGTATTTTGAACCAATGGATAGGCTTTAAGCCTTGATTCCAATAGTAATATCTATTTTAAAAAGATACGTTTTGAGTCTTGGTTCATTATATCGATACCAAGGATTTCTAAATGATTTACAAAAAGTATTTGAGTATGATTATAAGTCATACAGTATTTTGAATGGGATACTATTTTGGGGCCAAACCCTTGAGTTAGTTCAGCAGGATGGATACTGTCGGAGTTAGCAGAACAGTTGCAGATTGAATTAGTGAGAATTGTTTTCGAGTAGGTTTGCATTATTGAACCGTGTATAGAATTGTGAGGTCTATTATTTTAACTTCATGTAGAGGTTGTAAATAATAGATGAGATCCTGGATAGTACATTTCATTTGTAATAACAAGTGTTACTTATTGTTGCTCATTTCCAAGGCTATAACTTGTGTGTGTGTGCGTAAGTGATTGGGGTCTTTGGAGTGGTATTATTAGAATATTGTAAGTGATACAGGTATGGTATGATTGATGGAGTGTGACAACCCAGATTCCTGACCCCGGATCTGGGGGTGTTACAGAAATGGTATCAGAGCGTTGGAGGATGTCAAGGTTAAAGAGTTTAGTAGAAGACTTATTGGAGGATCAATATGATCGTTGGAGACCATCATAATGATGAGACGAACGTTTAGAATTGTACACGGATTATCAAGGACATTAAGATAAAATGCGGAGCAGAGTCTCAGTTGCAATTGGGGTAAGGGCGGGATGGCCAATACCAATGGGTAACTTGACTTAGTAAGAACCTAAGTGTTTGTAGTTCATCGTAATTTGCCCACGAGAAGGCAACACATGTGAGGATCAAGACGTTAACATTTCTTTACGCGATCCGGATTACCAAATTGCGTGGTTAAGGCATTTTCTTGTCTATGGAGTCCAAGCCTTGAGAACAACGATTCAACCAGAGTTGGTGTCTTTTCCGTCGATGGGTATTTTGTTACCTAAGAGGAAGACTTTTGCGTACATGTAGTACCAGAACGTTATCGTGAGACGAACGCGCTAAATCGCATCGCGAGTATATTTCGTACGATAGACCATGATGGCTCGAATCAGAAATCAAAGACATGAAGAATGGATAGCGTGATTCTAATAAAGACACGTATGGTTGCAACGAGCAATACGACGATCTCAGGAGGTCACCTTAAGGAGGTCACCGGTGGTGCAACGGGGCTTCGCAAGTCCCCGTCCTTGGATAAACCAAGTTGCTGATCATCCGTAGATGATGTATCCCTAATAGGATCTAGAGTTTGAATCTCTAGGAGGTTAGAATCAGGCTTTATTAACAGCAGAGATCCTGAACCTTCCTCTAAAGTCTGTGAAGACTTTTCCTCAGTTAACTCCTCAATTAAAATTGATTCATTGTCACTGAGTTGCCGATCTACACCTACGTCAGACCATGTACCCGCAGGATCCAGATATGTTCCATCTGGGGAGCTAGGCAATCACCCTTTAGATTTTACATTTAGGTATGAACCTTCTCTCGACGTCTGTGAAGACTCTTGGTTCAATAAAGAACCTTCAACCAGTGGTCCTGACCGTAATATGGTCGAAACACCAGTTGCTTCCGTCAATTCTTCCTTACTAGATTGAGCTATGGGTTCAGATATGGCTTTGGTAAGCGTTGCCCAATAAACATCAGAAAAATCTGTGAAGGGCTATTTGGATGAGAGAAATGATGTATCAACAGTTGCCTCGGTATCTATTATTCTCCTTTTAGAGGAAGGCAGAGCTGTTGTTGAAGGGTGTATCTCCTTATGTGGTGCTGCTAAGGCACTATCTCCCTCTACACTCCTGGATGTCTGAATGTTTGGTATAGTAAGGGTAGGAGCTTCGGTTACTGTTTCATTTGGCTCATTCAAAGGCTCTATGACCGTGGTTAGAGGTTGTTGGGTTTCAACCTCCTAGTCATGAATGGCCACTGAGGGCTCTAGATCAACATCCATTGGATGAGGTTGAGGAACCACTACAGGTTCAGGAATATTACCTTGATTTACCTGTTCCCCTGGGGGTAGAAGTGGTAGGGGTACCGTTATAAGATATTCAGTGAGAACAGTAGGCACCCCTGGAAGATGGTTTTCTTGATAAGAGCTGTTATGGCATTGCTCTTCATCTTCATGCAATCCATTGTCTCCTCACCTTAAAAAATGTCTCGTTCTTCATCCGTTAACACATCATTGAGAATTAGCCGTAGGAACCTTGGATAGAAACAAAGCACATCATCCATGCACAAAATGATTTGATCAATCACAAGTCTTCCTATGTTTATATGCCTATTGTTAGCAATAGCAAACCCTAGCTTCTGAAGAAACAAAGGAATACCATGCAGATTTGTAAGCTTGGCAGTAAAAACATGAATTAAAGTGTGAAAGAAAAAATTCCATGGCTTGGTCAGATAATGCTTCAGGAACTCTCCTACAAAGAAGTTAGGTTGTTGACTTCTAATGAGAGTGAAGAAAGCATGTATTTCTTCAGTGTTGGGATCCGGAATAAGGTTTTCTGTTGGAAAGTGTAAAATTCTATTAATGTCATGTTCCGTCACCCTAATTGTTCTGCCCCCTGGCACAACAAAACTGAAGGATGAGATGTTATTCTCAGATGTGTCAGTGGTTGTCGTGTACAGTGCAGTTAATTGATCAATACAAAGGACCGCAAGAGTACTTAAAGCGTATGCTACTAAAGAACGTGTGTTCAAAAATTGTGCCCATGCACGAAACTGTAGGTTCACAATGGATTACACATTTTGAAACGAGACATGATTAGTGTTAGGCCGAATACACAATATATAATCAAGTATGTATGAGAATAACAATTAAGAATACAGGTTTGTAAATCAACAAACTGAATAATATTAAATAATTCTCTCTTAGTGATGTTAATGAATCACAAAGAGCTACTAGGTTACAAGAATAATATATTCAATGTTCGCGCGTCCCTTCTAGGGATAACCTATCTGTGTTTATATAGTACACAGTTACACAATCCTTATCTAATTGATATTCCTACAAATTAGCTATACAAGTTATATCAATTAAGGATTGCTTCTTATCTTCTATTCTGTTTCCTTAGCTGTATCAATATATTCTGCTTCTTTCCATCTTCAGAATATATTGCTTCTAGAATCTTCAATTCAGCACCGACAGCTAATTCAACTATCACCCTGTCAGACTTTAAATAAACTCTGACCGGCTTCTGATAAACTCTTCACCCTGTCAGACTTTAAATAAACTCTGACCGGCTTCTGATAAACTCTGGTCAGTACCTGTTGCTTAAACACTGATAAACAAACGTCAGCAATTATATCTAACAATCTCCCCCAACTTGTTCATAATAAAATGTACAAGTTAAACATATAATTGATGATGTCAAAAACATTTAACAAATGCAGTGTTTAACATATAACAGAGTTTAATTTAAAACAGAGTTTAAATTTTACTTAGAATAGAAAATATATTAAAAACTTACAGTCAGACTTTACTTGATTTCTTGAATATCAGGCACTGTCCTGATATAGTCTGATAGCAATTTCTTTTCAGCTCTTTCTAGCTCTTCCACAATGATCTTCTTCACTTCTTTCAACTCTGGATCAGATTCTCCAATCTGATAAATTGCAGCTCTCAGAGAATAGATGGAATTCTTCCTCATCTCATTCCCTAGCTTAATATAATAAGCTTTATCAGATTCTAAATTAAATTCAAGAACTTTTGTACCCAGTGCTGTTCTGAACTTAGCACTGTTTCTTTTCATCTCAACAATCTTCCCATGTGCATTTCTGTATTTTGGAATATATGCACTTGATACTCCTCCTCCAAGCATCATTTTCGATCTTAGCATCTTTTCTCTGATAACTGAAGCAGCATTGTGAGTATTTCTATTTTTGACTTTTAACAAGTACAGAACATACTCCAATTCTTGATAAGATTTGAGATTTATATCAGACTCTGCAACCTTATAAACTCTTCCATCATTCATAAAGTACAACAAAAATTCCTTCTTCAACACCTTATGAAAGATCATTTGAACAGAGTCTAGCATATCAAGATTTTCTTGAGTAATAATACCAGATATAGCTAGTGATGATTGATCCATTGGACTTGTATTTATCCTTCTCTCTCTGTGTGACCCTAGACCAGATTTGTCTTTTCCTTCCTTACCCAATATTGTTCTGGTTTCTGAGAAATTCACAGCTTCAAGCTTTAAATCTTCAAGAATTTTTGGTTTGCTGAATCCTGGAAGTTGTGTAGATTTCTGTACAACTTGAGCAACGTCAGAGGTTGTCATAACTTTAGTAGTATCATCAACTTGAGCAGCGTCAGAGGTTGATTTTGCTAATCTTGTTTCAACTTGAGCAATGTCAGAGGTTGAATTATCTTTCTTCTCTAGGTTAGGCTCTTCAATCATTATGCCTTTACCCTTATCAGAGTTTCCAATCACAGGTCTCCTTGTATATTGTATACTCTGTTGTATATTCTCTTTGATAGAAATACCAACTTCTTTCTTTCTAGGAGCCTTGATTTCCTTTTTCTTGTAGATTCCAGCTTCAAGATTTTTCTTGTGTTCCTCAGCAAGCATTTGCTCTTCAGCCTGGATATCTTCAATAGTAACATTCTTTCCATGCTCTTTCATGAATATTTTAGCAGCAATCTCTTCATCAGTAGATGGATTAGTTGAAACAACTAAACTCTTGAGTTTTGAAGTAGATTGGCCACCAGAGTTTATCTTGTCAGAGTTTGTTTGTCTATCAGAGTTTACTCTTGTCCTGCTTTGCCTTTGAGCAAAAATCTTTCTTTTATTTTCTTTGCTTCCCCCATCAGTAGAATCATCCCTCCGTCTCAGAGCTTGAGTGTCTTTGCATTTGTCTTTAGATACACTCTCCCCCTTTTTGACATCATCAGAAAGTAGTACTGATGTCAGCAATTCAATGGCAGTAGAAATGGAATTCAGTTTAGTAGACATTGCATTCTGATTTTCCTCAACTTTCCCAAGCCTCTTCTTCATTTCCTCAGAATCCTTGGCTTGCTGCTTGAGCATAGCATAATAATAAGTTCTGTCAGACTTGAAAGTAAGATCCTTCATACTGACTTCATTCCTTAGATTTGTAAGCATTTGTTGATTCTCATCAAATCTATTATTAAGAGATTTGACTTGAACAACAGTTGCCTGTAAGCTTGTAAGTACATCAGTATTTGAGATCTTCTTGACAGAATCAGATAGAAAATCTGCAGCCCTTTGTGCTGAGAAGACACAATCTGCATCAGCCCATTTGTTGTAGTACATATTCTGGAAATGCTCATTTGTCTGTCTATTGACTTCCCTTGCTTCATCACTATTGACTTCATCAGCCAATGAAACTTGAAAACTAGGGTGTGAATGAGAACCATCAGCATCATTTCCAGCGTCTTCATTATTGTCTGCTTCATTTTCAGTAAGAATATTTTCAGCAGTAAACTGTGCAGCTTCATCAATTTTCTCCTCTTCTACAGCTTCAGGAATATCAGAGTTAACCTGAGCAAAAACCTCTGCTTCTCTTTGAACAATCTCAACAACAAATTGTTGCAAAGCTTCAAGAATAATATTCTCAGAGTTTAGCTCATCAGCAGCCTCTTGTTCCTTTTCTATCACAGCTTCATCAAGAATTGTCTCTGTGACTTTTATCATCTGATTAACCTCCTCACCTTTGTCAAGATCACAAGAAATAATTTCAGTGTGAGTGGCCAGAGATTCTTCTATCTGATCAGTTACTTGATCAGCTTCCACACCCTCTGTATAATGATCAGAATGTATAGAGGTGTGTGCTTCAAAATCAAAAACTCTGCTATCAGAATGAGTAGCAGCTTCCTCAACTACATCATTAGCCTTTGATGTAGGAGCTTCTAAATCCAAATCCATCATATTAGCATCAGTATTTATCCTGTCTAGATTGACAGCTTCAGTATTTGCAGCATCCTCCTGAACAAACACTTCATGAGTTTCAGTGTTTACAAACACTGTGTCCTCATTAGCATTTAGAATATCCTCCTCAACAACAATTGCAGGAGTATCTTGAGGAACAGTTTCAGTCACAATCTCCTCATTCTCTGATGCAGGAGCTTCAGATTCATCAAAATTTGCTCTATCCTCTGAGAGCATAGTAGTTTCCCTTAGAACAGCTTCCTGAATTACCACTTCAGAGTTTACAGGCAATTCAGCTTCTTCCTCCTCATCAAAAAGATAAGTGGCTACAAGCTTTCTTCTTTTGCTCAGAGTCTGAGAATCCTCTATTTCATCTTCACTATCAGATACTCTTGCTTCTTCAGAATGAGGTCTTTGTGCCCTTACTTTTCTTTTAAATGCTCTGGTTTTGGACTTCTTTAACCTTTGTGATGGAGACACAGAAGGTTCAGCTTCAGAAGATGGTTTAGAAATCCTAGCTGGCTTAGAACCCATATGCTTAGTTCTACCACCTCTTGCAGAATTAACAGAAATTAAAGAAGGTACTGCTTGAGTTGATGAATTGACTTGAGCATTTAAAAACTGTTGCATTGAGGCAGGTAGCAACAAGTCTCCAACAACTCCTTTCTTAACATCTTTATTTACTAGATCAGTAAATACCCTCTTATGTAATTTAAAACAAGAAACATCTGCTTCAATTACATTTACTCCTTCAACACAATAAGAAAACAAAAGCTGACAGAATCTAGAAAAATAAACAACTCCTCTATTCTCTGTCATCTTCTCCCCTAAGTTAGTCAAAACAAGTCGTGCAAAATCAAAATGATTATCATATAATAAAGAATACCCGATTTGCAGACTGTCTGTGGGAATAGCATCCCAATTTGTGCATTTCTTTCCAAATGTCCTCGTGATGCAATCGAAGAAGAAACTCCATTCCTTGCGCAGAAACGGCCTTTTGAGTTGCCCAATCTTTGTCAATGGCCCAGAGTAACCAATCTCTCGCATCATTCGTATTAAATCCTCATCACCCATGCCAACAGTGTAGGAAGGATACTCAGGAAACCCCATTGCAGCTCGAATAGTACCAGCAGTAATAACATACTCTGTTTCTTCAAACTCAAAGATTATGGATGGGTTCCCAGTTTCACCACCATCATCATAAACCCCTGACTCCCAGAACGCCTTGATTTGTAAACCAGAAAGTTTGGCTGGTTCAACTAAAGCACGCCCAATCGCTGACTGAGCAAGAAACTTTTGAATCATATGAAATGCTTCTGGTGCGTTTGCAGTGTTTAGTGGTGCGGTATAGTTGTTTGGAACGAACTCTAACCCAGACGAAACGAAAGCTGTGGTTGCCATTAGAAGATTTTGAAGAAAGAACAAGTAATTGATGCGAAAGCTTAACAGAGTTTATGTGTAGAAAGGTGTTTGTGACTATGTGTGTGTGATAATAGATGTGTATGAGTAAGATGTGAAAAGTTTAACTGAAGATGTGTGTATTGTATTTTAAAAAAAATTAAAGATTAAAAACTGAAGAGTTTTTAATCATTAATACACAACTGTCTTACTCCTGTAATCATGTGAATGGGACACGTGTCACACATGCAGTTACTGACAGCAAATAATTGGCAGTTTCCAATACGCATGCGCAGTAAAAACAGCAATAATTACCGCCTGTTACACTTTTCTATGCAATTAACCTCTCTCCTCTGTTTAAAACATTCTTGAACAACTTTCCAATCATACTCTTTTTAAATTTTCAAAACAAATGTCTAATCTCAAAATTATAAAATGTCTGAAACAAAGAAATTATTTTAACCATCAGAGATTAAAACAAAGTTACCTCGGCATATGGCACACAATACATCAGTGTTTACCATTTGTCCTTCTTTGTCAATAAACTCTTTTCGGAAACTGTACAGGTGTGCATAATTGTGTGTGCAATAGCAGAGTTTACCGAAATCAATATTTAAATCATCTCAAAGTGCATAAAATCGACAAACTAAAGTAGTAAAAACTGGTTGCCTAAACTCTCATGTATAAAATAAAATCTGATTCTTATGTCTAAACTCTGTATACTGATATCCTTTCATTTGGATATATCTTTTATTTTTCACCCCCTTTATATATAATTTTTTTTTTTTTTATTTATTTATTTATTTATATTTTTCCAGTAATCAGTGGTTGGCACCAGTCACCAAAAATCAAAGATTTTAGCCCTTATTTCATACAATAAGTTCCTGGATCTTCCTAGGCACAACATGATCACAAAGGAATATGTGCTCTTTTTGGCATCTTTTGATTTGAGGGTGAATTATTTGTAATTAATAATCAGAGTTTAGACTTTTCATCAGTTAATACAATTAATTTATGAGAGAAAATGCAAACAGCTAATACAAACTCAGTGTATAGGATTAATAAACTAAGAGATGGTATAAATACAGAGACAGTATCATGCTGTGTTAACTTACTGCACATATTTGAGATCAGAATCTATATAACTCTTAAGGATTCATAATTACTTACTGAGAATTATGCTTCATACAAATTTCTTCATTGGTCCATATGTTTCAGACAAAAATCATAATCAGAGTTTAACATCAGATTTTAACCGACAGAGTATGACTGACACTTCACAGAGTTTACTGACAGAATTTAACTGTCAGAGTTTACCATCAGAGTTTAACATGCTGGTGCACATAACAGTTAACACATGTAAGAAATCATGACCATAAAAAGCAAACATGTATAGTTTTTTTTTTTAAGTCTAACCCGTATCTCTAGTCAGAACCAGAGATCATTCCAAGTTCATTTACCAATCTTGTAAAAGTAGCTTCACTCAAAGGTTTGGTGAAGATATCTGCAAGTTGTTGGTCTGTAGACACAAAATGAAGCTCAATGTTTCCTTCTTCCACATGTTCTCTGATAAAATGATACCTTATGCTGATGTGCTTGGTCATGGAGTGCTGTACTGGATTTCCTGTCATAGCAATAGCACTTTGGTTATCACAGAAAATAGGTATTTTAGAGTACCTTAACCCATAATCCAGCAATTGATTCTTCATCCATAAAATCTGTGCACAACAGCTACCAGCTGCTATATACTCTGCTTCTGCTGTGGATGTAGAAATTGACTTATGTTTCTTGCTATACCAAGAAACCAATCTGTCACCTAAGAATTGACAGCTTCCACTTGTACTTTTTCTGTCTATCTTACAGCCTGCAAAATCTGTATCAGAGTAACCAATTAGCTTAAACTCTGATTCTCTAGGATACCACAAACCCAAGGTTATGGTTCCTTTGAGATATTTGAAAATCCTTTTTACAGCTGTTAGATGAGGCTCTCTGGGATCTTCTTGAAATCTTGCACAAAGACATGTTGCAAACATGATATCAGGTCTACTTGCAGTAAGATACAGTAAAGACCCTATCATTCCTCTGTAGTTTGTCATATCTACTGAGGCTCCTGTGTCTTTGTCTAGCTTTATTGCAGTAGCCATGGGAGTTGGAGCAGATGAACTATCAAGCATACCAAATTTCTTTAGAAGATTTCTGGTATACTTTGCTTGATTGATAAAAATCCCATCATCTGTTTGCTTGACCTGTAAGCCTAGAAAATAACTAAGCTCTCCCATCATGCTCATTTGATACCTGGATTGCATAAGCTTTGCAAACTTCTTACAGAGTTTGTCATTAGTAGATCCAAAAATAATATCATCTACATAAATTTGAACTAACAGCAAATCATCACCAGAATTGAAATAAAACAAGGTTTTATCAATTGTACCTCTTGTGAACCCACTTTCTAAAAGAAATTGAGCAAGAGTTTCATACCATGCTCTTGGTGCTTGCTTTAGTCCATATAATGCCTTGTCAAGCCTGTAGACATAATCTGGATGCTTGGAATCTACAAATCCTGGTGGTTGTTCAACAAATACTTCTTCTTCAAGCTTCCCATTGAGAAAAGCACTTTTTACATCCATATGAAAGACTTTAAACTTCTTGTGTGCAGCATAGGCCAGAAAGATTCTTATGGCCTCCAATCTTGCAACTGGAGCAAAGGTTTCATCATAGTCAATTCCTTCCTGTTGTGAATAACCTTTAGCCACAAGTCTAGCCTTGTTTCTTGTAATCACACCATCACTGTCAGTCTTGTTTCTGAAAACCCACTTTGTACCTACAATTGATCTATTCTTTGGTCTAGGTACAAGTGTCCAAACTTCATTTCTTTCAAATTCATTTAACTCTTCTTGCATTGCTATAATCCAATTAGCATCTTGAAGAGCTTCCTCCACTCTCTTTGGTTCTGTTTGAGACAAGAAAGCATGATACAGACACTCATTATTTGTTGCACTTCTAGTTCTCACACTAGCATCAAGATCTCCAATTATGAGATCAGGTGTGTGTGCCTGTGTCCACTTTCTTGCTGTTGGTAAGTGGTTTCTTGCATCATTATTGGATCCTCCCCCTTGATCCATGCTCTCCTGATTCATATGTTGACTTTCTGCATTATCTGAGGCTCCCCCTGAATTGGATGGCTCAGAGTTTGAACTGTCAGAGTTTGAATCAGTTTCCTCAACTGACTCACTTGCTGTGTCTTGTTGAGCTTCTTCACGCTCCCCCTCAACTGGTTCTCTATTTTGTTCAATTTGAGAATTTCCAGTTTCTCCAGTATTTACCAGTAGAGGTTCAGAGTATGCTTCGTCAGAGTTTGTCAGAACCGCTTCATCAGAGTTTGTCGGTACTGCTTCATCAGAGTTTACATCATCAGAGAGTAAACCTTCATTTTCAAAACGCAGTTCATCATATCCATTTAAGTCATCAAGTCCAGTTATTTTCTTATCATCAAATGACACATGTATGGATTCCATGATCACTTTAGTTCTCAGATTGTAGACTCTGAATGCTTTTGTTGACAATGGATAGCCAACAAAGATTCCTTCATCAGCTTTTAACTCGAACTTGGTCAACTGTTCAGGATGAGTCTTCAACACAAAGCATTTGCATCCAAATATATGAAAATATTTCAAATTTGGCTTCTTATTTTTCACCATCTCATATGGTGTTTTCCCATGCTTGTTGATCAATGTTGCATTTTGAGTAAAACAAGCAGTTTGAACAGCTTCTGCCCAGAAGTATGTTGGTAATTTTGCTTCATCAAGCATAGTTCTGGCTGCTTCAATTAAAGTTCTGTTCTTCCTTTCAACTACACCATTTTGCTGTGGAGTTCCAGGTGCAGAAAACTCTTGTTTCACTCCTCTTTCCTTGCAGAAAGCTTCCATGATTGAGTTTCTGAATTCAGTTCCATTATCACTCCTTATAATTTTGACTTTGTGCTGTGATCCTTTGTCCAGTAGATTTACATGATCCATCAGAGTTTGAGCAGTTTCATCCTTCTTTGACAAGAAATACACCCATGTATATCTAGTATATTCATCAACAATTACTAGAGCATATTTCTTTCTGCCCATGGACATCACATTCACTGGTCCAAAGAGATCAACATGTAGAAGATGATAAGGTTCCACTACTGAAGATTCAGATTTGCTCTTGAAAGATGACTTCCTTTGCTTGGCTTTTTGACAAGAATCACATAAGCCATCTAGACTGAGTATTGATTTTGGAAGTCCCCTTACAAGATCCTTTCTTATTAGCTCATTTATGTTGTTCAAATTGAGATGAGAGAGCTTCTTATGCCAATTCCAACTCTCTTCATTTGACATTTTAGCAGTCAGACACACTGTTTTTCCATCAGAGTTTGTTACCAAACTTGCTTCATAAATGTTGTTGCGCCTGTGTCCAACTAGAACAACTTTTCCAGTAGATTTACTGATAACTTCACAGTATTCAGTATGAAAATCTACATGGTTTCCTCTGTCATAGATTTGACTCACAGATAGCAGATTATGCTTGAGTCCTGAGACTAGAGCTACTTCTGTAATGATGACACTTCCAAGATTGATATTGCCATATCCTAGAGTGTGTCCTATGTTGCCATCTCCATAGGAAACCTTTGGGCCAGCCTTCTCCTTAAAGTCTGATAGCAGGGCTTTATTTCCAGTCATGTGTCCTGAGCATCCACTGTCCAAGATAAGGGTGCTCTTTTTTATGCCCTGCAATCACAAACAAACACTAAGTGTTAGTTTTAAGGACCCAAACTTGCTTGGATCCTTTGTCTTTCTTAACAGTGTTAGTTTTTGCAGCGGAATTACTATCAACAGAGTTTAAACTAACATTGTCAGACTTTACACTTGCAGAGTTTGCTCTAACCCACTTCAGATTGGGTTTTAGCTCATAATAGTTGTGATAAATAGCATGATAACTCTTGCAAGTATAAATGGAATGCCAAGTGCTCCCACAGTGTGTGCATAAAGTCTGTGGTCTAACCCTAACATAATCATTCTTTACTCCTGATGTAGAAGATAAAGAATTGATATTTTTATTCTTTGTGCAGTAATTAGCAAGATGATTAGAACTACCACAATTATAACATGTTTTCCTTGGAGCAGCACCAGTAGGCAAATGATTATTTCTATTATTTATGCCTATCTTTCCATTCCTATTCTTCTTGGACCCTTTTGGTTTCATGGCAGATTTTACCTCTTTCAGCTTATGATTGAACTGTTTCCCTGTCATCAAACCAACATTAACCTGTTTTTCACAAGTTTTTACTGGTTTTCTAACAACTTCTATTTCCATAAGATTTTCTGTTATAATATTTTCCTGTTTTTCACAGGCTTCATCTGATTCCATATCAGCTTCCCTTATTACAACAGATTTTAACTTATTGGCTTCTGGAACAAATTTCACAGGTTTAAGTTGTGGTTTTACCTTAACCTTGTCTTTAAACCTAAGTTCATCATTTTCACAATAACCTAAACCTACAGAATCAGTCTGAAACACTTGATGAGTGTCTCTTCCAGAATCTGTCCAAGTTTTGATTATTTTTCTTTCTTTTTCTAGATCAGATTCTAATTGCTTATATCTTTTCAGCAACTCCTGTTCTACATAAACAGCATCATCTCTTTCTTTTTGAATCTGCTTCATATTTTCAAGTTCTCCTTCAAGAAACTTGTTTCTATCTTTAAGACTAAGATTCTCATATTTAATTCTCTCATTTTCTAAAGTCTGATCCCTATAGCTAACATGAACACTTTTCAGATATACTCTTAACTCAGATATATTATCAGTATCATAAGCATAAGTAGTTAGGGGTACCTTATTTTCAGATGATTCAGTCTCATCTCTGACAGTTGCCATAAGAGCATAATTTTCTCCATCATCAGAGTCTGAAGTATCTGCCCAGTCTTTGCCTTTAGAGATGAGTGCTTTCTCAGATTTGCCTTTCTTGCACTCTGGGGCATAGTGACCCATCTCCTTACACCTGTAGCACTGGATTTCAGATTTATCCTTCTTACCAAATTTGGTCTCCCTTCCATCAGACTTTCTGAAACTTCTCCTTTCAGAGTTTGAATCTTTCCTTGAGAATCTCTTTCCCTTCTTAAAGTTCTTGAATCCCATCTTCTTGAAGGTCTTCACCATCAATGCAGCCATTTGCATCATCTGTTCTTCATCATCATCAGAGTCAGAAGCTTCATCAGAGTTTGAGTCATCATCAGAGTTTGATGACTCACTTTCAGATTTAATAACTAAAGCCTTTCCCTTGGCTTTCTTCCTTGATGATTCCTTCTTAATGGGCTTCTCCTCGACTTTGAGAGCAACAGATTTTGTCTTTTTACTCAATCTTCTATTCCTTTGTTCTATCTCCAGTTCATGAGTTTTCAATAACCCATAGATTTCATCAAGATCTGTATCAGCAAGCTCATAATTATCTCTTATTGTGGTTGTCTTTAAATCCCACTTTTCAGGTAGAGATAACAGAAACTTGAGATTAGACTCTTCAAGCTCATATTCTTTATCAACCAGAGATAGATCATTCAACAGTTTGCAAAATCTGTCATAAGTCTCAGTCAAGGTTTCATTAGTTCTTGAATCAAAGTGCTCATACTCCTGTGTGAGTATTGTCTTTTTGTTCTTCTTGATAGCACCTGTTCCCTGGCATCTGACTTCTAAAGCATCCCATATCTCTTTGGCAGTTTTGCAGCCAATTACTCTGTTAGACATAACATTATCTAAAGCACTGTGGAGAAGATGTCTAACCTTTGCATCTTTTGCAATTGATGAGATGTCCTCAGAAGTCATATCTTTCTTTTCCTTTGGAACAGTCTTTTGTTCTTGTCCATCAACAACAGGGGACAATTTAGTCGGCATATGAGGACCATCATAGATTCTGTCAAGGTATTCTGGATCTGTAGCCTCCAGAAACATGGTCATCTTCACCTTCCAAATCGGATACTCTACTGGCCTGAGAATTGGAACCCTGATTGTTTCATATCGACTCACAGAATTGGGCTTAACCTGTTCAGCCTTAGGAGCAGTTTGATTTTCTTCAGACATGATTAATACTGTGTTTGAATCGTAAAACTGTATATATTAAACAGCCTTAGCTCTGATACCAATTGTTAGGCCGAATACACAATATATAATCAAGTATGTATGAGAATAACAATTAAGAATACAGGTTTGTAAATCAACAAACTGAATTATATTAAATAATTCTCTCTTAGTGATGTTAATGAATCACAAAGAGCTACTAGGTTACAAGAATAATATATTCAATGTTCGCGCGTCCCTTCTAGGGATAACCTATCTGTGTTTATATAGTACACAGTTACACAATCCTTATCTAATTGATATTCCTACAAATTAGCTATACAAGTTATATCAATTAAGGATTGCTTCTTATCTTCTATTCTGTTTCCTTAGCTGTATCAATATATTCTGCTTCTTTCCATCTTCAGAATATATTGCTTCTAGAATCTTCAATTCAGCACCGACAGCTAATTCAACTATCACCCTGTCAGACTTTAAATAAACTCTGACCGGCTTCTGATAAACTCTTCACCCTGTCAGACTTTAAATAAACTCTGACCGGCTTCTGATAAACTCTGGTCAGTACCTGTTGCTTAAACACTGATAAACAAACGTCAGCAATTATATCTAACAATTAGTTTTGGTAACAATAAATTTTCCGGCCATTATATTTTCAAAGAATTCCAGAAAATTTAAATTTAAACCCAAACTATTTTAATTAATTATTTCTAATTAATTAATTTTTAAAAATAACCCTTTTTACTAATTTTAACAAACTCGAACCAAAAACAATCAAGAACCCTAATTGTTAACTTCGACTGATTCCTTTTAAAACCAAAGAAATCAATTAGTTTTTTACAATCACAACCGAAAGATGAACAGTCAACAATTCTTAGAGTTCAAAAAGATCACGGTCGATAGTTTTCTTCTTAAAGAAAGAATAAAGCTCAAAGAAATCATAGTTCCACGGTCAAAATCAAATAATAGTGTTAAAAAGTGACTTTATCAAGTTTAATCGGTTAAAAACTTGAAGAAACTATCGATGGTGATGGTTTTTGTTTGTATCTCTCTCTGTAAGTATATAAAACTCGGCTTAGATCTTAGAATAATAAAGAAAAACGACTAAAGGGATGTTTTATACACAGTGAAATGTATGGGTATTTTAGTAAATTCATGTTCGATAGATTTTAAAATGAACTGTCGATGGTTTTTATTGAGGGGCAAAAAGGTCAATCACACTTCGATAGTTTTTTGAAAAACTATCGAAGTGGATAAAATTAGAATTTAAAAGGCCTTTTTTTTTTCAAAAACCATCGAAAGTTTTTAGCTTTTAAAAACCAAAAACTATCGAACTACTTCTTTTCTGAAAACCATCGAGGATTTTAAATATTACAGAATTAAATCCTTGTCGATAGATTTCACTTTTAATTTCAAAAACTATCGAGAAATCCCTTCGATAGATTTCATTTCTTTTCCAAAAACCATCGAATATTGCTTTCGATAGCTTTTATCCAGTATTTAGAAAAACTATCGAATTACCTGTTTCTATATATTTTTGCTTCTCAGTTTTATTTTTAAACCTGTTCTGTTTAAAAATGAAACCTTCTCATTTTCTTGTTTTCTGTTAACTAAAAAATTTGTTTTAAATCAAACTTTTTCACCAAAAATTCAAAGTTAACAGAAAATTCACAATTTTCTTAGAATAAAATTGACTAAATATCATTAATTGATATAAACCAATTAAAATCCAATAAATTATGATGTATTAATTTACAATGTTTAAAACAAAGTAAACTAATTCAAATTAAATAAATGATGTAATATTTAGAACAAATATTAGCACTTAAATAATTTTAGAATTATTACTTAATTAAATGCCAGAAGATATATCATTCATAAATATGACATAAAATTAGTACAGTAATTCTAACTTACGAGAATTGCTCCTGAAAATAAATTCACGAGTCCTAAGGATATATAAATTCTTAAACTCATGTATTTACTAGGACTATTTTGCAGTTGCTGACTTCTAATTAAAATCAATTAGAAAGATTTAACATCCCAAGTTCACCAACCAGCTTAGAAAAAGTGGATTCATCAAGCGGTTTAGTAAAGATGTCTACAATTTGTTCCTCTGTGGGTACAAAGTGTAACTCCACAGTTTCATTCATGACATGCTCTTGGATAAAATGATACCTGATATCGATGTGCTTCGTCCTCGAGTGTTGCACTGGGTTATTGGAGATTGCTATGGCACTTGTGTTGTCGCAAAATATTGAAATCTTAGTCAACAAAAGCCCATAGTCACGGAGTTGGTTCCTCATCCACAAGATTTGAGCACAACAGCTACCAATAGCTATGTATTCAGCTTCTGCTGTTGATGTGGACATTGAGTGTTGCTTCTTGCTATACCAAGAAACTAACCTTCTTCCAAGAAACTGACAGCTTCCTGAAGTACTCTTCCGATCAATCTTACAACCTGCGAAATCTGAGTCTGTATATCCAATAAGATCAAATCCTGTATCTTTAGGGTACCAAATTCCAAGATTTGGGGTTCCCTTAAGATATCTAAATATTCGCTTAACAGCTATTAGATGAGATTCTTTGGGATCAGACTGAAACCTAGCACACAAGCATGTTGCAAACATTATATCTGGTCTACTTGTAGTGAGATACAGTAAGGAGCCTATCATACCTCTGTAGCTTGTGATGCCAACCTTCTTACCAGTTTCATCCTTATCAAGCTTAGTGGCAGTTGGCATTGGAGTCTTTGCTGTAGACGAGTCTTCCATTTGATACTTCTTTAGAAGATCTTTAATGTACTTGGACTAGCAAATGAATATTCCATCTAGCCTTTGAGACACTTGTAGTCCAAGAAAGAATGACAATTCACCCATCATGCTCATTTCATATCGACTCTACATTAACTTAGCAAATCTCTTGCGTAGATCATCATTAGTAGAACCAAATATTATGTCATCAACATATATTTGCACCAATATCAAATCATTTTTGTGCTTCTTGTAAAAGAGAGTTTTGTCTACGACACCTCTTGTAAAGTTATTTTCAAGTAAAATTCAGAGAGAGTGTCATACCATGTCCTTGGAGCTTGTTTGAGTCCATAGAGAGCTTTGAACAGAAAGTACACAAAGTCTGCCAGATTTGAATCCTCAAAGCCTGGAGGTTGTTCCACATACACTTCTTCTTCTCGCTCCCCATTCCGAAAAGCAGTCTTCACATCCATTTGATATACTTTGTAATTGGAATGTGTTGCGAATGCCAGAAACATTCCGATGGCCTCAAGTCTTGCTACTGGTGCATAGGTTTCATCATAATCTATACCCTCTTCTTGAGAGTAACCTTTAGCAACCAGTCTGGCTTTGTTTCTCGTTACAATGCCATCTTCATCCAACTTATTTCTGAATACCCATCTTGTTCCTATAACAGATTTTCCTTTACGCCTAGGTACCAGCTTCCAAACTTTCTTCTGCCTTTCAAACTGATTGAGTTCATCTTGCATTGCAATCACCCAATCTGGATCTTCTAGGGCATCTTCAACTTTCTTAGGTTCTGTTTCTGAAAGAAACCCAGAATAGTGGCATTCATTTTGTGATGTCCTTCTAGTTCTCACTCCTGTGTCCGGATCACCAATGATCAAGTGAAAGGGATGATCTCTACTCCATACCCTTTCTCTTGGCAGATACGATCTTGATGATTCTCCTTGTTCAAAGTTTTTTTGAGTGTGACTAGTTGATCCTTCTCCTTCTCCCCCTGAGTTGTTGCCGATATGATCTGTTGACCCTGTTGTTTGACTAGTGGATCAAGTAGTAGTTTGAGGATCTCCACCACTGTCACCACTTGGTCCAGAATCATTATCATTATTATTATCATTATTACCAGGAACAACTTCAGGTTCTTCTTCAATGTCAGAGAGATCTCCTGATAGATTTTCAAAAACCAAGGATTCAGAGTTCTCTCTAGTTTGCAGGCATGGTCTTTTGGTATCATCAAATGTTACATTAAGGCTTTCCAACACCTTTTTATCTTCAATCACATACACCATGTAAGCTTTAGATTCCAGAGAATAGCCCAGAAAAATGCCTTCTTCTGCTTTGGCATCAAACTTGCCTAGATGTTCTCCATCTTTTAATACAAAGCACTTTGCACCAAACACATGAAAGTACTTCAGTGTTGGTTTCTTGTTGGCCATTAACTCATACAGAGTCTTTTCACGATCTTTATTAATCAGGGTTCGATTCTGAGTGTAGCAAGCTGTATTCACTGCTTCAGCCCAAAAGTAAGTGGGAAGTTTTGATTCATTTAACATTGTCCTTGCTGCTTCAACCAAGGTTTTGTTCTTCCTTTCCACTAATCCATTCTGTTGAGGAGTTCTTGGTTCTGAATATTGTCTTGATATTCCTTTCTCTGTGCAGAAGTCATTTAGAACTGCATTCTTGAATTCAGTTCCATTGTCTAATATGATTGTCCGCACATGTAGCTTAGCTTCCATTTCTATCTTCTTGATGTGATCAATGATTAGTTGTGTTGCTTCATCCTTTGACTGTAAGAATAACACCCACGTGTACTTGGAGTAGTCATCCACCATCACTAATGCATATCTTTTTCTTGAAAGTGACATAACATTGACTGGACCAAATAAATCCATATGAATCAGCTGAAGAGGTTCAGCAATGCTTGTCAGTTCTCTGCTTCTGTGTGATGCTTTCTTAGACTTCCCTTTTTCACATGCTTCACATAGTCCCTCCTGATAAAATTCCATCAGGGGCAACCCTCTCACCAACTCTCTCTTTACCAAAGAGTTCATAGTTTTGAAGTTCAAGTGTGAGAGCTTCTTGTGCCATAACCAACTTTGTTCTGAAGATGCCTTACTGTAGAAACATGTAACTTATCCTTCACTGGTAGAACTTAAGTCAGCTATGAACAGATTTCCTTTTCTCACTCCCAGTAGAGCAAACTTCTCATCTTTCCTATTTGTGATCAAGCACTTGTCCTTTCTGAAATCTACATTGTATCCTTTATCACAGAATTGACTGATACTTAGAAGATTGTGCTTTAATCCTTCAACAAGAGAGATATTTTCAATGATGACATTCCCAATTCTCAGATTACCATATCCCGTAGTGAATCCTTTGTTGTCATCTCCAAAGGTTACAATCAGGCCGGTCTTCTTAACCACCTCTGTAAGCAGGGACTCTTCTCCTATCATGTGTCTAGAGCAGCCACTATCCAGAATCCACACGACCTTTGAGCTTTTAACCTTACACTGCAATAACAGATTGATTAATCGGACTTTGGTACCCAAACTTGTTTGGGTCCTGAAGGTTTAGATACTTTAACAAGAGTAACATTCAAGTAAGTCTTAACTTGTTTGACTTTCATTTTGTCTGTGGATTTATCATTAACAGTATTAGTGCTACTAGATGCATTCATTAACTTAAAATAAGCATGCATGATATTGTATGTACAAAGTAAGCACTCTTTCTTTCCACAGGTTCATGAAGATCAGGCATGTCAGACATGTTATGCATACTAGAAGTGACAGCAGTTTCTACTTAAACCTTTTTACATGCATGTGTAAGGTGTCCAACAGAATTACAGTTAGTGCACAACTTTCTAGATGCCATGGGAGAAGATGAAACAATATTCTGATTAATAGTTGCTTTCCCATTCCTATTCTTTTTAGCCTTACTAACCTTATTGCCTATATCAGTTTTAGGTAATTCAGTTTTTACTGACTTTCTAGGCAACTTAGTCATTATCTCTACTTCCTTTAATAGATCCTCCTCAAGCAATTCTTGTCTTATGATTAGATCATCCTCATTAAAAGGTGTTGAAACAGACTTAGTAAAAACTGGACAGTCGACATTCCTAAGAATGTGTGGAGTATTCACCTTGATAGCTGAAGGTGTCACAGAGAATTCCACTATCTTCTTTCCAGTTCTCTTGATGTAGTCAAATCCTATTGCAGTTGTGTTCCCTAAGGTCTGAGTATCAATTATTTCCTTAGCAATTAGGGTGGAGTTCTTATATGCATTCAGTTTCAACTCTAGGTCTGAAATATGCTTCATGAGGATAGTCTCTATCTCATCATTACACTTGACCTTGTTCTCTAAGTACTCATTTTTCTGTTTTAGATCTTCTAATGTGACAGCTACAAGTTCTAGTTCTTCATTCTTAGTTTCTAGATTTTTAATCTTAAGAACTAGTTTAGCATTTTCCATTTCAGATGCTAACATGCTTGTGTGTACATTAAACAATTCTACACTAAGATCTTGCACAGTTTTCTTGTACTCAGAATTAGATATGTCAATTGTTGTTAAGATAGGTACCTGAGATTATTGTGGTGATTCCTCTGAAGAGTCGGCCATTAGGGCAAGATTTACATACTCTTCCTCTTCATCTGAATCAGTATCATCCCAACTTTTACCCTCTTCAATATAAGCTTTTCCTTTCTGCTTTCCAGATAAGGCTTCCAGTTGTTGTTTCAACTTAGCATTCTCTTTCTTCAAATCCTCATAAGAATCTTTCTTCTCATAGACATCTTTCTTGTCTCTTGCTTGACGAGGCTTCCGGCATTCAGTAGCAAAATGCCCTAACTCATTGCAGTTGTAGCATCTTGATTTGCTTCTATCAATCATGCATGTCTTGTAGCCTCCCTTAAAGCCGGAGCTTGAAGAAAACTTGTTCTTCTGAAATCTGTTTGTTGAGCCCTTGAACTTGTACTTAGGGTTTCTCTTGAAACGAATGTGGCTAAACTTTGCAGCTAAGTATGCCATGGTTTTGTCTTCCATTTGCTCAAGTTCTTCTAGGGTCGTAATCACTTTCATCAGCACCCAGATTTGCAGAATCCATTTCAGCCTCTATTATTGCTTCCTTTCCAGCTCTAGGGGTATGACATTTTTGCAATTTCTCTTTTTTGGCTATAAGCATAGCCTTGTGAAGTGCCGAGAACTTCACTTCCGTGAAGGCCATACCAGGTATAGGCCCAATATATCCTTCTATCATTTCCCCACTAGAGTTTCTGAGAATAATGCCAACACCAACTCCTTGTTCTATTATTTTTGTGTGTACATTAACCTTGTAAGATCCAGTTGTTGGTGGAATCCAGTAATCTACTGCTGCCATTTAATATTATTTTTTGAAAGTTTGTATTTTTTGATGAGGGGTTTGTATTCCTTGTATGTGTTTGTTGTTTATGGTAATGATAATTGTTACAGATGTGTTTTTATAGTTGGTAATTTTGACTGTTCATTTTAGTTGAATTCTTGATAATTTAAATATTTAATTGATCTTTGGAACTATTTCATATTTAATGTATGCTATGTTTCCAAGAATTCAAAAATCAAAGTTGTAATATATAAACGTTAACATTAGTTGAACATTAAATTTTTCTGTTGAATCAAGTTTATATTATTGTTCAACATCACTAAACTCGTGTTCAACATCGATTTTTTTATAGTTTTTAATTTTATTGTCTATTTTAGTTGTATTCTTGGTAATTTAAATATTTAATTGATCTTTGGAACTACATCATATTTAATGTATGTTATGGTTCCAAAAATTCAAAAGCAAAGTTGAAATATATAAACATTAACATTAGTTGAACATTAAATTTTTTTATTGAATCAAGTATATATTAGTGTTCAACATCTCTAAGTTCGTGTTCAACATCGATTTTTTTTTAAATTGTGAATTCCTTTTATATTTTCATACTCTTTATATGTTAAAGATCAAAGATAAATAAAGATGGACTAAAATAGGCTTATAAAGATAAACAATCGACACACAAATTCTTGTTTTAAGTTTAAAAAAAACATTCAAAATATGTAGATAAGTAATATGAATGCCATTTCCTTGGTCTAAGCTTGATTATAACTTTGTCCACATTTTCTACTGCTCGTTTCTTTCTTAACTTCTCTTCTTCTTTCAGTTTTTCCTGGGCTTTAGTGTGATGGCATTCGTACAGAAATTCAACATTCTGTCTTCGTTTATTCTTCTCATGTAGTAGAATTCTGTACGTATATCTTATCCTCAATACATCTAGTTGCTGCTGCTGGTGACATTCAACATTTAACCCACAATCCCAGCCTTTTGCAACACCTAGATAGTGCTCCATGTGTCTAATAACAAAAACTCCATAATCAAGGTGGTTTTGCATGGTAGTCCACTTCATTTTGAGCCTAACTAGATGCAAATTAGCTATATCACTTTCTTTTGGATGATCCTTTAATTTCAGAAATTCAACAAAAAAGCTTTGTTGTGCATTGAATATATATTATATGTCAGCCTGATTCAGATTGAACATTAAAACTGGAAATACAAATGGCAAATTGTACTTACAATATTTCCAGGTACTTAGCATGGAAATCATATTCGATTGCACTAATGTCAATTACCTCGAATGATGGCTTCTTGATATTGAAACAAATGACATAGTGATGCTCGGAAGCATTGACAAAGAAAAAAACCTAAGAAACAACATGCATATTTTAAACAATTAATTATAAATTGAAAACAATAGACTAATATTTAATAATTTTATAAAAATAATTGTCAAGTTTTAAATGAAGATTACCAAGCTAATATCTGAGAAGTTCACATATTTGTTCTTCTTCAACAACATGTTGAAGTTTTCACAGAACCTTTGATATATAAATTCAGGTGGAGCAGTATCCGTGTATCGAATATTGTATGTCTTTAAATTAGAAGAATAAATATTCGTTAGAGACTTTATAAGCGAAATAGATTAAAAATATAAAAAACAGCAAATCACTTACAGTAACACTACTTGGAACAAACAAACGAAGTGGAGATGATTTTGATCTTGAGTCTTCATTCATATTTAGGAGTTGACAATATAAATCTATCACCGGTGTTGTTATTTGGTTTCCGGGTAACATAGACTTTATACTGCCACCATCCAAAAGAAACTCATCCATCTTGAAGTACATTTCACTGAAATGTTGAAATATAATATCAATCAGTTCAACACAGTATTGATTAGTTCAACATTGAAACAAGTGTGTTCAACATATATAATATACATATTTAACAAAAATTTACGGTGCTTCTTCATTAAAAGTTCAACACAATATCATCAGTTCAACACAATATTGATTAGTTCAACACTGAAACAAGTGTGTTCAACATATATAATATACATATTCAACAAAAACTTACGGTGCTTCTTCATTAAAAGTTTCCATCCAAGCAGCTAATTTCTGCTCATCCTTGGTTAACTTGGTAGAAATTCTTGTTGTTCTGACCAACCAAGGAGACTTCAAAACTTCTGTTTTTTGTTGTTTTCGCTTTTTATTCTCTTCTTCTTATTGTTTTTCTTCTTGCATGTCTCTTTCAAGTTGAGTTAACCCCAGAGAAAATGATGGAATTGGAGTAGGCTTGGTGATGTTGTCAGTAACAGACATTATCTGTTTGCCTTTATCCATAACCTTTCATGTCTTTGTAGATATGTTTGGATGTTTAGTTTGTTCAGGGAGTTCATGGTCAGTCATTTTTCCTTTTGTTTTAACGACAATTTTGCGCCTATCTTTCACCTGTTGAAAAAAATGTAATATTTTATTTTTTAATGATTAATCTGTAATAATTTTATCAGAGGGAAAATTTTATTATTGTACCTCTTTTAATCTGAGTGATGTATTGCTGGAAACAGGAGGTTCATGTTCAACTTCATTATGCATATGTTCAACATCTTTTTCCGCTTCATCTCTTTTCTTTTTATTCCAAAATTCTTCAGTTTGTTTATCAATCATCTCTAGTTCTTGTGTTCCAATAGGAACAGAATCAGATTTAGATGGTTCTTTTGTTCCAGTCTCCAACTCATTTCCCACTTCTTCTTCTTCACGAGCTTCAAATAGATATTGACTTGCAATTCCAACAACATTAATTTCTTGCTCTATTCCATGGTCTGCATCAAAAGTCTTTTCAACAACTGTTATTCCCAGACAATGAATCAAGATTGTAGAGGGGGGGGGGGTTGAATACAATCTTTAAAATTTCTTTAGTTCTTGACAGTAGAAATATGAAAGTAAAATCAAGAACAGAAAAACAACAAAGATAAAATCACAAGAATTAAAAATTCAGGTGGATTGTTTTGTCCACCTGAGAGATTTTTATTTGAAGAAATCTCTGTGATGTTTATGAATAAACACACAGCTGCAAATACACAATTCTAGCTTCAGAAATTTATAAAGGATATTGTCTTTTGCTCTCTAAATTGCCTAATTGATTTCTTACTCTAGAATTATGCTTCACTTGGTTATATATCCCAAGTTTACAAGATATTTTGAACAGTCAATAATACAAAAAGTAAATCTGTTCAAGATCCTTATTTCTCCATTCTGAGTAGTGGTCCATATGATGGTATCTTGCCCTTCTTGGCTGATTGCCTTTTATAGAAATGCTACTTTTTGACCATACAAATAGAATGCTACTTTCTTCCCGTGAGTTTCCAGAAATATTGGTTTCCATGCTTTATGTAGTCTGTCAACCCACGTGCACTGTCTGACTTGTCCCTTTCACAAGGTGTGTATCCGTAGGAGCTATTTGAGTTGTATCCATTGAGAGTATTTTGATCACATCCGTAGACAGTACATTTGTCCACATCCGTTGAAGGCTAATGTTGTTATCTGTTGACAGTCAATTTCACTTATCTGAAATTACAAGGCATAAACTATTTACAATTAGCCTCCCTATTCTACATATCTATTAATAGTCAACATGACCTATTCAGCCTAAAAATTAATACTTCAACTTCAACATCAGGATTACAAATCAGGAATACACATCAGGATTGTACATCAGGATTGCATGTCAGGAATGTTCATCAGGATTGTTCCTCAGGATTGCATATCAGGATTGCATCTCAGGATTGTACATCAGGATTACACAAGCATGTTACATTGAGTCTTATCCGTAGATAAGCTTCCCATCTACGGATACTGCAAAAGCATGCTATCCGTTGATCGCTACACTTTACTTGTACAATTTTTACTAAGTTAATTTAGTTATCATCAAGAAACAACATAGTTCATAACAATCTCCCCCAATTTATGCCTGGTTGAGAATCAGTCATAAATTAAGAGTCTTGATGATAACAAAACCACTTCTATCAAATAAACAGTAACAGTAAAAATTGCATTAAGCTACATAAATGAAAAACTGAAGAGTAGAGATAGTTACATAGAGAGTGCTCCTCTAGACTGAGCAGATTTAATTCCTTTTCTTCTCTCTCGGAGGATGAATGTTCTATCTCCCTTCTTTAGCATAGTTTGCCTTGATTTGATCTTGTAGCTTTCTATAGAATGCATCTTCTTCAGCAATTTTTGGATCCAGCTTGCCTTGCAACCATCTAAGGTACTTGTTATTAGCCTTAGACAATTGATCTTCAATCCTGAAGAATCTTCTACAGCCCTTTTCATCCTTGAATTCCATCATCCAGTAAGGTTGAAGATGGATTCTTTGTCCATTGAAAGGGATCTTCAGCTGTCTTGGCAAACTATCAGGAGAACTCCAGCTGCTCCTGATTTCCTAAATTTTCTTCAACACAGCACTCCTTGCAACCTCAGAGAATCCCCTTGTATTTTTGAAGCCTGAGAAGACTTTCACCAAGGTAGAATATCCTTCATTCAGTACTTGTTGCAGGGGTCATGCTCTTACCTTCCCTCCTTTGTAGACAAAGGTTAGTCTTTCAGGCAGATCTCTAAATTTGTCTCTGTCTCTTATTTCACTAACTTCATCAATGAAGAGATCCATGGTTGAGTACTCCTGTATCTCTGCAATGTACAAAAAGTCTGCCTTATTCTCAACTGGCTTGGCAACTTTTTATGCAACATTCAGCTTGATTTGTCTTTGTTGAGTTCTTTTGACTTGTTCCCTTTTATTTGACTTCTTTTCAGCTTCAATTATGAACTTAGGGAAAACCAAGTTTTCAAACTCAATAGGCTCTTCTTTAGGCTCTACAGGAGTCTCATGGAAGGTGGTTTGAGATTGAGTTGAAGCTGGAATAGGGTCTTCAAAAATAATCCTCCTCCATGTATCTCTCTTCTCTTTTACTGTCTCCGGAGAGACAGGCCTATGTGATCTTTGCTTCCATCTGGTTGGTTTGGTCTTGGACAATGTCTTTCTTTCCTTCAATTTCCTTTTAGTAGGGGCCTCTTCCTCTACAGCCTCACTACTTTCTTCCTCCATTTCCCTTAAAAGTTCTTAGACCAATCTAGCCTGTTTCTCAGGTGTAGATTCAAAACCCTGGGGATTGGCTTCTCTCCTTATTCTGGAAATCTATTCTGCTTTGACTTCATAGAACCTGGGATGGCTGCTTGTGATGTGAATTTCTTTACCATTTCTGTAGATAACAGCCAACCCTTGTTTCAGCATTATGTCATTGGTATTCTTGAGATTTGTGATAAGGGTTGCTAACACCTTAGACTTATCAGGCTTGGGGAATGGATAGTCCACTTCTAATTTGTTCTTGCCATGATGTCTTGGTGGTGATCCAGTCCTGCCACTGAAGATAGGTTCAAACTCCTTGAAACTTGAGTGTTCAGCATCATATTCTTTTTGTAGAATAATGGTATCAGGAGTGAGAACTTTCAGGATGGTTGTGTGGACAGGAACTGAACTTGTTGAAGATGAAGTCACAGCCTTGAAGATGGATACTTTGATTAGCTTTTCTGAGTTGAGAAAGACTTGAACATTCTTAGCTTGAGGAGAGACCACCTTTTTTAGTTGAAACTCACTTGGATTTGCTATGATTTGAGGTGGCTCCCCCTGGCTTGATGGCACACCTTTGGTTATTGTTTCAGAGACTACCAATGCACTCTCCCCCTTTTTGTTATCATCAAGGGTTTGAGTAACACCAGTACCCTGCAGTAACTATTGCAGAAGCTGAGTCTATAGATTCTGGTTAGCCAGGAAGGTGTCCATTTGCTTCTTCATCTTATCCATCCTCTCAATAAGGGCAGCCACATCCTTCACCAACTTATCTTGCTTGAATCTTTGAGATGTGGAAGGAGCAACAACATCAACTCTTCTTTCCAATGCATCCTTCACCCCATCAAGATGGCCTTTGATGTCATCAGTGTTGGCTCTTTGTTGAAGGATGTGGGCCTGATGAAGCTGAAGTGATGCCACAAAGTTCTGAACTGTGGTGGCATGCAAGGGATTGGATGTTTGAGCTTCACCATGTACCCTTTGATAATTCTTGAGAATGACTGCCTTGGTGTCATGGTGGACATAGGAATTTGAAAACAACCAAGTAGGCATCTCTTGGAGAGTGGAAGGGCCTTCATCTCCTCCTTCACCACTCTCAGAATCATCACTGTCTTCATCATAAGTAAAGTCTTCACCAGCTCCTGGAGGCAGATTTTGAATTGCTTTTTTTGCCCTAGACATTGATTCAGTACTGTGTACCAAATTCAACATCCTTTCTGCCTCCACATTACCCTGTCCAGCCAAGATTTGATAGGCTGGATCAGGATGAGTAAATGTCTCAGCATTCAGGTTGACTTGATCCAACTCATTTTGATACTCAAGTTGGAACAGTCTCTCCCTGTATGCATCACTAATATTCATTGACTCACTTGCAATGGTTGAGTCTTCCATCCTTATTTCTCATGTACCTGCTTTTCTCTCAATTTCTCTCTGTTCTTGCATCAGGGGCTCCCCCTGGCTCACACCTCTCACACCCTCACCTTAACCTACTAAGGTGGAACTCTCATAACTCACTTTTACCAGACTTGAAGAAATGGTTTGTCTCTCTTTCTCTCCCTCTCCTTTTGCCTGGTTGCAAACCAACCTCTCACTCTCAGTGGCTTCATTCCCTTCCCTCAATCCTAAAAGTGTTTGAACTACTACTAACTCATCCACACTTGAAGTTGTAATATTTGAAGTTTGAAGTGCAAGTGTGGAAAGAGTATTCGTAGTGGTAGTAGAAGTATATGTCAACGGATAGCAGATTTTAGGCATATCCGTAGACAGACAAACACTTGTCAACGGATGAGAAATATCCGTTGATGAAGAAAAAGAAGTAGCTCTAGAAATGGAGACTAAGGCTGAATCTGTGGAGATTGATTTTAAATTGAGAGCCACAGATGGAGCCAAAGTCTTTGAAATGATAGATTGGTGGTCCAACAAATCATAAAAAAGTTGATGACCACCAATTTTAGAGTGAGGCTTCTGCAAGAAGGTTAAAGATGGAGAATCAGGAATGGATGTGTGAATCATATCCACATCCAAAGAGAGAGTAGGTGAGCTTGGTGTTTCTGTTTCAGCTTGAATAGATAAAGAATGGGGATGTGACTCCACATTTACTGGAGCCACATCAAACTGAATTTGTGATGGTGCCATTGACACTGTGTGAGATCCATGTGCAACCCCAGATGGTTTAGACCTCTTTCTCATTGCATAGGCCTTGGATGTATCTGTGGAGATTTTGGTGTCCCTATCCCTCTTGTGTTGTGTCCCTGGTTGGGGACTATTTTCAATAGCAACATTCTTTTGGGAGGATGCCACTAGGGATGTGATAGATTCCTTTTCAACCACTGCATCTTTTTGAGAAGATACAGGGTGGCTAGGCTGGGACAAACTTATCTCACCCTCCTTGTTCTTGGGTTTTCTTTGATGTTCACCCCTTCCCTCACCACTTACTACCTCCTTCACACTCCCCTCAAGGGTTTGGGTAGTTTTTACAACAGGTGCCTTTTGAGAAGCACCTGAGGTTGGCTTTCTGGATTTTGATTTAGGAATTCTAGAGGTGGCCACTTGGGTAGGAGGCTGTTGGACAGTTCCAGCCTCCATTGTGGCACTGGAAATCAAAGAAGTAACAATAGAGGTAGGAACAGTTGAGGAGATTACGTGACTCACATGTGCCTCTTGAGCTGCATTGAAAATTGGTGGATACACCAATTGAACATCCCTGTTGTGGTTCAGCCTATTCAAGTCCTCAAGGACTCTCTTATTTTGAACCCAACACTTCTTGGAGTTTGCAGGGAATTGAATCACCAGGTTACCTTCTACATGGTTAGCTAGCAACATGAAAAATCTAGCATAATAGATATTCTTACTTCTAGATGCTTTATTCCCTAATTTAGCACCTAGTTCATAAAGAATTAGGGATCCTAGGTTATAAAAGCTATCACTTAGAAGCATATAAGCAATATCAAGCATAGAGAATGTAACTGCATCATAGTTGCTAATCTTACCAAAGAAGACTTTAAGAATGGCATCAAAGAAAAAGCTCTATTCTTTGACCATGCCTTTTGTCTGAATCTTACTTAAATTATCTGTAGGTAAGGCATAGTTTATTAAATTCAGCATGCTAATCACATCAGTATCACTATGCTTTTCTAACCTATTGTTTTCAAGAAATTTAAGCAAGCAGTAATAACATCACTGTTAATCACATATCCCTTACCTTGAAGAGCAAATGTAATGGTAGCATTGACATAATCAAACACAGCTGATTCCCAGATTGCTTCAATTACCTCAAACTACAGTTTGGGGGCTTCGAACATTGCTTTTGAGAGCTTGCAGTTCTGAAGAAACCTCATCATAGTGCGATATGATGCGTTCTTCTCTTCGAAGTCCACCAGAGCTGTGAAGTTGTTCTTCTCGTATGTGAAACCAGTGAGAGACATAGTCTTGTTCGTTGGTGCCATTGATGTAAGCTTTGAATTTACAGAGAGAGATTTTTGCTTTGAGAGAGAAGATGATTTCTTGCCTTAGAGAATTTTGGAAAATGATAGAAAAAGATTAACTAAGAGTAAAATAATTCACTAATTGTTAGGTCCTGATAAGTTTGTAGAAGGGGGGATTGAATACAAATTATACCGTTTTATCGAATTTGTTCGTTTTAAGATTAAACAATTCAAGAAAAAATTATTGCGGAATTAAATGAAACAGAATTCAAGTTAAATATAACTTATATTAAACTTGAAAGGTGTTACAAATTTTGGTACTGATTACAAGATTAAATCTCAAACTAATTAAAACAAATCTAGAATAAATTCGAAATGAATTTATCTATTTTTGTAATAAAAAGATATAACGATAAACGATAGTTCGAGATTCGTTCTAGGGATAAAGATTCGTTAGAGATTTGTAAATGATTTCTAGTGGTTTGTGTAGTAACCCGAATTTTCAGGATTTATTAATATTATTATTTAAATATTTTATTGCTTTTCTCAAAGAGGGGGAATGGAATTATGTGTGTATTTTATTTAAAAATTTTGTGAAAGCTGGTTATTTTATCGATATTGTCGAATTGAGTTTGTTTTAGAATTTTGGGGATTGAATCGGTATTTTAGTTGTGCCAAAATTTTATCCGATATTCTATTCGGATTCAAAGTTTTATTTTGTTTAAATTATAAATTATTCCAAAAGTTAGTATTTTTATATTTTTTGGAGATTTAGAATATTTGGAAATTTTTGGTATAAAAGTGGTATTTAATTAATACCAAAATTTTACCCGGTATCTTATCTGTGCCCCATTAGTATTTGGGTGAGTTATAAAAATATTCAAAAATTTAATATATTTACAATTCTGTAAAATCCGGGCTTTATAAAAATTTTGTGCATAATTATTTCAATTCTTTGAGTAAATAAATTTTTTAATATTTATCCGCTAATTGAGTGGAAATTATAATTTCGTACTTAAAATATTTTATTGAGTAGGAATTATTTTTAGGATTCACCGATTATTTTTTTAGAATTTATTTCGTTCGTAAATTGTCGTTCAGTACCGGACTAAATAGCGTTAGGTGCAGATTTTTGTGTTAATTGTAACACTCACCTAACCTTATCCTTTAATCATCCTAATCTATTACTAACTCACACACACACTCAGTATATACATACGAACACAACACACACGTACAAATAAAAAAATTCAAGAAATCAAAAATCAAATATATATTTTCTCTCTCCTGTTCTTGAGGATCAAAGCCAATTTTGAAGGTGATGTAGGAATCCAAATCCAAAGCCCGAGTACTCAAATCGAAGGTCTTGGAGTCTAGTTTCACAATCTATAATCGGATTTCGTGTGGGGTAAAATTCTGAATTTCTATTATTTTTATTAAATTCGATTTATATATATTAAAATTATGAATATTTGTAAACGTGGTTGGTTGCTGATTTTGATGTTACCATCGTGTAGAGTACGTTTTCCCAATCAATTTCATAATATATATGTTGAATTTAGAGTTCAGTAACGTATAGAAATCGAGGTTTGATTGTCGTGTTCTTCGTGTTCTTCGTGTTCTTGAAAATCAAAACTAATTTTGAAGGTGTTATTGATATCGGATTTTGGAGTTCAAGTAGTCAAATCGAAGCTCTTATGATCTAGTTTTGGAATCTGCAATCAGTTTCATCAGAGGATAAATTTTCAATTTTATATAAATTTGTCTTTATTTCTGGAAACAAAATAAATTAGGGTTGATATTCAAAAATTGGAGCTTTTTGATTCTGAGTTCGTTCACTTATTTTGATGGCTGGGATAACTTTATATGATTGTGTATAATCGTTTTACATGCTTAATTGTTGTTGTTCAAATGTTTTTACAAGATTTGATTTTAGTTTGTGATTTTAGTTTCGGTAATTGTTCGAGTTGTTAGTAGCTTGTTTATGTATATAAATGCGATGTTTAATTTGTTAAAGTAACGAGCTTGGTTTTGGTGGCAATTTTAATTTATGTTTAGTAATTCCCGAGTTGGGGGAATTTGTTTATAATTGATTATATAAATATATTGTTGTGCTTAAATTGTTTTCAATGCATAATGATATTTTTAGTATTGTTATGAGTTTAGTTAGTTGGTTAATTTTGAAATGGGGAAGTAGTTTATAGCTCGTTTATGTATGTGTTAAATATGTGGAGTTGATTTAAGTTTCAAGTTTAATTGTGATAGTAATTTTAGTTTACTTTGTTTATTTCCCAATTTGGGAGATTTGTTGAAGTCCATTATTTTATGGAGTATATGTTGTTTATTTACTGTTGAGTATACATGATGTTTGTTGGTGTTGTACTGTGTTGTTCGTCCTGTGACTGGGGACGCAACATAGTACATGCAAATTTTGTGGATAGTCCTATTTACGAACGGGTCATGCCAAAATTTTGTAAAATCTATATTCTTATTAATTGTATTTTATTATTGGTGTCTCAAAGAATAATTAGATTTGATTATTTTTAATCGGTTTTAAATAATAATGTAATTGATTTAATTGACCAATTAACTGATTAGTTAATTGGTTAATTTTATTAATTAATTATCATTTAATCTTGATTAATTATAAATCAAATTTAATTAATATTTTCAAAAATTGTTTTATTATTTACCCGATTTGATTAATTTATTGATTTACTGAATTGATTGATTTTGATTAATTCTATTTAATCTAGTGGTAATTGGATTTAAAGTATGAATGATTGTTTAAATCTTGTATTCTATACGTAATTATAAATGTGTGATTAAATGCTATGTGCAGTTATATGTTATGAGTTATATCAGTATGGAAAGATATTTTCAAGCTTTACAATTATCGTTTACATTCCATCAACAAATTGTGTGATTTGGGAGTCTCGAATGTTGTATTATTTGTGTGAACAGGGCTGAGTCTACTTCTATAACAGCTTGTTTTAAAAAGTTTCTGAACTCGTTACTTACTCATTTTTAACGAATCTTACCATTCTGGAAAGGTCTCGGAGTTTTCTACAAATTTTATGTTTTACACGTTTTAATTTGAGTTCATCTTTATACTATAACATGTCCATCTTTCTAATTAGTTAAATCTGATTTTAATTCGGATAGTATGATAATAAGTTTGGTATCGTATAATGGCATATGAGCTGATAATTGCTATGTGATTAAATGGTATATCGAGTTGAGTATGTTAATTTATAGTTGTGAGTTCAAGTTGATTAAGTTAGGTTATGTAAAAATGTTAGTTTGTAATTTGATTCTTGATTGTTGGTATTAGTTTAAAACGGGTGGATTGTTAAATAAATAGAGTAAGTGCTGCCGAATTTCTGGCAGGACTATTAAATGATTATTATTTGGCAATTGTATATGATATGATATGCTAGTTTAAATGGTTATGTGAATAAAACATGTGCTATGTATTACGTGAAGTATATGAAATTATGTGAATTAGTTATTTGATTTTCTACGTGATAAATGTTGTACATGATTGCTTATTCTGGATAAAGTAACTGCAAGTCAAGGCAGATTATTTTCTTATATGTTTACTGCAAGTCAAGGCAGATTATTTTCTTATATGTTTACTGCAAGTCAAGGCAGATTATTTGAGTATTAAATAAATTGTGGATTGATTGTGGATGATTGGGTTAGTATTTTTGGTATTTTTTTAAACAGGGCAACGTCCACTTTACGAATAGGTCATGCCCAATTTTCTGTAGAAAATACATTCGCTTAAGTTTATAAACATTTATATTAAGTAGAGTTGAGTCTGAAGGCTAAAGTATATGTTATATTTAACTAGTGAATAGTTGGGCGGGCACGATCTCGGTAGTGCAGACTCGTAGCAATCGCATATGCGCCGGACTCAAGAGTTATCAGAATATAAATTGTGATGACATAAGATAGAAGAAGATGAAAATCATATTACTTCGGCTTTACGAAATATCTACGGACCAAAGGCAAGTTTACTAACTCATACTCTTTTGTTCAGAGTATCGTATCAAGATTCCTGTTTTCAATTTTCATTTAATTACTTGTTGCATAACCAGTTCCTATTCTCATCCCGTGATTGAGACAACCTATTTATTTCTAACTTGACAGTTCTATTTCGGTTCATAATTCATATCATGCAGTATCTTGTGGTTACCAGATTTAATCCTGGTTCTTTATCATTGGAAACCTAATTCATATGTACTTGTTTTAACCTAACCTAGTTTGATAATCTGAATCAGACAGTTGAAATCATTAATTTGAGTTAACCAGGTAGTCGATTGTTCCGACACCTAATCTGAGTACTAGATTGGAATTGGAAGTTTTTATTAAAATGAAATGTTTTAAGGACTGCAGACGCCAGTCAGAGTATGAATATTATTATGTGGCCAATGTGGCCTTGGATCCAGTTCAGTATTTGGATATACCGTAAGGTATGATCCGGAGTTTTAGTGTGACTGATCATCCACTTTAACTCGTTGCGTCAAATTAAAAATCCAATTCTAATTTAAAGTTTGACACAATTATTGTTGTTCATTTTGCCAGTTGAGCTGATTTTCATACATTGCTATTATTGCATCATTATTTTATCTTGTGTAGTACTATATACTTGCTGAGCTTCTTTTGCTCACTTTTGCTTGTTACCCTTGATATTTCAGTACAACGAACAATATTTAATTGTATAACTATGGAACGAGAAGAGTCAAGATGACGTTGGGAAGATGAGTTGATGCAGAGCATTTGGATCTAGTGTAAGGTTATTGTATAAAGTTGATTTCTAGTAAATATTATATTGTATAAGATTAGTTTGCCTAGTATACTACTTATCGAAGTTATACTAGTGTCATAGAATTTGTGCTAAGAGTATTGTTGTAAAAAGGAAGTTAAAGTTTGTGAAATTTTGGATTCTTATTTCTAGCACTATAGCCTAAAAGATTCTTGGTAGAGTTGGGGTCACAGATGTTATATTTGAATTGGTTTAATATTTAACAGGTTGTTTTAAATTGAGATTTTAGCGTGACGACCAAATTCCCTGACCCCGGATTTGGGGGCGACACAGTTGGTATCAGAGCAGGGTTATAGTAAACTAGAAACGAGAGTTTGTAGGTGTGTGTATAGTTAAGTAAGAACGTCAGAGCTCATGTAGAGTTTGTGTTGGATTATTGGATATAGTACAAACGAGTAATTTAAGATATGGTACTCGTTTGAGGTAGTTGAGCATAGTTGAGCTGAGCTGGATAGAAATCCTTGCGGCTATAGATGTAAGTGGTGGAATCTTCAGAGACTATTGCGGGTCGACGATGACGTATGATATAGATAACCTTAGGACGTGTAGCAGAAGAACTTAGAATCGAATGATGAGCCATCAGAGGAGCTGACAAAGAAGACATACCTGAAGACCTTGGCAATACCTTCCTTCTTAATAAATTATTTAACACTCCTTTAAGTAAGACTTTTGTCTGTGAAAATATTCCGCCTTCTGAATTTATATTTGATATTGTGTTCACATGTTATTGGGTTTCAAATGTGCTAAAGGCTGTCTTGATGCCTATATATTTTTTTTTCCAGATTTCTAAAACCCTGTCAAGTTTTGATATTTGAATTTCTAATTTTCTTCAGTAGTGAATAACTCTATTATTGATAAATCATCATTTCCTCGTATTGTGCCAGTAATTTTTGTTCCGATGATTCTTTTCTCCGGGAGTAGTACCTTTGGAATCTGTTCAGTTGTAATCCAAGGGTGTATCTGATGATTTCTCATCAAAAGGTTTTAATTGTTAATTTGACTTTAGACTCATTTTATATTTCTCTACTCTACCTGAGACGAACAACCCTATTTATAGGGGACACAAGGACTATCTGTCTGTGTGATAGAAGTTTGATGGGACGCTATCACTTGTGTGTTGTGCATCACAAGAAGGTTAATTACCTTTAGTAATGTCTTAACTAAGACACACAAAATTGGTTCATTTGATCATATTGGTCTCTCAGTGATTCTTTTATTTCAAAAATGTTTGTTTTAAAATTCGTAATTCGATAACCACAATTGTGGGACACTCGTTATGATACGACATCTTTTCACTTCAAAATATGATGAATCTGATTATCTCAAATAATCTTGGAAGTATGCCAAGTAGGTTGGAATTAGTTAACCTTTGTGGTGGGATTACCAAGAGTCAAAGCGGATCAAGATGCGATTAGAATACTAGTAACGCGTAACGTGTAGTGGTACAACCGGGTTTGCCCTATATAGAGGAACTGGTAGAATACCAGACTAGATAGAACAAGTATCAAAGATTAAAGAGTTAGTATTATTGCGGATGCAACCAGAGTTCGAAGTTATAAAAAGAACCTTAGTGACTTCTTCAGCTGATTCCGAGGACGGAATCCTTATAAGGTGGGTAGATTGTAGTAACCCGAATTTTCAGGATTTATTAATATTATTATTTAAATATTTTATTGTTTTTCTCAAATAGGAGGAATGGAATTATGTGCGTATTTTATTTAAAAATTTTGTGAAAGCTGATTATTTTATTGATATTGTCGAATTGAGTTTGTTTTAGAATTTTGGGGATCGAATCGGTATTTTAGTTGTGCCAAAATTTTATCCGATATTCTATTCGGATTCAAAGTTTTATTTTGTTTAAATTATAAAGTATTCCAAAAGTTAGTATTTTTACATTTTTGGGAGATTTAGAATATTTGGAAATTTTTGGTATAAAAGTGATATTTTATTACTACCAAAATTTTACCCGGTATCTTATTTGTGCCCCATTAGTATTTGGGTGAGTTATAAAATATTCAAAAATTTAATATTTTTACAATTCTGTAAAATCCGGGCTTTATAAAAATTTTGTGCATAATTATTTCAATTCTTTGAGTAAATAAATTTTTTAATATTTATCCGCTAATTGAGTGGAAGTTATAATTTCGTACTTAAAATATTTTATTGAGTAGGAATTATTTTTAGGATTCACTGAGTATTTTTTTAGAATTTATTTCGTTCGTAAATTGTCGTTCAGTATCAGACTAAATAGCGTTAGGTGCAGATTTTTGTGTTAATTGTAATACTCACCTAACCTTATCCTTTAATCATCCTAATCTATTACTAACTCACACACACACTCAGTATATACAGACGAACACAACACACACGTACAAATAAAAAAAATCAAGAAATCAAAAATCAAATATATATTTTCTCTCTCCTGTTCTTGAGGATCAAAGCCAATTTTGAAGGTGATGTAGGAATCCAAATCCAAAGCCCGAGTACTCAAATCGAAGGTCTTGGAGTCTAGTTTCACAATCTATAATCGGATTTCGTGTGGGGTAAAATTCTGAATTTCTATTATTTTTATTAAATTCGATTTATATATATTAAAATTATGGATTTTTGTAAACGTGGTTGGTTGCTGATTTTGATGTTACCATCGTGTAGAGTACGTTTTTCCAGTCAATTTCATGTTGAATTTAGAGTTCAGTAACGTATAGAAATCGAGGTTTGATTGTCGTGTTTTTCGTGTTCTTCGTGTTCTTCGTGTTCTTGAGAATCAAAACTAATTTTGAAGGTGTTATTGATATCGGATTTTGGAATCGAATCGAAGCTCTTATGATCTAGTTTTGGAATCTGCAATCAGTTTCATCAGAGGATAAATTTTCAATTTTATATAAATTTTTCTTTATTTCTGGAAACAAAATAAATTAGGGTTGATGTTAGGAATATGTTGTTCTTGATGATAAACATAAAACACTTAGTAGAATTTGTGTAAAGTCATTTTGTAGCTGTCAACGAAATGGCATGCTTTGCAGCATTCCGTTGACAGGAAGCTCATCAACGAAATGAGTAATGTAGCAATTGCACTGTACAATACTTCACAGTTTGATATGCATTTTGTTGTATGTATTAGATAGGTTTTCTAAGTCATGTTGACTAAGTACTAGATAGGCAAAATAGGTTGGTTAATTGTAAATATATTATGCCTTGTAATTTTGCCTAAGTGAAGACATGTCAACGGTATGAAGATCACTCTGTCAACGGTATGGAGTTTACCCATCAACGAAACGAGGGAAACACCATCAACGAAACGAAGGAAACACCATCAACGGAATAAAAAATAAAGCTATCAACGAAACACATCTCCCTGCTATCAACGAATCACTATTGCTTTTTGAACAGTTGACAAAGTGATAGTGACAGTTTACTGAACAGATCTAAAGGAGATATGGAAGTGTACTTTGCATTGGAAACCATTAAAATGGACATGGGGAATAAGGAAACATCCCAGTTTCCAATTGGGCTCTTGGGAGTGATCATAATAAGCATGAAGACAAAAGCAAGGATCTCCAAGGACCACTGGACAAAGGGATGAAAAGCAAACTATTGGTGGTTACCTTTAGTGTACTTTAGTGTAACAAAAATAGCTTTGTAAACTTGGGAAATATATAACCAAGTGTAGCAGTTAAAATAAGGAAAAAGAGAAGAAAAACAAATAGATTGTATTAGCTATCTTTGAGAGCATACTTCTCTACATTCTTGTAACTGAGCAGCTGTGTACTTTTGTATCACAGAATATTTCCGCAATAAAAATCACTTCAGTTGGATCATCAAACAATCCAACTGAAATTATTAAGTGCTTGTGGTTTTTATTTTATAAGTTCAGATTATAATTTGTAAGTTGTTTTAAGTTTAAGAAATATCAACAATTGTATTCAACCCCCCCCCCCCCCTTCTACAATTCTGTTAGGTCATTTGGGATTAACAATTGGTATCAGAGCGAGCTTCTAACATACAAGAAGTTTAAAGATCAAGACCAAAACAGTAACCATGGTGAAGAAGGATGCAGGAGTAAAAATACCAGTTCTTGATAAGGACAATTACTTTCACTGGAAAGTAAAGATGCATTTACATCTCATGTCTATGGATGAGAGGTATGTAGACTGCATTGAGAAAGGTCCACACGTTCCTATGAAGTTTGCATCTAGAATTGGAGTGCCAGATGATGCTCCTGATGTGGAAATTCCAAAACTTGTCTCAGAATGGACTATTGAAGATCTTGCAGAAATCCATAAAGATAAGAGAACCATGAACATTCTGTTTAATGGTTTGGAGCAAGAGATGTTTGACAATGTTATCAACTGTACAACCTCCAAAGAAGTATGGGACACTGTTAGAACTCTCTGTGAAGGAACTGAGCAAGTTAGGGAAAATAAAATGCAGCTCCTTATACAACAATATGAGCATTTTCATTTTAAAGCTGGTGAAACCCTAAATGACACGTTTAGTAGGTTTCAAAAGCTTTTGAATGGATTAAAGTTGTATGGGAGGATCTATCAAACCAAGGATTCAAACCTTAAATTTCTTAGAGCTCTTCCAAAAGGATGGAAGCCTATGACTGTTTCTCTCAGAAACACTCAAGAGTACAAAGACTACACTCTTGAAAGGCTTTATGGAACCTTGAAGACATATGAGTTGGAAATGGAGCAAGATGAAGAAATTGAAAAGGTACAGAAGAAAGGTGGATCTGTTGCATTGATTGCATCTGTGAACCAACTGGAAGATGACAATGAAGAAGCTGCAAAGGCCACAACTAGTCGAGCTAGTTGTAGGAGTGATGTTAGCAAGGGTAAAGGCAAGATGTCAGAAGAAGAAGAATCAGAACCAGCCAACTTGGATGACTTAGATGAGATTGATGAACACATTGCTTTTCTGTCAAGAAAATTCTCTAAGTTCAAGTTTAAAAGAAACTCAGAAGCAAGGCCACCAAGAAGAGACTTTCAACCTAGCAAAACTAACTGGATTGAAAAGTCTAAGTCTAAATGTTTCAATTGTGGAATGCTTGGTCACTTTGCTGGAGACTGCAGAAAGCCCAAGGTTGAGAAGGGCAACAGGAAATTTGAGCCTGTTGATTATAAAAAGAAATACTTTGAACTTCTCAAGCAAAAAGAAAAGGCTTTCATGTCTCAGGATTATGATTGGGCTGGTAATGGTGAAGATTCTGATGATGATGTTGAGTATGTCAACTTGGCTCTAATGGCTAACAATCATGAGCAGGAAGCAAGCTCCTCAAGCAACCAGGTAACAATTACTAATCTTTCTGAGCTTTCTAAAGAGGAATGCGATAGTGCAGTAAATGAAATGTCTACTGTATTATATAATTTACGTGTTACTCTTAAATCACTTACCAAAGAGAATTCAAGAATAAAAGAGACTAATTTGCTCTTAAGTGATAGGAATGCAATGTTAGAAGCACAGCTCATTGAATTTGAGAAAATGAGATGTGTTAGTAGGGATGCTAAGAAGGAACTTGAGAACGTGTTACAAAGGGAAGAAATTCTTAAGACACAACTTGAAATTGAACAAAGTGTGATTGCTAAATGGAAAGATGCCAGGAATGTTGCTACCAACATCATTAATGTTCAAGGTATGGAATCTTTCTGTGAACAATCATGGAAAAAGAACAAAGAGAAACTAGGGTATGTTTGTGAAACCTTAGAATCAGAAACAGAGTCAACAAACAACAATGATCATTTGTTGAAGGTTGATATGTCAACAGAATGCAATGTTTCGTTGACAGATGAACCATCAACCGATCAGGCTGTTTCGTTGATAGAGAAAAGAAAAGATGAACTCACTAGACTTAATAAAAAGTATGGTCCTGTCACCAAGAACTTTGTTCAAGGTGAGTCTAGTAAATCAAAGAAAGTTGAGAAGCCTGTTGAGAGAGTTAATGTAGGTCACTTGTCCAACAAGCAATTGAAAGATAAGTTAGAGAATGTTCAAGTTGAGGCTAAGGGAAATAAAAAGAATAACAGGAATGACAAAGTAGGGATTAACAAACACAACAATTACACACCTGATAAATATGCTCCTAGAAAGACATGTGTTAATTGTGGAAGTGTTAGTCATTTATCTACTAACTGCAAATCTGTTAAGAAGACTGTTAAAGTGAAAATTCCCAAGCCTGCAATGAATAGTTCTATGCCTACAATGCCTGTTATGCCTAACATGTTTGCTCCATATGCACAATTTTAAAATCCATATGCCAGCATGCCATTTGTGTCTAATCCATACATGAATATGTTTAATGTGCCACAAATGCCATGGAATATGAATAACATGTTTGTTCCTCCAACTATGCATGCTGTGAATGAAAATGTGAGCAATCCTCCGAAATCAACACCAAGGATAAAGATTGATTTAAATCAATCTGAGCCCAAGGTGAAAAATGATATAAAAGGAAAAGCAAAGGCTAACAAAACAGGACCCAAGGAAACTTGGGTACCAAAATCAACTTGATTTGATTTTATTGTGTGCAGGGAGACAAAAGGAATCTTTGGTACTTGGATAGTGGTTGTTCAAGACACATGACTGGTGATTCTACCCTGCTCACAGAGTTTCAGGAAGGAGCTGGCCCTTGTATTGCTTTTGGAGATGACAGCAAAGGCTACACTAAGGGATATGGCTTGATTTCAAAAGAGAATGTCATCATAGATGAGGTTGCATTGGTGGATGGTCTTAAGCACAATTTGCTTAGTATCAGCCAACTTTGTGACAAAGGATTTTTAGTTACTTTTTCTAAAGAAGCCTGTGTTGTTTGTAAAGGAGAAAACAACAATGTGGTAATGACTGGATTCAGAAGAGGGAATGTGTACATTGTTGACTTTAGTAGCACAAGTCCAGAAACCATCACTTGTCTTTTCAGCAAGGCAAGCAAAGATGAAAGTTGGCTATGGCACAAGAAATTATCTCATCTGAATTTTAAAGTTATGAATGATTTGGTGAGGAAGGATCTTGCAAGAGGAATTCCACAGGTGCAGTTTTCCAAGGATGGTTTGTGTGATGCCTGTCAAAAAGGGAAACAAAAGAAGGCATCATTCAAAAGCAAGACAGAGTCATCAATTGTCCATCAGCTTGAGTTGCTTCATATGGATTTGTTTGGCCCTGTAAATGTCATGTCTATTTCAAAGAAGAAATATTGTCTTGTGATTGTTGATGATTTTTCTAGATTTACATGGACTTCCGTTTTGCTCTCCAAAGATGAGGCAAGTGAAATCATTATCAATCACATCAAGATGGTAAACAATCATCCTGACTTGAAAGTGAGAAGGATTAGGAGTGACAATGGGACAGAATTCAAGAATTCAAGCATGAAGGTGTTCTGTGAAGAAAATGGTATTTTGCATGAGTTTTCAGCAGCAAGGACACCACAGCAAAATGGTGTGGTTAAAAGGAAAAACAGAACACTTATTGAAGCTGCAAGGACAATGCTAGATGAATCAAAGTTACCAACTTATTTTTGGGCTGAGGCAGTTAATACAGCTTGCTTCACTCAAAATATTTCTTTGATTAATCAGGCCAAAGGAATGACCCCTTATCAGCTACTCAAAAGAAAGAAGCCACTATTGGATTTTCTTCATGTCTTTGGATGCAAGTGTTTTGTTCTGAGAAATCAAGTTGAGCATTTGGGGAAATTTGAAGCAAAGGCAGATGAAGCAATATTTGTGGGATATGCAGCAGGGAAAGCCTACATAGTCTATAATCTCAGAACCAACATTGTTATGGAATCTGTACATGTTGTTTTTGATGATCTCAAAATTCAAGGTCTCTGTGATGAAGGTTTCCATGAAAGTCTTTCTTTTGAAAATGAGGAAGGAGATCAAGTGAATAATGTTAAGGCTACTGAGAAACAGACTAAATTTGTTGTATCTAGCACAGATGAAAGCAGCAGTGAAGATGAAATTGCTGCATTAAGATTGAAAAGAATAGCTGCTAGCAGACCAAATGGTCATTTCGTTGACAGTCATGATGGTGGATTCGTTGACAGTCAAAATGAGCGTTTCGTTGACAGCCAAACTGGTAATACCGTTGACAGTCATAGAAATGCTTCTAGAAGTGATCATTTAGGGACAACAAACTCAGGGGGAGTTTCTCAAGGACAAATATCTAATCAAGGCAATCATGATCATGAAGCTACCTCTTCAAGAGCAAATCTACCTCCCTCAAGGAAGTGGACTAAAGATCATCCCTTTGAACTTATTATAGGTGATGTGTCTTCAAAAGTCCAAACTAGAAGAGCAACTCAAGAAGAATGTCTATATAGTAGCTTTCTGTCTCAAGATGAGCCAAAGAAAGTTGAGGATGCTGGTGCCCAAGCCTAAGGACAGGAGTGTCATAGGCACAAAATGGGTGTTCAGAAACAAGATGGATGAAAATGGCATAGTAACAAGGAACAAAGCTAGACTGGTTGCAAAAGGCTATTCACAGGAAGAAGGAATTGATTTTGATGAAACCTTTGCTCCTGTTGCAAGACTAGAAGCAATAAGGATTTTTCTAGCCTATGCAGCCCATGCCAATTTCAAAGTCTATCAAATGGATGTGAAGAGTGCTTTTCTGAATGGGGAATTGGAAGAGAAGGTGTATGTAAGTCAACCTCCTGGTTTTAAAGATGATGACTTTCCAGAATATGTATATTTCCTCCTCAAAGCACTCTATGGTTTGAAACAAGCACCTAGAGCCTGGCATGACACACTTTCACAGTTCCTCCTTGTGAATCATTTCACTAGAGGTACTGTAGATAAAACTCTTTTTCACAGGGTTGTAAATGGCTCTACTATACTTGTTCAAATTTATGTAGATGACATAATCTTTGGGTCTACAGATGTGAATCTTTGTCAAAAGTTTGCCAAGCTTATGCAAAGTAAATATGAAATGAGCATGATGGGAGAATTAACTTACTTTCTTGGTCTTCAAGTAAAGCAAGTTAATGAAGGCATTTTCATTAGTCAAACAAAATATATTCATGATTTATTAAAGAAGTTTAACTTAATGGAATGCTCTCCTTCCAAAACTCCCATGCCTACTGCCACCAAACTTGAATTGAATACTAAGGAAAAATCTGTGGACATTTCAAGTTACAGAGGCATGGTAGGCTCACTTTTATATTTAACAACTAGTAGACCTGATATTATGTTTGCTACATGTCTATGTGCTAGATTTCAAGCTGATCCTAGGGAATCCCATTTAGTTGCTATTAAAAGAATTTTCAGATATCTCAAAGGAACACCAAACCTTGGCATTTGGTATCCTAGAGAATCTGGCTTTGAACTAATTGGTTATTCAGATGCAGATTTTGCAGGATGTAAAATTGACAGGAAAAGCACAACAGGCACCTGTCAATTCTTAGGAAACAAGCTTGTCTCATGGTTCAGCAAGAAACAAAACTCAGTTTCTACCTCCACAGCTGAGGCTGAGTATATTGCAGCTGGAAGTTGTTGTGCACAGATTTTATGGATGAAAAATCAAGTACTTGATTATGGAATAAGAGTTGAGAAAATTCCTATTTTCTGTGACAACACTAGTGCCATTGCCATTACTGAAAATCCAGTGCAACATTCAAGGACCAAGCACATTGACATCAAGTACCATTTCATTAGAGAACATGTTATGAATGGTACTGTGGAGTTACATTTTGTTCCAAGTGAACAAAAACTTGCAGACATCTTTACCAAGCCACTTGATGAATCCACATTCTCAAGATTAGTAAGTGAGCTAGGTATGTTAATTTTCTCTTAATTATTTTGAGATTTTTGCAAGTTAAAATGCAGCCAGAAACTTGCTATGTTTTTCTGTGAATTAATTTTCTCAGGAAAAAGTGAAATTTTGCCTAAGTCAAAATTACTATGTCAACGAAACGAACCATTTCGTTGACAGTCTTAGCATTTTTCTGGGTGTTTCGTTGATAGCTCTTTTATATCAACGAAACGCAGCTTTATCAACGAAATAAAACGGGACTTTAACCGCCCAATCCTGATTCGTTGATTTAGCGTAATTAATCTGAACCGTTGAAATTTGACACGTCCGTTACCACGATCTATGCATACACCCCTGTAAGTATAAATCATGGTAATTCTTTAAAAATAACGGTTATATTTTTAAGCCAATCCAGTAATTTACATTTATTATTGGACTCTTTTTCTGAGAATTTTTGGGGGAGTATTTAAGAAATTCTATTTTCTTTATTTTCTTTTTACCTGTTCTCAAAAATTCCAAAGGCTTTTCTCTCTTCTTCTCTCTAACAAGCATTTTAGTTCGAAGCTTTTCTTCACACAACAATGGCACCCATAGTCAAGCTTATGTCAGCAGGAGGGTTCATTTATGAAAAGAACAACTCAATTCCATTTGTTGTCAAGGAGGGTCCAAACAGTATCTTTTTCAAGATGATGGACTTCATGAAGAACTGCAAATTGAGCTATGCAATGTTTCACTCAATTCCTCTCTACAATGAGATAATCGAGGAGATTTGGACCTCGTGTGAGTATAGTGGAACAAACTGCACACTCCAATTCACCATCCAAGGTAAAGAGTACATAGTTAATTCTGATGTATTGCAAGCATGTTTACATATTCCTGAAAATAACTGTAATGCTTTGCCTACAAATACTGAAATGGTTAACTTGCTAAACTCCATAAACTACTCTTTGCCTACTGATAATCTGGGTAGAATAATTAGGAGAGGATTGGTTAGAGAATATAGTTATTTAGCTGATGCATTTATCAAGGTATTTTCTGGTAAGATTAGCAATTTTGATGCATTAACTAATTCTATGTTGATTCTTTTTACCATGCTCCTAACTGATAGATATTACAACTTTAGCACCCAACTTATGTATGAAATTGGTGCTAAGTTGGGTGATAAGGCTAATAGGAAAAAGAATATCTACTATGCTAGGTTTCTGATGATGTTGGCTAATCATGTTAGTCCAACACCATTAGTTATCTCTAACCCTGTTTCCAAGTTTGAGTGTTTTGTGCAAGAGAAGAGAGTATTGACAGACATACTGAGGTTGAACCACAATGGTGAGGTTCCTGTGGTGTATTTGCCAGTAATTGAGGTAACTACTGCTATCCCCTCTAGTATAATTGTTACTTCAACTGTATCACCCAGTCCTGTTGCTGTGGAGTCTGTAGCTGTGACCCAACAGGCTCCTGTGTTAGGAATATGTTGTTCTTGATGATAAGCATAAAACACTTAGTAGAATTTGTGTAAAGTCAATTTTGTAGCTGTCAACGAAATAGCATGCTTAGCAGTGTTTCGTTGACAGGAAGCTCATCAACGAAATGAGTGTTGTAGCAATTGCATTGTACAATACTTCTCAGTATGATAGGCATTCTATTATATGTTTTAGATAGGTTTTCTAAGTCATGTTGACTATGTACTAGATAGGCAAAATAGGTTGGTTAATTGTAAATATGTAATGCCTTGTAATTCTGCCTAAGTGAAGACATGTCAACGGTATGAAGATTACTCTGTCAACGGTATGGAGTTTACCCATCAACGAAACGAGGGAAACACCATCAACGAAATGAAGAATGAAGCTATCAACGAAACACATCTCCTTGCTATCAACGAATCAATGTTGCTTTTTGAACAGTTGACAAAGTGATAGTGACAGTTTACTGAACAGATCTAAAAGGAGATATGGAAGTGTACTGTGCATTGGAAGCCATCAAAGTGGATACTGGAAATAAGGAAACATTCCAATTTCCAATAAGGCTCTTGGGAATGATTATAATGAGCATGAAGACAAAAGCTAAGATCTCCAAGGACCATTGGACAAAAGGAATGAAAAGCAAGCTACTGATGGTTACTACTATTATTCTTTAGTTTAACCAAACGTAGAATTGTAAACTTGGGATATATAACCAAGTGTAGCAGTTACTTTAGAAATAAGAGAAGAAACACAAATAGATTGTATTAGCTATTTTGAGAGCAATTCTTCTCTACAACCTTGTAACTGAGCAGCTGTGTACTTTTGTATCACAGATTATTTCCGCAATAAAAACACTTCAGTTGGATCATCAAACAATCCAACTGAATTATTTATATCTTGTGTTTTTATTTATTCAGTTCAGTTTTATTTTATAAAGTGTTTTAGTTTCAAGAAAATATCAAGAATTGTATTCAACCCCCCTCTTCTACAATTCTGTTAGGTCATTTGGGAATAACAATTGGTATCAGAGCGAGCTTCTAACATACAAGAAGTTTAAAGATCAAGACCAAAAACAGAAACCATGGTGAAGAAGGATGCAGGTGTGAAGATACCAGTTCTTGATAAAGACAATTACTTTCACTGGAAAGTAAAGATGCATTTACATCTCATGTCTATGGATGAGAGGTATGTAGACTGCATTGAGAAAGGTCCACACGTTCCCATGAAGCTTGATTCTAGAGTTGGACTGCCAGATGATGCACCTGATGTAGAGATTCCAAAAACTGTCTCAGAATGGACTGTTGAAGATATTGCAGAAGTTCATAAAGACAAAAGGACCATGAACATTCTGTTTAATGGTTTGGAGCAAGAGATGTTTGACAATGTTATCAACTGTACAACCTCTAAGGAAGTATGGGATACTGTTAGAACTCTCTGTGAAGGAACTGAGCAAGTCAGGGAAAATAAAATGCAACTCCTTATACAACAATATGAGCATTTTCATTTTAAAGCTGGTGAAACCCTAAATGACACGTTTAGTAGGTTTCAAAAGCTTTTGAATGGATTAAAGTTGTATGGGAGGATCTATCAAACCAAGGATTCAAACCTTAAATTTCTTAGAGCTCTTCCAAAAGAATGGAAGCCTATGACTGTTTCTCTCAGAAACACTCAAGAGTACAAAGACTACACTCTTGAAAGGCTTTATGGAACCTTGAAGACTTATGAGCTGGAAATGGAGCAAGATGAGGAAATTGAAAAGGTACAAAAGAAGGGTGGATCTATTGCATTGATTGCATCTGTGAACCAACTTGAAGATGACAATAAAGAAACTGCAAAGGCCACAACTAGTCGATCTAGTTGTAGGAGTGATGTTAGCAAGGGTAAAGACAAGATGACAGAAGAAGAAGAATCAGAACCAGCCAACTTGGAGGACTTAGATGAGATTGATGAACACATTGCTTTTCTGTCTAGAAAATTCTCTAAGTTCAAGTTCAAAAGAAACTCAGAAGCAAGGCCACCAAGAAGAGACTTTCAACCTAGCAAAACAAACTGGATTGAAAAGTCTAAGTCAAAATGTTTCAATTGTGGAATGATTGGTCACTTTGCTGGAGACTGCAGAAAGCCCAAGGTTGAGAAGGGCAACAGGAAATTTGAGCCTGTTGATTATAAAAAGAAATACTTTGAACTTCTCAAACAAAAAGAAAAGGCTTTCATGTCTCAGGAGTACGATTGGGCTGGTAATGGTGAAGATTCTGATGATGATGTTGAGTATGTCAACTTGGCTCTTATGGCTGACAATCATGAGCAGGAAGCAAGTTCCTCAAGCAACCAGGTAACAATTACTAATCTTTCTGAGCTTTCTAAAGAGGAATGCGATAGTGCAGTAAATGAAATGTCTACTGTATTATATAATTTGCGTGTTACTCTTAAATCACTTACTAAAGAGAATTCAAGAATAAAAGAGACCAATCTGCTCTTAAGTGATAGGAATGCAATGTTAGAAGCACAGCTCATTGAATTTGAGAAAATGAGATGTGTTAGTAGGGATGCTAAGAAGGAACTTGAGAACGTGTTACAAAGGGAAGAAATTCTTAAAACACAACTTGAGATAGAACAAGGTGTGATTGCAAAATGGAAGGATGCCAGGAATGTTGCTGCCAACATAATTAATGTTCAAGGCGTGGAATCCTTCTGTGAGCAATCATGGAAAAGGAACAAAGAGAAGCTAGGGTATTTTGGTGAAACCTTAGAATCAGAAACTGAGTCAACAAACAACAAGGATCATTTGTTGAAGGTTGATATGTCAACGGAATGCAATGTTTCGTTGACAGATGAACCATCAACCGATCAGGCTGTTTCGTTGACAGAGAAAAGAAAAGATAAACTCACTAGACTTAATGACAAGTATGGTCCTGTCACCAAGAACTTTGTTCAAGGTGAGTCTAGTAAATCAAAGAAAGTTGAGAAGCCTGTTGAGAGAGCTAATGTAGGTAACTTGTCTAACAAGCAATTGAAAGACAAGTTAGAGAAAGTTCAGGTTGAGGCTAAGGGAAATAAAAAGAATAACAGAAATGGCAAGGTAGGAATTAACAAACACAATAATTACACACCTGATAAATATGCACCTAGAAAGACATGTGTCAATTGTGGAAGTGTTAGTCATTTGTCTACTAACTGCAAATCTGTTAAGAAATCTGCTAATGTGAAAATGCCCAAGCCTGCAATGAACAGTTCCATGCCTACAATGCCTGTTATGTCTAACATGTTTGCTCCATATGCACAATTTCAGAATCCATATGCTAGCATGCCATTTGTGCCTAATCCTTACATGAATATGTTTAACATGCCACAAATGCCATGGAACATGAATAACATGATTGTTCCTCCAACTATGCATGCTATGAATGAAAATATGAGCAACCCTCAGAAATCAACACCAAGGGTAAAGATTGATTTGAATCAATCTGAACCCAAAGTGAAAAATGGTACAAAAGGGAATGCAAAGGCTAACAAGACAGGACCCAAGGAAACTTGGGTACCAAAATCAACTTGATTTGGTTTTATTGTGTGCAGGGAGACAAAAGGAATCTTTGGTACTTGGATAGTGGTTGTTCAAGACACATGACTGGTGATTCTACCCTGCTCACAGAGTTTCAGGAAAGAGCTGGCCCTTGTATTGCTTTTGGAGATGACAGCAAAGGCTACACAAAGGGATATGGCTTGATTTCAAAAGAGAATGTCATCATAGATGAGGTTGCATTGGTGGATGGTCTTAAGCACAACTTGCTTAGTATCAGCCAACTTTGTGACAAAGGATTTTTAGTTACTTTTTCAAAAGAAGCCTGTGTTGTTTCTAAAGGAGGAAACAACAATGTGGTAATGACTGGATTCAGAAGAGGGAATGTGTACATTGCTGACTTTAGTAGCACAAGTTCAGACACCATCACTTGTCTTTTCAGCAAGGCAAGCAAGGATGAAAGTTGGTTATGGCACAAGAAGTTATCCCATCTGAATTTCAAAGTTATGAATGATTTGGTGAGGAAAGATCTTGCTAGAGGAATTCCACAGGTGGAGTTCTCCAAGGATGGTTTGTGTGATGCCTGTCAAAAGGGAAAACAGAAGAAGGCATCATTCAAAAGTAAGACAGTGTCATCAATTGTCCAGCAGCTTGAATTGCTTCATATGGACCTATTTGGCCCTGTAAATGTTATGTCCATCTCAAAGAAGAAATACTGTCTTGTGATTGTTGATGATTTTTCTAGATTTACATGGACTTTCTTTTTGCACTCTAAGGATGAGGCAAGTGAAATCATTATCAATCACATCAAGATGGTAAGCAATCATCCTGATTTCAAAGTAAGAAGGATTAGGAGTGACAATGGGACAGAATTCAAGAATTCAAGCATGAAGGTGTTCTGTGAAGAAAATGGTATTTTGCATGAGTTTTCAGCAGCAAGAACACCACAGCAAAATGGTGTAGTTGAAAGGAAAAATAGAACACTTATTGAAGCTGCAAGGACAATGCTAGATGAATCAAAGTTACCTACATATTTTTGGGCTGAGGCAGTTAACACAGCTTGCTTTACTCAAAATATTTCTTTGATTAATCAGGCCAAAGGAATGACCCCTTATCAGTTACTCAAAAGAAAGAAGCCACTATTAGATTTTCTTCATGTCTTTGGATGCAAGTGCTTTGTTCTGAGAAATCAAGCTGAGCATTTGGGGAAATTTGAAGCAAAGGCAGATGAAGCAATATTTGTGGGATATGCAGCAGGGAAAGCTTACAGAGTCTTTAATCTCAGAATCAACATTGTTATGGAATCTGTACATGTTGTTTTTGATGATCTCAAAATACAAGGTCTCTGTGATGAAGGTTTCCATGAAAGTCTCTCTTTTGAGAATGAGGAAGGAGAACAAGTGAATCATGATAAAGCTACTGAGAAACAGCCTAAAGTTGTTGTATCTAGCACAGATGAAAGCAGCAGTGAAGATGAAATTGCTGCATTAAGGTTAAAAAGGATAGCAGCTAGCAGACCAAATGGTCATTTCGTTGACAGTCATGGTGGTGGATTCGTTGACAGTCAGAATGAGCGTTTCGTTGACAGCCAAAACGGTCATACCGTTGATAGTCATAGGAATGCTTCTAGAAGTGATCAATTAGGGACAACAAACTCAGGGGGAGTTTCTCAAGGACAAACATCCAATCAAGGCAATCATGATCATGAAGCTACGTCTTCAAGAGCAAATCTACCTCCCTCAAGGAAATGGACTAAAGATCATCCCTTTGAACTTATTATAGGTGATGTCTCTTCAAAAGTCCAAACTAGAAGAGCAACTCAAGAAGAATGTCTATATAGTAGCTTTCTGTCTCAAGATGAGCCAAAGAAAGTTGAGGATGCACTTCTAGATCCAGATTGGGTTTTAGCCATGCAAGAAGAGCTAAACCAATTTGAGAGAAACAATGTTTGGAAGCTGGTGCCCAGGCCTAATGACAGGAGTGTTATAGGCACAAAGTGGGTGTTCAGAAACAAGATGGATGAAAATGGCATAGTCACAAGGAACAAAGCTAGATTGGTTGCAAAAGGCTATTCACAGGAAGAAGGAATTGATTTTGATGAAACCTTTGCTCCTGTTGCAAGACTAGAAGCAATAAGGATTTTCCTAGCCTATGCAGCCCATGCCAATTTCAAGGTCTATCAAATGGATGTGAAGAGTGCTTTTCTGAATGGGGAATTGGAAGAGGAGGTGTATGTAAGTCAACCTCCTGGTTTTGAAGATGATGATTTTCCAGACTATGTGTACTTCCTTCTCAAAGCACTCTATGGTTTGAAACAAGCACCTAGAGCCTGGTATGACACTCTCTCACAGTTCCTCCTTGAGAATCATTTCACTAGAGGTACTGTAGATAAAACTCTTTTTCACAGGGTTGTAAATGGCTCTACTTTACTTGTTCAAATTTATGTAGATGATATAATCTTTGGGTCTACAGATGTGAAACTTTGTCAAAAGTTTGCCAAGCTTATGCAAAGTAAGTATGAAATGAGCATGATGGGAGAATTAACTTACTTTCTTGGTCTACAAGTAAAGCAAGTTAATGAAGGCATTTTCATTAGTCAAACAAAATACATTCATGATTTATTAAAGAAGTTTAACCTAATGGAATGCTCTCCTGCCAAAACTCCCATGCCTACTGCCACCAAACTTGAATTGAATACTAAGGAAAAATCTGTGGACATTTCAAGTTACAGAGGCATGGTAGGCTCACTTTTATATTTAACAGCTAGTAGACCTGATATTATGTTTGCTACATGTCTATGTGCTAGATTTCAGGCTGATCCTAGAGAATCCCATTTAGTTGCTATTAAAAGAATTTTCAGATATCTCAAAGGAACACCAAACCTTGGCATTTGGTATCCTAGAGAATCTGGTTTTGAACTAATTGGTTATTCAGATGCAGATTTTGCAGGATGTAAAATTGACAGGAAAAGTACAACTGGAACCTGTCAATTCCTAGGAAATAAGCTTGTGTCATGGTTCAGCAAGAAACAAAACTCAGTTTCCACCTCCACAGCTGAGGCTGAGTATATTGCAGCTGGAAGTTGTTGTGCACAGATTTTATGGATGAAAAACCAACTACTTGATTATGGATTAAGAGTTGAGAAAATTCCAATTTTCTGTGACAACACTAGTGCCATTGCCATTACTGAGAATCCAGTGCAGCATTCAAGGACCAAGCACATTGACATCAAGTACCATTTCATTAGAGAACATGTTATGAATGGTACTGTGGAGTTACATTTTGTTCCAAGTGAACAACAACTTGCAGACATCTTTACCAAGCCAGTTGATGAATCAACATTCTCAAGATTAGTAAGTGAGCTAGGTATGCTAAATTTCTCTTAATTATTTTTGAGATATTTGCAAGTTAAAATGCAGCCAGAAATTTGCTATGTTTTTCTGTGAATGAATTTTCTCAGGAAAAGGTAAAATTTTGTCTAAGTCAAAATTACTATGCCAACGGAATGCACCATTTCGTTGACAGTCTTAGCAGTTTTCTGGGTGTTTCGTTGATAGCTCTTTTATATCAACGAAACGCAGCTTTATCAACGAAATGAGACGGGACTTTAACCGCCCAATCCTGATTCGTTGATTTAGCGCTTTCTATCTGAACCGTTGAAATTTGACACGTCTTTTACCACGATCTATGCATACACCCCTGTAAGTATAAATCATGGTAATACTTTAAGAGTAACGGTTATATTTTTAATCCAATCCAGTAATTTACATTTATTATTGGATTCATTTTCTGAGAATTTTTGGGGGAGTATTTAAGAAAGTTTATTTTTATTATTTCTTTTTACCTGTTCTCAAAAATTCCAAAGGCTTTTTCTCTCTTCTTCTCTCTAACAAGCTATTCAGTTCGAAGCTTTCCTTTAATCAACAATGGCACCTATAGTCAAGCTTATGTCTGCTGGAGGGTTCATCTATGAGAAGAACAACTCCATCCCTTTTGTTGTCAAGGAAAACCCGAACAGTCTGTTCTTCAAAATGATGGATTTCATGAAGAATTGCAAGTTGAGCTATGCAATGTTTCACTCTACACCACTCTACAATGAGATAATCGAGGAAATTTGGACCTCATGTGAGTATAGTGGAACACACTGCACACTAAAATTCACTCTTCAAGGTAATGAGTACATAGTTAATTCTGATGTTTTGCAAGCATGTTTACATATTCCTGATAATAACTGTGATGCTTTGCCTACAAACACTGAAATAACTACCATGTTAAATTCTATAAACTACTCTTTGCCTACTGATAATCTGGGTAGAATAATTAGGAGAGGTTTGGTTAGAGAATACAGTTATTTAGCTGATGCATTCATTAAGGTCTTTTCTGGAAAGATTAGTAATTTTGATGCATTAACTAACTCTATGTTAATTCTCCTAACCATGCTTCTAAATGATAGATATCACAACTTTAGCACCCAACTTATGTATGAAATTGGTGCTAAGTTGGGTGACAAAGCAAATAGGAAGAAAAATATCTATTATGCTAGGTTTCTGATGATGTTGGCTAACCATGTTAGTCCAGCACCATTAGTTATCTCTAACCCTAATGCCAGGTTCGAGTGCTTTGTGCAAGAAAAGAGAGTATTGACAGACATACTCAGGCTGAACCACAATGGTGATGTTCCAGTGGTGTATCTGCCAATCATTGAGGTAACTACTACTATCCCTGTTAGTGTAGCTAACACCTCTACTGTTTTACCTTCCAATGTTGCTATGGAGTCTGTAGCTGTGACCCAACAGGCTCCTACCCTAGCAACAAAACCAAAATCAAAGAAATCCTCCAAGCCAACCTCAGGTGCTTCTCAAAAGGCACCTGTTGTAAAAACTACCACACAACCTAAGGGGAGTGAGTCTGGAGTTGTGAGAGGTGAGGGAAGGGGTGAACATCAAAGAAACCCCAAGGATAAGGAAGGACAGGTTAGTGTGTACCATCCAAGCCCCATTGTGTCTTCCCAACAAGGCACAATGAGTAACATGGATTTAAGCACAAGTCTAATTGCATCCTCCCAAAAGGATGTGATTATTGAAACAAGCTCTCCTCCTAGAGCACAGTCCAAAAGGGTAAGGGACACTTCTAGCCCAAAGTCTACATTTTCCCAATACCAAAGGAGAGTGAAGCAAAAGTCCAAGGGTACACAGGGTGCACACACACTGGAAGCAACACTTCCAGTTTCTCAAATTCAGTTTGATGTAACCCCTATCATTACTCTGGGGTTACAGTCCCATTCTCTAAACATCAATCTTGAATTATCTCCATCAAATTCACCAACTCAATCTTTAGATGTGGACATGATCCATACATCTATTCCTGATTCTCCAACTCTAATCTTGGAGAAGCCCCACTCTGGAGCTGGTGGCCATCACTTGTTAAGTGATTTGTTGGGCCATCAACCAATTTTTCCTGAAGTTGCAAGGGGATCTGTGGACCATTCTTTAAAATCAATCACCACAGACTCTACTGTAATTTCTCATTCTCAAAGTGCTTTCTTGACTTCATCAACGAAACAGTCTATTTCGTTGACAAGTGTTTCTCCATCAACGGTATCCATACCGTTGACAGTTCAAACTACCATTCCGTTGATAGTTCACTCTGCACCTTTAATTGAAAATCAAGTTGTTCCCACAACTAGTGCAGATGATCTAGTGGTAGTTGAGACACTTCTAGGACTGAGAGGGAGTGAAACTGAGAGGCTGGCTTGCAGCCAGGCAAAAGGAGAGAATGTGAGTGAGAGGCTGGCTATTTCTTCCAGCCAGGCAAAAGGAGAGATTGAGAGTTCCACCTTAGAAGGTGAAGGTGAGGGTGTGAGAGGTGTGAGCCATGGGGAGCCCATGATGCAAGAACAGAGTGGAGAGAGAGAAGGGACTACAGGAGAAATAAGGATGGAAGCAGCCATTGCTAATGAGTTAATGGAGGTCAGTGAGGGAGAAAGGGAACTTACTTTCCAAGAGGTTTATCAGCAAACTCTGGATAGTATTTCCCTGGATCCTGAGACCTTTACTCATCCTGTGTCAGCCTATCAAATTTTGGCTCAACAGGGCAATGTGGAGGCAGAGAGGTCACTACAACTAATTCACACAACTGCATCAATGCAAAGAGCAAAGGATGCCTTGACCAATCTACCTCCAGGAGCTGAAGCAAGTGGAGACTTTGATTTCTCTGATGATGAGGACAGCTATGGTGATAATCTACAGGTGGACACTACTGCACAGACTGAGACTTCTGTGGTGCCTCCTACACCAAACTGGCTTTCTCAAGATATGCATGGTAGAAGCAATTTGGATGCTGCTATCACAAGGCAGTACAAAGAAGCATATCTAGCTCATGAGTCTGCAGGACCAAGAGACAAGAAATTCTACAAAGCCATAATGGATTCTCTGGAAATTCAAAGGCTACAAATGTTGCAGACAAGGATTGAGGCTACAGAGATCAAGGATTCAATCAGCAACCTTAGGGCTGCTAATGATAGGAGGCTAGATGAAAAGCTTCCTCCTCTCACTGTGTCCAGGATGAACAGGTTTTTCACTAAAGAACCTGAAGTGGAGTCCTCCTTGAAGACTCTCTCTTCTAGAGTGGACAAGGTGGAAGCCTCTCTATCACAGATGCAAAAGGAACAGGAGAAACAAACACAACTATTGGCCCAGCTAGTGGCAGCTCAAGGACTCCCAGCCATCTCTTTTGATGATAACAAAAAGGGGGAGAAATCTAAGGAGCTAGACATTCAAATTACCAAGGTTATGGTTCCAGCCATTTCCCTACCAAAGGAGCCATTAGCAATGGGGGAGCTTGGCAAGAAGCAAAAGGATGGTATTGACCTTATACAAGAAGCTTCTATGAGGATGAGACTTGCAGAACAAATCAAAGAACATTGGTCCAACATAGAAGCAAAGTTCAAGAAGATTACTGAAGATAAGGACTCAAATCCATCAACGGAACAGCCATCAACGAATGCCATGGCAATAGCATCAACGGAATGGGAGCCACAGACAAATTCTTTCTATCAACAAGAGCCCCTTCTACATGGAGTCACTCAAGGACCAAGGAAGGAAAAAGGACAAACTTCATGCATTAGGGATGTGGAACAAGCTACAATTCAAAGAAGCCTATCTCCCAAGTCCCCTGCTAAACCAAAGGGCAAAAACATAGCAAGGATTTTCTATCCTGCACCTTATCCAGATGAGCACAAGCTTCTTGGTCTACTCATCACAAAAAGCAAGGAAAGTAATGATTATGAGATAAGGAAGCAAAGGGCAATTGTCTACAGGAATGGACAGCAAATCTGTGTTTGGGCTGGTCATCCAAACTTTGCTGAAGCCAAGGCTGAGGAATCAGAAAGAGCAGCTATGCAAGCTCTTGCAGTAGCTCAAGCTCTAGATGAAGAAGAAAGGAAGCAAGAGGAAAGCACTAGAGAGGAAAGGAGTTCAAAGAAGAGCACAAGGCAACCCAAAGAGAGAGCTAGGAGAAACATAGACTTTGAGAGTGCTGATTCTCAGGGTACTGCATCAGACTCTTCTTTACCTATTGCACCTCCAACAATTGCTAATCCAGTTTTTGAGGGAAAGTTGGCCTGTGATCCTGCACATCCTGTCAATTTTCATGATCAACCAATCATGCCAAAAGAGGAACCAATTGATTTTGATGAGGCATACTTTCCAAAGTTCCTGTTAGAAAAGGACCAACCAATGAAGACAAAGAAGAGGCCTGTCAAAGCAAAGCCTGCTTTTGTGAGAAAGCCACAATCTCAAAAACCCCCTTCAAACCCAGAGGACTGCATGTACATTGCTGACATCAGGGAAGAATCCAGTCTACATCTTGACTTAGACAACCTGGTGGAAGTAAGGGGAATTGCAGCTTCTCAAAAGTTGCCTGAAAGACTAGTGTTCATATTCAAGGGAGGTAGAGAACAAGTGTGGCCTCTCTACAGAATTTTAGGAGAAGACTATCAAACACTACTCTCAGTGTTTAGATGCTTGAAAAAGGACTTTGGTTTCACCAAAATAGCCAAGTCTGAGGTGGTCTCCAAAATCTGTCAGATAAAGGCTAGCTGGAACAAGCCTGAGGCTCTTCCCAGGATACTTAGAGTTCCCTCAACAGGAAAGAAAATCCATCTTCAACCCTATTGGATGATGGAGTTTAAGGACAAGGACAACTGCAGAAGATTCTTCAGAATGGAAGACCAGCTGGAGAAGGCATCTAATCAAACTCTAAAGCTGATGCAATCCAAGCTTGGTGATCAAGATGAAGAGGAGAAAATCTTCTACAGAAGACTACAAGCCCAGATTGAGGAAAACAACTCCAAGAGAGGGAAGAAGACTATGCCACAAAGAAGTCACAGATGAAACATTTGCTCAGACTAAAGGAGCACTTGTGGGCATTAGTCTTGTAAGTCTTATATTTTGTCTATAAAGTTTTGAAGCTTAATACATTTTCTACTTTTGTAATTTATGATGTATCTGAGTGTTTTTGTTATCATCAAGTCTCTTGATTTATGGCTGTTATTCTATCAGTCATAAATTGGGGGAGATTGTTAGGAATATGTTGTTCTTGATGATAAGCATAAAACACTTAGTAGAATTTGTGTAAAGTCAATTTTGTAGCTGTCAACGAAATAGCATGCTTAGCAGTGTTTCGTTGACAGGAAGCTCATCAACGAAATGAGTGTTGTAGCAATTGCATTGTACAATACTTCTCAGTATGATAGGCATTCTATTATATGTTTTAGATAGGTTTTCTAAGTCATGTTGACTATGTACTAGATAGGCAAAATAGGTTGGTTAATTGTAAATATGTAATGCCTTGTAATTCTGCCTAAGTGAAGACATGTCAACGGTATGAAGATTACTCTGTCAACGGTATGGAGTTTACCCATCAACGAAACGAGGGAAACACCATCAACGAAATGAAGAATGAAGCTATCAACGAAACACATCTCCTTGCTATCAACGAATCAATGTTGCTTTTTGAACAGTTGACAAAGTGATAGTGACAGTTTACTGAACAGATCTAAAAGGAGATATGGAAGTGTACTGTGCATTGGAAGCCATCAAAGTGGATACTGGAAATAAGGAAACATTCCAATTTCCAATAAGGCTCTTGGGAATGATTATAATGAGCATGAAGACAAAAGCTAAGATCTCCAAGGACCATTGGACAAAAGGAATGAAAAGCAAGCTACTGATGGTTACTACTATTATTCTTTAGTTTAACCAAACGTAGAATTGTAAACTTGGGATATATAACCAAGTGTAGCAGTTACTTTAGAAATAAGAGAAGAAACACAAATAGATTGTATTAGCTATTTTGAGAGCAATTCTTCTCTACAACCTTGTAACTGAGCAGCTGTGTACTTTTGTATCACAGATTATTTCCGCAATAAAAACACTTCAGTTGGATCATCAAACAATCCAACTGAATTATTTATATCTTGTGTTTTTATTTATTCAGTTCAGTTTTATTTTATAAAGTGTTTTAGTTTCAAGAAAATATCAAGAATTGTATTCAACCCCCCCCCTTCTACAATTCTGTTAGGTCATTTGGGAATAACATCCTGCCCCAGCAACAAAACCAAAATCAAAGAAATCCTCCAAGCCAACCTCAGGTGCTTCCCAAAAGGCACCTGTTGTAAAATCCACTACACAACCTAAGGGGAGTGTTGTAGGTGCTGTGAGAGGTGAGGGAAGGGGTGAACATAAAAGAAACCCTAAGGATAAGGAAGGACAGATGAGTGAAATCCAGCCAAGCCCCATTGTGTCTTCCCAACAAGGCACAATGAGTAAAATGGATTTAAACACAAGTCTAGTTACATCCTCCCAAAAGGATGTGATTATTGAAACAAGCTCTCCTCCAAGAGCACACTCCAAAAGGGTAAGGGACACTTCAAGCCCACAGTCTACATTTTCCCAATACCAAAGGAGAGTGAAGCAAAAGTCCAAGGGTTCACAGGGTGCACACACTCTGGAAGCTACACTTCCAGTTTCACAAATTCAGTTTGATGTAACCCCTATCATTACTCTGGGGTTACAGTCCCATTCTCTAAACATCAACCTTGAACTATCTCTATCAAATTCACCAACTCTATCTCTAGATGTGGACATGATCCATTCATCTGTTCCTGATTCTCCAACTCTAATCTTGGAGAAGCCCCACTCTGAAGCTGGTGGCAATCACTTGTTAAGTGATTTGTTGGGCCATCAACCAATTTTTTCTGAAGTTGCAAGAGGATCTGTGGACCAATCTCTAAAATCAATCACCACAGATTCTACTGTAATTTCACTTTCTCAAAGTGCTTTATTGACTTCATCAACGAAACAGCTTCTTTCGTTGACAAGTGTTTCTCCATCAACGGTATCCATATCGGTGACAGTTCAAACTACCATTCCGTTGATAGGTCAATCTACACCCCTTATTGAAAATCAAGTTGTTTCCACAACTAGTGTAGATGACCTGGTGGTAGTTGAGACACTTTTAGGTTTGAGAGGGAGTGAAATTGAGAGGCTGGCTTGCATCCAGGCAAAAGGAGAGTCTGCGAGTGAGAGGCTGGCTATTTCTTCCAGCCAGGCAAAAGGAGAGATTGAGAGTACCACCTTAGTAGGTGAAGGTGAGGGTGTGAGAGGTGTGAGCCATGGGGAGCCCATGATACAAGAAAAGAGTGGAGAGAGAGAAGGGACTACAGGAGTGATAAGGGAGGAAGCAGCCATTGCTAGTGAGTTAATGGGGGTCAGTGAGGGAGAAAGGGAACTTACCTTCCAAGAGCATTATCAACAAACTCTGGATAGTATTTCCCTGGATCCTGAGACCTTTACTCATCCTGTGTCAGCCTATCAAATTATGGCTCAACAGGGCAATGTGGAGGCAGAAAGGTCACTCAATTTAATTCATACTACTGCATCAATGCAAAGAGCAAAGGATGCCCTGACCAATCTATCTCCAGCAGCTGCTGATAAGTCGGTTTTATATCTACTTGGAACACCTTAAAATCAGCTTAAATTGGTTGTTTTGGCCTCAAGTGTGTGATGTTATGATGAGTTTTAGTGTTTGTGTGCAGATAAGCTAAATGGGATCAAGTGGTGGTCATTATGCTTTAAAATGGTGGTTTTTGCTCCAGGAATTGAGGGATGTTGGAGGCAAGAAAGTGGCAAGAAAGTTGGCTAATAATCAGAAAAGCAGGAATCTTGGCAGAGAGCCAGGCGCGCCCGCACCTTATACCGCGCGCCCGCGCGTTCATTGGCAGGAATCCAGGCGCGCCCGCGCTTGCTAGCGCGCGGCCGCGCGTCCCCGTCTGGTGGAATTTCTGATTTCTTGTTTTGTGGGCTTAGAGTGGTAGCGGGTCGTGTTTTGGGCCTTTGCCATTTTCTGGTGGATATTTTCTAAGGGGAAAACCCTAATTTCCAAGGAGGGAAGTCGAGGAATAATACTGGAGAACAAAAAAAGGAGACTTAGATTGAAGAAGAGGATTACATTTTTCTTTGTATTTCTCTCAATTAAGCAATACTTGGATTCTTCTTTATCGTTTTTCTAAACATTGTTATTCTTGATACTATTTGATTTGCAATTATCAATTCAAAACTTAGTTTTTATATCATGTTTTCAATAGAACCTGCGATGATGAACGGTTCATTTATGAACTAATCGTTATCGTGGGATTCTAACAGAGTTTATATGGAGTTTAGTGGTTAATTGTTTTATATACTCTGTGTGTGGTGGCGAATTGATTTCCTATCATGGTTGTACTTATTCATTGTGGATGCGTAGCTAACATTCATGATTGTTTGTTAATCCTTAATGATTGCGAAAGTGGATTTAGGGATTTAGAACTTGCCATGCTAGCATAAGTTTTTGTATGATTATCATGCATAATTTGTGGGTGATTTTAACCATTTCATCTACCTTATGTAATCTGAATAGATAACCTGTTCATTCAACCACTATGTTTTCAATCTCTATAGACATATAGGGACTAAGCATATCTGGTGTCCATTTAACTTCTATCTATCTGTGGATGTTTAAGTGGTAGGGTATACGGATACTGAAAGGTAGCGTGTACTAAATTTGTGTTATCTGGTTAGTTTTCACGACTGTCACATACAGAGGTTAAGAACAAGAGACTCTAGATGAAATATGTAACGATGTTAGGATCCCATGCTTTCTCATATCAGTAATTCACTAGTAATTCCTTTAGTCAATCAAGAAAACCTCAATTTGATAATTGTCTTAGCAGTGAGTAATAACCAAACATTGGTGCATAAGTACAGACTATTACAACCTAAACCAGTCCTTGTGGGATCGAACTTGATTTATCTATATACTACTTGTGACCACGTGCGCTTGCGTGTTTTTGTGCGAACAAGTTTTTGGCGCCGCTGCCGGGGACTCGGTGTAGTTTAAATATAGTTTATGTGCTTGTCACCAGTGACAGTTAAAGTTCACTGACTCGGATTGTTTTTCTCATCAATTTTACTTTGTTTGGTGTGTTCCAGATACTCTAGTGAGTAGTGAGCGTGTATGCGAACACGTTCTCAATCTCGTAAAGATAAACTGGAAGAAGAAGGAGCTAACTTGAATCTAGTTATGGGAGAACCAGCAGCAGCAGGAGCAAAGGCTTTGATGGATTACTCTCAGCCAAAGATCAATGATATTCAGTCAAGCATTGTTAGACCAGCTATCTCAGCCAACAACTTTGAGATCAAGGCTGGCACGATTCAGATGCTACAGAACTCTGTGCAGTTTGGGGGATCTCCAACGGAAGACCCTAATATGCATATTAGGGATTTCATTGAGATTTGTGACACATTCAAGTTCAATGGAGTGTCAGAGGATGCTGTGAAGCTGAGACTTTTCCCTTTTTCCTTGAGGGATAAAGCTAAGGGCTGGTTGCATTCTCTACCAGCAGGGTCTATCACTACATGGGAGGAGCTTGCTCAAAAGTTTCTTACTAAGTTCTTCCCTATGGCCAAGACAGCTGCAATAAGGAATGCTCTCACTCAGTTTTCTCAGCATTCAGGGGAAACGTTATGTGAAGCTTGGGAGCGTTACAAAGAAATGCTACGAAAGTGCCCTCACCATGGAATGCCTGATTGGATGGTGATAAATTGTTTCTACAATGGTTTGGGAGGTCAATCAAGACCAATGCTTGATGCAGCATCAGGTGGAGCTTTATGGGCTAAAAGCTATGAGGAGGCTTATGAACTTATAGAGATGATGGCTGCTAATGAGTATCAGAATCCTACTCAGAGGTTATCACATGGAAAGGCAGCAGGAATTTTGGAAGTGGATGCAACTACAGCAATAGCGGCTCAGCTAAAAGCTCTTTCTATGAAGGTGGATTCTCTATCTAACATGGAAATGCAACAAGTGGCTAGTGTCTGTGAACTATGTGCAGGTGCTCATGACACTAATCAGTGTGCTATATCTAGTGAATCAGCACAGTTCGTGAGTAATTTTCAGAGGCCACAACAGCCAGTTCCTAATGCTTATCATCCAAATAACATAAACCACCCGAATTTCAGCTGGAGTAACAATCAAGGTGGTCAGCAGCAGTATCAAGGTCAACAATTTGGAGCTAAGCCATTCAACCCTGCTGGTTATCAGCAGCAATATGCTCCAAGACAACCTTATCAGCCACCACCAGGATTTCATCAGCAACCTCAAGGTCACCATGGTCAGTCTTCTAATGAAAAGTCAGAATTGGAAGAGTTGAGGTTGATGTGCAAGAGCCAGGCGGCGTCTCTCAAGACTTTGGAAACTCAGATTGGACAGATAGCCAGTGCGTTGCTGAACAGACCACAGGGAACTCTCCCTAGTGATACGGAAACTAATCCAGGCAAACGGGAGAGTAAGGAACATGTCAAGGCAATTACATTGAGATCAGGGAAGGTCACCACTGACCAAAACACTGAAATTCAGGAAAACGAAGAAGATGAAGGAAAATTCCAGGAAGAGGAGCGCGCCCGCGCATCCCAGAGCGCGCCCGCGCCTGATTTCCAGGAAGAGGAACGCGCCCGCGCATCCCAGAGCGCGCCCGCGCATGAAATTCTGCCAGAAAAGTTGAAAATTCCTGAAAAGAAGAGTTTGGTGGAGAAATTGGTGAGCAAACACCCCAATACATCTCATGATGCCACTTCTAAGCAAGAAACAGAGGGTAAGGTAATCTACCCCCCTCCTCCGTTCCCTAGAAGACTTCAGAAACAGAAACTAGACACACAATTCGCTAAGTTCTTGGAGGTTTTCAAGAAGCTGCATATAAACATACCTTTTGCGGAGGCTCTTGAACAGATGCCGAGCTACGCAAAGTTCATGAAGGGTATTCTTTCAAGAAAGTTGAAGTTAGAAGATTTGGAAACCGTTGCTCTAACGGAGGAGTGCAGTGCTATTCTGCAACAGAAGTTGCCCCCGAAACTTAAGGATCCAGGGAGTTTCACAATTCCTTGTACTATTGGCAATCTATCGTTCGACAAGTGTCTGTGTGATTTGGGAGCGAGTATTAATCTGATGCCATTGCCCGTCTTCTTGCAACTAGGGCTACCGGAGCCTAAACCTACTACCATGTCTTTACAGCTGGCAGATAGGTCTATCACATATCCTAGGGGTATTGTGGAGGATGTCCTAGTAAGGGTTGACAAGCTTATCTTCCCTACTGATTTCGTTATTTTGGACTTTGAAGAAGACAAGAAGATTCCTATCATCTTAGGAAGGCCGTTTCTCGCTACAGGTCGCACTTTGATTGATGTTCAAAAAGGGGAACTCACGATGAGGGTGAATGATCAGAATGTCACCTTCAATGTTTTCAATGCAATGAAGTTTCCTACAGAAGATGAAGAATGTTTCTCTATAGATCTTGTGGATTCTGCAATAAGCAAGGAGTTTGACAAATTGATCAAGTCAGACACCTTGGAAAAAGCACTTATGGGGGAATCTGATGTTGAGGGTAAAGAAAAAGAAGAACAAGCTCAGTATTTGAATGCAACTCCGTGGAAGAGGAGGTTAGACATGCCTTTTGACTCTCTTGGCATAACAGAGTTGGAGAAATCACAAGAACGTCTCAAGCCTTCTATTGAGAAAGCTCCCACTCTTGAGCTTAAACAACTACCAGAACATTTGAGGTATGCCTTTTTAGGTGATTCATCTACTTTACCTGTTATTATCTCATCTAACTTGTCATGTAGTGAAGAAGACAAACTCCTCAGAATCTTGAGAGAGTTTAAATCAGCAATTGGGTGGACTATAGCGGATATTAAGGGTATCAGCTCTTCGTACTGTATGCATAAAATTCCACTAGAGCCAGGAAGCAAGCCAACTGTGGACCCTCATAGACGTCTTAATCCTATCATGAAGGAGGTAGTGAAGAAAGAAATTCTCAAGTGGCTAGATGCTGGGATCATCTATCCTATTTCAGACAGTTCATGGGTGAGTCCAGTGCAATGTGTGCCTAAGAAAGGAGGCATGACAGTGGTGACTAATGAAAAGAACGAGTTGATCCCGACTCGTACAGTTACTGGATGGAGAATTTGCATGGACTACCGGAAACTGAACAAAGCTACCAGGAAGGATCATTTTCCCCTTCCTTTCATTGATCAGATGTTGGACAGGTTGGCGGGGCATGAATTCTATTGCTTGTTGGATGGTTATTCAGGTTATAACCAGATTGGTATTACTCCAGAAGACCAGGAGAAGACCACCTTCACATGTCCTTTTGGTACTTTCGCGTTCCGTCGCGTACCTTTTGGCCTATGTGGTGCACCTGCTACGTTCCAGAGGTGTATGATGGCCATTTTCTCGGAGATGATTGGAATAAATGTAGAAGTGTTCATGGATGACTTCTCAGTTTTTGGAGCGTCATATGATGAGTGCCTCAGTAATTTGGGCATGGTGCTGAAAAGATGTGTTGAGACTAATCTAGTACTCAACTGGGAAAAATGTCACTTCATGGTGCAAGAGGGAATCATTCTTGGGCATAAGGTATCTAGCAAGGGGCTTGAGGTGGACAAAGCCAAAGTGGAGACAATTGAAAATCTTCCTCCACCAATCTCAGTTAAGGGAATTCGCAGTTTTCTTGGTCATGCGGGGTTCTATCGGCGGTTCATTCAAGATTTCTCCAAAATCTCTAAACCCTTGTGCAACTTATTGGAGAAGGATATTCCTTTCAAGTTTGATGAAGAATGCTTAGCTGCTTTTGAGCTGTTGAAAAAGAAGTTGACATCTGCACCTGTTATTACCGCACCCGATTGGAGTGAACCATTCGAGTTGATGTGTGATGCTAGCGACTTTGCAGTTGGAGCTGTTCTTGGGCAAAGGAAAAACAAGGTATTTCATGTGATCTACTATGCTAGCAAAACACTCAACGATGCACAGCTGAATTACACCACTACAGAAAAGGAACTCTTGGCCATTGTATATAGTTTCGAGAAACAGATCTTACTTGCGTGGAACCAAGGTAGTGGTATTTACTGATCATGCAGCTATTCGATATCTGATGTCGAAGAAAGATTCGAAGCCGCGGTTGATTCGTTGGGTTCTATTACTTCAAGAATTCGACCTGGAAATTAAAGTAATATCCGTGAATTTTATTATTTGATTAAATGATATATTTATTTTGGAATATTGGAATATTATTATATGATATTTAGTGTGTGATTATGTGCTAAATGGTGAGTCAGAAGCCCCTTTCGAAAATTTCGTCATTTGGAATTTTCTTCAAATTTGAGCCGTTTTGATAATTCAAGGGCCCCGTTGAAATTTCGTACATTCATTTTTAATTCTTCTTCTTTCATATTCGAATCGTTATCGAAAGGGTTATGGGATTCTATTTAACCCTACCTATTTGATTCTGCAAATAAATTTCAATTTTTGATCCGAAAAAGGAAAAATCGTTCCGAACCCTAATTGCTTAAGGGGACGGATTTGTCGTTCTATATCAATATTGAAGTTGTTATAGCCCTAGTATTCTTGAGCATTAGTTATATAATGATATATATCAATTTGGATGATCATCAACCTTTTTAACCCCTTATTTTTCGTAAAACGTGTTTTTGACCTAATTAGGGTTTTTAAACGATCTAACGAATCAATATCGATCCAAAAATGTTATTTGGGGTATTATTTTTCCAGAAATATAAAAAGACAAATCAGACTTCATAACTCATAGCAAATCTGCAGCAATTATTCATAAAATCCGAAATTCCCAAAAAATTATTTTTGTGTTCTTGATCTTCAATCAATTCGTTCTAAGGGTTATTGAAGTCCAAATTTGAAGTTCTTATACTCAAATCAAAGCTCCAAAAATCTAGTTTCAGAATCTTCCAACCTCATCATCATCTGGTAAGTATTCGATTTTATATTGATTTTTCAAGTTTCGAATTATAATTAGGGTTCTTGATTCGATTTGGGGATTTTCATTCTGTTGATTCTCCGTTCAATTGGTTGCTTCTAACATGTTCCTAGGGTTCTAATTAGCAAGAATCCATAGTTTAATTTCATGTTTGAGTCGAATTTTTACGGGTTTTGATTTCGGGTTTTGACCCGATTTCTTCTTTCAATTCGTACGTTCTTGATATTGATCTGACATTGTTTTTGATAAAGGGCTTTTATTGTGTGAGTTATAAGCTTCATTTTGGTATATTAATCTTTGAGTTTCATGTACGGAATAGGTAGATCGGGTTTCCGGCCGAGGTCGTCGCCGGAGAATTCTTTGAACGGATTCTGGGCACGATTCCGGCTAGAGACAGATGTTTTGATGTGTGGGTTTTGTTTGGCTTCAAAAGGCGAACAAAAGCCCTCTGGTTTGATTTATGTTTGGACGGAATCGAAGAATTCCGGCGGCCGGAGACCGGCCGGATTCTGGAAAACCCAGAATCCGGTGGGTTGTTTTTGGCGACCCGGAATTGTTCTTCCCGACCCGTTTACCCGATTTTCGACCCGGTTTTAATCTTCAAAACCCTAATTCATTTTCAGAAAACTGTTTTTGAATTTTATTTTTAAATTTAATTCAAAAATAGTTTAAAAACTTTAAAAATTCATATTTTATTTTAAAAATAGATTTTAATATCAGAAAAATTCTGATAAATTATATTTATTATTTTAAACCCGAAAATTGATTAAACTTAAAATATTTTTAATTATTTTTAATTAATAATTAATTTATTAATTAATTGGTTATTTAATTAATCGATTAATTCTTAAAAATTAATTATTAATTAGATTTAATTAATTAAAAATTCAGTTTAATTATTTTCACCCCTGTTTTATTATTTAAAAATTGTTTGAGTATTTAAAGAGTGTCAATTAATTTTATTAATTGATTTATTTTGCATTAAATGTTTATATTGGATTTAAAAATCCGATTTTTGATTTAAAAATTAATCGTGACTTATCTAAAATTCAAATAAGTTTCGTGTGATGTTTTAAAAATGTTTATAAGTGCTATATGGTTCATATTAATTGTGTGTTGTGTTTTATAGTCTGTATATGCCCGTACTAGGGCAAATATCTGAGTTTTAAATATCGTAAATTATACCGGACGTCTGATACGTAACCGGTTACTTGTTTAAATGTGATTATTGGTTGAATAAGTGTCGAGAGTAGAACGAGAATAGTTAGACTTATTGTGATGAGTTGTTTAATTATAGAATCGAGTTCCCGGAGCAAGGGAAAGGGAAAAGTAGAGTGAGCAGAGTCGATCCGACAACAGCTTAGACCAGGCAAGTATCTGTGCCTTTACTTGTGATAAAATTTATTATTGTCTTGATTACTTGAATACCGTTTTCCCCAGAACAATTCAAATTATCAATCTTTCAACCGCATTTGGACAACTGATTCCATTTCCTTAGAGATTCTTGATTCTTTGATTTGATCTGCATCGGAAACCCTTATTTCCAATTCACTTGATTATTGTTTACCACCTATTGTTATTGTTTATCATCCTTGGATTATCATTGACAACCATTGATTATTTGACTTCCATCTTGACTATTGATTACGGTCATTGATTATCGACTACCAATATTGATTCCCTTATTGAATGAGTACACCGTACCATTGAAATTACTCCATGATTATTTCTCAATCTTCATTTGATACTGAACAGTTGAAGCTCTTTTGCAATTACTATACATTCAGTTTATCTTATTGAGCATGCTATTGTTTATACCCTATTATAGATTTGGCATGTGTTTTCAAAAATGAACCAGTAATTGGTCGGGCCATGTTCATGGTCAGAATAACTTAAGGCCCAAATTGGCCTAGGATCCAGTAGAGGACTATGTCATGAGCTAGTCCGGGGTTGATGCGTGGCTGGCCAGCAGCACAACCTTTGATTTGAATAAAATGTATAAGCCAAATTCTAATTCTTTTCTTCAATTGTTATTGATACAAAGCATGTGTTAGCTAAATATTGTTGATTCTGATATCATAAATTCATATCCTTACAACTGTGATAGAAATGATTCATTGATGTTTGCTGAGCAATTTTGGCTCACTCTTGCTTGTTGTTTTCTAACCCTATTCCAGTGAAGCGAGAGTATGAGTCGGCATAGCGTGACCGATAGTTCACCAGCAGCCAGGAGAGCCCCTCGAGTCATTGTCATTGGCAGGGTAGTTGTTTTGCTTTTCTAGATTAGATGTCTAGATTTGAACTTTGGTTGTGATGTAATAACTCTGATAAAACTGGTATTGTATTAATAAAAGATTGTAGTAGCTTGTGTTCATTGCCATAATCTGGATGCGGTCTTGGTCAAGGGGTATTTGTGTCTTTATATATATTATGCATGTGTTAAATAGTATTCCGTTGGTCGGATGACTCCTCAAATCTGTACCCCGGGTTTGGAGGGCGTCACAGTTGGTATCAGAGCAACAGGTTATGGCATTTGAAACAAGTTAGGACTTAGGGTCCAGGATAACATAGAGAGTTAGGAATTCACGTAAGGATATTAGGAGGTCAACTAGGGATATTATGCGTAGTAATTAAATGTGGTTATAATTGCAGCCCCTAGTTCTAGTTCAGACTCAAACCCTTCCGAGGATACGATATCAGAGATACCTACGCCCGTTGAGAGAGCAGGACCGTCTCGGCCAGTGCGATATCAGCCTAGGCATCAGGACCCAGTAGTCAGGAGAGATCAGATACCTTGTCCTATTCCACTCCGACAAGTAGCCCCAGCACCAGTGTCTCAGGCATCAGTTTGTGGGCCTTTGTATCAGTTATGTGAGCCACCAGTTCCACACCATGTGTATCAGAGGGTGAGTAGAGAGAAGGAGTACCTTTATGGACAGGTTATGGAGATGGGTAGGGTTCGTTCGATCGAAGCAGCCGCTGTCCGAGAGAGAGACAGACTTAGAGATCAGATGAGAGACATTCAGATGAGGTTTAGGGTTACGAGGACCTTGGTTGAGACTCGATTGCACGGATTAGCTTCTAGTCGAGAGGGAGAGACAGTAGCAGGGATGAGACAGATTTTGGATTATGCGATGAGTGAGATTGCAGAGATTTCAGGACCCCCGTTATGGCCGGCAGGAGCAGGTGATCCGTGAGCAGGTATTAGTAGCAGACAGATGTGACGTGGATGTATGGTTTCTAGATAGTTAGTATATAGATGCATATTGTAGAATCAGCAGTGCACCGGGCTTATAGGAACACCTCGGGTTGTTGTTGCATTTTTGTTGTATTGCTGGTCGGCAGTTATGGTTCAGCCATGATATATTTTCTTTTGAAGCGTTCTACGCTTGTACTAACTCTATCTATATATATATATGATAAACCTCTTTTATAGAACTGTATTCATTCCCCTGTCATTCATTTCCAGCATCATAACTGTTATTCTACTTGTTGCAACGAGTGTATCCATACACCGTTGAGAAGATCTGTAAACCTTCCAGATATCAATTGTGATCCTTCCTTCTCTTATATGGACTGTTTGATTAAGCCAATTATTGTTTATTCATCAGCGATATGGCTCCTAGACGACAAACCCGTTCAACTGATACCTCTGACCAAGAAGGTCAACAAAATACACCTCCCACGGGCCGCATGGACCCGATGGTAATCCAGTTGTTAAATACTCTTACTCAGCAGACTGTCGCATTAGCACAACAGCAACGTGCATTTCAGCAACAGCTCTTGGAACAGCAGCAACAACATCAGCAACATCAGCATCAGCAGCATCAACCACAGCACCAGCAAGCAGCACCGGCAGTTACGTTCAAATCTTTCCAGACAGCAAAACCTCCAGAATTTAAAGGATCAGCAGACCCCGTAGAGGCTAAGGCATGGTTGAAAGAGATGGAACAGGCTTTTGCCTTGATAGAGGTGACAGAGGATAAGAAGACAGAGTATGCAAGCTATTTTCTGAAGAATGAGGCCAGTTATTGGTGGGAAACGAGTAGGGCTATGGAGCCCGAGGGATTGATTACGTGGGCAAGATTTACAGAGTTGTTTTTGGAAAGGTATTTTCCGGACAATATGAGAGATCAGATGGAATTAAAGTTTTTGGAATTAAAGCAGGGAAGGATGACAGTGCCCCAATATGAAACAAGGTTTACGGAGTTGTCAAGGTTTGTTCCAACCTATGTGGATACGGAAAAGAAGAAGGCCAAGAGGTTCCAGCAGGGACTGAGGTCTTGGATTCGTAGTAAGTTAGCTGTATTGGAGTTGGACACCTATGTAGCGGTGGTCCAAAAGGCAATGATTGCGGAGACAGAGAGTGATTCTTACATGAAAGAGAGGGAGAACAAGAAAAGGAAAGCAGGGATACCCGATAAGGGACAGCAGCAGGGAAGTTTTCAAGGGCAAGCGAATAAGAAACTGGGATTTCAGCACGGAAGGAATACAAGTTTTAAGAAACCAGATACCGGAAGCGTAGGACAAGATAATCGTCTACTAACCGGCAGTCAGCAGGGACTTTCTAGACCCCCACTACCAGAATGCAAGACATGCGGGAAGCGACATCCAGGGATATGCCATCGATTGATTGTCACATGCTTTAAATGCAATCAGAAGGGACATTATTCCCGGGATTGCAAGATGGGCATTGTGTGTCATCGGTGTAAGAAACCAGGTCACATGATTAAGGACTGCAGAGCACCAGCAACCGTGAACAATATGATTCGGGCAATTGAAGCACCCCCAGTTGTTAACGTCTAGCCGTTAGCCAGGACCTACAATATGTCAATGGGAGAAGCAGTGAGAGATTCTGACGTGGTGGCAGGTACACTTCTAGTAAATTCTATTCCTGCACAAGTGTTAATAGATTCGGGAGCGACGAAGTCTTTTATTTCTGAAACGTTTGCTCGTAGATTGAATTGCGTAATGAAACCTTTAAGTGGAGTGTTGACTATAGAGATAGCTAATCAGGATCGTATCGCGGTCGGCTCATATTATCCTCGTTGTGAGATAGAGATTTTGGGAAATCGTTTTTATGTTGACTTGTTACCTTTTAAGTTAGGTGAATTTGATGTGATATTAGGGATGGATTGGTTGACTGAGCATGATGCAAGTATTGATTGTAAGAATAAGAGGGTTACTTTGATTACCCTAGAAAAGAAAGAAATAATATTTAGAGGAGAGAAACAAAGAAAGAGGTTCCTGATGATGATTCAGGCTAAGAGGTTATTAAGGCAAGGTTGTGAGGCGTATTTAGCTTATGTGATAGATATAGATAAGGAAGTTTCTAAGTTAGAAGATATTCCAGTCGTAAATGAGTTTCCAGATGTTTTTCCGGAAGAATTACCAGGTTTACCTCCAGATAGAGAGATTGAATTTGCGATAGACTTAGTACCAGGCGCGGAGCCAGTATCTAAGGCCCCTTACAGAATGGCACCAGTGGAGATGAAGGAATTGGCTGATCAACTGCAAGATTTGCTAGAAAAAGGAATTATTAGACCCAGCGTTTCATCGTGGGGAGCACCAGTACTGTTTGTCAAGAAAAAGGATGGAAGCATGAGATTGTGTATAGACTATCGGGAGTTGAACAAGCTGACCATTAAGAACAAGTATCCGTTACCTCGAATAGATGATCTGTTTGACCAGCTGAAAGGAGCGGTACATTTTTCAAAGATTGACCTACGGTCAGGATATCACCAATTGAAGATTAGACCAGACGACATACCGAAGACAGCCTTTCGAACAAGGTATGGGCACTATGAATTCTTAGTAATGGCATTTGGACTAACGAATGCACCCGCAGCTTTTATGGACCTAATGAACAGGATTTTCAAGAGATATTTGGACAAGTTTGTAGTGGTATTCATCGACGACATCTTGATATACTCAAGGACAGAAGAAGAGCATGCAGACCAGTTGTGAATTGTGTTAGAAACGTTGAGATAAGAAAGACTATACGCGAAGTTTTCCAAGTGTGAATTCTGGTTGAAAGAAGTTCATTTCTTAGGACACGTGGTGAGCAGCGAAGGCATCAAAGTGGACCCAGCAAAGATAGAGGCAGTGAAAGATTGGGAGAGACCAAGGACACCGACTGAAGTCAGAAGTTTCTTGGGATTAGCCGGATACTACCGGAGATTTGTGGAAGATTTTGCGAAGATAGCTACTCCAATGACCAAGCTGACAAGGAAAAGCGAGCGATTCATATGGAACGATAAATGCGAAGAAGGCTTCCAAGAGTTAAAGAAAAGACTAACTACGGCACCGGTATTGATGCTACCAGACGATCAAGGTCATTTTGTAATCTATAGTGATGCGTCGTACAAAGGATTGGGATGCGTACTTATGCAACATGACAAGGTGATTGCTTATGCGTCAAGACAGTTGAGACCCCACGAACAGAAGTACCCTACACATGATTTGGAGTTAGCAGCTATTGTGTTTGCTTTGAAGATATGGAGACACTACTTGTATGGAGAGAGATGTGAAATTTACACCGATCACAAAAGTTTGAAGTATATCTTTACTCAGAAAGAGCTGAACATGAGGCAACGAAGATGGTTAGAACTAATCAAGGACTACGACGTTTCTATCAACTATCATCCCGGCAAGGCAAATGTGGTAGCAGATGCATTGAGCAGAAAAGAGAGATTAAATACACTGACGATGACCAAAGAGTTATACAAGGAATTTGAGAAGTTAGAAATCGAAGTAAGTATTCCGAAGGACGCGACGGAAATGATTTATGCCATGACGTTTCAACCTGAATTGTTGGAGAAGATACGGAAGTGCCAAGAGCAAGTTATGAATGATGATGTGAGTAAAATGACAGGTGAGGAAATATGTAGCCAACCGGACGATAAAGGGATCTTGAGATTTGCTTCTCGGATATGGATACCTAACGTAGCGGAACTGAAAAGTGAGATTTTGCACGAAGCACACAACTCGAAGTATTCAATTCATCCAGGAAGTACGAAGATGTATCGAGATCTTAAGACAAACTTTTGGTGGCCAGATATGAAGAGAGAGATTGCGGAATGGGTAAGTAAATGCTTTACGTGTCAAAGAGTTAAGGCGGAACATCAGAGACCAAGTGGATTACTTCAACCATTGGAAATTCCCGAATGGAAGTGGGAACACATTGCGATGGACTTTGTAGTAGGATTGCCTAGAACAAAAGCTAACCATGATGCCATCTGGGTTATCGTGGATCGATTGACAAAATCTGCGCATTTCCTTCCGATTAACGAGAGATTCTCGCTAGATAAGTTAGTTCATATTTACATAAAAGAAATCGTAGTACGACATGGAGTTCCAGTATCGATAGTGTCTGATAGAGACCCTCGATTCAATTCAAGATTTTGGAAAAGTTTTCAAGAGTGTTTAGGCACCGAGTTGAGAATGAGTACGGCTTATCACCCGCAGACGGACGGTCAAAGCGAAAGGACAATTCAGACTATTGAAGATATGCTCAGGACATGTGCACTTGACTTTGAAGGCAGTTGGGACGATCATCTACCCTTGGTGGAATTTTCATATAATAATAGTTTTCATGCGAGCATCGGAATGCCACCTTACGAAGCTTTGTATGGACGAAAGTGTCGATCTCCAGTATATTGGGAAGAAGTTGGTGAACGGAAAATGATAGGACCAGAACTAGTGCAACGAACAAAGGAAGTGGTTCAACTGATTCAGAGAAGATTGATAACAGCTCAAGACCGACAGAAAAAGTATGCGGATCTAGCCAGAAAGGATGTGGGATTCGAAGAAGGAGAGCAGGTGTTACTAAAGGTTTCACCATGGAAAGGATTAGTTAGGTTTGGAAAGAAAGGGAAGTTGAGTCCGAGATATGTTGGGCCGTTTGAGATTTTGAAGAAGGTGGGCGAGGTAGCTTACGAGTTGGCATTGCCACCGCATATGCAGCACGTTCATAATGTATTTCATGTATCTATGCTTAAGAGGTATCGACCAGATTCGAATCATGTAGTAGAGTATGAACCCATAGAGGTCCAAGCAGATTTATCATATGTAGAACGACCGATTCAGATATTGGATCGTAAGGAGAAAGTACTAAGGAATAAGACAGTAGCGTTAGTGAGAGTTTTGTGGAGGAATCCTAAAGTAGAAGAGTCTACCTGGGAGATAGAGAATGAGATGTTAGAGAAGTATCCCCAGTTGTTTCCTTGATCTGATTCTGAGGACAGAATCCTATTAAGGGGGGAAGGATGTAATATCCGTGAATTTTATTATTTGATTAAATGATATATTTAATCTAAAATATTTATTTTGGAATATTGGAATATTATTATATGATATTTAGTGTGTGATTATGTGCTAAATGGTGAGTCAGAAGCCCCTTTCGAAAATTTCGTCATTTGGAATTTTCTTCAAATTTGAGCCGTTTTGATAATTCAAGGGCCCCGTTGAAATTTCGTACATTCATTTTTAATTCTTCGTCTTTCGTATTCGAATCGTTATCGAAAGGGTTATGGGATTCTATTTAACCCTACCTATTTGATTCTGCAAATAAATTTCAATTTTTGATCCGAAAAAGGAAAAATCGTTCCGAACCCTAATTGCTTAAGGGGACGGATTTGTCGTTCTATATCAATATTGAAGTTGTTATAGCCCTAGTATTCTTGAGCATTAGTTATATAATGATATATATCAATTTGGATGATCATCAACCTTTTTAACCCCTTATTTTTCGTAAAACGTGTTTTTGACCTAATTAGGGTTTTTAAACGATCTAACGAATCAATATCGATCCAAAAATGTTATTTGGGGTATTATTTTCCAGAAATATAAAAAGACAAATCAGACTTCATAACTCATAGCAAATCTGCACCAATTATTCATAAAATCCGAAATTCCCAAAAAATTATTTTTGTGTTCTTGATCTTCAATCAATTCGTTCTAAGGGTTATTGAAGTCCAAATTTGAAGTTCTTATACTCAAATCAAAGCTCCAAAAATCTAGTTTCAGAATCTTCCAACCTCATCATCATCTGGTAAGTATTCGATTTTATATTGATTTTTCAAGTTTTGAATTATAATTAGGGTTCTTGATTCGATTTGGGGATTTTCATTCTGTTGATTCTCCGTTCAATTGGTTGCTTCTAACATGTTCCTAGGGTTCTAATTAGCAAGAATCCATAGTTTAATTTCATGTTTGAGTCGAATTTTTACGGGTTTTGATTTCGGGTTTTGACCCGATTTCTTCTTTCAATTCGTACGTTCTTGATATTGATCTGACATTGTTTTTGATAAAGGGCTTTTATTGTGTGAGTTATAAGCTTCATTTTGGTATATTAATCTTTGAGTTTCATGTACGGAATAGGTAGATCGGGTTTTCGGCCGAGGTCGTCGCCGGAGAATTCTTTGAACGGATTCTGGGCACGATTCCGGCTAGAGACAGATGTTTTGATGTGTGGGTTTTGTTTGGCTTCAAAAGGCGAACAAAAGCCCTCTGGTTTGATTTATGTTTGGACGGAATCGAAGAATTCCGGCGGCCGGAGACCGGCCGGATTCTGGAAAACCCAGAATCCGGTGGGTTGTTCTTGGCGACCCGGAATTGTTCTTCCCGACCCGTTTACCCGATTTTCGACCCGGTTTTAATCTTCAAAACCCTAATTCATTTTCAGAAAACTGTTTTTGAATTTTATTTTTAAATTTAATTCAAAAATAGTTTAAAAACTTTAAAAATTCATATTTTATTTTAAAAATAGATTTTAATATCAGAAAAATTCTGATAAATTATATTTATTATTTTAAACCCGAAAATTGATTAAACTTAATTTATTTTAATTATTTTTAATTAATAATTAATTTATTAATTAATTGGTTATTTAATTAATCGATTAATTCTTAAAAATTAATTATTAATTAGATTTAATTAATTAAAAATTCAGTTTAATTATTTTCACCCATGTTTTTTTATTTAAAAATAGTTTGAGTATTTAAAGAGTGTCAATTAATTTTATTAATTGATTTATTTTGCATTAAATGTTTATATTGGATTTAAAAATCCGATTTTTGATTTAAAAATTAATCGTGACTTATCTAAAATTCAAATAAGTTTCGTGTGATGTTTTAAAAATGTTTATAAGTGCTATATGGTTCATATTAATTGTGTGTTGTGTTTTATAGTCTGTATATGCCCGTACTAGGGCAAATATCTGAGTTTTAAATATCGTAAATTATACCGGACGTCCGATACGTAACCGGTTACTTGTTTAAATATGATTATTGGTTGAATAAGTGTCGAGAGTAGAACGAGAATAGTTAGACTTATTGTGATGAGTTGTTTAATTATAGAATCGAGTTCCCGGAGCAAGGGAAAGGGAAAAGTAGAGTGAGCAGAGTCGATCCGACAGCAGCTTAGACCAGGCAAGTATCTGTGCCTTTACTTGTGATAAAATTTATTATTGTCTTGATTACTTGAATACCGTTATCCCCAGAACAATTCAAATTATCAATCTTTCAACCGCATTTGGACAACTGATTCCATTTCCTTAGAGATTCTTGATTCTTTGATTTGATCTGCATCGGAAACCCTTATTTCCAATTCACTTGATTATTGTTTACCACCTATTGTTATTGTTTATCATCCTTGGATTATCATTGACAACCATTGATTATTTGACTTCCATCTTGACTATTGATTATGGTCATTGATTATCGACTACCAATATTGATTCCCTTATTGAATGAGTACACCGTACCATTGAAATTACTCCATGATTATTTCTCAATCTTCATTTGATACTGAACAGTTGAAGCTCTTTTGCAATTACTATACATTCAGTTTATCTTATTGAGCATGTTATTGTTTATACCCTATTATAGATTTGGCATGTGTTTTCAAAAATGGACCAGTAATTGGTCGGGCCATATTTATGGTCAGAATAACTTAAGGCCCAAATTGGCCTAGGATCCAGTAGAGGACTATGTCATGAGCTAGTCCGGGGTTGATGTGTGGCTGGCCAGCAGCACAACCTTTGATTTGAATAAAATGTATAAGCCAAATTCTAATTCTTTTCTTCAATTGTTATTGATACAAAGCATGTGTTAGCTAAATATTGTTGATTCTGATATCATAAATTCATATCCTTACAACTGTGATAGAAATGATTCATTGATGTTTGCTGAGCAATTTTGGCTCACTCTTGCTTGTTGTTTTCTAACCCTATTCCAGTGAAGCGAGAGTATGAGTCGGCATAGCGTGACCGATAGTTCACCAGCAGCCAGGAGAGCCCCTCGAGTCATTGTCATTGGCAGGGTAGTTGTTTTGCTTTTCTAGATTAGATGTCTAGATTTGAACTTTGGTTGTGATGTAATAACTCTGATAAAACTGGTATTGTATTAATAAAAGATTGTAGTAGCTTGTGTTCATTGCCATAATCTGGATGCGGTCTTGGTCAAGGGGTATTTGTGTCTTTATATATATTATGCATGTGTTAAATAGTATTCCGTTGGTCGGATGACTCCTCAAATCTGTACCCCGGGTTTGGAGGGCGTCACAGTTGGTATCAGAGCAACAGGTTATGGCATTTGAAACAAGTTAGGACTTAGGGTCCAGGATAACAGATAGAGTTAGGAATTCACATTTCTGCAACCGGAAGTTTACAGCCGTAATGGCTAAGTATAACATCAATCATCGGGTTGCTACTGCCTACCACCCTCAGACTAATGGGCAGGCAGAGGTGTCTAACAGAGAGATTAAGCGTATTCTGGAAAAGGTGGTGAATCCTTCCAGGAAGGATTGGTCTTTGAAACTTGATGAAGCTGTTTGGGCTTATAGAACAGCTTACAAGACACCATTGGGAACTTCACCTTTTCAGTTGGTCTATGGAAAGGCTTGTCATTTGCCCGCCGAGTTAGAACACAAGGCATATTGGGCGTTAAAGAAGTTGAATTTTGATTTGGCAGCAGCAGGAGAGAAGAGATTGCTTCAGATTAATGAAATGGATGAGTTTCGTCTACAGGCTTATGAAAATCACAAATTATACAAGGAGAAGGTCAAGAGGTGGCATGACAAGCGGTTGGTGCAAAAGTCCTTTGTGCCGGGTCAACTAGTTTTGTTGTTCAATTCTCGTCTCAGACTCTTCCCAGGGAAGCTTAAGTCCAGATGGTCGGGACCGTTCAAGGTTAAAACAGTGTTTCCACATGGTGCGGTGGAAATCTATGATAGGTCACCAGATGAGGCGTTCAAGGTCAATGGCCAAAGGTTGAAACCTTACCTTGGTGAATGTGTGAATCGTGAAGCGGAAACCACGGTTCTTGGTACTCCAGAATGAGTTTGGAAGCACGTCAAGCTATTGACGTAAAAGAAGCGCTTTGTGGGAGGCAACCCACGTATTATTGTTTGTACAGTGAGAAGAGAAAAAAAAAAAAAAAGGCAGGGAGGACCGCGCGCCCGCGCCCTATACCGCGCGCCCGTGCCTGAATTCCAGGGAGGAACGCGTGCCCGCGCATCCCAGAGCGCGCCCGCGCCTGGGCGACTGCCAGAAAAAAAAAAGAAAAAAAAAATACGAAAAATACAAAACCAAAACCCCAAAAATAAACCCTTGTTGTTGTAATTACCTATTTAAACCTACATCTACCCACACCCATCCCATATAATCAAAACCCTAGCCTCTTTTCTCTCTTCTAAATCAAAAATCATAAATCTATACATACACCTACTTACACTTTTCATCCCAATTACATGGCACCACCAAAGAGAGGAAGATATGCGGGTAGTAGTAGCACGAGACGTACTTCTTCATCCGATGATTCAAGTGCGGGGTTTGGAGGAGAGAAGTTTTCATCTCCGGAAGCTTCGGTGGAATATGCACGGCTATTGTCTAAGGTCGTGGCCAAGGAGAGAGGGTTTATACCCACTCATCATGATGGTAATTTGGTGGCGATGATTACCACCAAAGGTTGGGAAGGTATTTGTGAAGCGCCGGCGCCGGTTCCCTTGGGTATTGTGCGGGAATTTTATGCTAATGCCAAGGCGGAGAAGAACGGTTATTCCGTTGTTCGAGGTTTTACAGTGGATTATACGCCGGCGGCTATTTCTCGGGTTCTTAGGTTACCGAGGATGGCACAGGGTGAAGAAGATTGGGCCTTGAAGACCCGGGCAGAGGTGGATCTGGAGAACATAGTAGGTGTTCTTTGTGTGCCGGGCACGACATGGAAGTACAGGCCGGGTACTACTGAGCCAGTCACTTTCCCGGCATCTGCTATGAACAGGTATGCTAAGGCCTGGAATTTATTTGTATGTGCTAACATCATGCCCTCATCGCATACGCATGAGGTCACTGTGGAAAGGGCTATTGTGCTGTGGGGGATTCTCAATGGGAAGTATGTTGACCTTGGGGTTCTCCTAAATAGGAGTATCGTGAGATTCTTGAGGGGTGGTACCACGGTGGCGATTCCTCATGCTGCTGTGGTTACTAAGCTATGCACTGCAGTGGGTGTCCGTTGGTCGGAAGAGGAGCAGTTACAGTTACCTAGTGCTCCTATTGATCATGCGGCGATTCAGCGCTTGGAGGATTGGGATGGTGGTTCCACGGATCCGTCTGGTTTAGGGTTTGGTAACGTGAATGATGATGGCATGGATGCTCTTACTCGTGAGGCCGCCAGAGCGGGGCTTCAGGGTGCTTCTGGAATACAGCAGGAGGTGGATAGAGCCGGTTTTGGAGGGGCTCAGTACAGGAGGTTGACTAGGCGGATTGATGCCATGCATGACATTAACCGCCGTTTTGCTACGGATTTGACTCAGGCATTGGGCACTGCTTTCCGTGCCACTGGAGTTGATGTGGTTTGGCCAGATTTTGGAGTTGGTTCTGTTTACCCACCACCGGATACACCACCGGAGACACCACCTGTTGATGGTGGTGATGATTCTGATTCTTAGGTATTATCTGCACTTTCCTTGTTATTACCTTCAATAAGGACATTGAATATTGTAAGTTTGGGGGTGGTAGTCAAGGATTAGTAGTGTTAGTGTGTCTCATGTAGGATTCATATAGGTTTCATATTGCATATTTAGTTAATTCATTCATATTCTTGCATATATATGTCATATAGAGCATTCTGTTGCATAGTTTGTCTAGAATGTGAGTTCATATAGTTGCTCATGCATAGCATATTTCATGATCCCTTCAGATTTGACTGTTTCTGTGGTGAGTCGATGTTGATTTGAGTGTAGTTGTGATGAATAGAGGGCTGATTAAGCTCCTAAGGGTTGGTTTGCATGCATAGGAACAATTCTTTTTCATAAGTCTCATTGGTTGCTTTTGAATCTGATCAGACCATGCTTGTTTGGGTGTTAGAATTTAACTGCTTGTTTATGTCTAGAATTTTTGCTAGGTTCTTGAAAATGTAGGTGCACTTAAGTATAAGTTTGGGGGAAACCAGGAATTTCATGCCAGTTGTCAATAAAGGCTAGGCGTCAAATGGCTAGTAGCCGGCTCATTGGTAAAAAAATGAGTAGTCTAGGGTGGATGAGAAAAAGGCAAAGTGCACTCATTCCGAAATTGAAAAAAAAAAGAAAATAAGAAAAGAAAAGAAAAAAAAAAGAGTTGTTTAGTTGTTTTATGCAGAATTGATCAGGTTGAGCTCTTTAATACTCGAGCAATTAAGTTCTAGGGGACTTTGTGCCTAGTGACCTAAGACTTTTCTGGTCTGGGATCCACTAACCTAACGCTCGCTACATGGGTATTATTGTACAAGCCTTTAGGGGTCTCAGCCATTGCACGGTCAAATAAGCATATGTGTTGTGTATAGTGGTTTTTGTGTAATAAAGCATGAATTTCTGTCTAACTCAAGTGAACTATGGAGGTGTATCCTAAGGGTTCTTGTGTCTAGCGTTCATTCTGTTTATAAACTTGTGGTTGTTTTAGCTAAGAATAGGTATGGTCTTGATTTGGTCTGGGAGTATATTGGTGAGCATTGCACACACACACGTTCTTGTGTTTGTATGGTTGATCAAGGGGAGTTTGGTTGAACTCTGTTTGGAAGATTGCATTCTGTGAGATGTTGGCTCATTCATGGATTATGGTTAGGTTGAGGGGATCGCTTGCATTATCATATTAGTTGCATTCATGCATTGCATTAGTTTATATCGAGTCTGTTTATGCTTGAGGACAAGCATCAGTTTAAGTTTGGGGGTGTGATAAGTCGGTTTTATATCTACTTGGAACACCTTAAAATCAGCTTAAATTGGTTGTTTTGGCCTCAAGTGTGTGATGTTATGATGAGTTTTAGTGTTTGTGTGCAGATAAGCTAAATGGGATCAAGTGGTGGTCATTATGCTTTAAAATGGTGGTTTTTGCTCCAGGAATTGAGGGATGTTGGAGGCAAGAAAGTGGCAAGAAAGTTGGCTAATAATCAGAAAAGCAGGAATCTTGGCAGAGAGCCAGGCGCGCCCGCGCCTTATACCGCGCGCCCGCGCCTTATACCGCGCGCCCGCGCGTTCATTGGCAGGAATCCAGGCGCGCCCGCGCTTGCTAGCGCGCGGCCGCGCGTCCCCGTCTGGTGGAATTTCTAATTTCTTGTTTTGTGGGCTTAGAGTGGTAGCGGGTCGTGTTTTGGGCCTTTGCCATTTTCTGGTGGATATTTTCTAAGGGGAAAACCCTAATTTCCAAGGAGGGAAGTCGAGGAATAATACTGGAGAACAAAAAAAGGAGACTTAGATTGAAGAAGAGGATTACATTTTTCTTTGTATTTCTCTCAATTAAGCAATACTTGGATTCTTCTTTATCGTTTTTCTAAACATTGTTATTCTTGATACTATTTAATTTGTAATTATCAATTCAAAACTTAGTTTTTATATCATGTTTTCAATAGAACCTGCGATGATGAACGGTTCATTTCTGAACTAATCGTTATCGTGGGATTCTAACAGAGTTTATATGGAGTTTAGTGGTTAATTGTTTTATATACTCTGTGTGTGGTGGCGAATTGATTTCCTATCATTGTTGTACTTATTCATTGTGGATGCGTAGCTAACATTCATGATTGTTTGTTAATCCTTAATGATTGCGAAAGTGGATTTAGGGATTTAGAACTTTCCATGCTAGCATAAGTTTTTGTATGATTATCATGCATAATTTGTGGGTGATTTTAACCATTTCATCTACCTTATGTAATCTGAATAGATAACCTGTTCATTCAACCACTATGTTTTCAATCTCTATAGACATATAGGGACTAAGCATATCTGGTGTCCATTTAACTTCTATCTATCTGTGGATGTTTAAGTGGTAGGGTATACGGATACTGAAAGGTAGCGTGTACTAAATTTGTGTTATCTGGTTAGTTTTCACAACTGTCACATACAGAGGTTAAGAACAAGAGACTCTAGATGAAATATGTAACGATGTTAGGATCCCATGCTTTCTCATATCAGTAATTCACTAGTAATTCCTTTAGTCAATCAAGAAAACCTCAATTTGATAATTGTCTTAGCAGTGAGTAATAACCAAACATTGGTGCATAAGTACAGACTATTACAACCTAAACCAGTCCTTGTGGGATCGAACTTGATTTATCTATATACTACTTGTGACCACGTGCGCTTGCGTGTTTTTGTGCGAACAGCTGCAGCAAGTGGAGACTTCAATTTTTCTGATGATGAGGACAACTTTGGTGACAATCTACAGGTGGCCACTACTACACAGACTGGGACTTCTGTGGTGCCTCCTACACCAAACTGGCTTTCTCAGGATATGCATGGTAGATGCAACTTGGATGCTGCTATCACAAGGCAGTACAATGAGGCATATCTAGCTCATGAGACTGCTGAAGCAAGGGAGAAGAAATTCTACAAGGCCATAATGGATTCTCTGGAAATTCAAAGGCTACAAATGTTGCAGACAAGGATTGAGGCTACAGAAATCAAGGATTCAATTAGCAACCTTAGGGATGCTACTGACAGGAGGCTAGATGAAAAGCTTCCTCTTCACACTATCTCCAAGATGTCAAGGTTTTTCACCAAGGAACCTGAAGTGTCCTCATCTTTGAAAACTCTCTCCTCTAGGGTGGACAAAGTTGAGGCTACACTTTCTCACATGCAGAAGGAACAAGTGAAGCAAACTAGGCTACTCACCCAGCTTCTGGCAGCTCAAGGAATCCCTATCATCTCACTTGATGATAACAAAAAGGGGGAGAAAACTAAGGAGCTAGAGATACAAATCACAAAGGTTTTGGTCCCAGCCATCTCCTTACCAGAAGAGCCATTAGCAATGGGGGAGTTTGGAAAGAAGAAAAAGGATGGTATTGACCTGATCCAGGAAGCCTCTATGAGGATGAAACTTGCAGAACAGATTAAGGATCACTGGTCAAATATAGAAGCAAAAGTCAAGAAGCTAGCTCACACTGCAAAGGCATCAACGGTTCAAGCTACTTCAATACCACCATCAACAAATGCAATGGTGATAGTACAAATGGAGCCACAGTTCAAGAGCTCTTATGCTATAGAGCCCCTTCAGCATGGAATCCTTCAAGATTCAAGGAATGAGAAAGGCCAATCTTCATGCTTTAGGAATGTGGATGCAAGAGGGATATCTCCAATATCACCTGTCAAACCCAAAGGCAAGAACATTGAAAGGATATTTTATCCTCCATCAAAGCCAGATGAGTTCAAAGTCCTAGGGAAGCTGATCATTAAGTGCAAGGAAAGCAATCATCCAAGCATAAGGAATCAAAGGGCCATCATCTACAGGGACAGCAAGGAAATCTGCATTTGGGTTGGTCACCCAAATTTTGCTAAGGCCAAAGCTGAAGAATCTGAAAGGGCAGCAATGCAAGCATTGGCAGTTGCTCAAGCATTTGAAGATGAAGAAACCTTACAGGAAGAAAAAGCCAAGGATGAAGCTAAGGAAGCTGAAAAAGCAAGGAAAAGTGTAAGGCAACCAAAGGCTAGAGCTAAAAGGAATCTGGATTTTGATAAAGAGGATTCTCAGGACACTGCTCAAGCCACTTCCACAACAAGTGCACATCAAATTCTTGCTGATCAACCTCATGAAGGAAAATTGGCATGTGATCCTGCACATCCTGTCAACTTTCATGATCAGCCAATCATGCCAAAAGAGGAGCCTATTGAGTTTGATGAAGCCTATTTTCCAAGGTTCCTATTTGAAAAGGATCAGCCAACAAAGTCAAAGAAAAGGGCTGTCAAGGCAAAGCCAGTATTTGTGAGAAAGCCACAACCTCAGAAACCCCCTGCAAATCCAGAGGACTGCATGTACATTGCTGACATCAGGGAAGAATCTAGCTTACACCTTGATTTAGACAACCTGGTGGAAGTAAGGGGCATTGCAGCTTCTCAAAAGTTGCCTGAAAGATTAGTTTTCATATTCAAGGGTGGTAGAGAAAAAGTGTGGCCTCTCTACAGAATTTTAGGAGAAGACTACCAAACACTACTCACAGTGTTTAGATGCTTGAAGAAGGACTTTGGCTTCACCAAAACAGCCAAGTCTGAGGTGGTCTCCAAAATATGTCAAATAAAGGCTAGCTGGAACAAGCCTGAGGCTCTTCCCAGGATGCTTAGAGTGCCCTCAACAGGAAAGAAGATCCATCTTCAACCTTACTGGATGATGGAATTTAAGGACAAGGACAACTGCAGAAGATTCTTTAGGATGGAAGACCAGCTGGATAAGGCATCTAATCAAACTCTAAAGTTTATGCAATCCAAGCTTGGTGATCAAGATGAGGAAGAGAAGATCTTTTACAGAAGGCTACAGGTCCAGATTGAGGAAAACAACTCTAAGAGAGGGAAGAAGACTATGCCACAAAGAAGATCATGATGAATCATTTGCTCAGTCTAGAGGAGCACTTCTGGGCATTAGTCTTGTAAGTCTTGTATTTTGTTCAAAATATTATGAAGCTTAATGCATTTTCTACTTTTGTAATTTATAATGTATCTGAGTGTTTTTGTTATCATCAAGTCTCTTGATTTATGGTTGTTATTCTATCAGTCATAAATTGGGGGAGATTGTTAGGAATATGTTGTTCTTGATGATAAGCATAAAACACTTAGTAGAATTTGTGTAAAGTCATTTTGTAGCTATCAACGAAATGGCATGCTTTGCAGCATTCCGTTGACAGGAAGCTCATCAACGAAATGAGTAATGTAGCAATTTCACTGTACAATACTTCACAGTTTGATATGCATTTTGGTGTATGTATTAGATAGGTTTTCTAAGTCATGTTGACTAAGTACTAGATAGGCAAAATAGGTTGGTTAATTGTAAATATATTATGCCTTGTAATTTTGCCTAAGTGAAGACATGTCAACGGTATGAAGATCACTCTGTCAACGGTATGGAGTTTACCCATCAACGAAACGAGGGAAACACCATCAACGAAATGAAGGAAACACCATCAACGGAATGAAAAATAAAGCTATCAACGAAACACATCTCCCTGCTATCAACGAATCACTATTGCTTTTTGAATAGTTGACAAAGTGATAGTGACAGTTTACTGAACAGATCTAAAGGAGATATGGAAGTGTACTTTGCATTGGAAACCATTAAAATGGACATGGGGAATAAGGAAACATCCCAGTTTCCAATTGGGCTCTTGGGAGTGATCATAATAAGCATGAAGACAAAAGCAAGGATCTCCAAGGACCACTGGACAAAGGGATGAAAAGCAAACTATTGGCGGTTACCTTTAGTGTAACAAAAATAGCTTTGTAAACTTGGGGAATATATAACCAAGTGTAGCAGTTAAAATAAGGAAAAAGAGAAGAAAAACAAATAGATTGTATTAGCTATCTTTAAGAGCATACTTCTCTACATTCTTGTAACTGAGCAGCTGTGTACTTTTGTATCACAGAATATTTCCGCAATAAAAATCACTTCAGTTGGATCATCAAACAATCCAACTGAAATTATTAAGTGCTTGTGGTTTTTATTTTATAAGTTCAGATTATAATTTGTAAGTTGTTTTAAGTTTAAGAAATATCAACAATTGTATTCAACCCCCCCCCCCCTTCTACAATTATGTTAGGTCATTTGGGATTAACAGTTGATATTCAAAAATTGGGGCTTTTTGATTCTGAGTTTGTTCAATTATTTTGATGGTTGGGATAGCTTAATATGATTGTGTATAATCGTTTTACATGCTTAATTGTTGTTGTTCAAATTTTTTTACAAAATTTGATTTTAGTTTCGGTAATTGTTCGAGTTGTTAGTAGCTTGTTTATGTATATAAATGCGATGTTTAATTTGTTAAAGTACCGAGCTTGGTTTTGTTGGCAATTTATTTTATGTTTAGTAATTCCCGAGTTGGGGGAAATTGTTTATAATTGATTATATAAATATATTGTTGTGTTTAAATTGTTTTAAAGGCATAATGATATTTTTAGTATTATTATGAGTTTAGTTAGTTGGTTAATTTTGAAATGGGGAAGTAGTTTATAGCTCGTTTATGTATGTGTTAAATATGTGGAGTTGATTTAAGTTTCAAGTTTAATTGTGATAGTAATTTTAGTTTACTTTGTTTAATTCCCAATTTGGGAGATTTGTTGAAGTCCATTATTTTATGGAGTATATGTTGTTTATTTACTGTTGAGTATACATGATGTTTGTTGGTGTTGTACTGTGTTGTTCATCCTGTGACTGGGGACGCAACATAGTACATGCAAATTTTGTGGACAGTCCTATTTACGAACGGGTCATGCCGAAATTTTGTAAAATCTATAGACTTATTAATTGTATTTTATTATTGGTGTCTCAAAGAATAATTAGATTTGATTATTTTTAATCGGTTTTAAATAATAATGTAATTGATTTAATTGACCAATTAACTGAGTAGTTAATTGGTTAATTTTATTAATTAATTATCATTTAATCTTGATTAATTATAAATCAAATTTAATTAATATTTTCAAAAATTGTTTTATTATTTACCCGATTTGATTAATTTATTGATTTACTGAATTGATTGATTTTGATTAATTCTATTTAATCTAGTGGTAATTGGATTTAAAGTATGAATGATTGTTTAAATCTTGTATTCTATACGTAATTATAAATGTGTGATTAAATGCTATGTGCAGTTATATGTTATGAGTTATATCAGTATGGAAAGATATTTTCAAGCTTTACAATTATCGTTTACATTCCATCAACAAATTGTGTGATTTGGGAGTCTCGAATGTTGTATTATTTGTGTGAACAGGGCTGAGTCTGCTTCTACAACAGCTTGTTTTAAAAAGTTTCTGAACTCGTTACTTACTCATTTTTAACGAATCTTACCATTCTGGAAAGGTCTCGGAGTTTTCTACAATTTTTATGTTTTACACGTTTTCATTTGAGTTCATCTTTATACTATAACATGTCCATCTTTCTAATTAGTTAAATCTGATTTTAATTCGGATAGTATGATAATAAGTTTGGTATCATATAATGGCATATGAGCTGATAATTACTATGTGATTAAATGGTATATCGAGTTGAGTATGTTAATTTATAGTTGTGAGTTCAAGCTGATTAAGTTGGGTTATGTAAAAATGTTAGTTTGTAATTTGATTCTTGATTGTTGGTATTAGTTTAAAACGGGTGGATTGCTAAATAAATAGAGTAAGTGCTGCCGAATTTCCGGCAGGACTATTAAATGATTATTATTTGGCAATTGTATATGATATGATATGCTAGTTTAAATGGTTACGTGAATAAAACATGTGCTATGTATTACGTGAAGTATATGAAATTATGTGAATTAGTTATTTGATTTTCTACGTGATAAATGTTGTACATGATTGCTTATTATGGATAAAGTAACTGCAAGTCAAGGCAGATTAATTTCTTATATGTTTACTGCAAGTCAAGGCAGATTATTTTCTTATATGTTTACTGCAAGTCAAGGCAGATTATTTTCTTATATGTTTACTGCAAGTCAAGACAGATTATTTTCTTATATGTTTACTGCAAGTCAAGGCAGATTATTTGAGTATTAAATAAATTGTGGATTGATTGTGGATGATTGGGTTAGTATTTTTGGTATTTTTTTTAAACAGGGCAACATCCACTTTACGAATAGGTCATGCCCAATTTTCTGTAGAAAATACATTCGCTTAAGTTTATAAACATTTATATTAAGTAGAGTTGAGTCTGAAGGCTAAAGTATATGTTATATTTAACTAGTTAATAGTTGGGCGAGCACGATCTCGGTAGTGCAGACTCGTAGCAACCGCATATGCGCCGGACTCAAGAGTTATTAGAATGTAAATTGTGATGACATAAGATAGAAGAAGATGAAAATCATATTACTTCGGCTTGACGTAATAGGTAAGGACCAAAGGCAAGTTTACTAACTCGTGCTCTTTTGTTCAGAGTATCGTATCAAGATTCTTGTTTTCAATTTTCATTTAATTACTTGTTGCATAACTAGTTCCTATTCTCATCCTGTGATTGAGACAACCTATTTATTTCTAACTTGACAGTTCTATTTCGGTTCATAATTCATATCCTGCAGTATCTTGTGGTTACCAGATTTAATCCTGGTTCTTTTTCAATGGAAATCTAATTCATATGTACTTGTTTTAACCTAACCTATTTTGATAATCTGAATCAGACAGTTGAAAGCATTAATTTGAGTTAACTAGGTAGTCGATTGTTACGACACCTAATCTGAGTACTAGATTGGAATTGGAAGTTTTTATTAAAATGAAATGTTTTAAGGACTGCAGACGCCAGTCAGAGTATGAATATTATTATGTGGCCAATGTGGCCTTGGATCCAGTTCAGTATTTGGATATACCGTAAGGTATGATCCGAAGTTTTAGTGTGACTGATCATCCACTTTAACTCTTTGCGTAAAATTAAAAATCCAATTCTAATTTAAAGTTTGACACAATTATTGTTGTTCATTTTTCTAGTTGAGCTGATTTTCATACATTGCTATTATTGCATCATTATTTTATCTTGTGCATTACTATCTACTTGCTGAGCTTCTTTTGCTCACTCTTGCTTGTTACCCTTGATATTTCAGTAAGACGAACAGTCTTTAATTGTATAACTATGGAACGAGAAGAGTCAAGATGACGTTGGTGTTAGTATTAGTGCTCTAGAGACAATACTTTTATGTTTTAAAGAAAACATTTTATTATTATAAATTATGTTTTATTGATTATTATTATTAGTTTATTATGTCTTTATTTACTGCGTTATAAATGTTAGCATAATAAACGTCCTTGGAATTATGATACGTATTCGATATCTTTAAGTATGAGACTTAAAAATGAGATTATATGAATAGTATCTTTATTCCTAAATATCCCTAGTCGAGTGTTATTATTTAAGGACAATAATAATGCACAGAGACTAGTATGTTTGTTGACTGATGACCACATCTCATTGGTCATAGGTATGGTGATACTAAAGTCAAAACATAGGTGCATGTAAGAGTATGTGGCACTGGATTGACCCGCCGTGAGATTACACATGTTAAAAGTGTCATAAGTAATTCTCACTGTGATAATGGTGTAATGATCGTTAGACCTGAAATCATTATATTTTTATACGAGAATTAATATACTTTGATTACATTAAAAGTTACCTTTGACCGGGTGATGATAAAAGTGGACATTGGGTATATTATGAATTATGAAGAGGATGACACATTACATGCCTCGAGTTTAAATTATAATATTAAGGTTAAAGGGATTATATTACATGGAACATTATTCACGAAAGGCTTAACGAATCACCGATTTAATTATTATTACTTGGGTGACAATGATGTATTACTAGATGCCGCTCATTGTTTACAATTTTAATTAGTTATTAAAATTGTTACCAACGTAATAATAACCTACAGGGTCACACACAAAGAACGCTTGAAGGAGAAATAATTTAAATTATGAATTTAAATTTATTAGTCTATCAAGAAAACTAAGATTAAATTAATAACCTACAGGGTCACACACAAAGAACGCTTGAAGGAGAAATAATTTAAATTATGAATTTAAATTTATTATTTGATTTGATTTATTAGTCTACTCATCGATCAAGAAAACTAAGATTAAATTATGAAGAGGATGACATATTACATGCCTCGAGTTTAATCTATAATATTAAGGTTAAAGGGATTATATTACATGGAACATTGGAACATTATTCACGAAAGGCTTAATCGAATCACCGATTTAATTATTATTACTTGGGTGACAATGATGTATTACTAGATGCCGCTCATTGTTTACAATTTTAATTAGTTATTAAAATTGTTACCAACGTAATAATAACCTACAGGGTCACACACAAAGAACGCTTGAAGGAGAAATAATTTAAATTATGAATTTAAATTTAAATAAGTAATTTATTCTATTTATAATATTAATTAAGTATGACTTGATTAATTATTTAAATAGAAAATGGAATTACTTAAACTAATTCTGAAATTAATTATTAATTAATTAAGTGCGACTTAATTAAATAATAAATTGGAATTTCGGATTAGTATTTTATTATAATTGGATTATAATTAGAAAACTATTTTCCTCTCTATATAAACTCTAAAAGAGGGCTGATTTTAATGATGAAAAACGTTTTTACATTAAAACCGTAGCCGCTTATGAGAGCAAGAAAAGAGAGAGAGAAAGAAGCAGTTTTCGGGTGCTAGTACACATCAATCCTTCAAGAAAAGCGTTCGTGTGGATACCGTAGAGTGTAGATCGCGAGAGCGGGATACATGGTGATTGAACAAGCTTTGGATCTCCATTAATCTTCCATTAATGAACTTTTAAAGCTTCTTAAGGTATTTGTTCTTAATCTCCGAATTAAATCTTTTGTTTTCGCATGGATCCTGCGGAGGGGTTTCGAATTTTGATTTATTTTTACGTTTTCCGTTGCGTTTATATGCTCGAAACCCTTCAGTTGGGAAGATGAGTTGATGCAGAGCATTTGGATCTAGTGTAAGGTTATTGTATAAAAATGATTTCTAGTAAATATTATACTGTATAAGATTAGTTTGCCTAGTATACTTCTTATCGAAGTTATACTAGTGTCATAGAATTTGTGCTAAGAGTATTGTTGTAAAAAGGAAGTTAAAGTTTGTGAAATTTTGGATTCTTGTTTCTAGCACTATAGTCTAAAAGATTCTTGGTAGAATTGGGGTCGCAGATGTTATATTTGAATTGGTTTAATATTTAACAGGTTGTTTTAAATTGAGATTTTAGCGTGACGACCAAATTCCCTGACCCCGGATTTGGGGGCATCACAGTTTGAATGTAACAATAAGTTCTAGAAATAATTTCTTGATTGAAGAAATTAAGCTCGACAGATTTCTTGTTCTTGACAGTAAGTTATAGAATGATGAAATTTTCAAGTTGTTGATCTTTCTGTCTAATGCTTTGGTTTTGTTAATCTCCAAGTAATCTGCACGTGCATTGGCTGTTAAAGTAGAAAGACTATCTCTTTTTAACAGAAAGACTATCTTTGTAATTAGAAAGACTATTTCTAATACTAAAAAGACTATCCTTAAGTCAAAAAGACTTTCGGAAAGACTAAGTTAATATTACTAATACTTTCTGAAATATTTAAGTAAAATCAGTAAGACATTCGGTAAGACTATCAAGGATAGTCTTACTGGTCTTACTTTAGTCTTTTTGAATTTAGAATATTAGAATTAATTCTAAATTAATTACCTACTTAATTAATTTATGAAATAAATTAATTCTGCAGGAATTAATTTATTAGTTAAATTAATTAAATAAAATAGATAATTAAAGGAGAATAAAAACTAATTTCCTGATTAAAGAAATTGTCATGTGAACCACTTAAAATAATGACGAACTTCCACTGACTGTTGTTGACACTCGATGTACTGTCTGGTTCATGAGTGACTAACTTCAATGGGTGTTCTTCATCTCTAAATTTAAAGCTGTGATTCTCTTTTCTCTAAATCCCTTTAATTAATCACTGTAACCTGTACCCTTGCTGTCACGCTCCTGAAATCTCTATCATTTTAATAAATCCACTTTCTTGAATACTTCATTGTGGCTTGATCAATTAATTGAACTTCTTTCAATGTAGAATTACTTCAAGTCTGTAGATGACTTTTAATCTTCATTCTTTCGACTGATATGATCTTCTGAGATTCCTGTGACAATTTGAATTATTACTTACTTATTACAAACTTGTTTAAAGTTGAGTTCCTCAATGTTAACAAATAGGCCTATACATATGTCTTTCAATCTCCCCCTATTTGTTTGTTAGAGAATAACAAGCAAATACCTAGAGGATAACTCAACTAACTAAACAAGTAGAAATAAGACTTTAAAAGGTAAGTAAATAATAACACAAAGTTCTGGATTTCATTAAACATTTTCCAGATTCAAACATTAAAGGTAAATACAAGATAGATGTTCCTCTAGACTGAACATTTGTATACATTTATCCTATCTTGATTCACCTAAGCTATATACATATAACATTAAACTTTGAGCTTTAGATCACTTGTCTTCTTCCATCATTTCTCCTTCCTCCAGAGCTTCAAGCAAATCCTTGTCCAGTACACGATCAGATTCAGATGTAATGCCACTTGGTCTGACAGGTTGAGTTGTGTGACTTTCTTCAGCCTATTCTTCATTTGATGATACCTTGTGATATTGGCTATGCAATAGTCTTGAATCAAGTCAGCAACTTCTGTCTTCTTTTGAGTAGCAAACCCTGAAGTCCTTAACATATTCTCCAAGTAGACAAGATGCTTGGCAGGATAATCTTTCAATGAGATAGGATCTACACCACAAGTATGAAGTGCCCTTCCTTTATAGAATTTGACTTCATAAGGCACTTCTACCACTTGAGGACTGGTTTTCATAGCAAACTCTCTTAGTTGGTCATGCAGCAGCTCAGCCAATGGAGAAGTTCTTTTAACCTTGCTCATGAAGACCCATAGTTCTGATAGAGTTCTACTTTCAAGAAGATTAAGAGAAACTATGAAAGTTCCTTCATTGTGTGTGTAGATGTAGATCTTCATTTCCTCTCTAACTCTGTCAAATCCAGTAGTGATCCTTGAAATATCTGCATGAAGAGCTTTCATATATACAGAGTTGTCTGGATTGACCTTCTTGTACCTTTCAAGAACACCAAGAAAATTGCCATCATTGTTTGTTCCTGTTTGGTGTGCAAACACCTCCCTAGCCTTATCCCATTCATCTCCAAGCTTCAGTAACCTTCAGATTGTGAAGCCGTTTCTTTTCTTCATGTTCAGCCTTTTTGATAATCAGCTTCTTGAATATGATGTCAGACACTTTGACATTTTCTTCTTCTCTTCTCTTGAGATCAACTATCTATTTTAGCAGCTCAACTTCAAAGGCAGGATCAACTGGAGTTTCTTCTTCCCAATCAGCATAGTCAGCTTCTTCTTCAACCTCCACATCACCAAAGCTATCTTCAGGGGCTTCTTCATATGTAACATTGTCAAAATCACCATGTTCACCTTGATAGTAGTCAGCATCAGAAAAAGTTAACTTCTGCTTTCCTTTGTCTTTGCCTGAACCTCCAGATTGACCTCCTTGATCTCCTCCATCCCCTCCTTGTTTCTCCTTATTTTCCCCCTTAGTTGAGGAATACTCTACAAATTTAGACTTTGTAGCATCAGGATTCATCTCACTTCTTCCCCTTATAGCTCCTCCATCTCCTCCATCTCCTCCATCTCCTCCTTGATCATCATCATCGCCCTCAAAGAAAGTTGTAATATCCCAAAATTTTGTAATATTTTGAAACCCTGATGAATAGTAAATTTGCTGATGAAAATATTTTTGAGACCACACTATGTGGATGACATGGAATGAATGTTTCGAAGTTATATTATTGACGTATAAGGAGAATAAGTGAATGCAAACGCAATCAGTTAGGAACCGTAAATCGAAATGGATACTAGCATGGGTCATGATATTAAAATGGATACTAGCATGGACAGTTAGGAAAGGAACCGAGAAGGTTTCTTGTTAAAAAGAGGATTTTTCGATTTTATAAAAATGCGGGAACAAAAGTTGCGCTAGTGAAATACCCTTAAGGGGATGGTTAAAACGATGAGTTAGTAATGGTAAAGTACTTGGGTTTTGTGAATAGATTTCCACCCAAAATTTTGACTTAGGAGTTTATGGAATGTCATGAGGTTATAAGTGACCAATAGTGAGACATTTGATTTTCATTAATAGAACTTTAGTGCTTAAGTTAATAGCACATTAATTGGTTCTAGGGGACTGATTGTGTATTGTGTATCTTGTTATAGATCGACGAGCACACTCCCAAGCCTCCACTACCACTTCACCGAGACACCAAGGCAAGTTTTCAAACCCTACATCTTATAAGAGATTCTGTTGTGATTTAAAGTTGTGCTTGTGATATATTCTGTTTAATACTGCGAAAATAATTATAAATTGATTACGCTTTTGATAAAAAGCTTTGTGAGATATAAGGTGTAACACCCCCAGATTCGGGGTCAGGAATCTAGGTTGTCACGCCATCATCCAATCATATAATACCTGCATTATCTCAATGATCCAACATAACAACACCAAAGACCCCAATCTCTTACACACACAAGTTATAGCCTTGGAAACGTTACACAGTAACATTAGTTATTACAAACCAAATGTACTAACCGGGATCTCAAACTATTAATCACAACTTCTACATGAAGTTACATTAATAGCTAACATAACTGAAACCTACCCAAACTACTTCTGTAGTATCCATCTTGAATCGGACTATCTCAAGGGTGAATCTTCCACTTCATTTCCCTCATGATTTGGGAAAAACGACCAAGTTCTCCTTGCACTGAAATATAATTTTTAAAAGCGAGAATGAGCGAAAGAATGCTCAGCAAGTTAAGTAGTTACTAATATAAAGTTTTTCCAACAATATAATAGTAGTTCAAATATCCTTTCCAATATAAAGTATTCATACTTAATATGAAGTTTAAAATACCACCATATGAACGACTCTAGTTCATACATTTTGAAAGACATTATTCGTGGCTTAGCACGGTCTTTAGAAATCAACAAGTACGCAGTTCTGGATACTGCAAGATGAACAACGCTGGTTCACAAGTTTTAAAATATTGATTGTCTTTCGTCAAAACATTTCATACAGTTCAAGATACTGTACCAAGAATATACTTTTTAACCACTGCCAACATTATCGGTAACTCAGCACCTAGGCTTTCGTTACAATGTTGCAGCACAATTCCAATTAGAAGAATGGAACATTCTGGAACCACGATACACGGTGATCAGCCGCTGTATCGAAACATAACTTCTCTACTAGTAGAAGGACGATTTCCTGTTCGGTTATCACCCTGGCCGCATTCGGGCCCATTGTGCTATAAAGTCACTACATCGGCACCTGTTTCATTACCGTGCAAGCCTTTGCACGCAAGGTCACTACCTCGGCGCCTGTTTCATCACCGGGCAAGCCTTGATAAATATGGCACTACCCCGGCACCTGTTTCATTGTCGTGCAAGCCCTTCCAGTCCCATGATGAATCATATCCTTTAAACTGGAACCGAACTTAATCGTTGTTCCCCGAGCATAAACTAGCTCGTTGATAGGTATAAGCTTATTACCATACTTACTTCCGGAAATGTTGAGGAAGTAATAATACTATGTGGGTTGACTTCGGTCAACTAATAGAGGATACATCAAGAACTTTTTGAAATCACGACCTGGGAGTTAATCAGAATTTTCTGAAATTGTCGAGGTTGAAATACTTTGATTGAATAGAGTAGGATTCATCTCACTTCTTCCCCTTATAGCTCCTCCATCTCGGTTTCACATCTAGATGTTGTAAATAGACTCGGAATAATATTTGGGAACCCCTGCTATGTATAAATAATTTTTCTGAAGGTCGGAAAATATTTAAAATAATTAAATAAGTCTTTAAATAATTTTTAAATAAGGTTTGATGATTTTTAAATCATTTTAGAATATTTAATAAATATTTAAATAATATTTATTAAATAAAAAAGCAACTCGGAATATTTAATAAATATTGAAATAATATTTATTAAATAGTAAACAATTAAATAAATCCTCTTTAAATGAATATTCAAATAATATTCATTTAATTAAATAAATATTCAAATAATATTTATTAATATCATTTAAAATCTTAAATATATTCAAAATATCCAACTTATATGTATTGGAATATTTTAAATCAATAATTGAAAATAATCTGTCTCCGGTAATCTCCGGGTTTTTATGACAGCTTTTATGAAATTATTTTCGACTCCCAGTCGAGGTTGAAATATTTAAAATACGCTCTACATCTAGAGCCTCATATATACTCCGGTTTATATCTATATCAATATATAGCATATAAAACGATCATTCAAACATTTGAAACTTGTACGATAATCAAACGGTTCATGCATATATATCAGTTATACCACAACAACCACAGTTTACAAAATATCTGAATACTTAAGCTTTGGGTTTGGAAACTTGCACGATACTTGGAACAAAGAATATATATAGGTATATTTTTGAATCAACAAGTATTAAACATTTGAAAATATGTCCACTCTAACAATAGAGTAAGGGTTAGTAAACTTGCCTGATGTCCGAGCTCTAACTGGGTGTGGGTGTTCCTCTTCTAGTCCTGGAACCTTTACCAAGACAATACATAATCTTAATTAGTAACTTGATTTACAGTTCACTTATCCTAAGTAAAACTCAACTTCACCCGACTTTCACTCTCTCGGGTTCACTTAACTTACGATCTTCTTTATCGTTTAATAATCCTTTCTAGTCTCGTTCTTTACACCAATACGTTCTCTTGTTAATCCTTAACAACTTTCGAGTTTTAGCCGACTCGATATTATCCTTTTTACTTAGTCAAAACGAATGGTCAATGTAGTACCTCTAGCGTTGACTTTCCATAGAATTACTATTCCGCAAATCACACTCTAACACTTTCAATAAATCGAAAAATTGATAATTAATTACGAAACCACTTCAAGGAGCTTCTTGAGTGTTTGTAATATTTATCAAAATATCTCGATTTGGGAAACTTGAGTTTAAATAGGTGAAACGTATTTTACAAGTCGAGTCAACCACGGACTTTTACTATTCGCACGAGTTTCACTAAAATGGTCATAACTTATCAACCGTTAACCCTATTGACACACCGTTTTCGCGTGCACGACCTAGAGAAAGTCTAGAATGTAATCCATCAGAAGTTGGGTTCTGGACAGGGGACCAATTTTCCCGAAATTACAAAACAGGGCAGTAGCTATGCAGTGCATGCATAACGTCATCGCGCAACTCTGGTTCAAACATTTTTGTAAAATCGAAAATTTCATATTATTACTTAATTCGTTTTGGGTCATTTTCTTTACTGTCACAACTTTCCGTCACCAAAGGTTCAGAATTGTTCCAGTCTTTCAAGGGGTCCGAATTCAATTTACAAACCAGTGCTTGGTAGCTACTTTTTGTCCTTGAATCACTTACACTAAAATGACCATAACTTTTAAACCATAAGTCATCTCAACATGAACTTTATATGTATGGAAACTAAAAGACAAGATCTTGAGAAGTATAGTCAGTGGTGTTTCAGAACACAATTATTTCTGGGCCGAATGGGAGCTGCAAGACAGTCCTTTGTTCAAGTGGCCTTACAAAGTTCATACTTGTCATATCTTTAACTTTTAGTCAAGATACTCCATTAAATAATTCTTAAATCACCAACACCTCATCTTACACTCTAGGTCAGTTTATAAACATCAAGAATCCATCAAGAACATGCTGTTGGGTATAATTACTAACTACACAGCAACAATAGGGCAGTTATATATATTTTGTATTAACAGGAACAGGCAAAAATACCAAATAACGAAACAAACACAAAGGTCGAAACAAAAGTATAATCAGAGACTGAAAATAACAAGACAAGAAAGAACACTTATCTCTCAGAAGCTTTAGCAAATACTGATAGATAAATAAAACAGCTGAGTCGCCAAGCCTTCGAGAAGTCTTGACTGTTCTTGAAGAGATTATTGCCCCACTTACGCTGTGTTGGGTTGCAGCAATATCACTCCCAGGATAAAACAGCACAGATCAATCCACTCACAGTAGTCGGAATGATCAACAGCGACCAGCCCCTCACTTCGCCCAAGAACTATGTATTCTGTATGTGTTGAGAGAAAAACAGAGAAGATAATAGTTGCTAGGGTTTTCAGAGTTACGTATCTGCCTCCTCTATCTCAACGTTCTCATTTGTATATATATAAAAATATAATACAAAATAAAACGTAATAGACCAAATATTGTAACTGAAGATATGGTATTTAATACTAATTATTCTGATTTAATTACCATAACAGTAGTCATCAGGATTTAACAGCTCAGTCAGGATTTCCTGGTCCATCAGTACTCCAAGCCATCAGGACTTGCTGTCCGTCAGGAGTGGCATCAGTACTTGATCGACCATCATGATTTCGTCAGGATTTAACTCCGTCAGGATCCAAATACTGACGCAGGCCATCAGGATCAGTAGTCATCAGGATTTCACTCCAAGTACTGACCAGGCCATCAGGATTTGATCCAAGAACTGGTCCATCAGGATTTAATATAAATCCTGACCCAGTTCATATAGCTGTTATAAATAAATACTGATACTGTTAAATTAAATCAATAAATAATATTAAATAAACAGGTAATAAAATTCCTCGCCCAGGTCGCCTCGCGTACGCGAGACGCCGAGACATCCGCCCAAATCGCCCTTCGACCCGACCCGAGTCGAGTCGTGACGTGACGTGGCGTGGCGGGGCGAGGCGAGGCGAGCGGCGGCGGCGCGCGCGTGTGTGTGTGTGCGCGTGAGGCACATATTAACACATATTAACACCATGCACACCCACATGCCTTAGTAGTTGTACACTACTCTTGCACATGTTTCTATATAAACCCACCAACCTCTCATTACCAATTCTATGTGGGATACAAGTTATTTCAATATAACCAACCCACATAACCCATTTCAAGCAACCTATTTCAACTCAATTTATTTATGGATTACACTAAGAAAATGTCTTAGATCCAAACATGAAAGTTTAAGTCCTCATTACAAGGAACAACCTCCACTTGTTAGTTTCCGGAAATTCCATCAAGAACATATATAAAATATGCCTCAAACTTTCCATTTTCTAACAATCCCCCACAAATCCATACAGAAATGATTACATATCGGTCCTTATCATGACTTGTTTTTCAGAGTCGGTACCCTTCCGGGTTTGAACCCTCCTAAGTCCTCTACTTCGATGGCTACCGGATCTAGATGGAATGTTTCACCTTGAATCTTTATCCGTTTAGTGTAACCACACTCCATAGACGACGACAAATCAAAGGCTATGGTGCTGATCTACGGCTTTGAGACATTAATGGTCCTGTCTCGATCCTGTTCGTCGAATGCTTCAAGGAATAACCCTTTCCTCTAATTGCGACCACACAATTACATTCGCTTAGCTGGGCATCTCCAGAGATGTACTGCGATCATCTCGTCAAATGACTTGACCCCATTCAGAGTTCAAAATAACTCTTGCTATACTGGCAGTAACAGTACCTTTTAGGTTTACAGGGGATAGACTCAGATACGTGCGTATCAAGGTATATAGTAAAGGTACTACCAACTCACCCTCACAGCTTGTTATTACCACATTGAATACACTTCAAGGGATCTCCTCTCAGGTGTATTGGGTTCCCGCTGCTGATGAATCATTATGGGCTATCAGTCCCATCCCCAACCTAGACTTAAGGACTACTGCATGCTCAAGTCCTTTAGTCAAAGGATCAGCTATATTATCCTGAGTTCCAATGAACTCTATAGCAATAATCCTCTCAGACACTAGACCCCTTATAGACTTAAGTCTAACTTGGATGTGTCTCTTTGTTTTAGCATTATACTTTTCACTACTGATCTTGTCGATAGTTGTACGGCTATCACAATGAACAGCAATGGCTGGAAGCGGTCTGCTTACTACAGGTAACACTGACATAAGTCCATGCAACCATTCAGCCTCCGTCCCCGTGGCATCTAGTGCACACAACTCAGCCTCAAAAGTAGACCGAGTAATCAAAGTCTGTTTAGTAGACTTCCAGGATATTGCTCCACCTGCTAGGGTAAACAAATATCCAGTCACTCCATTGGTACCAGATTTCTTAGCTATCCAACTTGCATCACTATATCCCTCGAGTACTCCAGGGAATCTTCGATAATGCAAACCAAGGGAAATCGTTCCCTTAAGATATCTAAGAACTCTATCCAGTGCCTCCCAATGAGTCTTGTTCGGACAGCTTGTATATCTAGCTAACTTAGACACAGAATAAGAAATATCTGGTCTAGTCACATTAGCAAGATATTGCAAACTCCCAATAATCTGAGAATACCTTAACTGAGACACAGGTATACCTGAACTATTCTTGACTAGGGCAACTTTAGGATCGTACGGTGTACTAGCGATTCTACAATTTGAATAACCATACTTCTCAAGTATAGATTTCTCTATATAATGAGATTGTGACAATGTTATTCCATCAGTTGACTGTGTCAACTTGACCCCAAGAATCACACTAGCCTCACCCATATCCTTCATTTCAAAGTGCTTTCTCAAGAAACTTTTTGTCTCGTTAATAATCTCAATATTGGTTCCAAACAATAATATATCATCCACATATAGGCACACGATAATACATTCATTTCCTTTAACCATATAGTAGACACACTTGTCACTTTCATTAACTACAAATTCTGATTCTAAAACAGTATCATCAAACTTTTTATGCCAGTCTCTAGGAGCTTGTTTTAAGCCATATATAGACTTGATTAACTTACATACTTTTCTCTCGTTACCCGATGCAACAAATCCCTCAGGCTGATCCATATAAATCTCTTCTTCAAGATCACCATGAAGAAAAGCTGTCTTTACATCCATTTGATGGATGATAAGACCATGTACGGAAGCCAATGCTATAAGCATTCGGATTGTTGTCATCCTTGCAATAAGAGAGTATGTGTCAAAGTAATCAATGCCTTCCTTTTGCCTAAAACCCTTAGCTACCAGCCGAGCTTTATACTTATCTATTGAGCCATCAGGATTCATCTTCCTTTTGAAGATCCATTTACATCCTATAGTAGTACACCCAGGAGGAAGGTCAACCAACTCCCATGTTCCGTTAGAAACAATAGAGTCAATCTCACTCTTTACAGCACCTTTCCAGTGCCTTGACTCCGAAGAATCCATGGCCTGTCTGAAAGTTAAAGGTTCATCCTCGACATTGTAAGTGACAAAATCACTTCCAAAGTCCTTGACTACCTTTGCACGCTTACTCCTTCTAGGTTCATCTACTTCGTCAGGAGTAGAACTACTGTCAGGATCTGCCCCCACATTTGTCATCTTTTCCACATGATCAGGAATAGAACTTGATGTGTGAGTAGGATCATCATTAGAAATACCTTGAGGTATACCAGTCTTCATAGGGAACACATCCTCAAAGAATGTTGCATCACGAACTTCAACTATAGTATTAGCCACTATCCCGTCTATGTCAGATTTTAATACTAAAAATCTCATAGCCGTAGTGGTTTCAATATAGCCCAGAAAGATGCAATCAACAGTTTTCGGACCTAGTTTCTTTCTCTTGTGTTCAGGGACAAGCACCTTTGCAAGGCACCCCCACACACGAAGATACTTTAAACTTGTCTTTCTACTTTTCCATAATTCATAAGGTGTCTTGTCCATATGTTTCAGAGGAACTCTATTCAGAATATGGCAAGCCGTATTCAAAGCTTCTCCCCACATGTATTTAGGCAACCCAGAATTAATAAGCATGCTGTTAATCATATCTTTAAAAGTTCTGTTCTTTCGTTCAGCCACCCCATTAGACTCAGGTGTGTATGGTGGAGTCACCTCATGAACTATACCATTGCTTGCGCAAAATTCATTAAACAAGGTACTAGTATACTCACCACCTCTATCAGATCTCAAACGTTTAAGTACTTTACCAGTTTGTGTTTCAGCTTCAGTTTTGAACATAATGAATTTCTCTAGTGCTTCATCCTTATGTCTAAGTAAATAAACATAACAGTATCTACTACAATCATCTATAAAGGTAATAAAATATCGTTTATTATCCTTAGTCAACATGCCACCAAATTCACATATGTCAGTGTGTACTAAATCCAATACTCCTGAATCCCTAACAACATTATGAAAGGGTTTCCTAGTTTGTTTAGCAGTCACACATACTTGACATTTAGATTTCCTTTCAATAGCATACTTTGGAATCAACTATAAATTCATCATATTCTTTAGAGCACCAAAATTTAAATGACCAAGTCTAGCATGCCATAAATCAGATGATTCAACACAATTAACAGAAGCTGCAACACTGTCATTAATAAAACTGCCCAAAACAGGTTCAACATTTATTAAAAATAAATCATCAGACAAATAACCTTTGCCAAAGAATGTACCAGTATGTGTAATAACTACTTTATTACATTTCAAAGAAAGTTCAAAACCATTTTTAACTAAACAACTTCCACTTATAATATTTCTACGAATATCAGGAACATGGTGCACTCTAGTGAGGGATAGAACACGCCCAGAAGTAAACTTCAGGTCCACGTTTCCTATTCCAAGAACTTGAGCAGCACTAGCATTCCCCATCGTCACTGTCACTCCATGACTCTGGTGATAAGATACAAATAAACTAATATCAGTACAAATATGTACATTAGCTCCAGTATCAATCAACCATTCATGTGACAGATAAGTGGAAAGAAGTACAGGGTTGTAGGTAACATACCCGTCATTGGTTTCAGAGGCAACAGCCTCACCAACAACCATGTTAACCTTAGGCCCATCAGTGGTTGCAAGCACAGTATTAGCTTGTGCTACCACACCAGCTTTCTTTGCTTTCTTTGCAGGACAGTCCTTGCTCCAATGACCAACCTGTCCACAAGACCAACATGGTTTGTTTGTCTTTGGTTTCTTAGCCTTGTTCTTGTCATTTTTGGTTTTAGTGTTATCCTTCTTAGTGACAGCCTTTCTTTTCTGTCCAACAGTCACTACATTCACCTTTGAACCCCCATGTTCAGCAGGCATCACATGTCCCTGTTTGGACTTGTGTTGTTCCTGCACAGAGATGTCCAACATCAGGTTTGTCCAAGTGATCTCTCCTTTCTGTCTTTTCAGGGAGAGAGCAAACTCTTCCCAAGACTTAGGGAGCTTTTCAATCACAGCCATAACCAACTTTTCAGGAAGGTCCATTCCGGACTCCTTCAAAGCATGCACCAACATCTCAAATTCATGTGCCTGCTCGGTCATGGATTTTGTATCCACCAGTTTAAAATCAAGAAACCTAGCCACAGAATACTTTTCCAACCCTTGCGAGTCAGTATTGTGTGTCTGGTCCAGCTTCTCCCATAAAAGCTTAGCAGTGAAAGAGTCAGATGAATAAACATCAAATAGAGTGTTCGCCAAAGCTGCCAGTATAGCAGCCCTAGCCACCCCATCTTTTTCCTCCCACATAGCATAGGCCTTAACAGTTTCAGCCTTTTCCTGATCTATAACTGGTTTCTCATACTGCACCACCGGCCATAGACCCTTTACCGTTAACCACAGTTTCATCTTTTTCTGCCAACGAGAAAAACCAACACCCCCACCGAATTTATCAGGCATTCCTGACAAATCAATAGGCTGTGGGAAACGGTACGTGGTCCAATCAATTGTGGGTACAGTAACACCAGAACCAGAAGCAATAGCAACATCAGGAGTTACAGTTCCGTTAACCATCTTGTTAATTAACAATATATAACACAGAAATAACAATAATCTCTTCAAGATTGTTGGGTATAATTACTAACTACACAGCAACAATAGGGCAGTTATATATATTTTGTATTAACAGGAACATGCAAAAATACCAAATAACGAAACAAACACAAAGGTCGAAACAAAAGTATAATCAGAGACTGAAAATAACAAGACAAGAAAGAACACTTATCTCTCAGAAGCTTTAGCAAATACTGATAGATAAATAAAACAGCTGAGTCGCCAAGCCTTCGAGAAGTCTTGACTGTTCTTGAAGAGATTATTGCCCCACTTACGCTGTGTTGGGTTGCAGCAATATCACTCCCAGGATAAAACAGCACAGATCAATCCACTCACAGTAGTCGGAATGATCAACAGCGACCAGCCCCTCACTTCGCCCAAGAACTATGTATTCTGTATGTGTTGAGAGAAAAACAGAGAAGATAATAGTTGCTAGGGTTTTCAGAGTTACGTATCTGCCTCCTCTATCTCAACGTTCTCATTTGTATATATATAAAAATATAATACAAAATAAAACGTAATAGACCAAATATTGTAACTGAAGATATGGTATTTAATACTAATTATTCTGATTTAATTACCATAACAGTAGTCATCATGATTTAACAGCTCAGTCAGGATTTCCTGGTCCATCAGTACTCCAAGCCATCAGGACTTGCTGTCCGTCAGGAGTGGCATCAGTACTTGATCGACCATCAGGATTTCGTCAGGATTTAACTCCGTCAGGATCCAAATACTGACGCAGGCCATCAGGATCAGTAGTCATCAGGATTTCACTCCAAGTACTGACCAGGCCATCAGGATTTGATCCAAGAACTGGTCCATCAGGATTTAATATAAATCCTGACCCAGTTCATATAGCTGTTATAAATAAATACTGATATTGTTAAATTAAATCAATAAATAATATTAAATAAACAGGTAATAAAATTCCTCGCCCAGGTCGCCTCGCGTACGCGAGACGCCGAGACATCCGCCCAAATCGCCCTTCGACCCGACCCGAGTCGAGTCGTGACGTGACGTGGCGTGGCGGGGCGAGGCGAGGCGAGCGGCGGCGGCGCGCGCGTGTGTGTGTGTGCGCGTGAGGCACATATTAACACATATTAACACCATGCACACCCACATGCCTTAGTAGTTGTACACTACTCTTGCACATGTTTCTATATAAACCCACCAACCTCTCATTACCAATTCTATGTGGGATACAAGTTATTTCAATATAACCAACCCACATAACCCATTTCAAGCAACCTATTTCAACTCAATTTATTTATGGATTACACTAAGAAAATGTCTTAGATCCAAACATGAAAGTTTAAGTCCTCATTACAAGGAACAACCTCCACTTGTTAGTTTCCGGAAATTCCATCAAGAACATATATAAAATATGCCTCAAACTTTCCATTTTCTAACACATGCATCTAAAATCAAGTCACAACCATAAATCATCAAGATTTCATCATCCAAGCACCAAACTTCCAAGAACAAACTCATACTTAAACATAACTTAAACTCAAGCTTAAAACTCAAACTAAATCAAAAGGGTGGATGGTGTTCATACCTTTCTTGAAGTCTTAACATACTAACAAGAGCTTGTAAGTCTTAAGGGAGCCTTGATCTATGCTTAACATCCTCAAACTCACAAAAGAAATCAAGAACACAAGTTAGTATTTTCGGAGTTACTATTCTGCCTCAACTTTGATCCAATATTTGACCATGTTATACTACTTGGATTGCAACTAAATTTTAAACTTACCTTGGGTATGGATTGAGGAAGCTCTGGTCAAAATTTGGTGATTTTATCATGAGTAGATAGTTAGTTATGAATTTTTATCCCCCCCCCCCCCCCCATGGTCCTGCTGAGCCGAAATTCTGAAGAAATGAAATGGGAGAGCTTTTGTAGCTTTTTTCTTTTGGGTTGTCTGAATAATAATGCTTGGATCAGTTGTATGTATGGTGTATTAGTTGTCTTCCAAGCTAATAACATAGCCTAGTACACATAAAGCAAGAAAATGTGGATCATGGTCTACTCTTTTCCTTGTTTTAGGGAAGTATGTTTCCAACTAGTTGGTTTGGTTTAGTTAGCTTCTAGTTGTGCTAGTTTTCATGGCTCTTGCATGGTTCTTGCATGTATTATTACTTAGCTTACTTATTAACCAATGCTTGTCACTTAATCCTTCATGCAAGTTTGATAATTTTCCTATAAAAGCGTTTCATCGCGTAGAGATTTCTATCGTCATTCTTAAGCACTTGATTTTGATAATCTCTTTAAATTCCATAATTTCCTTGCCGTGGGATTTAATTTAACCTAGGGCTTCCATTATCCTCAATGTCGCACGTTTTTATAAATATTTGGTAGGAGTGAAAATCTTCGCATTCTGACGGCTTTCGCATTCTCTTAATTCCTTGTACCACAAAACTACATTCTTAAATAGGTAAATATTCCATCATCCATATATCGTGATCTCAAAAGTTTTCCATAATTCCCATAAATCACTATTCATGAAAATTTTAAAATATTACAAAAATCAGGGTTCTTACAGCCTCCCTTCCTTAAAAGGATTCCGTCCCGGAATCTAAAGAAATAACCGAGGTATCTTTCCGAGATCATAATCTCCATTTCACAGGTTGACCCTCCAACCCTCTGGTTCTGTCACAGCACTCTTACTAGTGCTACATTATGTTCCTTCAACGCTTTCTCTTCCCGGTTTACGATCTCTACCGGTTGCTTCACGTAAGGCAATTACGGTCGCACTACTATACGCTCATATGCTATTGCATTCCCAACATCGTGTTGAATCTTCGTATCATAGTCACGTAAAGTACATTATGGATACGTTCGAATCCGGAGGTAACACCATCGTCTTCTCTGTCCGTTGAACTCGCGTGGTTCCCGATATCCCTTCTCTTCGTGATAAGCTCCATTTGACGGCATCCCTATGTTAGCACGAAAACTACCTTTATATGAAATTCTATCGATGATAAGTAGTCACTCTGACTGCTCCCGGAAATTCGACACACAGACGTGTACTATAACTTTAATTGTCTAAGCATTCGCTTCCTCGATTCGCTGGCTTGCGGGCCGTAACTAGTGCTCGTGCTTGATCTCGTCGTCAACATTGTTGAAAACTCTTCCAGCATCTGGGATTCGATCTTGGGTCTCTATATGACATAATCTTTACGAGAAGTCCACGTGCATCACTTTATCGTTCGGATACGCATTAATAACTTTTTGATTGGGGATCTCTCGTTGATAAGTCGACTTGGTTAGTCTATCGATTATAATCCCAAATAATCATCATCGTTCATCTTGATCTTTGGTAATCCTTCCACGGACTTCATTGTCATGACTCATATTCTCATTTAGGAATCTCTACGGCTATAGTAGCTTACTAGGTTTCTGTGGTTCTGCTTCCGTTTTCCGCGTGTCAAGCACTTACTTAATAACTACCAATATGACTCTTCATACTCGGTCCCCAATAATAATTACTTAATTTCTATTCCTTTTTGTACCCCCGGGTGAATACGATTGCTATGATATGGGCTCCTTCCAGGATCTCATATTTAAATTCTTAAAGGTTGGGGATCCGCACTCTATGAGTATATTCTCACATTCATTTCTCATCTCTCGTATTCATTTATTTTTCCATGTCCTTAAATCATTTTCCCCTTCCAATATTCTTCCCTTAATGTAATTTTGTCATTTCAGTCAATTCTGACTGAATCCTAATTCCAATTAATTCATCTAGTTCTTTTCTTGAAAATAATCACTTGCAGCTCTATCTGATATCATTTGTTCGAAAAAACTTGTCTTTAATCTCTCATTACTACTTATAGTGTCGGCCACCATATTGGCCTTTCCTGGGTGGTAATGGATCTCATAATCATGACTCTAGATCGATTCCAACCATATTCTCTGCCTCATATTTAACTTTCTCCGTTTGAGGATATACCTAAGGCTCTTGTGGCCTGAAAAACAATTTCCACTTTTCTCCATAAATTAAGTTTCCAAATTTTCCATTACGAACTCCTTTCTCGGCTAACCCCAAGTCAGGTGTAGGACATCCTATCTCATACTTCTTAAGTTGCTTAGATGCATCACTATAATTCACAAAGTCAACAAATATTGCTAAAAACGGGACTTACTATGTATGCTTCAATCCTTCAAAATTCTATTCCCTAAATCCATGAGGGCTCCTAGCGTAATGGTTAATCCAATGACATCACCAAAGCTCGTAATGTCTATATCGGGTGTGAAATGCCTACTTTGGCCCATCATCGAGGTCGGTCTTAAATTGGTGATACTCCATCCTCAAATAGGTTCAGTCTCATACTACCATTCTCCTCTTTTAGAAACAAGGATGGTATACTCAAGGCGACACAATGGGTCTCGTTCCTTGCAATCGGGTAGCTAATTCTTTTTATTCAACAGGTGTAGATGGATCCTGGTCTTTAATATTGACGCAATCCCCTACTACTAAGTCAAGGGCAAGTCTCATACCTCGATCAGGTGGTAGCTCATGTACATCATAAAAATTACATCCACATATTTATTTAATACTGGGATATCCTTTATATTTGGTACCTCTCTAATTGTACCCAATCACATGTGTTAACATGGTTCGCATCCTTTCCACAACAGTCTCTTTGCTTGTATTACCGTAATAACTTTGTAGTTAACTCCCATCCTTAAAGGGCAACTCTCCCTTACTGGCCAATCTAAATTCATTATTCTTATCTCCTTAGTCGATTTGTGCATCGCATTTGATTCATCAGTTCAATTCTCGATCTACATCGAATTCTCTCTCTTGAAAGGAATCAAATCTACATATATTTTATGTCTTCAAACCTCAATTTCACGTTGCGGTCAACACGATTTACCAAAATAATTTTCGTTATTCCTATTGTTAAGGTTCCCTACGATTTCAATATTTGTGGCCTCCTCAATAGCCTTCAAACTCTCTTTTCTGCATATCCATTATTTTATCTTCCATTTGCTTCTATTACTATTACGTTCGCTCCACGAACCATTGTAATATAATCAGTCATCTCGGACACTTCGTCATTCTGAATTCTCCACATATGGAACAAACCTCAACAATTTTCGTAACTTCGATTTATAATTTGTCGTACCCCTCTCTTTCTATTTAGCTCTAAAACCTCAACATTATCTCTCCTCTAAAATACTAAGTAAAATACTTGCATGGTACTAAGAATATTTTGAGCAACAGAAAGTCCATAAAGGAACTTCACAGGAATTCGGGTGATTTAAAACTTTGCTAAACAAATTTGACAGCTCAATTCATTTAGGACATAACAACTAGCTAGGACAATTAGCTACACTGTCATCATGCCGAAAATTTTTTAACTAGTCGGAACAATTACTAGTTGTTCAAAATGATATATTCCACTAGTCAGTTTCAAGATGCTAGTGTGAAATCCCAAAAGAGTAGCCAATGAAGAAAACTTTGGGCTACTCGGATAACAAGTTGAAAGGAGTAAATAAATGTTCTTGGTATCGGAACAATCGATAACCTCTCATCAAATATTTGTCATGAGTGCAACGGTCCACCCAAAAGGGGTCTCCGTATATATACTTTATCAACCTCTTTAATAGAACTGAATTCAGAATGCCAATACAAATTGATATCCTTTTGATGATTTCAACGTCTGATGTACAATCTCATATTGTACCGGAAGAAAAGAAATTACTAGGAATCTCTGAAAAATAGATCATCCATATTTTAACAAATAATTAAATAGTTATGAACTCGATTGAGGAGTCCAAGTATGAAAGGAAGAATCGAATATCGAACAATTCGTTGAAGAATAACCATCAAAAAATTGGGGAAGATTGAGTGAATATTCCTTGAATGAAAATAATTATTAGAAATAACCGTTCCTTGACTAAAGTGGCATAAAAGCCGAAGGCGGTTATCATCAACTAATCTCGGTTGCCTCTCGAGTACGAATGAGGTACCTCGAGACATTAATAAAGACATGTTCTCCAATCCTTGAGTCAATACGAAGGTTGATAACAATTAAAAGTGAAAGAATACATAGCAATACGAGTATCAAGTTTATTTTAAAATATGACACAACAGAACCTTTTTGAATCAAAAGTAGAGCAAAGTTGAAAGGTTCCGGACTTGCATTCATAGGAATTAAAATATAGATTTGGAAGGCTAGACAAATAATGATTTCCTCTTCTGGTCATCCTGGAGCACGAACAAGGTACTCTGATAAGAAATGATAACTTGAGTGCGCGTACTCAAACCTAAAGGTAATAAGAGGAGAAGGAGAAACGAAATGAAATAACCCTAACCAGTCAATGTCCATTCGTAAGTTCTAACATCACCAATACGGGGATGATCTCATCTCCTCACTCTCAAAGCGTAGGATACTAGCAACATAATTCCTCCAAATCATATCAAAGTCACTTAATAAATTGGGGGTTCGTAAATACATTTACCATTCCCCTTCAGTCATCCAAAATTTGTGCCTCACATGGTCAAGTCAATATATGTCACAAAATATGGTGGTCTACTAGTTACCAAGTACATAGTCTCTAACAAGAGTTGTATCGAAAGAATCCAACTCTATACATGCTAACCTCCTTTCCGGTAGGTTCTGGGATCGCCGTATCGCTCGTTGTAATCGTACGCAATCTGCATCGAAGTCATGTCATCAATTCACAACGTTCCCGGTCTCTTATTTGAGCTATCTCGTCTTACGGTATGAAGCACACACATGATGTCGTCTAGCACTCTCTTCTTGAGATAACGTCCTCATAACACATAAACACAAAAGCTTCCTCGAGGGCAACGATATCCCTAATGGGGTGGTACACGCTATCTCTGGTGGAATCGTTGTTAACAACATACTAAAACTCATAGGCAAAACAACGCCTTTAACTGGACCAAGTATCTAAGTAACCTCAATCGCGTACAGAATTCTAAACAACTTGGTCCTCACGCTTGCTGCCCCCTTTTGGGCTATATGAACGGCTACGAGTAACAAAATTTGCGCTAGCCAAATCAATCCATGGTACTGGCAATCCCGCCTCTACCTCAACTACTCTTGAGACTCTGCTCCGCGCCCTATAACAATGTCCTTGACAAATCATGTATGTTTCTAGCCTCTTTCCTCATTATCTTGATGGTCTCCAAAGATTCTATAGGTCATACCATAAGACCTCAAGTAAATATTCCACTCTTAGCTTACTCAATGGTACTACATCCGGTAGTCCAATAACGAACTCTATGTGATCTCTCACGTTACTCTATTACTTAGACATAACTCTTAACACTCTCGTTTCTAAGTACTATAAATCATGCTCTGATACCATTTCTGTAACACCCCCAGATTCGGGGTCAGGAATCTAGGTTGTCACGCCATCATCCAATCATATAATACCTGCATTATCTCAATGATCCAACATAACAACACCAAAGACCCCAATCTCTTACACACACAAGTTATAGCCTTGGAAACGTTACACAGTAACATTAGTTATTACAAACCAAATGTACTAACCGGGATCTCAAACTATTAATCACAACTTCTACATGAAGTTACATTAATAGCTAACATAACTGAAACCTACCCAAACTACTTCTGTAGTATCCATCTTGAATCGGACTATCTCAAGGGTGAATCTTCCACTTCATTTCCCTCATGATTTGGGAAAAACGACCAAGTTCTCCTTGCACTGAAATATAATTTTTAAAAGCAAGAATGAGCGAAAGAATGCTCAGCAAGTTAAGTAGTTACTAATATAAAGTTTTTCCAACAATATAATAGTAGTTCAAATATCCTTTCCAATATAAAGTATTCATACTTAATATGAAGTTTAAAATACCACCATATGAACGACTCTAGTTCATACATTTTGAAAGACACTATTCGTGGCTTAGCACGGTCTTTAGAAATCAACAAGTACGCAGTTCTAGATACTGCAAGATGAACAACGCTGGTTCACAAGTTTTAAAATATTGATTGTCTTTCGTCAAAACATTTCATACAGTTCAAGATACTGTACCAAGAATATACTTTTTAACCACTGCCAACATTATCGGTAACTCAGCACCTAGGCTTTCGTTACAATGTTGCAGCACAATTCCAATTGGAAGAATGGGACATTCTGGAACCACGATACACGGTGATCAGCCGCTGTATCGAAACATAACTTCTCTACTAGTAGAAGGACGATTTCCTGTTCGGTTATCACCCTGGCCGCATTCGGGCCCATTGTGCTATAAGGTCACTACATCCGCACCTGTTTCATTACCGTGCAAGCCTTTGCACGCAAGGTCACTACCTTGGCGCCTGTTTCATCACCGGGCAAGCCTTGATAAATATGGCACTACCCAGGCACCTGTTTCATTGCCGTGCAAGCCCTTCCAGTCCGATGATGAATCCTATCCTTTAAACTGGAACCGAACTTAATCGTTGTTCCCCGAGCGTAAACTAGCTCGTTGATAGGTATAAGCTTATTACCATACTTACTTCCGGAAATGTTGAGGAAGTAATAATACTATGTGGGTTGACTTCTGTCAACTAATAGAGGATACATCAAGCACTTTTTGAAATCACGACCTGGGAGTTAATTGGAATTTTCTGAAATTGTCGAGGTTGAAATACTTTGATTGAATAGAGTAGTCATCCCCAAATATGAGTATTCTCGAGGAATAGAGGAAGCAAAATCATTTGCTCGACTTTTAAAACTGGATCCCCAATTTTTGATGAGTTAGGAAATATTTATTCACATCTAGATGTTGTAAATAGACTCGGAATAATATTTGGGAACCCCTGCTGTAATATCCGTGAATTTTATTATTTGATTAAATGATATATTTAATCTAAAATATTTATTGTGGAATATTGGAATATTATTAAATGATAATTATTGTGTGATTATGTGCTAAATGGTGAGTCGAAAGCCCCTTTCAAATATTTCGTCATTTGAAATTTTCTTCAAATCTGAGCCCCGTTTTGATAATTTAAGGGCCCCATTGGAATTTCGTACATTAATTATTATCTCTTCGTCTTTCGTATTCGAATCATTATCGGGAGAGATATTCGTACCATTTCATTCCTACCTATTTGATTCTGCAAGAATAATTCGTTTTGTTCAAAAAGGGAAAAATTGTTCCGAACCCTAATTGCTTAAGGGGACGGATATATCGTTTTATATCAGTATTTCATTTGTTATAGCCCCAATATTCTTGAGCATTAGTTATATAATGATATGTATTGATTTGGATAATTATCAATCCTTGTAGATAATTATCTTCTCGTAAAACGTATTTTAACCTAATTAGGGTTTTTAAACGATCCAGTGGATCTATAACGATCCAAAAGTGTTCCTTAGGGTATTATTTTTCCAAAAATATATAAAGACGAATCGTACCTTATAACCTTCATAATCTGCATTGCGTATTATCAAAAAGTAAAAATTCCCGAAATGCGTTCTTCGTGTTCTTGAATAATCAAACTATTCGTTCGAGGTGTTATTGAAATCCAAATCTGAAGTTCTTGTACTCAAATCAAAGCTCTTGATCTCTAGTTTCAGAATCTTCCAACCTCATCATCATCTGGTAATTTTTCGATTTATTATGAATTTTTCAATATTCGAATTTAATTAGGGTTCTTGATTAATTTGGGGATTTTCATTCTGTTGATTCTCCGTTCAATTGGATGCTTCTAACATGTTCCTAGGGTTCTAATTAGCAAGAATCCATGCTTTAATTTCATGTTTAAGTTCAATTTAGTCGGGTTTGATTTTCGGGTTTTGACCCGAATTCTTCTTTTGCTTCGTTCGTTCTTGTTGTTGATCTGACATTGATTATGATATGGGGCTTTGATTGTATGAGTTATAAGCTTCATTTTGGTATATTAATCTTTGAGTTTCATGTAGAATTAAAGTAGATCGGGTTTCCGGCCGAAGTCGTCGCCGGCGAATTCTTTGAACGAATTCTGGGCACGATTCCGGCATGAGACAGATGTGTTTGTATGTGGGTTATGTTTGTCTTGAAAAAGCGAACAAAAGCCCTATGGTTTGGTTTTGTTTTGATCGGAAATGGCGAAGTCCGGCCACCGGACGCCGGCCGGATTCTGGAAAACCCAGATTCCGGCGGGTTGTTCTTGGTGACCCGGATTTGTTCTTCCCGACCCGTTTACCCGATTTTTCGACCCGGTTTCAATCTTCAAAACCCTAATTCATTTTCTAAAAACTGTTTTTGGATTTTATTTTTAAAATTAATTCGAAAATAGTTTAAAAACTTTAAAAATTCATATTTTTATTTTAAAAATATATTTTAATATCAGAAAAATTCTGATAAATTATATTTATTATTTTAAATTGGAAAATTGATTAAACTTAATTATTTTAATTATTTTTAATTAATAATTAATTTATTAATTAATTGGTTAATTCTTTTAACCAATTAATTCTTAAAAATTAATTATTAATTGGATTTAATTAATTAAAAATTCAGTTTAATTATTTTCAAGCCTATTTATTTATTTAAAAATAGTTTGAGTATTTAAAGAGTGTCAATTAATTTTATTAATTGATTTATTTGCATTTAAATGTTTATATTGGATTTAAAAATCCGATTTTTGATTTAAAAATTAATCGTGACTTATCTAAAATTCAAATAAGTTTCGTATGATGTTTTAAAAATGTTTATAAGTGCTATATGGTTCATATTAATTGTGTGTTGTGTTTTATAGTCTGTATATGCCCGTATTATGGCAAATATCTGAGTTTTAAATATCGTAAATTATACCGGACGTCCGATACGTAACCGGTTACTTGTTTAAATGTGAGTATTGATTGAATAAGTGTCGAGAGTAGAACGAGAATAGTTAGACTTATTGTGATGAGTTGTTTAATTATAGAATCGAGTTCCCGGAGCAAGGGAAAGGGAAAAGTAGAGTGAGCAGAGTCGATCCGACAGCAGCTTAGACCAGGCAAGTATCTGTGCCTTTACTTGAGATAAAATTTATTATTGTCTTGATTACTTGAATACCGTTATCCCCAGAACAATTCAAATTATCAACCTTTTAACCGCATTTGGACAACTGATTCCATTTCCTTAGAGATTCTTGATTCTTTGATTTGATCTGCATCGGAAACCCTTATTTCCAATTCACTTGATTATTGTTTACCACCTATTGTTATTGTTTATTATCCTTTGATTATCATTGACAACCATTGATTATTTGACTTCCATCTTGACTATTGATTACGGTCATTGATTATCGACTACCAATATTGATTCCCTTATTGAATGAGTACACTGTACCATTGAAATTACTCCATGATTATTTCTCGATCTTCAATTGATACTGAACAGTTGAAGCTCTGTTGCAATTACTATACATTCAGTTTATCTTATTGAGCATGTTATTGTTTATACCCTATTATAGATTTGGCATGTGTTTTTAAAAATGGACCAGTAATTGGTCGGGCCATATTTATGGTCAGAATAACTTAAGGCCCAAATTGGCCTGGGATCCAATAGAGGACTATGTCATGAGCTAGTCCGGGGTTGATGCGTGGCTGGCCAGCAGCACAACCTTTGATTTGAATAAAATGTATAAGCCAAATTCTAATTCTTTTCTTCAAATTGTTATTGATACAAAGCATGTGTTAGCTAAATATTGTTGATTCTGATATCATAAATTCATATCCTTACAACTGTGATAGAAATGATTCATTGATGTTTGCTGAGCAATTTTGGCTCACTCTTGCTTGTTGTTTTCTAACCCTATTCCAGTGAAGCGAGAGTATGAGTCGGCATAGCGTGACCGATAGTTCACCAGCAGCCAGGAGAGCCCCTCGAGTCATTGTCATTGGCAGGGTAGTGGTTGTTTTGCTTTTCTAGATTAGATGTCTAGATTTGAACTTTGGTTGTGATGTAATAACTCTGATAAAACTGGTATTGGTGTTCCTCTTCTAGTCCTGGAACCTTTACCAAGACAATACATAATCTTAATTAGTAACTTGATTTACAGTTCACTTATCCTAAGTAAAACTCAACTTCACCCGACTTTCACTCTCTCGGGTTCACTTAACTTACGATCTTCTTTATCGTTTAATAATCCTTTCTAGTCTCGTTCTTTACACCAATACGTTCTCTTGTTAATCCTTAACAACTTTCGAGTTTTAGCCGACTCGATATTATCCTTTTTACTTAGTCAAAACGAACGGTCAATGTAGTACCTCTAGCGTTGACTTTCCATAGAATTACTATTCCGCAAATCACACTCTAACACTTTTAATAAATCGAAAAATTGATAATTAATTACGAAACCACTTCAAGGAGCTTCTTGAGTGTTTGTAATATTTATCAAAATATCTCGATTTGGGAAACGTGAGTTTAAATAGGTGAAACGTATTTTACAAGTCGAGTCAACCACGGACTTTTACTATTCACACGAGTTTCACTAAAATGGTCATAACTTATCAACCGTTAACCTATTGACACACCGTTTCGCGTGCACGACCTAGAGAAGGTCTAGAATGTAATCCATCAGAAGTTGGGTTCTGGACAGGGGACCAATTTTCTCGAAATTACAAAACAGGGCAGTAGCTATGCAGTGCATAACGTCATCGCGCAACTCTGGTTCAAACATTTTTGTAAAATCGAACATTTCATATTATTACTTAATTCGTTTTGGGTCATTTTCTTTACTGTCACAACTTTCCGTCACCAAAGGTTCAGAATTGTTCCAGTCTTTTAAGGGGTCCGAATTCAATTTACAAACCAGTGTTTGGTAGCTACTTTTTGTCCTTGAATCACTTACACTAAAATGACCATAACTTTTAAACCATAAGTCATTTCAACATGAACTTTATATGTATGGAAACTACAAGACATGATCTTGACAAGTATGGTCAGTGGTTTTTCAGAACACAATTATTTCTGGGCCGAATGTGAGCTGCAAGACAGTCCTTTGTTCAAGTGGCCTTAGTCAAGATGCTCCATTAAAAAATTCTTAAATCACCAACACCTCATCTTACACTCCAGGTCAGTTTATAAACATCAAGAATCCATCAAGAACATGCATCTAAAATCAAGTCACAACCATAAATCATCAAGATTTCATCATCCAAGCACCAAACTTCCAAGAACAAACTCATACTTAAACATAACTTAAACTCAAGCTTAAAACTCAAACTAAATCAAAAGGGTGGATGGTGTTCATACCTTTCTTGAAGTCTTAACATACTAACAAAAGTTTGTAAGCCTTAAGGGAGCCTTGATCTATGCTTAACATCCTCAAACTCACAAAAGAAATCAAGAACACAAGTTAGTATTTTCGGAGTTACTATTCTGCCTCAACTTTGATCCAATATGTGACCATGTTATACTACTTGGATTGCAACGAAATTTTAACATTACCTTGGGTATGGATTGAGAACGCTCTGGTCAAAATTTGGTGATTTTATCATGAGTCGATATTTAGTTATGAATTTTTATCCCCCCCCCCCCCCATGATCCTGCTGAGCCGAAATTCTGAAGAAATGAAATGGGAGAGCTTTTGTAGCTTTTTGCTTTTGGGTTGGCTGAATAATAATGCTTGGATCAGTTGTATGTATGGTGTATTAGTTGTCTTCCAAGCTAATAACATAGCCTAGTACACATAAATCAAGAAAATGTGGATCATGGTCTACTCTTTTCCTTGTTTTAGGGAAGTATGTTTCCAACTAGTTGGTTTGGTTTAGTTAGCTTCTAGTTGTGCTAGTTTGCATGGCTCTTGCATGGTTCTTGCATGTATTATTACTTAGCTTACTTATTAACCAATGCTTGTCACTTAATCCTTCATGCAAGTTTGATAATTTTCCTATAAAAGCGTTTCGTCGCGTAGAGATTTCTATCGTCATTCTTAAGCACTTGATTTTGATAATCTCTTTAAATTCCATAATTTCCTTGTCGTGGGATTTAATTTGACCTAGGGCTTCCATTATCCTCAATGTCGCACGTTTTTATAAATATTTGGTAGGAGTGAAAATCTTCGCATTCTGACGGCTTTCGCATTCTCTTAATTCCTTGTACCACAAAACTACATTCTTAAATATGTAAATATTCCATCATCCATATATCGTGATCTCAAAAGTTTTCCATAATTCCCATAAATCACTATTCATGAAAGTTTTTAAAATATTACAAAAATCAAGGTTCTTACATAAGGTCTATATGATAATTAAATATTAGATATAAACCGAGGTTTTTAAAGGCTCTAAGAGTAGAGCGCTTGTATGGTAGTTTAAAACTTAGACCGGGAGTCAAATTAGTATTTTATCTTGATTATAATGTCAGAAGCTGGAGGGTTCTAGGGACAGCTATATTTTAAAATATTGATTAAATATTCCAATACATATATTGTTGGATATTTAATGTAAGATATTTAAATAATATTATTATAAATATTATTTGAATATTTATTTAATTAAGTGAATATTATTTTGGATATTCACTTAAGTGGAATTTTATTGAATAATAATTCAATATTTATTAAATATTCCAAAAATAATTTAAAAATCTTAGAACCTTATCTAAATATTACGTAAGGTTCCAATAGTTATTTAAAATATTTTCTGATCTCAAAAAGATTAATGTGATTATAGTAGGGGTTCCCAACTACTTTTAATTATTTATCTCAAATAATGATTAAGATTTTGGACTTATAAAAATTGGGAATCCAATCCAGGAAGTGAATATATGATTTCACTTGCCTCTTTCATTAAAAGTGATTATATTTTGGGTTTCTGAATTATCAGAACTAAAGATATTTTACCAAACTCCCAGGTCGTGATTTCGAAATGTTTTACTCGAGGATCGAGGTCAGTTGACAACGGTCAACCCACATTGTGACTTACTTCCGATATAAACCGGAAGTAAGGGTATTTTTACAAAACCTATCAACAAGCTTATGCTTGGGGAACTGGATTAATATCCGTTCCAGATATAGATAGTTGGGGGGAAAGACATTTTCGCGTAAGTGGCCAAGTAACGCACGGTCCCGCAAATAAAAACTATTTTTTTTTCTGGCCTTGATGTCGCCAGGTGGAAATATAATAAGAGGCTGGGTGACGCCAGTCCAGTGGAATCCGTTGGCAGGGAGCGGGTCCACTTGTGTGGCCTTGATGTCGCCATGTGGTTACTAATGTGTAAGAGGCCGAGTGACGCCGGTCCAACCTAAAAGCCCGTATGCGGCTAGGGTAATGACCTTCGGGATTATCCATCTACTAGTAGAGAATCTATGGTATGACGACTGATCATCGTATACCAGTGCGTAGCCCTGTACAGTTCCCCATGTTTTTCCAAGGATTGGAATTTCAGAAAGGTTTTGGTGACTTTGGTTACATACCGGTTACGGATACTTGATAACAATATTTTAACAAAGTACTATACGTCATACAGTATTTGAACTGTATGGCCTGTTTGACGAAAAGAATATTTCAGTATATCATTATGTATACGAATGAAGTTTTAAAAGTTTCAATTATGCCTTATATTATTGTTGGGCTTAGTGCTCACTCTTGTTTTCTTTTATATATATCACAACACAACAGCTAGAGTAGTTGGTCAGGATCCGCCATACCGCTAGGAAGCGCATCCGGGACATGAAGACCGCCCGTAGCATGGTTGTTGCAGCACATCAGGTAGAAGTACTGAGTTGGTTCTGAGTGCAGCTCTTGTTGCTCCGGTGTAATTTTAAATATCACCTATGTATATTAATGAACAAGAACAAACAATTGTGCTGCCTTTCTGGTTTCACATAGAAATCATATTGGCAGTAGGTTTCAAGCATTTTACTTTTGGGTTGTAATAACTTTGACTTATGGATCATATGACTACTACTTTTGCAATTTCGTTTCTGAGACATAACTGGCGTAAGTATATTGATGGTGGGGTCACCATGTGTGTTGATTTATTTTATTATGATTCAAGTATCAAGTGTTTGTATGGAACAAGGAACGTGACAACCTGGATCTCCGACCCCGGATCTGGGGGTGTTACAAAAGTTTTCTGTTCAGCAGTGAGTTGATGTGAATTCTTGATCATGTAGTAAAGATGCTTCATCCCTTCATTCAGGTGCTCCATTCCACCTTCAATTTTAGCAAACTTTTGTTCATTAAACCACTGATTTTCATCAACCGTTTGCTGAATGTAGTCGTAAAAATGGAAGCAATCTGCCGAGCATTTGAAGTTGTAAGATCAGAGATGTCTGAAGCCACAAGTACTTGAGATTGTTGGATTGCATTGATCTTGGGTAGGAGATTAATCTTCAGACCTTCAATATCATCCTTTATAGTACCCAACTGATTAGTTATAGAGGTGGCAGAAAAAGACGGTTCAACCACTTGTGCTTTGAGAATATCTTTTTCAGTCTGGGTTTCCAATAGTTGTTTCTGCAGAGCAGCTACCTGAGCTAACAACGAAGCAGTGTTTGTGTCAGTATGTGCACTCACCTCAATTTCTCTCAGTGGTGTTTCACTCATCTCACGTGCTTGTGTATCACTCTGTGTTTGATCCTGATTTTTAATCACTAGTCGTCTGTCCATATTCTGAGATGATGTACCTGCAGGAAAAATCACCCTAGCCCCTTCTAGAGAGGTCAGTGGTGGTGCAATGGGATTTCGCAAATCCCAATCCCTAGTGAAGTCCAAAAAGTCTTCTTGATTTTGAAATTGAATTGCTTCAGTGTTGGACTCACTAGGTTGCCTTCCTCTTTCTCCGGTAAAAACTGCGAGTGGAAAATCCCTTTGGGGAGCCAGAGATGTTCCCTCTAGGAGGGGACAAAATGATTCTATTATTGATGGCAAAGAATCAGATTTTCCCTTTGATGCCTATGAAGGCACTGTAACAAAACCTGTGTGCTCTCCTGACAAGGTGTCCTGAGTATCATCTAATTGAATGTTTTCTCCCATTGTGAGTAATGGGAGTGTGCTTGACTCAGTACAGATTACCATGGCCCTATGGCTTTTTTCAATAGATTCACCCTGTTGAGAGGGTCTCTCTAGATACTGTTCATTGGCCATATCAAAATCCATATCCTGTTGGGAGGATACAGATGGGCTAACAGTTGTCTCCCGGTATGTTCTTCTCTTCTTTGGAGGTGGAGACAGAGCTGTGGGTTCTCTCAGTGTATCTTCTCCACTAACACTACTTTGTCTGACATATACATTAAGTTTAGGTTGAGTGGTTATAGGAGTTGACTCAGTATTTGGCTCTATGACCTGGGATAGAGTTTGTGGTTCTACAAACTCATGGTCAGCCCTATGAACCTCTTGGGTTTCAACCATATTCTTAGAAGAAGAGCCAGGGTTAGGAAATACTACCTGTATTGGAGTTGCATCTGTTGTTCCAGCAGGGGTGGATTGATCCACTGGAGGTTGTTGCTCAGGAACTAGCAATCCATAAGCAGGAAGAGGAATGAACTGGGTCATATAAGGTGTAATGACCACTGGAACAAATAGATATTTGAAAGATGTGTTTAGTCTTTGGAAAAATTTGATATGAGTAGTCTGTGAATTTTTAGACATACTATGACTAAACATCTGTTTGTGTGCATCAGAAAGAAGTTGATCATTAGAGTGAGGAAACGAGGATAAAAACATTTGACTTTCCTTCCACTCGAATGACTCTTGGCCACTAAGACTCATCTGATCAATTGATTCCAGACAAGATGGCCAAAATTGATACGAAGATTATTAGCAATTGCAAAACCAATATTCTGAAGAAGTGATGGAATATTATGAAAATTAGTTTTGGTGCAGTTGCTGAAAACTTTAGCCATAATGTCAAAGAATAAATCCCACTCGCTGACTAGGTTGCTTTTGGATAACTTTGTTAAATCTACCGGACCTTGATAGTGTATATTGGTGAAAAATTGAATTAGGTCTGCCTCAGAAGGTAAATTAACAAAGTTATCTCTGGGAAGTTGTAGAGCATCACAAAGAACATCTATGTTGAGTGTATAGTGTGTGTCACTGATAGTGAATATAAAAGAAGATAAGTCAGTGGACACAATAGCAGACGAAGACAAAAGCCTTAAAGGTTCATGTTTTAAATCAGCATTCATACATATTGCATGTCTAATAATATAATGCTCATTTAAAAACTGAATCCAAGGCCTAAAACGTTCAACGGGACATTTTAGTGGATCAACATAACCAAGAAAATTGTTTTTGACAATTTCAAAGGCCATATTGAAAAATCAAACAAATACAATTAATAAAAAATTAATAAGAATTTTAAGGATTTTAAGCAACAAAAACAAAGAATCCACAAAATTCAAATCAAGATCTTTGACAGAAAACAGGAATTTGGTTCAGATAAAAATCACAAAAGAATTGCTTTAAAAGATTTAAAAGAAAAATCCGCAGTAGTTCTTTTAGAAAAACAATTAAAAGAACCAAGGAGAAAAATATGCTAAGTAAAAACTTGAGCAAGAAAGACTAAGATGAATTTTTGAGAAAAAACAGTTCAGTATTTATAGAAATGCTGGAAAGACTATCGGAAAGACTATCGGATAGTCTTACCGATAGTCTTTCTGGACCAAAAGACTAAAAACAAAAGCAAAAATAGAAAAAATGTTAGCTAAATTCAGTTAAAATAATTAAAATTAAATTAGAAAAACTACCAGTAAGACTATCTGGGATAGTCTTACCGATAGTCTTTCTAGTTTAAAAACTAAAAAGACTATAACAATTAATGTTAAAGTCTAAAAAAAGAAAAAGTAATAAATAGAAAACAAAATAAAGTAAATACTGAAAATCAAAAATACTATCAGAAAGACTATTGGATAGTGTTTCCGATAGTCTTTTTGGACATAAAAAGCATTAAACAGTTTTAGAAAAAATAATAAAAACACAGAGAAAACTGAAATAAATAGTAGAAAAATGAAATAAAATCAGAAAAATACAAGATAATATTTTAAAAATGCAATAAAAATATAAACAGTTTGAACAACTATTTAAATATTCATAAATTCATAAATTTATAAATTTACAGTAAAAATAAATTTCTTCATAGAAAAAATCTGAGAAAAATATTTTTAGAGCAAATAAATTATTCAAAACTACTTAACCTAGAAAGCTTAATAAATTAGATAAAAGCATGGCATTCAAGATTAGTAAATTTAAACAACAACTAAGAAAATGTTTTGATAAACTAAAATACAAGTGAATTTAAGAAAAATATACAACACAAAGCACTTGTATTCTAACCAAGAACAAACATCAAACAATTATCAATACTAATCACTAAAACTATTTAACATACCCAATTTACAAACTAACCTGGTAAAAGTGGATTAATCAAGAGACTTAGTGAAAATATCTGTTGTTTGTTCCTCTGTGGGTACAAAATGTAACTCCACAGTACCATTCCTGACATGCTCTCTGATAAAATGATACCTGATGTCAATGTGCTTGGTTCTTGAATGTTGAACAGGGTTATTGGAGATTGCTATGGCACTTGTATTATCACATAAAATTGGAATTTTGTCTAATACAAAGCCATAGTCCTTTAATTGAATCCTTATCCATAAGATCTGAGCACAGCAGCTTCCAGCAACAATATATTCAGCTTCTGCTGTTGAATTTGAAACTGTTTGATGTTTCTTGCTATACCAGGAAATCAATCTACCTCCTAGGAATTGACAACTCCCAGAGGTACTCTTTCTATCCACAATACTACCTGCATAATCAGAATCTGTATATCCAACAAGATTAAAAACAGAATCTTTAGGGTACCAGATACCTAAATTAGGTGTACCCTTAAGATATCTCAAGATTCTTTTAACAACAACGAGATGTAAATCTCTAGGATCCGCTTGGAACCTTGCACATAAGCATGTAACATGCATAATATCAGGTCTACTTGTAGTAAGATAGAGTAATGAGCCAATCATACCTATGTAGCTTGTAATATCTACCTTAAAAGAATTATCACAGGCTCCAAGTTTGACAGCTGTAGATGATGGAGTCCTTTCTGATGCTGAATCCTCCATATGATATTTCTTGTAATATCCGTGAATTTTATTATTTGATTAAATGATATATTTAATATAAAAATATTTATTGTGGAGTATTGGAATATTATTAAATGATAATTATTGTGTGATTATGTGTTAAATGGTGAGTCGAAAGCCCCTTTCAAATATTTCGTCATTTGGAATTTTCTTCAAATCTGAGCCCCGTTTTGATAATTCAAGGGCCCGTTGGAATTTCGTACATTAATTATTATCTCTTCGTCTTTCGTATTCGAATCATTATCGGGAGAGATATTCGTATCATTTCATTCCTACCTATTTGATTCTGCAAGAATAATTCGTTTTGTTCAAAAAGGGAAAAATTGTTCCGAACCGTAATTGCTTAAGGGGACGGATATATCGTTTTATATCAATATTACATTTGTTATAGCCCCAGTATTCTTGAGAATTAGTTATATAATGGTATGTATTGATTTGGATAATTATCAATCCTTGTAGATAATTATCTTCTCGTAAAACGTGTTTTTAACCTAATTAGGGTTTTTAAACGATCCAGTGGATCTATAACGATCCAAAAGTGTTCCTTGGGGTATTATTTTTCCAAAAATATATACAGACGAATCGTACCTTATAACCTTCATAATCTGCATTGCGTATAATCAAAAAGTAAAAATTCCCGAAACGTGTTCTTCGTGTTCTTGAATAATCAATCCATTCGTTCAAGGTGTTATTGATTTCAGAAATCAAAGTTCAAGTACTCAAATCAAAGCTCTTGATCTCTAGTTTCAGAATCTTCCAACCTCATCATCATCTGGTAATTTTTCGATTTGTTATGAATTTTTCAATATTCGAATTAAAATTAGGGTTCATACCCGATTTGGGGATTTTCATTCTGTTGATTCTCCGTTCAATTGGTTGCTTCTAACATGTTCCTAGGGTTCTAATTAGCAAGAATCCATGCTTTAATTTCATGTTTATGTTCGATTTTGATGGGTTTGATTTTCGGGTTTTGACCCGAATTCTTCTTTTGAATAGTCCGTTCATATGAATGATCTAACATTGTTTTTGGTAGAGGGCTTTCATTGTATGTGTTCTTAGCTTCATTTTAACATAAAGAACGTAGAGTTTCATGTAGGATTTTTACAGATCGGAAAATTTGTTTAAGCTCGCTGGAAAATAGTCGGGTTTTTGATTCCGGCGATGTTTTTGGTACGTTTTTTATCGGAATGTGTTGCTGTGTTTATTTGGAATGTTTTGATATAAAAATCCCCAATTTTGGATGTGTTTTTGGCTCGCCGGAATCTGGAAAAGGTCGCCGGAATCTGGAAAATTCCGGCTGTTCTTGGCGACCCGTTTCAGTTCTTGGCGATCCGTTTACCCGAAGTTTGACCCGGTTTCAATCTTCAAAACCCTACTTCAATTTCTGAAAGCTGTTTCTGATTTTATTTTTAAATTTAATTAGAAAATAGTTTACAAACTTTAAAAATTCATATTTTTATTTTAAAAATATATTTTAATATCAGAAAAATTCTGGAAAATTATATTTATTATTTTAAATCCGAAAATTGATTAAACTTAATTATTTTAATTATTTTTAATTAATAATTAATTTATTAATTAATTGGTTATTTCTTTTAATCAATTAATTCTTAAAAATTAATTATTAATTAGATTTAATTAATTAAAAATTCAGTTTAATTATTTTCAAGCCTATTTATTTATTTAAAAATAGTTTGAGTATTTAAAGAGTGTCAATTAATTTTATTAATTGATTTATTTGCATTTAAATGTTTATACTGGATTTAAAAATCTGAGTTTTGATTTAAAAATTTATCGTGACTTATTTAAAATTCAAATAAGTTTCGTATGATGTTTTAAAAATGTTTATGCCCGTACTAGGGCAAATATCTGAGTTTTAAATATCGTAAATCATACCGGGCGTCCGATACGTAACCGGTTACTTGTTTAAATGTGATTATTGATTGAATAAGTGTCGAGAGTAGAACGAGAATAGTTAGACTTACTGTGATGAGTTGTTTAATTATAGAATCGAGTTCCCGGAGCAAGGGAAAGGGAAAGGTAGAGTGAGCAGAGTCGATCCGACAGCATCTTAGACCAGGCAAGTATTTGTGCCTTTACTTGTGATAAAATTTATTATTGTCTTGATTACTTGAATACCGTTATCCCCAGAACAATTCAAATTATCAATCTTTTAACCGCATTTGGACAACTGATTCCATTTTCTTAGAGATTCTTGATTCTTTGATTTGATCTGCATCAGAAACCCTTATTTCCAATTCACTGGATTATTGTTTACCACCATTTATTATTGATTATCATCCTTTGATTATTATTGACAACCATTGATTATTTGACTTCCATCTTGACTATTGATTACGGTCATTGATTATCGATTACCAATCTTGACTTCTTTATTGAATGAGTACACTGTACCATTGAAATTATTCCATGATTCTTTCTCGATCTTCATTTGATACTGAGCAGTTGAAGCTCTTTTGCAATTACTATACATTGAGTTTATCTTATTGAACATGTTATTGTTTATACCCTATGATAGATTTGTCATGTTTTTAAAATGGACCAGTAATTGGTCGGGCCATATTTATGGTCGGAATAACATAAGGCCCAGATTGGCCTAGGATCCAGTAGAGGACTATGCTGTGAGCTAGTCCGAGGTTGATGCGTGGCTGGCCAGCAGCACAACCTTTGATTTGAATAAAATGTATAAGCCAAATTCTAATTCTTTTTCTTCAATTGTTATTGATACAAAGCATGTGTTAGCTAAATATTGTTGATTCTGATATCATAAATTCATATCCTTACAACTGTGATAGAAATGATTCATATGATGTTTGCTGAGCAATTTTGGCTCACTCTTGCTTGTTGTTTTCTAACCCTATTCCAGTGAAGCGAGAGTATGAGTCGGCATAGCGTGACCGATAGTTCACCAGCAGCCAGGAGAGCCCCTCGAGTCATTGTCATTGGAAGGGTAGTTGTTGTTTTGCTTTTCTAGATTAGATGTCTAGATTTGAACTTTAGTTGTGATGTAATAACTCTGATAAAACTGGTTTTGTATTAATAAAAGATTGTAGTAGCTTGTGTTGATTGCCATAATCTGGATGCAGTCTTGGTTAAGGGGTATTTGTGTCTTTATATATTATGCATGTGTTAAATAGTGTTCCGTTGGTCGGATGACTCCTCAAATCTGTACCCCGGGTTTGGAGGGCGCCACAGTTGGTATCAGAGCAACAGGTTATGGCAATTGAAACAAGTTAGGACTTAGGGTCTAGGATAACATAGAAAGTTAGGAATTCACTTAAGGATATTAGGAGGTCAACTAGGGATATTATGTGTAGTAATTAAATGTGGTTATAATTGTAGCCCCCTAGTTCTAGTTCAAACTCAGACCCTTCCGAGGATACGATAGCAGAGATACCTACACCCGTTGAGAGAGCAGGACCGTCTCGGCCAATGCGATAACAGCCTAGGCATCAGCATCCGGTAGTCAGGAGAGATCAGGTACCTTGTCCTATTCCACTCCGACAAGTAGCCCCAGCACAAGTGCCTCAGGAATCAGTTTGTGGGCCTTTGTACCAGTTAGGTGAGCCACCAGTTCCACACCATGAGTATCAGAGGGTGAGTAGAGAGAGGGAGTACCTTTATGGACAGGTTATGGAGATGGGGAAGATTCGTTCGATTGAGGCAGCCGCTATCCGAGAGAGGGACAGACTTAGAGATCAGATAAGGGACATTCAGATGAGGTTTAGGGTTACGAGGACCTTGGTTGAGACTCAATTGCACGGATTAGCTTCTAGTCGAGAGGGAGAGACAGTAGCAGGGATGAGACATATTTTGGATTATGCGATGAGTGAGATTTCAGAGATTTCAGGACCCCCGTTATGGCAGACATGAGGAGGTGATCTGTGAGCAGGGTTAGGAGTAGACAGATGTGACATGGATGTATGGTTTCTAGATAGTTAGTATATGGATGCATATTGTAGTATCAGTAGTGCACCGGGCTTATAGGAATGCCTCGGGTTGTTGTTGCATTTTTGTTGTATTGCTGGTCGGCAGTTATGGTTCAGCCATGATATATTTTCTTTTGAAGCATTCTACGCTTGTACTAACTCTATCTATATATATATGTATGATAAACCTCTTTTATAGAACTGTATTTATTCCCTTGTCATTCATTTCCAGCATCATAACTGTTATTCTACTTGTTGCAACGAGTGTACTCATACACCGTTGAGAAGATCTGTAAACCTTCGAGATATCAATTGTGATCCTTCCTTCTATCATATGAACTGTTTGATTAAGCCAATTATTGTTTATTCATCAGCGATATGCCTCCTAGACGACAAACCCGTTCATCTGATACCTCCGACCAAGAAGGTCAACAAAATACACCTCCCACGGGCCACATGGACTCGATGGTAATCCAGTTGTTAAATACTCTTACTCAACAGACTGCCGCATTAGCACAGCAGAAACAAGCATTTCAGCAACAGCTCTTAGAACAACAGCAACAACATCAGCATCAGCAGCATCAACAGCATCACCAGCAAGCAGCACCGGCGGTTACGTTCAAATCTTTCCAAGCAGCAAAGCCTCCAGAATTTAAAGGATCAGCAGACCCTGTAGAGGCTAAGGCATGGTTGAAGGAGATGGAAAAGGCTTTTGCCTTGATAGAGGTGGCAGAAGATAAGAAGACGGAGTATGCAAGCTATTTTCTGAAGAATGAGGCGAGTTATTGGTGGGAAACGAGTAGGGCTATGGAGCCCAAGGGATTGATTACGTGGGCAAGATTTACAGAGTTGTTTTTGGAAAGGTATTTTCCGGACTATATGAGAGATCAGATGGAGTTAAAGTTTTTGGAGTTAAAGCAGGGAAGCATGACGGTGCCCCAATATGAAACAAGGTTTACAGAGTTGTCAAGGTTTGTTCCAACCTATGTGGATACGGAGAAGAAGAAGGCCAAGAGGTTCCAGCAGGGACTGAGGTCTTGGATTCGTAGTAAGTTAGCTATATTGGAGTTGGACACCTATGCAGCGGTGGTCCAAAAGGCAATGATTGCGGAGACAGAGAGTGATTCTTACATGAAAGAGAGGGAGAACAAGAAAATGAAAGCATGGATACCCGATAAGGGACAGCAACAGGGAAGTTTTCAAGGGCAAGCAAATAAGAAACCGGGATTCCAACCCGGAAGGAATACAAGTTTCAGGAAACCAAATACCGGGAGCGTAGGACAAGATAACCGTCTACCAGCCGACAGTCAGCATGGACTTTCTAGACCCCCACTACCAGAATGCAAGACATGCAGGAAGAGACATCCAGGGATATGCCATCGATTGAATGTCACATGCTTTAAATGCAATCAGAAGGGACATTATTCCCGGGATTGCAAGATAGGCATTGTGTGTCATCGGTGTAAGAAACCAGGCCACATGATTAAGGACTGCAGAGCACCAGCAACCGTGAACAATATGATTCGGGCAATTGAAGCACCCCCAATTGTTAATGTCTAGCCGTTAGCCAGGACCTACAATATGTCAATGGGAGAAGCAGTGAGAGATTCCGACGTGGTGGCAGGTACACTTCTAGTAAATTCTATTCCTGCTAAAGTGTTAATAGAGTCGGAAGCGACAAAGTCTTTTATTTCTGAAACGTTTGCTCGTAGATTGAATTGCGTAATGAAACCCTTAAGTGGAGTGTTGAATATAGAGATAGCTAATCAGGATCGTATAGCGGTCAGTTCATATTATCCTCGTTGTGAGATAGAGATTTTGGGAAATCGTTTTTATGTTGACTTGTTACCTTTTAAGTTAGGTGAATTTGATGTGATATTAGGGATGGATTGGTTGACTGAGTATGATGCGAGTATTGACTGTAAGAATAAGAAGGTTACTTTGATTACCCTAGAAAATAAAGAAATAATATTTAGAGGAGAGAGGCAAGGAAAGAGGTTCCTGACGATGATTCAGGCTAAGAGATTATTAAGGCAAGGTTGTGCGGCGTATTTAGCTTATGTGATAGATATAGATAAGGAAGTTTCTAAGTTAGAAGATATTCCAGTTGTAAATGAGTTTCCGGATGTTTTTCCGGAAGAATTACCAGGTTTACCTCCAGATAGAGAGATTGAATTTGCGATAGACTTAGTACCAGGCGCAGAACCAGTATCTAAGGCCCCTTACAGAATGGCACCAGTGGAGATGAAGGAATTGGCTACTCAACTGCAATATTTGCTAGAAAAAGGAATTATTAGACCCAGCGTTTCGCCGTGGGGAGGACCAGTATTGTTTGTCAAGAAAAAGGATGGAAGCATGAGATTGTGTATAGACTATCAGGAGTTGAACAAGCTGACCATTAAAAACAAGTATCCGTTACCTCGAATAGATGATCTGTTTGACCAGCTGAAAGGAGCGGTACATTTTTCAAAGATTGACCTACGGTCGGGATATCACCAACTGAAGATTAAACCAGACGACATACCGAAGACAGCCTTTCGAACAAGGTATGGGCACTATGAATTTTTAGTAATGGCGTTTGGATTAACAAATGCACCAGCAGCTTTTATGGACTTAATGAACAGGATTTTCAAGAGATATTTGGACAAGTTTGTAGTGGTATTCATCGACGACATTTTGATATAATCGAAGACAGAAGAAGAGCATGCAGACCATTTGCGGATTGTGTTTGAAACGTTGAGACAAGAAAGACTATATGCGAAGTTTTCCAAGTGTGAATTGTGGTTGAGAGAAGTTCATTTCTTAGGACATGTGGTGAGCAGCGAAGGCATCAAAGTGGATCCAGCAAAGATAGAGGTAGTGAAATATTGGGAGAGACCAAGGACACCGACTGAAGTCAGAAGTTTCTTGGGATTAGCCGGATACTACCGGAGATTTGTGCAAGATTTTGCGAAGATAGCTACTCCAATGACCAAGCTGACAAGGAAAAGCGAGCGATTCATATGGAACGATAAATGCGAAGAAAGCTTCCAAGAGTTAAAGAAGAGAGTAACTACGACACCGGTATTGATGTTACCAGACGATCAAGGTCAATTCGTAATCTATAGTGATGCGTCGTACAAAGGATTGGGATGCGTACTTATGCAACATGACAAGGTGATTGCTTATGCGTCAAGACAGTTGAGGCCCCACGAACAGAAGTATCCTACACATGATTTGGAGTTAGCAACGATTGTGTTTGCTTTGAAGATATGGAGACACTACTTGTATGGAGAGAGATGTGAAATTTACACCGATCATAAGAGTTTGAAGTATATCTTTACTCAGAAAGAGCTGAACATGAGGCAACGAAGATGGTTAGAACTAATCAAGGACTACGACGTTTCTATCAACTATCATCCCGACAAGGCAAATGTGGTAGCAGATGCACTGAGCAGAAAAGAGAGATTAAATACACTGACGATGGCCAAAGAGTTATACAAGGAATTTGAGAAGTTAGAGATCGAAGTAAGTATTCCGAAGGATGCGACGGAAGTGATTTATACCATGATGTTTCAACCGGAATTGTTGGAAAAGATACGGAAGTGCCAAGAGCAAGTTATGAATGATGATGTGAGTAAGATGACAGGTGAGGAAATATGTAGCCAACCAGACGACAAAGGGATCTTGAGATTTGCTTCTCGGATATGGGTACCTAATGTAGCGGAGCTGAAAAGTGAAATTTTGCACGAAGCGCATAACTCGAAGTATTCAATTCATCCAGGGAGTACGAAGATGTATCGAGATCTTAAGACGAACTTTTGGTGGCCAGATATGAAAAGGGAGATTGTTGAATGGGTGAGCAAATGTTTTACATGCCAAAGAGTCAAGGCGGAACATCAGAGACCAAGTGGATTACTTCAACCATTGGAAATTCCTGAATGGAAGTGGGAACACATTGCGATGGACTTTGTGGTAGGATTACCTAGAACGAAGTCTAACCATGATGCCATCTGGGTTATTGTGGATCGATTGACGAAATCTGCGCATTTTCTTCCGATTAACGAGAGATTCTCGCTAGATAAGTTAGTTCATATTTACATAAAGGAAATCGTAGTACGACATGGAGTTCCAGTATCGATAGTGTCTGATCGAGACCCTCGATTCAATTCAAGATTTTGGAGGAGTTTTCAAGAGTGTTTGGGCACCGAGTTAAGAATGAGTACGGCTTATCACCCGCAGACGGACGGTCAAAGCAAAAGAACAATTCAGACTATTGAAGATATGCTTAGGACATGTGCACTTGACTTTAAAGGCAGTTGGGACGATCATCTACCCTTGGTGGAATTTTCATATAATAATAGTTTTCACGCGAGCATCGGAATGCCACCTTACGAAGCTTTGTATGGACGAAAGTGTCGATCTCCAGTGTATTGGGAAGAAGTTGGTGAACGGAAGATGATAGGACCAGAACTAGTGCAACAAACAAAGGAAGTGATTCAATTGATTCAAAGAAGATTGATAACAGCTCAGGACCGACAGAAAAAGTATGCGGATCTAGCCAAAAAGGATGTGGGATTCGAATAAGGAGAGCAAGTGTTACTAAAGGTTTCACCGTGGAAAGGATTAGTTAGGTTTGGAAAGAAAGGGAAGTTGAGTCCGAGATATGTTGGACCTTTTGAGATTTTGAAGAAAGTGGGCAAGGTAGCTTACGAGTTAGCATTGCCGCCGCATATGCAGCACGTTCATAATGTATTTCATGTATCTATGCTTAAGAGGTATCGACCAGATTCGAATCATGTAATAGAGTATGAACCCATAGAGGTCCAGACAGATTTATCTTATGTAGAGCGACCGATTCAGATATTGGATCGTAAGGAGAAAGTACTAAGGAATAAGACAGTAGCTTTAGTGAGAGTTTTGTGGAGGAATCCTAAAGTAGAAGAGTCTACCTGGGAGTTAGAGAGTGAGATGTTAGAGAAGTATCCCCAATTGTTTCCTTGATCTGATTCTGAGGACAGAATCGGGGGGAAGGATGTAATATCCGTGAATTTTATTATTTGATTAAATGATATATTTAATATAAAAATATTTATTGTGGAGTATTGGAATATTATTAAATGATAATTATTGTGTGATTATGTGCTAAATGGTGAGTCGAAAGCCCCTTTCAAATATTTCGTCATTTGGAATTTTCTTCAAATCTGAGCCCCGTTTTGATAATTCAAGGGCCCCGTTGGAATTTCGTACATTAATTATTATCTCTTCGTCTTTCGTACTCGAATCATTATCGGGAGAGATATTCATATCATTTCATTCCTAACTATTTGATTCTGCAAGAATAATTCGTTTTGTTCAAAAAGGGAAAAATTGTTCTGAACCCTAATTGCTTAAGGGGACAGATATATCATTTTATATCAATATTACATTTGTTATAGCCCCAGTATTCTTGAGCATTAGTTATATAATGATATGTATTGATTTGGATAATTATCAATCCTTGTAGATAATTATCTTCTCGTAAAACGTGTTTTTAACCTAATTAGGGTTTTTAAACGATCCAGTGGATCTATAACGATCCAAAAGTGTTCCTTGGGGTATTATTTTTCCAAAAATATATAAAGACGAATCGTACCTTATAACCTTCATAATCTGCATTGCGTATAATCAAAAAGTAAAAATTCCCGAAACGTGTTCTTCGTGTTCTTGAATAATCAATCCATTCGTTCAAGGTGTTATTGATTTCAGAAATCAAAGTTCAAGTACTCAAATCAAAGCTCCTGATCTCTAGTTTCAGAATCTTCCAACCTCATCATCATCTGGTAATTTTTCGATTTGTTATGAATTTTTCAATATTGGAATTAAAATTAGGGTTCATACCCGATTTGGGGATTTTCATTCTGTTGATTCTCCGTTCAATTGGTTGCTTCTAACATGTTCCTAGGGTTCTAATTAGCAAGAATCCATGCTTTAATTTCATGTTTATGTTCGATTTTGATGGGTTTGATTTTCGGGTTTTGACCCGAATTCTTCTTTTGAATAGTCCGTTCATATGAATGATCTGACATTGTTTTTGGTAGAGGGCTTTCATTGTATGTGTTCTTAGCTTCATTTTAACATAAAGAACGTAGAGTTTCATGTAGGATTTTTACAGATCGGAAAATTTGTTTAAGCTCGCCGGAAAATAGTCGGGTTTTTGATTCCGGCGATGTTTTTGGTACGTTTTTGATCGGAATGTGTTGCTGTGTTTATTTGGAATATTTTGATATAAAAATCCCCAATTTTGGATATGTTTTTGGCTCGCCGGAATCTGGAAAAGGTCGCCGGATTCTGGAAAATTCCGGCTGTTCTTGGCGACCCGTTTCAGTTCTTGGCGACCCGTTTACCCGAAGTTTGACCCGGTTTCAATCTTCAAAACCCTAATTCGATTTCTGAAAACTGTTTCTGGATTTTATTTTTAAATTTAATTCGAAAATAGTTGAAAAACTTTAAAAATTGATATTTTTATTTTAAAAATATATTTTAATATCAGAAAAATTCTGGAAAATTATATTTATTATTTTAAATCCGAAAATTGATTAAACTTAATTATTTTAATTATTTTTAATTAATAATTAATTTATTAATTAATTGGTTATTTCTTTTAATCAATTAATTCTTAAAAATTAATTATTAATTAGATTTAATTAATTAAAAATTCAGTTTAATTATTTTCAAGACTATTTATTTATTTAAAAATAGTTTGAGTATTTAAAGAGTGTCAATTAATTTTAATAATTGATTAATTTGCATTTAAATGTTTATATTGGATTTAAAAATCCGAGTTTTGATTTAAAAATTTATCGTGACTTATTTAAAATTCAAATAAGTTTCGTATGATGTTTTAAAAATGTTTATAAGTGCTACATGGTTCATATTAATTGTGTGATGTGTTTTATAGTCTGTATATGCCCGTACTAGGGCAAATATCTGAGTTTTAAATATCGTAAATCATACCGGACGTCCGATACGTAACCGGTTACTTGTTTAAATGTGATTATTGACCGAATAAGTGTCGAGAGTAGAACGAGAATAGTTAGACTTACTGTGATGAGTTGTTTAATTATAGAATCGAGTTCACGGAGCAAGGGAAAGGGAAAGGTAGAGTGAGCAGAGTCGATCCGACAACAGCTTAGACCAGGCAAGTATCTGTGCCTTTACTTGTGATAAAATTTATTATTGTCTTGATTACTTGAATAACGTTATCCCCAGAACAATTCAAATTATCAATCTTTTAACCGCATTTGGACAACTGATTCCATTTTCTTAGAGATTCTTGATTCTTTGATTTGATCTACATCGGAAACCCTTATTTCCAATTCACTTGATTATTGTTTACCACCATTTATTATTGATTATCATCCTTTGATTATTATTGACAACCATTGATTATTTGACTTCCATCTTGACTATTGATTACGGTCATTGATTATCGATTACCAATCTTGACTTCTTTATTGAATGAGTACACTATACCATTGAAATTATTCCATGATTCTTTCTCGATCTTCATTTGATACTGAGCAGTTGAAGCTCTTTTGCAATTACTATACATTGAGTTTATCTTATTGAGCATGTTATTGTTTATACCCTATGATAGATTTGGCATGTTTTTAAAATGGACCAGTAATTGGTCGGGCCATATTTATGGTCGGAATAACATAAGGCCCAGATTGGCCTAGGATCTAGTAGAGGACTATGCTATGAGCTAGTCCGGGGTTGATGCGTGGCTAGCCAGCAGCACAACCTTTGATTTGAATAAAATGTATAAGCCAAATTCTAATTCTTTTTCTTCAATTGTTATTGATACAAAGCATGTGTTAGCTAAATATTGTTGATTCTGATATCATAAATTCATATCCTTACAACTGTGATAGAAATGATTCATATGATGTTTGCTGAGCAATTTTGGCTCACTCTTGCTTGTTATTTTCTAACCCTATTCCAGTAAAGCGAGAGTATGAGTCGGCATAGCGTGACCGATAGTTCACCAGCAGCCAGGAGAGCCCCTCGAGTCATTGTCAATGGCAGGGTAGTTGTTGTTTTGCTTTTCTAGATTAGATGTCTAGATTTGAACTTTAGTTGTGATGTAATAACTCTGATAAAACTGGTTTTGTATTAATAAAAAATTGTAGTAGCTTGTGTTCATTGCCATAATCTGGATGCGGTCTTGGTTAAGGGGTATTTGTGTCTTTATATATTATGCATGTGTTAAATAGTGTTCCGTTGGTCGGATGAATCCTCAAATCTGTAACCCGGGTTTGGAGGGCGCCACATTTCTTGAGGAGTTCTTTAAGATACTTGGATTGACAAATAAATATACCATCTAATCTTTGATTTACTTGTAATCCAAGAAAGAACTTCAGCTCACTCATCAAACTCTTCTCAAACTTACTCTACATTAGCTTAGAAAATCTCTTACATAGATCATCATTAGTAGACCCAAATATGATGTCATCCACATAGACTTGGACTAAAATCATATCATTTTTGTCTTTCTTAGAAAAAAGAGTTTTGTCTATGATGCCTCTTACAAAACCATTTTCTAAAAGAAAACCCAGAGAGAGTGTCATACCATTTTCTTGGGGCTTGTTTGAGACCATAGATAGCCTTGAAGAGAAAGTACACAAAGTCCAACAACTCCTGATTTTCAAAGCCAGGGGCTGTTCCACATATACTTCTTCATCCAGCTCACCATTCAGAAATTCACTCTTAACATCCATTTGATAGACTTTAAAATTGGAGTAAGCTGCAAATGCTAAGAACATCCTGATAGCCTCAAGCCTAGCCACTGGTGCATAGGTTTCATCATAATCAATGCCTTCAGCTTGTGAATACCCTTGAGCAACCAGTCTTGCTTTGTTTCTTGTTACTATGCCATCCTCATCTAACTTGTTTCTGTATACCCATCTTGTACCAACTACTTTCCTGTTCTTTGGTTTGGGTACCAGCTTCCAGACTTGCTATTGTTCAAATTGATTGAGTTCATCTTGCATAGCAATCACCCAATCAGGATCACTCAGTGCTTCCTCAGTCTTCTTTGGCTCCATCTCAGATAGAAACCCTGAATAATGACATTCATTCTGAATAGCACGTCTAGTTCTAACTGCAACACCTGGATCACCAATGATCAACTCAAAAGGATGAGCTTTATTCCAAACAGTTTGTCTTGGAAGATTTTATCTTGATGATTCGCCTTGAAATTCATTCTGGTGTTGTGAATGACTAGTTGACCCTTCATTTCCTCCCCCTGAGTTGTTGCTTGATTGCCTAGATGATTCTTCTCCAGTGTTTGTGGTATCTCCATTGTTACCAATGTTTCCCCCACCACCACCATGATCATTATCATCATTGTTATTTTCATTACCAGCAACAATCTCAGGTGGAGCTTCATCATCTGATTCTGATTCTAGCAAGTTATCAAACATCAGTTCTTCAGATGAATCTTCTGTTTGGATACTAGGGAGCTTAGTGTCATCAAATGTAACATTGACACTTTCCTTCACTTGGTGCCTATCAATCAAGTACACCCTGTATGATTTTCTGGAGTAACCAACAAATATAGCTTCATATGCCTTGGCCTCAAACTTGCCACGTTTAACATCTGCATCCTTAAGAACAAAGCATTTTGCACCAAATATATGAAAGTATTTGAGAGGTGGTTTCTTGTTGTTCATGATCTCATAAGGAGTCTTCATTAAGTCCTTGTTGATTAAAGTTCGATTCTGAGTATAACAAGCAGTATTTACAGCTTCAGCCCAGAAGTACATTGGAAGTCTTGATTCACTTAACATAGTTCTTGCAGCTTCAATCAATGTACGATTCTTCCTTTCTAGGGGCTGAATACTGTCTTGTTATTCCTTTATCTGCACAAAAGTCATTTAGGACTACATTCTTGAATTCAGTTCCATTATCTGACCTTATAGCTCTAACAGGGAATCTAGAATCCAGCTCAATCAACTTCACATGATCAATCACCATATATGGGGTCTCATCCTTGAAATGTAGGAATAAAACCCATGTATATTTGGAATAATCATCAACAATCACAAGTGCATATTGTTTCTTTGACATAGACATCACATTAACTGGACCAAATAAATCTATGTGTAGTAGCTGATGTGGTTCAGTTATTGATGATGTGTCAGTGCCCTTGTGAGATGCTTTCTTTGACTTTCCTTTCTGACAAGCCTCACACAGTCCACCCTGTGTAAATTCCATTTGAGGCAGACCTCTCACCAATTCCCTCTTGAATAGGGAGTTCATTGTCTTGAAGTTCAGGTGAGACATCTTCTTGTGCCATAACCAACTTTCATCTGATGAAGCTTTAGCATAAAAAGAATTAACTTCATCTTTTGATCCAGAGTATAGATCAGCTATGAACAAGTTCCCTTTCCTTACTCCTTGAAGAGCAGGCTTTCCATTCTTCTTGTGAAGGATCTGGCACTTGTCTTTATCAATAGAAACATCATATCCTCTGTCATAGAATTGACTAATGCTACGAAGATTGTGCTTCAGACCTTCCACAATGGAGACATCTTCAATGATAACCACTGGTCCAGCTTTCTCAACCACCTTTGATAGCAAAGTGATCCAACTCAATACAATTGTAGCACCTGATTGTGCTTTTGTCCACGGTTCCAGTTTTCTAGCCATCCTTTGTGCTATTTGAGGAAGAAGAACCACCTCTCTGAAACCTGGGCTTGAACTTAAGATTAAGGTTCCTTCTGAACCTGAAGTTCCCAAACTTCTTTACTATCATTGCCATTGACTCATCCTCCAGTTGTTCAAGTTCTTCCATGGAATAGAAGTCACCACCAGGTTGACTTGTGGATGTTAAGCCATATTCAGCCACAATAACATCCATGTCAGAACTGGAAGGTTGAACAACCTTCACTTCCAGTTGTTGTAGAACTTCTGCCACCAGTGCAGTAGAAGTACTGACTATCTTCCTTGTTCCATATATCTCCTTCTGTTGTATCTGTTCCAGCTCATAAGTGTTCAGAACACCATAGAGTCTTTCCAAAGAAATCTCTCCAAGATCTCTTGTTTCTCTAATTGTTGATATTCTGTGCTCCAGATGAGATGGAAGTGTAAGGAGGAACTTCTTGTTAATCTCCTTAATTGTGTAGTTCTTTCCATGGAGATTCAGATCATTTATCAATTTATTGTATCTCTCAAAAACCTCAGAGATACCTTCACCAGGGTTTGATCTGAAATGTTCATATAAAGAGGTGAGAATTTCCATCTTATTCACTCTTACTTCCTCTGTCCCTTCATTAATTATCTCAATCGTATCCCAAATGTGTTTGGCAGTAACACAGTTTAGAACATGATTATGCATGATTGGATCAAGACAATCAACCAGAATCAACTGTAAACAGGCATCCAGGGAAGCATCCTCTTTCTCATCAGCTGTATAGTCCTTGGGATCATTGGGGTACATCCTAGCAGCTTGAGTAATAACATTGTTCATAATCTGCTCTTCCTCAACAATCATAGGAAGTTTTGGTCCATTTTTCAGCACTCCAAGATATTTAACATTAGCCACTTGAAGAAACAGGAGCATCTTCGTCTTCCACATTGGATAATGCTCCTTGCTGAACATGGGAATTGTCACTGTACCAACTTTCTGTGTAGTAGACATTTTTGAAATTTTTGTACAAGAATAAAAATTTCAGAGTTAGGAAAAAATCACAAAAAATTGGATCTTTGATTTGTGTATCATTCAAAAGGCTCTGATGCCAATTGTTAGGTCCCGATAAGTTTGTAGAAGGGGGGGGGGGTTGAATACAAACTATACCGTTTTATCGAATTTGTTCGTTTTAAGATTAAACAATTCAAGAACAAATTATTGCGGAATTAAATGAAACAGAATTCAACTTAAATATAACTTATATTAAACTTGAAAGGTGTTACAAATTTTGGTACTGATTACAAGATTAAATCTCAAACTAATTGAAACAAATCTAGAATAAATTCGACATGAATTTATCTATTTTTGTAATAAAAAGATATAACGATAAACGATAGTTCGAGATTCGTTCTAGGGATAAAGATCCGCTAGATATTCAAAGCAATACAAGTAAATGATTTCTAGTGGTTTGAATGTAACAATAAGTTCTAGAAATAATTTCTTGATTGAAGAAATTAAGCTCGGCAGATTTCTTGTTCTTGACAGTAAGTTATAGAATGATGAAATGTTCAAGTTGTTGATCTTTCTGTCTAATGCTTTGGTTTTGTTAATCTCCAAGTAATCTGCACGTGCATTGGTTGTTAAAGTAGAAAGACTATCTTTTTTTAACAGAAAGACTATTTCTAATACTAAAAAGACTATCCTTAAGTCAAAAAGACTTTTGAAAGACTAAGTTAATATTACAAATACTTTCTGAAATATTTAAGTAAAATCAGTAAGACATTCGGTAAGACTATCAAGGATAGTCTTACTGGTCTTACTTTAGTCTTTCTGAATTTAGAATATTAGAATTAATTCTAAATTAATTACCTACTTAATTAATTTATCAAATAAATTAATTCTGAAGGAAATAATTTATTAGTTAAATTAATTAAATAAAATAGATAATTAAAGGAGAATAAAAGCTAATTTCCTGATTAAAGAAATTGTCCTTTGAACCACTTAAAATAATGACGAACTTCCACTGACTGTTGTTGACACTCGATGTACTGTCTGGTTCATGAGTGACTAACTTCAATGGTTGTTCTTCATCTCTAAATTTAAAGCTGTGATTCTCTTTTCTCTAAATCCCTTTAATTAATCACTATAACCTGTACCCTTGCTGTCACGCTCCTGAAATCTCTGTCATTTTAATAAATCCACTTTCTTGAATACTTCACTGAGGCTTGATCAATTAATTGAACTTCTTTCAATGTAGAATTACTTCAAGTCTGTAGATGACTTTTAATCTTCATTCTTTTGACTGATATTATCTTCTGAGATTCCTGTGACAATTTGAATTATTACTTACTTATTACAAACTTGTTTAATGTTGAGTTATATCCTCGATGTTAACAAATAGGCATATACATATGCCCTTCACTAATAAAACCATAATAATTGAAAGAAATTATCTGATTGGGCAAGACAGTAACCGTTTAAAAGTAATGGATTGAAAAGTAAAGCCACGAATTTACTGCAATTACATACACATACTGTACGCATGTAACTACGGATAAGATTGTGACTTTAACGGTTACGATTAAACTAAACTATCTACGGATAGGATTTTACCTTTTGGGATTCGATATCCGTAGAGGTGTAAAATGGTATTCGTAGACAAAGAAAATCCAGTATCAGAGATGACCATCAACGGATAGGGATGTCCGTAAAGGGAGAAATGTTGACTTAGACAAAATTCTTCTTTTTCAGAGAGTTTTAATTCTCATGAAATCATATTGACACTGGCTGCATTACAAATTGTCAGACATTTAAATGAATTAAGAGAAGTTAAGCATACCTAGCTCACTTACAAACCTTGAGAATGTTGATTCATCAAGTGGCTTGGTAAAAATGTCTGCAATTTGCTGCTCACTTGGAACAAAATGAAGTTCCACAGTACCATTCATCACATGTTCCCTGATGAAGTGATACTTTATGTCAATGTGCTTGGTCTTTGAGTGTTACACTGGATTCTCAGTTATGGCAATTGCACTGGTGTTGTCACAGAATATTGGAATCTTATTAACTGTTAGACCATAGTCTATTCGCTGGTTTTTCATCCAAAGTATATGTGAACAACAACTTCCAGCAGAAATATATTCTGCCTCAGTTGTAGAAGTGGAGACATAATTTTGCTTCTTACTAAACCATGAAACAAGCTTGTTTCCTAGAAATTGACAGGTGTCTGTTGTACTTTTTCTGTCAATCTTGCAACCTGCATAGTCTGCATCTGAATAACCAATTAGATCAAAGCCAGATTCTCTAGGGTACCAAATGCCAAGGTTTGGTGTTCCCTTGAGATATCTGAAAATCCTTTTGATAGCAATTAAGTGAGACTCTCTAGGATCAGCCTGAAATCTAGCACATAGACATGTAGCAAACATAATATCAGGTCTACTAGCTGTTAAATATTAAAGTGAGTCCGCCATGCCTCTATAGCTTGAAATGTCCACACATTTTTCCTTATTATTCAATTCAAGCTTAGTGGCAGTTGGCATGGGTGTTTTAGCAAGAGAGCAATCCATTAGATCAAACTTCTTTAATAGATCAAAGATGTATTTAGTTTGACTAATGAAGATTCCTTCTTTCACTTGCTTAACTTGTAAGCCAAGGAAATAGGTAAGTTCACCCATCATGCTGATTTCATATTTACTTTGCATAAGTTTGGCAAACCTTTTGCAAAGCTTCTCATCTGTAGACCCAAAGATTATGTCATCTACATAAATTTGAACAAGTATACTAGAGCCATTAATACATCAAAAGAAAAGAGTTTTGTCAACAATACCTCTAGTGAAGTGATTCTCTAAAAGAAACTGTGACAGAGTGTCATACCAGGCTCTAGGTAATTGCTTCAGTCCATAGAGTGCCTTGAGTAGGAAGTAGACAAATTCTGGATAATTTGGATCTTTAAAACCAGGAGGTTGACTGACATACACCTCCTCTTCCAGTTCCCCATTCAAGAAGGCACTCTTGACATCCATTTGATAGACCTTGAAATTGGCATGGGCTGTATAGGCTAGGAATATCCTTATTGCTTCCAATCTTGCAACAGGGGCAAATGTTTCATCATAATCTATTCTTTCTTCTTGAGAATAGCCCTTAGCAACCAATCTAGCTTTGTTCCTTGTGACAATGCCATTTTCATCCATCTTGTTTCTGAATACCCACTTTGTACCTATAACACTTCTGTCGTTAGGTTTGGGTACCAGTTTCCATACTTTGTTTCTCTCAAATTGGTTTAGCTCTTCTTGCATAGCTAATACCCAATCTGGATCTAAAAGAGCATCCTCAACTTTCTTTGGTTCTTCTTGAGAAAGAAAGTTATTGTATAAACATTCATCTTGAGTAACTCTTCTAGTTTGGACATTTGAGGATGCATCACCAATGATCAGTTCGAATGGGTGATCCCTTGTCCATTTCCTTCTTGTTGCAGGTGTAGGTCTTGAAGATGAAGCATCATTCTCACAAGCATGATCATGTGGAGTTGAGGATGATCCATGACTCAGAGAAACTCCCCCTGAGTTTATTGGGGTGGTAACTCTGTGTTGTGATCCACCTACAGATGCTTCAATTTGGCTTCCTACAGATGCTCCATTTTGGCTTCCTACGGATGCTCCATTTTGGCTTCCTGCGGATGCTCCATTTTGGCTTTCTACGAATGCACCAATTGTCCCTTCTATGGATGGCTCATTTGAACTTGAGTTATCCATATTTGAAATAGTCATTATTGGAGGGACTGATTCATCCTCATAATCATCACCTTCATCATCATAAAATAGACCTTCCACTTCATTCTCAAACCTGAGAGTTTCATGAAAACCCTCATCAGTGAGACCTAGAATTCTGGGATCATCAAAAACAACATGTACAGATTCCATAACAATGTTGATTCTGTGATTGAAAACCCTGTAGGCTTTTCCAGCTGCATATCCCACAAAAGTGGCTTCATCTGCCTTTGCCTCAAATTTTCCAAGATGTTCACCTTGGTTTCTCAATACAAAACATTTGCAGCCAAAGACATGTAGAAAATTCAAGGATGGTTTCCTTCCTTTGAGCAGCTGATATGGAGTCATCCCTTTTGCTTGATTGATCAAAGAGATGTTTTGAGTGAAACATGAAGTGTTAACTACTTCAGCCCAAAAGTAAGTGGGCAACTTTGATTCTCCTAGCATTGTTCTTGCAGCCTCAATTAGAGTTCTATTTTTCCTTTCCACCACACCATTTTGTTGTGGTGTTCTAGTTTCAGAAAAGTCATGAATGATTCCATTATCCTCACAAAACAGCCTCATTGTTGAATTCTTGAACTCAGTGCCATTGTCACTCCTGATTCTTCTTACTTTGAGATCAGGATGATTGTTAGCAGCCTTGATGTGATTGATTATGATTTCACTTGCCTCATATTTGGAGTGCAGAAAGTATGTCCATGTAAATTTAGAAAAATCATCCACAATCACAAGGCAATATCTTTTCTTTGAAATTGACATGACATTTACTGGTCCAAATAAATCCATGTGTAACAACTGTAGAGGTTGCTCAATTGATGAGTCCAGCTTGCTTCTGAAAGAAATCTTCTTTTGCTTCCCTTTCTGGCAAGCATCACAAAGTCCATCCTTGGAAAATTCCAACTGAGGAAGTCCTCTAACTAGGTCTCTTCTTACCGGATCATTCATAGACTTAAAGTTCAAATGTGATAGTCTTTTATGCCATAGCCAACTCTCATCCTTACTTGCTTTACTCAAAAGACAAGTGATAGAATCTGAACTAGTTGAGTTGAAGTCAGCTATATACACATTACCCCTTCTGTATCCCGTCAACACCACATTGTTGTTTTCTTTGTTGGAAACAACACAGGCTCTTTGATTGAATGAAACTGAGAAACCTTTATCACACAGTTGACTGATACTCAGTGAGTTGTGCTTAAGTCCATCAACTAGTGCTACTTCATCAATGATGACATTCTCTTTTGAAATCAAGCGATATCCCTTAGTGTAACCTTTGATGTCATCTCCAAAGGTAATGCTAGGGCCAGCTTTCTCCACAAACTCTGTGAGCAGGGTAGAATCTCCAGTCATGTGCCTAGAACAACCACTGTCTAAGTACCATAGATTCTTTCTGTATCCCTGCACACAACACAGCCAAATCAAGTTGATTTTGGTACCCAAGTTTCCTTGGGTCCTTTCCTGTTAGCTTTAAATTTGCCATTCTTGTCATTTTGCACCTTAATCTCAGGTTGAGTTAAATCAACCTTGACCCTGGGTGTTGACCTCTGGGAGACAACATGGTGAGGATGTTCATATGCATACATGTTTGATGCAGGCATTTGAGAATTTTTTGCATACATAGCATTCAGTTGTGGCATGCTCCATGTCATTTGTGGCATTGTGAATGCATTCATATAAGGATTTGAAACAAATGGCATATTGGCATACAAATTTGATGCATGATCAGTATGAGCAAACATGTTATGCATAGCAGGCATAGGCATATTGGGTACAGACATTGACATTTGAACAGATGAAGTTTTAAAAGTTTTGCAATTGGTAGATAAATGATTAACACTACCACACTTTACACAAGTTTTCCTAGGAGCATACTTATCAGGTGTATAGTTGTTATGCTTGTTAATCCCTACCTTACCATTTCTGTTCTTTTTCTTTTTCACCTCGGCCTTGACCTCTATATTTTCTAACTTGCCCTTCAATTGCTTGTTGGACAAGGGACCAATATTGACATCCTTAGCTTTGGTTTTGCTACACTCTCCCTGAACAAAATTTTTGCTGGTTGGACCATACTTTTTGTTCAGCTTCTCAAGTTTTTCTTGACTAACATTAGATGTACACTTATTTGGACAAGTCACATCCGTAGAGGTGTTGCCCATCAACGGATGCTTACTATCCGTAGAGGTATTACCCTCCAACGGATGCTCATTATCCGTAGAAGTGTCATCTCCAAGATTCTCAACATCTAGTTTCTTTTTATCTTTTCTTACTGATTCCTTGTAGAATGTATCCACACCTTGAGCCTTAATAATGTTTGTGGCAACATTCCTGGAATCACTCCAACTAGCTATTGTTTCATGCTCTCTAGCTAGACGTGCTTTGAGAATTTCTTCTCTTTTCAGCACAGTCAGTAAATTATCCTTGGCAACTTGACACTCTACTCTCATTTTCTCAAACTCAATAAATTGAGTTTCCAGAACTGCATTCCTATCACTTAAAAACTAATTAGCATCTTTAATCCTTGTGTTTTCATTTGTAAGTGATTTAAGACAAATACGCATATGGTACAATTCAGTGGACATATCATTAATTGCACTATTGCATTCCTCAGTAGAAAGCTCAGAGAGATTGGTGGTAATTACCTTATTGGATGATGAACTGGCCTCCTGCTCACTTGAATCAGCCATCAGTGCAAGGTTCACAAATTCAGTGTCCTCCTCGGAATCATTCCCATCTTCAACCCAGTCATACTCCTGAGTTATGAATTCTCTACCCTTTTGCTTGAGAAGATCAAAGTATTTCTTCTTGTAGTCAACAGGCTCAAACTTCTTGTCACTCTTCTCAGCTTTTGGTTTTCTGCATTCATTGGCAAAGTGACCTCCCATTCCACAATTGAAACATTTAAATTTGGACCTCTCAACAAAGTTCTTGTTCGATTGAGAGTCTTTTCTGAATGGTTTGGACACATCAGGGTTTCTCTTGAACTTGAGCTTTGAGAATTTTCTTGACAGAAAAGCTAAATGTTCATCTAGCTCATCTATTTCCTCTTGATTGGAGGGCTCACTTTCTTCAATCGTCTTTCCTTTGCACTTTCTTTTTTCAGCTCTACCTTCACAAGCACTTTGGCTTGGTGTAGTTTCAGGAGCTTCTTCTTTCATGTCCTCGGCCTTTTCAACACTTGCTACTAAAGTAATAGATCCAGTTTTCTTTTGGACCTTCTCAATTAATTCATCCTGCTCCATTTCCAGCTCATATGTTTTTAGGGTTCCGTACAGCCTCTCAAGAGTAAAGTCCTTATACTCTTGAGTGTTTCTCAAGGAAACAGTCATAGGCTTCCACTCCTTTGGCAATGCTCTGAGAAATTTAATATTTGAATCTTTAATTTGATACACTCTTCCATACAACTTCAATCCATTCAGCAATTTTTGAAATCTACTAAAAGTATCATTCAAAGATTCTCCACTCTTGAAGTGAAAGTGTTCATACTGTTGTATGAGGAGCTGCATCTTGTTTTCCCTTACCTGCTCAGTCCCTTCACAGATGGTTTGGGCAGTGTCCCAAATCTCCTTTGTTGTAGAACAGTTAATAACATTGTCAAACATGTCAGAATCAAGACCATTGAACAAAATATTCATGGCCTTTTTTTATTTATGAACTACAATGTTGTCCTCAGGAGTCCATTCTGAAGGTAACTTTGGAATGGTGCTTGGAGCTTGTTAGGTCCTGATAAGTTTGTAGAAGGGGGGTTGAATACAAACTATACCGTTTTATCGAATTTGTCCTTTAAATGATTTAACTGTTTAGAACAAATTAGTGCGGAATAAAACTGAAACAATATTCAAGTTAAATAAATCTCTATTAAACTTGAAGGGTGTTACAATTCTGATCACTGATTACAAAGAACTTGATAAAACAAATCTAGAATAAATTCGACATGAATTTATCTATTTTTGTAATAAAAAGGATCGAATACTAAAAAGTAGTTCGATATAAAATCTAGGGATTATGATCCGCTAGAAAGTCAAAGCAGTACAAGATAATCACTTCTTATGAATTAAATGATTAAGAACAATCAAGAAGTAAATTTATCCTCCAGAATTTAAGCTTGACAGTTGAGAGTTAAGAAGACAGAAAGATGTAATGTTATTTGTCTGTGTCTTTTCTTCTCTTGAATGTTGTACTGTAATGTCTTCGAATTGTGTTATATTATAACAACCTGCATTGCTTTTGCTTTTGTCCACTTGCCAATCCACTTGATAGAATCTAATTTTGTACTAGGAAGACAAGCAGAAAAACAATGTTTTTGCTCTTGGAAGACTCTCGGGAAGACAGTGGTTGTGAAGGGAAGACAACCGGGAAGACAACACTTGTTCATAGAAGACATTCGGGAAGACAAGGCTTTGCCTAGGAAGACTTTCGGGAAGACTCACTTGTGAGTCTTCCTAGTTCATTTTCCTAAGTCTTCCTAGTTCAAACCTAAGTCTTCCTAGTTCATTTTTATTCTAATTTAAATAATTAACTAAATAAATTATGTATTAAATTAATTCTTTTACAGAATTAATTTAATAAATAATATACTTGATAGTATTAATTATTTATAAGAGAATAAATAGAATTAGTTGACTTCTCAATTAATTTCTTTTTATTCTAATTTAAATAATTAACTAAATAAATTATGTATTAAATTAATTCTTTACAGAATTAATTTAATAAATAATTTACTCAATAGTATTAATTATTTATAAGAGAATAAATAGAATTAATTGACTTCCCAATTAATTCCAGAATCACTAAAAACTTAGATAAATAACAAACACAATAGTACGTTGACACTCGATGCACTGTCTGGTTCATGAGTGACTAACGACAATGTTTGTTCTTTATCTATTTGACTTTAAGCAGTGATTCACTTCCTTCTCATTCAAGAACTCCGTAATCAGTATCTTTTTCTGTCACCACTTGAAATCTCCGTCACTTTAATAAATCCACTGAGCTTGAATACTTCATTGAGGCTTGATCAATAAATTGAGCTTCTTTCAATGTAGAATAACTTCAAGTCTGTAGATGACTTTAATCTTCATTCTTTGACAGATATAATCTTCTGAGATTCCTGTGACATCTGAACTAATATTTACTTATTACATTCTTGTTTAAGTTGAGTAGAATCCTCGAATTACAAATAGGCTATAGCATATGCCTTTCAATCTCCCCCTATTTGTTTGTTAGAAAATAACAACCAAATACCTAGAGGATCACTCAACTAAAACCAAGAAAAAGATAAGACTCTTAAACCTAAGTAAATACTAGAAAGTTCTGGATCAAATATGACATTTCCAGATTTCACCAGTAAAGGTAAATACAAGACAGATGTTCCTCTAGACTGAACATATGATAACATTGAACCTGTCTTGATTTACCTAAGCTCTATTCATATAACATTCAGGTCTTTACCTTTTATATCTTTTTCAGCTCCCTTTATACTAGCTTCACAAGTCTCTAGAAACTTCTTCCCCTTAGAAACAGAAACTTCTCCCCAAACTTCTGTAGAAACTTGTCTAGAAACTTCTCCCCCTTAGTTGAGGAATTCTCTACAGATTTAACTTTATGAGTATCTTAAGCCAGTAGGAGTTGAGATAGATGATGGAGTTGATCTTGGAAGTAAATTTGTCTTCTAGATTTCCTTGAGCAGTCCCAGCTGATTGTTGACAGAGGTGGAAGAAGAAGACCGTTCAACCACTTGTGCTTGCAAAATTTCTTTATCAGCCTGGGTTTTGAATAGATGTTCCTGTAGATCAACTATGTGAGCTAACTACATTGCAGTGTATGTGTCTGTGTGTGCACTCACTTGAATTTATCTTGTAAGTGTATCACTCATCTCACGTGCATGTGTTTCACTCAGTGTTTGACTCTTATCACTCAACATTAGCTGTCTGTTTGCTCCTTTTTGATCAGTACCTGCATTGAAACTCACCCTAGCCTCTTCAAGAGAGGTCAGTGGTGGTGCAATGGGAGTTCGCAAATCCCGATCCTCAATCATGTCTATCAAATCACTTGGATTTGAAATCTGAATTGCTTCAGTGATAGACTGACCAAGTTGCCTTCCACTTTCTCCAGATAAATCTGCGAGTGGAAAATCCCTTTGGGAGCCAGAGATGTTCACTCTGGGAGGGGAGAAAATGATTCTATTTAAATTTGGCAAAGAATCAAATTTTCCCTCAGATGCCTATGAAGGCACTACTACCGTAACAATGGTAGGCACTGTAACCAGTTGCAGGTGCTCTGCTTTCACTGTGTCCTGAGCTTCATCTAATGAAATTGTTTTCTCCCATTGTGAGTAATGAGAGTGTGCTTGACTCAGTACAAGGTGCCATGGCCCTATGGCGAATTTCAATAGATTCATCCTGTTGAGAGAATGTCTCTAGATACAGTTCATTGGCCATTTCAAAGTCCATATCCTATTGAGAGGATACAAATGGGCTGACAGATGCCTCAGTATATATTGAATTTCTTTAGAGGAGGCAGAGCTGTGGGATCACTCACTGTTTCAATCAAAATACTTCTTTGTTTAACATTTGATTTCTGTTTAGGCTGAGAGGTCAAGTAATTAAGTTATAGACTCATTGTTTGGCTCTAAGACCTGGGATAGAGATTGTGGATCTACAATCCCTTGGTCAGCCCTAACAACCACTTGGGTTCAGCAACAGTAAAAGAAGTGGATTGAGAGATAGAAAGTAATACCTGAATTGGATTTGGCACTGAATTTCCAGCTAAGCAAGAGCTAGATCAAAAATAATATATACAATATATTTACAAAAACATCTAAGACAAATAGAAAATAAAAGATGATAAATAATAATAATAAAAATAATATAAAATAATATATTCAAACTAAAATAATATATACATAAGAAAAAAATATTTACAGGAAACTATTTACATGCAATAACTATACAGAAAAATATAGAGGTGCATAAAAATAATATAAACTTGCATAAATATTTAAACAACAATATTTACAATCTGAAACTAACTTAAATGATTCTTAAATAAATAAATTTTCAATAAAAATAGGTTTCTCTATTTAAAAAATATGAGAAAAGTATTTTTAAAGAAAATAAATTATTCAGAATATTTAAATTAACAAGCTTTATACAAAAACAAGAATATTTGAATATTTTAAAATAAAAAATTTTCAATAAAAATAGATTTCTCTACAATTTTAACTTGTAAAATTTGAGAAAAATATTTTTAAAGAAAATAATTCATCTTAACTTACTCAACCTAAGAAGCTTAACAATTAGACAAGACATGGCAATAATCTACAATCAACATGCAAAAGAGAAATTGAGATGATAAAATAAATTTACAAGTGATTTAAAAAATATATATACAACAAATGAACACTTGTAAATTTAATTAAGAACAAACATAAAAAATAAACAGAGTTAATCACTAAAACTATTTAACATACCCAATTTACCAACCAATCTGGTAAACATGGATTCATCAAGAGATTTAGTGAAAATATCTTTTGTTTGTTCCTCTGTGGGACAAAGAGTAACTCCACAGTACCATTCATGACATGCTCTCGGATAAAATGATACCTGATGTCAATGTGCTTTGTCTCTTGTGATTATGCCATCTTCATCTAATTTAATTCTGAATACCCACCGAGTACCAACTACTTTCTTGTTCTTCGGTCTAGGTACCAGCTTCCAAACTTGTTGTTGTTCAATTTGATTGAGTTCATCTTGCATAGCAATCACCCAATCAGGATCACCCAGTGCTTCCTCAATCTTCTTTGGTTTCATTTCAGAAAGAAACCCTGAATAATGATATTCATTTTGAGTAGCACTTCTAGTTCTGACTACAACACCTGGATCACCAATAATCAGCTCAAAAGGATGAGCTCTAATCCAAACTGTTTATCTTGGAAGATTTGATCTTGATGATTCGCCTTGTTCTACATTATGGTGTTGTGAATGACTAGTTGACCCTTCATTTCCTCCCCCTGAGTTGTTGGCAGATTGTCTTGGTGATTCTTTTCCAGTGTTAGTGGTATCTCCATTGTAACCAATGTTTCCACCACCATCACTCTCACCATTATCATTGTTATCACCAGCAACAACCTCAGGTGGATTCTTATCATCTGATTCTGAATCTGACATTTCATCAAACTTCAGTTTCTCAGATGGATCTTCTTTTTGGATATTAGGGAACGGTGTCATCAAATGTAACATTGATGTTCTTATTGACTGATAACATTTCTTGATTTCAAATAGGCCATATCCTCAGTTATACCCTTGCTGTTATCTCCAAAGGTAAGCACTGGGCCGGCTTTCTCAACCAAATCTGATAGCAGGGCTCTATCTCCGGTCATATGCCTTGAACAGCCACTGTCAAGAATCCATATAACACGGTTTACCTGTTTAACTCCCTGCAATATCAAATTGATTAGACCTTCTTCGGAGCCCAAAATTGATTGGGTCCGGCATACTTAAAGAATTGGCCTTTGTCAGGCAAAACAACATTTTTAACTGAAACTACTTCAACCTCTTTCACATAAGAGCGTTTCCATTTATAGCCAGCCTTAACACATTTCTGAGTAGGCTTAGGGATAAATGAATCCACTCTAGTCTGAGGAGGACTAGTAGTCTTTGATTTAACATGCTTCTTATTATTAACATGTTGACGTGGAGCAGTCTTATCACTAGATACATGCTTCTTATTAAAGAAAGCATACATAACATTAAAAGCACAAGACATGCAATTACTCACACCACATGCTTTATGAGAAGAATTAATAGCAGGCATGTTAGTTCTACAGTTGTTTTGATCCAACTTATGGATATCTGATTTAGTCTTTTTAGTTGTAGCAACTTTGACTGGAATATCAGATATACATTTTTTGGACTGTTCAACTTCCAAAGCCATATCTTCTTCACGAATCTCTTCAGCAATGATTATAGAGTATTCATTCATAGGATCTGCTATGGATTCTTTACAGAAGGGTGTTTCAATACCCTTAAGTATATAAGGAACAACCTTTCCTTCTTCTCTGACTCTACAAGGTGTATTAATACCAAGCAATCCAATAGCCTCATTATAATCATAACCTATACTGACATGATTACCAATAGCTTGTTTATTGAAAATTTCTTTATCCGTTTTACAAGAGTTGTAATAGGCATTAGCTTTGGTTTTAAGCTCACTAATCTGATCTTTGAGAATGGTTTCCAGTTGAATATAACATTTAACCCTATTCTCAAGAAAAGCTACCTTATTAGTAAGTTCATCCTGATTAACATGCACAAGTTTCAATTCTTTTAATTCCTTTTCAAGATTTGTGTTTAAAAGATTTATTCTATCATTTTCAGTGCGTGCACAACTTATGGTGCCACCAAGATGATAAATCATTTCAGCGTCAGTAAGTTTTACCTCAGACATGTCTGGTGAAGATAACATGGAATCAAAGAGTTTGCCTCCTTTTGCCACAAGTGCAAGATTTCCAACTTCTTCATCTTCACTGTCTGTATCATCCCAGCTCTTTTCTTTAGACTTGTTCTTCTCAACCATCCCTGTTTTATAGCCACCCCTTGTGCTATTTGAGGATGAAGAACCACCTGTCTGGTATTCGTCAGCATATGTCTTGAACTTGAAACTAGGATTTCTCCTGAACCTGAAGTTTCCAAACTTCTTCACTACCCAGGCCATAGACTCATCTTCCAACTGTTCAAGCTCCTCCATAGAATAAAAATCACCACCAGATTGACTTGTAGATGTAACACAATATTCAGCTACAATTACATCCTTGTTAGAACTGGAAGGTAGAACAACCTTCGCTTCCTGTTTCTGTGGGACTCCAGCTACCAGTGAAGTAGACATACTAACCACTCTTCCTTCCCTTGGATTTGATCTGAAGTGCTCATATGAAGAGGTGAGAATTTCCATCTTATTCTCTCTGACTTCCTCTGTCCCTTCATTGATTATTTCAATCGTATCCCAAATGTGTTTGGCAGAGACACATTTTAAAATATGATTATGCATGATTGGATCAAGACAATCAATCAGTATCAACTGTAGACAGGCATCCAAGGCAACATCTTCTTTTTCTTCAGGAGTGTAGTCCTTGGGATCCTTAGGGTATATCCTAGCAGCCCTAGTAACAACATCATTCTCTATTAGCTCTCTCTCAACAAACATAGGAATTCTTTGTCCATTCTTCAGCACATCAAGATATTCAACATTAACCACTTGAAGAACCAGGAGCATCTTCTTCTTCCACATAGGATAATGCTCCCTGCTGAACATGGGAATCTTTACTGTACCAACCTTCTGAGTTGTAGACATTTTTGAGATTTTTTAGGAATAATAAAAAAATCAGAGTTTAAGAAAAATCTCAAAACAATTGGATCTTTGATTTGTATATCAATCAAAAGGCTCTGATGCCAATTGTTAGGTCCTGATAAGTTTGTAGAAGGGGGGTTGAATACAAACTATACCGTTTTATCGAATTTGTCCTTTAAATGATTTAACTGTTTAGAACAAATTAGTGCGGAATAAAACTGAAACAATATTCAAGTTAAATAAATCTCTATTAAACTTGAAGGGTGTTACAATTCTGATCACTGATTACAAAGAACTTGATAAAACAAATCTAGAATAAATTCGACATGAATTTATCTATTTTTGTAATAAAAAGGATCGAATACTAAAAAGTAGTTCGATATAAAATCTAGGGATTATGATCCGCTAGAAAGTCAAAGCAGTACAAGATAATCACTTCTTATGAATTAAATGATTAAGAACAATCAAGAAGTAAATTTATCCTCCAGAATTTAAGCTTGACAGTTGAGAGTTAAGAAGACAGAAAGATGTAATGTTATTTGTCTGTGTCTTTTCTTCTCTTGAATGTTGTACTGTAATGTCTTCGAATTGTGTTATATTATAACAACCTGCATTGCTTTTGCTTTTGTCCACTTGCCAATCCACTTGATAGAATCTAATTTTGTACTAGGAAGACAAGCAGAAAAACAATGTTTTTGCTCTTGGAAGACTCTCGGGAAGACAGTGGTTGTGAAGGGAAGACAACCGGGAAGACAACACTTGTTCATAGAAGACATTCGGGAAGACAAGGCTTTGCCTAGGAAGACTTTCGGGAAGACTCACTTGTGAGTCTTCCTAGTTCATTTTCCTAAGTCTTCCTAGTTCAAACCTAAGTCTTCCTAGTTCATTTTTATTCTAATTTAAATAATTAACTAAATAAATTATGTATTAAATTAATTCTTTTACAGAATTAATTTAATAAATAATATACTTGATAGTATTAATTATTTATAAGAGAATAAATAGAATTAGTTGACTTCTCAATTAATTTCTTTTTATTCTAATTTAAATAATTAACTAAATAAATTATGTATTAAATTAATTCTTTACAGAATTAATTTAATAAATAATTTACTCAATAGTATTAATTATTTATAAGAGAATAAATAGAATTAATTGACTTCCCAATTAATTCCAGAATCACTAAAAACTTAGATAAATAACAAACACAATAGTACGTTGACACTCGATGCACTGTCTGGTTCATGAGTGACTAACGACAATGTTTGTTCTTTATCTATTTGACTTTAAGCAGTGATTCACTTCCTTCTCATTCAAGAACTCCGTAATCAGTATCTTTTTCTGTCACCACTTGAAATCTCCGTCACTTTAATAAATCCACTGAGCTTGAATACTTCATTGAGGCTTGATCAATAAATTGAGCTTCTTTCAATGTAGAATAACTTCAAGTCTGTAGATGACTTTAATCTTCATTCTTTGACAGATATAATCTTCTGAGATTCCTGTGACATCTGAACTAATATTTACTTATTACATTCTTGTTTAAGTTGAGTAGAATCCTCGAATTACAAATAGGCTATAGCATATGCCTTTCAGAGCTCCTGCAGGTGCTTGAGCTATTGAGGGGTTTGGCTTCATTGGTACATGAGGGCCATGATCTATGCACTCTACATATCCTTCATCCATGGACATCAGATGTGGACGCATTTTTACTTTCCAGTGAAAATAATTTTCTCTATCAAGAACTGGTATTTTGACTCCATAATCCTTCTGACCCATGATTCAGATGTCTTTAGATCTTTAAACTTTTTGTGTGTTAGAAGCTTGCTCTGATACCAATTGTTATTCCCAGACAATGAATCAAGATTGTAGAAGGGGGGGGGGGGGGTTGAATACAATCTTTAAAATTTCTTTAGTTCTTGACAGTAGAAATATGAAAGTAAAATCAAGAACAGAAAAATAACCAAGATAAAATCACAATAATTAAAAATTCAGGTGGATTGTTTTGTCCACATGAGAGATTTTTATTTGAAGAAATCTCTGTGATGTTTATGAATAAACACACAGCTACAAATACACAATTCTAGCTTCAACAATTTACAAAGGATATTGCATTTTGCTCTCTAAATTGCCTAACTGATTTCTTACTCTAGAATTATGCTTCACTTGGTTTTATATCCCAAGTTTACAAGATATTTTGAACAGTCAATAATATAAAAAGTAAATCTGTTCAAGATCCTTGTTTCTCCATTCTGAGTAGTGGTCCATGTGATGGTAGATTGCCCTTCTTGGCTGATTGCCTTTTATAGAAATGCTACTTTTTGACCATAGAAACAGAATATTATTTTCTTCCCGTGAGTTTCCAGAAATACTGGTTTCCATGCTTTATGTAGTCTGTCAACCCACGTGCACTGTCTGACTTTTCCCTTTCACAATGTGTGTATCCGTAGGAGCTATTTGAGTTGTATCCGTTGAGAGTATCTTGATCACATCCATAGACAACTATTACTGCTATCCGTAGACAGTACATTTGTCCACATCCGTTGAAGGCTAATGTTGCTATCCGTTGACAGTCAATTTCACTTATATAAAATTACAAGGCATAAACTATTTACAATTAGTCAACATGACTTATCCAGCCTAAACATTAATACTTCAGCTTCAACATCAGGATTCCAAATCAGGAATACACATCAGGACTGCACATCAGGATTGTACATCGGGATTGCATATCAGGATTGCATGTCAGGAATGTTCATCAGGATTGTTCCTCAGGATTGCATATCAGGATTGCATCTCAGGATTGTACATCAGGATTACACAAGCATGTTACGTTGAGTCTTATCCATAGATAAGCTTCCCATCTACGGATACTGCAAAAGCATGCTATCCGTTGATGGCTACATTTTACTTGTACAATTTTAACTAAGTTAATTTAGTTATCATCAAGAAACAACATAGTTCCTAACAACAAGGTTTGCTAATTCTTCTTTTTCAGATTGTTGATCAACACCATTTTCAGTACTTGTATGAAGAATTATTGTTCTGTCCTGAACAGGAGTTTCAGTACTTGTATGAAGGATTATTGTTCTATCCTGAACAGGCGTTGAAAAATCTGCATTCATCTCATTGTCAACAATCTTCTCAGTAGTTGTCTGAGGAACTACTTCTCTGTCCTGAACAGGTGTTGGAAAATCTTCATCCATTTGCTGTGTTGGTTCATTCTCAACAATCTTTTCAGGTGTAATATAGTACTTGTGTTCTGTCCTCCACAGCACCAGAAAAATCTTCATCCATTACGTCTGTTTCTTCATGCACAACAACCTCTTAAATCATTGGCTGAGTTGTATCATCATCAGGATTGTTATCTTGTTCAATGTTGCCTTGAGGTTCTTGAATATTTCCTGTTCTATTTGTTTCCTCATTTCTAGGTTCTTGACAATCAGCTGGAATATTGTTAGCATTTTCTTCATAATGAGTATTCTGGGTCCACACAACCTCTTGAGCTTTCTCAATCCTTTTTAGAAATTGCTCATTCCCATTAAGAGCTGCTGATTGAAGACAAAGAATGAGGTTGCCGTCAAAAGTCTTATTTGCAAATTCATATTTTTTCCTGCTCTCACTCAAAATGAAAGTTGACAACTCTAAGTCCTTAATCATCTTCTCCTGCTGAAATATAATAATAAAATTACAATTTAATATAGTAGTTCAACAATTTATAGTAAAAGTTCAACACAACATAAACAAAAGTTCAACACAGTAATAACTATGGTTCAACACAAAAAAAATAGATAGGAAAAATATAAATGTTCAACAGAACTGAAAATATAGTTCAACAGAACACTCAAAAAAACTGTAAAATATTTATGGTTACAAAAGTAACTGAATTATGGTTACAAAAAAGAATGTAGAATAGTTACAACTAAATGAACAGTCACAACTACCAAAAAGTTATAATCATTCATCAATAGACACATCCATACATTCAGTTTTTATATAAACTATTCAAATTTCCATTTGTATTTATTATATATCAATTTTTTTAGAAAAAAACATACAACAAAAAAATAACTATCGAACATGTTGAACGTGTTTGGGAGTTCCCTCCACATGGTTGGGTGAAAGTAAATGTTCACAGTGAATTTGTGCAAAATGCTCTAGAAGGGCAACACATAAATGGTATTGGTGTTGTCATAAGAGATGAGATAGGACATCTTCTAAAATTAACATATGGTACTATCCCGGGACTAACAAATCTCAACAGTGCATTGTGGGATATACTCATAGGAATGCGTAGGTCATTTCAGGATGAACATTCGCGAGTTATCATTGAAACTGATAATGTTCAGGCATACCGTGAGTGCAAGTACTATAAAGAAGAAGGCATTACACCGCATGCTAGAAACACGTTCAGGCTTATCTTATCTAGACTTAAAGACGAAAATATTCGTTATGATTTAAAACTGGTTAATCCTTAAAGAAATGCAGTTGCAAGGCGATTGGTAGTGCTTTGTAGGAAAACAATGAATGAAATGCAAACATTTGGAAGACCTATTGAAAACATACAAGAATTCCTAAATATTGATCTAGGAGTTGGACCAACACAAACACGATTTCAAGATGTGGAAATTAATGACTTCGAACTAGAAGAACAACATGAAGGTGGTCAAGTTGTTCAATTCTAATTATGCAAGTATGTAATTCAGCAATTTGTAAATAATTCTTGTATATATCATCATCTCTGTAATTATACTTGTAAATCTTATAATAAGTTTGTGAATTATGAAAGTATGTATTTCAAGCAGAAGTTCAACAGTGTGAAAATTATAGTTCAACATAATTATATTTTAAAGTTCAACAGTGTGAAAATTATAGTTCAATATAATACAAGAAAAATTCATACCACTTGTATCTCAGCATCAGTTTGAGATGATTCTCCTTCATCATCACTAATCACTTCTCTTTCTCTTTTTTTCCCTCTGCCAAAAAGATCTTCATTAATTTCTAAAGTTTCTCTTAACCTCAAATTTTGTTCAGTCCAAGGAAGAAATCTTGGTATTGTTCTTGAAACATGATTTTTTATCTTTATCTTCACACGGTCAACATAGAACAACTACAAAAAAACAAAAAAAACAATATATTGGTGTATAGAAATAAAACTATATATAAAAATAATTTACAGAAACCTAAGTTCTTAATACTTACAACAAGAAACACAAGAGGTCCACAAAAATATTTTGTAGAAGGATCCTTTGCCCATTCTGTTTTGGAAACTTTCAAACTTTCAAGACGATACGCACACCAATTATAACCATCATAGTGATCAATATCTCCTTTAAAAAGAACTAACTTCTGATGTATAAGACCATTGGAAAAAGTGTGAAGCAATGTGTTTCCCATCAAAAGTAAAAAGTTTACTTTGAATTTTTCATCAACAGAACCATTCTTTATCTCTTCTGCAACCATAGTTGAAGTTATTTTCTGAGTGGAAACCTGATCCTTGAAAGCTTTGTCCTTTTTTTCTGCATCTTTTTCATCTGTTTCAAATTCAACGGGAAAAACACCATTTGGCAGGCCAAGAACTAGCTTTACATCTTCTTCTTCAATTTTAATTTTTCCACATTCAACATTCAACTCAAGTTAATCTTCATCCAATGACTGAAGAAGTGTAAATGCCAATCTATGAGGCAGCTCTCTTAGACTGAAGTTGAGAAGATCTCCGAATCCTGTTTCTTTTACCCATTTTTTCTGTTCATCAGATAGACTTGCTATTAAATCAGAAAATTTTGAAGGGGAATTTTTTGTCCTCGTCCTATTTGAAAAATCCCTTGTTGTTTGTGATTTAACCTCCTATATTAAAAACTTATTGTCAATCTTATGTAGAACAGTACTTCAAAAATATGTTGAACACATCTACAAATTTTTGTACAGATTCAATTTAAACATTACCTTAGCAACATTTCTTTTCCTCTTTTTCCTTCTATTAATTCTGTTAGGTCCTGCTTCATCAACATTCGCTACATGAGAATTTTTCTGTTTCTTTCTCTCTTGAAATGAAGCAAGTGTCTCAATATCTGATTCAGTAAGTTCCTCATCTGTGTGCAATGGATCTGATGATTCATTATCAACATTTTCAGGATGGTCTGAACTGTCTGGAACATTCTCCATTGAAGATTCAAGTTCTGAAAAATAAGTTTATATTAGTAATAAATAGAACAAGACAATTTTTAATTTTCAAATGTATGTAACATGTAAAACTAAAGGTCTTCAAACATATAACATATTTTGGACAGACCTCGCTGCTTTAGTTTTAGCAACCATTCATCAGAGTCATGTTGTAAATCAACCGATAACAATGAGTAGTGAATAATCTCATCATCATCATCATCATTGTCATTAGTATCAGCATGAAAAGCAGTTGCTGATACAGAGAACATAACTACAGGAGTGACACTCTCAATTTTAGGTGACGATAATGATTTGTCACTGCACATTACACATTCCAAAAGATATCTTTCTTGCGAAGATGTTCTTGTAGGATTTTTGAGAATTGCTATCAGAGGATCCTCTTTGATTAACAAAAAAAATATCTATTAGCAAGTAGCCATTGGTAATTGCTATCAAATTTTGAAAAATCAACATTATTATAGATTCGATTGAAAGTCTGTTGAAAATCTACAAGGTTCAACAGGAAATTAGAAATCGAAACACAGATGTTCACCAACTGAATCGAACATTCAACAAGGTTAAACACAAAAATATAAATCAAAACACATACGTTCAACATCTGAATCGAACATTCAACAAGGTTAAACAAAAAAATATAAATCAAAACACATACGTTCAACATCTGAATTGAACATTCAACAAGGTTAAACATGAAAATATAAATTGAAACACATACGTTCAACATCTGAATCGAACATTCAACAAGGTTAAATACGAAAATATAAATCGAAACACATACGTTCAACATCTAAATCGAACATTCAACAAGATTAAACACGAAAATATAAATCGAAACACATACGTTCAACATCTGAATCGAACATTCAACAAGATTAAACACGAAAATCTAAATTGAAATACATAAATTCAACATCTGAATCGAACATTCAACAAGGTTAAACACGAAAATCTAAATCGAAATATATACGTTCAGAATCTGAATTGAACATTCAACAACTTTAAACACAAAAATATAAATCGAAACAAACATCTTCAACGGGAAATATGAATCAAAACATAAATTGACGACATGCATCAATAAATAGGCATCTATATACAGATTTAACAACATGCAAAATATTAATTTGAAGAGATATAACAATATTAACCTTTCTCAACAAAATTTTGTGATTGAGAAGCAATTCTTTGTGATTTTCGGGCCATTTTTTATGTCGATGAACTTGAAAAACTTTATATTTCGTGAAAACCGATGAGATGTAACTACAGTTGCGATAAATCCAGCCGATTACAGTTGACGATGACGAACAGTTATGATGAAAATGAAGAAGACGAACAGTTTTTGAGAATGGGAGAGTGGAGAGTGGAGAGTAATTGTGTGTAATGTGTGTGTATATAGATCTGGAAATTCGTTCGTGTCGTGTACTTTTGTGTCGTCTACTTTTTTTTTTGCTAAAGTTAAGATGCATAAAAAGAAGCAAAAATACATATCTAGGGGCATACCCCGCGAGAAACAACTAAGGAAGATAAAAACAGACTTATGGCTAAAACAACTTCTGCCTCTACAGATAATACATGATCAGAACAACTACAAGGAATCAGAAAACTAAGCTACTAGTCTACTCTACTAGTACAGTGATGTAATTAAGTTAAAATCTCTCTGAGCTGCTCTCTGAAATCTTTTGCAAGTGAACACCTTCTCCCGAATCATACGTTTGACTTGTTGCAAAATATGAGCTTCATTTCTATTACCCTTAGAATGCATCCTAGAGTTCCGCTCTTGCCAAATACAATATACCACCACGGCTAGAGCAAGGTAAGCCAAAGACTCCTTCATGTGAGAGTTACGGCCTAGCAGGAATTGACCATTCAAATAGCTACCCCAGCAATGGGTATAGTTAAACTCGAGGGCTGACATGACTGTTCTAGTAAACTTGCAAGTGCTAAAAAGATGATCATTAGTCTCAATGGCCGATGCACATAAAACACACTGATAATCACTGTTCATCCCGAAATGTATCATTCTCTCCTTAGTTAGTAGCCTGTTTTTCAAAGCCAACCACATTGTAAAGGAACATTTTGGAATGGCTAACTGGTGCCATAGAACTTTGACCCAAGCTGGTTGCTGCTCGACATTCCTGATGGAATTCCATATGGTAGATATATTAACCGATTTTCCTGGTTGTCCATCCCAAAGGATCTCGTCCTGATTAGAAACACTGATGTTATGGATCATATCTCGGAGTTGAATTACCCAGTGGTGGTTAGAGGCGGGCAACGTCCATGTAAGGTCCCGAAGGTACTGACCAACCTTAGTATCCGAAGTAGACTCAGAGATTGAAACAATTGCTGGGTGGAAAATGCATGAGAGAATGTTACCATTGACCCAAGGGTCATGTTAGAAGGAGAACTGGGAATTAAGGCCAACATTATAACGAATAAAACGCCGAGCATCCGGTCTAGCACTTAAGATTTTCCTGACACACCAAGATGTGCCTTGAGGTATTGGCATGGTCCATAAATTCTTTTCATAAAGCAGTGTTACTCTGAACCATTGAACCCATAGAGATTGGCTCGAGGGTTGAATAATCCTCCAAAGGTGAAAAAGAAAGGTAGCCCTACTCCATTCACAAAGATCCTGCACTCCAAGACCCCCCTCCATTTTAGGTTTACAACAGTCATGCCAAGATACCTTGACCTGCTTAGAATTTGTAGCCGAACCTCCCCAAAGAAACTTTACAAACAATGATTGAATGTCTTTAAGAACCGATATAGGGAGAACCAAATGTGTCATCCAGAAACTTTGGATGCCAAATAGAACAACATTAAGAAGTTGGAGCCTTCCGGCATGGTTTAAAGCCTTATGAGACCAAAGATCAATGATAGTTCGCAAAGACATAATCAGAGGTCTACGATCTCTATGCGACAGAGCTTTGGTAACCAAAGGGAGTCCCAGGTAACGAATTGGTAACTGTCCAAGAGAAAATCCAGTAGAATCCAAAACCAATTTTTTTACCTCATTAGGGACATTGGCAAAGAAACAAGTACTTTTCTCATTATTAGGACGAAGACCTGAGAAAGCAGAGAATTCCTTAACTGCAGACAACAAACAATTAATAGAATGCCAATTTCCGTAGGAGAATAACATTACATCATCAGCAAACACCAGGTGTGTAATGGCAAGATTCTTAGTCTTCCGGTGGTGTTTGAAGAGTGGATCAGAAGAAGCTTTACAAAGACAGGCTGTTAACACTTCCATGGCTAGAACAAACAAGTAGGGAGAAATAGGGTCTCCCTGCCTTAGACCTGACTGAGCTATGAAATATCCCTCCAGAGAGCCAGGCATGACCTTTTTAAGGCGCAGAGAGATCATCTTCGTAATACACTTGTATAAGATGTTGCAACAAGCGATAGGCCGAAAATCTTTGATGACTGTGGCATGATTTTGTTTAGGAACCAAGGAAATGGCAGTTGAGTTTATGATGCGAGGCAGACAAAGCGTTCGAAAGAAATACAAAATGCCAGAGGTGACACTCTCCAACAATACTCCAGGAAGCAACAAAGAATTCGGTAGTGAAGCCATCCGACCCAGGACTTTTATTTTTAGCCTTGCTTTTCATAGAATTCCACACATCTGAAGGAGTGAATGGCCTTACTAAATCATTCTGTTGAGTTGAAGATAGTTGGGGAAGAACCAAGTCCTTAGGAAGGTTAACAACCTCATTGAACTGGCCAAAGAGCCTAGTATAGTATTCAGTATCTACATTAGATGTAACACCCCCATATCCGGGGTCGGAGATCTAGGTTGTCACGTTCCTTATTACATACAAACACTTGATGCTTGAATCATAATAAAATAAATCAACACACATGGTGTAATATATGGGAATTTTATATATTTTAGATAATAATAATAATAATAATAATAATAATAATAATAATAATAATAATAATATCTGACTTTGTTATTAAATAAAATTACTAATTAGAATGGGAGTCGGTTAGTTATGTTGCCTACATATTAAGTTAACCCTAATATTAAAAGTGGAGATTATTATTTGGAGCCGCAGCAGAGTGACAGGAGAGAAGCAGAGGAAGAGTGCGTTGGGAGCCGTAAACAAAAAGAAAGGTGTGTGTCTTGATCTTTTACAATGAATGCATTGAATTGATTAATTTGTTTATAATATCCATGTACAATAGAATAAGTTTTAATAGGTTACATCTTGATCACTAGAGCCAAGTTTTGATTATTGAATTACGTATGCATATGATTTGGTTCAAGGTCAATCTTGATTATTTTGCTAATTAATTCATAATATAATATGTGTATTTAATTATGTAATTTGCTTGTTAGTTTCTTGTGGTCCGAAATCGAAAGAAAAGTTGGATTCCATGGTTTGAAGAAAAGTCAGTGAACATATGCATGTTTTATAATTGATAATCGGAAGTATTGCTTTAATATATGTATCATTATATTTTTGATATATATTATTTTATTTGTTAGTTTGATTATTAAGTTTTGGCTGCATATATATATATATATATATTGTTATTGAATTATTAATAAACAAGATATTAAAGGTTCGTTGATACATTAATTTGTATTAATATTATAATGATTTTGGTGGCATGATACGTTAACTAGCATGCTGTATAAGACAAGTCAGGGGGATTTGCTAATCAATTGTTATAGTTACTATTCATTAATAAATTATATGTTATATACACTTTATTCATTTGTTTTAATTTTGTAATTTATTTAATAATGAGGTTACTCTCGAACAAGATGTCAGGCTAAGTGTGAATATTATGTATTGGATCAGCTAGCATAATAAAGAACATGTATTTGATTGGTTTTGGTACGAAGTATCGGTAAGTTTCTATCTGTGATGTCAAGCTCGACAATTTATGCATACACTTTAGAGGAATGTTGTTGTAGATTAATATAAATTTAATATTCGACTAACTATTAATTAATTTAAGAAGAAAATGTATAGAAATAAATTATTATTTTGTTATTAGATCGCGGGTCAGGAGATTAGCGGAGTGTTTGCGAATTTCGTTAGTGTTTGAGATTGCTACTTATCGAGGTACGGATTCTCTCCTATTTTTATTCAGCGCTACTCCACTTAGAAATATTTAAATTAAATTCGTTTTGACCTCAAATCTGTTCATTTGATTTTGATCATTTTGATTCTGAAAATTGGTTCTGACTCTGAAAAATATTTTTATATCTGTTTCGAAATATTTAAATATCTGTTTCTGCGATTTTCTGATATTGCGTATATTTTATATCTGTTGGAAATATTGCGAATATCTGTTTCTGTGATTTTAAAGGTTTTGCGAAATTTGTTATTTGAACCCTTAGTGATATAGGGTATACCGAGTTAACCAGCTGTAGGGGTACTACAGCCATGTCATTGCGGCACCAGTGACATGACACTTCCATGGCAGTGTGATTGGTCATGGCGTATCCTTCTGTTCTGATAGCTCAGGAGGCGAGCTTTTGCGCATTTGATATTTGTTTTAGGATACGTGGGTGCACCCAGAATTTATGATTTGTGATTTGTGATTTGACGGTGACGTTGTATATGCCGTACACGTTATCCGGTTTGTTGCACACATTAGGTACCCTATGATGTGTGTATTTGTATCTGTTCTGATCTCGGTATGATATATCCTAACCCCTCGTTGCTTCAGCCATAATTATTTTTAAATAAATGTTTTATTATAAACTGTCAAATATGAATATCTGTTTTCTGTTTTATAAACTGTATTCCAAATCCGTACTGGGCGATTGGCTCATGCCGTATTCTTTTTCTGGCAGGTGCTTAGGGGATCTGGGACTGTGTGATGGAGAGCCACCCCTTTATATCATTGATTAGGATTTGCAGACTTCTATCGCTATTTAGACTTGAATATTATTTTAGACATTTGGGTTTTTCATATTTATTGCTTTGAACCGTTTTGGAGGTTTAATATTATCTTGGAGATTATTAGACTGTTTAATTATTATTATTTAGAGATTATTTTAGTGCTCTGTTTGCAGGTTTAAGGTTTAATAGGTAGCCCCTCATTTAGATATAGATGGGGGTGTTACAAAGATGGTATCAGAGCTTAGGTTCTTTCTTGTAGAAAACCTAATTAGGTTGACCTGTGAGATTGGGTAGACATTAGGATGGGTGCTCTATTTCAAGCTCATTTCATTTTGCTCTATTTTATTGACTTCTGTTTTTAAATCGCTTCTGCTTATCAATTCTTGTTATCTTCATTCGTTCATTATCTTATATTGTAGATGCCTCCTAGACGTAATCGAACTACTAATCAGACTAACTTGGGTGTTAGCCAAGCTGAGTTAGCTGCGATGATAGGTCAAGCAGTGGCTCAGGGTATACAGCAAGCTATGGCAAATCAGAATAATCAGAACAACCAGAATAATCAGAACAATCAGAATAATCAGAATGGTCAAGGGAATCAAGATGGTCAGAATAATCAGAATGGTCAAGGACATCAGCAAAATCCGGAGGGTCAGGGTAATCCAGTGGAGCCATTTGTATGGTTAGAGAGATTTGTTAAGCAGAAACCAGAATCTTTTCACGCACCACAGACTCCTATTGATGCTGAGAATTGGATTGTTCATCTTGAGAAGATTTTTGATGCTTTGGGTTGCGATGAGATCCAGAAGGTCAGATTGGCTGTGTATAAGTTAGAGGGAGATGCTCAGCGATGGTGGAGAGGTGTGAAGGCTACTAGGGGTGAGGAGTTTACAGAGACATTGATTTGGCAGGGATTTAAGGAAGTTTTCTATGAGCAGTACTTTTCTAATGCAGACAGAGAGGCATATTTGAGGGAGTTTCATTCTATCTCGCAGAACTTCGATGAGAGCCTTACTGACTATATGGCGAGGTTTATCAGGTTAGCTGGATTTGCTGGGACAGTTGCAGCGACTGCTACACAGCAAGCTGAAAAATTTAAATGGGGACTGAGACCTAATCTGAGGGGTTCTATCATTTCACTAAAGTTTCCTAATGTGGCGGAGGTGGCAGATGCAGCTAAGGATATTGAGAAGGAGCGTACTGAGTATAGAGTTTCCAGGTTTCAGAATGATCGTAAGAGGCCTAGAGATGATCAGAGTTCTGTACAGGGTAAACAGTGTAATGGAGGTCAAGGTAATCAGCAGGGACAGTGGCGTGGAAGATACCAGAATATGAGGACTCAGTCGACTTACGGTCAGAATCAGTTTGGTGGTCAGAAGCAGAATCAGAATCAGAATCAGCAGTTTCAGCGGTTTCAGCGGTTTCAGCAGCAGCAGCCTAGGCAGTGGCAGAATCGTCAACAAGGGCAAAATCGTCAACAGGGGCAGAATCGTTATTCAGTGTATGGGGGCAACCCCAATATGATTCCAGTGGCTCCTTGTGCTACATGTGGTGGACATCACCCAGGGAGAGCTTGTTATAAACAGTCTGGGGCATGTTTCTTATGCGGTTCGATGCAGCATAGGGCTAAGGATTGTCCGACATCGCGAAACACTGGTGGTGGAGGTAGTGGTAGTGGTGGTCAGCAGAATCAGCAGAATCCTTCAGGCAGAGTGTTTGCATTGACTGCTAATCAGGCAGCAGCTCATTCAGGTACCATTTCAGGAACACTTCTTGTTGGTAGACGTGATGCTTATGTGTTATTTGATACTGGTTCGACTCATTCTGTTGTGTCTTTATCATTTGTTCGTCATCTTGGTGTTCTTCCATCATTATTATATCCTCGTATGTCTATTGCTACCCCAATGGGGAATTCTGTTATTATTTCTGATGTGTACCGAGAGTGTCCGATAGCTGTTGGGGATAGAAATTGTAAGGTTAACTTGCTTCCGATGGAGATGCATGACTTTGACATTATTCTGGGTATGGATTGGTTGAGTGAGCATCGAGCTACAATTGACTGTCAGGGGAAAAGGGTGATCTTTGGGGATGCAGATAAACCAGAATTTGTATTTCAGGGATCTCAACCGAAAGGAGAGATTAAAATGATTTCAGCTCTAAAGGCGAGTAAACTTTTATCTAAGGGGTGTGATGGCTATCTTGCTTTCGTGAAAGATACGTCTAAGAACGAACCTCGTATCGAGGATTATCCAGTTGTGAATGAATTTGCAGACGTGTTTCCCGATGAGCTACCAGGTTTGCCACCACAACGAGAGGTGGAGTTTACTATTGAACTTGTTCCAGGTGCAGAGCCTATTTCTAAGGCGCCGTACCGAATGGCACCACTAGAGTTGCAGGAATTGAAAGAGCAGTTGCAGGAGTTGTTGGATAGAGGATTTATCAGGCCAAGTGTATCTCCGTGGGGTGCTCCAGTGTTGTTTGTGAAGAAGAAGGATGGTTCCATGAGGTTGTGTATTGACTACAGGGAGTTGAATAAGGTGACTATCAGAAACAGGTATCCTTTGCCACGCATTGATGACTTGTTCGATCAGTTGCACGGGGCGAAGTACTTTTCGAAGATAGATTTGAGATCGGGTTATCACCAGTTGCGAGTAAGAGATGAAGATATTCCGAAGACAGCATTTCGTACTCGTTACGGGCATTATGAGTTTCTTGTGATGTCCTTTGGGTTGACGAATGCTCCAGCGGTATTTATGGATTTGATGAATCGTGTCTTTCATGATTATTTGGATAAGTTTGTTGTTGTCTTTATCGATGATATCTTGATATACTCTAGGAGTAAGGAGGAGCATGAGGAGCACTTACGTACTGTACTTGAGATCTTGAGGGAGAAGAAATTGTTTGCAAAATTTTCAAAGTGTGACTTCTGGTTAGAGCAGGTAGCATTTTTAGGGCATGTTGTGTCTGCTAGAGGGATTGAGTTGGATCCTGCGAAAGTCGAGGCTATCACTAATTGGCCGAGACCTAGCAATGTGACAGAGGTGAGGAGTTTCTTGGGTTTGGCAGGTTATTATAGGCGCTTTGTGGAGGGTTTTTCGTCCATAGCTTTGCCGATGACTCAACTGATGAGAAAGGGTGTTAAGTTCGAGTGGAATGATGATCGTGAGAAGAGTTTCCAAGAGTTAAAGAAGAGATTGGTGACGGCTCCTATACTTGTGTTGCCATCAGGGAGTGGAGGATATCAGGTTTATAGTGATGCTTCTAAGAGAGGATTAGGTTGTGTTCTTATGCAACATGGGAAGGTGATTTCTTACGCTTCTAGGCAGCTTAAACCCTATGAGGTAAACTATCCTACGCATGACTTGGAGTTAGCAGCAGTGGTCTTTGCTTTGAAGATTTGGAGGCATTATCTGTATGGGGAGACTTGTGATATCTTCACTGATCACAAGAGTCTCAAGTATATTTTTACTCAGAAGGAGCTTAACATGAGACAGCGGAGGTGGCTTGAACTTCTTAAGGATTATGATGCTAATATTCAGTACCATCCAGGGAAGGCAAATGTTGTGGCAGACGCTCTTAGTAGGAAGAACTTAGGGAGTGTTGCATCTCTAATTACTCAGCCGCATCTTATTTCAGACATGGAACGCTTTGGTATTGAGTTGTATGTTAGAGGATCAAGTGGTAGCATTTCTAGTTTGAGAGTGGAACCAAATCTGGTTTCAAGGGTCAAGGAAGCTCAAAAGAAAGATACAGGTTTGGATGTTATTAGATCGGAGGTGGCAGCTGGTAAGCAAAAAGATTTCCGTGTTGATGATGAGGGTGTGTTATGGTTGGGTAGTAAATTGTGTGTACCTGCAGACTTGGCGATTCGTGAAGAAATTTTGACCGAGGCTCATAGTTCTTCATTCTCTATTCATCCAGGTTCCACTAAGATGTATAGAGATTTGAAGGAGCACTTTTGGTGGAGTAGAATGAAAGCAGACATAGCAGAATTTGTGGGGAAATGTCTTATATGTCAACAGGTGAAGATAGATCATCAGAGGCCTAGTGGATTGTTGCAGCAGTTAGATATTCCAGTTTGGAAGTGGGAAAACATTACTATGGATTTTGTGACACATTTGCCGAGAACCTTCAGAAAGAATGATGTTATATGGGTGGTGGTTGATAGACTTACTAAATCAGCTCATTTCTTGCCTATTAGAGAGACTACTCCTATTCATGAATTAGCAGAGATTTTTCAGCGAGATATTGTTAGACTTCATGGTGTGCCTGTGTCGATAGTTTCTGACAGGGATACGAGGTTTACATCGCGTTTTTGGAAGGGATTCCAGCAGGCTTGGGGTACGAGACTTAATTTTAGTACAGCTTTTCATCCGCAGACTGATGGACAGTCAGAGAGGACGATTCAGACATTGGAGGATATGTTGAGGGCTTGTGCTTTGGAGTGGACAGGTGATTGGGATAAATATTTGTATCTTGTTGAGTTTGCGTATAATAATAGTTGGAACGCGAGTATTGGTATGCCACCGTTTGAGGCTTTGTACGGTAGGAGGTGTAGGGCACCGTCTTGTTGGGATGAGGTTGGTGAGAGAGTCATTGAAGGACCAGAGTTAGTTAGAGTCACTAATGAGAAGGTGGAGCAGGCTAAGGCAAGTTTGAAGGAGGCTCGATCACGTCAAAAGAGTTATGCGGATCAACATAGGAAGTTTGGTGGATTTGAACCTGGTGATCATGTGTTCTTGAAGGTGTCGCCTTGGAAGGGTGTTAAACGTTTTGGCATGAAGGGAAAGCTTAGTCTGAGATATGTTGGTCCTTTTGATGTTATGGAGAAAGTGGGCGAAGTGTCTTATAGGGTTGCGTTACCACCACAATTATCGCATGTCCATAATGTATTTCATGTTTCTGTTTTGAGGGGCTACAAATATCATCCGCTTCATGTAGTTCAGTATCCACTGCATACGATTAGAGAGGATCTTACTTGTGAGGAGGAAGCGGAAGCTATCCTAGCTCGAGAGGAGCGAGTTATGAGAAAAAGTACTATTCCGTTTGTGAAAGTCTTGTGGCAAAATCATTCTGAGAGAGAGGCTACTTGGGAATTAGAAGGATCTATTCGTGAGAGATATCCACACTTATTTAATTCAGGTACGAGTTTTAGTTTCGTTTGATTCCGGGGACGGAATCCTTTTTAAGGGGGTATATATGTAATATATGGGAATTTTATATATTTTAGATAATAATAATAATAATAATAATAATAATAATAATAATAATATCTGACTTTGTTATTAAATAAAATTACTAATTAGAATGGGAGTCGGTTAGTTATGTTGCCTACATATTAAGTTAACCCTAATATTAAAAGTGGAGATTATTATTTGGAGCCGCAGCAGAGTGACAGGAGAGAAGCAGAGGAAGAGTGCGTTGGGAGCCGTAAACAAAAAGAAAGGTGTGTGTCTTGATCTTTTACAATGAATGCATTGAATTGATTAATTTGTTTATAATATCCATGTACAATAGAATAAGTTTTAATAGGTTACATCTTGATCACTAGAGCCAAGTTTTGATTATTGAATTACGTATGCATATAATTTGGTTCAAGGTCAATCTTGATTATTTTGCTAATTAATTCATAATATAATATGTGTATTTAATTATGTAATTTGCTTGTTAGTTTCTTGTGGTCCGAAATCGAAAGAAAAGTTGGATTCCATGGTTTGAAGAAAAGTCAGTGAACATATGCATGTTTTATAATTGATAATCGGAAGTATTGCTTTAATATATGTATCATTATATTTTTGATATATATTATTTTATTTGTTAGTTTGATTATTAAGTTTTGGCTGCATATATATATATATATATATATTGTTATTGAATTATTAATAAACAAGATATTAAAGGTTCGTTGATACATTAATTTGTATTAATATTATAATGATTTTGGTGGCATGATACATTAACTAGCATGCTGTATAAGACAAGTCAGGGGGATTTGCTAATCAATTGTTATAGTTACTATTCATTAATAAATTATATGTTATATACACTTTATTGATTTGTTTTAATTTTGTAATTTATTTAATAATGAGGTTACTCTCGAACAAGATGTCAGGCTAAGTGTGAATATTATGTATTGGATCAGCTAGCATAATAAAGAACATGTATTTGATTGGTTTTGGTACGAAGTATCGGTAAGTTTCTATCTGTGATGTCAAGCTCGACAATTTATGCATACACTTTAGAGGAATGTTGTTGTAGATTAATATAAATTTAATATTCGACTAACTATTAATTAATTTAAGAAGAAAATGTATAGTAATAATAAATTATTATTTTGTTATTAGATCGCGGGTCAGGAGATTAGCGGAGTGTTTGCGAATTTCGTTAGTGTTTGAGATTGCTACTTATCGAGGTACGGATTCTCTCCTATTTTTATTCAGCGCTACTCCTCTTAGAAATATTTAAATTAAATTCGTTTTGACCTCAAATCTATTCATTTGATTTTGATCATTTTGATTCTGAAAATTGGTTCTGACTCTGAAAAATATTTTTATATCTGTTTCGAAATATTTAAATATCTGTTTCTGTGATTTTCTGATATTGCGTATATTTTATATCTGTTGGAAATATTGCGAATATCTGTTTCTGTGATTTTAAAGGTTTTGCGAAATTTGTTATTTGAACCCTTAGTGATATAGGGTATACCGAGTTAACCAGCTGTAGGGGTACTACAGCCATGTCATTGCGGCACCAGTGACATGACACTTCCATGGCAGTGTGATTGGTCATGGCGTATCCTTCTGTTCTGATAGCTCAGGAGGCGAGCTTTTGCGCATTTGATATTTGTTTTAGGATACGTGGGTGCACCCAGAATTTATGATTTGTGATTTGTGATTTGACGGTGACGTTGTATATGCCGTACACGTTATCCGGTTTGTTGCACACATTAGGTACCCTATGATGTGTGTATTTGTATCTGTTCTGATCTCGGTATGATATATCCTAACCCCTCGTTGCTTCAGCCATAATTATTTTTAAATAAATGTTTTATTATAAACTGTCAAATATGAATATCTGTTTTCTGTTTTATAAACTGTATTCCAAATCCGTACTGGGCGATTGGCTCATGCCGTATTCTTTTTCTGGCAGGTGCTTAGGGGATCTGGGACTGTGTGATGGAGAGCCACCCCTTTATATCATTGATTAGGATTTGCAGACTTCTATCGCTATTTAGACTTGAATATTATTTTAGACATTTGGGTTTTTCATATTTATTGCTTTGAACCGTTTTGGAGGTTTAATATTATCTTGGAGATTATTAGACTGTTTAATTATTATTATTTAGAGATTATTTTAGTGCTCTGTTTGCAGGTTTAAGGTTTAATAGGTAGCCCCTCATTTAGATATAGATGGGGGTGTTACACATGGTGACCCCACCATCAATATACTCACGTCAGTTATGTCTCAGAAACGAAATTGCAAAAGCAGTAGTCATATGATCCATAAGTTAAAGTTATTACAACCAAAAAGTAAAATGCTTGAAACCTACTGCCAGTATGATTTCTACTTGAAACCAGAAAGGCAGCGCAAATGTTTGTTCTTGTTCATTAATATACATAAGTGATACTTATAAATAAACCGGAGCAACAAGAGTTGAACTCCGAACCAACTCAGTGCTTCTACCTGAGGTGCTGCAACTGCCATCCTATGGGCGGTCTGCGCGGCCCAGACGTGCTTCCGAGAGGTACGGCGAATCCTGGCCATCTACTCTAGCTGTTGTGTTGTGATATATATAAAAGAAAACAAGAGTGAGCACTAAGCCCAGCAATAATATAAGGCAACATAATCATATATGTAAGCTTATATCATAATTGAAAACTTTTAAAACTTCATTCGTATACAGAATGATATTTTGAAATATCCTTTTCGTCAAATCATGCTATACAGTTCAACTACTGTACGAGGAACATCATTGTTCAATCACTGTCACATCATCAGTAACTCAGCACCTAGGCTTTCGTTACAATGTGCAGCACAACTCCAATTGGAGGGAAGGGACCTTCTAGAGCACACCACGATACACGATGATCAGTCGTTGTATCGAACTCAAACTTTTCTACTAGTAGATGGACGATATCTTAACACGATTATCACCCCAGCCGCATACAGGCTTTGTATCTGCTGGACTGTCCCACATCCTCCTACGCGAGATAGTTGCTAGACTGCCCCGCAGCCTCTTACGCCATATAATTTGATGGACTGTCCCACAGCCTCTTACACGTTTCCTCCTAGTCCCGGATGAAAAATCAATGAAACGGGAATCGGAATTTAATCCTGGTTCCCCAAGTACAAAATACTTGTCAAAACTTTGCAACAGTTCAGATTTTCTTACCCCAGAATATTTGAAAGGAGTAAGTCACAATGTGGGTTGACATTAGTCAACGAAACTACGAATAATTATCACGTATTTTGAAAATCATGACCTGGGAGTTAATCGGAATTTTTCTGAAAATTATCGAGACTGAAATGCTTTGATTGAATAGGGAAGTCATCCCCAACTATGGGTATTCTTGAGGAATAGAGGGAGTAAAACCATTTACTCGACTCCTTGGACTGGATTCCCAATTTTTGATGAGTTAGGAAATATTTATTCGCATTTGAATATTTTAATAAACTTAGGATAATATTTGGGAATCCTTGTTATATTTAAATATATTTTCTGAAGATCAGAAATATTTGCGTAATTATTGGAACCTTAAATAAAAATATAAATAAGGTTCTATGATTTTTAAATCATATTTGGAATATTTAATAAATATTCAAATAATAAATATTGAATTATTATTCAATAAAATTCCACTTAAGTGAATATCCAAAATAATATTCACTTAATTACATAATTATTCAAATAATATTTATAATAATATTATTTAAATATCTCACATTAAATATCCAATAATATATATATTGGAATATTTAATCAACATTTTAAAATATAGTTGTCCCTGGAACCCTCCAGCTTCTAACAGTATAATCAGGACAAAATAATAATTTGACTCTCGGTCTAAGTTTTAAAACCATCATACAAGTGCTCTACGCTTAGATCCTCTATAAAACCTCGGTTTATATCTAATATAATCATAGCATATAAACCATATAATCTTACGAAAGCTTTAAATCAAAAGCATAAATCAGTTCATAGTTCTTTTAAATCAATAAAACAGTATATATCACAATCACAACATTAAATCACAAAAGCATCTCTACAAGATGTAGGGTTTGAAAACTTGCCTTGGTGTCTTGGTGAAGTGGTAGTGGGGGCTTGGGAGTGTGCTCGTCGATTTATAATAAGATACACAATACACAATCAATCCCCTAGAACCAATTAATGTGCTATTAACTTAAGAACTAAAGTTCTATTAATGAAAATCAAATGTCTCGCTCTTGGTCACTTATAACCTCATGACATTCTGTAAACTCCTAAGTAAAAAGTTTGGGTGGAAATCTATTCACAAAAACCAAGTACTGTTAGGGTTGACCGATTTGGAATGACGATAACAAAATCCTCAAGACAAGAATATGATCTTGACACCGAAGCTGATTGTCAGAAAGCTAGTTCACAGAAGCTGACAAATCAGGAAGCTAACTAGAAGGCACTTTATCTATCCAAGGTCTAAAAGCCACATCAAATGATTGGAGGATATTCTGTCATCAAGTTAGGAAGCATTTCAGAATCAAGCCAATGGACGTCTAATCAAGAACCAAGTGTTTCAGTGGTAAGTCTGCCTAATCAACTCAGTAATGGTGAATCAATAAAGATGCTAAGGTGATTTATCTAAAGATGAAGCTAAGAGTATCATCTCTACGGATCAAGCTATGAAATCTTATTTCATCTACGGATACATGCTGAAAACATCATATGTCATCAACGGATAGAAGCTGAGAACATCTTATCTCGTCAACGGATAGAAGCTAGGAACAACTTATCTCATCTACGGATAAAAGCTGGGGACATCATATCTACGGATAAAAGCTGAAGGAAGTTGATCATCAGAAACAGCTAAGGATGTCATGTTTTATCTATGGATGCGGTTAAGGAAGTCATGGTCTATCTATGGATGCAGTCAAGAATGTCATGTCTCATCTATGGATACAGTTATGGAATATTACTTCTATGGATATTCTGAGATTACCTTTCTACTGATAATTGACGTAAAATGGTAGTCTACGGATATGGAATTAATACGCCTACTGATGTTCATCTAATTCAACATGGTAAACAAATCTATGTAACAGAATCTTTTGGAGGTTTCTTTATTTTAGCAGGTTGAATGGAGGATAGTCTTAGAGACCGTCATTACACACCCGTGACTAAAAGATGCTAAATGACGATGCAAAAGATGTATGGAATAGGGAGTCAAAATTGTAAATATGCGAAGGCTCAAATTCCTACAAATGAAATGTGAAGTCATCTATTGTCGCTTATGTCTCCATGGATAAATAAGAGTTAAGGCAACTACCTAGAAGTTTAACTTCTAACTGAACACTAAGGAAAAGCTTGACAAGCATGAAGACTTATTTGAATACTACAAGTTCACTTATCTCAGCTGATAGTGACTTGACAGTCGGGTTATCGAGGAGAGGTCTCTTTCATGCAGATGTCACATGGGCTTGGAAGCTAGATCAATTGCATGGACTTAGTAATTTTTGAAGAGAGCAGCACACTCAATCAGAAAGCACCATTTGGGAGTATACAATTTTATCTTTGATGCCAGCCAAGGCATTTACCGAATAGGATAGTTTCTGATACGAGCATGTGAACAAGCAGAACCAAAAATGTAATATTTTATTATGTTGTAGGTTTTGTTTGTAACACACAGTCGATGTATATAAGATTGTGTGGAGTAGCATAGAAATGTATGGGTAGAGAGCACAAAGCTGAAAGTAAAAACACTTAGGCTCTCTTCCATCATCTGTGTAAGCAGCTGGAGTTTGTTGAAAAACAAAACTAGAGAATTCTTCAATATACACCTCTGGTAAGCTTTTTCCGAGAAACCCACCTGAAAAGTTTAAAAAGTTTGCTTGTCTTCTGCATGTCTTTTTTAACTCGAGGAATTCATAAATGTTCATGGCTTGTTTCAATTCTTAGTTAATTTATCAACTCATATATTCATACTATAAAAGGTTTGAAAAAGTTTTATAAAATTAACTAGATTGTATTCAACCCCCCCCCCCCCCCCCCCCCCCCCCGCTTCTACAATCTAGGTTGCGTTGTTCTGGGAATAACAATTGGTATCAGAGCAGGCTTCTAACACACAAGAAGTTTAAAGATCAAAAGCAACTGCAACCATGGAATGAGGTGACATTAAAGGAGCTGGGAATGAGTTGTTGAACAAAGACTCAAAGTTGGAGTTTGCAAACTCTTTACCCAGAAAATGGAAGCATATCTATGAATCTACTCCTGAACCCAAAGATCTAAATCTTAGCAGTCTGTTAAGTACTCTTGAGTGCTCAAATCTTGAGGCTATGCAGGATGCAAAGATTGTTAGTGAAGAAGGAGAAACAGAAACAAGAGATGTGGTCATCTCCAACCAAGATTTGGAAGAAGAGGAGATAACAGAAGCAGCAAGCTCAACATTCAAATTGAAGATCTGTGAATGTATCAAGACCACAAAAGACAAGGGCAAGGAAGGAACAGCACTGGAAGATGAAGACCTTTTTGAGCGAAGGGTTTCAACTGAAAAGAGTTGTTCTACATCAAAAGAGGGATCTATCAACCTTGCACCCACATCCTATGATAATCAAGAAGAAAGTTCAACCAGAAATCAGGTATTTTCTGTGAAGCCAACTAAGCATGTTAAAGAAGTATGTTGCAGCACTACAATGAGTTTAATTGATGAATTACATGTTGTGCGTATTTCCTTTAACAATCTCATTGAAGAAAATGTCAGGCTCAAAGCAACTAATGTTATGCTTCGTGAGATAAATGCTATGTTGGAAAATCAAGTCTCTGAGTTTAAGGAAACACCTGTTGAATGCATGAATGCTAAACATGAACTTGAGGTTGTCTTAAAAAGGGAAGTGGTTTTGAAAGAGCAGCTGAGAAAGGAACAAGAGGTTATTGCAAGATGGAATAATTCCAGTTACATTGTATCCAACATTATCAAATCTCAAGGAATGGACACATTTTGTAAAGAGACCTGGAAGTGCAATAACAAGAAGCTAGAGGATGTGGAGACTGCTCCAAAGATGATAAAATCATTTAGGAGTAATCAGACTCTAGAGAAACTGAGCAATATGGTTGGACCAAGCTTCAAGAATCAGGTTCAATCACTAAGAAGCAAAACCATCAAGGAAGAAGAGTCAGATGCAGATGAAGTGGAAAGCTTGAATGAAATAACAATGATTGACTGTAGTAGCAGCTACCCATCAGAAGAAAGTGCTACCAGAAAGCCCTGCATTCGATGTGGTAGAGTTAATCACTTGTATACTTCTTGCAGATTTGTTCATACAAGATCTACTCAATTGCCTATGACTGATATGCCTGTCATGCATCACATTTTTGCTCACAATGCTCGAGATTCAACAAGATATGCGAACATGCCATTTGTTCCCCATCCATATTGGTATGAATTCAATATGCCTCAAATGTCATGGAGCATGCCTGACTTGAATGATTTGTATGCTCAAACATTTCCTTGCCGAGCATCAAATTTTGATATTCTTGAGCAACATGTGGATGCCGACCTCTCAATGTCAAAGTCTAGGGATGAGAAAGGTTCGAAACCTTTGAAGCTCAAAGCTCAGAAAAAGAAGATGACAGTCATAAAAGCTATAAAGCCAAAGCTCAAGGAAACTTGGGAACCTAAGCCAGCTTGATTTGGTTTTGAAAGTGTGCAGGAGGAAGATACAGAGCTTTAGCTTCCTACTAGAGTTTCTGTCCTGCTCACTAATTGCTCAGAGGATCGTAGCCCCTCTACTGATAAGTAGAGATGATATTTGTAGTCATGATTAAGTAATGAAGCATGACTTTGGCAAACAATATCATCAGTTAGGGTTGAAGCACTAGTTGATGGATATTAGAATTTCTTGCTATGTATCTATCAAGCATGTGACAAAGGAAACTTTGTATTTTGTAGCCTGCATTGTCCATCAATGGAAAGACAATGAAGTGGTAAACACTGGACACTTGATAGAAAAGTGTATGTAGCTGATTTGTCTACTGCCTTGGAGGATTGCATGTTTTTGACTTCTTTGTATCAAGGCAAAATCAGGATATTTGTAGCCAGTGAATAAGAAGCTGTCTGAGTCGTGATTAGAGGAACCCCAAGTTTTGCCAAGGATGGGTTTAAAGGATGCATGCCATTAAGGGAAACAATAGAAGACCTCTATCAAGGACGGGACAGATCATACATTTGAAAAACTCATTCAGCCACTGCACATGAAATCTCGCCAAAGAATTTAGATCAAGAATTCAGTGTGAAGAGATCTTATGAAACAAATAACAAAATATGCAGAGACTTTTCTTGGGAAATTAGGATAACTGTTTGAGTTCTGGAAAGTTGTGGATGGTGCTACCTTTTGCAGCCAGAATTTTTCTTGATCAATCAAGCACCTGAAGGAGGGGTCATCAAATTGTGTGTGTAAGTGTAGCCATCAGTTTTCTCTTTTCACATGCCTTAGCCAAGGAAGTAATAGAAGCTTAGCTAAAGGAGATAAGGGAATCTGTGTGGGAAATTGATTGAAGAACATTAAGTCCATGATCGAATACTTAACCTTTCACATTGGTTAAGTTTAACTGACATCTGGATAATTATTCTCAAGTAATTCTTGAGTGGAAGAGAAGATCTTTGCTAAGAGGAAGTAGAGGTGAAGCTGAGAATGGTGGTTTCTTCTACGTGCATTTCTAACTATCTGTCATAAGAGATGACATTCTTGTGTAGAGGAAAGTAAGTAGCCATCCATGGTGTTTTATGTTCTCTGAGAGGCTTTCTGCGTGGAACATCTACTCAGGGGGAGCATTTCTCAGAAAGTGTTAATCTACTTCTGCAACTTCAAGAAGACATCCTGTCAAAGATCGGATCTTTTATCTACTCAGAAACCCAGGATAGGTATGCAACTCATAAGGAGTGCATGTAGCAGGAAAAGCCTACAAGGCTTTTAGTCAATGAATCAACACTGTTATGGAGTCCATACAGGCTATTTCTAATGATGCCAGATAAATCAAGCTTATTGATGAGAGACTCTCTGGAATTCTCAGATTTAGGTTTGAAATGGAAGGTGGTTTTGGTATGAAGAAGATGATGATTGTGAGGATGAATCAGTATCTCCATGGGTCTTCTCCTGGACTATGAATGATTCAAGTTCAAATGAGTCATCCATATAAAGGAGATAAGTGGAGTATCTGATGGAAGCCAATTGGAGCATCCGATGGAATCCAGAATGGAGCATCCATAGGAAGCTAGAATGGAGCATCCGTAAGAAGCAAGTGAAGCATCCGTAGGTGGATCACAACTCTGAATTATCACCCCAATGAACTTAGGGGGAGTTTTTCTGAGTTAAAGATCAACCTCACATAATCACACTGATGGGAATATTCTTACATCTTCAAGACCTGCACCAACCATAAGAAGCTTATTCCAAAAATCCAGAAGAAAGTCCTCTTGAAGATAGTTTTTGGGTTAAAGGAATAAGGTGTTCACTTGGATCAAAAAAAGATCTTCCCACTCCCACAAATTTGCATGTCTACTTCCTGGACATCCGATCTTTCTCCTTGAAGTTAAAGTCATGGTTAAAGAAATAAGTGGAACATCTGCCTTGCAAGTCTCTAAATCTACTGTGCTAAGATCAGGTTCTTCAAAGATTTTTCTGTAAAAGGATTCTGTGTTAGACAGTACAGTGGAAATACCTTTTGATCCAAGTGTGACTAGTGAAGAAGACATCAGTACCAAGCTGCTTATCAACCATCTTCTTCATAATGGTAAGTAAGTGAGGTACGAATAATTTTAATAGTTTTCTTGATGTCTCATATGTAGCCAGTGTTTAAATGACCTTCTTGAAAACTAAGTTTTCCAGAAGGAGTGAAAATTTTGTATAAGTCAAAATTTACTTTATCAATGGATATCCTTATCCGTAGATAGTCATGCATAACACTGGATTTGTTTCTTTGCTTTGTCTATGGATACTGACTATCCGTAGATAATTTTCTACACATATGGATACTACTTTTTCTCTTCTACGGATAGTGCAAAAAGACAGTGTCTATATCTGTAGAAGTTTGTAAATCTAAATCTCAGTCTTTGCAAGTCTTATTCTTAGTTGAGATACATGTAGTTTACGTAATATCTAGCATCACTGATTAGTAGCTTTGCTATTATGCTGAAAAACTCATGCAAAGAAGTTCTGAGGAGATAAGTGAGTATTCTTCTAAGAATTCTCATACCAATTATTGACATTACTGAATTGAATACCTTGGTAGGAAATTTGTGTTCTGAAAAGATAATTGATGATCTTCCCCATGACTAAGTAACAGAATGCTAGAAATTATGTTAACCACCTGTTTATGTACTAGTACCTTAACTTTTCTTGGAATCCTTATGGTATCTCAAAAGATTATCATGCATTCAGTAATCGATAATCCAAGAGATACTTGCTATGCTCTAATTGGTTGTCTAGATGTTGATTCTTGCAGGATAAATTCCTAATAAAGAAGACATAGCATAATTCATGCTAACTCAAGGAAATAAGTTCAGGTCATGGCTCAGAAGAAATGCTTAGCTTAATGAGAAATCACAAGATGCAGCTGAAGCATTTAAGCATTTCTCAAAAGAGTCAAGCACATAAACCTCATGCACAATGCTATTGGAAGAAGTGATGTGCATGTTGTGGTCGAACTACACTATGTTCCAAGGGAACAACATTTAACCAGATATCTTGCCAAAGCTTTCAATGAAGCAACTCACTTGAGTTGATAAATGAGTTTGGCAGGTAATGATTTCTAACTTTCTTATATATCTGTGTTAAATGCATGCATCCAGTGAATTCAATCTCTGGAATTATTTGTTTATTTTATATGATTTATTTGTTTGTTTTGTTTTAGTTATCATGACAAGTCAATGCAATTGAATGATGTTATGCACTAAGTGAAGTCGTCTAGAAATGATCTTCTGAGTAATATTCAATGAGATAGCAAGCTACTTTTCTCACTGATATTAAATATTTGATCATCTCTAGACATTAACAAGCTAAGTGCATTGTTGTTCTTTGAATTTTCGATGGATAAATATTCAGGGATATCATTTGTCAAATGTCATACATTTAATGAATGATGTCAGCTGAATAAGTATCTCAAAAATTCAAATAATCTGCATGTTACATTATTCAAAAGCATTGATATTCTTAATTCTTTTTGTCTAGAGATTTTAGTTTAATATTATTTAGCTGAACATATTTATATGACCGGCTATTTAGTTTTATTCTCATCTTTATTCACAATATCTATGTCATGATAATTTTCCTCTTTTTTTTGTAATCTGAGCTGAGACACATTTTTCACTCTAGGAACTCGAGTAGTCTCTTCGTTTGCACTAAGAGTGATTTAATGCATGTCTCTTCAGCTTTTCTAACCCCCGTTTAACCCTAGTTAGACACAAGGATTATCTTGTAGCTCCCTGCCTATTTAAAGGCAAAGGTTGAGCTCTCATTTCTTCATCTTAATCTCTAAACACTTCTCCAAATGGCTTCAACAATTCTTGATATTAATCCTGAGGAGTTCAACCGTTTGTCCACCATGGACAAAATCTCCTTGCTGCAAGAGAAGATTGACCTTCTCATCAGGGAGGAGAACGATGAGATTCGAAGGGTGAGAGCTGCTCTTGACGTTCTCATGGCTCGCAACCGTTGGGGAGGTCCTGATGGAGGGCCTGAAAGAGCCTCCGGGGGAGGCTGCAGCAGCTGCTTAACAGCAGTCTGTTTGTCTCTCCGGGGAGAGGGCAAGGGGACAAGGGGGGGACTGGGATGTTTTTCCAGTCCTTAATGTTTTTAAGTTTTTTTTTCTCTATGCAATTTTTTTTAATGAAGTATGGGGTTTTTCCCCATTTTTATTAAGATTGTTGTGTGTGATGTGCATGTTTAATTTTCTTTCATTTTTGAATTTGAATCCATTTAACCTGTTTAACCTGTTAAAAATTGGCTTGCATGTTAACTGGACTCATTTCCTTAAATAAAAAGACAAACATCTCAAAAACACCAACAATAAAATAAATTAATTTCATTTTTTTTTCTTTTGATGAATTGATCAAAGGTTAAATTCAAAATCTATCTATTTAAGGATAACCTTGATGAATTTATCAAGAAGCCCTAATTGTTCAACTAACAGAATAGTGAGCTCCTTGAGCAACACAAAAACTGTTTCATTTTTGCATGAAATCACTGAAGAAACATTAGAAAAAAACTTGAAGGAATTTGAAAGAAACTGACAATCTATCAAGTTAAGGTTTTTGCAGCTTCTGATGGTCTCTATGAGGATGTTGTAACAATTAATGGGAAAGCTGGCAATTTTGGACTTTAGGAGAATAAACCTTCAATGGAGAAGGCTCTTAACAGTTCATCATTGATAAAGGAAAGGTAATCATCTTATCCTTATAAAACTCTTACTTACTAAAATCTAAATCTTTTTCTTTGCCTTTTCAAAAACTGAGATGAGAACTGTTTGGAATGACCCCCAAGTTCTCTACCCTATCATTTACACCCTAATTTGTGATAAACAACTCCTAACCCCCTCTACAGTTTCTCAACAAACTGTAGTTGCAAAATTCTAGAAAATCTTAACCAGTGGGGAGTGATAAAGGAGTTAAGTGAGGGTGAGGGCAGTGGTGAATATCAAGAAACCACTAGAAGAAAGGTGAGGGTGAGAAACTTCCTTATGTCTTCTCAAAAAGGCATAATGGTAAAAAAGGATTAGCTCTTTTCTGATTATAGTCTTCCAAAAGACTATGATCATTGAAAAATGCTCTGATCCAGGAGCACTAATGAGGGATTGGGACACTGTGTGCATAATGTGGATTATTATCCTTTCTGTTTCTGAAGTAGAAAGAAAATATATGCACGGGCACAGGGGGAGCACACACTATTCTTAAATTCAGTTTGATGCATCTTCTTCAAATGTGAGGATGCAGTCCCCAGTCCATTTCATCTCATTAAGTGATAATTGCAGCATACAACTCATATGTACTTGATTCTCCATTTTCTGAACTCTTGGAGAAGCTCCATTCACCTAGTGATCATTCTCTTTCAGAGAATTCGTTGGATCACTAGTCTCCTTTTGATGATCTTGATGTAAGCACTGTGCATTTAAACGTCACATTCAATCTTCACAGAACTTACATCAATTTCTACTTCACAAGCCCATTTCTCAAAATCCTCTACGGATATCCTTCATCCGTAGAAAGGTGTCTTTCAATCTACGGATAAGCTTAACCAGCGATTATCCGTAGACCAACAATGTTGAGTTCCATGATTCTTTCTTGCAAAACTATTCGGCTCATTCTGACTGAGTATCAAGGAATTCAATATAGTTGAGGCATCTATAGGTTTGTGGGAAGGGAGTAAGTGGAGTGGCTGGCTTGAGACCAGACAAAAGGAGAGGGAGCGAATAAGAGGCATGCTATTTCTTCCAGCATGGCAAAAGGAGAGTTTTTTTTTCTTTTGAGTACCCCTTTAGTAAGGGAAGGTGAGTTGTGTGAAGTGAGCCAGGATGAGATCCTGATGCAAGAATAAAGAGATTCTTGAGAGAAATCTTTCGATCCTTGAAGTGTTGGATTCCTGTACCCAAATATCTTATTCAGTAACTAAGATTATGCCTCTTCTATCCTAATTGCTGATAACAAAAAGGGGGAGAAGTTAAAAAGAAGATAGGTTGTTCTCAGGGGGAGTTAGAAGGAGATCTCAGACTTCAGAATTTTTCCTCTCTCGATTATAATCTATTGGAACCCCTTAGAAGAAGGTATAGACTAAGTTACAGGAAAGTATATGGAATCTGACAGCTTCAAGTTGTTATTTTTGTTTTTGCAGCATCATCAAATTCTGTCCAGCATTAATCTCTATCTGAGGATCATTGAGAACATTGAAAGGTTTTGTTATCATCAACTTAAGGATTTATGCCAGTTCTAACAGTCATAAATAGGGGGAGATTGTTAGGGTTGACCGATTTGGAATGATGATAACAAAATCTTGAAGACAAGAATATGATCTTGACACCGAAGCTGATTGTCAGAAATCTAGTTCACAGAAGCTGACAAATCAGGAAGCTAGCTGGAAGGCACTTTATCTATCCAAGGTCTAAAAGCCACATCAAATGATTGGAGGATATTCTGTCATCAAGTTAGGAAGCATTTCAGAAGCAAGTCAATGGACGTCTAATCAAGCACCAAGTGTTTCAGTGGTAAGTCTGCCTAATCAACTCAGTAATGGTGAATCAATAAAGATGATAAGGTGTTTTATCTAAAGATGAAGGTAAGAGTATCATATCTACGGATCAAGCTATGAAATCTTATTTCATCTACGGATACATGCTGAAAACATTATATGCCATCAACGAATAGAAGCTGAGAACATCTTATCTCGTCAACGGATAGAAGCTAGGAACAACTTATCTCATCTACGGATAAAAGCTGGGGACATCAAATCTACGGATAAAAGCTGAAGGAAGTTGATCATCAGAAACAGCTAAGGATGTCATGTTTTATCTGTTAGAGGCCTAAGTCCGATGGATGTTGGGCCGACTGAAGTAGCCCACATTTCATAGCTTGTATGAAGGAGCCCACATTCTGTGGATTGACTGAAGAGGCCCATTATCTGCTTAGCGACCGAAAAGCCCACAATCCCTAATAGTTGGGTCGATTAACGGTACAACGACCAGGTCGTGAGAAAGGCCACGAGGTCCACGTTCGGAACGTGGGGATCGGAGGAAGCTGGTAAAGGAGGTGAATCAGGTTTGAGAACATTCACTCACAATCTACACATATTTTTCTGTACGTTCTAATTACCTACTTTTACGGCCAGTTACTGATTCTCACACCGGAGGTGAATCGGGGGGCTCAACCCTCGCATTCTTCTTCTTCGCAGGTCCGACCGGACGCTGGTGACAAAAACTGGTTCCAACATTTGGCGTCGTCTGTGGGAACGTATAGATCAATTGTGTGTACTGATTTTTTGAGATTATGTCTGCTGAGCGACCGTCTGGATTCGATGGAGCTCCACATACCGGAGGTTCGACCATCACGCCGTTAGTAAATCGGCAATTGAATTTTGACTCTGAGGGGGACGAAGGTCCTTTGCTGACCCCCGAAGAACAGAGGGAATTGCTCCTCAAATGGAGAGAGGAGCAGGCGGCTAAGAAAGGAAAGCAGAAAGTAAAGGAGCATGCTGACAAGGAAGCCCAGATACGGGCTAAGAAGAAAGAAGCAGACATGCTCAGACTCAAGGCCATTAAACTCCGTAGGGAAGAATATGAATTGGAAGAGAGGGCATTAAGAGAGTCGATTGAGGCAGATGAAGTGACACGTGTGTCATCTGAACACCGAAGGGACAAAAGGCCGTATGATGATGAAGACGAGTCTTCGGACTCCGAATCGCATCCCAGAAAGACACGTTCCAGAATCACTCTGACCGATTCTGATGAAGAAGACGACTCGCATGTTCGAGATCGTATAAAGAGGATGGAAAAGGCCATGTTCGGAGAACGGAAGGTGAGCCATGAACCTATTGTAACCGAAGAAATTGAACAGTATCGACCTCCTTCAGGGGGACAGTTCCCAAAAATGAACGAGTTTAATGGGAGAGGAGATCCAGAAGACCATTGCGAGAAGTATGAGTCTCTAATGACGGGTACGGGACACTGCGATATCATGCTGTGCAAAATGTTCAAGACATACTTGAAGGGACCAACAACAATGTGGTATCGTTCGCAAAAACCCCGATCGATACATTCATACGACCAATTAAAAAGGAGGTTCCTGAGGCACTACTCCCACTTGTGCCGGAGAGAGAAGGATACTGAGGCATTGATCCACTGCCATCAGAGACCGAACGAAGAGTTAGGAGATTACCTAGCCCGATTCAAGGAAGAGGCGGGGATGGTCACGAATCTGGACAAGGTGAAAGATGCAGGTTTCCTCGCTGCTGGATTAGACCCCGTAAAAGGTAAAAAGCTACGCTCCTCTCTCTATGATATTACTCCTAAGTCTTTAAACGATATATATGTGAGAGGGGAAGCCATCCGAAGGAAGCTTGAATCTATTGGAGGGCATAAAGAAAGTCGCAGAAATGAAGGTTCTGGAAGAGAAGATCGAAGAGGTCGAGGAGATGTCAAAAGCAGACTGACAGATAACAGACCCGACCGAGGAGCAGAAAGGAGGAGAGATAGAGATAGTACGGTGTTCACCCTGTTGAATGCACCCATCTCAAAGATTCTCCATGAGATAAAGGGAAAGCCGGGATTCGTTCGACCAGCAAGAATGAAAACCCCAGATTACAAGAAAAATGGGGATAAGTACTGTGAGTACCACAAGGATAAAGGGCATAATAGATATGAGTGTTACCATTTGAAGAAGCTGATTGAAAAAATGGTGAAAAAGAGAGATTTGGAACAGTATAAAGGCGACTTGAGGGACAAACTAGAACCCAAGGAACCTAGAAGAGAAAAGGGGCCCGAAAGGGAGTAAAAATACAGAGGTGAAGTTCGAACGATCTCAGGGGGCACGGTGTTAGAGCGGTGCAGTAAGACCGCCCGAAAGAAATATGCCAGACAGGTCTACAACTTGTATCAGACCAACCCGGCCAGACAGCCCCTGCCTATCACCTTCACAGAGGATGATTTCGAAGACGTGATATGGCCGCACGAAGATCCACTCATCATTAATCCCATTATAGGGGAGAACAAAATCTGGAGAGTTCTAGTTGATGGTGGTAGTTCGGTCAATATCTTGTATCACAGAACCTACTGCAAGATGAACTTAGGAGGCGAGCAATTGGAGCCATGTCATGAGGCACCACTGTATGGCTTCGGGAATCAGCCCCGTACCGATCGAGGGGACAATTACCCTTCCCATCGTACTGGGCAAAGCCCCTTACACTACGGAAAAGGAAGCTAAGTTCTATGTAGTGAAAGTGGATAGTCCGTACAATGGAATCCTGGGAAGGTCGATCCTTAGCTCTTTCCAGGCGGTAGCTTCTGTTCCCCATCTGAAGTTGAAATTTCCAACAGAAAATGGTGTGGGGGAAATGAGAGGAGATCAAAAGGCTGCTCGAATCATCATGTTGGAAGACATTGAGAAAGACAGAGATGTCGAGATGACCGAAAGGGGAAAAAGAAAGAGAAATGAAGACGAAAGAAGCAGTCGTCAGATGATGAACATCGAGTTAGAAAAATTTGGAGCAGATTTGTCCAACCCTATAGCCGAATCGGCAACTGAGACAGAAGAAGTAGAACTGTACGTAGGGCAGTCAGGGAAAATGATCCAAATAGGCAAAAACATGGAGCCTGAGTTAAAGAGAGAAAGTTATTGAAGTGATCAGACAATACCACGATGTGTTCGCGTGGGGACCGGAGGACATGCCAAGTTTAGACCCTTCGGTTGCAAAACATTGTCTTAGCGTTAACCTTGATGCAAAGCCTGTTAAACAGAAGAAAAGGAATTTCGCCATGGAAAGGCAACAAGTCATCCAGGCCGAAGTGGAAAAGTTGCTGGAGGCTAAGTTCATTGAAGAAATTGAGTATCCGGACTGGCTGGCAAATATGGTGGTAGTCAAGAAGTCGAACAACAAATGGAGAATGTGCGTCGATTACACCGACCTGAACAAAGCTTGTCCGAAGGATCATTATCCCCTACCCAATATTGATCAGTTGATTGATGGAACCTCAGGACACCAGGTACTTAGCTTTTTAGATGCTTTTTCTGGATATCACCAAATTACAATGAATGCCGAGGATATTCCAAAGACAGCATTCATCACCCCCAAAGGTACATATCCATACATCAAGATGCCCTTCGGGCTGAAGAATGCAGGGGCAACCTTCCAGAAAATGATCAACAAAGTTTTTAAGCAACAGATCGGTCGGAACATGGAATGCTATGTGGACGATATGATTGTGAAATCCATGTTTAAAGACCATGAAGCAGACCTGAAAGAGTGTTTTGCAACACTCAGGAGAAACAATATGAAAATTAATCCAAGAAAATGTACGTTCGGAGTTGCTAGTGGCAAGTTTTTGGGGTACATGGTAAGTGCTAGAGGGATAGAAGCCAACCCTGAGAAGATCAAGGCAGTGATTGATATGGAGGCACCGAAGACGATCAGGGATATTCAAAAATTAACTGGGCGATTGGCTGCTTTAAGAATGTTTATTTCCCGGTCGGCTGAAAAAGCACAACCGTTCTTCGAAGTACTCCGAGGGTCCAAAAACTTTGAATGGGGATCAGACTTCCAGAGGGCGTTTGAAGAAGTTAAAGAATATCTGGTTAAGGCACCACTCCTGATGAGGCCCGACCCCAAGGAAACACTGCAACTCTACTTAGCAGTGAGTGACCGAACACTAGGGGCTGTACTAGTCAAGGAAAATGATAAGAATCAACACCCCGTATTCTATGTCTCACACATGCTTAAGGATGCGGAAACAAGATACCCCAATGCTGAAAAGTTCGCCTTTGGATTAGTGGTAGCATCAAGGAAACTACGCCATTACTTTCAAGGAAGAACCGTGCAAGTGGTTACCGATCAACCACTGAAAAAGATACTTCAAAGACCGGAAGCTTCGGGCAGAATTGTGGCTTGGTCGGTAGAGCTAGGAGAGTATGACTTGGAATTTGTGCCCAGAACCGCCATCAAAGCCCAAGCACTGGCAGACTTCTTGGTCGAATGTTCTTTCTCAGGATCGAAGGACTTGACGCCGGAGGAGCAACTCATTCAGTCACCCGGTAAATGGAAGCTTTTCGTAGATGGTTCGGTCACAAAAACGAAGTATGGGGCCGGTATGATCCTTATCAGCCCAGACGGTTTTGAGATTTGTCAGGCTATCAGGTTCACCTTCCCCTTGACTAACAATGAGGCCGAATACGAGGCATTACTAGCAGGGCTCTCCTTGGCACAAAGCCTAGAGGTAAAACATGAAAGGGTTTTTAGTGATTCTATGCTCGTGGTGAAGCAATTTTCCGGGGAGTATGGCCAAAAAGACCCCCGAACGAAGGCATACACAGCCAAGGTACGTGAAAGTTCACTTCATTTTGAGTCATTTGAATTAAGCCAGGTAGCCAGAGAAAACAACAGCAGGGCAGATCTGTAACAGCCCCAAATCCGGGGTCAGGGATCTAGGGTTGTCACAATCCATGTATTTCTTGCCTTACCTGTATTACTCACACCATTCATAATTCACCTGCTCATGACCCCACAACATATGTCTCACACACACACACACACACAGGTTAGAGTCTCAGAAACGACACAATACAACAACTGCGGAATAATTAACTTTTATTACAATACCCAAATGTCTTTTGAATCTGTCACTGATACAATTTCTAAGTAATGTTACATTACCAACTTAGCCTTCTGATGCTCACAATCCTCTCATACCATTCATATCTATACATAAGTTGAATACCAAAAGCTGTAGCCTGATTCGACTGGTTCGTACTACTCTCGAGATCACTGCTAGAAACTGTTTACGGAAACGCCTTGCGAGGTATGTGCCGACCCATTGGCATCCTGCTTCGCTGCTATATAATATATATAAACAATAGCAAGAGTGAGCGATAGCTCAGCAAGGTAATGAAAGTATGGCATGATTCTGCCTTTAACTCAACCCAGAATAAAGCGGGTATAAGACAATAACTTGTCAAAATATCTCGATACTGAAATTATATCCTTATCGGAATGTATTCCCAAAAACAGTACCATTATTGTACTTCAAATATCATTTCCATAATATTTCTGCAAACTTTTGCTATATTATGAGCAAAGTTCTAGTATAATATAAAAGATGAGGTTTCAAAGTAAACCAATATAACCTTTCCAAAAATATCTGCGATGTAAGCAGAATATCAACACATATCTTAAAAGATGAAGTTATAAGGTGATTCATTATAAATAACTCCCTTACCATAACTCATATTATGTAAGGTATCCACAGAGTCAAATGATATAAAAGATGAAGTTACGAGGAAAATTAATATCATATCTCCGTAACCCAAGATTTACTTATGCATATATTATCAGAGTCATAACTCATAACAGATGAAGTTGCAAGGATTCATTGTAACTTTATTTTGAACACTTTTCGACCCCCTGCCAACATGACCGGTAAACCTGTACCACGGGTGTCATCCTTGGTCCCTTTCAATACATGTTGCAGAATCCCTCTGTCAACATGATCGGTAAACCTGTACCAACGGAGCCATCCGTGGTCCCTTTCAGTACATGTTGCAGAATTATCCAAAATGGATGATGAACCAATACTGGAGCCTTCTCCGCGCCCGTCGTACCAACCTTACTATGATCAGTAGCAGGTTGTACAACAAAATATGTTTTCTACATGTAGATGGAAGTATCACGACAGCCTGACATTGTCTACCGCCTTTCTGGATCTCCCGGCCCATTTGGGGCAATAAGGTGATGGATCGGCGCGACTCGACCTCTTACACATGCTCCTAGTTCAGATGAAATCCATGACTCTGAAACGTAAAGATCGTCTTCCTTTCCCCAAGTGTAATACTTGTTGATACGACTCCACTCAGTAGTTGTATCTAGGTTGGAAAGGAAGACTCTCCAATATTTCCCAAGCGATGCTTGTTAATGGATATCGACTTGTTCCATGAATTTACCCCTCGAGCGTTGAGGTGGTAGCACAATATTTAACTTGCAGCAACTAAATTGCTTTGAGAAAATATCTGTCCCCCGACAGTTTTGAGTTGAGAGTTTAAAATGAATAGCAGTTACTTAATTCAGGTTTCCCATATTTTTGATAGTTGAGCGAGCATTTAAATCCTCTTAAAAGACGGACTTAAATGGAAAACATTGGTTTGGGAACCTCTTTTGATTTAAAACAATTAATAAAATTTATTAAATAAGTAAACCCTCAAATGAATATTCGAAAATAATATTCATTAAGTAAATAAACCTTGAATGAATATTTAGAAATAATATCCATTAAATAAATAAGGATTAAATGAATATTCTACATAATATTCATTAACTAATAAACCTCGAATGAATAATTCAAAATAATATAAACCTCGAATGAATATTCAAAATAATATAAACCTCGAATGAATATTCAAAATAATATAAACCTTGAATGAATATTCAAAATAATATTCATTAAATAATAATCTCCATTGAATATTTGAAAATAATATTCATCAAATAAATAAAACCCAAATAAATATTCAAAAGTAATATTCATTAGGTAAATAGTCCTTAAATAAATAATCCTTAAATAGATAATCATTAAATGAATATTCAAAATAATATTCATTAAATAAATAATTAATCCTCGAATGAATATTCCTACATTATATTTACAATAATATTCTTAAAGTCAATAATCCTCAAATGAATATAAATAATATTCTTTAACTACATAATTAACCCTCGAATAACAGTTACCCGATATCTTTATCGGAAAAATAACCTTTATCATACACAAACTATAATCACTACTGATCTTAAGAAATATCATATGCCCTTAACCTAGGGCCTTTATAAAACCTGGCTTATAACTGATATCCCATATCTAGCTTATAAGCCAATTACCAAATCATTTCCAAGTAACAACCTCTGAATGAGGTAATATTCAAATAACATTCCTCAAATCATTTCCAGGTAATTAATACTTTCTAGAAATATAATTAATGTTTAATAATAGCAGTCCTCAAAATAATTAGTACACTGCCGCTGGAATCCCTCCGGGTTTCCACGGCTATCTCCATATCTCAAATACTGACTCCCGGTCTAGAGTCGAAAACAAGAAGTATGCTCTTATCTCTAGAGCTACAAGGTATGCCGGTTTATAACTACTTTATCTCAAAGCTCATACATAAATCCAAATCAAACTCTATTTTATACAATATATAACATGTATCGCACAACTGTATAACTCCACACATGGCAACAGCAGTAATATATAATCAATACTTCAAAGTATAGATTTAGAAAACTTTCCTGATGCTCAAGAAGTGATAGGGGTTCGCGACGATGCCGGACAATCTAGACAAAGTCAAAGAAAACGCACGATTAATCCCCTGGATAATCCACTTGTACTCAATGCTTAAACACGTAAGCGAAACACAACCAAGGCATTACTAACTCGTTATAGGCTCATACTAAGTCCATGTTAATCGACAATTACTTAAGTCGTAGGTTTAGTCCGAAATCGATCCTCGAATACAAGTTATACTTAACCATTTACAACCTTGGTTTCTAAGTCATGTTCTTAGTGGTTTTCACTTGCGCAACCTCGGCTAACACATTTTTATAAAATCGGAAAATAATCTTTTGGACTCGAAACCTTCGTACAAACCTTCGTAACTGCCCTTGACACTTCAATACAAAATTCCATATTTTAAAACAACTCTTAAGGGTCTCAAACATAGCCACAAAGTTGGTACATTTCTGCAATCTCATTCCTTGAACCACTTTCACTAAAATGGTCATATCTCATAAACCATAAATCGTAATGACATGATTCTTGCGCTCACGTAAACTAGAAACAAAGCTCTACACACTCATGTTCATAACTGAACCAAAAGAGGCAGTTAGGTTTTCTGATTCTAGGCAGTTTATAGAGTTACCGAAAATCGGGCATTACGACGGCTTAAAATCGAATAATCCTATTTTGTCACAACATAACCAAGCCACACCGGGCATACCATACATCTACAACCTTAACAAACAACCATCATACACCTCTAAGATCAGTGGGGAGGCTCAAATCCAACACCCATCATTTTACACATTCAAACAAATCCAAATAATCACTAAATCACTTAATCATGATCTTAACTTTACATGAACATCAAAACCACTTTAAAACTCATATAAAACTCAAAGGGGCAGAGGTTTATACCTTCCTCCAAGCTTGCTTGCTTCTATATTCCTTATGTAACCTTAGATCCTTGCTTAATACAACCTTTGGAAGCCACAAACTCAATATCAAAAGCAACAAAGCAAAATACAAGTTACTATTCATCATCTTCTCCAACTGTTACTCACTGAAATCGAAGGGTAAATGACAGAGGTGAGGCGATTGCTTACCATGGTTACGTCGGGCTTCTCGAGAGCTTCGATTTGAGTGGTGGAACGCCAAAAACGGACAACGGAATCTCAAGTTATGATCATTTCTTTCTCTCCCATTTTTCTTTCTTCTTCTCTCCCGAAATTTCTCTTCCTTTTTCTTTTTCTTCTTATCTTGTTTAATTACTTGATATTTATCCAATGTGGTGAGTCATCACCCTTGGTCTCTTCTTGTCTTGACACTTGGCAAGCATGCATTGGCTTGGAATAAAGTAGCTTTTCTGGTTCGTTTAATTTCGTAGAACGCTCGCAAGGTTTCTCGAGGGTTCTATCGAGGTATTTTACCGAAATCGTTCTCGATACTTCTAATTCATTTATCAAATCCATATCCATGGAATTAATAATTTAAATCCTTAAATATCCTCAAATAATAATTATTTAGTCCGTTTTTGGTGAAATTTCGGAGAAAACGAAAAATGCTATTTTTCCAATTCTGACAGCTTCTGCATTCTTTTATTTCCATCGTAGATCACTAATGCGACTTTGAAAGTTTATTATATCGTCCCGCATATAGGGTGGTCTGAAAAACTTTTAAATGAAGAGTTACTATTCATCAATGGTTTTTCTATAATACTTTGGATCAAAATCCGTTCCAATATTCCTGATCTATTTTCTCTCTACTCTTTGCACTTAGAAAACGTTCTAGTGCTTTCTCGGGCGTACGCTATCTTGTTTACGGAGTTGTCGGATGTATTCCAGATATTGATTTGGATGACATAAAAATACTTTCCTTCCCTGGAGTATTGCATTCTTATCTTCTAGATTGATTGTTCTTATTTATATGTTCAGTCCATTCTTACTATTCTCAAAATGTTTGAAAACCGAAATTCATATTCATTTCATAACTTGATTCTCAAAGTCATTGCCACTATCCATATTTACATCAACATATAATAAAAGTTTTAATTCTACCCAAAATCTGGGGTCTTACAGTCTCCCCTCCTTAAAAGGATTCCGTCCCGGAATCACTCTGAAAACAAATGGGGATATCTTTCTAGCATCTCGCTCTCTAGCTCCCAAGTTGATTCTTCCACATTATGATTCCTCCATACCACTCTGGCTAGTTTGATGACCTTGTTTCGGAGTACTTGTTCCTTTCGATCTATAATTTCCATTGGTTGCTCCACATAGGTCAAGTCTGGTTGTATGTCTACGTGCTCGTACTCTACATATGCCGGGCATCTATAGTATACTGACGTAGCATTGACACATGAACCCCGTTATGACCATTCTACAAGTTTGGGGGGGTAAGGCTGGCTCGTAGGCCACCTTCCTGGCGCGTCTTAAATCTCAGATGGCCCAAAGAATATCGGGCTCACTTCCCTTTCTTTTCAAATCTCATTAATTCTTTCCATGGATATCTTTTAGCATCACGAATCTCTAACCTCATATTCTCTATCTTGTTTGTACAGAAAATACACCAACATAAACTTGCTTGTCATCCATCAACATGCCATTTAGCTTATCAGTAGCAGTACTATCTCTATACTCGCGGGCTTAGTCCGCATACTTTCTCTGTCTGTCTTGGTTGTCACTAGCCGCTTGTTGGTGAAATCTTTTGTCCTTCTAGTTTGTTGGACTAACTTGGGTGTTGTGTAAAATCTCATCCTTTAATTCCCGATCATTCGGAATCCATCTATGTCTCATTTTAAAGTAAGGGTATCGGCCACCACATTGGCCTTCCCCGGATGGTAGTGTATCTCACCGTCATAATCCTAGGTCAATTCTAGCCATTTCTCCATCTCATGCTATCTACTATCATGGATAACTCAAAGCCAATTCATTACATTCCATAAAATTTGTGGGTGCATTAGTCAACCCAAAATAACTTCGCTGAAAACTCGAAGTGTCTATTCCTAGTACGAATCGCAGTCTTGGGCATATCCTCTGATTTAACTTCCAACTGGTGATACCCAGTTCTTAAATAAATTGGAAATACACAGCGTTCTTCCGCTGATCAAACAATCATTTACAAGGGTACCTATTCTCCATGTCAAACTCATACAACTCTCGAGGTTCGATATATAATCTTGTGCTAAAATCTTTCTCTCTTACAACAACACCGGGCTCTCCACGGTGGTACACTGGGTCTTATCATATCCTTATACAACAACTCTTGTAACTGAGTCACTAACTCTTTCATTCCCACTATACTCTGAATACTCGGTATTCATTCTCATGTCATCCCAATCGATATTTGGTAGCGCATTAAGATCTTGTACAATCTCCCAAAACCATTGTAGTTTCCTCTATACTTGGTACCTCTTTTCTTGGCGTCAACCATAAGAGCTAATTAAGCCTCGTATCTCTGGCGTAATAGTTTCTTAGTCTGAACTATATTCAAGAATCTCTGAATCTGTCTCCGTTCTTTATTTATTACTCTCTCCCCCTTACAATCAGTCTGGGCCCCATTGGGTGTCAACCAACCCATTCTTATTATAATATCCACTTTTCCCAACTTGAAAGGGATCAGGTCTATCAAAAGTGTCGACCTCATATTTCTAGTTCACAACCTGGATGTACCAGTCTTATGGGAAAATCCCTCGATTGGCTATTTCTACTTGTAATTATTCCCTCAGCGTCTCGGCCTTAAGGTTTAATCGTCACGCAACATCTTGATATACAACAATGCATTAGCTCTGTCTAAACAGTGTAGAAGGGCACCTGCTATTTAAAGGTCCTGACAGTGGGCTGCTTGTTGGAGGTAGCCCTGGTTGAAACCTACTGGCTTTCTTTTATTCTGTGTTCACAAACTCCGGAACAAACCTCAATAATTCGGAAAACTTGGCCTCATACTCGGTTACAGTCATGGTTTCTGGTTTTAACTCTTTAACTTTCATTTTCATCCGGGTCTCCACATATTTCCGAAAATTATTCCTCTAGAACCACACACGCTACACCTCTCCCAAGTCACAATACCAGCTCCCTCTGACTCCATCGTCAGTACTTATCTTGCTGACCCAGAGGTAGTGTCCATTCGTAAACAACTCCTCCAAAATCTCAATCTCACTATAGGGCATCTATCTAACACCGTTGTCAGTGGAGTTCACGGCACGTCACTATTTCTTTCACATATATCGATTGACACGCTTTCCATTATCATATTATCCTTGGGAGAATAAACCAATTTCATCGATATGTCGCTAACATTCTATCCGTCTTAGGGATTCGCTCCTGTCATAAGTGATTTCGTCGCGAATCTAATTCCTATCAGCGAATTTTGACTTATTTGACCTGGTTGGCCTCCCCTTGAAATTCAATACGGATAACAAAATTATGGGGCCTTGAAAAGACAGCTCCCATATCAAGGAAAACGTCACACACTGGTGATCGTAAGGTTATGAGTCTTAAGGTAACCTTATTGGAGGTAAGAGAATTTACCGAGAGATCAACATGATCATAAGAACTCAACGTTGTGTGCCTCAATTGAGACATTACTAAAGGTAATTAGCCTTCTTGTATTTCACAACTTACAAGTGATGGCGTCCCATCCGACTTCTATCACACAAACAGATAGTCCTTGTAGCCCCTATAAGTATAGGGTTGTTCGTCTCAGTGGAAGTTGAAAAGTATGAAAGCAATTCGAGATCAATTTAATGATTATCGCCTTTCGACAATATTTCTCAAAGGAACACCTTGGATTAAAATTGAACAGATTCCAAAGGTGCGGTTTTCCAAAGAAAATACAAAGAAAATAATAACCACAAGATACTGGTACTTAACAAACAAGTGGTGATGTATCACCATAGGGTCATTCATTATTTGAAGAAAAGTGAAAGCTTAAATAACATCATTTGGCAGGGCTTCGAAAACCTGAAAGTAGGCATTGTGACAGTCTCTGGCACAAGTGAAACTGAATATGGTTTAGCACAAGTGTTATAAAATAACTTCGAAAAGGGAATATACCCTTTATCAGAATTCTTTCCTGGAGAGAGGTCAAGATAGATCATAGATTGGGGAGGTACCCCACATAATTTGCAAATGGGGAGGGTATTACCAAGGTCTCTACGGATGCCTTTTATGTCGGCTCCTCTAATGGATAATTGTTCCATTCTAAAGCTTTTCTTCTTCAGGCACACCCGATGGTGCTCGATACTTACGTCATTGCCGACTTATAATAGTCGCTAAGAATTCAACCATCAACATTTGCAATCGCAGGGAATTCTATTCGACTAGGCGCAAACACCTCAAGTAAGCGTTCTGTTCTATAAGAAAACTTCGATTCCGTTGTCGCCCATAGCAACGACGAATTCCATATGTCAACTGGGCGGTACTCCGGAAGATCGTTAGAAACTACAAGCTTAAATTCGGTCTCTATTTCAATCATCCTTATACCCAATATTCCTTCTTGAGATAATAAAATCCCTCAATGATATAATAGACACTATTTCCCGTGGAATCGCTGGTCGTGGGGGTTTGAAATCTCATAGCCCAAAACAATTCCTTACATTATTCTAGGCAACTAAGTACCCTTAATCGTTCGTGAAAATCTGAACATCTTGGTTCTTACGTATGCCGCCTCCTTATGGGCAGCTATAACCGATCACGAGTAACAGGTTTCGTTCAAGTCGAATCAATCCACTGATACTGGCTATACTACCTCTACCTCTTCTGCTTTGGAGACTCTACTCCATTTTCCTTGTCATACCTCTTGATGAATCATGAACGATCCTTAAACTCTCGTCTCGTCACTTATTTATCCCTCGAAGGTTCGTCCGGTCTTATTATTAGACCTCAAGTAACGCACCACATCTTTATCAATCAACACGTCCTTTACAAGATTCTTTCCTTGACCCACTATGGGGTCTTCCTCTAGATCCTCCTATGGATCTTTCTTTATCGGGTCTCCGTCCATTTCAAGAAGCGCATCATCAAATGCCTACTCGAAGGCCTCGGGATCTGGCATCTCAGAGTCCCATCCATCTATAACTCATACGAATCGAGGTGACTAACCATGAAGTCCTAGGTACGGTTTCCCAGAAGAAGTCCCCTCTCGGGCTTCATCTTAAACAGTCAGGGTCATGTCCTCTAACCCGACTACGAACTTAATTTGAGCTCTAGATGTTCTTATCATTATTAAGGGTATTGTAAGACTCGATCTCCTATCGTTTCTGAGGACTGTAACCTAACGCTCTGATACCATTTCTGTAACAGCCCCAAATCCGGGGTCAGGGATCTAGGGTTGTCACAATCCATGTATTTCTTGCCTTACCTGTATTACTCACACCATTCATAATTCACCTGCTCATGACCCCACAACATATGTCTCACACACACACACACACACAGGTTAGAGTCTCAGAAACGACACAATACAACAACTGCGGAATAATTAACTTTTATTACAATACCCAAATGTCTTTTGAATCTGTCACTGATACAATTTCTAAGTAATGTTACATTACCAACTTAGCCTTCTGATGCTCACAATCCTCTCATACCATTCATATCTATACATAAGTTGAATACCAAAAGCTGTAGCCTGATTCGACTGGTTCGTACTACTCTCGAGATCACTGCTAGAAACTGTTTACGGAAACGCCTTGCGAGGTATGTGCCGACCCATTGGCATCCTGCTTCGCTGCTATATAATATATATAAACAATAGCAAGAGTGAGCGATAGCTCAGCAAGGTAATGAAAGTATGGCATGATTCTGCCTTTAACTCAACCCAGAATAAAGCGGGTATAAGACAATAACTTGTCAAAATATCTCGATACTGAAATTATATCCTTATCGGAATGTATTCCCAAAAACAGTACCATTATTGTACTTCAAATATCATTTCCATAATATTTCTGCAAACTTTTGCTATATTATGAGCAAAGTTCTAGTATAATATAAAAGATGAGGTTTCAAAGTAAACCAATATAACCTTTCCAAAAATATCTGCGATGTAAGCAGAATATCAACACATATCTTAAAAGATGAAGTTATAAGGTGATTCATTATAAATAACTCCCTTACCATAACTCATATTATGTAAGGTATCCACAGAGTCAAATGATATAAAAGATGAAGTTACGAGGAAAATTAATATCATATCTCCGTAACCCAAGATTTACTTATGCATATATTATCAGAGTCATAACTCATAACAGATGAAGTTGCAAGGATTCATTGTAACTTTATTTTGAACACTTTTCGACCCCCTGCCAACATGACCGGTAAACCTGTACCACGGGTGTCATCCTTGGTCCCTTTCAATACATGTTGCAGAATCCCTCTGTCAACATGATCGGTAAACCTGTACCAACGGAGCCATCCGTGGTCCCTTTCAGTACATGTTGCAGAATTATCCAAAATGGATGATGAACCAATACTGGAGCCTTCTCCGCGCCCGTCGTACCAACCTTACTATGATCAGTAGCAGGTTGTACAACAAAATATGTTTTCTACATGTAGATGGAAGTATCACGACAGCCTGACATTGTCTACCGCCTTTCTGGATCTCCCGGCCCATTTGGGGCAATAAGGTGATGGATCGGCGCGACTCGACCTCTTACACATGCTCCTAGTTCAGATGAAATCCATGACTCTGAAACGTAAAGATCGTCTTCCTTTCCCCAAGTGTAATACTTGTTGATACGACTCCACTCAGTAGTTGTATCTAGGTTGGAAAGGAAGACTCTCCAATATTTCCCAAGCGATGCTTGTTAATGGATATCGACTTGTTCCATGAATTTACCCCTCGAGCGTTGAGGTGGTAGCACAATATTTAACTTGCAGCAACTAAATTGCTTTGAGAAAATATCTGTCCCCCGACAGTTTTGAGTTGAGAGTTTAAAATGAATAGCAGTTACTTAATTCAGGTTTCCCATATTTTTGATAGTTGAGCGAGCATTTAAATCCTCTTAAAAGACGGACTTAAATGGAAAACATTGGTTTGGGAACCTCTTTTGATTTAAAACAATTAATAAAATTTATTAAATAAGTAAACCCTCAAATGAATATTCGAAAATAATATTCATTAAGTAAATAAACCTTGAATGAATATTTAGAAATAATATCCATTAAATAAATAAGGATTAAATGAATATTCTACATAATATTCATTAACTAATAAACCTCGAATGAATAATTCAAAATAATATAAACCTCGAATGAATATTCAAAATAATATAAACCTCGAATGAATATTCAAAATAATATAAACCTTGAATGAATATTCAAAATAATATTCATTAAATAATAATCTCCATTGAATATTTGAAAATAATATTCATCAAATAAATAAAACCCAAATAAATATTCAAAAGTAATATTCATTAGGTAAATAGTCCTTAAATAAATAATCCTTAAATAGATAATCATTAAATGAATATTCAAAATAATATTCATTAAATAAATAATTAATCCTCGAATGAATATTCCTACATTATATTTACAATAATATTCTTAAAGTCAATAATCCTCAAATGAATATAAATAATATTCTTTAACTACATAATTAACCCTCGAATAACAGTTACCCGATATCTTTATCGGAAAAATAACCTTTATCATACACAAACTATAATCACTACTGATCTTAAGAAATATCATATGCCCTTAACCTAGGGCCTTTATAAAACCTGGCTTATAACTGATATCCCATATCTAGCTTATAAGCCAATTACCAAATCATTTCCAAGTAACAACCTCTGAATGAGGTAATATTCAAATAACATTCCTCAAATCATTTCCAGGTAATTAATACTTTCTAGAAATATAATTAATGTTTAATAATAGCAGTCCTCAAAATAATTAGTACACTGCCGCTGGAATCCCTCCGGGTTTCCACGGCTATCTCCATATCTCAAATACTGACTCCCGGTCTAGAGTCGAAAACAAGAAGTATGCTCTTATCTCTAGAGCTACAAGGTATGCCGGTTTATAACTACTTTATCTCAAAGCTCATACATAAATCCAAATCAAACTCTATTTTATACAATATATAACATGTATCGCACAACTGTATAACTCCACACATGGCAACAGCAGTAATATATAATCAATACTTCAAAGTATAGATTTAGAAAACTTTCCTGATGCTCAAGAAGTGATAGGGGTTCGCGACGATGCCGGACAATCTAGACAAAGTCAAAGAAAACGCACGATTAATCCCCTGGATAATCCACTTGTACTCAATGCTTAAACACGTAAGCGAAACACAACCAAGGCATTACTAACTCGTTATAGGCTCATACTAAGTCCATGTTAATCGACAATTACTTAAGTCGTAGGTTTAGTCCGAAATCGATCCTCGAATACAAGTTATACTTAACCATTTACAACCTTGGTTTCTAAGTCATGTTCTTAGTGGTTTTCACTTGCGCAACCTCGGCTAACACATTTTTATAAAATCGGAAAATAATCTTTTGGACTCGAAACCTTCGTACAAACCTTCGTAACTGCCCTTGACACTTCAATACAAAATTCCATATTTTAAAACAACTCTTAAGGGTCTCAAACATAGCCACAAAGTTGGTACATTTCTGCAATCTCATTCCTTGAACCACTTTCACTAAAATGGTCATATCTCATAAACCATAAATCGTAATGACATGATTCTTGCGCTCACGTAAACTAGAAACAAAGCTCTACACACTCATGTTCATAACTGAACCAAAAGAGGCAGTTAGGTTTTCTGATTCTAGGCAGTTTATAGAGTTACCGAAAATCGGGCATTACGACGGCTTAAAATCGAATAATCCTATTTTGTCACAACATAACCAAGCCACACCGGGCATACCATACATCTACAACCTTAACAAACAACCATCATACACCTCTAAGATCAGTGGGGAGGCTCAAATCCAACACCCATCATTTTACACATTCAAACAAATCCAAATAATCACTAAATCACTTAATCATGATCTTAACTTTACATGAACATCAAAACCACTTTAAAACTCATATAAAACTCAAAGGGGCAGAGGTTTATACCTTCCTCCAAGCTTGCTTGCTTCTATATTCCTTATGTAACCTTAGATCCTTGCTTAATACAACCTTTGGAAGCCACAAACTCAATATCAAAAGCAACAAATCAAAATACAAGTTACTATTCATCATCTTCTCCAACTGTTACTCACTGAAATCGAAGGGTAAATGACAGAGGTGAGGCGATTGCTTACCATGGTTACGTCGGGCTTCTCGAGAGCTTCGATTTGAGTGGTGGAACGCCAAAAACGGACAACGGAATCTCAAGTTATGATCATTTCTTTCTCTCCCATTTTTCTTTCTTCTTCTCTCCCGAAATTTCTCTTCCTTTTTCTTTTTCTTCTTATCTTGTTTAATTACTTGATATTTATCCAATGTGGTGAGTCATCACCCTTGGTCTCTTCTTGTCTTGACACTTGGCAAGCATGCATTGGCTTGGAATAAAGTAGCTTTTCTGGTTCGTTTAATTTCGTAGAACGCTCGCAAGGTTTCTCGAGGGTTCTATCGAGGTATTTTACCGAAATCGTTCTCGATACTTCTAATTCATTTATCAAATCCATATCCATGGAATTAATAATTTAAATCCTTAAATATCCTCAAATAATAATTATTTAGTCCGTTTTTGGTGAAATTTCGGAGAAAACGAAAAATGCTATTTTTCCAATTCTGACAGCTTCTGCATTCTTTTATTTCCATCGTAGATCACTAATGCGACTTTGAAAGTTTATTATATCGTCCCGCATATAGGGTGGTCTGAAAAACTTTTAAATGAAGAGTTACTATTCATCAATGGTTTTTCTATAATACTTTGGATCAAAATCCGTTCCAATATTCCTGATCTATTTTCTCTCTACTCTTTGCACTTAGAAAACGTTCTAGTGCTTTCTCGGGCGTACGCTATCTTGTTTACGGAGTTGTCGGATGTATTCCAGATATTGATTTGGATGACATAAAAATACTTTCCTTCCCTGGAGTATTGCATTCTTATCTTTTAGATTGATTGTTCTTATTTATATGTTCAGTCCATTCTTACTATTCTCAAAATGTTTGAAAACCGAAATTCATATTCATTTCATAACTTGATTCTCAAAGTCATTGCCACTATCCATATTTACATCAACATATAATAAAAGTTTTAATTCTACCCAAAATCTGGGGTCTTACAAGATGCGTTGTCTAGGCTGGCCTCAGCGGAAACCCAGAGTCTAATGGGGTCGATATACCTGACCGAAGTAAAAGTCCCTTCGATCGACAAAAAGCAATGTTTGGAAATCCATCAAGGAATCAATTGGATGACCCCCATTAGGGCCTTCTTAGAGAAAGGAGTATTGCCATTAGACAGAAAGGAAGCACAAAAGGTGAAATATCGTTCGGCCAGCTACACCTTAGTAGGGGGACAATTGTTCAGACGGTTGGCTACACAACCTCTCCTCAAATGTCTGGACCCCGAAGATCAAAGGTTAGTGTTGGAAACAGTGCACAAAGGAATTTGTGGGGAGCATTTCGCAGGGCGATCACTAGCCTTCAAAATTCTCAGAAAAGGATTCTTTTGGCCGACCGTAAGGGAAGACGCCAAAAACTACTCGAAGAAGTGTAGGCAATGCCAGCTATTCAGCACAGTGCCGAAGCAACCCCCAGAAGAGATGTCATCGATCCTCAATCCCATTCCGTTTGCCATGTGGGTCGTGGACATTGTGGGAATTCTACCCACCAGTACTAAGCAGGCTAAATATTGCATTGTAGCCATCGATTACATGACAAAATGGGTAGAAGCCCGACCGCTGTCAGCCATAACGGAGGAGGCAGCCAAAACGTTTATGTTGGAGCAAGTAATCCCAAGGTTTGGTATTCTGATGATCTGTGTGTCCGATAATGGAACTCAATTCATCGGAAGTAAGTTTAGGAAGTTTCTGGCTAAATTCGGAATCCAACAGAAGTTCAGTTCGGTTGGTCATCCACAGGGGAATGGAGCTATTGAAGCAGCAAATAAGATTATCTTCGACGGCATAAAGAAACGGCTCGGAGATGCCAAGGGGATGTGGGCAGAAGAGTTACCCTATGTTCTTTGGGCCTACCGAACAACTCCCAGGTCCTCGACTGGGGAAACCCCATTCAAGTTGGCATTCGGGACAGATGCCTTGATGCCGGCCGAAGTTGGAAACCGAACACAGGTGTTCAAGGTGGAAAGCAACGAGTTCGGCCTACGAGCTAACGTGGATTTGGTGGCCGAAGAAAGGGAAGCAGCTCATCAGAGAAACGTACGGTACCAGCTGGAAGCTGCTCAGTACTACGATTCTGGCATAGAGAAAAGATCGTTTCAGGTCGGAGACCTCGTTCTCAGAGAGCTGACCACCTCCATGCCGACCAAACAAGGGAAGCTGATGCCCAATTGGGAGGGCCCTTACACAGTGGTTGAAGTGGTTCGACTAGGGACATATAAACTGTCTGGATCGGACGGTTCATTGATCAAAAACACTTGGCATGCTTCACGCCTTCGTAGATTCTACCATATAATGAATAGTAAATGCAAAAATGGAATAGAGTGAACGAAGGAACTATGCCAGCATAAAAATTCCAAGCCCATACTTCAGGGCATTCGAAAGGAAATTATGAGCTTGCAATTCTTGTTTCTTTTACCAGCCCTATACTGTTAATATTTTAAGATGTATATTCACTTCCTTAAAATATTAAAGGGACAAACTTGCCGAAGAGGTATGACGAATCGACGTTCATACCAAAGGTAAATTTAAACAAAAAACACTAAGGCAAAAAACAAAGCCAAAGAGGTGGTACAATTAAAAAACACCAAGGCAAAATACAAAGCCAAAGAGGTGTTGCAAGGGAAAATGCTAAGGCAAAATACAAAGCCAAAAGAAAAGCATTATCTACGAACAACTCAAAGACAAAAGAGTTAAGGCAATTGAATAAGACCTGAAGTAAACTACGATCGAACGCCAAATACAGCATGTAAGGCAATATAGATCACAAAAGTTAAATTAACATAGGCCCGAAGGCAAGAGTCAAAACAGACCCGAAGGCCAAAATGTTAAAATTACATAGGTGAATAGTAAAAATACTACATCTAATCAGACATCTCAGATTCAGGGTCCGAGCTAACGACCGGAGGGACGTCAGGCTCTTCAGGACGCCCGATGGGATCTTCCATACCCTCCTCCAAGAGAAGTTTATGCTCCATCCCAGCGGCGTAAGCCTTACGGACCACCTCCTCAAAGCCGGCCGTGAAACCCCTGTCTTCTGCCATCAGAACCAGTTTTTGGGCCTTCTTCTCAGCTTTCCTGGAAGCTCTTAAATTGGACTTCGCTCGGTTCAGACGAACGAACGCAGCCTCAAGATCAATCTTGACACTATCTCGGTCAGTCATCACCTGAGCCAGCCTCTGCTGTAAAGAAGCGACCTCCTTGTGCAACGAATCAAGCTGGGCCTCAGTAGCCTCGGCCCTTTCTTTAGTAAGCTTGAGCCCGCGCAGCTGACTCCCCAGATCCTTAACTTTCTGCTCCACAGTAGCAACCCAAGGAACAACCTGAAATAAAAAAAAATGGTGAGAAACCAATTTATCGAAGAAAAGAACTAAGCACGTGGTAGAGAACACTTACCAAAGCAACGTGGTCGATCAACTCCGAACAGGCGCCAAGAGCGTCAGTATTATCGTATATCGGGCGATCCTGGGGAAGGACGAAAGCCCGACATAGATCAACACCGATTTCCTTTGATGCATCAGGAGCAGGGGCACCGAAGCTGTCAGTTATCATTATGGACCACTCCGGTCGGTAGGTCAAGACAGCCTCCCCATCCGCCCCGCGCGGACGCTTCTGAGCCAAAGTCTGCCCGACGTCAGATACGTTGATAATCTCCACCTCATCGATAGTAGTATCAACGATGTTTTCCTCAGCTATAGACGACCGATGCTCAGCCTGACCCTGGAGATCCGAGGCAATGGGATTTTTAGGAAGACCCTCGGCGCTTTCCCTCGCGGCCATCTCAGCAAGTTTCCGGGCATTCTTGGCCTGTAGCCTTTTGATCATGTCGGAACGGGTAGACACTGCAAAAAGAATGAAGTTTCAAGTCAGTAAACAGGGAAAGAAGTATTAAAGAATTAACAAACATGAAGAAAGTTAAATAAAGGCGCAATTCGGTGTTACCGGTACCCCATAGAGCTCGAAGCCAGGTCTTATCCCTACTAACTGCTAAAGGGATACGATTCGGTTCCTGAGGTTGGTGAAGACGGGCATAATCCGTCTGATCCTCGTTGTTCAATTCGGGAGCAGTAATAAGGGCTGGGTCGACTTCTCGCCACACAGAGTACTTAACCAGTTTGTGACCACTGATATAAAACCAGTGGTCATGTGTTCCCCGGTTGCTAGAATTGGTAACACCCCAGTCCGGTCGGCCTGTTCTGCGGGACAGCTGGTAAAACCCAACACTCTTGCCATTCTTCCTAAAATTGAAATGGTCTAGGAGAAGGGACAAGCGTTGTAACAGCCCCAGATCCGGGGTCGGGGATCCGGTCGTTACGATCTCAATTTCCATCAATAACACTTGAACTTGAATCAAAACAATTAAACTGCATACTGTGACCCCGCAATAACAACACCATACACAACTAGTTATAGTCCCAGAGATGAAATTGGAATAAGTATCTAGTCATAGGATCCACAAGTTATAAGTTATTACAAACCCAAAATGATTACAGAGTACACTTAATAGTTCTTGTCGTTGCTTACATTAGTCATAAATATAAATAAGTCTGATACACAAAAGCTGTAGCTTAGACTACTGATTGCTACTACCTCAGCTATGGCGGCTATGACATCAGCGGGTAAATCTCTGACGACCGATACCTGCTTGCGCTGAGTGCGCATGTTGCGGGCCATCTGCTCTAGCTGTTGTTGTGATATAAATAAATAAAGCAAGGGTGAGCAATAGAGCCCACCAAAATAATTTATGACAGATCATCAGTATATAGCAGTTCAAAGATATTTTTGTATCCACATGTTATGCCTTAAACGGATAAGAGACTAGTATAACATAAAAGATGAAGTTACGAGGAAAATTAATATAATGTTTCCGTAACCCAAAATCCACTTGTGCATATATAATCTGAGTAAGGTTTTATTAGAGTCATAACTCATAAAATAAAAGATGAAGTTACAAGGATTTATTGCAACTTCATTTTCTTTGAACACTTTTCGACCTCCTGTCAACATGATCGGTTCTTCTCCCCAATACATGTTGCAGGAATATTCAAAATTGGATGATGAACTAATACCGGAGTTGCTACCGCGCCCGTTGTCCCAACCTTACTATGATCAATAGCAGGTCGTATGTTAGATCAGAATTCAATGATCGTCAGGAGCTAGACTCAACTGATCAGGATTGCTGACGTCATCAGGATTACATGGTCGTCAGGATCAGAATGCATATCAGGACTGTGATCAGGATTGATCATCAGGACTGGAAGCTGATCAGGATTCCTACTTCGAGTTATATTTGGAGTCTAGTTAAACATGGAAGTTTATTTTGTCGGTTCCTGGTTTGTAGTATGTAGCTATCACTTATAGATAGGTTTCAATCTTTGTAATTGATTAGGACTTATCATTGATAGAGAAGCTGTGTAGTATATAAACACAGTCTTGGTTTCGATTTATGTAGAGAAGCGAATCAAGATAGAAGCTCTCAAGAACATAGAATTTCTTGAGAGAGTTTTTGTAAGCTAGCAGCTCTCAAGAACATCAGAATTTCTTGACAGAGTTTGTAATAGTTTTATATCAGATTTAATAAAGCTGTTATCTTTCTTTCATATTTGTGATATATACTTTAAGAAGTCGATTATCTTATACTATTGTATTCAACCCCCCTTCTACAATAGATTATTACTGGGCAACAATAGGTATCAGAGCAAACTGATTTAATTCTGAATCAGATACGATCTAAAGATGTCGACAACCAAGTATGAAAGCATGAAGATTCCCATCTTGAAGAAATCAGAATATCCAACATGGAGGGTAAAGATGCTGATGTACCTGGAGGCTATGGATCCTGATTATTTGGACATGATTCGTGATGGACCATATATTCCTACACAAATTGTAGAACGAACAGATACAGTACCTGAACATTATGTGGTCAAGGCTAAAAGTGAATGGACTCCAGAAGAAAAAGCTCATGTACTCAGGGAACCAAAGATAAAGAATATCTTACACAGTAGTCTTGATGCTGTCATGTCAAACAGAGTGATTGCATGCAAGTCTTCAAAAGAAATCTGGGATACTTTGGAAACTCAGTGCCAGGGATCTGCATCTGTCAAGAAAAACAGAAGGGCTCTTTTGATTCAAGAATATGAACAATTTGATGCAAGACCCGATGAGAGCCTAACTGATCTATATGATAGATTTCTGACACTATTGAACAGCTTATCTTTAGTTGACAAGGAATATGAAACTGAAGATTCAAACACCAAGTTTCTAAGAGCTTTACCTGAAGAATGGGACACTCAGACATCGATCATTAGACATCGGTATGATCTTAACACTGTGTCTCTTGATGAAGTCTATGGGATGCTAAGAACTCATGATCTTGAAGTTCAACAGAGAAAGAACAAGAAAAGCAGCAAGGCAAAATCAATTGCTTTGAAAGCAGAGGCTAAATCAAAAGGAAAAGCTATGGAGGTCTCTAGAAGTAAAACAAGAATAGTTGAGTCAGATCCTGATGACTCTTCATCAGATACTGATGGCAATGCTGATGCCAATACTGATGATGATTCTTCTGACTCAGACATGGAAGAGATGGTTGCTATGATTGTCAGAAACTTCAGAAGGATGAAGTTCAGGAAGAATAGAAGACAAGGCAACTTTCAGAAAAAGGCTTTCAATCCAAACAAAGATAAGTATATCAAAAAGGACAGCAAGGGTAGCAAATTTGACAAGTCAAAAGTTAGATGCTACAAGTGCAATGGTATGGGTCACTTTGCTTCTGAGTGCAAGAAGACGAAGGCACTTATCACATCAAGAAAGGATTGGATGGACTCTTCCTCAGAATCTGATACTAAGGTGGTCAACTATGCTCTAATGGCCAATGCTGATGTAACTGCTGCTCTTGATGATAAGGTACTAAATACTATCTTTGATTTTGATACTGATAATGCTTCTGAGTTAAGACGTTTTCTAAAGTCATTACATATTAGCTTTAGAAGTCAAACTGCTGAAAATACTAGGATCTTATCTGAGATGTCTGAACTTAGAAAAAGGAATGATATATTAGAAGCTGAATTTTCTCGTATGCAAGAAGTACAAAAAGAATGTGATAATGTGAATCACATGTATGTAGAGATGAAATCCAAATGTACTGCTCTTGAAAAGGAACTTGAAAAAGCTAATGAGAAAATCAGAACCTGGACAGACTCTGGTAGGAAATTTCATGAGATTAATACCTCTAAGAATTGGAAAGAGTGTCTAGGATATAAGTCAGATGAGGATAAGAAATTGAAAGAGAAAATTGTCATTGATGAGACAGTCAGTCCAAAGACCTATAGACATGTTATAGATGCAACCAAATCTAAGATTACTCCTGTTAATTTTGTTTTTGGTAAGGATTCCAATTCTACTTTTGAAAAGGGATCAACTTCTACTCAAGGAATTAAAATCATAAAGTCTAAACCTGTCTTGAATAAAGTCATTAAGAATGTAGGTTTATTGTCTCAGAAACAGCTTAAGGATAAAATCTGTGAGGTGACAGATAAGAAAAAGGAAGCTACTGTTAAGAGAAACAGGAATGGTAAAGTTGGGATCAACATAGAGAATGGTTACAAATATATCCCAAATGCACCTAGAAAGTGTTGTTTTAACTGTGGTAACTCTAATCATCTTGCTATTGATTGTAAGAAGAGTAAGAAGAAGATTACTGATATTCCTAAGTCTGATGTTAGGAATAGATCAGTATTTTATAAACCACAGAAGTCCTGTTTTCATTGTGGTAGTATATGGCATTCTATTTATACTTGTAAAGATTATCATGAGTTGTACTATAACTTTTATGATCCATTGCCTAAAGTTGATAAAAATAGTGCAAACTCTGGTAGCATTAAGAATGTCAAGTTGGAACATGCTTTTGTTAATACTGATACTGACAAAGCAAATCCTGATGGAGTAAATCCTGTCAGGACTGCTAGAGTTAGAAAGTCTTCTGCTGTGAAATTTAATAAATTGCATGGAAAAGGAACCCAACAAGTATGGGTTCCTAAATCTTCTAACTAGTGTGTTTCTATTCTGATTGCAGGGTAAAAAGAAAAATGTGTTAGTCATGGATAGTGGATGCTCTGTGCACATGACTGGAAACAAAGCCCTGTTATCAGAATATGAGGAAAAAGCTGGCCCAACTGTGTCTTATGGAGATGGCAACATTGGAAAAACCTTGGGATATGGCAATATAATCATTGGAAATGTCATCATTGAAAAAGTAGCTCTAGTGAAGGGACTAAAACACAACCTGTTGAGTATTAGTCAAATCACTGACAGAGGTTATCATGTCAACTTCTATTCCACACATTGTGAAGTAGTCAGTAAAGAAACAGGAAAGACAGCACTGACTGGCTACAGGCATGGTAACATATATGAAGCCAACATTCAATCAAATACTGATGACTCCCCTACCTGTCTGATCAGTAAAGCTTCAGTAGATGAAAGTTGAAATTGGCACAAGAAGCTTTCTCATCTCAACTTCAGCAATATCAATGAGTTGGTTAAGAAAGATTTAGTGAGAGGATTACCAAAAGTGTTATATACTCCTGATGGACTCTGTGATGCATGTCAGAAAGCAAAACAACGAAGGACATCATTCCAGAGTAAATCAGAATCCTCTATTGAAGAACCATATCACATGCTACATCTTGATCTATTTGGTCCAGTCAACATCATGACCATCAGTAAGAAAAGGTACACTCTTGTAATTGTTGATGAATATTCTAGATTCACCTGGGTGTATTTTCTGCACAGAAAAGATGAGACTCCTGAAGTTCTGTTGGATCATGTAAGAATGATTGAGACAACCACAAAGTACAAAGTCAAGATACTGAGAAGTGATAATGGTACTGAATTTAAGAATTCAAAGATGGAAGAGTTCTGCAAATACAAAGGAATCATTCAACAATTCTCTGCTCCTGGCACACCTCAGCAAAATGGAGTAGTTGAAAGGAAAAATAGAACTCTTATTGAAGCTGGCAGAACTATGTTGGAAGAAGCAAAATTACCTACATATTTCTGGGCAGAAGCAGTCAACACAGCATGCTACACTCAAAATCTCACATTAATAAACAGACATGGTGTTACTCCTTATCAGTCACTCAAGGAAAAGAAACCAAGTCTGAAGCATCTGCATGTGTTTGGCTGTAAATGTTTTGTTCTCAGAACTCATCCTGAACAGCTAGGGAAATTTGAAACAAAGGCTGATGAAGGAATTTTCATAGGCTATCCTGCATCAAGAGCCTTCAGAGTTTTTAATTTGAGGACAAGGACTGTCATAGAGTCAATACATGTATCTTTTGATGACAAGAAGATAGCTGGAATCAATGAAGACTCTCATGATAGATTGATTTTTGAAAATGAAGCTACCAAGGAACCTGAAGAAAGAGAATCAGATCCTGTCCATACATCAGATCCTGATGGGTCACCAAATCCTGATGACACACCAGATGCTGATGGTGCAAATACTGATGATGCAATCAATAGTAATACTTCTAGTAGTGCTAATGTTGAGGGGGAGCAACATCATTCTACTACAAGTTCAGAGTCAACACAATCATCAGGACAGAATTCTTCAGATACTGATTCAGGTGATGATCCTGATAACTTATCAGGAGGAAATAACAATTATTCAGGGGGAGCTTCAAGACAAGCAAGTTCTTCAAATCAAGATAACACCAATCCAAGGAGAGCATCTACTTCAAGAAACAATTTAACACCAGCAAGGAAATGGACTGCAAGTCATACTCCTGATTTGATCATTGGGGATCCTGATGCAGGTGTTCAAACAAGAAGTGCAACTCAGAATGAATGTCTATACAATAACTTTCTATCCAAGGAGGAGCCAAAGAAAGTTGAAGATGCACTTAAAGATGCTGATTGGGTTACTGCAATGCAAGAGGAACTGAATGAATTTGAAAGAAATGAAGTCTGGAAACTGGTACCAAGACCAAAGAACAGATCAATAGTTGGTACAAAGTGGATTTTCAAGAACAAGACTGATTCTGATGGAGTGATAATCAGAAACAAAGCAAGACTAGTTACAAAGGGGTATTCTCAACAAGAGGGAATTGATTATGATGAAACTTTTGCTCCTGTTGCAAGATTAGAAGCCATCAGGATATTTCTTGCTTATGCAGCACATAAGAAATTCAAGGTTTTCCAGATGGATGTTAAAAGTGCTTTCTTAAATGGAGAACTGGAGGAAGAAGTCTATGTTGAGCAACCTCCTGGTTTCATTGATCCTAACTATCCAGATCATGTCTACAGATTGGATAAGGCACTTTATGGACTAAAGCAAGCTCCAAGAGCATGGTATGAAACTTTAGCTCTATTCTTACTGGAAAGTGGATTCAAAAGAGGTGCTATTGATAAAACTCTATTTTATTTGAATCATGGTAAGGACTTGTTGTTAGTTCAGATTTATGTTGATGATATCATTTTTGGGTCAACAAACAATAAGCTTTGTGAAAAGTTTTCCAAGCTTATGCAGTCAAGATATCAAATGAGCATGATGGGAGAAATGAGTTACTTTCTTGGTCTTCAAGTTAAACAGACTGATGAAGGGATTTTTATCAATCAGTCTAAATATACAAGGAATTTATTGACAAGGTTTAACATGCAAGATAGTTCTCCTGCTACAACTCCCATAGCTACAGCTACCAAACTTGATCCTGATCAAGGTGCTGAGGTAGATGTAACTCACTACAGAGGATGATTTACCCATATCCTCAGTGATGAATGTGAATAAGGAAGTTGCTGATACTGCTAATGCAGTTGTGGTTCCATTGTCTATACCACAGAAGAAAAGGAAGTTATCAAAAAGCAGGTATCATATTCCTTTAGAAAAGAAGCAGGATACTGATGTACAGGATAATTCTATTCTGAATGAGCAATCAGTTTCTACTGCTCAAGCAAATCCTGATGTTAGTATTCCTGATGCTGCACCAAGTCAAGTGGTTAATATTTCAGACTCTCCAGCACAGGACTCTCCAACAAAAAGACATGTTGATATTTCATGGGAGAAGTATGGTGCTGCTGCTTCCAATCTTGGGATAAAACATCCAATGGAAAAGCTAAGGAAGGCAGAAGAGTTAGTCTATCAGAGACAGAAGAAACTGAAAGGATCAAGCCCACAAGAACCTGAACCTCAAAGTGGTTCAGCAGCTCTTTCTGATGATCCAGCCACACAAGAACCACTCAATCAAAGTTTGAGTGAAGGCTTAGCTAGTGGAATGGTCCCACAAGAACCATCTTCTCAAGGTGAAGATGCAGGCCAAGCTACAGTTCTGAGAAATTTCCTGACAATGCTCAAGGGATTTCTGGTGCAGATGAAGTTCAAAGATTGGTCGAGGACACTGTCAATGAGGGAAGCACACAAGAACCTTTGACTCAAAGTGTTGAAGAAGCTTCTGAACCTCAAGCTCCACAAGAACCATTGGTAGCAAATACTGATGCAAGCATATCAAATCCTGACGGTGTTCATCCTGACGCTAGTGGTGCTCTTGATGTTGAACCTATCCTAATACAGCCACTTCGTTCAAGACCAAAGGATCATCCTATCACAGATTCACAGGATAAAATGAAAGGTATAGCTATTCCTGATCCTGATGATACTCATAGTAATGATGATAATGATTCTGATGATAGTGATGATGATGAGAATCGAAAAGAGAAGGAACAGCTTGCTACAGCACTCAAAATTAGTCTTGGAACTAATTTTGGTTCATCAAGTACATATATGGCTGGCAAAGCTTCCACTGGGAAAGATCATAGACAAGATTTTTCTATTCCTTCCTTTAATCCTGCTGAGGCACTTAGACAGAATGAATGGAACAATTCATGGCACAGATCTGCTGAATCTGTAAGTTATTCTTCTGCTTTGGAACATGCCTATGATGCAGTGAAATCTATAGAGAATCAAGACTTGAAGAATCATCTGAAGGCTACAACTTTGTTATCCAAAAGTCTAAAAAGTGAGATTGATTCTATCAAGAACTCAACTGAGTTGGTGAGGAATGATATTTCTCAAAATTTTACAAAGGTGCCTACTGCTTTTCAGCTAAGGGTAGTAAAATCCCAAGTGAAAACTGTTATTTCTGAACAAACATCTATCAACAGAAGGATTGATTCTCTGGATACTAAGGTAACTGACATTCAAGCCTCTCTTTCCTTAATTTTGAATTTATTGTCAAATCCTGATGTCAAAAAGGGGGAGAAGGTTAGTCAGACAAAATGCACACCTGATCTAGTATTAAGGAATAATGATGATGATACTGGAGATGATGGTAGTGACAAAGTGATACAAGGAGAAACCTCTGATGCTGCTGTTATGAAGTCTACAATTCAAACTTCACAAAGTCAAACAACGCAGTCAACTCATGTTTCTGATTCTGGAGTTAAGACAGTAAGAACGTTGGTGCAATCTCAGATCCTGACGGAAGAACAAATCCTGACACCTGGTCATGGACATACTCTTGCTACAATTCCTGAAGGTGATGAAGATGTGATTATTGATAATCCTGAAGATGCATCAAATTTATTCCAGAAGTTTTCTACAAAAGATGGCAGAATTGTTACTCTATATCACACTGATAAAAGAGTTCAACAATTATTTGCAAGAAAAGTACTCTCTACATACAGCAAGTGAAGAATATCCTGATCTCTCACATGAAGAATTCTTAATACAACAGAGAGAAATGATGGAAAGCTTTAATAACCCTGCTCCTGCTAGAGGTAGAGGAAGCAGAGGTAGGAGAGGAGCTAGAAGAAGTAGAAGAGGTTCTTCAACTCAAACAATACCTAGACAGACAAGGGCTCGAGGGTTAAGAATTGAAGAAATTCCTGAACCTATTCAAACTCTAGTAGTTCCTGACAGATCTACTTTTGGTGATGATGGAAATATTGAAGAAGAACCTGAATTGAGAAGAAAATCAAGAAAATCAACTCTCTGCAATACAAATCAAATTGAAGAATCTAATCCTGATGTTGTTCCTGATAATATTCAAGATCCTGATGATTCTGAAATTCTGCAAGAGATTGACTTGATAATTTTATCTACTGTTGTTGATTCTCACAACAAGGAAGTATATGAAGAAGAAGAAGCCAGAAGAAGTGAAATTACAAGATCAACAAATAGAGATTTCAATCTCTATGTACAAAGGCTTAAACTCTCAAACATAAGAGTGTGGAGGAACCCAAGCAGACAAGAGTCTTCACTGGAAAGAAGCTATGCCTTTGAAAAGGAAAAGGATAAGAAGTGGAAACATATTAGCACATTAAGTTGTGATACGCTTATCAATTTTCAGTCTGGAGGAATTATTACAAGCGCTTCAAGTGTTGTTGATTTATCTGGGATGGTTAGATCAAAAACACTCTGGTTAAAGATGTTTTCAAATCTGAAGCAATTGACAAGTAATTCAAGAGGAGGTATTAGACACAGGGATGTTGAATATCTGAATATGTCATATGTTGATCCTTACTCCTGAACTGAAATTGGAGGTACTTTAACTTCTGAAAACCTGAACAATTTACTAGCTGTTGATATAGTTATAGATTGTCATGATGGTTTTGACAAGAAAGAAAAGCTTCTGTACTTCATGAAAGATGGTAGTGTGAAGATTTTATCTATTCAAGATCTGCTGATGAAAACTACACAGGAACTGAAATATGTTCATTATCTTTTAAGATCGAAGAATCAAATATGCAAAGAATGGAGTGACATGATTTTGTCAACAATAAGAAGAAGACTGGATGGAAACAGTAATTTCAATGGTAATTATACTCCCATGTACTTAAATCAAAGAGGTCAAGATGTGGAAATGCAAAGGGGTACTGCTGTTAAAGAAGTAAATTTTGGCATGACTCATCTTACTCTCAATCCTGATGGGAAGGAAATTGCTTATCTTTTGCTTGAAGAGCATAGTCTTCAGAGAAACTCCATATTGAATCTCAGAGCAGCTATCTACCAGATTAATGAGGAAGATGAAGAACTCAGAAATCTTAAGGAAAGACTGATTCAAATTCTTGAAGAAAAAGAAGAAAATTTGTTATCCAACTTCTTGAAGATGAATCTGTTCTATCAAAGAATTTAAACAGATAAGTTGTTGCTGCAGATTCTGTACATTTTGTATATATGTTTTTGACATCATTGAATCTTAGGAATCTATACTTTATTTCACAAAGTATGAGATTGGGGGAGATTGTTAGATCAGAATTCAATGATCGTCAGGAGCTAGACTCAACTGATCAGGATTGCTGACGTCATCAGGATTACATGGTCGTCAGGATCAGAATGCATATCAGGACTGTGATCAGGATTGATCATCAGGACTGGAAGCTGATCAGGATTCCTACTTCGAGTTATATTTGGAGTCTAGTTAAACATGGAAGTTTATTCTGTCGGTTCCTGGTTTGTAGTATGTAGCTATCAATTATAGATAGGTTTCAATCTTTGTAATTGATTAGGACTTATCATTGATAGAGAAGCTGTGTAGTATATAAACACAGTCTTGGTTTCGATTTATGTAGAGAAGCGAATCAAGATAGAAGCTCTCAAGAACATAGAATTTCTTGAGAGAGTTTTTGTAAGCTAGCAGCTCTCAAGAACATCAGAATTTCTTGAGAGAGTTTGTAACAGTTTTATATCAGATTCAATAAAGCTGTTATCTTTCTTTCATATTTGTGATATATACTTTAAGAAGTCGATTATCTTATACTATTGTATTCAACCCCCCTTCTACAATAGATTATTACTGGGCAACATCGTACAACAAAAATATGTTTTCTACATGTAGATGGAAGAATCACGACAGCCTGACATTGTCTACCGCCTTCCCGGATCTCCCGATCCATTTGGGGCAATAAAATGGATGGGTCGGCGCAACTGGACCTCTTACACCACTCCTAGTTCGGATGAAATCCATGACTCTGAAACGTAAAGATCGTCCTCATTTCCCCAAGTGTAATACTTGTTGATACGAGTCCACTAAGTAGTTATATCTAGGTTGGAAAGGAAGATTCTCCAATATTTCCCAAGCTATTGCTTGTTAATGGATATCGACTTGTTCCATCAATTTACTCCTCGATCGTTGAGGTAGTTACACAACATTTGACTTGCAGCAATTAAATTGCTCCGATAAAATATCTGTCCCCTGACAGTTTTGAGTTGAGAGTTTAAAATGAGTAGCAGTCACTTAAATCAGATTTCCCATATTCTGGATAGTGGAGCGAGTATTTAAATCCTCCTCAAAAAGATGGATTCAAATGGAAAACCGTGTTTTGGGAACCTCTTCTTGATTTAAAATAATTAATAATACAGCTAAGAATACCCTTCATAAATGTTGAAGGTCAAGAATAACTTTAAATAATACAACTCAATTTAAAAAATGTGTTAAAAGTATTTAATAAATAATCAAATAATATTTATTAAATAAATAAACTTGAAATGAATATTCAAAAATAATACTCATTAAATAAATAGTGATTTAATGAATATTCAAAATAATAATCATTAAATAAATCAACCTTGAATGAATATTCAAAATAATATTCATTAAATAAAAAATGATTAAATGAATATTCAAAATAATATTCATTAAATAAATAATGATTAAATGAATATTCAAAATGATATTCATTAAATAAATAAGGATTAAATGAATATTCAAAATGATATTCATTAAATAAATAAGGCTTAAATGAATATTCAAAAATAATATTCATTAAATAAATAATCATCGAATAACAATTACCCGATATCTTTATCGGAAAATAACCTTTAACATATACAGAAAATATTACTACTTCCGGCCTAAAGAATAAATCATACGCCCTTTACCTAGGGCATTTATAAAAACCTGGCTTCTAACTAATATCCCATATTTAGCTTAGAAGCTCATAATTAAATCGTAACCTCAAGTATCACTATATGTAGCAGTTCGAAGACAAGCATGCAATTTATATATCGCAATGTACTTGGGAATAAAACATGTATACTTCTCATTTGCATATCATATACGAAAGCATTTTATTATCACAACAACAGTAAGCATAGGTTTCGAAAACTTGCCTGGTGGTGAGGTAGGGGTAGTGTGGCTCGGGTTGATCCGGCGATCTATACATAGTCAAAATATCCGAGATTAATCACTTAATACTTTCATGAAACTAAGTACGCACTATCTCAAGTAACAAGTTCATTTTCAAGTTAACTCTTTAAGAACTTCCACTCGTGCATGCTCGCTCACACATTTTTATAAAATAGAGATTAAATCCTTTTAACACGAAATCTTTTCGAGGGTCTTTATAAGCGTACCTATCATGTTAACACAAAGTTTCACATTCTAATAAGTCGCTTAAGGGGTTTGATCATTGCCTCAAAGTTGGCTAAGTGATATAGTTTGGTTTCGCGAAACATTCTTTACTAAAATACTTGTTTCTCCTAAACCGTAAATCGGATTCACATGATCTTCGCACCAAAACGAACCTTGAAACAAGACCTACACTATCATGGGCAGTGGTGATCTTGGACAGAAGTTATTATGTTCGAACATCACAAACAAAACAAGGTTAAGGAAAATCGGGCATTATAACGGCTATGTTTTAATGATTCCAAAGTTTAATCATAAACTTTACATGATCAATCCAACCAAATCATCAAGTCAATTCCTCAACATCATTACTAATCCATAATCATCATCAACCATAGTCAAAACCAACATCTACTTATTCATCCTCAAAACAACATCAATCTTTCATCAAAATCAATCATTCATCCTTATGATCATACTAACTAATCTACACTTAAACTAACCATATAAATCAAATTATAACCAAGGGATTCAAGAGTTATACCTTCCTTGATGCTTTAAATATACTCACAATAGCTTATAATCCTTCCTTGAGCTTTGAACTATCCTTAACAAGCTTAATCTTTAAGAACAAAATCAAGAACACAAAATATTACTATTCATTTCACTATTCACCCTCATCTTTGATCTAAGATTCAAGCATGTTACAATCCATGGATGAAGCTAGGAATTAGAGCATACCTTAGTCTAGGAATTAGGAAACTTTTGAATCCAACATCATGATTTATGGAAGCTTGGAAGATTGATTCTTGAAAAAGTATCCTTGGATGAAAAAAAAGGCCGAATATTTCTTCTTTAAGTGGGAGGTTTTTTTTTCATTCTTTCTTTTCTTGGTTGATTTTGATAAAGTGTGATATTTTGTAGTAATATGATGAGTCATAGCCTTTTTGCCTCATCATTATGACACATGTCAAGCAGTGGGAGAGTTTGGAGATAAAGTAGCTTTACTGGTTGTTCTTTTTCACATGGATGATACAATTGCTGCATTCCTTGGATTAATCTTGTTACATGTTACTTCCATGCCTATATTTAATCCTATAAGTGTCGCGTTGTTCCTTCACCGCTTAATCTCGTAGAATGTTCGCAGGGTTTCTTAAGTGTTCTATCGAAGTAGTTTACCGTAAACGTTCTTGACATCACTAATTCTTATATTAAATCCATATCCATGGAATTGATAATTTAAATCCTCCAATATTTTCAAATAATGATTAATCCATCAGTTATTGGTGAAATTTCGGAGAAAACAGAAATACTAATTTTCTGATTCTGACGGCTTTTGCATTCCTTCATTTACATCGTAGATCACTAATACGACTTCAAAAGTTCATTATACCGTCCCGTTCATAGGGTGGTCTGAAAACTTTTCTAAACGAAAAAGTTACTATTCATCAGTGGTTCTTTAACAAAAGTTACTATTAATCAATGGTTCTTAAATAAGTACAAAATTTGGGGATATTACAAGCGGGGTCTTACACCAGCCTTCAGACACCTATTCTGGAAGGTGTTGATGTGAATAAAAGTGTTGGGGTCAAGTTGGCCCAAGGCGACCGAAGTGTATCTTAATTGTTTCTTTAGGACGGGGAGAAGCGGAAGGCGAAGTCCACAGAAAAAAGCCCGCTCGGACACTCCAAGCGCGATCGACCTAAATTCCTCGTCCACCTTAGGAGTATGATATATCAAGTCCGTCTCGTCTGCTTCGTACGTCCGGAAAATAGAGCTGGGAATGTCATATTTATGCGCCATGTTATGGACATCAGCTGTTGTCATCACGGAGTTTAAGTTTGCCGAAGCAAATCTAGGAGCGCCAAAATGCGCCATGGCTGAGTATACGGGTCCATACTCTAGGGGTTGATCCATCGCCTACAGGGAATGCAAAAGGACAAAATTAGCCTTGTACTCGGATGAATTAAAGGATAGACCGATCAAAAGGAGTGGTTGAACGATCAAGACCGAGTACAGAGGGCCAAACTGGAAAGAAGGAAACTCATATGGGTACAAAAAGGCGGAGTTTTGGAATTCAGAGAAAAGACTGAAGGGTGTTCTAGGTATGTGAAGGTCGACCGAAGGTTGTTCTAGAAGTATGCAGGATGACCGAAGGTTGTTCATGTTCGACTAGTTACCCAGAAATCCATCTATTATGGAATTTCATCTATTGCTAAGAACAGAGCACCCACTACTCTCACGACTCGCACGGATAGTAATACCTTAGTACTAAAGTGGCCTAAGGTGTTCTATAAGTGCGTGCATTTTCGCAAGGTGTGTGTGGATACATACAAAAATCAAGTGTATTAAAGGTTTTAAGGCATAAACCGTACACAGAACATAAAGGAACATAGCAAGAGATGGAGAACTTACTATTGTTAAAGGTTGAAAACGTTGGTTGACGTTGTGCCTTTGCTACTTGCCCACCTATGATTTGCTCGCCGGAAATGAGAAAGAGGAGAGTGTTTGAGAGAAAGGAGAATATAGGGGAAGTAGATGTATGGAATGCGGGACGAGAATTATAAAAGTAAAGCAATGGCGGTTATATGCATATTATATAGCCGTTTCAAAATGGACGGCTGAGATGGAAACCGTCGAAATTCACGGCTGGGATTTGCCTGGAAAACTGTGTAAGTCCATTCATGTAATTATGACAACAGCTGTCTGCCGTTGACGTGGATTTGACCCTTGACATCTTCGGCTGGTAACATGGTCGTTCTGACAGAGACTGGTCCTAGAAGTTATTCGAAGATGGAACAGATCTTTGGGCCTCCGACCGAATATCCTTCGCGCGGAGTCCAGGGACATGTTAGAGGCCTAAGTCTGATGGATGTCGGGCCGACTGAAGTAGCCCACATTTCATAGCCTGTATGAAGGAGCCCACATTCTGTGGATTGACTGAAGAGGCCCATTATCTGCTTAGCGACCGAAAAGCCCACAATCCCTAATAGTTGGGCCGATTAACGGTACAACGACCAGGTCGTGAGAAAGGCCACGAGGTCCACGTTCGGAACGTGGGGATCGGAGGAAGCTGGTAAAGGAGGTGAATAAGGTTTGAGAACATTCACTCATAATCTACACATATTTTTTTGTATGTTCTAATTACCTACTTTTACGGTCAGTTACTGATTCTCACACCGGAGGTGAATCGGGGGGCTCAACCCTCGCATTCTTCTTCTTCGCAGGTCCGACCGGACGCTGGTGACAAAAACTGGTTCCAACATTATCTATGGATGCGGTTAAGGAAGTCATGGTCTATCTATGGATGTAGTCAAGAATGTCATGTCTCATCTGTGGATACAGTTATGGAATATTACTTCTATGGATATTCTGAGATTACCTTTCTACTGATAATTGACGTAAAATGGTAGTCTACGGATATGGAATTAATACGCCTACTGATGTTCATCTCATTCAACATGGTAAACAAATCTATGTAACGGAATCTTTTGGAGGTTTCTTTATTTTAGCAGGTTGAATGGAGGACAGTCTCAGAGATCATCATTACACACCCATGACTAAAAGAAGCTGGATGACGATGCAAAAGATATGTATGGAATAGGGAGTCAAAATTGTAAATATGCGAAGGCTCAAATTCCTACAAATGAAATTTGAAGTCATCTATTGTCTCTTATGTCTCGATGGATAAATGTAATAACCCCAAATTTTGGACTTAGTTAAAAAATTTTGATGAATAGTAAAATTGCCCCTGATGAATAGTAAATTTGGTGATGGAAAATTTTTCAGACCACACTATATAGAAGACATGGAATGGATGTTTCGAAATTATATTATTGATGTATAAGGAGAATGAGTGAATGTAAACGCGATCAGAACCGGGAGATTCCAACTTTGAATTTTTATCACTATTCATCGGACAATCGAGGGTGTATTGATTTGATCGTTTTGAGAAAGCGTGTAGGATGAGAAATCCATGATCATACCTTAAGCCAAGGAGAGAAATCTAGGATCATATATTAGACAATGTAATGGAAGGATAAAGGAAGTACCCTAGCTTTGGTACAGAGAAACGTCTTTAGAACCACTGGAAGCTATCGCGAAACAAAAGCATAATAAATTATGGATTAAACCCTAACCAAAGGAGGAGTATTATATGAGAACATCAAGTGAAATATATAAAAGAATTGAGGATGCAAAGGATGACATAAGCATGATGCAAGGAGATGACATAAGCATGACAAGTGATGACAAGGTGATGAATCACCACCTTGTCACCACTTTCACCACAACCACAAGCTCAAAATGAGCCTTGTCATTGATGACAAGCACTCTTATTAGCCACACAATTAATCAGCAAAGTATTAGTGTTTATTTGACAAAGCAAAAGAAAAGAAAACCAAAAGAAAAACCAAGCAAATAACCATGTTCTTCATTTTCTTCAAAATCTGCTCAGCTTGACCATGGTGGAAAGAACAATTTATATCTCCAAACCTACTCATCCAAAAATCACCAAATTGTAACCATAGCTCCTTCATTGTATGTAGAATAGACGTTTAAAATTTTATGGCCAACAAAGGAGTATAGCCCAGTCAAATCCCTTCCCCAAGTCGGAGGACAGAAACTGTCCAGTTTTCCCAGATCTGACCACTCACCTTAGAAAGCCAATAAGTTGAGCTTTAAGCATCCCCTGGTGATGAGATAGGACTCAAAAGAAATCCCTTGAAGAGTAGAAGGTGTGGTAAAAAGTTGAGAACCAAACTCTCAGTTTTCGATTTTATATGGATTTTTACAAAGTGATGATGAATATTAATGAATAGTACTTTTACTAAGAACATGTTTTTGTTTTGTAGTTTTTAGATTAATTAGCTTAATCAAGGAGCAAGGAAGCCTAATATCCATCTTATATAGCTTTTATTCAGTTCCCAAGAAGGTATAAAACTCCTCCCCTTTGTGGTTAAGTTTTGATTTTTGAAGTTATAGTGATTGTATGAAGTTGATGTTGTTAATGGAGCATGTTTGTATGATTTAAGGTTGTTTAGTATATGATTTGTGGATAAATAGATGGTGGAGTATGAGATCATGTTTAGGCAGATTATAACTAGTATTAGCTTGTGGTTTGATGATTGATGGGTTGGTTGGTTGATTGGTGTTGTTTTGGAGTGTTGAAAACACGGGAATCTTAAAATAGCGCCGTTACCATGTCGGATTTTACTTAGGTAGTTTAGACAGAAACCATGACTCCAAAACAGGGCATAAACTTGAGGTTTCTGACCATGAGCATGTAGGCTCTGTTTCCTAGATTATTTTAGCGAAAGAATCGTATCGTTTCGATTTACGGTTTAGGAGAAACGGCCGTTTTAGTAAAAGCGGTTTCACGTAACTAGATAGTTCATTGTATGAACTTTGAGGTAGGGATCAAGCCCTTTAAAATTGGAATTGGATTGAGATATTAAAATGGATAAAAATGCGTGAACAAAGGTTGCGCGAGTGAAATACCCTTAAGGGGATGGTTAAAACGATAAGTTTAGTAATGGTAAAGTACTTGGGTTTTGTGAATGGATTTCCACCCAAACTTTTGACTTAAGAGGTTAACGAATGTCATAAGGTTATAAGCGGCCAAGAGCAAGACATTTGATGTTCGTTAATAGAACGTTAGTGCTTAAGTTAAATGCACTTTAAATGATTAAGCCAGGGGACTGATCGGGTATTTCTTTATTTATAGATTTCCCGGCAAGTTCTTGAACCCCTAACAACCAAGGACCCGAGGCAAGTTTTCTTATTCCATGCTATGTTTTAAAGTACCATATTCTGATGATGCATATGATAGATGCACGTTTTCAAATGTAATATATGCATACCATATTATGCATGTTTTCAAACCGTACATCGTATATGGATGTGTTTGGATTTAAAACTATGAAGATGTTAATATGCATATGATAGATGCATGCTTTCAAATGTATTATATGCATACAATAATATGCAAGTTTTCAAACCCTGTACCATATAATGATGCTGTTGTGATATGTGTTGTGATATTACTATATATGCTGCTTTATGCTGTAAAATAACGTGAAACTGTTTTGCTTTGTAAAAAGCGGTATAAGGTATAAGGTTTATATGCTAGATAAGTACTAGATATATACCAAGGTTAAGGATTAAAGACTCTAAGTATAGAGTACTTGTACGATGGTTTTAAAAAAAAAACTTAGACCTGGAGTCAAATTATTATTTTGTTTTAAACTACTGTCAGAAGCTGGAAGGTTCCAGGGACGGTTATACTTTAAGGGTATATTAAATATTCCAATATCTATATAATTGGATATTTAAGGCGAGATATTTAAATAATATTATAATATATATTATTTGAATATTATTTAATTAAGTGAATATTATTTTGAATATTCACTTAAGTGTTTTATATTGAATAATAATTCAATATTTATTATTTGAATATTATTTAAATAAGTGAATATTATTTCGAATATTCACTTAAGTGTTTTATATTGAATAATAATTCAATATATATTATTTGAATATTATTTAAATAAGTGAATATTATTTCGAATATTCACTTAAGTGTTTTATATTGAATAATAATTCAATATATATTATTTGAATATTATTTAAATAAGTGAATATTATTTCGAATATTCACTTAAGTGTTTTATATTGAAATATTATTTAATTAAGTGAATATTATTTTGAATATTCACTTAAGTGTTTTATATTGAATAATATTTCAATATTTATTATTTGAATATTATTTAAATAAGTGAATATTATTTTGAATATTCACTTACGTGTTTTATATTGAATAATAATTCAATATTTATTATTTGAATATTATTTAAATAAGTGAATATTATTTCGAATATTCACCTAAGTGTTTTATATTGAATAATAATTTAATATTTATTATTTGGGTATTTATTAAATATTCCAAATATGATTTAAAATCATAGAACCTTATTATATGATTAAAGATTCTATTATTTACACAAAAATATAAATTTCTGATTTTCAGAAAAGGTATTAAAATAGAGATTCCCAACTATTATCTTAAGATAGTTAAAGGTAGTTAAATGCGATTAAATATTTCCTAACTCATCAAAAATTGGGAATCCAGTTTTAAAGGTCGAGCAAATGGTTTTGCTTCTTCTATTCCTCGAGAATACTCGTATCTTGGGTTGTCTTCCCTATCCAATCCGAGTATTCCAATCTCGATAATTTCAGAAAAATTCCGATTAACTCCCAGGTCGTGATTTTAAAAAGGGTTTATGATATATCATCTGTCAGTTGGCAACGGCCAACCCACATCTTGTTATTACTTCCTCAAAATTTCCGGAAGTAAGTATGATAAAGAGTTTAAACCTATCAACGAGCTAGCATGACGTTCGGGGAACGACGATTAAGTTCGGTTCCGGTTATAATGATAGGATTCATCAAGGGACTGGAGGTGTTATATAAGCAGAGGCATTACGAGTACCGGGACACACATGCAAATTTATCAGAGGTACTACGAATGCCGGGACGCAACTTTAGCTGAGGTACTTCGGGTACCGGGACGCTAATGATAGCCCGTATGCGGCTGGGGTGATAACCATGAAAAGGTTTTCGTCCACTACTAGTAGAAAGAAATGTTTTGCGATACAGCGACTGATCATCGTGTATCGTGGTGCTCCAGTATATCCCCTTCTTCCACTTGGAATTGTGTTGCACATTGTAACGAAAGCCTAGGTGCTGAGTTACCGATAATGTGACAGAAATTGAACAATGATGTTCCGTGTATAGTATTTGAACTACATTGCATGTTCTGACGAGAAGAGTATCCAATATATCATTCTATATACGAATGAGGTTTTAAAAGCTTTCAGCTATGATATCAGCCCACATATATGATTATGTTGCTATATAGTATTGTCGAGCCATAGTGCTCATTCTTGCTTCTTTTATATATCACAACCCAACAGCTTTAAAAAGGTGTTCATTACTGATATTTTACAGTATTTTGAACAGTATGAGATATCTAAATAGATATGCATGTATATATGTTGAGAAGTCATTTAAGATATACAGTATATTGAATTGTATAGTATTTTGAATCAATGGATGGGTTTAAGCCTTGATTCCAATATTAATATCTATTTTAAAAAGAGATGTTTTGAGACTTGGTTTATCATCTTGATACCCCGGATCCCTAAAAGGATTTACGAAAAGTATTTGAGTATGATTATAAATCATACGGTATTTTGAACGATATACTATTTTGGGGATAAACCCTAGTAGTTTTAAACATGGATCCCATATGGATTATCTTCCTAAAAGGTTTAAAGATTTAAACTGGGATAGATTTCTTGCTGAGCACTATTAGCTCATTCTTGCTTTATTAAATATTTCAGCATGAAGAAAACATTGCCGATTCACCTCGTGTTACGAGAGCAAGGGAATGGAGAGACCACCCTTGAGTTAGTTCAGCAAGATGGATACTGTCGGATTTAGCAGAACAGCTATAGACTGAGTTAGTAAGAATTGTTTTTGAATAGGTTTGTATTATAAAACCTTGTATAGAATTGTGAGGTCTATTATTTTAACTTCAGGTAGAGGTTGCAAATGATAGATGAGATCCTGGATAGTACATTTGATTTGTAATAACAAATGTTACTTATTGTTGCTCATTTCCAAGGCTATAACTTGTGTGTGTGTGCGTAAGTGATTGGGGTCAATTGGAGTTATATCATTAGAATGTTGTAAGTAATACATGTATTGTACAATTGATGGAGCGTGACAACCCAGATTCCTGACCCCGGGTCTGGGGGTGTTACAGAAATGGTATTAGAGAGTTAAGTTATAAACTTGGATATGAGAGTGTTAAGAGTTATAAGTAAGAGAATGATGTGAGGACTCATATAGAGCTCGTTAAGTGGACTACCGGAAGTAGTGCCATTGAGGATGTCAAGGTTAAAGAGTTTGGTAAAAGACTTGTTGGAGGATCAATAGGATCGTTGAAGACCATCATAATGATGAGACGAATGTCTAGAATTATACCCGGATTATCAAAGACATTAAGATAAGAAGTGGAGCAGAGTCTCTGTGCAGTTGAGGTAAGGTCGGAATGGCCAATACCAATGGATAACTTGACTTAGTGAGAACCTAAGTGTTAGTAGTTCATCATAGTTGCCACGAGGAGGCAGCACATGTGAATATCAAGACGTTTACATTTCTTGACGCAATCCGGGTTACCAAACTATGTGGACTAGTTAAGGCATTATCTTGCGTATGAGGTCTAAGCCTTGGGAACAACGATTCCACCAGAGTTGGTGTCTTTTCCGTCGATGGGTATTTTGTTACCTAAGAGGAAGACTTTTGTGTACATATAGTACCAGAACGTTATCGTGAGACGAACGCGCTAAATCGCATCGCGAGTATATTTCGTACGATAGGCCATGAGGGCTCAACTCAGAAATCAAAGACATGAAGAATGGATAGCGTGATTCTAATAAAGACACATATGGTTGCAACGAGCAATGCGACAATCTCAGGACCTACGAGGAACGAGACCTATGGTGGCTTGGGGATTTGATTATTCGATACGACTAGTGTTGAGAAATTACATAAACGTTGATGGACCTCCACCTTTATGGATAGGTGATGCGGCCGTAAGAGGCCTAATCTCTGAACGACTATCGCGGAAGGACAAATATGTTCGAACTCCCGACCTGTTTACGAACTTGTACAATGTTGAGGTACCGTTGGTTAGTACCCTAAGGCATAAAGGCAGAAACAAAGGATCATTCTTGGAAAAAGTGATGTGAACACTCAGAGGGACTAATTGACCCATTTTGGTATCTACTTGCTGGTGCATTACTCGATCTAAAACTGTTCATACCCATGTTACCTTGAATAGTTCATGTCAGGTAACGCTTCCAGTTTTCTACTTCATTTGGGATGCAACCAACAACTGTTATATTCAGTTTATTCATTTTCTTTCCTCCACTCATTACCTTAAAGGTTAAATACGCAGAATTAAGTTACCATTACTCACCGGAGCATATTGTTCATGTTCCAGGACGACCTGAAGAGGGAACCATTTTTCATCTATCTTTCTAGGTCTATATTTTATTCTTTATTCTTTTATTTATTCAAGGAATGTTCAGTTAATATTCCCTTCATTATTTGACGAGTATTCTTTAACGATTATCTTGAAATGTGATTTCTTCTTTCATACTTGGACTCCTCAGTCGAGTTCATAAATATCAAACTGTTTATTTAAAAACATGGATGATATATATTTCAGAAATTACTCGAGAATTCTTCTCTCTATTTAAGATGAGATTTGTACATCTGACGTTGAAATCGTAGAAAGGATATCAATTTGATATTGATAGTCCGAATTCAATCCTATTGGAGAATTTGACAAAAGTTTATGTACGGAGACACCTTTGGGTGGACCGTTTCACTGATAAGAAATGTTTATTGAGAGGTTATCGATTGTTCCGATACCAAGAATTTTCTATTCAGATCATACATTTTATTCAAGGATTATAATTACCTTGTTCGTCCCAAACTTATTTACTCTTTCTTTTAATTCGTTATCCGAGTAGTCAAAATTGTGTTTCTTCTTTGACTACGATGTTGAGAGTTTGTACTATTAAATTGAAACTGGCTAATTGTGTGTGCCATTGCGATTTACTAGTTAATTGTTCTAACTAGTTGAAATTTTAATGATATGATGAAAATCTAGCTAATCATCCTAGCTAGATGCTGCGTCCCAAACTAATCGAACTAGCAAAATTTTGTTCAGCTAGTTGTTAATGTTTATTGAAATGAACTAGTTATTGTATCACTAAGTTCAACTTTCGGTCAAATTTATATAAATGAATTCACGATGCATTTGTATGCAGTGAAGTATGGTGGGAAGATTTTCAAACGATAATTTGATTGAGACCTAACCAGGTCGCCCCCTCAGCGAGAATTTTACAAAGTTTTTTTTATATAAAGCATTCAGTTGCTTGAAGTATTCTTGGTACCATGCAAGTATTTTCCTTAGTATTTGGAAAAGTAGAGTGTTGAAGCTGAGAGCTAAAACGAATGAGTACGACAAGTTATGAATTGAAGTTTACGGAAATTGCCAAGGTTGTTTCGCATGATGCGAATTCAGAATAATGAAGTGAACGAAACGACTGATTATGTTACCTTGGTTAATGAAACGACTGTGATAGAAATGGAAATAAGTGGACGAGAAAGGAATGGGTATAAAGAAAATAGAGTATGAAACGCGAATAGATTGAGAAAGAAAGAATGTAAGAATTCAGATTGTCGGACGAGGAAATGTTTGACCTCCAAGAAGATGAAACTTGTTTAGCGACTGTGATGGATACGAAACGGAAAGCACCGAGTATGCGGAATATCCCTGTCATCAACGAATTCGAGGATGTATTTCCAGAAGATCTTTCGGGGTTACCACCCGATAGAGAAATAAAGTCTGGTATAGAATTAGCTCCAAGAACGGCGCCAGTTTCGAAGGCCCCGTACCGACTAGCTCCAGCCGAGATGAAGAAATTAGTCACTCAATTGTAGAAATAGTTAGGGGAAGGAATGATAAGACCAATTACGTCATTGTGGGATACGCCAGTGTTAATTGGTGAAGAAAAAGGGACGACAACATGAGGTTGCGCCTAGACTACCGAGAGCCGAATAGGCTAACGATTAAGAAGTAATACCACTGCCAAGGATCGATGATTTGTTCGACTAACTACGCGATGCGGTTAAATTTTCGAAGATTGATTTGAGAACTGGATACCACCAATTGAAGATTAAACCCGAGGACGTGCCCAAGACTGCGTTTCGCACTAGGAATGGACACTGCGAGTTTTAGTGATATCTTTTGGGCTAACGAATGTCTTGCATCTTTCACGGACGTGCTGAATAGACTTTTCAAGAAGTATTTGGACAAGTGTGTCATAGTTTTATCGATGCTATTTTAGTCTGCTCCTAGACAGAGGAAGAACACGCAGAACGTTTGAAGACGGTGTTAGAAGCAATGCGGAGAGAAAAGTTTCCAAGAATTAAAGAAGAGACTAATCACTGCCCTGTGCTAGTACTGCCAGACGGGAAGAGAGATTTGGTGATCTACAGCGACGCATCGCATAAAGGATAAGGGTGTGTGCTTATGCAGCACGGATCAGTAATTGCGTATGCATCCAGACAGTTAAAGGAGAACGAAATCAGATACCCTACGCATGACTTAGAATTGGCTTATATAAAGCGTCCGGTAGTTATCACAGACCGGAATGAGTAAGTATCCTAATGAAACCTGAGGGTTGAAGAGTCAACCTGGAGACTGGAGATTTCTATATTGAAAGAGTAACCTCGGCTATTTTCTTAGATTCCGGGACGGAATCCTTTTAAGTAGGGGAGACTGTAATAACCCCAAATTTTGGACTTAGTTAAAAAATTTTGATGAATAGTAAAATTGCCCCTGATGAATAGTAAATTTGGTGATGGAAAATTTTTCAGACCACACTATATAGAAGACATGGAATGAATGTTTTGAAGTTATATTATTGATGTATAAGAAGAATGAGTGAATGTAAACGCGATCAGAACCGGGAGATTCCAACTTTGAATTTTTATCACTATTCATCGGACAATCGAGGGTGTATTGATTTGATCGTTTTGAGAAAGCGTGTAGGATGAGAAATCCATGATCATACCTTAAGCCAAGGAGAGAAATCTAGGATCATATATTAGACAAGGTAATGGAAGGATAAAGGAAGTACCCTAACTTTGGTACAGAGAAACGTCTTTAGAACCACTGGAAGCTATCGCGAAACAAAAGCATAATAAATTATGGATTAAACCCTAACCAAAGGAGGAGTATTATATGAGATCATCAAGTGAAATATATAAAAGAATTGAGGATGCAAAGGATGACATAAGCATAATGCAAGGAGATGACATAAGCATGACAAGTGATGACAAGGTGATGAATCACCACCTTGTCACCACTTTCACCACAACCACAAGCTCAAAATGAGCCTTGTCATTGATGACAAGCACTCTTATTAGCCACACAATTAATCAGCAAAGTATTAGTGTTTATTTGACAAAGCAAAAGAAAAGAAAACCAAAAGAAAAACCAAGCAAATAACCATGTTCTTCATTTTCTTCAAAATCTGCTCAGCTTGACCATGGTGGAAAGAACAATTTATATCTCAAACCCTACTCATCCAAAAATCACCACATTTTAACCATAGCTCCTTCATTGTATGGAGAACAGACGTTTAAACTTTTATGGCCAACAAAGGAGTATAGCCCAGTCAAATCCCTTCCCCAAGTCGGAGGACAGAAACTGTCCAGTTTTCCCAGATCTGACCACTCACCTTAGAAAGCCAATAAGTTGAGCTTTAAGCATCCCCTGGTGATGCGATAGGACTCAAACGAAAGCCCTTGAAGAGTAGAAGGTGTGGTAAAAAGTTGAGAACCAAACTCTCAGTTTTCGATTTTATATGGAGTTTTACAAAGTGATGATGAATAGTAATGAATAGTACTTTTACTCAGAACATGTTTTTGTTTTGTAGTTTTTAGATTAATTAGCTTAATCAAGGAGCAAGGAAGCCTAATATCCATCTTATATAGCTTGTATTAAGTTCCCAAGAAGGTATAAAACTCCTCCCCTTTGTGGTTAAGTTTTGATTTTTGAAGTTATAGTGATTGTATGAAGTTGATGTTGTTAATGGAGCATGTTTGTATGATTTAAGGTTGTTTAGTATATGATTTGTGGATAAATAGATGGTGGAGTATGAGATCATGTTTAGGCAGATTATAACTAGTATTAGCTTGTGGTTTGATGATTGATGGGTTGGTTGGTTGGTTGATTGGTGTTGTTTTGGAGTGTTGAAAACACGGGAATCTTAAAATAGCGCTGTTACCATGTCGGATTTTACTTAGGTAGTTTAGACAGAAACCATGACTGCAAAACAGGGCATAAACTTGAGGTTTCTGACCATGAGCATGTAGGCTCTGTTTCCTAGATTATTTTAGCGAAAGAATCGTATCGTTCGATTTACGGTTTAGGAGAAACGGTCGTTTTAGTAAAAGCGGTTTCACGTAACTAGATAGTTCATTGTATGAACTTTGAGGTAGGGATCAAGCCCTTTAAAATTGGAATTGGATTGAGATATTAAAATGGATACTAGTATGGACAGTTAGGAAAGGAACCTAGAAGGTTTCGTGTTAAAAAGATGAGTTTGTGATTTTATAAAAATGCGTGAACAAAGGTTGCGCGAGTGAAATACCCTTAAGGGGATGGTTAAAACGATAAGTTTAGTAATGGTAAAGTACTTGGGTTTTGTGAATGGATTTCCACCCATACTTTTGACTTAAGAGTTTAAGGAATGTCATAAGGTTATAAGCGGCCAAGAGCGAGACATTTGATGTTCGTTAATAGAACGTTAGTGCTTAAGTTAAATGCACTTTAAATGATTAAGCCAGGGGACTGATCGGGTATTTCTTTGTTTATAGATTTCCCGGCAAGTTCTTGAACCCCTAACAACCAAGGACCCGAGGCAAGTTTTCTTATTCCATGCTATGTTTTAAAGTACCATATTCTGATGATGCATATGATAGATGCACGTTTTCAAATGTAATATATGCATACCATATTATGCATGTTTTCAAACCGTACATCGTATATGGATGTGTTTGGATTTAAAACTATGAAGATGTTAATATGCATATGATCGATGCATGCTTTCAAATGTATTATATGCATACAATAATATGCAAGTTTTCAAACCCTGTACCATATAATGATGCTGTTGTGATATGTGTTGTGATATTGCTATATATGCTGCTTTATGCTGTAAAATAACGTGAAACTGTTTTGCTTTGTAAAAAGCGGTATAAGGTATAAGGTTTATATGCTAGCTAAGTACTAGATATATACCAAGGTTAAGGATTAAAGACTCTAAGTATAGAGTACTTGTACGATGGTTTTAAAAAAAAAACTTAGACCGAGAGTCAAATTATTATTTTGTTTTAAACTACTGTCAGAAGCTGGAAGGTTCCAGGGACGGTTATACTTTAAGGGTATATTAAATATTCCAATATCTATATAATTGGATATTTAAGGCGAGATATTTAAATAATATTATAATATATATTATTTGAATATTATTTAATTAAGTGAATATTATTTTGAATATTCACTTAAGTATTTTATATTGAATAATAATTCAATATTTATTATTTGAATATTATTTAAATAAGTGAATATTATTTCGAATATTCACTTAAGTGTTTTATATTGAATAATAATTCAATATATATTATTTGAATATTATTTAAATAAGTGAATATTATTTCGAATATTCACTTAAGTGTTTTATATTGAATAATAATTCAATATATATTATTTGAATATTATTTAAATAAGTGAATATTATTTTAAATATTCACTTAAGTGTTTTATATTGAATAATAATTCAATATATATTATTTGAATATTATTTAATTAGGTGAATATTATTTTGAATATTCACTTAAGTGTTTTATATTAAATAATAATTCAATATTTGTTATTTGAATATTATTTAAATAAGTGAATATTATTTTGAATATTCACTTAAGTGTTTTATATTGAATAATAATTCAATATTTATTATTTGAATATTATTTAAATATGTGAATATTATTTCGAATATTCACCTAAGTGTTTTATATTGAATAGTAATTTAATATTTATTATTTGGGTATTTATTAAATATTCCAAATATGATTTAAAATCGTAGAACCTTATTATATGATTAAAGGTTCTATTATTTACACAAAAATATAAATTTCTGATTTTCAGAAAAGGTATTAAAATAGAGATTCCCAACTATTATCTTAAGATAGTTAAAGGTAGCTAAATGCGATTAAATATTTCCTAACTCATCAAAAATTGGAAATCCAGTTTTAAAGGTCGAGCAAATGGTTTTGCTTCTTCTATTCCTCGATAATTTCAGAAAAATTCCGATTAACTCCCAGGTCGTGATTTTAAAAAGGGTTTATGATATATCCTCTGTCAGTTGGCAACGGCCAACCCACGTCTTGTTATTACTTCCTCAAAATTTCCGGAAGTAAGTATGATAAAGAGTTTAAACCTATCAATGAGCTAGCATGACGCTCGGGGAACGACGATTAAGTTCGGTTCCGGTTATAATGATAGGATTCATCAAGGGACTGGAGGTGTTATATAAGCAGAGGCATTACGAGTACCGGGACGCACATGCAAATTTAGCAGAGGTACTACGAATGCCGGGACACAACTTTAGCTGAGGTACTTCGGGTACCGGGACGCTAATGATAGCCCGTATGCGGCTGGGGTGATAACAATGAAAAGGTTTTCGTCCACTACTAGTAGAAAGAAATGTTTTGCGATACAGCGACTGATCATCGTGTATCGTGGTGCTCCAGTATATCCCCTTCTTCCACTTGGAATTGTGCTGCACATTGTAACGAAAGCCTAGGTGCTGAGTTACCGATAATGTGACAGAAATTGAACAATGATGTTCCGTGTATAGTATTTGAACTACATTGCATGTTCTGACGAGAAGAGTATCCAATATATCATTCTATATACGAATGAGGTTTTAAAAGCTTTCAGCTATGATATCAGCCCACATATATGATTATGTTGTTATATAGTATTGTCGAGCTATAGTGCTCATTCTTGCTTCTTTTATATATCACAACCCAACAGCTTCAAAAAGGTGTTCATTACTGATATTTTACAGTATTTTGAACAGTATGAGATATCTAAATAGATATGCATGTATATATGTTGAGAAGTCATTGAAGATATACAGTATATTGAATTGTATAGTATTTTGAATCAATGGATGGGTTTAAGCCTTGATTCCAATATTAATATCTATTTTAAAAAGAGATGTTTTGAGACTTGGTTTATCATCTTGATACCCCGGATCCCTAAAAGGATTTACGAAAAGTATTTGAGTATGATTATAAATCATACGGTATTTTGAACGATATACTATTTTGGGGATAAACCCTAGTAGTTTTAAACATGGATCCCATATGGATTATCTTCCTAAAAGGTTTAAAGATTTAAACTGGGATAGATTTCTTGCTGAGCACTATTAGCTCATTCTTGCTTTATTAAATATTTCAGCATGAAGAAAACATTGCCGATTCACCTCGTGTTACGAGAGCAAGGGAATGGAGAGACTGTTAGTATTAGTGCCCTAGAGACAATACAATTGTACTTCCGGGAAACACTATTTTGTTATTTAATAATAATTATGTTCTATTGATTATTCAACAACAATTATTATGTCTTTATTTACTGTGATATTAATGTTAGAGTAATAAATGTCCTTGGAATAACGAACACGTATTCTATATCTTTAAGTATGTGACTTAAAAATGAGATTATAAGAATAGTGTTTATATTCCTAAAATATCCCTAATTAAGCATTATGAATTGGGACAATTATGATGCATAAAGATTAGTATGATCGTTGACTAAATGACCACATCTCATTGGTCATAGGTATAGTGATACTAAAGTCAAGAACATAGGTGCATGTAATATTCTACATGGCACCGGATTGACCCACAGTGATATTCTACATGGTAATAAAGTCATTAGAATAGCTCACAGTGATAATGGTGTAATGATCCTTAGACTTGAGATCATTATATTTCTATACGAGGATTAATATACTTTGATTACATTAAAAGTTACCTTTGACCGGGTGATGATAAAAGTGGACAACAGGTATATTATGAGTCGTATGAGAAATATGAATGATAGATATAGGATTTGACCCTCCTATTATTAGGAGAGATATTATTGGCCTCTTGATTGAGTGAGACTATGAAAATGCATGGCCATGCTCAAATATTGATTTGTTTTAATAGTCTACTCATTGATCAAGGAAACCTGGATTAAACGTTGAAGAGGATGACTAATAACATGCCTCGAGTTTAATCTATAATATATGGTTAAAGGGATTATATTACACGGAAACATTAGTCACGAAAGGTTTAATTGGATCACCATTTATTATTATTTCTTAGGGAGCAATGATGTATTACTAGATGCCGCTCATTGTTTGTAATTTTATTTAAGAATAAAATTATTGCCAACGAAATAATAACCTAAAGGGTCACACACTTAGAACGTTTTGAATGGAGTTTCAATTTAAATTATGAATTTAAATTAAATGATTAAATTTGAAATTAGTTATTTAATTGAGCTGGTCTTAATTAAATCAGAATTCGAATTTAATATTAATTGATTGATTTCGAAATTAGTCATTTAATTGAGATGGTCTTAATTAAATAGAATTTCGAATTTAATACTAAAACCAAAATCAGATTGGGTTTTAAGAAGCCCAAAACGGATTTAGGGTTTTGGCCCAATCCTCTATCTCATATAAATACATTATGATGTATTATTGAGGCAAGGATTTTTCTGCAATTTCGAATTAAAGAAAACCCTAGCAGCTCTGCATAAAGAGAGGCGAGAAAGAGAGAGAGAGAGGGGCAGTTTTTCGGCTAGTACCGAACTCCGTTGATCGTTGGACGATCGAGCGTTCGTGTGGACGACTTTGGCGACGCAGATCTTGAACAAGGGTTGTGTGGTGATTACAACAAGGACCTCCATCTTTCCGAACTTTAAAGCTCTTTAAGGTATGATTTCGTTTCTCCATAATCAGCCATGTCTTGTACACGGATCCTAGGGTTAGGGTTTCGGAATTTGTATTGTTTTACGACTGTTTTTCGCTGCGTTTGTTGCCCCGAAACCCAACAGAGACCACCCTTGAGTTAGTTCAGCAAGATGGATACTGTCGGATTTAGCAAAACAGCTGTAGACTGAGTTAATAAGAATTGTTTTTGAATAGGTTTGTATTATTAAACCTTGTATAGAATTGTGAGGTCTATTATTTTAACTTCAGGTAGAGGTTGCAAATGATAGATGAGATCCTGCATAGTACATTTGATTTGTAATAACAAATGTTACTTATTGTTGCTCATTTCCAAGGCTATAACTTGTGTGTGTGCGTAAGTGATTGGGGTCAATTGGAGTTATATCATTATAATGTTGTAAGTAATACAGGTATTGTACAATTGATGGAGCGTGACAACCTAGATTCCTGACCCCGGGTCTGGGGGTGTTACAATAAATAAGAGTTTAAGGCAGCTACCTAGAAGTTTAACTTCTAACTGAACACTAAGGAAAATCTTGACAAGCATGAAGACTTATTTGAATACTACAAGTTCACTTATCTCAGCTGATAGTGACTTGACAGTCGGGTTTTCGAGGAGAGGTCTCTTTCATGCAAATGTCACATGGGCTTGGAAGCTAGTTCAATTGCATGGACTTAGTAATTTTTTAAGAGAGTAGCACACTCAATCAGAAAACACCATTTGGGAGTATACAAGTTTATCTTTGATGTCAGCCAAGGCATTTCCCGAATAGGATAGTTTCTGATACGAGCATATGAACAAGTAGAACCAAAAATGTAATATTTTATTATGTTGTAGGTTTTGTTTGTAACACACAGTCGATGTATATAAGACTGTGTGGAGTAGCATAGAAATGTATGGGTAGAGAGCACAAAGCTGAAAGTAAAAACACTTAGGCTCTCTTCCATCATCTGTGTAAGCAGCTGGAGTTTGTTGAAAAACAAAACCAGAGAATTCTTCAATATACACCTCAGGTGGGATTTTTCCGAGAAACCCACCTGAAAAGTTTAAAAAGTTTGCTCGTCTCCTGCATGTCTTTTTAACTCGAGGAATTCATAAATGTTCATGGCTTGTTTCAATTCTTAGTTAATTTACCAACTCATATATTCATACTGTAAAAGGTTTGAAAAAGTTTTGTAAAATTAACTAGATTGTATTAAACCCCCCTTCTACAATCTAGGTTGCGTTGTTCTGGGAATAACAAGTACTTTACCATTACTAACTCATCGTTTTAACCATCCCCTTAAGAGTATTTCACTCGCGCAACTTTTGTTCCCACATTTTTATAAAATCGAAAAATCATCTTTTTAATACGAAACCTTCTCGGTTCCTTTCCTAACTGTCCATGCTAGTATCCACTTTAATATCACGACCCAATTCTATTTTCAAAGGGTTTGATCACAAGCTCTAAGTTCATATAGTGAACTACTTAGTTATCCGAAACCACTTTCACTAAAACGGGTGTTTCTCCTAAACCGTAAATCGAAACGATAAGATTCTTTCGCCAAAACAAACTACAACACAAGACCTACATGATAATGGTCAGAAGGTCTTATGGTTATGTCTAGAAGGTAACCGTGGTCTCTGTCTAAACTTTCTAAGGAAAATCCGACATGGTAACGACGCTTAATCGTGATTCCCGTGTTTAAAACACTCCAATCAATCCACCAATCAATACCCAAGCAACCATAACTCAAAGTTCTCATCTAAACCAACTTATTTTTGTCTAAACAAGTTCATACCATCATTCACAAGTTCATCCATCAACCAATCCACTAAACATCATTCTTTAACAAGTATGTTACTTCTAAATCACACTATCACTAATAATCATCCATTTAATCACTAATATCAAAGTATAAGTAAAAGTGTGAGAGGGTTTATACCTTCCTTGGTACTTAATATGGACTATAGATGGCTAGTATACTCTTCCTTGCTCCTTGATTATCCTTTACAAGTCTTAAACTTCAAGATCAAAACAAGAAAATCAAGAATTACTATTCATTTCACTATTCATCTTCAACTTTAGCTCATGATTTGAGCATGATAACATGCATGGATGAAGCTAGGATCAAGGATTTACCTTAGTCTATGGATGAGGATGATTTAGAGCCCAAGATCATGATTTTTGGTGGAGTAGAACTTGAGGAAAAAATGTCTTATCTTTGGAGAAATGAAATGGTCGAATGTTTGATGCTTCTTCTTTGTGCTTCTTTTTTATTTTTCTTTTCTTTTCTTTTTGTCTAATAAACACTAATTACAAGCCTTTTAATTTGTGTGGTCTTTAATTTGTTTTGTCACCCAAGGACACATGTCAAGCTTTGGCAATTTATGTGGTGAAAGTGGTGACAAGGTGGTGATTCATCACTTTGTCATCACCTATGTCATCCTCCTGTGTCATGCTTATGTCATGATTTGTGTCATAAATCCTCTTATATGTTGCACGTGATGATCTTATATGATACTTCTCCTTTGGTTAGGGTTTAATCCATAATTCGTTACGCTTTTGTTTTGTCACTTGACCTTTTTATTACCTTGGCTTAATATGTGATCATGGATTTCTCATTCTACATACTTTCTCGAAACGATCAAATCAATATGTCCTTGATTGTCCGGTGAATAGTGATTTTAAACTCGAATGGGAATCTCCTGATTCTGATTGTGTTTACATTCTCTTATTCTTCCTATACATCAATAATATAACTTCGAAACATTCATTCCATGTCTTCCACATAGTGTGGTCTGAAAATATTTTCATCAGCAAATTTACTTTTCATCAGGGTTTCAAATATTACAAAATTTTGGGATATTACAGTCTCCCCTACTTAAAAGGATTCCGTCCCAGAATCAAGTCAAAATAGATGAGGGTACTTTTCTAACATTGCGCTTTCTAGCTCCCAAGTGGATTCTTCAACATTATGGTTTTTCCACAAAACTCTTACCAACTTTATAACCTTGTTCCTTAGCACTTGGTCCTTGCGGTCGATGATCTCCACCGGTTGCTCTATGTATGCCAGGTCTGGTTGTATGTCTACTTGCTCGTATTCTACCACGTGTCTGGCATCCGGTTTGTACTTCCTTAACATGGACACATGGAACACGTTGTGAATTTGCTGCAGGTTTGGGGGCAAGGCTAGCTCGTAAGCTACTTCCCCGATGCGTCTCAAGATCTCGAATGGTCCAATATATTTGGGGTTTAATTTCCCTTTCTTTCCGAATCTCATCAATCCTTTCCACGGGGATACCTTTAACAACACAAGATCTCCCACTTCATATTCCTTGTCTTTTCGGGCCAAATCTGCATATTTCTTTTGTCTGTTCTGGGCTGCTACCATCCGTCCTTTGATAAGGTCTATTGCATCCTTAGTCTGTTGGACCACTTCGGGCCCAAGCATCTTTCGCTCTCCAACTTCATCCCAGTACAAGGGGGATCGACATATTCTTCCATACAAGGCCTCATACGGGGGCATCCCGATGCTTGCATGAAAACTGTTGTTGTAGGAAAACTCAATCAGGGGTAGGTGATCATCCCAATTTCCTTCGAAATCTATGGCACAAACTCTCAATATATCCTCTAATGTTTGGATAGTCCTTTCGCTTTGCCCATCCGTCTGGGGATGGTAAGCGGTACTCATGTTTAGTTTGGTTCCCACACATTCTTGAAAGCTTCTCCAAAATCTGGAGCTAAATCTAGGGTCTCGGTCTGACACAATGGCGACGGGGACTCCATGTCGCGCCACAATCTCTTTCATATAAATATCAACTAGTCTATCAACAGTGTACCTTTCATTGATCGAAAGAAAGTGGTCTGACTTCGTCAACCGGTCTACGATTACCCATATGGCGTCGTGATTAGCTTTGGTTCGTGGCAACCCTACTACAAAGTCCATGGCTATTTGTTCCCATTTCCATTCTGGAATCTCTAGGGGTCGTAAGAGTCCACCGGGTCTCTGGTGTTCTGCCTTTACTCTTTGGCAGGTCAAGCATTTGTTTACCCACTCTGCTACATCCTTTTTCATATTAGGCCACCAATAATACTCTTTCAGATCCCTATACATCTTGGTACTTCCTGGGTGAATTGAATATCTTGAGCTATGACTCTCGTGTAAAATCTCATCCTTTAATTCCTGAACATTAGGAACCCAAATTCGGTAAGTATACCTCATGATTCCCTTATCATCCCTTTCAATCCTTAATTCCTCTCCTGTCATTAGCTCTTTCCCTTCACTCATCATACGTTCTTGACATAATTTGACCTTTTGTAGCAATTCTGGTTGTAGTGCGATTTCAAATAATTTCTCCGTACCATCTCCGGTTATTTTAACCTCAATCTCCATATTTTCGAACTCTTGGATTAACTTCTCTGAGGAGGTTATCATTTTGAGTCTCTCTTTCCTACTAAGGGCATCGGCCACCACATTGGCCTTCCCTGGGTGGTAAAGAATCTCACAATCATAATCATTGATTAACTCTAACCATCTCCTCTATCTCATATTGAGCTCTTTCTGAGTGAAAATGTACTTAAGGCTCTTATGGTCGGTGTAGATCTCGCACTTTTCTCCATATAAGTAGTGCCTCCAAATCTTTATTGTAACACCCCCAGATCCGGGGTCGGAGATCCGGGTTGTCACGTCCTCAATCCCAACAATATCACTTTGAACTTGAATCACAATAATAATAAACCACATGTTGTGACCCCATAATATTATCCACAACACTAATTATAGTCTCAGGGATGAAATTGAAATAAGTATTGAGTCATTAATCCACAAGATAAAGTTATTACAACCCAAAGTGATTACTTGTAACACCCCAGTCCCACATCAAGGAGATTTGGGACTTCTGTTCAGTTTATAAGACAAATCACTACTACTAATTAGCACCAACAAATTATGATCTTTTGGGGGCCTGTGGTGGGCTAGTCGTTACCCAAGTTGGCTATGTTTGGGCCAGTAGGCTCCGGCTTATTCGGACTCGGAATCGAGACTTGACCCGATTTTCAAAAAAGGCTCGGGATTTGACCCGGGTTGTCACATATGGTATCAGAGCCAGGTTCTCGAAAGCTTGTCGAGGCAAGTTACCGGAGGTGGGGACACGAAGGCTGGTGGTATTATCCCATAATGGACAGAGATCCGGAGGTGGGGACACGAAGCCAGCCGGTATTATCCCACAATGGCTAGAGAGGAACGATCTTGGAACCTATGGGCTATCCGTTCAGGCTTGACGAGGACGTCAAGAGTTTAAGTGGGGGAGTTTTTAACACCCCAGTCCAACATCAAGGAGATTTGGGACTTCTGTTCAGTTTATAAGACAAATCACTACTACTAATTAGCACCAAAAAATCATGATCTTTTGGGGGCCTGTTGTGGGCTAGTCGTTACCCAAGTTGGTTGCGTTTGGGCCAGTAGGCTTCGGCTTATTCGGACTCGGAATCGGGACTTGACCCGATTTTCGAAAAAGACTCGGGATTTGACCCGGGTTGTCACATTACCGAATAAGTTACTCGTTTATGTACATAACCTTACTTAAGTCATACATATAAATAAGTCTGATACACAAAAGCTGATAACCTAACCAACTGGTTATCCCCACCTCAACCATGGCGGCTAGTATCTATGCGTGGTACTGACGGGCGTTTCCCACCCGCTTGCGAGTAGTGTGCCTCGGCCTGGCCATCTCTCCTATCTGTTGTTGTGTGATTTTATAAAACAAAGCAAGAGTGAGCAATAAAGCCCCACAATATAATTTATAATGAAATATGTACTATATCATATCATAATACATATTCGCAAGATATAGGAAAATCTTTGCTATAACATAGACCAGTTCCCAATACACAACTCTTCAATCAAGCTAAATCAGGTATCTCATAGAAAATACCATTTTTGAATATTTATCAACATACTGCCAACATTATCGGTAACTGAGCTCCTGGGCTTCCGTTACAATGTCGCAGGCACAATTCCAATTGGAAGATGGGGGCTATACAGGAAAACACCTACGATAAGCGCTGATCAGTCGCTTTACCGCATTAAACACCTTTTCTACTATTAGAAGGACGACTCCCCACTGGTTATCACCCTGACCGCATTCGGGCCCTTTATGCTATATGGACACCTATTTCATTGTCGAGCATAGGGTCATACTGTTTAGGGACTATTTCATCACCCAGTATGACAATAAATTCCAGTCCCCAGATGAAAATCATCGTCACGGAAAACGGAAGTTAATCCTATTTTCCCCAAGTACCTAGTACTTGTCTCTCTTTTGAAAACATTTCTGGCCTACTTACTCCTGGGATAATAGAGCAGTAAGTTACCGGAAGGGGTTGACCACTGTCGTCCCACTTAGGATTTGATATGATTTCTCTTTAAAAGATTACGACCCGGGAGTCAGACTATTTGGAAATCCTTAAGGGTATTCCCGTCCCATTTGAGTAGTCAGCGAATATTTAAATCATCTCTTAAGATAGATTTAAATTAAAATAATATTTGGGAATCCTTACTTTAATTAAAATAAATATTATAAAGGTCGGAAACATTCTTCAAACTCATTGAAGGTCAAAGATGACTTTTTAAACAATATACATCACTTTTAAATTAATTAAAAGAATAATAAATATTCAAATAATATTCATCAATTAATAATTGATTAAATAATAATCAAAAGCTCAATAAATATTTGATAATCAAATCTAAGTAAATATTTAAAATAATATTCCTTGAATAATGAAATAATTGAATATATCTATTCAATATACTTATCAGAAAATAAACCTTAATGGTCTAAAGAAAATATACCGACTCCCGGTCTAAGCTTCAAAATACGATACACATGCTCTACTCTAAGAGCCTTCATAAAAAAAACTCGGCTTATAAATGTCGAATCATATCGCTTATAAGCCAATCACAGTTCAAAAGATTTAAGTATCACAAGAATATAATATACGCAAAATATAACCGAAAGCACTTTTTATCACAACAACCGTAGAAAGTCATAGGTTTTGGAAACTTGCCTGGAAGTCCTGAAGCAGTGGTAAACCTTGGATTGGTAACACAAGGTTCAAGATTAATAATTTAAATGCTTTCGCCAAACTAAGTATATACTATCTCAAGTAACAAGTTCATTTTCAAGTTAACTCTTTAAGAACTTCCACTCGTGTGTGCTTGCTCACCCATTTTATAAAATTGAGATTTAATCCTCTTAACACGAAATCTTTTTGAGGGTCTTCCTAAACGTACCTAACATGTTATCACAAAGTTTCATATTCCAATAAGTCGCTTAAGGGGTTTGATCATTGCCTCAAAGTTGGCTAAGTGGTATAGTTTGGTTTCCCGAAACATCCTTTATTAAAACAGTTGTTTCTCCTAAACCGTAAATCAGATTCACATGATCTTTGTACCAAAACGAACCTTGAAACAAGACCTACACTATCATGGAAGTGGTGATCCTTGGTCAGAAGTTACTAGGTTCGAATATTACAAGCAAAACAAGGTTAAGGAAAATCGGGCATTATAACGGCTATGTTTCAATGATTCCAAAGTTTAAGTCATAAACTTTACATGATCCATTCAACCAAATCATCAAGTCAATACTTCAACATCATTACTAATCCATAATCATCATCAACCATAGTCAAAACCAACATCTACTTATTTACCATCAAAACAACATCAAACTTTCATCAAAATCAATCATTCATTCTTATGATCATACTAACTAATCTACACTTAAAACTAACCATATAAATCAAATTATAACCAAGGGTTTCAAGATTTATACCTTCTTTGATGCTTTATAAACACCCACAATAGCTTATAATACTTCCTTGAGCTTTAAACTATCCTTAACAAGCTTAATCTTTAAGAACAAAATCAAGAACACAAAAGATTACTATTCATTTCACTATTCATTCTCATCTTTGATCTAATATTCAAACATGTTATGATCCATGGATGAAGCTAGGAATTAGAGTATACCTTAGTCTAGGAATTAGGAAACTTTTGAATCCAACATCATGATTTATGGAAGCTTGGAAGATGATCTTTGAAAATTAAGCCTTGGTGGAACTATTTGGGCCGAATGTTCTTGTTCTTCAAGGGGGAAGTGGTTAGCTTGGTTCTTGACAATTTTATTGATATTTTGTTGGTTAAGCATGTGCTTAAAGTGATTTGCTAAGCTTGGTAATTGATGATGTCATGGTGCCTATGTCATTCTTGCCACATGTCATCCTAAGAAGTGGTTCTTGAAAGTATCTTGCTTGGTGGCAAAGCTTGATTTCACATGGATGATCCAAATGTTGTATTCTTTTGATTAATCTTGTTACATGTTACTTCCATGCTTGTATTTAATCCAATAAGTGTCGCGTTGTTCCGTTACCGCTTAATCTCGTAGAATGTTCGTAGGATTTCTTAAGTGTTCTATTGAGTTAGTTTACCGTAAACGTTCTTGATATCACTAATTCTTTTACTAAATCCATATCCATGGAATTGATACTTTAAAATCCTCCAATATATTTAAATAATGATTATTCTCTTAATATCTGGTGGAATTTCGGAGAAAACAGAAAAGGCTATTCTTCTGATTCTGACAGCTTCTGCATTCAATCATATTCATAGTAGATCACTAATACGACTTTGAAAGTTCATTATACCGTCCCGTACATAGGGTGGTCTGAAAACTTTCTAAACGACAAAAGTTACTATTCATCAGTGGTTTTTAACAAAAGTTACTATTCATCAAAGGTTTTTAAGAAAAGTTACTATTCACTAGTGGTTCTTGAATAAGTACAAATTTTGGGGATATTACATTTAAGGCGAAAACTATTGCTGCCAATTCCAAATCATGGGTAGGGTATCTACTCTCATATTCCTTTAACTGCCTGGAAGCATATGCAATCACCCTTTCGTGTTGCATAAGCACGCATCCTAACCCTTTGTGTGATGCGTCACTGTAGATCACGAAATTCCCCTTCCCGTCTGGCAGTGCCAACACAGGGGCAGTAACTAGTCTCCTTTTCAATTCCTGGAAACTCTTTTCACATTTTTCCGTCCATTCAAACTTCTCAGTCTTTCGGGTAAGTCGGGTCAATGGGGCTGTTATCCTAGCAAAATCTTGCACAAATCTCCGATAATACCCGACTAAGCCTACAAAACTTCTCACCTCAGTCGGGGTGGTTGGTCTTTCCCAATTTGAAACGGCTTCTATCTTAGTAGGGTCAACCATTACTCCTTCACTGCTGACCACATGACCTAGAAACTGTACTTCCCTTAGCCAAAATTCACACTTGGAGAACTTGGCATATAACTTTTCCTTTCTCAGCGTCTCTAACACTATCCTCAAGTGTTATGCGTGTTCTTCCTCTGTCTTAGAGTAGACTAAAATATCATCGATAAAAACTATGACACACTTGTCCAAATACTTCTTGCAGACTCTATTCATTAGGTCCATGAAAGCTGACGGGGCATTCGTCAGCCCAAACGACATTATTAAAAACTCGTAGTGCCCATACCTAGTGCGAAATGTAGTCTTGGGTATATCCTCAGGTTTTATCTTTAACTGGTGATATCCAGTCCTTGGGTCAATCTTGGAGAAGTGAACCGCATCTTTCAACTGGTCAAACAAATCATCAATCCTTGGCAAAGGATATTGGTTCTTAATGGTTAACTTGTTTAGTTCTCGATAGTCTATGCACAATCTCAAGCTACCATCCTTCTTTTTCACAAACAACACTGGTGCACCCCATGGTGACACATTGGGTCTTATCATTCCCTTGTCTAATAATTCCTGCAATTGAATGGCTAACTCTTACATTTCTACTGGAGCTAACCGGTACGGGGCCTTCGAAACTGGCGTCGTCCCTGGAGCTAATTCGATAGAGAATTCTATCTCCCTATCGGGTGGTAATCCCGGAAGGTCTTCTGGAAATACGTCTTCAAATTCATTAACAATAGGAATATTTTGTAACTTAGGAACCTCTCGATTTGTATCTATCACATAGGCTAAGTAAGTCTCACACCCATGCCGCAACAACCTCTTGGTTTGGGCCATGGTTAAAAACTTACGGGTTTGTCGTTGTCCCTTGAACACAACCTCCCGTCCTTTGGATATTTTGAACTTAATTTTCTTTCTTTCACAATCGATCTGAGCGTCATTGCTCGACAGCCAATCCAATCCCAGAATGACATCGAATTCCCATAATTTAAATGGGATCAAGTCTACACGAAACTATTGACCTTCTATCTCTAGACTACAGTCTAAGTGTATCTTATCAACTGGAATTACTTCCCGGTTTGCTATCTCTACCTTTAACACTTCTTTTAATGGTTCCGCTCTAAGTCTTAACTTACTCGCGAAATCCCTTGAAATAAAAGACTTGGTAGCTCCCGAATCAAATAAAACATTTGCATTGACAGTGTTGAGTAGAAGGGTACTTGCTATCACATTTGTGTCCCTCGCGGCATCCTTCACAGTCATGTTGAGAGTTGTATGAGTTTGACGTGGAGAATAGGTACCCTTGTAAATGATTGTTTGATCAGCGGAAGAATGCTGTGTATTTCCAATTTATTTAAGAACTGGGTATCACCAGTTGGAAGTTAAATCAGAGGATATGCCCAAGACTGCGATTCGTACTTGGAATAGACACTTCGAGTTTTCAGCGAAGTTATTTTGGGTTGACTAATGCACCCACAAATTTTATGGAATGTAATGAATTGGCTTTGAGTTACCCATGATAGTAGATAGCATGAGATGGAGAAATGGCTAGAATTGACCTAGGATTATGACTGTGAGATACACTACCATCCGGGGAAGGCCAATGTGGTGGCCGATACCCTTACTTTAAAATGAGACATAGATGGATTCCGAATGATCGGGAATTAAAGGATGAGATTTTACACAACACCCAAGTTAGTCCAACAAACTAGAAAGACAAAAGATTTCACCAACAAGCGGCTAGTGACAACCAAGACAGACAGAGAAAGTATGCGGACTAAGCCCGCGAGTATAGAGATAGTACTGCTACTGATAAGCTAAATGGCAAGTTGATGAATGGCAAACAAGTTTATGCTGGTGTATTTCTGTGCAAAGAAGATAGAGAATATGAGGTTAGAGATTCGTGATGCTAAAGGTATCTCCAGGGAAAGAATTAATGAGATTTGAAAAGAAAGGGAAGTGAGCCCGAGATTCATTGGGCCATCTGAGATTTAAGACGCGCCAGGAAGGTGGCCTACGAGCCAGCCTTACCCCCCCCCCCCAAACTTGTAGAATGGTCATAACGGGGTTCATGTGTCAATGCTACGTCAGTATACTATAGATGCCTGGCATATGTAGAGTACGAGCACGTAGACATACAACCAGACTTGACCTATGTGGAGCAACCAATGGAAATTATAGATCGAAAGGAACAAGTACTCTGAAACAAGGTCATCAAACTAGCCAGAGTGGTATGGAGGAATCATAATGTGGAAGAATCAACTTGGGAGCTAGAGAGCGAGATGCTAGAAAGATATCCCCATTTGTTTTCAGACTGATTCCGGGACGGAATCCTTTTAAGGAGGGGAGACTGTAAGACCCCAGATTTTGGGTAGAATTAAAACTTTTATTATATGTTGATGTAAATATGGATAGTGGCAATGACTTTGAGAATCAAGTTATGAAATGAATATGAATTTCGGTTTTCAAACATTTTGAGAATAGTAAGAATGGACTGAACATATAAATAAGAACAATCAATCTGGAAGATAAGAATACAATACTCCAGGGAAGGAAAGTATTTTTATGTCATCCAAATCAATATCTGGAATACATCCGACAACTCCGTAAACAAGATAGCGTACGCCCGAGAAATCACTAGAACGTTTTCTAAGTGCAAAGAGTAAAGAGAAAATAGATCAGGAATATTGGAACGGATTTTGATCCAAAGGATTATAGAAAAACCACTGATGAATAGTAACTCTTCATTTAAAAGTTTTTCAGACCACCCTATATGCGGGACGATATAATAAACTTTCAAAGTCGCATTAGTGATCTACGATGGAAATAAAATAATGCAGAAGCTGTCAGAATCGGAAAAATAGCATTTTTCGTTTTCTCCGAAATTTCACCAAAAACGGACTAAATAATTATAATTTGAGGATATTTAAGGATTTAAATTATTAATTCTATGGATATGGATTTGATAAATGAATTAGAAGTATCGAGAACGATTTCGGTAAAATACCTCGATAGAACCCTCGAGAAACCTTGCGAGCGTTCTACGAAATTAAACGAACCAGAAAAGCTACTTTATTCCAAGCCAATGCATGCTTGCCAAGTGTCAAGACAAGAAGAGACCAAGGGTGATGACTCACCACATTGGATAAATATCAAGTAATTAAACAAGATAAGAAGAAAAAGAAAAAGGAAGAAAAATTCGGGAGAAAAGAAGAAAGAAAATGGAGGAGAAAGAAATGCTTATAACTTGAGATTCCGTTGTCCGTTTTTGGCGTTCCACCACTCAAATCGAAGCTCTCGAGAAGCTCTACGCAACCATGGTAAGCGCTCGCCTCACCTCTGTGATTTACCCTTCGATTTCAGTGAGTAACAGTTGGAGAAGATGATGAATAGTAACTTGTATTTTGCTTTGTTGCTTTTGATATTGAGTTTGTGGCTTCCAAAGGTTGTATTAAGCAAGGATCTAAGGTTACATAAGGAATATAGCAGCAAGCAAGCTTGGAGGAAGGTATAAACCTCTGCCCCTTTGAGTTTTATATGAGTTTTAAAGTGGTTTTGATGTTCATGTAAAGTTAAGATCATGATTAAGTGATTTAGTGATTATTTGGATTTGTTTGAATGTGTAAAATGATGGGTGTTGGATTTGAGCCTCCCCACTGATCTTAGAGGTGTATGATGGTTGTTTGTTGAGGTTGTAGATGTATGGTATGCCCGGTGTGGCTTGGTTATGTTGTGACAAAATAGGATTATTCGATTTTAAGCCGTCGTAATGCCCGATTTTCGGTAACTCTATAAACTGCCTAGAATCAGAAAACCTAACTGCCTCTTTTGGTTCCGTTATGAACATGAGTGTGTAGATCTTTGTTTCTAGTTTATGTGAGCGCAAGAATCATGTCATTACGATTTACGGTTTATGAGATATGACCATTGTAGTGAAAGTGGTTCAAGGAATGAGATTGCAGAAATGTACCAACTTTGTGGCTATGTTTGAGACCCTTAAGAGTTGTTTTAAAATATGAAATTTTGTATTGAAGTGTCAAGGGCAGTTACGAAGGTTTGTACGAAGGTTTCGAGTCCAAAAGATTATTTTCCGATTTTATAAAAATGTGTTAGCCGAGGTTGCGCAAGTGAAAACCTTTAAGAGCATGACTTAGGAACCAATGTTGAAAATGGTTAAGTATAACTTGTATTCGAGGATCGATTTCGGACTAAACCTACGACTGAAGTAATTGTCGACTAAACATGGACTTAGTATGAGCCTATAACGAGCTAGTAATGCCTTGGTTGTGTTTCGCTTACGTGTTTAAGCATTGAGTTATAAGTGGTTTATCGAGGGAATTAACCGTGTGTTTTCGTTTGACTTTGTCTAGATTGTCCGGCATCGTCGCGAACCCCTATCACTTCCCGAGCATCAGGCAAGTTTACTAAACCTTACTCTATTATTCAGAGTAGGTATATTTTCCAATGTTCAATACTTGTGTATTCCCAATTTATATACCAAATCTTTGTTGCAAGTATTGTGGCAAGTTTTATAAATCTATACTTTGAAGTATTGATTATATATTACTGCTTTTGCCATGTGTGGAGTTATACAATTTTGCGATACATGTTATATATAGAGTTTGATTTTGGTTTATATATGAGTTTTGAGATAAAGTAGTTATAAACCGGTGTACCTTGTAGCTCTAGAGATAAGAGCATACTTCTTGTTTTCGACTCTAGACCGGGAGTCAGTATTTGAGATATGGAGATAGCCGTAAAAACCCGGAGGGATTCCAGCGGCAGTGTACTAATTATTTTGAGGACTGCTATTATTAAACATTAATTATATTTCTAGAAAGTATTAATTACCTGGAAATGATTTGAGGAATGTTATTTGAATATTACCTCATTCGAAGGTTATTATTTGAAAATGATTTGATTCTGGGCTTCTAAGCTAGATATGGGATATTAGTTAGAAGCCAGGATTTTATATTTGCCCTAGGATAAGGGCGGGTGATTTTCTCTAAGATCAGAAGTAATTATATTTCGGTATATGTTAAAGGTTATTTTCCGATAAAGATATCGGGTAACTGTTATTCGAGGGTTAATTATTTTATTTAAGGAATATTATTTATATACATTTGAGGATTATCGACTTACAGAATATTATTTATATACATTTGAGGATTATCGACTTACAAAATATTGTTTATATTCATTTGAGATTTATTTAATTAATGAATATTACTTTTGAATATTCATTTGAGATTTAATTATTTAAAGGATATTATTTTCGAATATTCATTGGAGGTTCACTTATTTGAGAAATATTATTTTTAATATTCATTTGAGGATTATTTATTAATGAATATTATTTTTGAATATTCATTTGAGTATTATTTATTAATGAATATTATTTTTGAATATTCATTTGAGGATTATTTATTAATGAATATTATTTTTGAATATTCATTTGAGGATTATTTATTAATGAATATTATTTTCAAATATTCATTTGAGGATTACTTACTTAATGAATATTATTTTCAAATATTCGTTTAAGATTTACTTATTTAATAAATATTATTAAGTAATTGTAAATCAAAAGAGGTTCCCAAAACAATGTTTTTCCGTTTAAATCTGTCTTTTAAAGAGGATTTAAATGCTCGCTCAACTATCAAAAATATGGGAAACCTGATTTAAGTGACTGCTACTCTTTTTAAACTCTCAACTCAAAACTGTCAGGGGCCAGATATTTTCTCAAAGCTATGTAATTGCTGCAAGTCAAATATTGTGTTACCACCTCAACGATCGAGGGGTAAATTCCTGGAACAAGTCGATATCCATTAACAAGCCTAGCTTGGGAAATATTGGGGAATCTTCCTTTCCAACCTAGATATAACTACTTAGTGGAGTCGTATCAACAAGTGTTACACTTGGGGAAAGGAGGATGACCTTTACGTTTCAGAGTCATGGATTTCATCTGAACTAGGAGTGGTGTAAGTGGTCCAGTTGCGATTGACCCATCCAACTTTTATGGCCCCAAATGGGCCGGGAGGTCACTGGAAGGCGGTAGACAATGTCAGGCCGTCGTGATTCTTCCATCTACATGTAGAAAACATATTTGAGCGGTGCGACCTGCTACTGATCATAGCAAGGTTAGGCACAGCGGGCGCGGTAGCAACTCCAGTATTAGTTCATCATCCATTTTGGATATTCCTGCAACATGTATTGGGATGAAAAACCAATCATGTTGGCAGGGGGTCGAAAGTGTTTGAAAATGAAGTGACAATAAATTCATGCAACTTCATCTTTTATTTATGAGTTATGACTCTGTGGATACCTTACATAACATGGGTTATGGTAAGGGAGTTGTTTATACTGAATCACCTTATAACTTCATCTTTTAAAATATGTGTTGATATTCTGCTTACATAGCAGATACTTTTGGAAAGGTTATATTTGGTTTCCTTTGAAACCTCATCTTTTATACTAGAACTTTGTTCATAGTTTGAATATCGAAAGTTTGCAGAAATATTATGGAAATGATATTTGAAGTACCATAATGGTACTGTTTTTGGGAATACATTCCGATAAGGATATAATTTCAGTATCGAGATATTTTGACAAATTATTGTCTTATACTCGCTTTATTCTGGGTTGAGTTAAAGGCAGAATTATGCCATACTTTCATTTCCTTGCTGAGCTATCGCTCACTCTTGCTATTGTTTTATATATATTATATAGCAGCGAAGCAGGATGCCAATGGGTCGGCACATACCCCGCAAGGCGTTTCCATAAACAGTTTCTAGTAGTGATCCCGCAGAGTAGTACAAACCAATCGAATCAGGCTACAGCTTTTGGTATTCAACTTATGTATAGATATGAATGGTATGAGAGGATTGTGAGCATCAGAAGACTAAGTTGGCAATGTAACAATACTTAGAAATTGTATCAGTAACAGATTCAAAAGACATTTGGGTATTGTAAAAAAGTTATTTATTCCGCAATTGTTGTATTGTGTCGTTTCTGAGACTCTAACCTGTGTGTGTGTGTGTGTGAGACATATGTTGTGGGGTCATGAGCAGGTAAATTATGAATGGTGTGAGTATTACAGGTAAGGCAAGGAGTACATGGATTGTGACAACCCTAAATCCCTGACCCCGGATTTGGGGATGTTACATTTTCTCCCACAAGTCTTGCAATCAGGTAGTGGGGGTCGGGGTTGACTAAAATGGGACACTCCTATCTACCTGCCGCCCTGGCTTAGGCTCCTGTTCTCAGTTTTCCTGAATTCGGAACTCCTTAAGGGTTGGGACCTGGTTCCTCCAAATGGCTTTACTGGGAAACTCCTGTTCACAGAGCTTCCTCCTTGACTACCAAACTTTCTCTTCTTCTCCTCTCTTCCTTTCTGACTCTGCTCATTACCTGATTCCACTATGGTTGCCTTTTGCACTAGCAAGGCATAGTCCGTTATTTCCAACACAGCTACTCTATTCTGAATCCATTGCTTTAGCCCTTGCTGAAACCTCCTTGACTTCTTCAAGTCGGTATTGACAAAATCTGGCACAAACCTAGACAACTCAGTAAACTTTGGTTCATATTCCGCCACGGTCATGTTATCCTGTTTCAGTTCCAAAAACTTTCGCTCCATTTGTGCTTCCATGAATACAGGAAAATACTTTTCCAGAAATAAGGTAGTAAACCTTGCCCAGGTAATAACGACATCTGTTTCTAGGTTCCTCTTCGATTCCCACCATTAGTTAGCCTCTCTTTTCAGGAGGTAATTAGCAAAGATGGTCTTTTGGGCTTCCTCGATACCTAGGATTTCGAAAGATCTTTCCATTTCCTTTAACCAAGCTCTTGCCTCAACAAGGTCAGCGGATCCCTGAAATTCTGAGGGCCTAAGGGACTGAAAGGCCTTAAAAGCATTTTGCCCCGCAGTATTGGGGCCTGGTGGTGGTGGCGGTGGGTGCTGGTTCAAATTCTGTCGGAGTAGGTACATGAATTGGTCCATCGGTTTTCCACCGGGGACCTCCACATTCTGAGTACTTTCATACTCTTCCTCTTCGTAGTCCTGATCATCAAACTCATTATAATCATCATCCTCTCCGCTTCCTTCATACTCACCTTCCTCATAATTTTGTTCTCCCAACTCGTGGAAGTCTGGGTTTTCTTCCTCATTACGAAATTTTTGCCTTACATCCACTGCCCTGAGCCGCAGGATTGGCAGGGCGTGCTCGTGTTCCCATACGTCGGGGTGGCATTTTCCTGATATTTTTAAACAAGAACTTTTATTAAAACCATTTGTTCTTTCAAAATAGGTGGATGGATCAGTTGAGTTCATTGGTGAAAATCCTGGAAATCATCATTTTACAAAGTATATATATATATATATATATATATATATATATTTCAAAACAAGTGTTGCACAGTTTATATGTCAAGACTGATAACTTGTAAAACAGTTGAAATAGTAGGGTATATTAAATTTAAAACTGAAAACTTTAAAGAAACTGAAATGCACGAATATATACATAAGTGACATAAAGTCACGAGATACTGAAAGTCAAGGTTTCAACAAAAGCGAACACGTCGCTGAAATACATCATCCGTACAACAGTCAAAAGCTAAGTACTACCAGTCAACCAGTCAACATCTACTAACGTCAGTCTGATCAGCCTATCTCTAACCCAGAAAGGATACTATTGTACAACGGAACCATCCCACAAAATTGGCACTACTAACGGCCATCTGAGATTAGAGAACTAAGCTATCTGTCACCCATCAAAGCTCCTCCTCTGGGCGGGTCAGGCTCCTGACACGCGCCATGGCATCTGTCCAAATCATCTCTGTGGCCCGTCGGGATACCAGTCCCTCAGCAACAACAGACAGGCCTCTCATGCGGATCGTAGCTTGCAACTCAATGCTGGAAATCTCCCGTCTCATCTCCCTAGGAGTCATAAACCTCATCCCGTCCTGATAGGAACGACGGGTTTCTCTCTCTCTGCAGCCAACTGTCTCATCAAGTCATCAGCTCTAGTGTAATAACCCCAAATTTTGGACTTAGTTAAAAAATTTTGATGAATAGTAAATGTGATGAATAGTAAAATTGCTGATGGAAAATTTTTCAGACCACACCATGTGGATGATATGGAATGAATGTTTCGAGGTTATATTATTGATGTATAGGGAGAATAAAAGAATGTAAACGCGATCAGAATCAGGAGATTCCAACTTTAAATTTTGATCACTATTCATCGGACAATCAAGGGTGAATTGATTTGATCGTTTTGAGAAAGTCTGTAGAATGAGAAATCCGTGATCATACCTTAAGCCAAGGTTAAAAATCTAGGATCATATATTAAACCAAGGAAATGGAAAGATCAAGAAAGTATCCCCTAGCTTTGGTACAGAGAAACGTTTTTAAAACCACTTGAAACTATTGCAAAACAAAAGCGTAACAAATTATGGATTAAACCCTAACAAAAAGAGGAGTATTATATAAGATCATCAAGTGCAATATATAAGAGGATTGAGGATACAAATGATGACATAAGCATGATGCAAGAGGATGACAAGATGATGACCAAGTGGTGAATCACCACCTTGTCACCATTTTCACCACCACCACAAGTTTAAAAAGAGGCTTGTCATTGATGACAAAACAAGATTATAGCCACACAATTAAATGGATAAAGTATTAAGGATTAATTAGACAAAAGAAAAGAAAAGAAAGGAAAACAAAACAAAAGCAAAAGAGATGCATCTTGAAGAACCAAAATATTCGGCCTCTTCCATTTCATCCATTCCTTAAAACAATTTCTGCCACTTCCACTCAAGCATAAATCATGTTCTTGGGCTCTAAATCACCCTCTTCCAATATCCAAGGTAGATCTCTAATCTTAGCCTCATCCATGGATAATAGCTTGGTCAAAAATGGATTCAAAGTTGATGATGAATAGTGATGTGAATAGTAAACTCATAAGATCTTGTTTTGTTTTGATGATTTTAGGTTTGATTAGCATAGTTAAGGAGAAAGGAAGGATATACCATCCATATATAGCCTTTTATAAGATCCAAGGAAGGTATAAAACTCCTCCCCTTTTTGAGATTATGCTTGATCTAGTAGTTATAAGTGATTGTTTAAGAACTATGTAGTAATGAAGCATGTATGCATGATTTTAAGCATGTTTAATGGTTGATTTGTGGATAAACTTATGAACTAGAGTATGACCATGTTTGGACAGAAAAGTGTAGTATTAACTTGAGGTTTGATTGGTGGTTGGTTGATTGTGGATTGGTGGTTGTAGTGAGTGTTTAAAAACACGTGAATCGCGTTTAAGTGTCGTTATCATGTCGAATTTTACTTAGGTAGTTTCGACAGAGATCACGAATACTCTAAAGGGCATAAACATAACGTTTCTGCCCATGAACATGTAGGCCATGTTTCCTAGTTTGTTTTAGCGAAAGAATCGCATCATTTTGATTTACGGTTTAGGAGAAACGTCCGTTTTAGTGAAAGCGGTTTCGCGTAACTAAGTAGTTCATTGTATGAACTTTGAGATAGTGATCAAACCCTTTAAAAATGAAATTTGGCCGAGATATTAAAGTGGATAATAGCATGAATAGTTAGGAAAGGAAACCTAGAAGGGTTTGAGTTAAAAAGAGAAGTTGGTGATTTTATAAAAATACGCGAACGAAGGTTGCGCGAGTGAAATACCCTTAAGGGGATGGTTTAAAACAAGGAAAGGGTAAAGGAAAAATACTTGGGATTTGTGAATAGATTTTCACCCAAACTTGTGACTTAAGAGTTGCGGAACGTCATGAGGTTATAGATGACCAAGAGAGAGACAATTGATGTTCGTTAATAGAACGTTAGTGCTTAAGTTAAATGCACTTTAAATGATTAAGCCAGGGGACTGATCGGGTATTTCTTTGTTTATAGATTTCCCGGCATGTTCTCGAACCCCTAACAACCAAGGACCCGAGGCAAGTTTTCTCATCCCATGCTGTATTTTAAAGTACAATATTATGATAATATGCATATGATAGATGCATGCTTTCAAATGTAATATATGCATACGATATTATGTATGCTTTCAAACCTCACATCGTATATAGATGTGATGGTATTAAAAATGATGAGATGTGATGTATGCATATGATAGATGCATGCAAGTTTTCAAACCCTACATCATATAAATGATGATGTTGTGATTTATGTGATTGATATATATATATATATATATTCTGCTTTAATGTTGTGAGAACTTTTTAACTATTTACGCTTTTAGTAAAAGTTTTCGTAAGATATAAGGTTTATATGCTAGGTAAATACTAGATATAAACCAAGGTTTAAAGGCTCTAAGTATAGAGCAGTCGTACGATGATTTTAAAATAATAGACCGGGAGTTAAATTACTATTTTGTGTTGACTATACTGTCATAAGCTGGAGGGTCCACAGACAGCTATATGTTAAATATTGATTAAATATTCCAAGACTAATATCATTGGATATTTAATGTGAGATATTTAAATAATATTATTACATATTATTTGAATATTTATTTAAGTGAATATTATCTTGGAATGTTCACTTAAGTGGAATTTTATTGAATAATAATTCAATATTTATTATTTAAATATTATTTAATTAAGTGAATATTATTTTGAATATTCACTTAAGTAGAATCTTATTGAGTGATAATTCAATATTTATTATTTGAATAATTATTTAATTAAGTGAATATTATTTGGAATATTCACTTAAGTGCATTTATATTGAATAATAATTCAATATTTATTATTTGAATATTTATTAAATATTCCAAAAATGATTTAAAAGTCATAGAACCTTATTTAAATATTACGTAAGGTTCCAATAGTTATTCAAAATATTTTCTGATCTCAAAAGAGATTTATGTGACTATAGGAGGAGTTCCCAACTACTTTTAAACTATTTACCTCAAATGATGATTAAGGTTTTGAACTTATCAAAAATTGGGAATCCATCTCAGGAAGTGAACATATGATTTCACTTGCCTCCTTCATTAAAAGTGAATATGTTTTCGAGTTCTGATTTATCAGAACTAAAGGTATTTTACAAAAACTCCCTAGTCATGCTTTCAAAATACGTAGTAATCATCGGTAGTTTCGTTGACTAATGTCAACCCACACTTTGACTTACTCCTTTCAATTACTCTGGAGTAAGGTATTCTGAACGGTTACAAAGTTTTGACAAGTATTTGTACTTGGGAAAAATGGAATTAAATTCCGATTTCCGTTTCATTGATATTGTTCATTGTGGGAATTGGAAGGGCCTACACGGCAATGAAATAGGTGTCGGGGTAGTGCCAAAATTATCAAGGCTTGCCCGGTGACGAAATAGGCGTCGAGGTAGTGATGTCTTGCGTGCTAAGGCTTGCCCGGTGACGAAATAGGCACCGAGGTAGTGATCTCTTAGCACAGTGGCCCGTATGCGGTCAGGGTGATAACCGAACAGGAAGTCGTCCTTCTACTAGTAGAAAAGAAAAGTTACGATACAACGGCTGATCACCGTGTATCGGGTGTTCCAGTACATTCCCTTTCTTCCCTCCGATTGGAGTTGTACTGTACATTGTAACAAAAGCCTAGGCACTGAGTTACTGATAATGTGACTGTGAAGAGTAATGATGTTCCTCATACAGTAGTTGCACTGTATGGCATGTTTTGGACGAAAAGAAAACAAATATATCATTCTGTATATGAATGAAGTTTTAAAGGTTTTCCTTTATGATATAAGCTTACATATACGATTAAGCTGCTATATCTGATGGTTGAGCTATAGTGCTCATTCTTGCTTCTTTTATAAAAGGTGTTCATTACTGATATTTTACAGTATTTTGAACAGTATGAGATATCTAAATAGATATGTGAGTATATATGTTGAAAAGGTATTTAAGATATACAGTACATTGAACTGTATAGTGTTTTGAATCAATGAATAGGCTTTAAGCCTTGATTCCAACATTTGATATCTATTTTAAAACGATATGTTTTGAGTCTTGGTTTATCATACTGATACCAGGGATCTCCAAATGATTTACGAAGAATATTTGAGTATGATTGTAAGTCATACGGTATTTTGAACGGTATACTATTTTGGGGATAGACCCTAGTAGTGTTAAAAGCTTTGATCTCATATGGATTATCTTCCTAAAAGGTTTAAAGATTTGAACTGGGATAGATTTCTTGCTGATCGCTATTAGCTCATTATTGCTTTATTAAATCTTTCAGCATGAAGAAAACATTGCCGATTCACCTCGTGTCACGAGAGCAAGGGAATGGAGAAACCACCCTTGAGTTAGTTCAGCAGGATGGATACTGCCGGTGTGAGCAGAATAGTTACAGCTTGAATTAGTGAGAATTATTTTTGAGTAGGTTTGTATTACTAAACCTTGTATAGAATTGTGAGGTCTATTATTTTAACTTCAGGTAGAGGTTGTAAATGATAGATGAGATCCTGGATAGTACATTTGATTTGTAATAACGAATGTTACTCTTGTTGCTCATCTCCAAGGCTATAACTTGTGTGTGTGTGTGCGTAAGTGATTGGGGTCTTTGGAGTTGTATTATTAGAATGTGGTAAGTAATGCAGGTATTGTATATTGATGGAGCGTGACAACCCAGATTCCTGACCCCGGATCTGGGGGTGTTACATCTAGCCTCTTCCGCTGCCAAGTCAGTGTTCAGCCGCCCAATCATCCAATCATGGATCACAGTAGGTACTCCAGTAGATGAGGGAGGAGGTGTGTCCGGATCAGTCAGGGGCTGGTCCTCCTCATATCCCTCAGGGGCGAGGTCATAGTCATCGTCTGATGTTAACGGGCTCAGTGGGGGCACAGGAGGGGTAAGAGCTCTCACAGTAGGCAGAGGGTACATCATGATGCCTCCTCGGCTAGCGTTGTCCTCAGAAGTCTCATCGTCCTCCGTGGTAACTACATCAGGCACAACCTGATCCCTCTCAGTGGAATCATCATCCATAGTCGACTCTCCATCAATAGTGGGAGCAGGAGAAGTAGGAAAGTCAAGCACAGTCATGGGGTCCTCTTCCGGATCCTCGTCCGGGTCCTCTGTATCCTCCTCGGGATCCTCATCTAGATCCTCCATGGGGTCGTCCATGGGGTCGTCCTCAGCCGCCAGCAGAGCATCGTCATGCTGGGTCTCAAAGTCATCAGCCTCCTCGGCCGCAAACACCTATACAAACGAAAGCTAGGTTACTTTACTATGGAATAAAAGTTCCCTTGCGGGTTTTAACAGTCAGTGCTACATCCGGTAGCCCAACCATGAACTCGATGGGAGTTCTCCTTATTATTATAGTTGCATTTATTATTCCTAACGCCCTATCATTTCTGAGATTAATAACTATAGTCTCTGATACCATTTCTGTAACACCCCCAGATCCGGGGTCGGAGATCTAGGTTGTCACGTTCCTTATTCCATACAAACACTTGATGCTTGAATCATAATAAAATAAATCAACACACATGGTGACCCCACCATCAATATATACTCACGCCAGTTATGTCTCAGAAACGAAATTGCAAAAGCAGTAGTCATATGATCCATAAGTTAAAGTTATTACAACCCAAAAGTAAAATGCTTGAAACCTACTACCAGTATGATTTCTACTTGAAACTAGAAAGGCAGTGCAAATGTTTGTTCTTGTTCATTAATATACATAAGTGATACTTATAAATAAACCGGAGCAACAAGAGTTGCACTCCGAACCAACTCAGTGCTTCTACCTGAGGTGCTGCAACTGCCATCATATGGGCAGTCTGCGCGGCCCAGACGTGCTTCCGAGCGGTACGTCGAATCCTGGCCATCTACTCTAGTTGTTGTGTTGTGATATATATAAAAGAAAACAAGAGTGAGCACTAAGCCCAACAATAATATAAGGCAGCATAATCATATATGTAAGCTTATATCATAATTGAAAACTTTTAAAACTTCATTCGTATACAGAATGATATTTTGAAATATTCTTTTCGTCAAATCATGCTATACAGTTCAACTACTGTACGAGGAACATCATTGTTCAATCACTGTCACATCATCAGTAACTCAGCACCTAGGCTTTCGATACAATGTGCAGCACAACTCCAATTGGAGGGAAGGGACCTTCTGGAGCACACCACGATACACGATGATCAGTCGTTGTATCGAACTCACACTTTTCTACTAGTAGATGGATGATATCTTAACATGATTATCACCCCAGCCGCATACGGGCTTTGTATCTGCTGGACTGTCCCACATCCTCCTACGCGAGATAGTTGTTGGACTGCCCCGCAGCCTCTTACGCCATATAATTTGATGGACTGTCCCATAGCCTCTTACAAGTTTCCTCCTAGTCCCGGATGAAAAATCAATGAAACGGGAATCGGAATTTAATCCTGGTTCCCCATGTACCAAATACTAGTCAAAACTTTGCAACAGTGCAGATTTTCTTACCCCAGAATGTTTGAAAGGAGTAAGTCACAATGTGGGTTGACATTAGTCAACGAAACTACGAATAATTATCACGTATTTTGAAAATCATGACCCGGGAGTTAATCGGAATTTTTCTGAAAATTATCGAGACTGAAATGCTTTGATTGAATAGGGAAGTCATCCCCAACTATGGGTATTCTTGAGGAATAGAGGGAGTAAACCCATTTACTCGACTCCTTGGACTGGATTCCCAATTTTTGATGAGTTAGGAAATATTTATTCGCATTTGAATATTTTAATAAACTTAGGATAATATTTGGGAATCCGTGTTATATTTAAATATATTTTCTGAAGATCAGAAATATTTGCGTAATTATTGGAACCTTAAATAATAATAATATAAATAAGGTTCTATGATTTTTAAATCATATTTGGAATATTTAATAAATATTCAAATAATAAATATTGAATTATTATTCAATAAAATTCCACTTAAATGAATATCCAAAATAATATTCACTTAATTAAATAATTATTCAAATAATATTTATAATAATATTATTTAAATATCTCACATTAAATATCCAATAATATATATATATATATATATATATATATATTGGAATATTTAATCAACATTTTAAAATATAGCTGTCCCTGGAACCCTCCAGCTTCTGACAGTATAATCAAGACAAAATAATAATTTGACTCCCGGTCTAAGTTTTAAAACCATCATACAAGTGCTCTACGCTTAGAGCCTTTATAAAACCTCGGTTTATATCTAATATAATCATAGCATATAAACCATATAATCTTACGAAAGCTTTTAATCAAAAGCATAAATCAGTTCATAGTTCTTTTAAAGCAATAAAACAATATATATCACAATCACAACATTAAATCACAACAGCATCTCTATAAGATGTAAGGTTTGAAAACTTGCCTTTGTGTCTCGGTGAAGTGGTAGTGGGGGCTTGGGAGTGTTCTCGTCGATCTATAATAAGATACACAATACACAATCAATCCCCTAGAACCGATTAATGTGCTATTAACTTAAGCACTAAAGTTCTATTAATGAAAATCAAATGTCTCGCTCTTGGTCACTTATAACCTCATGACATTCCGTAAACTCCTAAGTCAAAAGTTTGGGTGGAAATCTATTCACAAAACCCAAGTACTTTATCATAACTAACTCATCGTTTTAACCATCCCTTTAAGAGTATTTCACTCGCGCAATTTGTGTTCCCGCATTTTTATAAAATCGAAAAATCATCTTTTTAACACGAAACCTTCTCGGTTCCTTTCCTAACTGTCCATGCTAGTATCCACTTTAATATCACGACCCAATTCTATTTTCAAAGGGTTTGATCACAAGCTCTAAGTTCATATAGTGAACTACTTAGTTATCCGAAACCCCTTTCACTAAAACGGGTGTTTCTCCTAAACCGTAAATCGAAACGATACGATTCTTTCGCCAAAACAAACTACGACACAAGACCTACATGATCATGGTCATAAAGTCTTATGGTTATGTCTAGAAGGTAACCGTGGTCTCTGTCTAAACTTTCTAAGGAAAATCCGACATGGTAACGACGCTTAATCGTGATTCCCGTGTTTAAAACACTCCAATCAATCCACCAATCAATACCCAAGCAACCATAACTCAAAGTTCTCATCTAAACCAACTTATTTCTGTCTAAACAAGTCCATAACATCTTTTACAAGTTCATCCATCAACCAATCCACTAAACATCATTCTTTAACAAGTATGTTACTTCTAAATCACACTATCACTAATAATCATCCATTTAATCACTAATATCAAAGTATAAGTAAAAGTGTGAGAGGGTTTATACCTTCCTTGGTACTTAATATGGACTATAGATGGCTAGTATACTCTTCCTTGCTCCTTGATTATCCTTTACAAGCCTTAAACTTCAAGATCAAAACAAGAAAATCAAGAATTACTATTCATTTCACTATTCATCATCAACTTTAGCTCATGATTTGAGCATGATAACATCCATGGATGAAGCTAGGATCAAGTATTTACCTTAGTCTATGGATGAGGATGATATAGAGCCCAAGATCATGATTTTTGGTGGAGTAGAACTTGAGGAAAAAAATTCTTATCTTTGGAGAAATGAAATGGTCGAATGTTTGATGCTTCTTCTTGATTTTTCTTTTCTTTTCTTTTTGTCTAATAAACACTAATTACAAGCCTTTTAATTTGTGTGGTCTTTAATTTGTTTTTTCACCCAAGGACACATGTCAAGCTTTGGCAATTTGTGTGGTGAAAGTGGTGACAAGGTGGTGATTCATCACCTTGTCATCACTTTGTCATCACATATGTCATCCTCCTGTGTCATGCTTATGTCATGATTTGTGTCATCAATCCTCTTATATGTTGCACGTGATGATCTTATATGATACTTATCCTTTGGTTAGGGTTTAATCCATAATTTGTTACGCTTTTGTTTTGTCGCTAAGTTTCGCGATAGGTTCAAGTGATTTTAAAAACGTTTCTCTATACCAATGCTAGGAGATACTTCCTTGACCTTTTTATTACCTTGGCTTAATATGTGATCATGGATTTCTCACCTTGGCTTAATATGTGATCATGGATTTCTCATTCTACATACTTTCTCGAAACGATCAAATCAATATGTCCTTGATTGTCTAGTGAATAGTGATTTAAAACTCGAATGGGAATCTCCTGATTTTGATTGCGTTTACATTCTCTTATTCTTCATATACATCAATAATATAACTTCGAAACATTCATTCCATGTCTTCCACATAGTGTGGTCTGAAAATATTTTCATCAACAAATTTACTATTCATCAGGGTTTCAAATATTACAAAATTTTGGGATATTACATTAGAGATGCTTTGATGAGAAGTATGAAGGACACCCATGTCGTCTTCTAGGGCAAGAATCTTGTTCGTGTTCCATCTGCCCTTGCTAACATTAAAGAAGAACCTCTTATTTTGGTCCCCATGTTTAAGCCAATGAACCCTAGATTTTTGTTTCAACAGAACTTCCTCCAAATTAAGAGCATGGCATAGAGATTTGATGAGGACAGCTTCTTCTTCAAGTTGGTTTGTGGAAGGCTGATCAGGAAGAGTGGACTGAAAATCCAACAGTCGAGAGCGAGCTTCAGAGACAGCAGAATGTAAGTTTCCTTTGGTACGGTTCAATGTTCTCATAGAGTCTTTGACTCTTTTTAACTTCATAGTCAGTATAAACCAAGGATTCCCCATAACCTCTACTTGCCAGGCCTTTTTTTACCTCCTATAGAAACTCGGGGGCTTCAATCAAGTGATTAAAAAATTGGAAAGGCCGTCGAATCCTTTCTTGAGATATGCCCATGTTAACGGAAATAGGACAGTGATCTGAGATTCCCCTAGGGAGAACCTGCGTTTGAGACATTATGAAATGACTTAACCACAAACCATTTACCATACAGCGGTCAAGTTTCTCACGAGTAGGAGAACGAATATTACAATCCCACCACGTGAAGCGAGGCCCCATAATTCTCAGGCCAGTCACCTCCACCTGCGTTACAAAGTCATTAAACTCAACCATGCTTGTAGTCCAGTTTTCCCCAGTATTAGTTTCATGGGGGCCAAGAGGAACATTAAAATCACCCAACATACACCAGGGCACATCACTAGAGATCAAGTGTTTGACAGCTAAAAGATCCTCCCAGAGATGTCTTCGTTCACCAGCCATATTGTAGCCGTATACAAAAGAAACCATGAACCGTTCTTGAGTTGAAATACGTTGAATTGAACATGTTATTTGCTGAGCAGAAATAGAAATAACCGTAAGATTCCAAATATTGGGGTCCCAGCCCACCCACAACCGACCATTATGGTGGTAATCATAGTTGAACTGCCAAGAGAAGTGGGGGCGAATGAAATTTGAAATTATTTGTGCAGAATCTAATTTAACTCGAGTTTCAACCAGAGCAAAAAGGGATAAACTATGCAAGTTCAAAAAATCTTTCACAAAGTTCTGCTTATTATTAAGACCCCTAATATTATAGGAACAAAAATCAATTATCATGGAAATTAAGATGATTGATAGGGAGAGGAGAGACTCCCCCCATTTTTCAGAGCTGTCCTCTGTTTTTTCCTTTGAGATTTTGACAACTGAAACTCTTGAGAAGTGGAGATAGGCCTCTTACCATCAATCTCGTCTGCTTTCATCAAATTCTTGAACCCCAGAACTGGAGAGGGGGACTCTTCAAGAATAGAGCAGTCAGTCACCACCTTCTGATTGACTAGAGTTTCTCTGACAGTGGTATTAACCGGCGTTTGTACCTCTTCAACATTATTGTGAGTTGCAACTGGAACCTGTTCAACACCAGGGACCTCTGGATTTAGCTTGTTTTCTCTATGCCCCTCTTGCTGCTCTTGTTGCTCTTGTTGCTTCCTTTTTTCAACCCAAATCCGTTTCGTGGTGGGACAAGCACTCACAGGATGGCCTAGAGAGTGGCAACCAGAACAAATAAGCGGCTTAACAGGATAGTGAACCAACACTTCAGTAATACTAATTTCACCAGAGACAGAGTCGAGAGTCTCAACTTCAATCTTCTCAGGGAGGGCATCCCCAATTTTGTATTCAACACACATCTTAGCGAAGGGTAGGATTTCCAACTTGGATGTCAAAGCATCAACACAAAGAGGTTTGCCAATAACACTACCCAACCAGCTTAGCCCTTCGCTCGTCCAATAGCAATCAGGGATTTTACTGAATTTTACCCAAAGTGGCATTTTTTCAGCTACTTTAGCACTAGAATGCTGTCCCCAAGCTTTCAACAACATAGGTTGGCTACAATGCAATTTGAAAATAAATACATGGTTATCCTTTTGAAACACATTGAGGAGACAACGATTCTCCCAAGCTGAACGAGCAGAAGATGCCACCATATTAAGGATTTGACTCCTTTAGAGAAGGTGCCAACAATGCAATTCTTGAACTTATCATTACATTCCCTTAAAACTTCAATTGGCGGAGAAACCACCATAGTGCCTGCAGGAAGAGGACAGTAATTGAAACTCACATTGTTAACAGGTGGAGGAGGATCACGAACAACCTTTGCCCAGGAGTTTTTAAGGACTACTTCCTCAGTAGGAGAAGCAGAAATGACCCTAGGCAGCGGTGGAAAACCAGTATCTAGTTGTGGTTCTGCTTTCTTCATCTTAATAGAGGCAGCTTCTTTATCTTTAACACCCGACCCACCAGAAGAATGATTTGTGAATTTGGGTAACCCAAATTCATCACGACCACAGACAAAAAGTTGGGGAGAAGACATACCAGTATTGAAATCAGCATCACCCAATAAGCTTTCTTTCTCACATTCTGCCATAGAAAGACCTCGTTTTGCCATGAATTTTTGGACTTCCATCATCTTAAGCCTCAGCCTTATAAGCTAATTACGCTCATTCTTGTTTGTCTCAAAAGCCGCTCTGGCCACTCTATGAACTGTCTCCTTTTCAATAGCATCTCTGTCTGTCACAAAATGTTCTTCTTCTTCTTCCTCAGAACTACAGTCCTCAACCAATCCTTCTCTAACTGGTATCCCACCTGAAGAGCTAGGCGATGTTCGTTCCTGGTAAGGGGCTGCCAAAATAGAAAACTCCTTAACCTCTCTACGGAACCACTAAGGAGGTTACAAAGATTAGAATACGAAAATGATAAGTAATTAAGATTTACTAAAAGTAAGAGAACCAAGATATATCTGAACACACAAGTTTATTACTAAGAGAAGTGTATATGGCTAAGACCAGGATGCCTTAGACTGATACAAGGCTCCTCTATTTATAGAGGACAGATAAACTTACACGACACACTACACACAATATCTTATCCGACACACTTGATAAGATATACTTAATAGGTAAGATAGGAATCTTACTTTACACACTACTGGAAGCTTATAGAATACGCTTCCATCATAAAGTTACACACCACACAAACTTTATTCTTCAGACAAAATAACTTTAATAAAGCTAAAGCATAATATTCCTTCTTTAATAAAGCTGCTAAAGCATAAAGCTAAAGCAATGACTTTAATAAAGATAAAGCAGCAACATATTCCTTCCTTCAATTACACTCATTGCATCATCATCTTCAGCATCCGGCATACAATCGGGAACAAAATCTGAATCACAATAAGAGCCCTGACTTACCATAGTAGTAAACAAAATTAAAATACGAATATATTTATAAGAAATATGGTGTTTAGGTTAAAGATAGAGGAGAATAAAAATGAGTTCGTGAATGTATTTAATAGATCTGATGTATTAAGGTGCGAAGAAAGAAGGCGGCTGAATTAGAGTTTAGACATTAAAGGCTTCTAACCTAGAGAGAAGGGAGAGGATATTTCTAGAGAGAGAAACACCCTTTTTTAATCCGCCTACTTTCGTGTTTCGTGTATCAAAATGCTAAACCCAAAACCACTCGTTTAGGGTTCGTGTGATTTCGTGTTCGTGTACCTTCGTGTCGTGTACTTTTCGTGTCGTGTTTTCGTGTAATTTTAATTAATAATAAAAATATAAATAAATAAATAAATGTATTGAAATATTAAAATTTTCGGTAATATTTACAAGACTTAATTGCACGAAGATGGCCTGAGTTATAATTTATTTGCAGAGAAATGACTTATCTATAATAATAGGCACCCGCGTGACTCAAATATAAATTTTTAAACACCAGCATGGCTTCCGTCAAAATATGTCAAACGAGCGTTAAGTTTTTAAATATTTTAATAAAGTAGAAGGGCTAAACTGGTAAATTCACGTCTGATTAATGAGGACATGTTCATAGAATGAACCCGTCACTACAGAAGGCACTTTATCAAACTTCCCAGCTCTCTCATAGGCCTGAATAAGAATACCAAGGACAGACGAATATTGGCAGTCCAGTGTTATCATCTCGTTAAGGGTTTTGATTGCACCCTCTTCATCCCCGTGCTTAGATTGAAATTTAATCATCGTATACAAGTTTGATGAATTTGGACTGAATCCCAAGCCTTTAAGTTCCTTATAATACCGCTCTGCCTCTTTATAGTTGTCCATTCGACCCCAACCTTCAATCATAGACATGTAGGTGGTTTCATCAGGTTTCAGTCCAACTTTTTCAAGGTTCAGGAATAATGATTGAGCAGCATCCATATCAAAAACTTTCCCATACCCTGTGATCATTGTGTTGTACGCAACAATATGTGAGGGAAATCCAGCTTTATGCATTGAAATCAATACTAGCTCAGCTTTCTGTAATTTCCCTTGCTGACTATATGCATTAATCAGAAACCACTTATCCAACATCAATGGTTGCAACATTAGGCCGAACCCCTTTATCCAACATCATCTGAAACCACTTCCCCCCAATTTCAGGAAACCCCTGCTTATTACAAGCATAAATTACAGTATTAAAAACCTGAAAGCTAAGTTCACATCCCGACTCATTAACCATCTCCTGAATCATAATTTCCGCTCCATCCCAATCCCGTCGCCTACCTAACACACGAAGCGCTACCTTATAAGCATTAACATTCCGCTTCAACTTCCCCTTAATTCTCATCCACCTAAAAAACTCCATCGCTTTACCATCACTAATCCTCTCCCGATTCTCCAACATAACATTACACCTCTCAACACTCATTTCAGGATCAAAATCACCACCAAACAAATCTACAAAATTTCCACCATCATCAAAATCTTTATCACGTACATAACAACACAACCCCCTTCCCATTCTCCCCCTTCGCATCATTTCTCTCAGGAACCGTAAATTCCTTAACCTTACTTAAACTCCCAAACCTCATCCAAATATTCCTCTTACCCTTCTTAAATTCACTACTAAATTTCGAAGCTTTTTCAAGAACTGGCTTAGATAACTCAACATTATCTAATCTTGAAACCCTAATGTTCTTGAGCTTACTAAAGGGTATAATCATAAATACAGCAGTTGTATGCACATACCCACTAATTTGCCGCAATTAGTTTGGTTTAGGGTTTTTTCAGATTAAGAAAGGGAGGAATGAGGGTTTAATTTGGAGGGAGTCTTGGTGCACAATAACTGAGGGGTTAAGGTTGTACAAAACGTGAATTTACCAGTTTAGCCCTTCTACTTTATTAAAATATTTAAAAACTTAACGTCTGTTTGACATATTTTGACGGAAGCCATGCGGGTGTTTAAAAATTTATATTTGAGTCACGCGGTGCCTATTATTATAGATAAGTCATTTCTGTGCAAAAAAATTATAACTCAGACCATCTTCGTGCAATTAAGTCTATTTACAAATATGTATTAAAAATATATATTTATATAGTATTTACCAATAATATTATAAATTTATGCATAATCATATAAATAAATGTTAATTATCTAATAAAAATATTAAAATATCTAATATAAATAATTATTTCTAAATATTTATTTCTTTATTTCGTGTACTTCGTGTCGTGTCGTGTACTTGATGGGTAAACCCAAACCCAATACTAAATCTCGATCGTGTATTTTCGTGTTCGTGTACTTTCGTTTCGTGTACTAAAAATATAAACTCAAACACTAAATTTTCGTGTCGTTTCGTGTCGTGTTTTCGTGTTGTATCGAAAATTGTCGGGTCTATGTGTATAGGTGGTTGAATGAATTAAATTGAAGCTTTTATTATACTCAACCACGGCTTTGGAAAGGGGCACAATTTTCACTTTGATTACAAAAATGCCACCGCACAATTACAGTAGCATGACATAATCATTCTAATCTCAGCCGTTAAGGTTTTTAGATCCAATGATCCACAAAGTAAGTTTGTAACTTAAAAAAAATTTCACTAGAACCCACCTATATATATATATATATATATATATATATATATATATATATATATATATATATATGGGGAATGGTCCAGATCCCCCGGGGGATATCCCCCTGCCCTCAATGTTTCATTAAGGGCGGTTGTTTTTAAATAAATAATTAAAAATAGAAGAATACTAGAAAAAAATATATAATTCATCACAAAAATAGTGGGCATGTTTTTCTGGATATTTATAAATTTAAATTCAAAATTTGCATATTTTTCTATTTTTATTTAATTTTTCAGGTAAATTTACAATAATAATAAACATCCTCGTGCCCTTAATGTTTCATTGAGGGCGACCTCAATGTTTCATTGAGGGCGTTCGTTTAAAAAAATTAGTTTCAAAATATATACAAAGTCAAAATTAAAATTCATACACACCCAAGCAATCGCAATAACTGTTTTCCTGACGAATGTTACCTTATTTCAACTAATTTTCTAATAATTGAATTTTTTTTACTCATTTTTAACTAGTTTGTAAATTTCCTTGAAAAATTAAATAAAATAGAAAAATGTGAAAATTAAATTTAAAATTCATACACACACAAGTAATCGTAGTTACCATTTTTTTGACGAATTTTACCTTATTTTCATTAATTTTCTAATTTTTGAATTTTTTTCACTCATTTTAACTACTTTGTAGATTTACTTGAAAAATTAAATAAAATTGTAAAAAGGAAAATTTTGAATTAAAATTCATACACAACCAAGTAATCATACTCACTATAAACACTATCAACTACAAAAGATTCAAAGATTTTAGTTATATAAGAGAAATATTAGAAATTTTAAAGTTTAGGGGTTACCCTAAACCCTAAACCCTAAATCCTTTACCCTAAATCCTATACCCTATACATTATACTCTAAATTTATATATACCCAAGTAATCGTACTCACTCACTATTAACATTATAAGACACCTAAAAATAGTAGTAGTAATAACATTGTAATTAATGATTAGAGGAGAATACAGAGGGTTCAACACCTTAATGTTTCCTTACGGTTAGTCACTTTGAAAAACTAAATAAAAAAATAAGAAAATGAAAATTTTGAATTTAAATTCATACAGTACACCAAAGTAATCATACTCACTATAAACACTATCAACTACAAAAGGATTCAAAGATTTTAGTTATATAAGAGAAAGATTATAAATTTTAAAGTTTAGGGGTTACCCTAACCCCTAAACCTTAAATCCTAAACCCTAAATCCTATACCCTAAATTAAATTTAAAATTCATACACACACAAGTAATCGTAGTTATCAATTTTGTGACAAATTTTACCTTATTTTCATTAATTTTCTAATTGTTGAATTTTTTCACTCATTTTAACTACTTTGTAGATTTACTTGAAAAATTAAAAAAAATTGTAAAAAGACAAAATTTGAATTTAAATTCATACTCACTATAAACACTATCAACTACAAAGTGTCGCGATTCAAAGATTTTAGTTATATAAGAGAAAAATTAGAAATTTTAAAGTTTAAGGGTTACCCTAACCCCTAAACCCTAAATCATTTACCCTAAATCCTATACCCTATACCTTATACTCTAAATTTATACATACCCAAGTAATCGTACTCACTCACTATTAACACTATAAGACAACTAATAATATTAGTAATAGCAATGTAAGTAATGATTCGAGGAGAACAAACAGAGTTCAACACCTCAATGTTTCGTTACGAGCAGTCACTTTGAAAAATTAAATAAAATATAAGAAAAGGAAAATTTTGAATTGAAATTCATACACACCAAAGTAATCATAGTCACCAAAGTAATTTGTTTTTTTAATTTTTATTAATTTGTAATAATTCATTATATAAAAAAATTAAATTTAAATTTAAATTCATATACACCCAATTAATCATACTTATACTCAAAATATAATTATTTGAATATTATAATTTTTTTGAATTTTTGTTGAACTTTTAAATAATTAAATCAAGAATTTAAGGCGGAAAACTATTACTACGCCCTCAATGAAACATTGAGGGTGTCTCCTAAAATTACATTTTTGTCCTTTTACGCCCTCAATGTTTCATTGAGGGCGCCCTCAATGTTTCATTGAGGGTGTTCGTTTAATAAAAATAATTTAAAAATATATAAAAAATCAAAATTAAAATTCATACACACCCAAGCAATCGTAGTAACTATTTCAACTAATTTTCTAATAATTGAATTGTTTTACTCATTTTTAACTAGTTTGTAAATTTACTTAAAAAAATAAATAAAATAGAAAAAAGGTGAAAATTAAATTTAAAATTCATACACACACAAGTAATCTTAGTTACCATTTTTGTGACGAATTTTACCTTATTTTCATTAATTTTCTAATTGTTGAATTGTTTTCACTCATTTAACTACTTCGAAGATTTACTTGAAAAATTAAATAAAAATTGTAAAAAGGCAAAATTTGAATTAAAATTCATACACAACCAAGTAATCATACTCACTATAAACAATATCAACTATAAAAGATTTAAAGATTTTAGTTATATTTGAGAAAGATTAGAAATTTTAAAGTTTAAGGGTTACCAAAACCCCTTTACCCTAAATTCTATACCATATACCTTATACTCTAAATTTATACATACCCAAGTAATCGTACTCACTCACTATTAACACTATAAGACAACTAAAAATAGTAGTAGTAATAGCAATGTAAGTAATGATTCGAGGATAATAAACATGATCCAACACCTCAATGTTTCGTTACGGGCAGTCACTTTGAAAAACTAAATAAAAATATAAGAAAAGGAAAATTTTGAATTTAAATTCATACACACCAAAGTAATCATACTCACTATAAACACTATCAACTACAAAAGGATTCAAAGATTTTAGTTATATAAGAGAAATATTAGAAATTTTAAAGTTTAGGGGTTACCCTAACCCCTAAACCTTAAACCCTAAATCCTAAACCCTAAATCTTATACCCTAAATTAAATTTAAAATTCATACACACACAAGTAATCGTAGTTATCATTTTTGTGACGAATTTTACCTCATTTTCATTAATTTTCTAATTTTTGAATTTTTTCACTCATTTTAAGTATTTTGTAGATTTACTTGAAAAATTAAAAAAAAATTGTAAAAAGACAAAATTGAATTTAAATTCATACTCACTATAAACACTATCAACTACAAAGGGCCGAGATTCAAAGATTTTAGTTATATAAGAGAAAGATTAGAAATTTTAAAGTTTAAGGGTTACCCTAACCCCTAAACCCTAAATCATTTACCCTAAATCCTATACCCTATACCTTATACTCTAAATTTATACATAACCAAGTAATCGTACTCACTCACTATTAACACTATAAGACAACTAATAATAGTAGTAGTAATAGCAATGTAAGTAATGATTCGAGGAGAATAAACAGGGTTCAGCACCTCAATGTTTCGTTACGGACAGTCACTTTGAAAAACTAAATAAAATATAGTAAAAGGAAAATTTTGAATTTAAATTCATATACACCAAAGTAATCATACTCAGCAAAGTAATTTGTTTTTTTTAATTTTTATTAATTTGTAATAATTCATTATATAAAAAAATTAAATTTAAATTCATACACACCCAATTAATCATACGTATACTCAAAATATAATTATTTGAATATTATAATTTTTTGAATTTTTGTTGAACTTTTAAATAATTAAATCAAGAATTTAAGGCGGAAAACTATTACTACGCCCTCAATGAATGAAACATTGAGGGTGTCTCCTAAAATTACATTTTTGTCCTTCTACGCCCTCAATGTTTCATTGAGGGCGCCCTCAATGAAACATTGAGGGCGTCCACTTTTAGATAATTTGTAAATTTACATGAAAAATTAAATAAAAATAGAAAATTTTACAAAATTTCAATTTAAATTTATACGTATCTAGAATAACAGTCCCACTATTTTTGTGCTGAATGTTATATTTTTTTTCTAGTATTCTTCTATTTTTAATTATTTATTTAAAAACGTACGCCCTCAATGAAACATTGAGGCACCCTCAATGAAACATTGAGGGCGGGGGATATCCAACGGAGGCTGTGGAACGCCCCCCTATATATATATATATATATATATATATATATATATATATATATATATATATATATATATATATATATATATATATATATATATAGGTTTACTCTAATACAAACCACTCTTATACTACAAACTACAAACTAAATATTTTTTTCAAATCGCGTTAAAACATAGCACATATGGTATGCAAATTGATCGTTGGGAGATAGAGAAAAATACGGTGAAGTCGGATTTCAAAAAAAGCTCTCCGATTGACGGGAAAAGTCAAATTAAAAACGAAGGGGAATAGGTGTGATTGAGTGTGGAAGGGTGTATTTTAGTTGTGTGTTGTGCATATAGGGGGGCCATTAGATTAGATTAATCTAAGGGTTTAGATTGGTTCTTAGTTTGTATTTTAAAAAGGGCTTTTTTCATAAATATCCCATTCCAGAAATATTTTTGCAAAAATACCTTTTCAAAAAAAAATATTTTACGAAAATACCATCTTATTTGCAAAAATACCTTCTGCAAACTGCAACCAAAATCAACCACAGATGCAACTTGTTAATAATGGTGTTTTTCCGGCGTCCTGATTTTAGGGTTGTAAACAACCCTAAAATATTTTAGGGTTGTAAACAACCCTAAAATCAGGGTAGGTTAGGGTTTAGAGTCTAGGGTTTAGGGTTGCCCTAAACCCTAAACCCTAAGTCCGTATACGAATTATTCGTCATTCTTAATATTTCTAAAATCCAAAATAGAAACATTGAACCCCAAAAGTTAACTATTGAACCCCCAGGGTAAACCAAGACCACAAGTTTACCCCTTTTATTAATAATTGTTTTTGAATTTTTAGCTGTTTTTTCAATTATTTTTTAAAAAGTTGCATCTAGTTGTATCTAGTTTCAACCACATATGCAACTGGATGCAAACTACGTAGGTTGTATTTGGCATGCAACCGGATGCAACCTACGTAGGTTGTATTTAGTTGCAGAACGTATTTTTGCAAAAAAACTTTTTAAAAGATAGTATTTTCGCAAATTATTTTTAAAAAGAAGGTACTTTTGTAAATATTTTAAGAAGATGGTAAAATTGCAAAAAAACTTTAAAAAAGTGGTATTTTTGATAAATATCCTTTTAAAAAAGGTTTGTATTTGATCATTGACCTATATATATATAGGCTAGTGATCAAATACAAACCTTTTTTAAAATACAAACTAAGAACCAATTTAAGCTCTTAGATTAATCTAATCTAATGGCCCCCTATATACACAACACACAACTAAAATACACCCTCCCACACTCAATCACACCTATTCCCCTTCGTTTTTAATTTGACTTTTCCCGTCAATCGGAGAGTTTTTTTTGAAATCCGACTTCACCGTATTTTTCTCCATCTCCCAACGATCGATTTGCATACCATACTTGCTCTATTACGGAGTACTAAAATTTTAGTGATTTCTGTAAAAATAAATAGTGATTTCAGCATAAACATAACGATTTATTCTTATATGTGTATAAATCTAGTGATTTTGTGGTACAAAATTTGTGATTTACGTATAGTCCAAAGAATAAATTATTATATTTACGCCGAAATCACTATTTATTTTTACAGAAATCACCAATATTTTAGTGATTCTCATACGGATAAATACTGATTTATCACCCGAATATAACAAATATGGTATGCAAACTGATTGTTGGGAGATGGAGAAAAATAAAGTAAAGCAAAGGTTCAAAAAAAAACTCACCGATTAATGAGAAAAATCTAATTAAAAATGAAAGAGAATAGATGAGATTGAGTGTATTAAAATTTTGTGTGATGTCGTTTCTAATTTTTATTTTAAATTAATTTTTATTAGAGTAGGATTATATATATATATAATTCAGCCAAAAAGCACTACATGTACAACGTACGGTGTAACATATCTCCAAGATGCTGTGCACCTGGATGTAAAACCGGAAAGTAGTCAAACAACTCTTTATATATCATATAACAAATCAATTTTATTAAATAATTTATGTACACATTTACTCGTGTAGTATAAATACAAATAAATATAGCATTCCCTTTCTTTAGTGATCTACTGCTATCTGCCATTCTTTTAAGCCAGCAACAACCAGGAGTCTAGATTAAAAGCAAAAAAAAAAAAACAGGAGTCTAGAAGGGTTGGCATGAGTCAATTCATGAATAATTTGAATTTGACTGTATGGAAGGTTTATTCTTCAGCCTAAAGATCCCATCCATACTCTAAGGTATTTGGGATAGCCAGCTCCTTCCACTCCTTAAAATCAGATTCACTAATATTTGTCAATCCTAATATAGCAGAAAAAACCCTTCTGAACTCAAAAGTAGTATCGCCAACCACCCCTGACTTTACTCGCCAAGCAATATGCTCATCCGGCCTGACTAGAATAGCTCCTTTATGTGTCATCTGACATAGATCCCACCAAGAGGATGAAGCTGAAGAGCGTTTAACTTCCACAACATCTATGAAATTTTCCCAAGGTGTCAATTCTGCAGCACTTCTTGCAGCTCCATCAACTGTACCATCTGGCCATAAAACACACACCTTTGCAGAAACATTATATTCCTCTGCCACTTCAAATGCTGCCCGAGCTAGACGATAAGATGGTTCCACTGGTGCAATAATGAGAAGAAACTCAACTTTATCTCCCGATACAAGATCCAGAGTAGAGAAGGTCTCCTAAAGAAACATTTAATTAGAAAAGAGAGAAAATAATGGAAACAAAACAGTCTGTAGTCTCTACAAAAGGTTCTGAGGTTCTTGGAGGAGTGGTTACTGCTATGTAGGGCAAGAACTAGTAATTATGAGTAAACAGTTACTCATCCAGTTTCAGAGGAGAGTTCAGATAGATTCTTATTTTTATTTTCTAATTACAATAAACAAAATGTTAGCTTGCTGGTCTAGCTTTGCACGTTTTGACATAGGAACTTGGGAACATACAATACCCCCCCTCCCCTCGCACACAGGAAAGTAACATGAGAATGTGGAATACCTCAATTGAGGGCCCGGACAACACCTTCACATTTGTATGAGGCAGCCTCGATCCTGGATCCGCAGAGGGAACATATTCCCGCCTACGTCCTGTAGGTACTTCAGGCTCTTCTAACTCAGTTTCAATCTCGTCGTCAATGGAAAGAGCTCCTTCGAGATACCTAAAATGAATGACTTAAATGAGACAGATAGCTTAAGTTCCTCCAAATAAAACTGTAAAAATAAAAAGGAATCACTACCAAAATTTATTAAACAAAGAAAGAACAAATATAGTAGACACGAGACATCTCATTGCATTGTAAGAACAGAAAAGTTCGTTTTTGATACTGTAAGAGAAAAAAAAAATACAGATTGCTCGATATTCCGACTGACTAAGCTTTTCTTTAACACCAAGATCAACTATGAACCCTAAAGTAACACCTGAAACCAAGATCCTCTGCAGGAAACTGGAGTTGAAGGCTCTCTCCTCCTTCAAATATGCGTCTAACGTTAGCCAGTCTTGAAGATCCAACAGGGTTGTTCTTGTTCAAAACTATATTGGAGAGCTGTGCACGACCTAGAGTGAAAATTCCATCCAGAATTTTCCTCTGTAGTTCAGAAGGTAAAATGGAACCAACTGTATTATTAAGAGCGCTGTGAACTGCCAGAAAGAAACATATGATAGATGCTTGTATCATTTAAAAGGAAAAATCAAAACCCCAAATGAACAAGAGAATGAACTAGAGCTTCTAAAAGCAGGAAAGAGGAGGAAAAAGAAAAAAGTCTTATCTACCTGAATTTGCCATCACTGGATCAAGACCAAGTGCAGCAGGAACCCCCATGGCTGCTCTAAAATTCTTGACACTTAATTCTGTATTAAAAATTGCTACCTGACAGTTTATATAATCAGATATTCAGATTGCACCACTAGATCAAAAAACGAGCATATTGAAAAGACTAGAGTCACACCGGTCGGCGTTCCGCTTCATAAGTGGTAAGGATTGATTTTGGAGCAGTACCCTTGACTACCGAAGCTATTTTCCAGGCAAGATTGTGCACATCTTGAATGCCAGTATTCATCCCTGCACAATAAAATCCAGCATCCAAGGTTAATTAGCCTTCTAGGAGAAGGTACTTCAGTTCCAAATCAACTATCTCAAGTAAATGAACTCCAATCGAATCAACCATCTCAAGTAAATGAACACCATACATCATATTTCTAAACCAACAGTTAATACCACGAAACATCCCAACTAACAAAATATAAATGTAAAAAGTAAAAAGTAATGGATATACTGGAACTTAAACAAACCGTGGCTTGCTAAAACAATGACAGGTATTATAAACCTATTGGGTTCTTGGAATTGAGCTATTGAGTCCATGCAATCAGAAGTTTGAAATTTGAGGCAACAATAAACACCTCTCAGATTATTCAACGAAGCCTTGACATCCAACAGAAAGTGAAACGATTAATTATTTACTACAGTTTCTTTAGGGAAAAGAATTATACATTGAGCTAAAAGAATTAGTATTTTCTAGCAAGTACAAACATGCTTTACAAAGAACCTAATTACCAAAGCCACCAGCAGGAGGAAATCGATGAGCAGCATCTCCAGCAATAATTATACGGTTATCATGTGATAGATACTTCTCTGAAACTTCAGCATGCATCACCCATGGCTTAATGTCAACCACCTTTATATCTTCCAGCTCTCGCCCAGCCAATTTAGCAATTAATCTCTCACATATCTACAAAAAAAATAATTAATAAAAAATTCCTTAAAAATCATAAAAACTCACCAATACACAAATTACAGAAAGCAAACAATAAATCTTACCGTTTTTTTACTTTTCCATCAAGACATACAGATCAAAGAGTAAAAAATCATGCAGCGAATGATTACCATTTTATAGTTCCTTAACTTAAATCTAGTAATCTACCACTGGAGTTAGCATTTGACTGTTTTCACAGCTCAAACATCTTTGCCAAGAGGACCATTCAGGAAAAAAAAAAAAGAGTACCTTTGAACTAAAATCTTCAAGCTTCTGCTGAGGTGGATAAAAGGGTATCTGCGTGATAATAACCAATAATCAAAATTGTAGGTTTATGTTAATCATAAGCAGTTTTATGCAACAACAGAAGAAGTAGACTACACACGACACCTGTAATACAAACTCCCCTTCCTTCAAATCATGAGCTACAAGAACTCCTATAGCTTCAGTATTAAAAATAAAGAAGAGCATGCCAGGCCTCTCATTCATCAGGTACTCCCCTAGTTTTTTGCTCATAAAATGGACACTGACGAGCTTTTGTAAGTCCTTTTCACCTCTCATATTGATTCCCAGAAGCTGTCTAACTGTACTTCCTGCCCCGTCTGTACCGACAAGGAGACGGGATCTTATACATTTCACACTATGCTTCCCTTCTTCATTCAAAAAAGATGCAGTCATGGTAACGCAATCACTAGTGGCATTAACCGATACACACTCATGCCCCATTAAAATTTCCCTTTCTTTAAGTCCGCTGTACTTGAGATTATCCAACCCGTTAGGATTTCTGACGGTGAAGCCAAGGTTTTGAAGATGTTGGAGAATTAATCTTGTAAGTTTGTACTGAGAGAAGTGTGCAACAGAAACAGGGCTGACAGTCTGATCGAGATCTACAGACACGTATATGTATTAGGTGACCAATATTTACAATGTTTAAAATCTTAATCATAGATTTGATACTTGTTTGTCGCTTGATATGTGGTGAAGTAGAGAAAAAATCACAGGCAATTAATGATAATAAAACTTCAAAAAACAAGACTGAGTCAATCAATAACTGAGGTGTAGAGAGTTTATTCCAAACGACCATGTGCTGAAGAAACGGAAACCATATCATACCTTGGGGCTGCATATGGTCTACCGACCCTATTACAGGACCAGTTAGTGAAGTGCAGTATACAAACTTTCTCCAAAGCTCAACTGGTGGTTGAAATTTTTGAATCTGATCGGCTAGGCCATCCAACTTGCGGAACACCTGACAGAGATACACACTTGGAAAGTAAAGGAAATCTTTAAACTGTCTGAACTTTTAAGATGCCCGTCTAAACTACAATACTAGTTTTAGAAAAACCAACCTCCATTGAACGGTTATTTATAAAATGTGCCTGTGGATGCCTCGAGAAACTCAAGTTTTTCTCCACAACTGCACATTTCACCCCTACAAATGGCCACGATGATAAGAAAATATGAAGAGACTGATGAAAGTTAACTAACCCTCCAAAGAGATGCAAATAAATCAGATAGACCATAAAAGTTGCAATATCAAACTGAGACAGTGGAAAGAAGCACTCGTAATGAAGTACATAATGGTTTCTACTAAAGTGCGTCATTGCAAACTGATGTTTAATTTTAAAAAGAAACTAAATTCAAGATGAATTTCATATTTAATTTGAATATGAAAAATTATGTTAATAATAAATGAAGTTACTATATTTAAATGCTACATTGTTTGTTTGAACAATAACAATCTCTTCAGTTATAAATTCAAAACAAAGGAGAAAATATTCTACTCCCACCGTCCCAGTGAATTCTATACACTGGGACTGGGCATGTAGACTAAGAAAAGATATAAAAAATGAGTAAAATTAGATGAAAAGTGAGTAAAGTGGTGGGACCTATCAATATTTAATAATAGATTTGAGATAGTGGAGGAAGTAGTGGGTGTAATAGTGATTTATATTGTTATAGAATAGAGATAGTGGAGAAAGTAGTGTGTGTAATAGTGTTTTATATTATTAAAAGTTACTATTTTTGGAATGTATAGAAATGAATGGGACGTCCCAAAATGGAAAGTGTATAGAAATGAATGGGACGGAGGGAGTAATATCCTTTACTTGAATATATTCAACGTATTCTATCCCATCGTGAAATTAAATCCGATCCTGGCTACGCTGCTAGATAGGTATGGTATAATTTATAATGTTCTCGAGATAAAGTTGTTACATTTCTTTGATTTACGTCTTTTAACGTAATCTTATTTGTTGTAGTTCATAGCTTATAGTTGGTTTGTATTGTTTACTGACTTATTGACCCAGCTACTTTGGAGATCATATCATAAAAATCTCTTCTCTTTCAACCTTACTTGATACTTGGTAGGAGTGAGATATGCACAACAGGCATCTAGCAAGCAAAACCAAACATTATGGGTATGTAATTAACGGCAGCCTTCATTTACATTGCAAATTGTTGTTACTATGTCATGTTTAGCTAGGGAAACAAAACAAGATAAAGTTTGGTACTTCATCCAGGATTATGCTCTCCGCATACTTTTAAGCTTCTCCAAAACTATTAGTATTGCTTAAGATAAAACCCTGGTAATGTTCAGCCACTCTGGAGGTCCGAAAAAATCTATATATGCATGTTGAAAGTATACAGACACACATGACACAACTACTGCATGAGCAAGGTCATTTGAGTGACAACGATAATAATTACAAACAAAGATACCCAGCCTGCAAGGAGGCAGTATTTTTAATGTAGAACCAATGATATATAGAGAATAAAATAAGCATAATTTATTTAAGGAAGAATGAAGCACTATGTTCCTCACAGGCACAAAACTGAAACAACTATTATCAAATTTATTTCCTGCTGCATTTTTTGCTTCCCATTCAGTCTGGTTTATTACACGGAAACTATTAACTGATTGCAAGCGTAATTTATGCAATAATTAATGCGACTTTATCTTTTATGCTGCATTCAAATAGAGGGAAAATAAAGGTTAAATGTCTCAAATTCTCGGGTAACAAGTAGAGAATTAAATCAATAAGGAGATTTAGTTACGTTAGTGCCTTGAAACTCTTTGAGTCACTTTGTCAAACAGTTGGAGGACGCCACACATATAAATAAATACTATAGCATAACCAGTATATTTAAAACGGTGAACATGATATTTGGAGGGGTGCAATTACGCAAAAAGACAATACATAAACAGTTAAAATCCAAACAGACAAAACATATTCAATCATTCAGCTGAGCTCACACACCATATAAACATCTACACACGCATATACCTAATTTAGTTAGAAGAAGAGAGAGCGCAAGTCCGACCGGTCCAGCGCCGACGATGAGAACCGGTAACATAGAATCATCATCGCGAGCGTTGATTATTTTGTTTGAATTGGAAATATATCTATACTGTTTATGTAATTGTATTGGTGATTTCAGATGTATTGTGCTTGTTTTTAACAATCTTCTCAGTCTCAAACTCGGATTAACACCATTCAAATTCAACCTCATGACTCGCTCGATCTTTGTATCCAAGTGAGTCGACTCGGTGAATCAAGTGAGTTGCGATGACAAAGTTTAGAGGTGTTTCGTTTCAAGTTGGCAGGGATCGTGCCTCGTTTACACTTAAATTTTAAGTATTATTGAGTACCTTTCGATAATACTAACTTCCCTTTTCTTTTTCTTTTTGAGGAATGATAATACTAACTTTATTGCACCGGACTATTTAATTTAATAAACTAGCATAATAACTCATGTGAGGCACGCCTTGTGTTCTAGCATCATATAAATATACGTCGTTTTCAAAGATATGATACGATGAAATGAACATATTTTGTTACAAAATGAAATATACATGATCATATTTACGCAATTCAAATGTCAGATAAACGTCGAATGTACTAAAAAGCACACATTTCTCAATGAACATGATTGAGAGATAATGTGATAACTATTAATAAAAGAAATATTAACAGAGTCATTACAACTGTCTATATACTGTACTTGACAATACAACGTCTGGCCACTGAAAGATGTGGTTGTTTGATAACACCTACCATGAATATGCAAAAGTTCTCACATTTCATTGCTAAGTGGCCTAATAAATATTTATTTGTTCTTATTTAGATCATTTAAGATCCTCCCTTTATGTAATGGGCAAGCAAAACCTTTCTTTCCCTTAATAGTTTTAAGGATTCAATTATGTTTGTTATTCCCAGACAATGAATCAAGATTGTAGAAGGGGGGTTGAATACAATCTTTAAAAAAAAAATTAGTACTTGACAGAAAAGATATGATAGTAAATTCAAGAATAGAAAAACAAACAAAATAAGCTAACACGAGAATTAGAAATTCATGTGGATTGATTGATCCACCTGAGAGATTTTTATTATAAGAAATTTCTGTGATGTTTATGAATAAACACACAACTGCATACACACTATTTTAGCTTCAGCAATTTACAAGTGATATTGCCTTGTGCTCTCTAAATTGCCTAACTGATTTCTTGAGATCTAAAATAGTGTTACACTTGGTTATATAACCCAAGTTTACAAGATGTTTCGAACATCTAATAATACAAAAAGTAACTATGTCTCTGATACCAAGGTGCGGATGAAGATATATGAAAGAAAAGGCGTAAGGATATATTTATTAATTTCACAGGCCTTACAAAGATGCAAACTACCTATACATAACTTAGAACCCCGTAGGGTTACTACTCACAACGCATATTCTGGACGTTTAAGAAAGTCTATAGAAAGTATTCTGTGTGTTTTTCGATGTCCTTCATTCAAAATATAACTCATCCTTTTATAGAGTAAGGACTTAGGATCTGTACAAATATTTCTACGTCATTGCATGCGTAGTCTGCACATTATTGATGCATTCTGTATTCCAGAGATAAGATGCTCTGTCGGCCATGCTTTAAAGTAGATTCCTTTATCTACTTTTCTTCTCGTCCGCTGCTTTCTTCAGTGGAGGAGGTGGATGGTCCTTCTTCTGTTGACACTGATTTGTCTTTAGAAATGAGGGGTCCGCAAAATTGACAATCAAGGGATATGCCAAGTTTTTTAATCTCTTTTTCTTTTCTTTTGAAAAAGAGACTTTGGTGGGATCCTACAGCATCTTTGTGGAGTAGCTGTCTTCTGAATTCCACAATTTTGTTATATTCTTCTGAACTTAATCCTTTATGAGAATAAGATGTCATTAGAATATAGGGTGTAGCAAGATTGACGTGAAGCTTGTCTTCCTGCTTAATGCTGAAAAGTTTATTGATAAGGATCAATAGTTTTTGTTCAACAAGTTCTCTTAGGTCTTCTTTTTCCAAGGTAGTTTCCATGATCTGACTTGGAGAATAGACTTTTTCTTTTGCGGTTCCAACCTGAACGTAGTGAAAAGGCTGGTTAGCCGGACAATCATATTCCTCTTCATTTTCCCAACAGATAATTGTGCTGGTAGTTTTGATGAATATTCTGATATCCTGGTTTTTAAGACACTTCTTTTTGTATGTCTTAACCGAATATCTAAATTCTTTCGAGAATTTAGCTATTTCCAGTACCATTGGAAGGATAAACCTGAGCTAATATCCCTAACTTATACGCCTCATAAACCATCTCAGGGTTGGCGTTTGGATAGAATTTAAAGTAGCTGACGTTCTTCTTATCGGTTGTAAAGAAGTGTTCTTTTACAAAATCTTTTTCCGTAGCAAGCCTGCCTAATTGATAAAGATACTTGAATTCTGAATAATGAATGTCGATTGTACCCTCTTCTGTTTATATCAGCGTTGTCTGCTGATTCTTTGGAATTGAACCCAGAACTATCTTGCTCGAGGTTTTTTCCTTTGTCAATGCTCCTTTATAGGTTGGTTGTAAAGCTTCTGCTGAACTGATCAACTCTAGAGGTGGCTTGAACTCTTGCGTAGTATAAATTCCTGCTGCAACTTTTGCTTCAGTAAATGATTTATACTTCTTATGCTTGATACCAGAAAAGCCTTTGATTGCTTTCTCGACAATTTCTCATGTGGTGTATATACCTGCATTTGGACCGTTAAACACAACATAATAGGCTTTAGAAGCCTTATATCCGATTGGGACTGCTGAAGATTGATCTTCAGTCTTATTAGGGATTTGAATTCCCCCGTTAGGTTTCAGAATTAAGTCTGAAGGTTTTACTAACGTTGTGGAGGTTTGAACCTCAATCTGAATTTTTGGCAAATTCACAGCCTTCAACGGATTTGTTCTGTCTTTACTAGTAGTCGTTTGCTCTGGACTAGTCTGTACTTGTTCAGTTTCCTAAGAAGGCGTACGAATGACCTTTTGTTGTTCAGGAAGAGAGTACTTCCTTACAAATTCGATCTTGGCTCTGATAAGCTCAAGTTCCTTTAATAGAATGCACTCTTTAACCAAAAGTTGTTCTATGTCTTCCATTTCTGATATATTAAGATATCAGCCTGTGAAGCCAAATAGGCTCTAGGACAAATTGCCCTTTAGTTCTGTGAAGAACTTTGCTATAACTAGGAGTGTTTAAAGTGTTTGAGGTGTTTATCACTTTGAGGTGTGATTTCCTTGCTCTAACTTCTCCTGTATTTATAGGCATATTTTCAAAAGTATCCTGTAAAAGCAATTACTATTGAAATTATTGTTGGTATTCTCTAGTCAAAAAATCTATTAAACAGTTTTTGACTCCCTCAATGTGCTCTACATCGAAGCTATACCGACTTAACCATTACTGCCAACGGACAAGTCTTCCTTGCTTATTGTCCCCCTATAACTTAATACGAAGAAAATAAGTAAAATTTCTATTGTCAGTTCTAACCAAAAATTTAATTGGGGTTAGATAAATAGAAAATTTATTGATAACTCTAATAACTGAAAGATATTCCTTTTCATTGGAATGATAATTCTTTTCAGCATCTTTAAAGCTACCAGAAGCATATCGGCAAATTAATTCTTTATCAGAACTAACTGCTTTGAGAACTCCTCCCCAGTATTCACCTGAAGCATCAGTCTCAATGATAAGCTTGTCATCCGGATCTGGATGATAGAGTTTTGGAAAACTCTTAAGATTCTTTTTACCTTACATATGTATTCGGTATCTGAATCTTTCCATTCCCATGGAATATCCTTTTTGAGCTTAGCCTGCAAAGGTGCACGAATAGCTGCAAGTTTAGGAATATAGTCAGATGCATAAGTTAATATCCCTAAAAATCTTTGCAACTGTTTTTTGTCTTCAAGTTTGTCTGGAAATTTCTTGATATGTTCCAGAATATGGGCTTGTGGACAATGGGTTCCCTGATCAATTTCTAGACCTAAGAAATTAATCTTTTTTTAAAGAGTTGAGCTTTCTTCTTGGATAATATTATACCAAGCTGTTGACATTTCTTCAAAACTGCTGCAAGATGTTTTAAATGATCCTGTTCATTATTACTAAAGATAAGGATATCATCAACATAAACGCAACAAAATGTTTCAAATGACCGGAATGCATTCTGCATGTGTCTTTGAAAAATGGATGGTGCTTGTTTGAGTCCAAACGGTACAACAATCCATTGGTAATGTCCTTGGGGACATGTGAATGCTGTCAGTAGCTGTGATTCTTCGTCTAGCAATACTTGCCAAAAACCAGATTTACAGTCTAGTGAACTAAACATTTTCTTACCGCGGATGAGAGTGAGAAGTTCATCCTTGTTTGGTAGATTATGGTTGTCTCCTATTGTAGCATCATTGATTGCTTTGTAGTTGACTACCATTCTTTTCTTTCCTCTTCTCCTTTCTGCTTCATTTTCAACTAGAAATGCTGGAGACATATGAGGTGATTTACTGGGTATGATAATTTTCATATCTAGAAGCTCTTGAATCTGTTTGCCAAATTCTTCATGATCTTGCGGACTGTATTTCATTGGTTTAACTTTGATTACAGATTTAGGATCTCTGAGCTTGATTGCTGCTTTCATCCATTTCTTGGTCTTTGTAGGATCCAATGGATTTTCTGAACAGACAGATTCTAATAATCCTTCGATTATAGTTTTCTTTTCTGTTTCAAGAACTAAATTATTGCAAGCATTATTTAATTCTTTGAATCTTCTAATACTATCTTTCCCCCTTTCTAAAAGAAATATTTTATTAGAACTTATATTGATTGAATTAGGTTTTGTTTTCTTTCAATTCTTTTTCCTAGATTCCAAAAAACCTGAAATTCCAACTCTTCGAGCTGTTGTTATTTTCCTGATATATACTTCTTGTCCTGCAAGGGTTAGTATAATCATTTTTCTATATTGAGTAAAAGGCTCATATAGCTGACAAAAATTATTGCCAATTATAAAGTCTATTTCGGCTTCCTGTTGATAAATAGTAGGAATATGAAATATCTCACCTGCTATCAATATATCAAGGTTTTTGCATACCTTGTTGATTGTAATGGTACTTCCATTAGCAATTTTAACCTGAATAGGCCTCTCTGCGTTAACCCAATGTTCTGGTGGGATAACATGCTTACTTGCTATGCAAAGGCTTGCACCTGTATCAACATAACAATGTAATTCAATCTGTTTATATCCTGCAAATTTGAGTTTACCTGAGATATAAATAGAGTTTGGGTTAGTGATATTGGACATCACTATTTCAGTCTGATTCTGAGGAGGATGATTCATTAGAATTTGACTCTTCTGGTCCATGGTCTAATTCTTCTATTAGATATACTTCTTGTGTATCTTCATAGGGGTCTTCAATAGGAATGTATCCTAAAGAGTATACCTGCTCAAGCATCTGGGCTTTTCCGTCATGCTTTTTCCTGTTAGGGCACTCATTTGCGTAGTGTCCTTCCTCGTTGCAGATCCAACACCTGCAATTTTTCTTGCCTTTTGGACAAAACTTCTGTTTTTCGTTAGAAAATTTCTTAAAAGATTTTTTCTTAACGTATTTTCCTGGTTTAAAAGGTTTCTTTTTCCTGGTAAACCTATAATTAGTAGTATGTTTATACGTCTTCTTTTTGTAGGTTTTCTTATAAGAAGGCTTCCTACATCCATATTCAAATGGTTTTTCAGTTATCCTTTCACAACATTGTTTGCTAAAGGTTTTTAACTATTTTTGTTTCTTTGTTAAATCACAAACCTTGGTGATTTCTTCTTTAACAATTCTTTGAGCATAAGCTAGACTATACTCTGTCGGACCTGTAGCTTCTAGATTAAATCTTTCTAGAGCTCTTAATCCTACCAAAGGAATCTTAAGGAGGTAGTCTCTGACATACTTCATATATTCGCTTTGGTCTTGTAATTGGAACAAATATTTTTCATAATCACAATAAAATTGATCTAAAAAACATATGTCACAAAGCTGCATGTTGGTAAGCATGGTTTTTGCTTTGATCTTAATCCTTATTAACTCTTGAAGTTTATCAGATGATTGATTTATTCCTAAGAACATGGTATAGATAGAATCTAATATGTTTTCAAAGGCTGTAATGGGGCTCATCACGGGGTCACATGTGGTGTTTTTCATGAAGGTATTAACAACACCTAAAGTCTTATGTTCCATCAAAAGTAAAACTGTGTTTTGATCATCATAAGCTTCTTTGTTAGTCTGAATGATCAAACTAATTTCTTTTGCCCATATATCTATGAGTTCTTTTCTGTTAGGTTTCCCATCAATATTTTAGATATTATTACCATAAATATTGGTTGTACCTTTAACTTCAGAATTAAAAGGATAGAAATTACCTTTTCTTTTTCTATTACCTTCTGTATTCTTTACACCTGATGTTTCTCCTGTTTCTCTCTTTGGAGTAGAAGGAGGTGTCGTTTGATGGTGCTGGTTTGTTCTGAGATTTTCTATTACCTCAATTTCTGAACTGTCGGTTTCTAGTTCTGAACTATCAGCATCTGGTTCATCTGGGTCTGATAAGTCTTCCTGTTTTTCAGAACTGTAACTTTCAATTTTGTTAAGAAAATTGTAATTGTTAAAACCAAATAAAGATTTTAATTTATTACTATCTTCTATTTCTTGGTTGGCCTTAGATTCATCATCTAATTCCATTAACCTGATTGCTTGTTCGAGGACGTCATAATTGTCTTCGTTGACCTGCAATTCTTCTTCCTTCATATTATTCCAGAAGATTTCTTCTACTGCCTTTATGTAGTTCATGTTGTCTTTTTATCAACACCAAAAGGCCAGGTTAAGCTGCCAGGATTTTTTCCTGTTCCTAGCTCTTCATTCCCGACGTTATCACTGGGATAACTGTACTTCCAAGGTCTTGAATTAGGCGCTGGAATTTCATCTGCTAAGATGATACCTTTTTGCTTTCTATTATCGAGAGCTTCCAGGATTTCTTTGTTACAAGGACAATCTTGAATTATTGCTTTTAATTCAGTGATTACCTTTGCTGCAGCTGCTTCAATATTATCTGAAATATGATTAGCTTGCTGTATCTTAAGCAACTTAAGAATTTCTTCTATTTAAGGCTTAATATTCTTTTCGAAATCTTCTAGTAAATCCTTAATGCTCATCCTAAGATTTTCTTAAGATAATCCTTGATTCTGTTAAGCTTCAAGTCAAGAGCTTCATTGTCATACTTAGTAGTTCTAAGTTGAGCTATTTGTGCCTAAAATCCTTCGATTTTTTCATTTTGTCTTACTAAAAGTTTTTTAATATCTTTTAGTATTTCTATTTCTATGTCACTACCTTTTTTTAACATGAGTGGAATACCTGTTTTATATGGTAGGTGATTTAGAAAGTTTTTCACTGGGATCTTTACTGAGTCCAAAATAGGATAGTAAATTGTAAATCCCAAGTAAACATCTTCCTGTAATCTGATTAAGATAATTTGTAATATCCGTGAATTTTATTATTTGATTAAATGATATATTTAATCTAAAATATTTATGTTGGAATATTGGAATATTATTATATGATATTTAGTGTGTGATTATGTGCTAAATGGTGAGTCGGAAGCCCCTTTCAAAAATTTCGTCATTTGGAATTTTCTTCAAATTTGAGCCGTTTTGATAATTCAAGAGCCCCGTTGAAATTTCGTACATTCATTTTTAATTCTTCGTCTTTCGTATTCGAATCGTTATCGAAAGGGTTATGGGATTCTATTTAACCCTACCTATTTGATTCTGCAAATTAATTTCAATTTTTGATCCGAAAAAGGAAAAATCGTTCCGAACCCTAATTGCTTAAGGGGATGAATTTATCGTTCTATATCAATATTGAAGTTGTTATAGCCCTAGTATTCTTGAGCATTAGTTATATAATGATATATATCAATTTGGATAATCATCAACCTTTTTAACCCCTTATTTTTAGTAAAATATGTTTTTGACCTAATTAGGGTTTTTGAACGATCTAACGAATCAATATCGATCCAAAAATGTTATTTGGGGTATTATTTTTCCAGAAATATAAAAAGACCAATCAGACTTCATAACCCTAGCAATTCTTCAGAAATTACTCAAAAATATTCGAAATTCCCAAAAATTATTTTGTGTTCTTGATCTTCAGTCAATTCGTTCTAAGGGTTATTGAAGTCCAAATTTGAAGTTCTTATACTCAAATCAAAGCCCCAAAAATCTAGTTTCAGAATCTTCCAACCTCATCATCATCTGGTAAGTATTCGATTTTATATTGATTTTACAAGTTTCGAATTAAAATTAGGGTTCTTAATTAATTTGGGGATTTTCATTCTGTTGATTCTCCGTTCAATTGGTTGCTTCTAACATGTTCCTAGGGTTCTAATTAGCAAGAATCCATGCTTTAATTTCATGTTTAAGTTCAATTTAGTCGGGTTTGATTTTCGGGTTTTGACCCGATTTCTTCTTTCGATTCGTACGTTCTTGATATTGATCTGACATTGTTTTTGATAAAGGGCTTTGATTGTATGAGTTATAAGCTTTATTTTGGTATATTAATCTTTGAGTTTCATGTAGGATTTAAGTAGATCGGGTTTCCGGCCGAGGTCGTCGCCGGCGAGTTCTTTGAATGAATTCTGGGCACGATTCCGGCATGGGACAGATGTGTGTGTATGTGGGTTGTGTTTGTCTTGCAAAAGCGAACAAAAGCCCTATGGTTTGGTTTTGTTTTGATCGGAAACGGCGAAGTCCGGCCACCGGACGCCGGCCGGATTCTGGAAAACCCAGATTCCGGCGGGTTGTTCTTGGTGACCCGGATTCGTTCTTCCCGACCCATTTACCCGATTTTTCGACCCGGTTTCAATCTTCAAAACCCTAATTCATTTTCAGAAAACTGTTTTTGAATTTTATTTTTAAATTTAATTCGAAAATAGTTTAAAAACTTTAAAAATTCATATTTTTATTTTAAAAATATATTTTAATATCAGAAAAATTCTGATAAATTATATTTATTATTTTAAATCCAAAAATTGATTAAACTTAATTATTTTAATTATTTTTAATTAATAATTAATTTATTAATTAATTGGTTAATTCTTTTAATCAATTAATTCTTAAAAATTAATTATTAATTAGATTTAATTAATTAAATTAAAAATTCAGTTTAATTATTTACAAGCCTATTTATTTATTTAAAAATAGTTTGAGCATTTAAAGAGTGTCAATTAATTTTATTAATTGATTTATTTTCATTTAAATGTTTATATTGGATTTAAAAATCCGATTTTTGATTTAAAAATTAGTAATGACTTATTAAAAATTCAAATGAGTTTCAGACGATGTTTTAAAAATATTTATAAGTGCAATATGGTTCATATTAATTGTGTGTTGTGTTTTATAGTCTGTATATGCCCGTGCTAGGGCAAATATCTGAGTTTTAAATATCGTAAATTATACCGGACGTCCGATACGTACCCGGTTACTTGTTTAAATGTGATTATTGATTGAATAAGTGTCGAGAGTAGAACGAGAATAGTTAGACTTATTGTAATGAGTTGTTTAATTATAGAATCGAGTTCCCGGAGCAAGGGAAAGGGGAAAGTAGAGTGAGCAGAGTCGATCCGACAGCAGCTTAGACCAGGCAAGTATCTGTGCCTTTACTTGTGATAAAAATTATTATTGTCTTGATTACTTGAATACCGTTATCCCCAGAACAATTCAAATTATCCATCTTTTAACCGCATTTGGACAACTGATTCCATTTCCTTAGAAATTCTTGATTCTTTGGTTTGATCTGCATCGGAAACCCTTATTTCCAATTTACTTGATTATTGTTTACCACCTATTGTTGCTATTTATCATCCTTTGATTATCATTGACAACCTTTGATTATTTGACTTCCATCTTGACTACCAATTACGGTTATTGATTAACGATTACCAATATTGATTCCCTTATTGAATGAGTACACTGTACCATTGAAATTACTCCATGATTATTTCTCGACCTTCACTTGATACTGAACAGTTGAAACTCTTTTGCAATTACTATACATTCAGTTTATCTTATTGAGCATGTTATTGTTTATACCCTATTATAGAATTGGCATGTGTTTTTAAAAATGGACCAGTAATTGGTCGGAATAACTTAAGGCCCAGATTGGCCTGGGATCCAGTAGAGGACTATGACATGAGCTAGTCCGGGGTTGATGCGTGGCTGGCCAGCAGCACAACCTTTGATTTGAATAAAATGTATAAGCCAAATTCTAATCCTTTACTTCAATCATTATTGATACAAAGCATGTGTTAGCTAAATATTGTTGATTCTGATATCTTAAATTCATATCCTTACAACTGTGATAGAAATGATTCGTTGATGTTTGCTGAGCAATTTTGGCTCACTCTTGCTTGTTGTTCTCTAACCCTATTCCAGTGAAGCGAGAGTATGAGTTGGCATAGCGTGACCGATAGTTCACCAGCAGTCAGGAGAGCCCCTCGAGTCACTGTTATTGGCAGGGTAGTTGTTGTTTTGCTTTTCTAGATTTAATGTCTAGATTTGAACTTTAGTTGTGATGTAATAACTCTGATAAAACTGGTTTGTAATAATAAAAGATTGTAGTAGCTTGTGTTCATTACCATAATCTGGATGCGGTCTTGGTCAAGGGGTAATTGTGTCTTTATATATATTATGCATGTGTTAAATAGTATTCCGTTGGTCGGATGACTCCTCAAATCTGTACCCCGGGTTTGGAGGGCGTCACAGTTGGTATCAGAGCAACAGGTTATGGCATTTGAAACAAGTTAAGACTTAGGGTCCAGGATAACATAGAGAGTTAGGAATTCACGTAAGGATATTAGGAGGTCAACTAGGGATATTACGCGTAGTAATTAAATGTGGTTATAATTGCAGCCCCCTAGTTCTAGTTCAGACTCAGACCCTTCCGAGGATACGATAGCAGAGATACCTACACCCGTTGAGAGAGCAGGACCGTCTCGGCCAGTGCGATATCAGCCTAGGCATCAGGACCCAGTAGTCAGGAGAGATCAGATACCTTGTCCTATTCCACTCCGACAAGTAGCCCCAGCACCAGCATCTCAGGCATCAGTTTGTGGGCCTTTGTATCAGTTATGTGAGCCACCAGTTCCACACCATGTGTATCAGAGGGTGAGAAGAGAGAAGGATTTCCTTTATGGACAGGTTATGGAGATGGGTAGGATTCGTTCGATCGAGGCAGCCGCTGTCAGAGAGAGAGACAGACTTAGAGATCAGATGAGAGACATTCAGATGAGGTTTAGGGTTACGAGGACTTTGGTTGAGACTCGATTGCATGGATTAGCTTCTAGTCGAGAGGGAGAGACAGTAGCAGGGATGAGACAGATTTTGGATTATGCGATGAGTGAGATTGCAGAGGTTTCAGGACCCCCGTTATGGCCGGCAGGAGCAGGTGATCTGTGAGCAGGTATCGGTAGCAGACAGATGTGACATGGATGTATGGTTCTAGATAGTTAGTATATAGATGCATATTGTAGAATCAGCAGTGCACCGGGCTTATAGGAACGCCTCGGGTTGTTGTTGCATTTTTGTTGTTGTATTGCTGGTCGGCAGTTATGGTTCAGCCATGATATATTTTCTTTTGAAGCGTTCTACGCTTGTACTGACTCTATCTATATATATATGATAAACCTCTTTTATAGAACTGTATTTATTCCCCTGTCATTCATTTCCAGCATCATAACTGTTATTCTACTTATTGCAACGAGTGTATCCATACACCGTTGAGAAGATCTGTAAACCTTCGAGATATCAATTGTGATCCTTCCTTCTATTATATGAACTGTTTGATTAAGCCAATTATTGTTTATTCATCAGCGATATGGCTCCTAGACGACAAACCCGTTCAACTGATACTTCTGACCAAGAAGGTCAACAAAATACACCTCCCACGGGCCGTGTGGACCCGATGGTAATCCAGTTGTTAAATACCCTTACTCAACAGACTGCCGCATTAGCACAGCAGCAACGTGCATTTCAGCAACAGCTCTTAGAACAGCAGCAACAGCATCAGCAACATCAGCATCAGCAGCATCAACAACAGCACCAGCAAGCAGCACCGGCAGTTACGTTCAAATCTTTCCAGGCAGCAAAACCTCCAGAATTTAAAGGATCAGCAGACCCTGTAGAGGCTAAGGCATGGTTGAAAGAGATGGAAAAGGCTTTTGCCTTGATAGAGGTGACAGAGGATAAGAAGACAGAGTATGCAAGCTATTTTCTGAAGAATGAGGCTAGTTATTGGTGGGAAACGAGTAGGGCTATGGAGCCCGAGGGATTGATTACGTGGGCAAGATTCACAGAGTTGTTTTTGGAAAGGTATTTTCCGGACTATATGAGAGATCAGATGGAATTGAAGTTTTTGGAATTAAAGCAGGGAAGCATGACAGTGCCCCAATATGAAACAAGGTTTACGGAGTTGTCAAGGTTTGTTCCAACCTATGTGGATACGGAAAAGAAGAAGGCCAAGAGGTTCCAGCAGGGACTGAGGTCTTGGATTCGTAGTAAGTTAGCTGTATTGGAGTTGGACACCTATGCAGCGGTGGTCCAAAAGGCAATGATTGCAGAGGCAGAGAGTGATTCTTACATGAAAGAGAGGGAGAACAAGAAAAGGAAAGCAGGGATACCCGATAAGGGACAGCAGCAGGGAAGTTTTCAAGGGCAAGCAAATAAGAAGCTGGGATTTCAGCACGGAAGGAATACAAGTTTTAGGAAACCAGACACCGGAAGCGTAGGACAAGATAACCGTCTACTAACCGGCAGTCAGCAGGGACTTTCTAGACCCCCACTACCAGAATGCAAGACATGCGGGAAGCGACATCTAGGGATATGCCATCGATTGAATGTCACATGCTTTAAATGCAATCAGAAGGGACATTATTCCCGGGATTGCAAGATAGGCATCGTGTGTCATCGGTGTAAGAAACCAGGTCACGTGATTAAGGACTGCAGAGCACCAGCAACCGTGAACAATATGATTCGGGCAATTGAAGCACCCCCAGTTGTTAACGTCCAGCCGTTAGCCAGGACCTACAATATGTCAATGGGAGAAGCAGTGAGAGATTCCGACGTGGTGGCAGGTACACTTCTAGTAAATTCTATTCCTGCACAAGTGTTAATAGATTCGGGAGCGACGAAGTCTTTTATTTCTGAGACGTTTGCTCGTAGATTGAATTGCGTAACGAAACCTTTAAGTGGAGTGTTGACTATAGAGATAGCTAATCAGGATCGTATCGCGGTCAGTTCATATTATCCCCGTTGTGAGATAGAGATTTTGGGAAATCGTTTTTATGTTGACTTGTTACCTTTTAAGTTAGGTGAATTTGATGTGATATTAGGGATGGATTGGTTGACTGAGCATGATGCAAGTATTGATTGTAAGAATAAGAGGGTTACTTTGATTACCCTAGAAAAGAAAGAGATAATATTTAGAGGAGAGAAACAAAGAAAGAGGTTCCTGACAATGATTCAGGCTAAGAGGTTATTAAGGCAAGGTTGTGAGGCGTATCTAGCTTATGTGATAGATATAGATAAGGAAGTTTCTAAGTTAGAAGATATTCCAGTCGTAAATGAGTTTCCAGATGTTTTTCCGGAAGAATTACCAGGTTTACCTCCAGATAGAGAGATTGAATTTGCGATAGACTTAGTACCAGGCGCGGAGCCAGTATCGAAGGCCCCTTACAGAATGGCACCAGTGGAGATGAAGGAATTGGCTGATCAACTGCAAGATTTGCTAGAAAAAGGAATTATTAGACCCAGCGTTTCACCGTGGGGAGCACCAGTACTGTTTGTCAAGAAAAAGGATGGAAGCATGAGATTGTGTATAGACTATCGGGAGTTGAACAAGCTGACCATTAAGAACAAGTATCCGTTACCTCGAATAGATGATCTGTTTGACCAGCTGAAGGGAGCGGTACATTTTTCAAAGATCGACCTACGGTCAGGATATCACCAATTGAAGATTAGACCAGACGACATACCGAAGACAGCCTTTCGAACAAGGTATGGGCACTATGAATTTTTAGTAATGGCGTTTGGACTAACGAATGCACCCGCAGCTTTTATGGATCTAATGAACATGATTTTCAAGAGATATTTGGACAAGTTTGTAGTGGTATTCATCGACGACATCTTGATATACTCGAGGACAGAAGAAGAGCATGCAGACCAGTTGCGAATTGTGTTAGAAACGTTGAGACAAGAAGGACTATACGCGAAGTTTTCCAAGTGTGAATTCTGGTTGAAAGAAGTTCATTTCTTAGGACACGTGGTGAGCAACGAAGGCATCAAAGTGGACCCAGCAAAGATAGAGGCAGTGAAAGATTGGGAGAGACCAAGGACACCGACTGAAGTCAGAAGTTTCTTGGGATTAGCCGGATACTACCGGAGATTTGTGCAAGATTTTGCGAAGATAGCTACTCCAATGACCAAGCTGACAAGGAAAAGCGAGCGATTCATATGGAACGAAAAGTGCGAAGAAGGCTTCCAAGAGTTAAAGAAAAGACTAACTACGGCACCGGTATTGATGTTACCAGACGATCAAGGTCATTTCGTAATCTATAGTGATGCGTCGTATAAAGGATTAGGATGCGTACTTATGCAACATGACAAGGTGATTGCTTATGCGTCAAGACAGTTGAGACCCCACGAACAGAAGTACCCTACACACGATTTGGAGTTAGCAGCTATTGTGTTTGCTTTGAAGATATGGAGACACTACTTGTATGGAGAAAGATGTGAAATTTACACCGATCACAAAAGTTTGAAGTATATCTTTACTCAGAAAGAGCTGAACATGAGGCAACGAAGATGGTTAGAACTAATCAAGGACTACGACGTTTCTATTAACTATCATCCCGGCAAGGCAAATGTGGTAGCAGATGCATTGAGCAGAAAAGAGAGATTAAACACACTAATGATGACCAAAGAGTTATACAAGGAATTTGAGAAGTTAGAAATCGAAGTAATTAATCCGAAGAACGCGACGGAAATGATTTATACCATGACGTTTCAACCTGAATTGTTGGAGAAGATACGAAAATGCCAAGAGCAAGTTATGAACGATGATGTGAGTAAAATGACAGGTGAGGAAATATGTAGCCAACCGGACGACAAAGGGATCTTGAGATTTGCTTCTCGGATATGGATACCTAACGTAACGGAACTGAAAAGTGAGATTCTGCACGAAGCACATAACTCGAAGTATTCAATTCATCCAGGGAGTACGAAGATGTATCGAGATCTTAAGACGAACTTTTGGTGGCCAGATATGAAGAGAGAGATTGCGGAATGGGTAAGTAAATGCTTTACGTGTCAAAGAGTTAAGGCGGAACATCAGAGACCAAGTGGATTACTTCAACCATTGGAGATTCCCGAATGGAAGTGGGAACACATTGCGATGGACTTTGTAGTAGGATTGCCTAGAACAAAAGCTAACCATGATGCCATCTGGGTTGTCGTGGATCGATTGACGAAATCTGCGCATTTTCTTCCGATTAACGAGAGATTCTCGCTGGATAAGTTAGTTCATCTTTACATAAAAGAAATCGTAGTACGACATGGAGTTCCAGTATCGATAGTGTCTGATAGAGACCCTCGATTCAATTCAAGATTTTGGAGGAGTTTTCAAAAGTGTTTGGGCACCGAGTTGAGAATGAGTACGGCTTATCATCCGCAGACGGACGGTCAAAGCGAAAGGACAATTCAGACTATTGAAGATATGCTTAGGACATGTGCACTTGATTTTGAAGGCAGTTGGGACGATCATCTACCCTTGGTGGAATTTTCATATAATAATAGTTTTCACGCGAGCATCGGAATGCCACCTTACGAAGCTTTGTATGGACGAAAGTGTCGATCTCCAGTATATTGGGAAGAAGTTGGTGAACGGAAAATGATAGGACCAGAACTAGTACAACGAACAAAAGAAGTGATTCAATTGATTCAGAGAAGATTGATAACAGCTCAAGACCGACAGAAAAGGTATGCGGATCTAGCCAGAAAGGATGTGGGATTCGAAGAAGGAGAGCAAGTGTTACTAAAAGTTTCCCCATGGAAAGGATTAGTTAGATTTGGAAAGAAAGGGAAGTTGAGTCCGAGATATGTTGGGCCGTTTGAGATTTTGAAGAAGGTAGGCGAGGTAGCTTACGAGTTGGCATTGCCACCGCATATGCAGCACGTTCATAATGTATTTCATGTATCTATGCTTAAGAAGTATCGACCAGATTCGAATCATGTAATAGAGTATGAACCAATAGAGGTCCAGGCAGATTTATCATATGTAGAACGACCAATTCAGATAGTGGATCGTAAGGAGAAAGTACTAAGGAATAAGACAGTAGCGTTAGTGAGAGTTTTGTGGAGGAATCCTAAAGTAGAAGAGTCTACCTGGGAGTTAGAGAGTGAGATGTTAGAGAAGTATCCCCAGTTGTTTCCTTGATCTGATTCTGAGGACAGAATCCTATTAAGGGGGGAAGGATGTAATATCCGTGAATTTTATTATTTGATTAAATGATATATTTAATCTAAAATATTTATGTTGGAATATTGGAATATTATTATATGATATTTAGTGTGTGATTATGTGCTAAATGGTGAGTCGGAAGCCCCTTTCAAAAATTTCGTCATTTGGAATTTTCTTCAAATTTGAGCCGTTTTGATAATTCAAGAGCCCCGTTGAAATTTCGTACATTCATTTTTAATTCTTCGTCTTTCGTATTCGAATCGTTATCGAAAGGGTTATGGGATTCTATTTAACCCTACCTATTTGATTCTGCAAATTAATTTCAATTTTTGATCCGAAAAAGGAAAAATCGTTCCGAACCCTAATTGCTTAAGGGGACGAATTTATCGTTCTATATCAATATTGAAGTTGTTATAGCCCTAGTATTCTTGAGCATTAGTTATATAATGATATATATCAATTTGGATAATCATCAACCTTTTTAACCCCTTATTTTTAGTAAAACGTGTTTTTGACCTAATTAGGGTTTTTAAACGATCTAACGAATCAATATCGATCCAAAAATGTTATTTGGGGTATTATTTTTCCAGAAATATAAAAAGACCAATCAGACTTCATAACCCTAGCAATTCTTCAGAAATTACTCAAAAATATTCGAAATTCCCAAAAATTATTTTGTGTTCTTGATCTTCAATCAATTCGTTCTAAGGGTTATTGAAGTCCAAATTTGAAGTTCTTATACTCAAATCAAAGCCCCAAAAATCTAGTTTCAGAATCTTCCAACCTCATCATCATCTGGTAAGTATTCGATTTTATATTGATTTTACAAGTTTCGAATTAAAATTAGGGTTCTTAATTAATTTGGGGATTTTCATTCTGTTGATTCTCCGTTCAATTGGTTGCTTCTAACATGTTCCTAGGGTTCTAATTAGCAAGAATCCATGCTTTAATTTCATGTTTAAGTTCAATTTAGTCGGGTTTGATTTTCGGGTTTTGACCCGATTTCTTCTTTCGATTCGTACGTTCTTGATATTGATCTGACATTGTTTTTGATAAAGGGCTTTGATTGTATGAGTTATAAGCTTTATTTTGGTATATTAATCTTTGAGTTTCATGTAGGATTTAAGTAGATCGGGTTTCCGGCCGAGGTCGTCGCCGGCGAGTTCTTTGAATGAATTCTGGGCACGATTCCGGCATGGGACAGATGTGTGTGTATGTGGGTTGTGTTTGTCTTGCAAAAGCGAACAAAAGCCCTATGGTTTGGTTTTGTTTTGATCGGAAACGGCGAAGTCCGGCCACCGGACGCCGGCCGGATTCTGGAAAACCCAGATTCCGGCGGGTTGTTCTTGGTGACCCGGATTCGTTCTTCCCGACCCGTTTACCCGATTTTTCGACCCGGTTTCAATCTTCAAAACCCTAATTCATTTTCAGAAAACTGTTTTTGAATTTTATTTTTAAATTTAATTCGAAAATAGTTTAAAAACTTTAAAAATTCATATTTTTATTTTAAAAATATATTTTAATATCAGAAAAATTCTGATAAATTATATTTATTATTTTAAATCCGAAAATTGATTAAACTTAATTATTTTAATTATTTTTAATTAATAATTAATTTATTAATTAATTGGTTAATTCTTTTAATCAATTAATTCTTAAAAATTAATTATTAATTAGATTTAATTAATTAAATTAAAAATTCAGTTTAATTATTTTCAAGCCTATTTATTTATTTAAAAATAGTTTGAGCATTTAAAGAGTGTCAATTAATTTTATTAATTGATTTATTTTCATTTAAATGTTTATATTGGATTTAAAAATCCGATTTTTGATTTAAAAATTAGTAATGACTTATTAAAAATTCAAATGAGTTTCAGACGATGTTTTAAAAATATTTATAAGTGCAATATGGTTCATATTAATTGTGTGTTGTGTTTTATAGTCTGTATATGCCCGTGCTAGGGCAAATATCTGAGTTTTAAATATCGTAAATTATACCGGACGTCCGATACGTACCCGGTTACTTGTTTAAATGTGATTATTGATTGAATAAGTGTCGAGAGTAGAACGAGAATAGTTAGACTTATTGTAATGAGTTGTTTAATTATAGAATCGAGTTCCCGGAGCAAGGGAAAGGGGAAAGTAGAGTGAGCAGAGTCGATCCGACAGCAGCTTAGACCAGGCAAGTATCTGTGCCTTTACTTGTGATAAAAATTATTATTGTCTTGATTACTTGAATACCGTTATCCCCAGAACAATTCAAATTATCCATCTTTTAACCGCATTTGGACAACTGATTCCATTTCCTTAGAAATTCTTGATTCTTTGGTTTGATCTGCATCGGAAACCCTTATTTCCAATTTACTTGATTATTGTTTACCACCTATTGTTGCTATTTATCATCCTTTGATTATCATTGACAACCTTTGATTATTTGACTTCCATCTTGACTACCAATTACGGTTATTGATTAACGATTACCAATATTGATTTCCTTATTGAATGAGTACACTGTACCATTGAAATTACTCCATGATTATTTCTCGACCTTCACTTGATACTGAACAGTTGAAACTCTTTTGCAATTACTATACATTCAGTTTATCTTATTGAGCATGTTATTGTTTGTACCCTATTATAGAATTGGCATGTGTTTTTAAAAATGGACCAGTAATTGGTCGGAATAACTTAAGGCCCAGATTGGCCTGGGATCCAGTAGAGGACTATGACATGAGCTAGTCCGGGGTTGATGCGTGGCTGGCCAGCAGCACAACCTTTGATTTGAATAAAATGTATAAGCCAAATTCTAATCCTTTACTTCAATCATTATTGATACAAAGCATGTGTTAGCTAAATATTGTTGATTCTGATATCTTAAATTCATATCCTTACAACTGTGATAGAAATGATTCGTTGATGTTTGCTGAGCAATTTTGGCTCACTCTTGCTTGTTGTTCTCTAACCCTATTCCAGTGAAGCGAGAGTATGAGTTGGCATAGCGTGACCGATAGTTCACCAGCAGTCAGGAGAGCCCCTCGAGTCACTGTTATTGGCAGGGTAGTTGTTGTTTTGCTTTTTTAGATTTAATGTCTAGATTTGAACTTTAGTTGTGATGTAATAACTCTGATAAAACTGGTTTGTAATAATAAAAGATTGTAGTAGCTTGTGTTCATTGCCATAATCTGGATGCGGTCTTGGTCAAGGGGTAATTGTGTCTTTATATATATTATGCATGTGTTAAATAGTATTCCGTTGGTCGGATGACTCCTCAAATCTGTACCCCGGGTTTGGAGGGCGTCACATTATTGGTAGATGAAACAATGGTGTTAAGACTATTGCTTCCTAATACACCACTAAAGATGTAATTCCTTGGTTCAAGGTCTATTCCTTCATTTAACTTCTTAAATTCTAGAATTTTACCTTTTTTATAAATGTGCGGGTGCACATTTGAAGGGTTTTTACTCATAATTACTACAGAAGATCTAGTTTCTGACATAAGTCATCAACTCTTCTAGAAACACTATGAAGTAATTCTTTGTTAGAGGAAGATGAAGATTCGCCAATTTCTAATCTATTTCCTCTGAAACTCTTTCTAGGTTTTTGTCCTAGAATTGGTTTATTCTTAGCAATATCGATTGCCCAAGAATTATCTATCGGACTGATATCTGAGAATTGTTTCTCTTCTACAGATCCTATTTCTGAAAATATATCGTCTAATTCAATATATTCATTTTTCCTATAGTCTATACTATGATGACTATTAGTCAAGGCATAAGCAACAACATAGGTTATGCTGAATACTTTATCTCCTGGATTCATCAGATTATGTCTTTCAAAATCATGCACAAAAGACAATATTTGATCAATATTTTTTGTATCTAAACTAAAACCGAATTTAGGATAGACAGTGAACATGAATTTTTGGTATGCTAAATTTCCTCTAGAAGCACCTAAAATGCAGTCTCTTCGGTCGTTGATCCTATTATCTATTAAAGCCATTTTAATAGGAGAATCAATTCCTTCTTGAAATTCTGCTTTGAGTAGAATTTTTATAGCTCCTAAGTGGACTACACTGAGGGTAGATCTTATCTTAGAATCTATATTTAACAGATTTTTGTTTATTTCTTCTTTAGTGATTAAAGACAAATAAACTAGTCATGTAGTATCTTTTATGTCTACATGCATTTCTTTTGTAGAAACATAATAAAAGATATTATTTTTTCTTTTAAAACGATTTAACAAAGGTATGGTAAATATTTTTTCTTTTCGTAAATCAAGTTTACTACTTCTTATTTTTGAAAGTATTTCTTGTTTTACTAAGAAGTTTGCTTGAAAACCTTTTTCATTTTCTGAAAACCCAATTTCCAAATTGTTTTCATCATCATGAATTTCTTCAGGATGTTCTTTTTCTTTTAAAAAACTCTTTTAAAAGATACTTTCTATTTTTTACAAAAATAGAATGCATGTCATTGTTTGGCTAAGGGTAAGCCTATAAAATTACCAATGTGATTTTTTAATGAGTCAATTTCTTGACTGTTTCTAATGTAGAACATGCTTTGAAGTTCTTTCATCATTTCTAGACTGCTGTAGAATTCTCTAAGTCGGTCTGTTTTATTTCTTTCTTGATCTAGACAAGCTAAATCTCTTATTCTGATGTAGAAGTCTTTATCATTTAAATTAAGGATTTCTCCTCTTTCTACTAGATTCCAAGGAAGTCTAGGTCTAGCATTAAAACTAAACATTTGATTAATCAAAAGAATTTGTATTAAATCAAGATTTATTGATAACAAAATTCTACGCATGTATATAACGGAGTTGCATTTGACCTTAATAAAGATACTTTTTACCCAATCTTTCGACATACCTGCTGAACCTGATTATTCAGTTCAGTTTAATCTCTTCAGCGTTATGGTGTGATTATACCAATGATGCACTCTTTTCCCTGCGGCATAACTTTGGTAAACAAAACACACCACACACATAACACACATCCACCACACCTTATCCACACAAATTTCCATAAAGTAGCAGCCTCTCCCACCCATTTTCTTCAAGAAAAACCGTGGCTAAGGAAGAAGAAGAAGAGGAAGCAAAACTCCATGGATTCTTGGTCGTTTCTCGAGTTCTTATGCTTAAAAGAAAGATAGAATCAAACCCGTTCTTTTAAAGGTAACATCTCAAACACCCACCATCTCTAGCATGATCTTTTATTGATTTTAAGAAGATGATGAATAGTGTTTTGTTGAGTTTTATTTTTATAATTGAAAGATGGAATCATGAATGTATTGTTAATGTCATGAGTAAGTGGATAATGTAGTTTGTTTAGTTGTTGGATGAGTTGTGGATGGATTTTAAATATGGTACCAACTGGTTTGGCTCGGTTTGATATTGATAATGGACTTTAAGTGTTGTAATTGATGTGTATGATGATTGGTGGTGAATTGGAATGAGATTTGAATCTCAGAAATGTTAAGTGTTAAGCCGACGTAATGCCCGATTTTCGGTAACGCTATAAACTGCCTAGAATCCGAACACCTAACTGCCTCTTTTGGTTCAATGATGAACATGAGTGTGTAGATCTTTGTTTCTAGTTTACGTGAGCGCAAGAATCATGTCAAAAGAGTTTACGGTTTATGAGATATGACCATTTTAGTGAAAGTGGTTCAAGGAATGAGATTGCAGAAATGTACCAACTTTGTGGCTATGTTTGAGACCCTTAAGAGTTGTTTTAAAATATGAAATTTTGTACTGAAGTGCCAAGGTCAGTTACGAAAGTTTGTACGAAGGTTTCGAGTCCAAAAGATTATTTTTCGATTTTATAAAAATGTGTTAGCCGAGGTTGCGCAAGTGAAAACCACTAAGAACATGACTTAGAAACCAATGTTGTAAATGGTTAAGTATAACTTGTATTCGAGGATCGATTTCGGACTAAACCTACGACTTAAGTAATTGTCGATTAACATGGACTTAGTATGAGCCTATAACGAGCTAGTAATGCCTTGGTTGTGTTTCGCTTACGTGTTTAAGCATTTAGTACAAGTGGATTATCCAGGGGATTAATCGTGCATTTTCTTTGACTTTGTCCAGATTGTTCGACATCGTCGCGAACCCCTATCACTTCTCGAGCATCAGGCAAGTTTCTAAATCTATACTTTGAAGTATTGACTATATAATACTGCTTTTGCCATGTATAAATTTGGACAGTTTTGCGATATATCTTATTTCTTGTTGGAATAGATTTGACCTTTGGATTATATAAAATCTTCGGAGTTAAGTAGTTATGAACCGGTTTACCTGGTAGCTCTAAATATAAGAGCATATTCATTGTTTTCGACTCTAAATCGGGAGTCGGTATTTTGAGATATGTAGATAGCCGTGGAAACCCGGAGGGATTCCATCGGCAGAATACTATGTATTTTGAGGATTGTTATTTGAGTATGATATCATTCGAGGAATGGTATTTGCTTACTATATCTTTCAAGGAATGTTATTTGAGTATTATCTCGGTCAAGAAATATTATTTGAATACTATTTCAGTTATAAATGCTAATGGAAGGCATAACTGTTTTCGAAAGTATATTGTGATACTTGCTTTATGATTTAATTATGGGCTTCTAAGCTAAATATGAGATATTAGTTAGAAGCCAGGTTTTTATAAAGGCCCTAGGTAAAAGGGCGTATGATTTTATTCTTTAGACTGATAGTAGTTATATTTTCTGTATATGTTAAAGATTATTTTCCGATAAAGATATCGGGCAATTATTATTCAATGATTATTTATTTAATGATAATAATTTCTGAATATTCATTCAAAGTTTATTTATTTAATGAATATTATTTTAAATATTCATTCAAGGTTTATTTATTTAATGAATATTATTTTAAATATTCATTCAAGGTTTATTTATTTAATGAATATTATTTTAAATATTCATTCAAGCTTTATTTATTTAATGAATATTATTTTAAATATTCATTCAAGGTTATTTATTTAATGAATATTATTTTAAATATTCATTCAAGGTTTATTTATTTAATGAATATTATTTTGAATATTCATTTAATCATTATTTATTTAATGAATATTATTTTTGAATATTCATTTAAAGTTTATTATTTAATAAATATTATTCGATTATTTATTAAATACTTTTAATACGTTTTAAAAATGAGAAATGTTATTTAAAGTTTATCCTCGACCTTCAATAATTACGAAGGATACTCTAAGATGTATTATTAATTATTTTTAAATCAAAAAGAGGTTCCCAAACACTGTTTTCCATTTAAATCTGTCTTTTAAGAGGATTTAAATGCTCGCTCAACTATCAAAAATATGGGAAACCTGATTTAAGTGACTGCTACTCATTTTAAACTCTCAACTCAAAACTGTCAGGGGACAGATATTTTCTCGGAGCAATTTAATTGCTGCAAGTCAAATGTTGTGTTACCACCTCAACGATCGAGGGGTAAATTGATGGAACAAGTCGATATCCATTAACAAGCATCGCTTGGGAAATATTGGAGAATCTTCCTTTCCAACCTAGATATAACTACTTAGTGGAGTCGTATCAACAAGTATTACACATGGGGAAAGGAGGACGATCTTTACGTTTCAGAGTCATGGATTTCATCCGAACTAGGAGTGGTGTAAGTGGTCCAGTTGCGCCGACCCATCCATTTTATTGCCCCAAATGGGCCGGGAGATCCGGGAAGGCAGTAGACAATGTCAGGCTGTCGTGATTCTTCCATCTACATGTAGAGAACATATTTTTGTTGTACGACCTGCTACTGATCATAGTAAGGTTGGTACGACGGGCGCGGTAGCAACTCCGGTATTAGTTCATCATCCATTTTGGATAATTCTGCAACATGTATTGAAAGGGACTATGGATGACATCCTTGGTACAGGTTTACCGATCATGTTGGTAGGGGGTTCTGCAACATGTATTGAAAGGGACTAAGGATGACACCGTGGTACAGGTTTACCGATCATGTTGGCAGGGGGTTGAAAAGTGTTCAAAAATGAAGTTACAATAAATCCTTGCAACTTCATATTTTATTTTATGAGTTATGACTCTGATAAAACCTTACTCAGATTATATATGCATAAGTGGATTTTGGGTTACGGAACATTATATGAAATTTTCCTCGTAACTTCATCTTTTATATCATATGACTCTGTGGATACCTTACATAACATGAGTTATGGTAAGGGAGTTGTTTATACTGAATCACCTTATAACTTCATCTTTTAAGTTATATGTTGATATTCTGCTTACATAGCAGATATTTTTCGGAAAGGTTATATTGGTTTTCTTTGAAACCTCATCTTTTATATTATACTATAACTTTGTTCATATTATAGCAAAAGTTTGCAGAAATATTATGAAATGATATTTGAAATACAACAATGGTACCGTTTTTGGAATACATTCCGATAAGGAAATAATTTCAGTATCGAGATATTTTGACAAATTATTGTCTTATACCCGCTTTGTTCTGGGTTGAGTTAAAGGCAGGATTATGCCATACTTTAATTACCTTGCTGAGCTATCGCTCACTCTTGCTATTGTTTCATAAATATTATATAGCAGCGAAGTAGGATACCAAGGATTCGACGCACATCCCTCAAGCGAGTGGTAAGCGCAAGGCATTCTCATAAGCAGTTTCTAGCAGTGATCCTGGAAGTAGTGTGAACCAGCCAGATCAAGCTGGAGCTTTTGGTATTCATCTTATGTATAGATATGAATGGTATGAGAGGGTGGTGAGTATTACAAGGCTAATTTGGTAATGTACCATTACTTAGGAGTTGTATCAGTAGCAAATTCAAAAGACATTTGGGTATTGTAATAAAGATTATTTATTCCGCAATGGTTGTAATTGTTTCGTTTCTGAGACTCTAACCTGTGTGTGTGTGTGAGAGAGTTATATACATTGTGGGGTCATAAGCAGATGAATTATGTCTATTGTGAGTAAAGCAGGCAAGGCAAGAAGTAAGTGGATCGTGACTACTCTAAATCCCTGACCCCGGATTTGGGGCTGTTACATACTTTATCAAATTCTTCAATAGAATTGAATTCAGACTACCAATATCAAATTGATATCCTTTGTACGATTTCAATGCCTGATTTACAAACCTCATCTTAATTAGAAGAAAAGAATTCACGAGGAATCTCTAAATAATAGATCCTCTAAGTTTAAACAAATAGTTAGATATTTATGAACTCGACTGAGGAGTCCAAGTATGAAAGAAGAAATCGAATATCAAGATAATCGTTAAAGAATATTCGTCAAATAATTAAGGAAACATTAATTGAACATTCCTTACATAATTGAAAGAATAAAGAATAAAATGTAGACCTAGAAGGATAGATGAATAATGGTTCCCTCTTCTGGTCGTCCTAGGGCACGAACAAAGCGCTCCAGTGAGTAATGGTAACTTAACTCTGCGTATTTAAACCTCAAAGGTAATGAGAGGAGAAAAGAAAAGAAATAAAATGAATATAACAATTGTTGGTTGCATCCCAAGTTTGAAGTAGGAAACTGGAAGGGCTAACTGACATGAACTATTCAAGGTAACACGGGCATGAACAGTTTCAGATTGAGTAGTGCACCAGCAAGTAGATACCAAAAAGTCAACGGTCATCATAATTTCTAATAACCAGTACGAGGATGATCACCTCTCTCCACCTTCATAATATAGGATACTAACCAAAGGGTCTCTCAAAATCATATCAAAGTTATTTAATAGCTTAGGGGTCCACAAATACATCTGTCATTCCCCTATAGTTACCCAATATTGGGTCTTCCACAGTCGAATCGATATGTCCACCGAAGATGGAGGTCCACTAGTTAATATATACGTAGTCTCTAATAAGAGTTGTATCGAAAGAATCCAATTCCAAACTCAAGGGCCTTCCTCTCGGTAGGTTCTGAGATCACCGTAGTTCTCGTTGCAACCATATGCACTTCATTAAAGTCATGCCATCAATTTTCCAATGTTCTTGATCGCTGAGTTGAACCATCATGGCCTATCGTACGAAGCATACTCATGACGTCGTCTAGCGCACTCGTCTTATGATAACGTTCTCATGATATATATATACACAATCTTCCTCGAGGGCCACAAAATCTTCAATGGTGTAGTAGGCACTATCTCTGGTAGGGTCATCGTTTGCGGGGAATTTGAAACCTCATAAACAATAAATGCCTTTAATTAATCCAGGTAACTAAGTAACCTTAATCGCGTAAAAAGTTTTAAACATCTTGGTTCTCACATATGTCGCCTCCTTAAGGGCAACAATGAAGGACTACGAGTACAAGTTTTGCTCTAGTCAAGTCAACCAATAGTATGGGCTATACAGCCTCTATCAAAATTGCTCTTGAGACTCTACTCGACGTCTTATATCAATATCCTCGACAAATCACATACAATTCTAACTCTCTTCTCATCATCCTGATGACCTCTAAAGATTCTATCGGTCCTACTATAAGACCTAAAGTAAACATTCCAATCTTAAGTTCCTCAATGGTACTACATTCGGTACTCCAATAACGAACTCTATATGAGTACTTACTTTAATCTCTTATTTAGACATCACTCTTTACACTCTCGTCTCTGAGTACTATAACCTAAAGCTCTGATAACCATTTCTGTAACACCCCTAGATCCGGGGTCGGAGATCCGGGTTGTCACGCCCTCAATTCCAACAATAATACCTTTACTAGCTCAACAAATCCAATAATACAACATCAAAAGACCCCAACCTCTTACACACATCAGTTATAGCTTCAGAAACGAGTCACATAAGTAACATTAGTTATTACAACCAAATGTACTATCCAGGATCTCACTAATAGCAGCTGAACCCATGCAACTTACTTCTGCATTAACCATTCTGAATTGGACTACCTCAAGGTTGAATCTTCCACTTCCCTTTTCTTGTAGTGCGGAATAACTGACTATGTTATCTCTTCACTGAAAGTTTAATATAAAGTAAAGCAAGAATGAGCGAAAGAATGCTCAGCAAGTTTCCCATAATAAAATAAATAGTTTCACAACTATAAAGTCTGAAATCCAATAACCTTTGTTGATATAACAACCAAAACCTTTAAAGTATAACAATTGAGTTAAAATACCATACAGTTCAAAATATAATACTAGGAATAGTAAGATTCCACAATATCTGGAAATAACATATAGTTCCAGATACTATATCAGAAGTCTAAACACTTCCCAACAAAATATATAATCTACAGCGGATCAAAATAACTTTAAATTTTTTTGTAAAGTTTAGGAATCCTTTGCTAGCACATCATAGACAAAGGTTCGAAGTATAACTTTTAAATCAAGCTAATATAAAACTCTGAAAGCTTATAGATCACTTGAAATATTTGAAATCTCATTCGTATACATAATGATGTTTGAAATAATCTTTTCGTCAAAACATGCCATACAGTTCACATACTGTATGAGGTATAATACTTTGTTAAAATATTATTAACAACTTTCGGTAGCCGGTATCTAACCATGGCTACAAAACATTTCCGAAATCCAATCTTTGGAAAACAAAATAGGGTAACTGTCAGGGCTACGCATAGGTACACGATGATCAATCGTAGTACCACGTTAATTCTCTACTAGTAGAAGGATACCCCAAAGGTCTCATACCCTAGCCAGCTATGGGCTTTTAAACTGGACCGGCGTCACCCGACCTCTTACTCATTAGTCACATACATGGCGACATCAAGGCCATAATTAATCGATCACTCCCTGATAGCGGATTCCACCGGACTGGCGTCACCCAGCCTCTTATTATCATTTCCCATGGCTGTAAAGCATAATGTAACATAAGATGTAAAAGAGATAACTACAACTCAACAAAGGACAAGACAGACAATAATATTAACAGAAGCACAGGAATCCAGAATCAAAGAAGAAAAGGTAAACTCAAAAAATCAAAATACGTTATGTATTCTTGAAGTCCGTAAACAGGTCACGGAAAGAAGTTCATGAAAATGTTCAAGCCTCAGTGACAGCAAAAGAAACAAGACTTTCAAGACGACAGAAGTATGTGAATGATTTAGGGTTCAGTACCACGGGATTCCAGTGATGAAGCAACCAGAACGACAAGGGACTTATCAGCAGCACTATATTGAAGACATAAAATAAGAATTGATCAAGTGTTATTCATCTGTGAACCAGACCAGTTGCACTAGGTGACAGCACTGAAAAGATCAAGTTGTTTTATCGTCTCGGAAGAAATTGATACAGTCTATTACTTAAACACCCAGGAGCTCAGTGGAATCATTAATGGATAAAAGACAAGAAAAAGTGATTCGATAGTTTTTCTTTTTTAGAAAACTATCGAATGATATAAAAAGTGATTCATTGAAAACCAAGTTAAGTTAATTTGGTATTCGATAGTTTTAATTAAAAAACTATCGAATGGTGAATTAACTTAATTCATTCGATGGTTTTTTATTAAGGAGCAGGTGAAAAGTATTCTTGTTGTCAGGTTGATTTTGAAGATCCAACGGCCAGGATTGTTTCTACAATCTAAGTTCGATGGTTTTCAATTTAAGTCTGCAGTTAATACAAAGTGAAGAATGTGTCTTCTTCAGTTAAGGATTTCAACACAGAGACATTACTGAGAGAGAGAAGAGCCGGAGAAAATTATCAGAGAAATTAATAGTGCTCAGAACTTGATCATTGTTTTGTATTTGTGTAACCTTAAACTCATTGACGCTAATCTACGGATTAGAAATTGTAGCACCCCTCGAGGTTTATATTTATAAAAAGATATATTCCCCGAAACTTGATTTGGTTTGGTGTGTTTGATTTCGTTATAGAACTGAAAGATTAATCCGTGAACGAAATTAAATTATTTGTGAGTATCGTATTCAACCCCCCCTTCTACGATACTTTGGACCTAACAATTGGTATCAGAGCTACTTGATTGATATACAAATCAGATCCGGTGAATGAGACCAAAATCAAACGTAGCGTGAAAATACGAAGCAAATTTTTTAACTTTCAAAATTTTTCATTTAATTGGAATTTCTTGAATTTTAAACAATTTGAAATTTTCAGAAACCATGAGTGCTCCAAGGACAACCGCTGGTATTAAAGTTCCCCCGTTCACTAGAGATGATTTCGGTTTGTGGAAGATGAAGATGCTGTTATTTATCAAGGCATCTAATCCGTTGTATATTGGCATATTAGAAAATGGACCGTTTGTACCAATGAAACCAGTTAGTGAATCTACAGCTCCTGATGGTAGCAGGATTCCTTCAGGCACCCAACCTAAGGATATAAGTGAATTTACAGATTCTGACAAAGAACTGATTCGATTGGACACCGGTTTAATGTTGATATTGGCGGACTCCGCAGACAAGGAAATGAGCTATCAGTTGATGAACTGTACAAGCGGGAAACATATGTGGGATACCATTAACTTAATAATGGAAGGAACTGAAGACGTTCAGGAAAACAGATTGGACATTCTGACTTCTCAATATGAAGCGTTTAGGTCCCTGCGAGGAGAAAGTATAACTCAGGTCTTTGAGAAGTATACTAAGCTCCTCAATGAATTGGCAATGAAAGGAAAGACCTATCCACTGAGAGAATCGAACAGGAAGTTCATGATGACGCTGCCCCATCATGTAGAACACAAGTCATCATCCATTAGGGAAAGAATTGACTTCACAAAGATGCCACTAGAGATGATCTATGGCAAGTTGAAGACCTATGAGATGGAACAGGAACAAAGGGTGATAATCTACGGACCAGGGACAGTGGACAGCAAGCACAATGCACTTGTGAGATCAGCAGCACTTGTAGTGGATGAACCAATAACTTCTGAGATTCAGGTTCAAACCCCTAGAGCTGGAAAGGAGGTGATAATAGAAGCAGAAATGGATTCTGTGAATCTGGGTGTTGATGAAAGTGATTACTACACCCTAGAAGAGCTTGAGCAAATGGAAGACAAAACCATGGCGTACTTAGCTGCAAAGTTTAGTCATATTCGTTTCAAAAGAAACCCTAAGTACAAGTTCAAGGGCTCAACCAACAGATTCCAGAAGAGCAATTATACACCTAGTACAGGCTTTAAGGGAGGCTACAAGACTGACATGATTGATAGAAGCAAATCAAGATGCTACAACTGCAATGAGTTAGGGCATTTCGCCACTGAATGCCGGAAGCCTCGTCAAGCAAGAGACATGAAAGATGTCTATGGAAAGAAGGATTCTTATGATGAGTTGAAGAAGGAGAATGCCAAGCTTAAACAGCAATTGGAGGCATTCTCTGGAAAGCAGAAAGGGAAAGCTTACATAGCAGAGGGAAAGCACTGGGATGATACTGATTCGGATGAAGAGGAGGAATATGTAAATGTTGCTCTAATGGCTGACTCTTCAGAGGAATCACCACAATCATCTCAGGTACCTATCTTAACTACAATTGATATGTCTAATTCTGAGTACAAGAAAACTGTGCAAGATCTTAGTGTAGAATTGTTTAATGTACACACAAGCATGCTAGCATCAGAAATGGAAAATGCTAAACTAGTTCTTAAGATTAAAAAGCTAGAATCTAAAAATGAAGAACTAGAGCTTGTAGCTGTAACATTAGAAGATCTTAAGCAAAAGAATGTGTACTTAGAGAACAAGGTCAAGTGTAATGATGAGATAGAGACTATCCTCAGGAAGCAGATTTCAGATCTAGATTTGAAGCTGAATGCTTTTAAGAATTCCGCTCTAGTGGCTAGGGAAATCATTGATACTCAGGCCATAGAGAATAAAACTGCTATAGGATTTGACTATAACAAGAAAGCTGGTAAGAAGATTGTGGAATTCCCTGTGACATCTTCAGTTGTCAAAAGGAATACTCCACATGTTCTTAAGAATGTTGATTGTCCAATTTTTGTTAAGCCGTTTCCACCACTCTTTCATGAGGATGACCTTTTCATTAGACAAGAATTGCTTGAGGAGGATTTATTGAAGGAAAAAGAGGTAAAGACTAAGTTGCCTAGGAAATCAGTAAAAAATGAATTACCTAAACCTGATTTACCTAAAACTGAAGTAGGTTCCTTAGTTAGTAATGTTAAAAAGAACAGGAATGGGAGGAAAAAGATTGTTAATCAGGAATTGGTTCCATCTTCTCCCATTGCATCTAGGAAGTTATGTTCTATTTGTAATTCTGCTGGACACCTTACACATGCATGTAAAAAGGTTAAAGTAGAAACTGCTAATGCTTCTGAAATGCATAACATGTCTGACATGCCTGATAATCATGAACCCTGTGGAAAGAAAGAGTGTTTGCTATGTAAGTACAACATCATGCATGCTTATTTTAAGTTGATGCTGATAATGTTAAATCCACAGATACTATGAATATCAAACAGGGTAAGACTAAATTGAATGTTACTCCTGTTAAATCATCTAAACCTTCAGGACCCAAACAATTTTGGGTACCAAAGTCCGCTTAATCAATCTGTGATTGCAGGGTAAGGTTAAAAGCTCAAAGGTTGTGTGGATTCTGGATAGTGGCTGTTCTAGACACATGACAGGTGAAGAGTCCCTGCTTACAGAGGTGGTTAAGAAGACCGGCCCGATTGTAACCTTTGGAGATGACAGCAAAGGATTCACTACGGGATATGGTAAATTGAAAGCTGGAAATGTCATCATTGAAAACATCTCTCTTGTTGAAGGATTAAAGCACAATCTTCTAAGTATCAGTCAATTCTGTGATAAAGGCTACAATGTAGATTTCAGAAAGGACAAGTGCTTGATCACCAACAGGAAGGATGAGAAGCTTACTCTACTGGGAGTGAGAAAAGGGAATTTGTTTATAGCTGACTTAAGTTCTACCAGTGAAGGAGAAGTTACATGTTTCTATGCAAAGGCATCTTCAGAACAAAGTTGGCTATGGCACAAGAAGCTCTCACATTTGAACTTCAAAACTATGAACTCTTTGGTAAAGAGAGAGTTAGTGAGAGGGTTGCCCCTGATGGAATTCAATCAGGAGGGACTATGTGAAGCATGTGAAAAAGGGAAGTCGAAGAAAGCATCACATGGAAGCAAAGGAATGACAAGAATTACTGAACCATTACAGCTGATTCATATGGATTTATTTGGTCCAGTTAATGTTATGTCACTTTCAAGAAACATATATGCATTGGTGATGGTGGATGACTACTCCAAGTACACGTGGGTGTTGTTCATACAAACAAAGGATGAAGCAACACAACTAATCATTGATCACATCAAGAAGATAGAAGTGGAAGCTAAGCTACCTGTGCGGACAATCAGATCAGACAATGGAACTGAATTCAAGAATGCAGTTCTAAATGATTTCTGCTCAGAGAAAGGAATATCAAGACAGTTTTCAGCACCAAGAACTCCTCAACAGAATGGAGTAGTGGAAAGGAAGAACAGGACCTTGGTTGAAGTAGCAAGGACCATGTTGAGTGAATCAAAACTTCCCACTTACTTTTGGGCTGAAGCAGTGAATACAGCTTGCTACACTCAGAATCGAACCCTGATCAACAAAGATCATGAAAAGACTCCGTATCAGTTAATGGCCAACACTGAAGTACTTTCATGTGTTTGGTGCAAAGTGCTTTGTACTTAAAGATGGAGAACATCTTGGCAAGTTTGATGCCAAAGCAGATGAAGGCATTTTTCTGGGCTATTCTCTGGAATCTAAGGCTTTCAGGGTATATGTGATTGAAGATAAGAAGGTGTTGGAAAGCTTTAATGTAACATTTGACGACACTAAAAGACGAGGCCTGCAAACTGGAGAGAACTCTGAATCCTTGGTATTTGAAAATCTATCAGGAGATCTCTCTGACAATGAAGAAGTACCTGAAGTTGTTACAGTCATTAATAATAATCATAATGATAATGATTCTGGACAAAGTGGTGACCTAAGTGGAAATCCTCAACATACAGGATCCACTAGTCAGTCTTCAGAATCAACAGATCAAACCGTCAACAACTCAGGGGGAGCAGGAGAAGGATCAACTAGTCACACTCCACAACATCTAGAACAAGGAGAATCATCAAGATCGCATCTGCCAAGACAAAGGGTATGGAATAGAGATCATCCATTTCACTTGATCATTGGTGATCCGGACACAGGAGTGAGAACTAGGAGAACATCACAAAATGAATGTCACTATTCTGGGTTTCTTTCAGAAACAGAACCTAAGAAAGTTGAAGATGCTCTAGATGATCCAGATTGGGTGATTGCTATGCAAGAAGAACTCAATCAGTTTGAAAGGCAGAAAGTTTGGAAGCTGGTACCCAGGCCTAAGGGAAAATCTGTTATTGGAACACGATGGGTATTCAGAAATAAGTTGGACGAAGATGGCATTGTAACGAGAAACAAAGCCAGACTGGTTGCTAAAGGTTACTCTCAAGAAGAGGGTATAGATTATGATGAAACCTATGCACCAGTAGCAAGACTTGAGGCCATCAGAATGTTTCTGGCATTTGCTGCACATTCCAATTACAAGGTATATCAAATGGATGTGAAGAGTGCTTTTCTGAACGGGGAGTTAGAAGAAGAAGTGTATGTGGAACAACCTCCAGGTTTTGAGGATTCAAAACTGGCAGACTTTGTGTACTTTCTATTCAAAGCTCTCTATGGACTCAAACAAGCTCCGAGGACATGGTATGACACTCTCTCTGAATTCTTACTTGAAAATGATTTTACAAGAGGTGTTGTAGACAAAACTCTCTTTGTCAAAAAGCATAAAAATGATTTGATATTGGTGCAAGTATATGTTGATGACATAATATTTGGTTCTACTAATGATGATCTATGCAAGAGATTTGCTAAGTTAATGCAGAGTCGTTATGAAATGAGCATGATGGGTGAATTGTCATTCTTTCTTGGATTGCAAGTATACCAAAAACAAGCTGGTATATTCATTTGTCAGTCCAAGTACATCAAGGATCTTCTTAAGAAGTATCAAATGGAAGACTCATCTACAGCAAAGACTCCTATGCCAACTGCCACTAAGCTTGATAAGGATGAAACTGGTAAGAAGGTTGACATCACAGGCTACAGAGGTATGATAGGCTCATTACTTTATCTCACTGCAAGTAGACCAGATATAATGTTTGCAACATGCTTGTGTGCTAGATTTCAGTCTGATCCTAAAGAATCTCATCTAATAGCTGTTAAGCGAATATTTAGATATCTTAAGGGGACCCCAAATCTTGGAATTTGGTACCCTAAAGATACAGGATTTGATCTTATTGGATACACAGACTCTGATTTTGCAGGTTGTAAGATTGATCGGAAGAGTACTTCAGGAAGCTGTCAGTTTCTTGGAAGAAGGTTAGTTTCCTGGCATAGCAAGAAGCAGCATTCAGTGTCCACATCAACAGCTGAGGCTGAATACATTGCTGCTGGTAGCTGTTGTGCTCAGATCTTGTGGATGAGAAACCAACTCCGTGACTATGGACTTTTGTTGACAAAGATTCCAATATTTTGCGACAACACAAGTGCCATAGCAATCTCAAACAACCCAGTGCAACACTCGAGGACGAAGCACATCGACATCAGGTATCATTTTATCCGAGAGCATGTCATGAATGGCACTGTGGAGTTACACTTTGTACCCACAGAGGATCAAATTGCAGACATCTTTACTAAACCGCTTGATGAATCCACTTTCAATAAGCTGGTTGGTGAACTTGGGATGTTAAATCTTTCTAATTGATTTTGATTAGAAGTCAGTAACTGCAGAGAGTCCTGGTGAATACATGAGTTTAAGAATTGCTATATCCTTAGGACTCGTGAATTTATTTTCTAGAGCAATTCTCGTAGTTAGGATTATTATACTAATTTTATGTCATAATTATGGATGATATATCTTCTGGCATTTAATTAGTTATTAATTCTAAAAATAAAAAAAAAATTATTTAAGTGCTAATATTTGTACTAAATATTCAAGCATTTATTTAATTTGAATTAATTTGCTTTGTTTTTAACATTGTAGATTAATGCAGCATAATTGATTAGATTTCAATTGGTTAATATCACTCAATGATATTTAATTGATTTTATTCTAAGAAAATTGTGAATTTTCTGTTAAGAATTGATTTTGGTGAATTTTAAAAGATATATTAAAATTAAAACTTGACAGGAAATAAAAAGGTCTAAATTTTAAAACATGAACAGGTTTTAAAATGAAGACAGAAGCAAAAAATATCGAATTTAGGAAATTCGATAGTTTTTCAAGTACATAGATAAATCTATCGAATTTAATTTTCGATAGTTTTTGAAAAGGAAAAGAAAATCTATCGAAAACATTTCTCGATAGTTTTTGAGAAATTTTAAAATATATCGAAGGAATTCAATTAATTCAATATTTAGAATTCTCGATAGATTTTTAAAAAAAAAAAACAAAATGGAAAAGCATCGAAGTGAGTTTTAGTTTATTTAATATTTAAAATTCTCGATACTTTTTCAATATAGTTCGATAGTTTTTTTGTTTATCACAGCCAAAAGCATTCGATAGTTTTTCTGAAAACGTTTTATATTCTTATTTTCAAAATACTTCGATAGTTTTTCAAAAACCATCGAAGTACAGTTGACAGTTTTACCCCTCTGGAAAACCATCGAATGTACATTTGAATGTTGGGTTTCAATGTAAAAACGCAGCGAAAACAGTCGTAAAACAATAAAATTTACGAAACCCTAACGCAGGATCCATGTATAAGTTGTGACTGATTATGGAGAAACGAAATCATACCAGTTAAGAGCTTTACGAATTCTGTAAGATGGAGGTCCTTGATTGCAATCACCACACAACCCTTGCGTCAAGATCTGTGTCTCTAAATCGTCCACAAGAAAGTCCGATCGTCCAACGATCCAAGGAGCAGGTACTAGCCAAATAAAACTGCCTTCTCTCTCTCTCTAGCCTCTCTTAAAACCGAATTATCTGAACCAACCCTAAAACTATACATCATTATGTATATATATAGGGCAGAGAGATTGGGCCTAACCCTAATTAGCTTGGGCTTCAACTAAACCAAACTGATTTGGGTTTTTAATGAGTTAAATTCGAAATACAATTTAATTAACTAAGTCCAACTTAATTAATTAATTAACCAATTTCGAATTTATAATTATTTTAATTTAAATCTGATATTTAAATTAAAACTCCTTTTAAAACGTTCTTATTGTGTAATCCTTTAGGTTATTATTACGTTGGCAATAATTTTAATATCTCATAATAAAATTATAAACAATGAGCGGCATCTAGTAATACATCATTGCTACCCAAGTAATAATAATAATTGGTGATCCAATTAAACCTTTCGTGACTAATGTTTCCGTGTAATATAATCCCTTTAACCAAATATTATAGATTAAACTCGAGGCATGTTATTAGTCATCCTCTTCAACATTTAATCCAGGTTTCCTTGATCAATGAGTAGACTATTAAATCAAATCAATATTTGAGCATGGCCATGCATTTTTCATAGTCTCACTCAATCAAGAGGCCAATAATATCTCTCCTAATAATAGGAGGGTTAAATCCTTTATCTATCATTCATACTTCTCATACGACTCATAATATACCCGATGTCCACTTTTATCATCACCCGGTCAAAGGTAACTTTTAATGTAATCAAAGTATATTAATCCTCGTATAGAAATATAATGATCTCAAGTCTAAGGATCATTACACCATTATCACTGTGAGGTATTCTAATGACTTTATTACCATGTAGAATCTCACTGTGGGTCTATCCGGTGCCATTTAGAATATTACATGCACCTATGTTCTTGACTTTAGTATCACTATACCTATGACCAATGAGATGTGGTCATTTAGTCAACGAACATACTAATCTTTATGCATCATAATTGTCCCAATTCATAATGCTTAATTAGGGATATTTTAGGAATATAAACACTATTCATATAATCTCATTTTCAAGTCACATACTTAAAGATATAGAATACGTGTTCAATATTCCAAGGACATTTATTACTCTAACATTAATATCGCAGTAAATAAAGACATAATAATTGTTGTCGAATAATCAATAGAACATAATCATTATTAAATTACAAAATAGTATTTCCCAGAAGTACAATTGTATTGTCTCTAGGGCACTAACACTAACAATCTCCCACTTGCACTAGAGCCAATCACCCATGTATCTAATACCCATGGAACTAGTGTGACATTCGTGCTTCTGCTGCGACAAAGCCTTAGTCAGTGGATCCGCAACGTTATCATTAGTATGCACTTTACATATATGTATATCCCCTCTATTATTTATTTCTCTAAGAAGGTGATATCTCCTAAGTATATGCTTTGCCTTGGAATGGGATCTTGGTTCCTTAGCCTGCGCGATGGCTCCATTATTATCGCAATATAGATCAACTGGGTCTGCGATCGATGGAACCACTCCAAGTCCCGTAATAAAATTCCGAATCCAAACAGCCTCTTTGGCTGCTTCACTGGCTGCAATATACTCAGCTTCCATTGTAGAATCAGCTACTGTTTCTTGCTTTGAACTCTTCCAACTTACAGCACCTCCATTTAGGCAAAACACAAATCCAGACTGAGACACAGTGTCGTCCCTATCTGTCTGGAAACTAGCATCAGTGTAACCTCTTACTACTAGTTTCTCATCTCCTCCATATATCAAGAAAGAATCTTTAGTCCTCTTAAGGTACTTAAGAATGTTCTTGACAGCTGTCCAGTGACTTTCACCTGGATTAGACTGGTACCTACTCGTCATGCTCAAAGCATACGAGACATCGGGACGAGTACATATCATTGCATACATTATAGAACCAATTGCCGAAGCATATGGTACTTTATTCATACGGTCCTTCTCTTCTGATGATTTAGGACAGTTTTCTTTTGAGATCGATATCCCATGAGACATTGGGACATATCCCCTTTTAGCCTTTTGCATCCCGAAACGATGCAATATCTTGTCAATGTATGTACTCTGACTTAAGCCGATCATTCTTCTGGGTCTATCTCTATAGATCCTGATCCCTAATATGTAGGAAGCATCGCCTAAGTCTTTCATCGAGAAATAATTTCCCAACCAAGTCTTTACAGCCTGTAGAGAAGTAATGTCATTCCCTATTAGCAATATGTCATCTACATATAATACTAGGAATGCCACATGGCTCCCACTAACCTTCTTATAAACACACGGTTCATCCTCATTTTGTATGAAACCAAACTCTTTGACTGTTTCATCAAAACGAATGTTCCATCTCCTCGAGGCCTGCTTCAACCCATAAATGGATCGTAGTAACTTACAGACCATCCTAGCAAATTTTGGATCAACAAAACCCTCAGGTTGTGTCATGTACACATCCTCTTCTAAGCTCCCATTTAAGAAAGCAGTCTTGACATCCATTTGCCAGATCTCATAGTCATAATAAGCTGCTATTGCAAGCAAAATCTTGATGGATTTGACCATAGCCACCGGTGAGAAAGTTTCATCATAGTCAATACCATGAATTTGCTTGAAACCTTTCGCCACTAGTCTAGCTTTATAGGTCTGTAATTTACCATCCATGTCAGTTTTCTTCTTGAAAACCCACTTGCACTCGATGGGTTTTACCCCTTCAGGTGGTTCAACCAAAGTCCATACTTTGTTTTCATACATGGAATCCATCTCAGATTTCATGGCCTCCAGCCATCTCTCAGAATCTGGACTATTCATAGCATCTTTGTAGGTAAGAGGCTCATCATTATCTACAAGCATTACATCGCCATTTTGAGTCAGCAGAAATCCATAATATCTCTCTGGCTCATGACGAATCCTACTAGATCTACGAACGACCTGTGTTTCTTGAGCAATGTTGTCCTCAACATTTTCAGTAACATTCTGCTTATGTTCCAACTCTGGTTCAACATTAATTTGTGGTACTCGATCCTCATCGAGATCTATTGTCCTCCCACTATATTTCTTAGAAAGTAATTCTCTTTCAAGAAACACAGCTGTTCGAGCAACAAACACTTTGTTCTCTGAAGGATTATAGAAGTAATACCCTTTAGTTTCATTTGGATATCCCACAAAATTACATTTATCTGATTTTGGTCCTAGCTTGTCAGAGGTTAAACGTTTCACAAACGCTTCGCATCCCCAAATTTTCATAAATGACACGCTATGACGTTTCTCAGTCCATATCTCATATGGTGTCTTTTGAACCGTTTTTGAAGGAACTCGGTTTAGTGTTTGTGCAGCCGTCTCTAGGGCATAGCCCCAGAAACTAATTGGAAGATCCGCTAGACTCATCATCGATCGCACCATGTCCAATAAGGTACGATTTCTCCTTTCAGATACACCATTCCACTGTGGTGTTCCAGGAGGTGTGAGTTGTGATACAATACCACACTCCTTTAAGAAATTCTTAAATTCTAAGCTTAGGTACTCACCTCCACGATCAGATCGTAGGGTTTTAATACTTCCGCCTATTTGCTTTTCCACTTCTGCCTTGTACTCTTTGAATTTTTCAAATGATTCGGACTTGTTTTCAAAAGATACACATATCCGTATCTACTAAAATCATCAGTAAAGGTTATGAAGTAGTAAAAACCACCTCTTGCCATCGTACGCATTGGACCACATACATCACTATGTATAAGCTCTAATCGTTCGGTGGCCCTTTCACCAATTCCGGTAAAAGGAGCTTTAGTCATTTTTCCAATGAGACAAGGTTCGCATTCTTCGTATGATTCAAAATCAAACTTATCCAAGTATCCATCCTTATGTAACTTGGAAATGCGTTTCTCATTTATATGGTCTAAACGACAATGCCAAAGGTATGTTTGATTTGAGTCATTAGCCTTAATACGTTTATTATTTACGTTATAGATAGGAGTATCAAGATCTAGAACATATAAACCATTAAATAAACGTGCAACCCCATAGATAACATTATTCATACCAAAGGAACAACTATTGTTCTGAATAGTAAAAGAAAAACCTTTCTTGTCCAAACAAGAAACAGAAATAATGTTTCTGCAAATCGCAGGCACGTAAAAACAGTTCTCAAGTTCTAAAATAAGCCCTGTGGGCAATGATAAATTATAAGTCCCTACAGCCAAAGCAGCAACCTTTGCTCCATTGCCTACGCGTAGGTCGACTTCTCCTTTCGCCAAAGTCCTACTCCTTCGAAGTTCCTGCACATTTATACAAATGTGAGAACCACATCCAGTATCTAATACCCATGATGTAGAAGTAGACAAATTGACTTCTATAACATAAATACCTGAATCTGAAATCTTCACAGAATTCATTTTCTTCAAATCCTCCAAGTAAGCATGACAGTTTCTCTTCCAATGACCTGGTTTATTGCAATAGTGACAATCACCTTTTGCAGCACCTTTTGCAGCACCTTTTGCAGCACCTTTTGCAGCACCTTTTGTAACACCTCCTGTAGGCTTCAAAGCCTTTTTAAAAGCAGGTTTTGGATTAGCAGATTTAGATCCAATCTTCTTCTTGCCTTTCCTTTTACCCTGTTCTTTGGCATTCCCTTTATTTACCATCATAATGGTGTTAGGGGATGCCTTCTGAATATTGGTCTCAGCAGTTTTCAACATTGCCAACAATTCGGTAGATGTCTTGTCTATCTCATTCATGATGTAATTCATTACAAACTGAGTATAGCTGCTGTTCAAAGATTGCAAGATTAGATCTATCTGGGTTTCCTGACTAATGGTGGTACCTAGAGTAGCAAGGTACTCCATATATCCAATCATCTTTAGAACATGCGGTGCAACTGGATCACGTTCACCCTGTTTACATGCATACAAGGCTTTGCTTGTATCAAACCTCTCCTGACGAGCCTGTCCTTCAAACATACGTTTAAGGTGCTCAATCATCACATAAGCATCCATATGCTCATGTTGTTTCTGAAGCTCGGGACTCATAGTCGCAAGCATAAGACAGGTAACATCTGTGTCATCATCTATATGTTTCTGATAAACATTCTGTTGAGCAACTGATGCACCTTCAGGCAGAGGTTCAGGGCGAGGAATATCAATGACATAGAGCTTTCTCTCTTGCCTGAGGACAATCCTCAAATTCCTTTGCCAGTCGAGGAAGTTTGTTCCTGTCAGCTTGTCCTTCTCAAGGACTGATCGTACAGAGAAGTTATTTGAGTTGTTTGCCATTAAATATCTACAATGTTAAAAATGCATAAAATAAGTTAGTCTGCGGATTAATAGGTAATGTTCAAGTGATTATTCATATATATTAACAATATATATCTCCCACTATTTTTATCAAATCAATAGCCCTAACTATTAATTCGGAAGGCATTTCTCTAAACCCTTCTAGTGAGCCAAGATCCATATTTTGTCACGCTTAAGGTCAGCTTTGGCTTTTCTCCCAAAACATGATTTATTTAGGTAGACAACTCTTGTCAATTATATCATATATAACTCTCGGAAAGTTTGGTAGAACAACATTTGTCCATATTTATCCAATAAATCATACCAAACTCCATTCCTCTAAGTTCACAATCCTATTGTGGTAACTTAGTTAAGTCTAACCCAATGGTCTAACAATTAAGTATCACATTTACTTCATCGCGCCTTACCATGATAGATTGGAGTGCTTCGCTTTGGCAAACCCACTCTTTCTCGATCTAGGTCTTGACGAGTGTTGCCCATTGGAAGGCATCTAAGTGACTTAATATTTTAAAATTTAGGGATTTTATTATTAAAACGACCATGATCCCATCATCAAGAGATTCCCAATTTTTCCTTGAACTAAGTACTTCAATTCAAAATTCATCAATGGTTTGATTTCCAGTCCAGCGGAGGAGTCACAGTGGTCTCACTTAAAATCCACCTTTCTTACAAGCTCTGCTTGTAGTTTTGTCAAAATCGCCCCATGTCAAAAAATTGAAAATTCATACTTATTTCCGTGTTTCATAAACACAGGAATCTCATGTTTGTTTTGTTCAATTTTAAAATCTTGAATTGTTACAGATTTTATCTTGTTTAGCAGGCATGGCATGGGTGATGTATCTAATACATACATTAATACATGATTAATCTAATTAAAGCATGCATCACATTGTATCCTACACTTACAATCATACATCAATATGTAAAGTGCAGTATGTAAACGTGCTTGGTTATGGCCTTTATACTATATGATCCTTTCAAGCTAATGAAAGGATCAAGGTCAATCTATGGTGAAAAAACATAAATACAATTACATGTCTTCATTCTCCTTGTTCCCTTGAATGCACCTCCTCTTGGATCGTCCTTCAATCTTCAAGTACATTACATTGAACAATTGAATCCAACCTATACTAATGTACTTACATAATAAAACTCGATTTACATTCGAGGTTAAACAATTACAAGAATGAAGAAAACGACATGCAAGTCGTATTTATAAAACCAAAACCATAAACCATTAAACTACGGGTCTTAAGGCCATAACCAGCACCATGCTCAAATACACAATTATTGACATGACATATCATATAAGGATGACATACTGTTTATTACTTTTCATGATCCAATCATGAATAATAAATAAACAAAGCATATGTCACAAGCACAAATTAAAACAAAGCCCTAACCCGCGGAAAATTTTGCAAAATCATGTATCAGAATACAAGCAAAATCATGTATCAGTATACAATTCCAGAAGCATGTATCAGTATACACACGACCCAAATCCCAGTTACCAGAAACATGTATCAGTATACACGTAACCCTAATCTCAGCAAATAGATCGTATCCAAATACATCTATCCGACCGTTTATATCATTATACAAACTAAACAGCATACATATCATAACAGATCGCATATAGATGAGCCATGGCAGATTCTAAACATACTAGTATCATCATATCAGATTATATACAATCATATAACATAACTGTATCATGGCAGATTCATCAAACATGCATACTCGTAAAAATACAGTAAACATGTAACCAAATCAGCCCCTTATACACGTAGCTCTGATACCATTGTTGGGTTTCAATGTAAAAACGCAGCGAAAAACAGTCGTAAAACAATAAAATTTACGAAACCCTAACGCAGGATCCATGTATAAGTTGTGACTGATTATGGAGAAACGAAATCATACCAGTTAAGAGCTTTACGAATTCTGTAAGATGGAGGTCCTTGATTGCAATCACCACACAACCCTTGCGTCAAGATCTGTGTCTCTAAATCGTCCACAAGAACGTCCGATCGTCCAACGATCCAAGGAGCAGGTACTAGCCAAATAAAACTGCCTTCTCTCTCTCTCTAGCCTCTCTTAAAACCGAATTATCTGAACCAACCCTAAAACTATACATCATTATGTATATATATAGGGCAGAGAGATTGGGCCTAACCCTAATTAGCTTGGGCTTCAACTAAACCAAACTGATTTGGGTTTTTAATGAGTTAAATTCGAAATACAATTTAATTAACTAAGTCCAACTTAATTAATTAATTAACCAATTTCGAATTTATAATTATTTTAATTTAAATCTGATATTTAAATTAAAACTCCTTTTAAAACGTTCTTATTGTGTAATCCTTTAGGTTATTATTACGTTGGCAATAATTTTAATATCTCATAATAAAATTATAAACAATGAGCGGCATCTAGTAATACATCATTGCTACCCAAGTAATAATAATAATTGGTGATCCAATTAAACCTTTCGTGACTAATGTTTCCGTGTAATATAATCCCTTTAACCAAATATTATAGATTAAACTCGAGGCATGTTATTAGTCATCCTCTTCAACATTTAATCCAGGTTTCTTTGATCAATGAGTAGACTATTAAATCAAATCAATATTTGAGCATGGCCATGCATTTTTCATAGTCTCACTCAATCAAGAGGCCAATAATATCTCTCCTAATAATAGGAGGGTTAAATCCTTTATCTATCATTCATACTTCTCATACGACTCATAATATACCCGATGTCCACTTTTATCATCACCCGGTCAAAGGTAACTTTTAATGTAATCAAAGTATATTAATCCTCGTATAGAAATATAATGATCTCAAGTCTAAGGATCATTACACCATTATCACTGTGAGGTATTCTAATGACTTTATTACCATGTAGAATCTCACTGTGGGTCTATCCGGTGCCATTTAGAATATTACATGCACCTATGTTCTTGACTTTAGTATCACTATACCTATGACCAATGAGATGTGGTCATTTAGTCAACGAACATACTAATCTTTATGCATCATAATTGTCCCAATTCATAATGCTTAATTAGGGATATTTTAGGAATATAAACACTATTCATATAATCTCATTTTCAAGTCACATACTTAAAGATATAGAATACGTGTTCAATATTCCAAGGACATTTATTACTCTAACATTAATATCGCAGTAAATAAAGACATAATAATTGTTGTCGAATAATCAATAGAACATAATCATTATTAAATTACAAAATAGTATTTCCCAGAAGTACAATTGTATTGTCTCTAGGGCACTAACACTAACAATGAAAACCATCGAACAATGAAATACCAAAAATACCCCTGACAATTCAATAAGTATAAATAACTGCCTTGGTTATTTTCTCTACATTTTCTTTCAGATCTTAAGAGAGAAAAAGGCCGTGAATAATACTTACAGAGAGATACACGACAAGAACATCTTAATCGATAGTTTTCTAAAGCTTTTTACCGATTAAAACTTCATAAAGTTACTGTTCTTTCACTGTATCTTGTTGATTAACCGTGAAAGTGTGAGTATCTTGAGTTTTTAATTCCTTTCAAGAAGAAACTATCGAAAGTGAATTTTCTAAATCCTAAGGACTGTTGACTGTGTTCAAGTTTAGAAAGAAATTGTTTTTCAATTGATTTCTGATTTGTTGATATTGAGGTTACCATATTAGGGTTCTTGATAATTCTGTTCGAGTTTGTGTAATTTAGGTAAAAAGGGGGTAATTTTTGAAGAAGTTAATTAATTAGAAAATAATTAATTACTTAACTTAAGGTTAATTTTGGTTTTTTTTTAATTTTAAATTTTCTGGAAAGTGTGAACAAACAATGGCCGGGGAATTTATTATTACCAAAACTAATCATGTCTCGTTTCAAAATCTGCAAGCCATTACGAATCCTCAAATTCGTGCATGGGCAGAATTTTTGAATATACGTTCATTAGTGGCATACGCTGTAAGTACTCCCGTAGTCCTTTGTATCGATCAACTGACTGCGTTGTACACATCCGCCACGGATACAAGTGAGAATAATGTGAGATCCTTCAGTTTTGTTGTGCCAGGGGGCAGAACAATAAGGGTGACGGAACATGACTTTAACAGAATACTTCATTTTCCTACAGAAAACCTTGTTCCTGATCCCACAACTGAGGGAATACATGCTTTCTTCACTCTTATCAGAAGTCAACAACCTAACTTCTTGGTGGGAGAGTTCCTAAAGCATTACCTGCCAAAGCCATGGAATTTTTTCTTTCATACCCTAATACATGTTTTTACTGCCAAGCTAACAAATCTGCATGGCATTCCCTTATTCCTTCAAAAGATAGGGTTTGCCATTGCGAACAACAGGCATATTAACATAGGACGGATAGTGATTGATCAAGTAATTCTGTGCATGGGACCATTGGATGAAAGAACAGGCATAAATGAAGATGTGCTTTGTTTCTATCCTAGGTTCCTACAGCTAATTCTCAATGATATCTTAACAGATGATGAACGGGAGATCTTTGAAGGTGAGGCCAACCAGGAGTGCATGAGAATGAAGAGCAATGCCATAACCGCTCTCATTAGGAAGAACAACTATCGTCCAGGGGTACCCACTGTTCTCACTGAATATCTAAGAACGGTGCCCCTACCACTTCTACCCCCAGGGGAACAGGTAAATCAAGGTAATATTCCACAACCTGAACCTGTAATGGCACCTGTACCAATGGATGTTGATCCAGAGCCCTTAGTGGCCATTCCTGACCAGGAGGTTGCAAACCCACAACCTCTAACCACGGTCGAAGAGCCTTTGGAAGAGCCAAATGAAAACATAAACGAACCTCCTTCCCCTACTATACCCATTAAAGAACCATCCATGAGTGTAGAGGGAGATAGTGCCAAAGCAGCACCACATAAGGAGATACACCCTTCAACAACAGCTCTGCCTTCCTCTAAAAGGAGAAGAACAGAAACCGAGGCAACTGTTGATACTTCATTTCTCTCATCCAAAGCGCCCTTTACTGATTTTTCTGATGCTGATTGGGCTACGCTAACGAAAGCAATATCTGAACCAATAGCTCAATCAAGTAAGGAAGAATTGACGGAAGCAACTGGTGTTCCGACCATATTACGGTCAGGTTCACTGGTTGAAGGTTCTAAGAACCAAGGGTCTTCACAGACGTCGAGAGAAGGCTTTGACCTAAATGCACAATCTAAAAGGTCATTGTCTACCTCCCCAGATGGAACATATCTGGATCCTGCGGGTAAAGGGTCTGACGTAGGTGCAGATCGGCAACTCGTTGACAGTGAATCAATTACTATTGAGGAGTCAACTGAGGTGAAGTCTTTACAGACTCACGGGGAAGATTCGGGATCTCTGCTATTAAAAGAGCCTGTTTCTAACCCCCTAGAGATTCAAACTCTAGATCCTTCAAAGGATATATCATCTAAGGATGATCAGCAACTTGGTTTATCCAAGGACGGGGACTTGCGAAGCCCCATTGCACCACCGGTGACCTCCTTAAGGTTGGCTACGGTGATCTCTTCTGCAGGTACAATCAGCACAAAGGATTTGAGTGAAACAAAAACACTTACACCTGGCCTGAGTGGGAAAGGAAAAATGATTCAAACACCGACAGAAACGTTGAGTGTACACCCAGAGCCAAATGTGAGGAGTGACACCCTAACCCTACCTAATATTAATGATCTGCTGTTACCAACAGAAAGAGAGCTACAAGTTCAATCTTCCCTCAAGGAGATGACAGTTCGAGACAAAGAAGGAAATCCACTTTTCAAGGTTCCACTGCGACCTTCCTTTGACCAAGGGATCTCCTCCAGTCAAGACAATGTTTCTTTAAAGTCTATTCAAGAGAAAGTTGACTTGGCTGCAGCTGATTCCAGAAGAACATTCAGGGTCATTGGCAGTGCATCTGGCACTATAACAGGTACGAAGCAGGCAGTGGACTCCTTAAAGAAGGAAGCTATGGAAGAACTAGTCGAGCTGAGGATGGACGTCAGGGAACTTAAAGATGGATTCATGAATGAAGTAACTGCACTGTCTCAAGGACATGAAGCTTTGAAAGAATACGTTCTGGTTATCCGGGATGGTCAAGCGCGGGTAAAAGATGCAATGAATACCCTTTCACGAGTGGAGTCTAAGCTAAACAAGAGGCTGGATCACATGGAAAAGACTACCAACTCAAGATTGGAGAACATTGACCTGTCGCTAGCTTCTATAAATGAGTTTAATAAGCAGCTTATGGATTTCTTGGAGAATCAAGGTGACGGAGTACAGTCTATATGGAGTATGCTAAAGAACCAACAATCTGGACAACCTGGTTCTTCCTATCAGCAACCTGATCTTTCTAATATCTTTTATGCTGAGGATGCTTTTATCGAGGATTCCTCAACTAAGGGGGAGAAAGTTGGAGAAGGGGTGAAGGATAAATGGGGAGTTTGGGAGACTGTTGAGGCTATTCCAATCAGACAGTACTGGATTGAGGAGCTTGTAGAGGAAGACAAGGAAAGTGAAGAGGAATTTGAGGTCATGCATGAGCAACCTATTCAAGAGGAGCATGAGCCATATTATCCAGAGCCAATAGAACATCCTATCTTGGATGATGATATGGAAGAAGCAAATTCTCTATCACCTGAAGAAGAAGCTGCCTTGGAAGCAATAAGAGCTCAGAGAGCTGCAATAGATGCCAGGCAAGCTGAGAAAGAGAAACAGCAAGCAATTCTGAGAAGCGAAAAGCTAAAGAGAATGAAGGTGTATAATGAAGTGAGGAAGAAGAAGATGATAGATCTGGCAAAGAAAGATGGTACTGAATGGGAAATGGCTTATAAAACCTTTTGCGGAGTTGAAGACGGATTAGAAGTCAACGACAATGCTGAGGTGGAAGTTATTATTCAAGACATCAGAAGTGCTAATCTTGAAGATCAAACTTACTTTAAAGCACTGAGAAGCTCTATAATCTGTCTGAATGCTGGGGTTAAAGCAAATGGTGCCTGGAGCTTATTAATCAGTTTTCTGGAGAAAGGTACATTTGTGATTTCCACTAAGTTTTTAGAACAGAGGACATATACAGAATTGCAGGCTATACTCATCAAGATCCAAAGAACTACAAGGCTAAATGAACTGCTCCGTGAGCATGTTAAGGAGATCGTGATGAAAGTCAGTCCAGAGATTACTGAAGATCCTCCAATGGTTAGATTCATGACGAATGACTTGTTCAGAATCTGCTATTTGGCTGAGGACAAACTGAGGGACTACCCAAGCAACTATCTAATCTCAGTTGAGAAGTATCTTAGATCCACTGGATTCTCATCAACGGAGAAGGACAAAGCAGCAGACACTCTTAGAAGATTTCTAATGGAGAATGTTCCTTACTATAGGAAAAGAGTGGAAAGAGGATTGGAAGTGCATACCAGACTGCCAAACATGCCAAAGCTAAACAAGAAAGATGTTAACATTGCATGGTTATGGGCTGGAGTGGGTCAAGAGGTTGAATATATTGGAAGACACATCCAAGGAGCAATCCTTAAACCTGGAGAACCACTGCACTATCTATCAGTGATTGATTATCAAGCTGCTAACTCCGATCCAATGATTGAAGAAGGTGAGATTGGAATGGACTGAATGTTGAAGCAAAGAACAAGAGAACTATCAGCTCAGACTAGAGGAGCAACTTCATTGTATAAAGTTTAATTGTTTTTTGATTTATGAAATCTGGAAATGTATATATATCTGATCCAGAATGCATTAATATTATTACGCTGTCTTACTTTAAGTAGTTTTATGTTTCCTTAGTTAGTTGAGTTATCCTCGAAGTATTTGCTTGTCGAACTCTATCCAATCAAATAGGGGGAGATTGTAAATCATAATGTAACATAAGATGTAAAAGAGATAACTACAACTCAACAAAGGACAAGACAGACAATAATATTAACAGAAGCACAGGAATCCAGAATCAAAGAAGAAAAGGTAAACTCAAAAAATCAAAATACGTTATGTATTCTTGAAGTCCGTAAACAGGTCACGGAAAGAAGTTCATGAAAATGTTCAAGCCTCAGTGACATCAAAAGAAACAAGACTTTCAAGACGACAGAAGTATGTGAATGATTTAGGGTTCAGTACCACGGGATTCCAGTGATGAAGCAACCAGAACGACAAGGGACTTATCAGCAGCACTATATTGAAGACATAAAATAAGAATTGATCAAGTGTTATTCATCTGTGAACCAGACCAGTTGCACTAGGTGACAGCACTGAAAAGATCAAGTTGTTTTATCGTCTCGGAAGAAATTGATACAGTCTATTACTTAAACACCCAGGAGCTCAGTGGAATCATTAATGGATAAAAGACAAGAAAAAGTGATTCGATAGTTTTTCTTTTTTAGAAAACTATCGAATGATATAAAAAGTGATTCATTGAAAACCAAGTTAAGTTAATTTGGTATTCGATAGTTTTAATTAAAAAACTATCGAATGGTGAATTAACTTAATTCATTCGATGGTTTTTTATTAAGGAGCAGGTGAAAAGTATTCTTGTTGTCAGGTTGATTTTGAAGATCCAACGGCCAGGATTGTTTCTACAATCTAAGTTCGATGGTTTTCAATTTAAGTCTGCAGTTAATACAAAGTGAAGAATGTGTCTTCTTCAGTTAAGGATTTCAACACAGAGACATTACTGAGAGAGAGAAGAGCCGGAGAAAATTATCAGAGAAATTAATAGTGCTCAGAACTTGATCATTGTTTTGTATTTGTGTAACCTTAAACTCATTGACGCTAATCTACGGATTAGAAATTGTAGCACCCCTCGAGGTTTATATTTATAAAAAGATATATTCCCCGAAACTTGATTTGGTTTGGTGTGTTTGATTTCGTTATAGAACTGAAAGATTAATCCGCGAACGAAATTAAATTATTTGTGAGTATCGTATTCAACCCCCCCTTCTACGATACTTTGGACCTAACAATGGCGACATCAAGGCCACAATTAGTTGCTGGACCATGCGTTACTCAGCCACTTATGCGGATCAGTTCCCTCCTATCTATCACTGGAACAGATGTTACTCCGAATTCCCCAAGCATATGCTTGTTGATAGGTTTTCATAATAATACCCTCACTTCCGGATTAATCATGGAAGTGGGTTACAATGTGGGTTGACCGCTGTTAACTGACTTTTGAATATTAAATATCATACTTTGAAATCACAACCTGGGAGTTGGGTAAAATATACTGGTTCTAATAATTCAGAAATCCAAAACATACTTACTTTTGATGAAATAGGCAAGTGAAATCATAGGTTTACTTCCTGGGATGGATTCCCAATTTTTAATAAGTCAAAGGATAATTATTAGCGTTTGAAATCATTTAATAAATTTAACCAAAATAGTTGGGAACCCCTACGATAATCAAATCAGCTTCTGTAAGTCAGAAAACAATTTAAGTAACTATTGAAACCTTGCGTAATATTTAAATGAGGTTCTATGATTTTTAAATCATGTTTGAAATATTTAATAAATATTCAAATAATAAATATTGCATTACTATTCAATAAATCCATACTTAAATGAATATTCAAAATAATATTCACTTAATCAAATAAATGCCCAAATAATATTTAATCAATAATTGAAATATAACTGTCCCTGGAAACCTCCAGCTTTTTATGACAGTAATTCGAAACAAAATAATACGTTGACTCACGGTCTAAGTTTAAAAACACGATTCACATGCTCTACTCTAAGAGCCTTTACAAAATCCTGGCTTATAACTATCATAACGTATAGCTTATAAACCCATCACAATTCACGAGATGCAAATACGACAACAATATTATATTTGCAAAATATAACCGAAAGCATTTGAAAGTTTATACGATAAGTAAAACAATTTGTGCATTTGTAGTAGTCATATCACAACAACAACAGTTTAAAAATATAGCCGAATACTAGAGCTTCGGGTTTTTTTAGGCTCAAGACATGTCTGAATACCACTATTAACAAGCCTACACTATGTGACTATGTCACATTACATGACCTAGTGAGTTCTATCACTGGGATATAGTATAGGTCTCTATATGTACTTGTCTTGTTCTCATGAACATTAGCTTGATCATGTATGCTCAAAGTTATAATGAGCTTAGCAAAGTTTCTTGCATCTAGATTGTATATAGGCCATTGAATAATTGTCCTGGTAGAAGTTCAGAAGTGTTCATGCAGCAGGATAGAAATGAATAAGGCCATGAAGAAATAAGTTGCAGAAATTTGTCTAAGGCATTATATAGCAAAGTCAGAAGAAAGCTATGTCGTGAAGTTACCAATATCTATGTTGTGAAGTGCTACATCGCATAGTCCATTTTGTACTATGTCGAGAAGTCCTCAAGACACATGTCGTGAAGTGTTGAAGTCAGCAAAGTCAAAGAAGCCTAGATCGTGAAGTCCTCAAATGACCTATGTCGCATAGTCGTCAAATGACTTATGTCGCATAGTCGTCAAATGACTTATGTCGCATAGTCGTCAAATGACTTATGTCGCATAGTCGTCAAATGACCTATGTCGCATAGTCGTCAAATGACCTATGTCGCATAGTCGTCAAATGACCCATGTCGCATAGTCATCTTATGGCCTATGTCGCAAAGTCTTCAAAGGCTATATCGCGTAGTCCTCACAAGGGAGATCGCGAAGTCAGGAATGAAGTGGAGTTCACGATATCAACACTTAGCCATTTATAACAAGACAAATCAAGGTACAGAACCAAGAATCAAAAGAGACAAATACTGAAGCATTTGTTCTGGCAAGGTGGTCCAAAGAACAGATGGCAAATCTACAGCTAAACTTGGAGAGAAAGATAAGAGACAAGCAGCTACAGAAACGGGAAAGATTCCGAAAAGCAGGTGGTCCTTCCTGACATAGTGAACTTCTTATGGCAGGACAAGTTGGACTTTCAGAAGGGGTAGCTGTGTAATATTGTGTGTACCTAGTTTGTATAGGTAAATATATATATTGTGCACACACCACTGTAAGCTGTAAGAGAGACACACATAGTTTTTATCTCAAGCTCTTTTCTCTGTAAGCAAGCAAGTACAAACTGTTCTTGTTTAGAAGCTAGAAATTCGATTGTGAATTTCTTGGAAAGCTGTAGTATTTAATTTGCTTATACAAAGTAGATTAAAGTGATTGTGCGTGTTGTTTACTTTCTGCATATTACATAGCATAATCATATACAATTTACATTCAGTTTCAAGAAAGCAAAAAATCATCAAACTATCCATTCACCCCCCCCCCCCCCCCCGCTGTCTAGTTTCTAGGTGATATTCATTCCTAACAAGTGGTATCAAAGCGAAGGCTATTAACGTACAAACAGGAAAAGATCAAGAATGAGTTCACAGAAACTGAGCAGTATCAAGATTCCTCCCTTTAACAAGGAGCACTACAGTTTATGGAAAAAGAAGATGTTGCTTTTCATCAAAGCTTCTAACCCCATGTATTTAGATATTCTAAAGCATGGTCCCTTTATTCCAATGATCGAGATTGGTGAAACAACCAATGTCACTGAGATAGTACCAGCAAAACATGTGCCCAAAGACCCCTCAAAATACACTGATCCTGAAAAGGAGAAAGTAGCACTGGATGGACATCTTCAACTTATCATTTATGAATCTATGGATTTCAACATGTATGGCACTGTTGCTCACTGTACTAGTGCCAAGAAGATGTGGGATCTTATAGAAGTGCTCTGTGAAGGAACTACTGAAGTAAGAAAGAACAAGAAGCAGATTCTTGTCTCACAATATGAAGCCTTCATGGCTCAGCCAAAAGAGGGAATCACAGAAGTGTTTGAGAGATTTAATAAGCTGATAAACGAGCTCAAACTCTATGACAAACACTATGAGACAGAAGATCTCAATATGAAGTTCTTACTAACTCTTCCAGATCACTTGGAACCAAGAATCTCTTCCCTCAAAGAAAGAGATCTAACAAAGATTGGTTTTGATGTGTTGTATGGTGTTTTGAAGACATATGAGTTAGAGCTGTTTCAAAAGAGATCTATTCAAGCAAAGCAAGGATTAGTGGCCAATACCTCTTGTGCCCTTATTGCTGACAATCTAGGTCAAAGAATGGATTCTCTAAAAATCAGTCAAGTCAAGATTGAGGAACTGGAATGTGATGACACTGGTGATGAAACTCAGGTTGTGTATGATTTACTTGAAGAGGATGAGTTCTACAGCATAGATGAACTGGACAAGATGGAAAACAAATCTTTTGCTTATATGGCTAGGAGATACCCTAACATCAGGTTTAAGAGGAAGCAACCATTCAAGTCTAGATTCAATAATGGAAATGCTGGTGGTTCAGGTAGCTCAAACTCTTTCAACAAAGAAAAAGGGATTGCTGGTGCAGTTAAAGGAGGATACAAATCTGGGAGTGTGGATAGGTCCAAAATAAGATGCTATAACTGCAATGAACTTGGGCATTTGCCACTGAGTGCAAAAGGCTTAAACAGGTCAAGAAGGACAAGGCATACTTAGAGCTTGAAGATAAGTATGAGGCGCTACTCAAGAAACAACAGGGTAAAGCTTTTATTGCTGAGGGAAAATGCTGGGATGACTCTGATGAAGAAGAAAAACAAGAGTACTCAAATTATGCCTTGATGGCATTTTCTGATGATGGTGATTCTAGTCAGGTACCTATTCTTACTTCTCTTGATATGACTCCCCTTCAATATAAACAAACTGTTGAAGATATGAGTACTGAGATGTTTAATATTCATACTAGCATGTTAGTAGCAAATGAAGAAATTGATAGACTAACTGCTAGAAATCTTGAGCTTACAGAAAAGAATGAGGAACTTGAGTTAATGATTGTGAACCTTGATGGTTTGAAAAAGGAGGTTGAGTATCTTAAAAACAAAGTGGTTTGTGCTGAACAAATAGAGAAAGCTCTTAGGGAACAAATTGCTGAAACTGAATTGAAACTAAGAAGCTTTAAGAACTCCTCTGAACTTATTCAAACCTATCACAAGGAACACACTGAAGATAGCAAGGTTGGAGTTTGTTTTGACTATGAGAATGATAAAGGAAGGAAGAAGGCAAAGGGCAAAGGAAAAGAATCTTTTACAAACAAAAATGCCCCAACCATTCTATCTAGTGTTGAACAGCCCATCTTCAAAAAGAGCGTTGTTGAGTTTGATGAAGAACTATTGATCATCAAACAACAACTTCTTGAAGAAGATGAGGCTGCTAAAGACACTTCTTCCTCTCCTGAATCTGTCAGTCAGAAAGAGACCAAAGACAATCTTGTCAAGAGTCCTAAAACAAAGAAAGAAGTTGTTAAGAAAAAGAAACAAAACAGAAATGGTAAGGTAGGTGTCAACAAGGGTAACAACTATGCTTATGTGCCAAATGCTCCCAGGAAACAATGTCAGAAATGTCTATCTGTTAATCATTTGACTCATAAGTGTAACAAACAAGTGAATGTTGAAGTTGATAACCTAAGTAACCATTCTGCTAGCATAAACTCTAGTCATGATTCCTTCTGTGGTAAGCCTAATTGCATGACATGCTATGTGACTGTGATTGCTAACTGTTTATCTCTAAAGCATAAACTTGATTCTGCACAATCCAGTGAATCACACACACACATGCACACTCACAAGACAGGATCCCCAATCAGGATTGAGAGGGTGAACACTTCATGTGAGCCTAAGAGTGTGAACTCCAAAGCCACAAACAATATGAAGTATCCTACTGTGACGAATGCAACTTATGACAGAAGAATTTGTAACAAAAATGTTTCTAAATCAACTGGACCCTACCATGTGTGGGTACCAAAAACAACTTAGTTACCTTGTGAATGCAGGGCAACAGGAATAAAAGAGTCATATGGATCTTGGACAGTGGATGCTCAAGTCACATGACTGGTGATATAGCCCTGCTATCACATTTTGGAAATGACAACATCGGTTATACAATGGGATATGGCAGTATAAAATCTGGAAATGTCATTATTGAAGATGTAGCATTTGTTGAAGGACTGAAGCATAATCTCTTAAGCATTGGACAATTTACTAACAAGGGTTTCAAAGTGGAATTTAATGAAGATCATTGTTCAATCTCAAAAAGAGAAAGTGGTGAAGTTGTTCTAACTGGTGTGAAGAAAGGAAGCCTGTTTGTAGCTGATCTCAAGGCTGCAGACAAGGGAGAAATTTGTTGTCTCTACACGAAAGCCATAAATGAGGAATTCTGGATATGGCACAAGAAACTGTCTCACTTGAATGTTCAGGCAATGAACTCTCTAATCAAGAGAGAACTCATCAGAGATTTTCCTGCCTTGGAGTTTGTGCAAGATGGAGCATGTGAAGCTTGTCAGAAAGGAAAGATTAAAAGATCTAGTCACAAGAACAAGTTGCTCAATACAAACTCAAAACCTCTGCAGCTAATTCACATGGATTTATTTGGTCCTGTGAATGTAATGTCCCTTTCCAAAAAGAAATATGCTCTAGTGATAGTTGATGATTATTCAATATACACTTGGGTGGAATTCCTATTCTCCAAAGATGAAGCACCTCAAGTCATAATAGAGCATATCAAGAGAGTTGATAGAGAAGCACAAAGCACTGGTTCCTCTGTAGTTGCTTTGAGAAGTGACAATGGAACTGAGTTCAGAAATTCAACATTGTATGAGTTTTGCAAAGATAAAGGAATTTCTCAACAATTCTCAGCTCCTAGAACACCTCAACAAAATGGAGTAGTTGAGAGAAAGAATAGAACTCTCATTGAAGCTGCAAGGACAATGTTATTGGATGCAAAGCTACCTACTAGCTTTTGGGCTGATGCTGTTAACACAGCATGCTATGTGCAAAATAGAACATTGATCAATAAGAAGTCTGGCAAAACTCCTTACTCATTAATGACTGGAAAAAGAGCATCCTTCAAGCATCTGCATGTTTTTGGAAGCAAGTGTTTTGTGATGAAAGATACCTCTGAGCATGTTGGAAAATTTTATGCAAAGGCATTTGAAGGTATCTTTATTGGATACTCTCTGGAAAGGAAAGCATACAGAGTGTTTGTACCTGAGCAACACAAAGTCATGGAAAGCATGGATGTTACCTTTGATGACAAGAAAACTCCTGGACTTAAAACAAGTGATCAAGACAGTGTGCCATTAAGATTTGAGAATCAAGGTTATCTTGAGGATTCTGAAAGTGAAGATGAACCATCTGTTCAAACTGTTCTAGAAAATGAAGTTCTTGAAGTTGACAATCTTCTTCAAACACCTATGCAAGGGTTCACAAACACAGGGGGAGAAGAAGAGAATGCAACTGTCAACCAAAATGAGCTTGGAACAGATCAAGGAAATGAACAGGGGCACACAAGGAAATGGGACAGAGCCCACACTAGGGATCAAATCATTGGAAATCCTAGTGAGGGAGTTAGAACAAGAAGGGCGACTATGAATACATGTCTGTATAGCTGCTTTCTGTAACAAGAGGAACCTAAAGTAGTTGAAGAAGCTTTGAAGATTTCTGATTGGATTGTTGCCATGCAAGAAGAATTGAATCAATTTGAGAAAAACAAAGTATGGGAGCTAGTGCCACCTCCTTAAGGAAAGAATGTTATTGACACCAAATGAGTGTTCAGAAACAAGATGGATGAAGAAGGAGTAGTAATAAGAAACAAAGCAAGGCTGGTTGCCAAAGGATACTGTCAGCAAGAAGGCATTGATTATGATGAGACATTTGCACCTGTAGCTAGACTAGAAGCCATCAGAATCTTCCTGGCTTTTGCAGCTCACTCAAATTTCAAGGTGTATCAAATGGATGTGAAAAGTGCATTTCTCAATGGCGATCTTGCTGAAGAAGTTTATGTATCTCAACCACCTGGCTTTGAAAATGAAAACTTCCCAGACTTTGTGTACAGACTGCTTAAGGCACTCTATGGACTCAAACAGGCACCAAGAGCCTGGTATGAGACTCTATCTCAATTCCTTCTTGAGCATCAATTTACCAGGGGTACAATTGACAAAACCCTATTCTTCAAGAAGCATGGAAATGATATCATTCTTGTTCAAATCTATGTGGATGATATCATCTTTGGCTCTTCAAATGAAAAACTCTGTGAAAGGTTCTCTAAGTTGATGCAAAGCAAATATGAGATGAGTATGATGGGAGAATTAACCTACTTTCTAGGTTTGCAAGTACATCAAAGGGAGGATGGCATCTTCATAAACCAATCAAAGTATGTCAAAGATCTTTTGAAGAAATATGGTTTAGAAGACTCATCCCCTGCAAAAACTCCCATGTCCACTGCAATCAAGCTTGATGAAGACAAGAAAGGCAAAAGAGTAGACATCAAGGTTTACAGAGGCATGGTTGGATCACTACTCTATCTCACTGCTAGCAGGCCTGATATCATGTTTGCCACATGCCTTTGTGCAAGGTTCCAGTCTGATCCAAAGGAATCTCACATGATGGCTATCAAAAGGATTTTCAAATATCTGAAAGGGACTCCTAATCTTGGGCTATGGTATCCAAAGGGAACTGGGTTCAACCTGGTTGGTTACACAGATTCTGATTATGCTGGATGCAGAATTGACAGGAAGAGCACCTCTGGAAGCTGCCAATTCTTAGGTCAAAGGTTAGTGTCATGGTTCAGTAAGAAACAACAGTCCACAACAACATCCACAGCTGAGGCTGAATATATTGCTGCTGGAAGTTGATGTGCTCAATTGCTTTGGATTAGAAATCAACTCATGGATTATGGACTAGTGTTAGAACACATTCCTCTATTGTGTGATAATACTAGTGCAATATCCATAGTTGCCAATCCTGTTAATCATTCTACTACAAAGCACATTGAGATCAGGTACCATTTCATTAGGGAACATGCTGCAAATGGTACCATAGAAGTCTCTTATGTTCCAACTGAGAAACAATTAGCTGACATATTTACTAAACCTCTGAATGAAGCTGTCTTCAACAGACTTGTGAGTGAAATTGGAATGCTCAATCCTTCATTTAGTTGTTCTAAGTAAGTATGCTAGTTAATTGTTGCAGCAGTAAATTTTCACTGTATATAAATGCTCTATTTATTTGGAGTGAAAATTAGCTGAGATATGATCTATAAATATTTCAGTATTTTACTGCATATTTTTCAAAATCATATTTGGTTGTGGAGTTGTGAGCTTTTGAGACATCTCGATATAGATGATTTTGAGAGTTCACGACATAGTACAAATCAAACAGACTTATATCGCAAACTGTTAAAATTGTGAGACTTTGCGATATAGTTCATTTCATGAGTTTGCGACATAGGTCATTTGATGACTATGCGAGTTAGAATAACTATATCGACAAGTCTCCATATTTGACAGAATTTTGATTTAAATTTACTTTATTTCAATTTTTGATTTAAGTCTGACAAAATCTTAAAATTTCAAAAAGAGAGTTTTAGACAGAGTATTTTCACTATATCGCAAAGTCATCCAAATTCTGATATCCTCAAGACTTTGCGACATAGTTCAATTCAGGACTCTGCGATATACTTTGCAAGGACTTTGCGGTACATGCCATTTTGAGACTTCGCGACATACAATTAGTCTGTACATATTCATAACTCCATATCGCAGTGTCTCTATCATATAAATACTTTTTGTCGACCGTTCACAACTTTTCATCTTGTCTATTGCTCTCAATTTCTAAAACCTAAACTCTTCTCTCTCTTCTTCAATCTCAATCTCAATTTCAATGGCACCCAAATCTCAAACAGCTTCCTCTTCAAACCCTTTAACCATTCCCAAAGAAACAAATCTTCTCACCATTCCCTCTGAGGCTGAGGCTAACCCAAGGTACAAGTGTTTTGTACGGTTCTTGAACACTTCCTACCTACGCCAAGCCCTAACCCTGAACCCTACCTTGTATGTCGATGTGTTGGAAGGATTCTGGAGAACGGCGTTGGTATCAACAATGGCTAGGGAAGATGGAACCTCATTCCAGGAGGTTAATTGTTCAATTGGAGGCAAACACTTCCAGTTTGGTGAAAAGGAAATCAATGAAGCTTTGGGGTTCAAGGTGGAGGGTCATGACCAAGAAGCTACAGATGCTCAAATCGTAGACTTCATGACCTTCATTCTGTATGCTGATGAGATAGATACTGGAAAGCTCAATAAAAAGTTTGTGAGAAGGGAGTGGTCATTTCTGTTTGACGCACTCCAGAAGGTGTTTCTATGCAGGAAGACAAGATGGGACCATATCAGTCACATTGCTGTGAAGCTAGCCTACTCCCTGGCCAACAACCAGGAGATCAATGTGGGAGCCATAATTCTCAAGGAATTGGCTCAGAGGCTAGGCAGGACCGTTCGTGGTAGAGGTAATGACATCTTTTACCCTCGTTTCCTTCAAGTTATTTTAAATTATCTTGATGCAAATATCCATGAATTGGAGGGTATAGATAAAACTAAAATGGCTTATTCCAAGTCCATGTCCAAAGTTCTATTTGGCTCATTGGACACAAGGAATCAAGTGGATGTGATTCTAAGTGTGACCAAGCATATGCAGGACACATTTGAGTCTTATCCACTTGATAAGCCCATATACCATGCACTTTCCTGGACAGGGGAGGCTGAGACTGAAGGAGCTACACAGTCTAACCCCAGCCTTCCCATCCCATCCAGTAACCCAATTGCAAACACCACTGTAGAAGCTAGGCAGCCAAGTGCATCAATCTCTCAAAAGGTTGGTGTTACTAAAAAGAAGACCAAGAAGAGAGCCCTAGAAGTGATAAATGAATCTGTAGAAATAGAAAGTGAGACTCCTGAGTCACCTCTCACCAGACAAAAGAAGAAGTCAAAACCAATACCTACCACTGAATCCTCCCAACATGATTCAGATGTGGAAAAAGGGGTACACCTGCTACTGTCTATGGCCTCTCAACAGGTCATTGGCATTGAAAAGAGCAGCCTCCCCACTGCAACCTGTACAGAGTCTGCACAGGGTCAAGAACTCACTCTTGACCCTAGGAGAAATAAGGATGATCATACACAGAGTGGAGAGCACATCACTATTGAAACTCCTCCTATTTCTCAGGGGGAGTTGCCACAATCCAATCTACACCACACTTCTCTTCCAGAATCTACATCTAACATTTCTTCTCAACAGATTAGTCATTCACATGACTTTTCTGAAATTGATCAATCACAATCCAATACTGTGATTGAGCCAAACTCAAGTGACATGGTGCATGACACTGTGCTCACCACCTAGGAACCACATCCAGTTGGTCAGGGAATGCATGCTGGGGCATATCCTAATGACACCAACACAAACATGGAGGATTCACCAGTTTTTACTGGAGACTCTATGCCAAATTCTCCCATCCTCAGGGATGTGGAACTGTCTTTACAGACAAATAGGGTTGATGTTGTAACACATCCCATTTCAATGGAGACAACATCAGACTCTACAGCCATTCCAAGGCTGGAGGAGACTCAAAAACTCACATCTCATGAAGTGCCTAGCACTAGCTCTCACTTGGCTCAGGACACTCTGTCAGAATGGCTGAAGCCTGTGCAACATGACAGGCCTTCAGGATCATCAACTGTGCCTTCCCAAATGACAGAAGAAGCTATTCAAGATCTCCATGTGGCACAGATTGATGAGTTCTCAAAAATAGCTCAACACCTCCTCACCTCCAACTTGCCAAATGCCGATTATGAAGCTATTCTACTTTGCCACAAGGAGGATGTTGCAGCTCAGCAGGAGAAGATAGTGGATGCAGCTGAACCAGAGGGAAATGTGGATGCCTGGTTGGATGCTAAGAGATCTATCAAACTCAAGGAGGCCCTAGCTTTTCTGAGAGAGAATTATCTCACCTCTCTGGGCTCCAATGCAAAGGATCTCTCTCCTGCTGCAGTTCATGATGCTGTAAATGATGTCTACAAGAATCAGCTAAAGGCTCTGCACTATCTTGGGAAAGGGCTTCAATCAGAGATTTATTCTATCCAGGAGGAGACAGAAAGATCCCTCACTCAGCTAAGAAACTCATATCTCTCTGATTTTCCCAAGGTGGATGGCATCCTCAAAAAAATCCAGAAAACAAATTCTAATGTCAACAGGATGGATATCTCTCTAGCCATGGTCACTGACAACATCAAGAAACTGGCTACTACATTGGAAAATCAAGTCAAGGCCAACATCAACTCTAATGCCATGCTGAATGTTATTTGGAAGAATCAATATGGTGACAAATTGGTAGATGAGATTCCTATGTCAAACATCTCCAAATTTGATTTTGCCAAGCTCAAAGATCAATCTCTCAATTCTTTCAAGTCTCAACAGCTATTCTCCAAGGTGGATGGTCTAGAAAGAGAAGTGGCCTCTCTGAAAGATGAAAACAGGATGCTTGCTCACTCCTTAAACCAGCTCAATGCCAAGATGGATGACCAAGGCAACAACACCTCCAATATCCTGCTGGTACAACAACAAATGATGACTTCCATGATGAGACACATGAACCTGCCTATCCCTGGGGAAGCTCAAGACATCTTGTCTGATTCCAAGCCTAAGGGGGAGAAAGTGAAGGAGATCAGTCTGAAAAAGAAAGGGGGAGTACCTGCCAAGCAACAGAAGCTTAAGGGCAAAATTTCTGAAGAAACAATCAAACCAATAATCCTACCCCATGTAGAGGTCATAAGTGCACAAGGTCAGAAAAGCACAGTCACAACCACCTACTATCCATCCACGATGCCCAAAGACACTTCAGCTACTCAACCTGCTTAACCTACTCCAAATGCTCAACCTGTCAAAGCTACAATTATCACAGAGGCCAAGCTACAAGAAGTTGCCAGTTCTCACATCTATCATGATGAGGCCTTCCTGGAGTTTCTGAAAGCCATCTACAGAAATGCTCATGAAGATGTAAGAGACTACAGAGAGAAGCTCAAGGAAAGCATCAAGTACTTCACAGTTGTAGTAAAGAAAATCAGGGATGTTCATCTAAGAGAGGTTATCATGGTGTGCAAGGACAATTACTTGTGGCATCTATCATTTCAAACTCTAGAGAGACTGAGATTTACTGAGCTGTCAATCGTTCTGGAGTTGATTGAAAAGCATGGAGTGAACAATGAAAGTCTATACAATGACTTGAAGATAGATCAAAATCAAAGATTGCCTGAGGTTATCTCCAAGCCAAGGACAATTATCTACCAAAGTCTATCTCAAGATAACAGCATTGACCAACTTGTCATTCCCTCAGACCTGAAAATGAAAAACAATGCAAAGATCAACCAGGTGCTGCAGATGCTGAGATCTAAGAAAGGAGTTAGGACAGTTGAGGAACTAGAAATGATTCACACTCTACAATCTTTTCTGATTCATGGAGTCATTCCTGAATCTGTCAAAGAAAAGAGCAAGAAGAAGGATGGTGAGGATGATGATGAGGAGAAAACCTACAGAAGGAGATCTCATTCAAGGAGTGATAAGGATGGACCAAGTGAAAGTAGCAGGAGCAAATCCTCAAAGAAGACAAAAGGTGCTGATGATGATAAGAGGGATTCTAAGGGGACAAAGGAAACAACCAAGAGAACAAGAAGTGGAATTCAGCAAGTCAAGGACATTGCTAGCAGTACTTTAACCACAACACAAGACTCTAAGTCTAGGGTGGGTACTGTTAGTAATGATCCTCCAAAATCATTATCTAAGACTTCTGAACCTGAATTGCCACAGAAGAAAGAAGGAGCCACAAAAGAAACATCAAAAAGACACTTCCACAAAGTCACAGCTAGTGGAGTGTTACAGTGGATGAAGGGAAAAGGAATGAAGCTACTTTCAAGTGATGTGGCACTGAAGACTGATTCTCCTTGTTCCAGAAAGGTATCTCTTGTGAAGCATTTGAAGATCAAGAGTGTACCCAAAAGGATAAGGATAACAAAGAAGACTGGAAAACTCACAAATGTTATTGGCATCAATGTGCTTCCACTAGATGAGGACTATAATGAAGATGCCCTAGCATTTTTGAGGGCTCAAAGGATCTTTGAAGTCAAAGTGAAGTTGGATCATCTAGAGATCAAGTACACTGATGGAAGAGAAAGGATAATGAAGCAAGGAGGCTGGCAATATTTCTATATGTATGAGCTTGAAAGGATAAATGCCTTACTGAATTTTGAAGAAAAAGAAGAAAGGACATGGAAGATAGATATTGCCAGGTTCTTGAAAATGCATGCTGATTATGAAGAAAACCTGAGAAAGGAAAGTGAAGAGAAGATAATTCAGAAAGAGAAAGAAATGGCTGAAATGGAGGAAAGAGCAAAGGAGCTGAGAAAGAAAGGGCTGTGCAGGGTAAAACAAAATCCTTATGTTGTGGAATACAAAAATTCTTATGGAGGCATGAGCAAGATAAGGATGGAGTTTCTGGATTCATATATGGAAAGTGCTCTTAAAGCTGCAATTGATGATCTAAAAGACTCCCCTCTCATTGAAGAACTGATTGCAAGAGAAGAACTTCAAGAAGCCATCATAGACATGAAAAGAAGAGAAGAGATAAGGAAAAAGAAGATTTATGATGATTTACAAGAGAAGCAATTGGAAGCTGAAGCTGCTGAGCAACAAAGATAGTCTGTAAGCTTTCAATTTTTCTATGTAATCAAATTCCTGATCTCAATGTTCATAAATTGTCCTCTCTGTTACTTAATTTCCTTCTATGTAAGTTAGGCTTGTTATCAGACATGAAATTGTGCCTAAGGATCTTACTCACAATTTGGGGGAGATTGTTAGGCTCAAGACATGTCTAAATACCACTATTAACAAGCCTACACTATGTGACTATGTCACATTACATGACCTAGTGAGTTCTATCACTGGGATATAGTATAGGTCTCTATATGTACTTGTCTTGTTCTCATGAACATTAGCTTGATCATGTATGCTCAAAGTTATAATGAGCTTAGCAAAGTTTCTTGCATCTAGATTGTATATAGGCCATTGAATAATTGTCCTGGTAGAAGTTCAGAAGTGTTCATGCAGCAGGATAGAAATGAATAAGGCCATGAAGAAATAAGTTGCAGAAATTTGTCTAAGGCATTATATAGCAAAGTCAGAAGAAAGCTATGTCGTGAAGTCACCAATATCTATGTCGTGAAGTGCTACATCGCATAGTCCATTTTGTACTATGTCGAGAAGTCCTCAAGACACATGTCGTGAAGTGTTGAAGTCAGCAAAGTCAAAGAAGCCTAGATCGTGAAGTCCTCAAATGACCTATGTCGCATAGTCGTCAAATGACTTATGTCGCATAGTCGTCAAATGACTTATGTCGCATAGTCGTCAAATGACTTATGTCGCATAGTCGTCAAATGACCTATGTCGCATAGTCGTCAAATGACCTATGTCGCATAGTCGTCAAATGACCCATGTCGCATAGTCATCTTATGGCCTATGTCGCAAAGTCTTCAAAGGCTATATCGCGTAGTCCTCACAAGGGAGATCGCGAAGTCAGGAATGAAGTGGAGTTCACGATATCAACACTTAGCCATTTATAACAAGACAAATCAAGGTACAGAACCAAGAATCAAAAGAGACAAATACTGAAGCATTTGTTCTGGCAAGGTGGTCCAAAGAACAGATGGCAAATCTACAGCTAAACTTGGAGAGAAAGATAAGAGACAAGCAGCTACAGAAACGGGAAAGATTCCGAAAAGCAGGTGGTCCTTCCTGACATAGTGAACTTCTTATGGCAGGACAAGTTGGACTTTCAGAAGGGGTAGCTGTGTAATATTGTGTGTACCTAGTTTGTATAGGTAAATATATATATTGTGCACACACCACTGTAAGCTGTAAGAGAGACACACATAGTTTTTATCTCAAGCTCTTTTCTCTGTAAGCAAGCAAGTACAAACTGTTCTTGTTTAGAAGCCAGAAATTCGATTGTGAATTTCTTGGAAAGCTGTAGTATTTAATTTGCTTATACAAATTAGATTAAAGTGATTGTGCGTGTTGTTTACTTTCTGCATATTACATAGCATAATCATATACAGTTTACATTCAGTTTCAAGAAAGCAAAAATTCATCAAACTATCCATTCACCCCCCCCCCCTCTGTCTAGTTTCTAGGTGATATTCATTCCTAACAGGTTTTGAGAAACTTGCACGATACTTGGAACAAAGAGTATACATAAATATTTGAACAACCAAGTATTATACGTTTGAAAATATACCAACTCTGAACAATAGAGTAATGGTTAGTAAACTTGCCTGGAAATCCCGAAGTAGCAGTAAGTCTCAGGTTGGTCCGGTAATATAGAATAAACACAAGGTTCAAGATTAATAACTTAAACGCTTTCTGTGACGCCCTCCCAATCTGGGGTCATGATTGGGGAGTCACTACAACCTCTATACTTATAAACCTATGAATAATAATATAAACATGCAGACGTGACCCCAACTTTACCCTGGATCTTTAACAGGTAATGGTATGAAACAAGCATCAACTATCTACTTCATTTTATTACATAATAAAAGTCTCAAAAGTTATTACAACCGTGTCTTAAAAGTTCTACATTCCCTTATACAAAACACCTTCTACAAGTCTTCATCACCTGCCTGAGCTGGCATCCCAAAAATAACCCTATAGGAAGACTTCCTAGCTGACTGAAAAGTGCGTACCATCTTCTCTTTTAACTGTGGGTTAGAACAGGGGAAAGAATGAGCCAAATGCTCAGCAAGTAATAATATATCCAAATAGTTAACCACTGTGAAACAGCTTCCAATATCAATATGTATGTCATGGGTATAGCAGGATCCATATCAAGGGATTATCAGAACAGTGAAATGAATATACAATTTCAAAGGGTAAACCCATTTCCTTATAAAGATATATGATTTCAAGAAAAAAAATAAGTAATTTGGAGATTTTTCACAACGCACCGGACAATACGGGTGATCGGCCACGTAATGTCCCCATACCGGACACACAGTCCCTCTGGTCATTGTATTGGGTCCCAATAGGCACACATTGACCTTTAGACTAGTCCATCCCTAGTCCTTTTATTATAATTAAAAAGTGTTGGGCCGGCGTTACTCGGCCTCTTACGCCTCCAAACTTAGAAATCCGTGGAAATCATAAATCGGAATTCAAATGATTATACATTTTGAAACTTCCTTTCTTTTAAAACCTTTCTTATGAAAGAAATCCTTTGTAAATCATTGGATGTGTGTTTGTATAGTACTCAAGTGAAGGTTCAGGTATTCTCAATTTCAAGTAAGTATGTGATTCATAGGTACAAGTTCAAATCTAATACAATAGAATCTCAGGTTAAAATGTAAGTATAATCAAAGGATAAGGATAAGGCCTGAAGAAGAGTTTAAGCAAGATATGGTTCACAAGACATTGTGTTGTGTCTATAATGTTTGTATATAAAAGAGTATTTTGGGAATTGGATAAGTTCAATATGATCAATCTGGATTTCTATTAATGGGAAAACAAGAAGTAAATGTCATCCAGTACATTTTGGAAATGTATGAGAATGAGGGTTCAGATATATTCACTTTCAGGTATAAAAGGAATGCATAAGCAGGTGATCAACTTCAGACCATAGGTTATTGAGCTTTAATACATTGATATAATCAGGGTATAAAGGTTCAAGGAAAGAAAACTAAACAAAGTAGGGTGTACAGAACAACATGGTATATGAACAGAGATGAGGGTTACCAATGAACAATATGTGTTTTCAGAATTAAAAGTATATCAAAGCAAGATAGCAATTCATATATGTCAAAATGAAAGAATGGAATCGAAATACGAAAGCAAGTTAGTATTACTTGCCTTAATAGCAAAAAGGGTAATGAGAAATCACTGGTTCTCCACCTTGGTCTTTCCTTTATTTCTAGGGTCTACTTCTTTGGATTCTTAAGTAGCTTTTATAACAAACCGTACTCACTGAATTTGTGCCTTTGCCTTGCCTTTATCTCTATGTTCCACGTCTCGTAACTCTACAAAAGAGTATGTACTATCTCAGAATGATCCTCTCAAAATTCTAATCCTTATTCTAAACTACCCAACGTTTCCTAAACGCGTAAACACATAATATTTATATCACTTATAACTCTTAACCATATAATAAGCACAAAACTCACATAAGCGCACATTGTCATTCAGGTTCACATAACATACTCCTTTAACATATATGTATATATCCTAACTTTCCGTTTATACCACACTTGGTTATCCCTTTGAATCAACTTGATCAATGCTAACCATATCTTTAACACCTTTACAAATAATGCATTCAATCTCAAAGCTGAAAATTCTGCTGCGCATACTTTACCAAAACATTTATCATAAATCTAAAAATAATCAAACAAATACCACATTTGGCAGCCTACTTCCTGATTACTAATCCAACTTGGCATAAAAGTTTCAACTCCAGAACAGTTTATTTAAACTAAAAACGAATAGGTTAAAGTGTGTACTGAAGCACAGAAAATCCTGCTGCGCAACCTTTAGTAAAACATGCATAACATTTTACTTGCTAACCCTATCGATACAAGGTTTGCGCGTGCACAAACTAGACTCCAACTAAAATAATTTCCTTCTAGACTTACTGTTTAAAACAGGTAGCAAACAATCACAATTAAGCAGAGCAGAACAGGCAGTTTCTGGGCATCTCAACATTCTACAACTTAAACCTTTAAACACCAATATTTCTTATCACATATCATATAACACAACTAAGCAACCATTCTTAACTCCTTTGGCTGCCACAATACTCACAATACTCACAAATCAGAACCTTAAGAAGATATACTCAATTTATACATTAACAATTCAATTAGCATCAACAAATTACTAACACAATTTCTATACTTTTAATCCAACAAAACCCCAAATCAAAATCTTCAAGTAAAATCAAATATTCACATATATAATCTGAAATTTCAAAACTCAACACAATAATTTATCATGCAATCACCATAAACTTGAGATTAACAATCAATAATCAACAGCAACAAGTTCCGAATCAATTTTGCAAAAAGGGGAAAATCGAAAATACACATATGCATTTCGATTCTTCAACATGCAACCCAAATTAACTACTTGTAAATACTCTAAAACAATATACATACATCAACATATATAGATAATGGCCACCGGTTCACCAAAGTTCATCATTGTGGTCGACGAATTACATGCAGCCCCAAAAACAAAGGGGTTTTGTATGAATTCGTCCCCAATTGATCCTATAACCACAATTAAACTCTAAAACATCAAGAACACTTGATTTAAATCAAAAATCCGAAACTCCATATACAAAACCCATTTTTGAAACTTCACCAAACTCAACACTATTGGTATTAAGGTGTAGAGCTCGGCAAGAGCTTCGATTTGATTATCTAATCAACAAATTTGGTTAATAAAATCAAAAGATAAAGAAGAGAGAAGGAGAGAGATTTGAGAGAGAAACAAGGGAGAGAGAACAGAGGTGTCAACTGAAAATAAAAGGGGTAGAAGAATCTGGCGTGAGGTTTTATAATTCCCAAGGGCAAATTGGTAATTTCCCAATTCTGAAAACTGTTTTATTATAAAAGAAAACTAATATAATGCCTTTCTAAAATCCGAAATAAAATGAAAATAATATCTAAAAATCAAAATTTTATTTCTAAAACAGATAATACAAATTTACAAGCTCACACATATTTTTAAAATATTTTTATGATCAAAATTGAATTAAATATGAATTTTCAAAGTTTAGATCACATAAATGACATTTAACTCATAAAATCGTTTTTAAATCCTTAAAGCCAAAAATAAATTCCTCCATTAATTTTAGAAAATAATAGAATATAAAATAAAGGTTGTGAAAAATATTTCACAATAAAAAGAATCTCCGATGATTTTATAAAATTCCCGGAATGCCAAAAAGAACTAATTTTTAATAAGAAATTCATATAAAATGCAATTAAAAGCATACACATATATTTTAATCCATACCATTCACCAAGTAAACATCTAATCATCACATTTTCAAATATCCACCTTTCACACAATATTCACATATCATAGATCTCAAATATTATTAAATATTAATACTGTACAAGCGTTTTTCTGAGTCGTTATAACCTACCCCCCTTAAAAAGATTCTGTCCCCAGAATCTAACCTTATGAAAACAGATGCAGATACTTTTCCAGCATCTCGCTCTCAAGTTCCCAAGTCGATTCTTCAACTCTGGGATTCCTCCACAAAACCTTAACTAACTTAACAGTCTTATTCCTTAATTTCCTATCCAAACGATCCTGAATTTCTACAGGTTGTTCAACATAAGATAAATTTGGCTCAATCTCAATAGGCTCATATTCAATCACGTGATTTGTATCCGGATTAAATCTGTTAAGCATCGACACATGAAAAACGTTATGAACGTGCTCCATGTGGGGTGGTAACGCTAACTCATATGCAACTTTTCCGACACGTCTTAGTATCTCAAACGGTCCTACATATCTCGGGCTAAGTTTCCCTTTCTTGCCAAATCTCGTAACTCCTTTCCATGACGACACTTTTAGCAACACTTGATCTCCTTCTTCAAAACTCAGATCTTTCCTGTCTTGGTCAGCGTACTTCCGTTGTCTGTCTTGTGCCGTAACTAGTCTTTTTTGAATGATTTTAATCTTTTCCTTCGTTTGTTGTACTAGCCCGGGTCCCAAAACTTTTCGTTCTCCCACTTTTTCCAATACACAGGTGACCTATATTTCCTTCCATACAATGCTTCATACGGGGGCATTCCAATACTTGCGTGATAGTTGTTGCGGTAAAAGAATTCCACTAATGGTAAATGATCACCTCAATTGCTTTCAAAATCCATCGCACAAATTCTAAGTATATCTTCGATTATCTGGATAGTCTATTCACTATGACTATATGTTTAAGGACGATAAACGGTACACATATTTAACGTGGTTTCTGAGCATGTCAAAAACTTTCTTCCAAATCTTGAATTAAATTGAGGGTCTTGGTAAGATTCGATTGATACTTGAACCTCTTGCTTTACTATTGTCTCTTACAGATAAAACCAATTTATCCAATGAATGTTTCTCGTTGATGGAAAAAGGAAATGTGCCGACTTGTTTAATCTGTCGATCATGACTCAATTGGCATCATGAGATGTTCCCATTTTAACTCAGGAATTTCTACTGGTTGTAATTATCCACTAGGTCTTTGATGTCCGGTTTTAAATCTCTGACAGGTAAAACACTTAATCACTCATCTAGTAATATCTCTTTCATATATGTCCACCAAGATTTTCTTTTAAGCCTTGTTACATCTTCGTACTTCTGGGATGGATTGATTACTTCGAATTCACGTGCATCATTTAGTATTTCATTCTTTAACCATGTCACATTGGGTATCCAATTTCTAGAGAAAAACCTAAAAATTCCTTTATCATCCTTTTGACTCCTTCTACTTTCTCCTGTAAAGTTACTCATGCTATCGTTCATCACTTCTGCTTGACAGTTTTCTACTTTTCTCTAGCAGCTTAAGTTGAAAAGTCATTGTATATATGTTTATCATCTCCGTCGCTTGATCTGAAATACGAACCTCTATTCCTACTTTCTCAAATTCCTTGATCAGTCATAACCATTTTCTCTACCTTATGTATACAGCTCCTTTTCGGTGAAAATATATTTCAAATGTTTATGATCCGAATAGATTTCATACTTTCCTTCATACAAGTAGGCCTCCAAATCAATGCAAAGACTATTATGGCTAGTTCTCGGTCACGTGTCGGGTGTTTCAACTCGTGGTTCTTCAGTTGTCTAGAAACATACACAGTTATCTTATCATGTTAAATTAGTCTTGATTCTTAACACAAAGCTGTCATCTCAATTTTAGTTGTTGATGTTGTCCTAAGGTACATGAGTCATCATTTTCCAGTAACAATGAATCTATTTTACCATTATGGCTCGACTAAAGAGTTCCGTTCCTCTAGCAATTTAAATACTTCCTTTTCCATTTATCTTCTTCTTTAACTCTTGGATGCTTTCCAGTAAGCTTGGTTAATGGTGTGGCTATCTCGGTACAATCCTTGACAAACCTTCGATAATCTCCATCCAATCTCATAAAACTTCTAACTTCTGTAGGTGTCGTAGGCCTTACTCAATTCATTACCGTTTCAACCTTAGCTGGATCCACTTGGATTCCTTCTCTACTAACTACCTGTCCTAGTAATTGTAATTCTTTCAACCAAAACTCGCACTTAGAAAACTTTGCACACAATCTCTATTTTCTTAAAATTTCTAGGGTTATTCTCAAATGATCTGTATGCTCTTCTTCCATCTTTGAATACCTTAAGATGTCATTTATGAAAACATTCTCAAACTTATCCAAATATTTCTTAAAATTTCTATTCATCATGTTCATAAAATTGGCAGTTGTATTCATCAAACCGAACTCCATCACTACGAACTCATAGTGTCCATATATATCAGGTTCAGAACGTCGTCTAAGGAATATCTTCGGGTTTTTTTAAATGACGGTAACCAAATTATAAATAAATTTTGAAAAGCACACTGTGTTCTTTAACTGGTCTGATCATCAATCCTTGACAATGGGTATTTGTTCTTAATGGTCAACTTGGCGCACCCCATGGGAATACACTAGACCTTATAACTCCCTTTTTCCTAAGATCTTGCAATTGAATTGCTAACTCTTTCATTTCTACTTATGCCATTCTATACGGAGCCGTCGAAACTGGTTTTGCCCCGGGTGCTAAGTCTTCAACAAATCTATTTCCCTGGCGGGAGGTAAACCTAAAAGATTGTCAAGTAATACAATTCGAAATTCGTTAGCTACTTGAATCTTATCTATCCAAGGTGTTTCTTTCCTAACATTTACCTCGTATGACAATAAGCTTTACAACCTTGACACAATAATCTTTTACCTTTGATAGGTAGATACCTCTTCGTCTGCTTCCGGCCTCGGATAACAACTTTTACATTTTCTAGGGCTCGAAATTTCCATTTTCTTCATATTCTGTTAACCAATCCATTCTTAGAGTTTACATCAGATTTCTATTATATCAATCTCACAGTGAGGACAAGCTAGATTAATCGATATATGCTCCTGAGTAGCTATTCATGTAGTCAAAACTTTACTTAACAGTTGCGTTTTATAGTCCGACTTACGAGCAAATTCTCTGAAAATAAAATACTTTGTGGCTTCGAATCCGTTAACACTTTGGCACTTATGTAGCTAATATGAAACGTATCCACAACCATATCCTTGTTCTTTACTGTATCACTCATGGTTATATTGAGGATTCTTGTCCTTGGTTACTTAGTGTGTAATGGTCATGTTACCCTTAACATATTGCTTACTGGGTCTAGTGCTTGTAATCTCTTAGGGAATGTCATACCTTCCTACACTTGTTACACGTAACTCTTGCCTTCGGTTTATGGCTCTCATTGGCGTAGTGTCCTGTCTGAGTACACTTGTAACGTACCATATTGATCTTATTACAAACTCCCAGTTGCTTCTTTCCACAAGTTCTACATTCTGGTATCGGAGGTTTCGGAGGTCTTGATTAATCCATATTTTATGGACGGTTCCCTTACTTATCATTTCCAGTTTTTGGTCTTCCAAATCCAACATTCCTATTTGACTGAAACTCAGGCCTTATATTGAAATGGTTCTAAAAGTTCCCTATTTGTTGGTTTCCTTCCGGTGTCTCTGGCTTCCCTTTTTCTAGCTTCTTCTGTTTGTGATCAATCACTTTCACTTTTGATTCTCATAGCCTTCCATACCACAACTGTATAAATAGTCAAGTCAATTACAATCACTTTACTCCTAATCCACGACCTCATTTCCCCTGTTGGAGTCTCTTAACTCTCTTCTCATCCATATTCACATATTCGAACATAAACCTGGCCAGATATATAAATTTTGGTTCAAACCATGTTACGCTCAAGTTATCATGCTTCGGTTCTAAAATTTATGTCCAACATTTGGTCTCAAGACGTTCAAAACCTTGTAATGTTTTAACTACTATATCCAAAGTGAAATATAGGATAAACAGGTGCTTATATATACTTTTCTGACAAGTAGAATAACAGTCTTTCATCAACAATAATCAACTCCTTTTTAGTATATCCAATATCACTTTACTTCATACTTCATACTTCAACCTGATTAGTATTGGTATATCCTTGTTACCTTCTCCTTATCCATACCACAACTCTTGGTAATAATAAACCTTGACATCGTGTTGTAAGTCTAATGAGCAATTTAACTCGACATCCAATCCCTCGTTTTAAAATAATTTCCCATTTTTGATCAAAACAGTTTCCCGTCAATATAAGTACAACTTGACACTCAGAATACCGTCATTCGCCTTTGCAATTTCAAATCGTTGATACCTCTAAGAGTTTCCGACAGAATGAATCAATAGATAGGAAGGTGTCAATAGATATGGATATATGACAAGTATGTTTAGTAAGAATTTCTGGTAAAAAGAATCAAACTAAGAGATCAAAATGATCATCGAACTTTATCAGGTTGCATTTGTCAATTTAAACAACAAGGTACAAAAGGTGGCCAACCTTTAGTACTTCCATGACAAACACACCACTGGTGGAATCCCACCGGACTTCTATCACACAGATAGAAAGTACCTGAATCCCCTAAATATATAGGGTTGTTCATCTCAATTACAACAAGGAGGATAAAAAATTTAAGAGGAACATAAGAAAAGTTTAAGAGTTTCAAAAGTTTATGTTATATATATATATATATAATATTGGATCAATTAGCCTCTGAACAATAGAGGTATTTCGTAAAGAATAAAATAATAGAAATGAAAAATTGAATCTTTTGAAAAGGTAAATTGAATAAAATCAATGGCTAGTTATGAACCGACTTATCCTTACATCGAACGTATGGAGATAATCATGCCTTGTCTCATGTAGATGGTCCTTAGGGGAGTAAATTTCTAGTTTGAGGTTATAGGTATGTGTTAATCCCAAATGACCTAACAGAATTGTAGAAGGGGGGTTGAATACAATTACTTGATATTTCTCAAACTTAAAAACAACTTACAAATTAAAACTGAACTTATAAAATAAAAACCACAAGCACTTAATAATTTCAGTTGGATTGTTTGATGATCCAACTGAAGTGATTTTTATTGTGGAAATAATCTGTGATACAAAAGTACACAGCTGCTCAGTTACAGTAATGTAGAGAAGAAAATGCTCTCAAAAATAGCTAATACAATCTATTTGTTTTTCTTCTCACATTTCTAAAGAACTGCTACACTTGGTTATATAAACCCAAGTTTACAACTCTATTTTTGGCTACACTAAAAGTACAATGAGTAACCGCCAATAGTTTGCTTTTCATCCCTTTGTCCAGTGGTCCTTGGAGATATTTGCTTTTGTCTTCATGCTTATTATGATCACTCCCAAGAGCCCAATTGGAAACTGGGATGTTTCCTTATTCCCCATGTCCATTTTAATGGTTTCCAATGCAAAGTACACTTCCACATCACCTTTAGATCTGTTCAGTAAACTGTCACTATCACTTTGTCAACTATTCAAAAAGCAATAATGATTCGTTAATAGCAGGGAGATGTGTTTCGTTGATAGCTTTATTCTTCATTTCGTTGATGAGTAAACTCCATACCGTTGACAGAGTAATCTTCAATCCGTTGACATGTCTTCACTTAGGCAAAATTACAAGGCATAAGATATTTACAATTAACCAACCTATTTTGCCTATCTAGTACTTAGTCAACATGAATTAGAAAACCTATCCAATATCTACAATGAAATGCATATCAAACTAGAAGTATTGTACAATGCAATTGCTACATCACTCATTTCGTTGATGAGCTTCCTGTCAACGGAATGCTGCAAAGCATGCCATTTCGTTGACAGCTACAAAATGACTTTACACAAATTCTACTAAGTGTTTTATGTTTATCATCAAGAACAACATTTTCCTAACAATCTCCCCCAATTTATGACTGATAGAATAACAGCCATAAATCAAGAGACTTGATGATAACAAAAACACTCAGATACATCATAAATTACAAAAGTAGAAAATGCATTAAGCTTCATAAAATTTTTAGACAAAATACAAGACTTACAAGACTAATGCCCAAAAGTGCTCCTCTAGACTGAACAAATGATTCATTTGTGTCTTCTTTGTGGCATAGTCTTCTTCCCTCTCTTAGAGTTGTTTTCCTCAATTTGGACCTGTAGCCTTCTGTAAAAGATCTTCTCTTCTTCATCTTGATCACCAAGCATGAATTGCATAAACTTTAGAGTTTGATTAGATGCCTTATCCAGCTGGTCTTCCATCCTGAAGAATCTTCTGCAATTGTCCTTGTCCTTAAATTCCATCATCCAGTATGGTTGAAGATGGATCTTCTTTCCTGTTGAGGCCACTCTAAGCATCCTGGGAAGAGCCTCAGGCTTGTTCCAGCTAGCCTTTATCTGACAAATTTTGGAGACCACCTCAGACTTGGCTGTTTTGGTGAAACCAAAGTCTTTCTTCAAGCATCTAAACACTGAGAGTAGTGTTTGGTAGTCTTCTCCTAAAATTCTGTAGAGAGGCCACACATGTTCTCTACCACCCTTGAATACAAAGACCAGTCTCTCAGGCAATTTTTGAGAAGCTGCAATGCCCCTTACTTCCACCAGGTTGTCTAAGTCAAGATGTAGACTGGATTCTTCCCTGATGTCAGCATTGTACATGCAGTCCTCTGGATTTGCAGGGGGTTTCTGAGGTTGTGGCTTTCTCATAAATACTGGCTTTGCTTTGACAACCCTTTTCTTTGTCTTCATTGGTTGATCCTTCTCAAATAGAAACTTTGGAAAGTAGGCCTCATCAAATTCAAAAGGCTCCTCTTTTGGCATTATTGGTTGATCATGAAAGTTGACAGGATGTGCCGGATCACAGGCCAACTTTCCTTCATGAGGTTGATCAACAGGAATTTGATGTGCACTAGTTGTGGAAGAGTCTTGGGCAGTGTCCTGAGAATCATCTTTATCAAAGTTTAGATTCCTTTTTGCTCTAGCCTTTGGCTGCCTTACACTCTTCCTTTCCTTTCCAGCTTCCTCAGCTTCATCCTTGGCCTTTTCTTCCTTTAGGGTTTCTTCATCTTCAAGTGATTGAGCAACTGCAAGAGCTTGCATTGCTGCCCTTTCAGATTCTTCAGCTTTGGCCTTAGCAAAATTTGGGTGACCAACCCAAATGCAGATTTCCTTGCTATCCCTGTAGATGATGGCCCTTTGGTTCCTTATGCTTGGATGATTGCTTTCTTTGCTTTCAATAATCAGCTTCCCTAGGATTTTGAACTCATCTGGCTTTGGTGGAGGATAAAATATCCTTGCAGTGTTCTTGCCCTTGGGTTTGACAGGTGATATTGGAGATATCCCTCTTGCATCCACATTCCTAAAGCATGAAGCTTGCCCTTTCTCATTTCTTGAATCTTGAAAGAGTCCATGCTGAAGGGGTTCTATAACATAAGAACTCTTGAACTGTGGCTCCCATTCCGTTGATGTTACAACCATGGCATTCGTTGAAGGTTGATCTGTTGATGGATTTGAATTCTTTGTAGTTTCAGCAATTTTCTTGACCCTTGCTTCTATGTTGGACCAATGATCTTTAATCTGTTCTGCAAGTCTCATCCTCATAGAAGCTTCCTGAATCAGGTCAATACCATCCTTTTTCTTCTGTCCAAGCTCCCCATTGCTAGTGGCTCATTTGGTAAGGAAATGGCTGGAACCAAAACCTTTGTGATTTGTATATCAAGCTCTTTCGATTTCTCTAGCTCCTTAGATTTCTCCCCCTTTTTGTTATCATCAAGTGAGATGATAGGGAGTCCTTGAGCTGCCAAAAGCTGGGTGAGTAGCTGTGTCTACTTTTCCTGTTCCTTTTGCATGTGAGAAAGTGTAGCCTCAACTTTGTCCACTCTAGAGGAAAGAGTCTTCAAAGATGAGGACACTTCAGGTTCCTTGGAGAAAAACCTGTTCATCTTGGACACAGTTAGAAGAGGAAGCTTTTCATCTAGCCTCCTGTCAGTAGCATCCCTGAGGTTGCTAATGGAATCCTTGATTTCTGTAGCTTCAATCCTTGTCTGTAGCATCTGTAGTCTTTGGATTTCCAGAGAATCCATGATGGCCTTGTAGAATTTCTTGTCCCTTGCATTTACAGACTCATGAGCTAGATATGCCTCAGTGTACTGCCTTGAGATAGCAGCATCTAGAGTGCATCTTCCTTGCATATCCTGAGAAAGCCAGTTTGGTCTAGGAGGCACCACAGAAGTCCCAGTCTGTGAAGTAGTGGCCACCTGTAGATTGTCACCAAAGCTGTCCTCATCATCAGAAAAGTCAAAGTCTCCACTTGCCGTAGCTGTTGGAGATAGATTGGTCAAGGCATCCTTTGCTCTTTGCATTGATGCAGTTGTATGAATTAGGTTTAGTGACCTCTCTGCCTCCACATTGCCCTGCTGAGCCATAATTTGATAGGCTGGCACATGGTGAGTAAAGGTCTCAGGATCCAGGGAAATACTATCCAGAGTTTGCTGATAATGCTCTTGGAAAGTAAGTTCCCTTTCTCCCTCATTGACCCTCATTAACTCACTAGCAATGGCTGCCTCCTCCCTTGCTGCTCCTGTAGTCCCTTCTCTCTCTCCTCTATTTTCTTGCATCATGGGCTCCCCATGGCTCACACCTCTCACACCCTCACCTTCACCTACTAAGGTGGAACCCTTAGTCTCTCCTTTTGCCTAGCTGGAAGAAATAGCCAGCCTCTCACTCTCATTCTCTCCTTTTGTCTGGCTGCAAGACAGCCTCTCAATTTCACTCCCTCTCAACCCTAAAAGTGTCTCAACTACCACCAGGTCATCTACACTAGTTGTGGAAACAACTTGATTTGCAATAAGGGGTGTAGAATGACCAATCAACGGAATGGTAGTTTGAACTGTCAACGGTATGGATACCGTTGATGGAGAAACACTTGTCAACGAAAGAGACTGTTTCGTTGATGAAGTCAATAAAGCACTTTGAGAAAGTGAAATTACAGTAGAATCTGTGGTGATTGATTTTAGAGATTGGTCCACAGATCCTCTTGCAACTTCAGAAAAAGTTGGTTGATGGCCCTACAAATCACTTAACAAGTGATGGCCACCAGCTTCAGAGTGGGGCTTCTCCAAGATAAGAGTTGGAGAATCAGGAATAGATGAATGGATCATGTCCACATCTAAAGACTGAGTTGGTGAATTTGATGGAGATAGTTCAAGGTTGATGTTTAGAGAATGGGACTGTAACCCCAGAGTAATAAAAGGGGTTACATCAAACTGAATTTGTGAAACTGGAAGTGTTGCTTCCAGAGTGTGTGCACCCTGTGTACCCTTGGATTTTTGCTTCACTCTCCTTTGGTATTGGGAAAATGTAGACTGTGGGCTTGAAGTGTCCCTTACCCTTTTGGAGTGTGCTCTTGGAGGAGAGCTTGTTTCAATAATCACATCCTTTTGGGAGGATGCAACTAGACTTGTGTTTAAATCCATTTTACTCATTGTGCCTTGTTGGGAAGACACAATGGGGCTTGGTTGGGACACACTATCCTTTCCTTTCTTATTCTTGGGGTTTCTTTGAAGTTCACCCCTTCCCTCACCTCTTACAGCTCCAGAAACACTCCCCTTAGGTTGTGAAGTATTTTTTGCAACAGGTGCCTTTTGAGAAGCACTTGAGGTTGGCTTTGAGGATTTCTTAGATTTAGGTTTTGCTGCTTGGGCAGGAGCCTGTTGGGACACAGCTACAGACTCCATAGCAACATTGGTAGGGGAAACAATAGAAGTAGCAACTACACTAACAGGGTTAATTAGAAGAAGTTACCTCAATGATGGGTAGATACACCACTGGGACATCACCATTGTGGTTAAGTCTCAGGATATCTGTCAGAACCCTCTTCTCTTGCACAAAACACTCAAACCTGGAAATAGGGTTAGAGATAACTAATGGTGCTGGACTAACATGGTTAGCCAACATCATCAGAAACCTAGCATAATAGATATTCTTCTTCCTATTTGTCTTATCACCCAACTTAGCACCAATTTCATACATAAGTTGGGTGCTAAAGTTATAATATCCATCAGTTAGGAGCATAGTTAAGAGAATTAACATGGAATTAGTTAATGCATCAAAATTACTAATTTTGCCAGAAAATACCTTTATGAATGCATCAGCTAAATAGCTGTATTCTCTAACCAAACCTCTCCTAATAATCTTACCCAAATTGTCAGTAGGCAATGAGTAGTTTATAGAATTTAGCATGTTAACCATTTCAGTGTATGTAGGCAAAGCATTACAATTATTTTCAGGAATATGTAAACATGCTTGCAATACATCAGAATTAATTATATACTCATTACCTTGGATGGTGAATTGCAAAGTGCAATTTGTCCCACTATACTCGCATGAGGTCCAAATCTCCTCGATTATCTCATTGTAGAGTGGTGTAGAGTGAAACATTGCATAGCTCAACTTGCAATTCTTCATGAAGTCCATCTTGAAAAAGATGATGTTCGGGCTTTCCTTGACAACAAAGGGGATGGAGTTGTTTTTCTCATAGATAAACCCTCCAGCAGACATAAGCTTGACTATGTGTGCCATTGTTGAGTGTAGAAAAGCTTCGAACTGAATTGCTTGTTAGAGAGAAGAAGAAAGAAAAGCCTTTGGAATTTTTGAGAACAGGTAAAAAAGAATTAAAGAAAAATAGAATTTCTTAAATACTCCCCCAAAAATTCTCAGAAATTAAATCCAACAATCAATGTAAATTACTGGATTGGCTTAAAAAATATAACCGTTACCTTTAAAGTATTACCATGATTTATACTTACAGGGGTGTATGTATAGATCGTGGTAATGGACGTGTCAAATTTCAACGGTTCAGATTAATTGCGCTAAATCAACGAATCAGGATTGGGCGATTAACGTCCCGTCTTATTTCGTTGATAAAGCTGCGTTTCGTTGATATAAAAGAGCTATCAACGAAACACCCAGAAAAATGCTAAGACTGTCAACGAAATGGTTCGTTTCGTTGACATAGTAATTTTGACTTAGACAAAATTTTACATTTTCCTGAGACAATTAATTCACAGAAAAACATAGCAAATTTCTGGCTGCATTTTAACTTGTAAACATCTCAGAAATAATTAAGAGAAATTTAGCATACCTAGCTCACTTACTAATCTTGAGAATGTTGATTCATCAAGTGGCTTGGTAAAGATGTCTACAAGTTGTTGTTCACTTGGAACAAAATGTAACTCCACAGTACCATTCATAACATGTTCTCTAATGAAATGGTACTTGATGTCAATGTGCTTGGTCCTTGAATGCTGCACTGGATTCTCAGTAATGGCAATGGCACTAGTGTTGTCACAGAAAATAGGAATTTTCTCAACTCTTATTCCATAATCAAGTAGTTGATTTTTCATCCATAAAATCTGTGCACAACAACTTCCAGCTGCAATATACTCAGCCTCAGCTGTGGAGGTAGAAACTGAGTTTTGTTTCTTGCTGAACCTTGAGACAAGCTTGTTTCCTAAGAATTGACAGGTGCCTGTTGTGCTTTTCCTGTCAATTTTACATCCTGCAAAATCTGCATCTGAATAACCAATTAGTTCAAAGCCAGATCTCTAGGATACCAAATGCCAAGGTTTGGTGTTCCTTTGAGATATCTGAAAATTCTTTTAATAGCAACTAAATGGGATTCCCTAGGATCAGCCTGAAATATAGCACATAGACATGTATCAAACATAATATCAGGTCTACTAGCTGTTAAATATAGAAGTGAGCCTACCATGCCTCTGTAACTTGAAATGTCCACAGATTTTTCCTTAGTATTCAATTCAAGTTTGGTGGCAGTAGGCATGTGAGTTTTGGCAGGAGAGCATTCCATTAAGTTAAATTTCTTTAATAAATCATGAATATATTTTGTTTGACTAATGAAAATGCCTTCATTAACTTGCTTCACTTGGAGACCAAGAAAGTAAGTTAATTCTCCCATCATGCTCATTTCATATTTACTTTGCATAAGCTTGGCAAACTTTTGACAAAGTTTCACATCTGTAGACCCAAAGATTATGTCATCTACATAAATTTGAACAACTATAGTAGAGCCATTCACAATCCTGTGAAACAGAGTTTTATCTACAGTACCTCTAGTGAAGTGATTCTCAAGGAGGAACTGTGAAAGTGTGTCATACCAGGCTCTAGGTGCTTGTTTCAAACCATAGAGTGCTTTGAGGAGGAAGTATACATATTCTGGAAAATCATCATCTTCAAAACCAGGAGGTTGACTTACGTACACCTCCTCTTCCAATTCCCCATTCAGAAAAGCACTCTTCACATCCATTTGATAGACTTTGAAATTGGCATGGGCTGCATAGGCTAGGAAAATCCTTATTGCTTCTAGTCTTGCAACAGGAGCAAAGGTTTCATCAAAGTCAATTCCCTATTCCTGTGAATAGCCTTTTGCAACCAATCTAGCTTTGTTCCTTGTAACTATGCCATTTTCATCCATCTTGTTTCTGAACACCCATTTTGTGCCTATGACACTCCTGTCCTTAGGCTTGGGCACCAGCTTCCAAGCATTGTTCCTCTCAAATTGGTTTAGCTCCTCTTGCATAGCTAAAACCCAATCTGGATCTAGAAGTGCATTCTCAACTTTCTTTGGCTCATCTTGAGACAGAAAGCTGCTATATAGACATTCCTCTTGAGTTGCTCTTCTAGTTTGGACTTTTGAAGAAACATCACCTATAATAAGTTCAAAGGGATGATCTTTAGTCCATTTCCTTGAGGGAGGAAGATTTGCTCTTGACGAGGTAGCTTCATGATCATGATTGCCTTGATTGGATAATTGTCCTTGAGAAACTCCCCCTGAGTTTGTTGTCCCTAATTGATCACTTCTAGAAGCATTTCTGTGACTGTCAACGAAACGCTCATTTTGACTGTCAACGAATCCTCCATTATGACTGTCAACGAAATGACCATTTGGTCTGCTAGCAGCTATTCTTTTCAATCTCAATGCAGCAATTTCATCTTCACTGCTGCTTTCATCTATGCTAGATACAACAACTTTAGGCTGTTTCTCAGTAGCCTTAACATGATTCACTTGATCTCCTTCCTCATTTTCAAAAGAAAGACTTTCATGGAAACCTTCATCACAGAGACCTTGAATTTTGAGATCATCAAAAACAACTTGTACAGATTCCATAACAATGTTGGTTCTGAGGTTATAGACTCTTTAAGCTTTCCCTGCTGCATATCCCACAAATATTGCTTCATCTGCCTTTGCTTCAAATTTCCCCAAATGCTCAGCTTGATTCCTCAAAACAAAGCATTTGCATCCAAAGACATGAAGAAAATCCAATAGTGGCTTCTTTCTTTTGAGTAGTTGATAAGGGGTCATTCCCTTGGCCTGATTAATCAAAGAAATATTTTGAGTGAAGCAAGCTGTGTTAACTGCCTCAGCCCAAAAATAAGTTGGTAACTTTGATTCATCTAGCATTGTCCTTGCAGCTTCAATAAGTGTTCTGTTTTTCCTTTCAACTACACCATTTTGTTATGGTGTCCTTGCTGCTGAAAACTCATGCAAAATACCATTTTCTTCACAGAACACCTTCATACTTGAATTCTTGAATTCTGTCCCATTGTCACTCCTAATCCTTCTTAATTTGAAATCAAGATGATTGTTTGCCATCTTGATGTGATTGATAATGATTTCACTTGCCTCATCTTTTGAGTGTAAAAAGAAGGTCCATGTAAATCTAGAAAAGTCATCAACAATCACAAGACAGTATTTCTTCTTTGAGATAGACATGACATTTACAGGGCCAAACAGATCCATATGAAGTAATTCAAGCTGATGGACAATTGATGACTCTGTCTTGCTTTTGAATGATGCCTTCTTTTGTTTCCCTTTTTGACAGGCATCACACAAACCATCCTTGGAGAACTCCACTTGTGGAATTCCTCTAGCAAGATCTTTCCTCACCAAATCATTCATAACTTTAAAATTCAGATGAGATAATTTCTTGTGCCATAGCCAACTTTCATCTTTGCTTGCCTTGCTGAAGAGACAAGTGATGGTGTCTGGACTTGTGCTACTAAAGTCAGCAATGTACACATTCCCTCTTCTGAATCCAGTCATTACCACATTGTTGTCTCCTCCTTTAGAAACAACACATGCTTCTTTAGAAAAAGTAACTAAAAATCCTTTGTCACAAAGTTGGCTGATACTAAGCAAATTGTGCTTAAGGCCATCCACCAATGCAACCTCATCTATGATGACATTCTCTTTTGAAATCAAGCCATATCCCTTAGTGTAGCCTTTGCTGTCATCTCCAAAAGCAATACAAGGGCCAGCTCTTTCCTGAAACTCTGTGAGCAGGGTAGAATCACCAGTCATGTGTCTTGAACAACCACTATCCAAGTACCAAAGATTCCCTTTGTCTCCCTGCACACAACAAAACCAAATCAAGTTGATTTTGGTACCCAAGTTTCCTTGGGTCCTGTTTTGTTAGCCTTTGCTGTTCCTTTTATATCATTTTTCACCTTGGGCTCAGATTGATTTAAATCAATCTTTACCCTTGGTGTTGATTTCTGAGGGTTGCTCACATTTTCATTCACAGCATGCATAGTTGGAGGAACAAACATGTTATTCATATTCCACGGCATTTGTGGCACATTAAACATATTCTTGTATGGATTAGGCACAAATGGCATGCTGGCATATGGATTTTGAAATTGTGCATATGGAGCAAACTTGTTAGGCATAATAGGCATTGTAGGCATAGAACCATTCATTTCAGGCTTAGACATTTTCACTTTAGCAGTCTTCTTAACAGATTTGCAGTTAGTAGATAAATGACTAACACTTCCACAATTGACACATGTCTTTCTAGGAGCATATTTATCAGGTGTGTAATTGTTGTGTTTGTTAATCCCTACTTTGCCATTCCTGTTATTCTTTTTATTTCCCTTAGCCTCAACTTGAACATTCTCTAACTTATCTTTCAATTGCTTGTTGGAAAAGTGACCTACATTAGCTCTCTCAACAGGCTTCTCAACTTTCTTTGATTTACTAGACTCACCTTGAACAAAGTTCTTGGTGACAGGACCATACTTGTTATTAAGTCTAGTGAGTTCTTCTTTTCTTTTCTCTGTCAACGAAACAGCCTGATCGGTTGATGGTTCACCTGTCAACGAAACATTGCATTCCGTTGACATATCAACCTTCAACAAATGATCATTGTTGTTTGTTGACTCTGTTTCTGATTCTAAGGTTTCACCAACATACCCTAGCTTCTCTTTGTTCTTTTTCCATGATTGTTCACAGAAAGATTCCATACCTTGAACATTAATGATGTTGTTAGCAACATTCCTGGCATCTTTCCATTTAGCAATCACACTTTGTTCTATTTCAAGTTGTGTTTTAAGAATTTCTTCCCTTTCTAACACGTTCTCAAGTTGCTTCTTAGCATCCCTACTAACACACCTCATTTTCTCAAATTCAATGAGCTGTGCTTCTAACATTGCATTCCTATCACTTAAGAGCAGATTAGACTCTTTTATTCTTGAATTCTCTTTGGTAAGTGATTTAAGAGTAACACACACAAGTTATATAGTACAGTAGACATTTCATTTACTGCACTATCGCATTCCTCTTTAGAAAGCTCAGAAAGATTAGTAATTGTTACCTGGTTGCTTGAGGAGCTTGCTTCCTGCTCATGATTGTTAGCCATAAGTGCCAAGTTGACATATTCAACATCATCATCAGAATCTTCACCATTACCAGCCCAATCATACTCCTGAGACATGAAAGCCTTTTCTTTTTGCTTGAGAAGTTCAAAGAATTTCTTTTTATAATCAACAGGCTCAAATTTCATGTTGCCCTTCTCAACCTTGGGCTTTCTGCAGTCTCCAGCAAAGTGACCAAGCATTCCACAATTGAAACATTTAGATTTAGACTTTTCAATCCAGTTATTTTTGCTGGGTTGAAAGTCTCTCCTTGGTGGCCTTGCTTCTGAGTTTTTCTTGAACTTGAACTTAGAGAATTTTCTTGACAGAAAAGCAATGTGTTCATCAATCTCATCTAAGTCATCCAAGTTGAATGGTTATGGTTCTTCTTCTTCTGTCATCTTGCCTTTACCCTTGCTAACATCACTCCTACAACTAGCTCGACTAGTTGTGGCCTTTGCAGCTTCTTCATTGTCATCTTCCAGTTGGTTCACAGATGCAATCAATGCAATAGATCCACCTTTCTTCTGTACCTTTTCAATTTCTTCATCTTGCTCCATTTCCAACTCATATGTCTTCAAGGTTCCATAAAGCCTTTCAAGAGTGTAGTCTTTGTACTCTTGAGTGTTTCTGAGAGAAACAGTCATGGGCTTCCATTCTTTTGGAAGAGCTCTAAGAAATTTAAGGTTTGAATCCTTGGTTTGATAGATCCTCCCATACAACTTTAATCCATTCAAAAGCTTCTGAAACCTACTAAACGTGTCATTTAGGGTTTCACCAGCTTTAAAATGAAAATGCTCATATTGTTGTATGAGGAGCTGCATTTTGTTTTCCCTAACTTGCTCAGTTCCTTCACAGAGAGTACTAACAGCGTCCCATACTTCTTTGGAGGTTGTACAGTTTATGACATTGTCAAACATCTCTTGCTCCAAACCATTAAACAGAATGTTCATGGTTCTTTTATCTTTATGGATTTCTGCAACATCTTCAATAGTCCATTCTGAGACAAGTTTTGGAATTTCCACATCAGGAGCATCATCTGGCACTCCAATTCTAGATGCAAACTTCATGGGAACGTGTGGACCTTTCTCAATGCAGTCTACATACCTCTCATCCATAGACATGAGATGTAAATGCATCTTTACTTTCCAGTGAAAGTAATTGTCCTTATCAAGAACTGGTATCTTTACACCTGCATCCTTCTTCACCATGGTTACTGTTTTTGGTCTTGATCTTTAAACTTCTTGTATGTTAGAAGCTCTCTCTGATACCAATTGTTACTCCCAAATGACCTAACAGAATTGTAGAAGGGGGGGGGGGTTTGAATACAATTACTTGATATTTCTCAAACTTAAAAACAACTTACAAATTAAAACTGAACTTATAAAATAAAAACCACAAGCACTTAATAATTTCAGTTGGATTGTTTGATGATCCAACTGAAGTGATTTTTATTGCGGAAATAATCTGTGATACAAAAGTACACAGCTGCTCAGTTACAGTAATGTAGAGAAGAAAATGCTCTCAAAAATAGCTAATACAATCTATTTGTTTTTCTTCTCACATTTCTAAAGAACTGCTACACTTGGTTATATAAACCCAAGTTTACAACTCTATTTTTGGCTACACTAAAAGTACAATGAGTAACCGCCAATAGTTTGCTTTTCATCCCTTTGTCCAGTGGTCCTTGGAGATATTTGCTTTTGTCTTCATGCTTATTATGATCACTCCCGAGAGCCCAATTGGAAACTGGGATGTTTCCTTATTCCCCATGTCCATTTTAATGGTTTCCAATGCAAAGTACACTTCCACATCACCTTTAGATCTGTTCAGTAAACTGTCACTATCACTTTGTCAACTATTCAAAAAGCAATAATGATTCGTTGATAGCAGGGAGATGTGTTTCGTTGATAGCTTTATTCTTCATTTCGTTGATGAGTAAACTCCATACCGTTGACAGAGTAATCTTCAATCCGTTGACATGTCTTCACTTAGGCAAAATTACAAGGCATAAGATATTTACAATTAACCAACCTATTTTGCCTATCTAGTACTTAGTCAACATGACTTAGAAAACCTATCCAATATCTACAATGAAATGCATATCAAACTAGAAGTATTGTACAATGCAATTGCTACATCACTCATTTCGTTGATGAGCTTCCTGTCAACGGAATGTTGCAAAGCATGCCATTTCGTTGACAGCTACAAAATGACTTTACACAAATTCTACTAAGTGTTTTATGTTTATCATCAAGAACAACATATTCCTAACAGTATGTCCCGATAGTAAATCAACTGTATTTAATCTTGAATAAAGAAAGAATCTACACTTAGGCCACTTCTCTGGGCAAATGTCCCTATCGCGGGGGAAAATCGTTATTATATTGTAAAGAATCTATCTAAGTGTTTCTAGATGTTATCTTGGGGATTCTACTCTCGCTCAACTCTAACCACACTTGATACGACACCTGGCATGGTGTTTCCTATAGCTTCCGCGGTGCATCCGAAGTTGTAGATGAAATTCTGTAAAGTACATAAGGATCTACAAGTGATGTCTTCCGAACTGGTAGTCTGATTCTCCGATTGATTCCTCCAGCTTCGAATTAGTTTCTTCGTCCGTAACCCGATCTTCAGATGGTTCCAGCGTATACTCGCTCGATATGTCGGAATACTATATAACATGAAAGTGCGTAACTTAAGTTAATATTTCTGTAGAAAATTCGGCATGACCTATTCGTAAAATGGACTATGCCCTGTTTTAAAAATATCTCAAATACTAACTCAATCATCCACATATAATCCATAATTCATTTCAATATTCCATCCATCTCCAACCCCTTCATTTGACATGTAAGAAATAAATCTACCTTGACTTGTAGCTATACTATCAGAAAAGAAATTTACCCAAAGGGTAATGTAAATCTCCACTTGGCCGGGTGTATACACTGATACTGACGGATATGGCTTAGGAAAAGGAATCTCAGATGAAGGGTAATCTCTCGAAATAGCCTTTATCTGTAAAAACACAATAATAAACCAAGAACATACTTAAACGGTAAAGGGTTATCTTAATTCTACTAATACTCATCCAAAAAGTAACCTGAATCTACAAATCCTATCTTACCTAATAAGCTTAAGTCCTACTTCTCACCTTATATTCCCTTATTATTGTTACACCTAATCTTGGCTTGTTTCAGTGACCAAAAACTGACCACTCTGATACCAATCTGTGACGCCCTCTCAATCTGGGGTCATGATTGGGGAGTCACTACAACTTCTATACTTATAAACCTGTGAATAATAATATAAACATGCAGACGCGACCCCAACTTTACCCTGGATCTTTAACAGGTAATGGTATGAAACAAGCATCAACCATCTACTTCATTTTATTACATAATAAAAGTCTCAAAAGTTATTACAACCGTGTCTTAAAAGTTCTACATTCCCTTATACAAAAAACCTTGTACAAGTCTTCATCACCTGCCTGAGCTGGCATCCCAAAAATAACCCTATAGGAAGACTTTCTAGCTGACTGAAAAGTGCGTACCATCTTCTCTTTTAACCGTGGGTTAGAACAGGGGAAAGAATGATCCAAATGCTCAGCAAGTAATAATATATCCAAATAGTTAACCACTGTGAAACAGTTTCCAATATCAATATGTATGTCATGGGTATAGTAGGATCCATATCAAGGGATTATCAGAACAGTGAAATGAATATACAATTTAAAAGGGTAAACCCATTTCCTTATAAAGATATATGATTTCAAGAAAAACAATAAGTAATTTGGAGATTTTTCACAACGCACCGGACAATACGAGTGATCAGCCACGTAATGTCCCCATACCGGACACACAGTCCTTCTGGTCATTGTATTGGGTCCCAATAGGCACACATTGGCCTTTAGACTAGTCCATCCCTAGTCCATTTATTATAATTAAAAAGTGTTGGGCCGGTGTCACTCGGCCTCTTACGCCTCCAAACTTAGAAATCCGTGGAAATCATAAATCGGAATTCAAATGATTATACATTTTGAAACTTCCTTTCTTTTAAAACCTTTCTTATGAAAGAAATCCTTTGTAAATCATTGGATGTGTGTTTGTATATTACTCAAGTGAAGGTTCATGTATTCTCAATTTCAAGTAAGTATGTGATTCATAGGTACAAGTTCAAATCTAATGCAATAGAATCTCAGGTTAAAATGTAAGTATAATCAAAGGATAAGGATAAGGCCTGAAGAAGAGTTTAAGCAAGATATGGTTCACAAGACATTGTGTTGTGTCTTTAATGTTTGTATATAAAAGAGTATTTTGGGAATTGGATAAGTTCAATATGATCAATCTGGATTTCTATTAATGGGAAAACAAGAAGTAAATGTCATCCGGTACATTTTGGAAATGTATTAGAATGAGGGTTCAGATATATTCACTTTCAGGTATAAAAGGAATGCATAAGCAGGTGATCAACTTCAGACCATAGGTTATTGAGCTTTAATACATTGATATAATCAGGGTATAAAGGTTCAAGGAAGAAAACTAAACAAAGTAGGGTGTACAGAACAACATGGTATATGAACAGAGATGAGGGTTACCAATGAACAATATGTGTTTTCAGAATTAAAAGTATATCAAAGCAAGATAACAATTCATATATGTCAAAATGAAAGAATGGAATCGAAATACGAAATCAAGTTAGTATTACTTGCCTTAATAGCAAAAAGGGTAATGAGAAATCACTGGTTCTCCACCTTGGTCTTTCCTTTATTTCTAGGCTATACTTCTTTGGATTCTTAAGTAGCTTTTATAACAAACCGTAGTCACTGAATTTGTGCCTTTGCCTTGCCTTTATCTCTATGTTCCACGTCTCGTAACTCTACAAAAGAGTATATACTATCTCAGAATGATCCTCTCAAAATTCTAATCCTTATTCTAAACTACCCAACGTTTCCTAAACGCGTAAACACATAATATTTATATCACTTATAACTCTTAACCATATAATAAGCACAAAACTCACATAAGCGCACATTGTCATTCAGGTTCACATAACATACTCCTTTAACATATATGTATATATCCTAACTTTCCGTTTATACCACACTTGGTTATCCCTTTGAATCAACTTGATCAATGCTAACCATATCTTTAACACCTTTACAAATAATGCATTCAATCTCAAAGCTGAAAATTCTGCTGCACACACTTTACCAAAACATTTATCATAAATCCAAAAATAATCAAACAAATACCACATTTGACAGGCTACTTCCTGATTACTAATCAAACTTGGCATAAAAGTTTCAACTCCAGAACAGTTTATTTAAACTAAAAACGAATAGGTTAAAGTGTGTACTGAAGCACAGAAAATCCTGCTGCGCAACCTTTAGTAAAACATGCATAACATTTTACTTGCTAACCCTATCGATACAAGGTTTGCGCGTGCACAAACTAGACTCCAACTAAAATAATTTCCTTCTAGACTTACTGTCTAAAACATGTAGCAAACAATCGCAATTAAGCAGAGCAGAACAGGCAGTTTCTGGGTATCTCAACATTCTACAACTTAAACCTTTAAACACCAACATTTCTTATCACATATCATATAACACAACTAAGCAACCATTCTTAACTCCTTAGGCTGCCACAATACTCACAATACTCACAAATCAGAACCTTAAGAAGATATACTCAATTTATACATTAACAATTCAATTAGCATCAACAAATTACTAACACAATTTCTATACTTTTAATCCAACAAAACCCCAAATCAAAATCTTCAAGTAAAATCAAATATTCACATATATAATCTGAAATTTCAAAACTCAACACAATAATTTATCATGCAATCACCATAAACTTGAGATTAACAATCAATCATCAACACCAACAAGTTCCGAATCAATTTTGCAAAAAGGGGAAAATCGAAAATACACATATGCATTTCGATTCTTCAACATGCAACCCAAATTAACTACTTGTAAATACTCTAAACCAATATACATACATCAACATATATAGATCATGGCCACCGGTTCACCAAAGTTCATCACCGTGGTCGACGAATTACATGCAGCCCCAAAAACAAAGGGGTTTTGTATGAATTCGTCCCCAATTGATCCTATAACCACAATTAAACTCTAAAACATCAAGAACACTTGATTTAAATCAAAAATCCGAAACTCCAATTTACAAATCCATTTTTGAAACTTCACCAAACTCAACACTATTGGTATTAAGGTGTAGAGCTCGGCAAAAGCTTCGATTTGATTATCTAATCAACAAATTTGGTTAATAAAATCAAAGATAAAGAAGAGAGAAGGAGAGAGATTTGAGAGAGAAACAAGAGAGAGAGAACAGAGGTGTCAACCGAAAAGAAAAGGAGAAGAAGAATCTGGCGTGAGGTTTTATAATTCCCAAGGGCAAATTGGTAATTTCCCAATTCTGAAAACTGTTTTATTATAAAAGAAAACTAATATAATGCCTTTCTAAAATCCGAAATAAAATGAAAATAATATCTAAAAATCAAAATTTTATTTTTAAAACAGAGAATACAAATTTACAAGCTCACACATATTTTTAAAATATTTTTATGATCAAAATTGAATTAAATATGAATTTTCAAAGTTTAGATCACATAAATGACATTTAACTCATAAAATCGTTTTTAAATCCTTAAAGCCAAAAATAAATTCCTCCATTAATTTTAGAAAATAATAGAATATAAAATAAAGGTTGTGAAAAATATTTCACAATAAAAAGAATCTCCGATGATTTTATAAAATTCCCGGAAGGTCAAAAAGAACTAATTTTTAATAAGAAATTCATATAAAATGCAATTAAAAGCATACACATATATTTTAATCCTACCATTCACCAAGTAAACATCTAATCATCACATTTTCAAATATCCACCTTTCACACAATATTAACATAGCATAGATCTTAAATATTATTAAATATTAATACTGTACAAGCGTTTTTCTGAGTCGTTATACTTTCACCATACTAAGTATATACTAACTCAAGTGCAAAGTTCATTTTCAAGTTAACTCCTTAAGATCCTCTACTCGAGCATGCTCGCTCACACATTTTTATAAAAATTGAGACTTAATCCTTTTAACACGAAATCTTTTCGAGGGTCTTCCTAAACGTACCTAGCATGTTAACACAAAGTTTCACATTCCAATAAGTCGCTTAAGGGGTTTGATCATTGCCTCAAAGTTGGTTAAGTGGTGTAGTTTGGTTTCTCGAAACATCCTTTATTAAAACACTTGTTTCTCCTAAACCGTAAATTGGATTCACATGATCTTTACACCAAAACGAACCTTGAAATAAGACCTACACTATCATGGGCAGTGGTGATATTGGGCAGAAGTTATTAGGTTCGAATATCACAAGCAAAACAGAGTTAAGGAAAATCGGGCATTACGACGGCTATGTTTTAGTGATTCCAAAGTTTAAATCATAAACTTTACATGATCAACCAACCATATCATCAAACCAACTCCTTTAACATCTCAACTAAGTCATGAACTTCAAGAACAATAGTAAAAACCAATATCTACACAATCAACCATCAAAACAACACCATACATCCACCATAATCAACCATTCATCCACTAAATTATACTAACTTAATCTAACTCAAAACTAACCATAAAAATCGATTTATAACTAAGGGTTCAAATAGTTTATACCTTCCATAATGCCTTAAACACACTAACAATAGCTTACAATCCTTTCTTGAGCCTTGAACTAACCTTAGTTTGCTTAAACTTCAATAACAAAATCAAGAACACAAGTTAGTATTTTCGAAATCACTATTCATGCCTCCAGTTTGATCCAATATTTGACCATTCTATACTACTTGGATGGCCATGAAATTTTGAACGTTCCTTGGGTATGGAGTGAGTAAGCTATGGTCCAAACTTGGCGATTTTAGCATGAGTAGAACTCAAGTTATGAAATTTTTCTCCTCCCTTGGTCATGCTGGGAAGAATGTTGAAGAAATGGGGTGGGGAGAGCTTTTTGCTTGGCTTCCTTGAAGATGTAGTATCATTGTCATAAGAATGATCATGTGGAGTTGAGGTTGATCCTTGACTCAGAGAACTCCCCCTCAGTTTATTGGGGTGGTTGTCCTGTGTTGTGATCCACCAACGGATGCCTTAAAATGACTTCCTACTGATGCACTATTTTGACTTCCTACGGAAGCACCATTTTGACTTCCTACGGATGCTCCATTTTGACTTCCTACGGATGCTCCATTTGTCCCTTTTATGGATGGCTCAATAGAACTTGAGTTGTCCATGTTTGAAATAATCATTCTTGGTGGGACTGGTTCATCCTCATGATCATCATCACAATATAGACCTTCTACCTCATTCTCAAACTTGAGAGTTTCATGAAAACCCTCATCTGTGAGACCTTGAATTCTGTCATCATCAAAAACAACATGTATAGATTCCATAATAATGTTGATTCTATGATTGTAAACCCTGTAGGCTTTTCCAGCTACATAACCCACAAAAGTGGCTTCATCTGCCTTTGACTCAAACTTTCCAAGATTTTCACCTTGATTTCTCAATACAAAGCATTTGCATCCAAAGACATGTAGAAAATTCAAAGATGGTTTCCTTCCCTTGAGCAGATGATATGGAGTCATCCATTTAGCTTGATTAATCAAAGAGATATTTTGAGTGAAACATAAAGTGTTAACTGCTTCAGCCCAAAAATATCTGGGCAACTTTGATTCACCTAACATTGTCCTTGCAGCCTCAATTAGTGTTCTATTTTTCCTTTCAACCATTCCATTTTGTTGTGGTGTTCTAGCTGCAGAAAACTCATGAATGATTCCATTTTCCTCACAAAACAATCTCATTGTTGAATTCTTGAACTCAGTGCAATTGTCACTCCTGATTCTTCTGACTTTGAAATCAGGATGATTGTTAGCAGCCTTGATGTGATTGATTATGATTCCATTGGCCTCATCTTTAGAATGCAGGAAGTATGTCCATGTAAATTTTGAGAAACCATCCACAATCACAAGGCAGTATCTTTTCTTTGAGATTGACATGACATTTACTGGTCCAAATAAATCCATGTGTAATAGTTGTAGAGGTTGCTCAATAGATGACTCTGACTTGCTTCTGAAAGAGATCTTCTTTTGCTTCCCTTTATGGCAAGCATCACATAGTCCATCCTTAGAAAATTCCAACTGTGGAATTCCTCTCACTAGGTCTTTTCTTACCAGACCGTTCATTGATTTGAAATTTAAATGTGATAGCCTTTTGTGCCCCAACCAACTCTCAACTTTACTTGCCTTAGAAGACAAGTGATTGAATCTGAACTTGTTGAGTTGAAGTCAGCTATATATACATTTCCTCTTCCATGGCCTGTCAACACCACATTGTTGTTTTCTTTATTTGAAACAACACAGGCTCCTTGATTGAATGAAACTGAAAAACCTTTATCACATAGTTGACTGATACTTAGCAAATTGTGCTTAAGTCCATCAACTAGTGCTACTTCATCAGTGATGACATTTTCTTTTGAAATCAAGACATATCCCTTAGTGTAACCTTTGCTGTCATCTCCAAAGGTAATGCTAGGGCCAGCTTTTTCCACAAACTCTGTGAGCAGGGTAGAATCTCCAGTCATATGCCTAGAGCAACCACTGTCTAGGTACCATAGATTCTTTCTGTTTCCCTGATTGGTTGATGAACTGGCCTCCTGCTCACTTGAATCAGCCATCAGTGCAAGGTTTACAAACTCAGTGTCCTCTTCAGAATCATTCCCATCATCAGCCCAGTCATAGTCCTGAGTTATGAATGCCTTTCCCTTTTGCTTGAGAAGTTCAAAGTATTTCTTCTAATAAATAACAGGCTCAAACTTCCTGTCACTCTTCTCAGCTTTTGGTCTTTTGCATTCACTGGCAAAGTGTCCTCCCATTCCACAATTGAAACATTTAAATTTGGACCTTTCAACATAGTTCTTGTTTGATTGAAAGTCCTTTCTGAATGGCTTGGTCACCTCAGGGTTTCTCTTGAACTTGAGCTTTGAGAATTTTCTTGACAGAAAAGCTAAATGTTCATCTAGCTCATCCATTTCATCTTGGTTAGAGGGCTCACTTTCTTCAATCATCTTTCCCTTGCATTTTCTTGAATCAGTCCTACCTTCACAAGCACTTGGGCTTGGTGTAGCTTCAGCAGTTTCTTCCTTCATGTCCTCAGCCTTGTTAACACTTGCTACTAAGGCAACAGATCCAGTTTTCTTCTGGACCTTCTTAATTTCCTCATCCTGCTCCATTTCTAGCTCATATATCTTTAGAGTTCCATACAGCCGTTCAAGATTAAAATCCTTGTACTCTTGAGTGTTTCTCAAGGAAACAGTCATAGGCGGAAACTCCTTTCGCAAGGCTCTGAGAAATTTAAGATTTGAATCTTTGATTTAATACACTCTCCCATACAACTTCAATCCATTCAGCAATTTTTGAAATCTACTAAAAGTATCATTCAAAGATTCTCCACTCTTAAAGTGAAAGTGTTCATACTGTTGTATGAGAAGCTGCATCTTGTTTTCTCTAACTTGCTCAATCCCTTCACGGATGGTTTGGACAGTGTCCCAAATCTCCTTGCCTATAGAACAATTAATAACATTGTCAAACATGTCAGAATCAAGACCATTGAACAAAATATTCATAGCCTTTTTATCTTTGTGAACGACAATGATGTCCTTAGGAGTCCATTCTGAAGGTAACTTTGGAATGGTGCTTGGGGCTCCAACAGGTGCTTGAGCTATTGAGGTGTTTGGCTTCATTGGAACATGAGGACCATGATCGATGCATTCTACATATCCTTCATCCATTGACATAAGATGTAAACGAATCTTTACTTTCCAGTGAAAGTAATTTTCTCTATCAAGAACTGGTATCTTAACTCCATAATCCTTCTCACCCATGATTCCGATGTCTTTAGATCTTTAAACTTCTTATATGATAGAAGCTTGCTCTGATACCAATTGTTATTCCCAGATAATGAATCAAGATTGTAGAAGGGGTGGGGGTTGAATTAGTTCTTGACAGAAAAGATATGATAGTAAATTTAAGAACAAAAAAACAAACAAAATAAAGCTAACACAAGAATTAAAAATTCAGGTGGATTGATTGATCCACCTGAGAGATTTTTATTAGAAGAAATCTCTGTGATGTTTATGAATAAACACACAGCTGCATACACACTATTTTAGCTTCAGCAATTTACAAGTGATATTTCCTTGTGCTCTCTAAATTGCCTAACTGATTTCTTCTGATCTAAAATAGTGCTACACTTGGTTATATAACCCAAGCTTACAAGATGTTTCGAACAACTCATAATACAAAAAGTAACTCTGTCCAAAACCCTCGCTTCTCCATTCTGAGTAGTGGTCCTTGTGTTGGTAGCTTGCCCTTTTTGGCTGATTGTCTTTTATGGAATTTCTACAACTGACCAGACAAAACAGAATGCTTCTTCTTCTCGTGAGTTTACCAGAAATACTGGTTTCCATGCTTTGTGAAATCTGTCAATCCATGTGCTCTGTCAGAACTGTTGTAACACCCCCATCTATATTTAAATAACGGGCTACTTAATAAACCATAAACCTGTATACAGAGGACCAAAATCTCTAAAATAATAATTAAACAGTCTAAATAATTCTAGAAGTCCATAATCGTAATCAGTGAAATAGAAGGTAGCTCTCTTCACACAGTCCCAGATCCCCCTAAGCACCTGCCAGAAAAAGAATACGGCATGAGCCAAACGCCCAGTACGGATTTGAAATACAGTTTATAAAACAGAAAATGGATATACATATTTGACAGTTATAATAAAACAATTATTTTTAAAAATAAGCATGGCTGAAGCAACGAAAGGGGTAGGATATTTTATACCGAGATCAGAACAGAACAAATACAGATACATACATCATAGGGTACCGTAATGTATGCAACAAATCGGGTAGCATGTACGGCATATACAATGTCACCGTCAAATCAAATGCAATCAAACTCTGGGTGCACCCACGTATCCTGAAACAAATATCAAAATGCGCAAAAGCTCACCTCCTGAGCTATCAGAAGGATACGCCGTAACCAATCACACTGTTACGGAAGTGTCATGTCACTGATGCCACAATGACATGGCTGTAGTACCCCTACAACTGGTTAACTCGGTATACCCTATATCACTAAGGATTCAAATAAAATACTTCACAATTTTCATAATCACTTTATACATATTTCAAATATTCAAAACAGATACAAAACGTATATAATTTTTAGAAAGCGCAGAAACAGATATTTCATGTGCAAAATTTCTGAAATTACCAAGACGTATTTAAATATTTCGGAACAAAACTAAAACAGATATTATAATATTTTGGAACAAAACCGAGAGAGATATTCAGATATTTAAAAAGGATATTTAAGATGCATATTTTTCTAGAAAGCACCAATGTTAGATTTTTAAATATTGCAAAACAGTTTTGAAAAAATATATATATTTTTAAAGAGTCAAAACCGTCAAAACGAATTATCGTAGAACCGATTGAGAACTGATCGAAACAAACATAGCTAAACCTAATATGAGTAGCGCTGAATGAAAAAGGAGAGAGAATCCGTACCTTTAAATAACAATCTCTAGTACCAATAAGATCCGCAATAACTCGCTAAACTTCCAACTCCGAATCTAGTTATATGAATATGGTTTATTGTTAAAATTTTGTTTATATAAAAACCATGAAGAGTCGCTCATATAATATTTAGTAACTCCTAATCATCACTTTTATAATTATTAATGTGATCTAATTAATGTATAACTACTACTATTTTGGTATTCATGTTTAGTACCTAAAAACTTGATTGACAAACTTATTCATGGGCTACGGTACTTGTTAAAGCAATTATATATTTCTTAACTCTAAATTACCACTTAACTTCTTAAGCAAATTAATTAACAAGATTTAAGTGACCTTAATCCCTCCGCATACTCGGTGGTGAAACCCGATCAATGAATAAGAAAATTAACTTTCAATAGTGAATGCTAGTGTAATTTCTAAATACCAGTGCAATGGCTCTGACTATACTTTGGTACCCCATGTTAATCCACGTACATCACCTAGTATACTATTAAAGTATTAATGCCAGTGTTTATCAGGGATGCATATGAAGCCTATATGTCTATATTATTTTTTTAATGTACAAAACTAAAGTCAGATTACAATTCTATATCATGTCAAGGTAAAACTCTATGTAGTCCAAATAGTATACATACATAGAGACATTAATTATTATTGAGTTAGTGTTTGTCCCATTAACAGAACAGGGTGTGAGACTTTTTCTAATGGATGCAATATCGTTTAGTTACTTGTAAGAACATGCATACTTGTATTCATAAACAATTACCTGCTCTTGACAACACCGGTTGGAAATCACGATATAGCGTCTCTATTTCTCTCATGATCCTCTGCAGCCTCATAATTTTTAGGGTTTTGAGAATAATGTGCTTGTTTGTTTGTAAACCGAGTACATATAGATTTTATAATCATTCTTTTCACAATCTAATTACTAATTCAATTACGAATTCTTTTCTTATCAAATTTTAATATCAAAAATTATTATTGTTATAATTACTAATTCTATTTCTAATTGAACCAAACCCTTCACTTATTATTATTATTATTATTATTATTATTATTATTATTATTATTATTATTATTATTATTATTATTACTATTATTATTGAAGAAATTCTCGGATATTACATATATACCCCCTTAAAAGGATTCCGTCCCCGGAATCAAACAAAACTAAAATGCCAAAGTAAATTGAACGATTTCGAAAATGCTCTCGACTCTATGTCCTATTTCCAAGGTGGTGTGTAATCCTAAAGAATTCACCACAAAATTTGAACAAAATATCCTAAACTCTTCATGACCTCTTTCACAAGATTACAGAAAATAAAACTAAAATAATAATAATAATAATAAAAGTCACTTCTTGAAAAGCATATCTAATGTTACACTATCAGTTTCTAGACTAACTGGAACAACATAATACTTGTAATATCTTGAAATACATCAATCAAGTAAATTATGAAAATAACATAAATTTGATTGCATGACACACTTGAATTAACTTTTATATTCCCTTTATAATATCCAACTGAACAACATATCTCAATCCAAATTATCCTGTTATACCAAAGTATTTAAGATCCTAAATATGATAGTTTCAAGATCACAAAATTATCGAGTCTAAAGTTAAACATGTTTCTATATTACTTTGCATTACTCTTTTGTTCAATTAAATATCACAAGCCTCTCCATATAAATAAGCCTCCAAATTTTATACCAAGACAATTACCTCAAACTTTAAATCATCGATATGTAAGTACAAAATGATCACAATTTTAGAAAATGAATCTACAATATTTTTAAATATTTACTATTTAAATAGAGAGGTACACGGAGAACAAAACAATCCCGTATATGATTGTTATTAAGATAAAATATTTAGGGTCATGCGTACGCTAAATCTGTATCAGTACTAAACACACCTATATATATTCAAATTTAAAAATAAATAAACAGCAATATGTTTAATTAATTTAAAAGAATAATAAATGAATATATAATAGTAAATGTTTGATGGCGATAATTATTACATGAACTAATGTGATAGGTCCATAATTAATACATTTTTAATACCTATTTTATGTTTGTTTTCGTAATTTTATTATTTAATAAATTATTTTCTTTTGTTTTGTAGGAAAATAAATAAAATCATATTTCAAGTAGAAAAGGTGAAAAAGGCAAGGAGATGGAAATACTTGAAGTCAAAAGGAAATTGGAGAAAAATTGGAAAACTTATCGGAGAAGAAAAATGAATTGAGGAAATATTTCTAGAATCTGATTTGTAGTCAAAGAACCCAAGCCCATTATTTTTCTTATATATATAGATCTCCCCTCTTGTATTTTAGACACCTAGAATTTGAGACACCTAGAATTTAGACTATATCTGATAATTAGGAGTAGGATAGATTTATTATTGTTTTTCGATACAAGTTCTTTATTCTATTCAAACACTTTTGCTTGCATTCTTTATATTTAATTGTTTTGTTTCTTCTACCATGTCTAGCTAAGTTAATTCTCCTAGGATGAAGATGAAGTTAATTTGATTGTTTTTGATATCTTCTTGTTCCTATTAATTGATTCTCATAATTTTTCTTAGTGCTTAATTAATCAATTGACAAAGTGATTTTGATATATTATTGTTACCGGATTTATTTTTCATAGCCTATGCTTGCTCCATGAAGTTTTGATAGGTTATTGTTAGATAACAAGTTTCATAGTATATGCTTGTCTCGTTAATTGATATATCTTATTTGTGAAGAAAGAGAATTGATTTTAGGGTGAGTTGATATTAATTGTGATTGATTAATGGATTCGGATTCGTAGGTTTTCCATATCTGATTTTAATTGTTAATTAGATTAAACAAATCACATCTCAAATCTTATTTGTCTAGTTCGCCTGAGTTAATTGTTAGGGTTTTTGAAAATTCATAGTCTCTGTGGATCGATATGTGATTGCTACAACTAGACACTGTGCGCTTGCAGTTTACATTATTTTTACACATCAAGTTTTTGGCGCCGCTGCCGGGGATTATTGGTAAATTTTCACTCCTTGATATTTAATTCTTCGGATTAGTTTCTTGTTCTGCATTGTTTGTCTTTTAGGGTACATTGAAGCGGAGGAAAGCTTGGACAAGAAGATTGTTAGAAGGCTCGTTGTCTATTGTGAAATTTTTGGAAGGGCTTTTCGGTATTCCGTATCACCTCTCTCTATTTTCTTTCCATCATTATTGAAAAACACAAAAAAAATTAAATATTTGAAAAATCCAAAAATATTAGTTAGTTATTTGTTAAAAACCAACTTGTTGCATCATTCATTCTCTCACCTAGGAGCACATCATCTAGATTTCTTTATTGTCTTTATCGCTTTCCATATTATACAATTGTGGTGATTGCTGGAGGAAAGAGGTACGTACAATTTAGAATAGAACACGTAGTGTAGTGCATCCATAAGTGTTTATTTCTCGTTCTTTGTGTGTTGCATCATTAAATCAATCTTAAGGGCGCCACCCAATTTCAAGATAAGGTGAGGGATTTCATCACCCTTTCCTTGGCCCACAAATCACTAATTCGTTCATCTTGCATTCCTTTTTCCTTAATAAAATTAATTAGACGTTAGCCCCTAGGATTTCGCGCTCAACTAGGAAGAGAATCTAGGAGGAACAAATCATCAAGTATTTTTCGGTGGTGTCTAGGCTAGCGAAAGCTTACCTGGCCTTTAGACTGGTGCCTAGAATGGTGGTTAGCCTCTTGGCAATGCTTCCTCTTGCCTGGCCAGTCACGACGAATGCTTTTTGAACTGTTACTTTTAGTAGTATCTTATTGTTAGGAGCAATGTCTAGATTTTTTTAGGGTAACATAGTAGTCATGTCTATTCCGCATTTAGGAGTTAATTTGATTGATGAGGTTGTTTCATGGTCGAATCTTGAGGATATTGAAATTGAGTCCTTTCTTGAGGACGATATTTTATTAGAGTATGAGAGCAATAAAGAACTTCATGAGTTGTATAAGAATTTTTCTTCTGATGAGATGTTAGATGAATTGAATGTTATTTGTTCTAAGCATGAAACCGCCCTTGATGATAGTTCTTTTGATCATAAGTTATTTGCTAAGACTTCTGTTGGTGAGCCACCCCCACTTGTTTCTAATCTATCTTTGTCCACTTTTGATCAGTCTTTGGTAGTTAATAATGAAACTCATCATGTTGTTATCTCTAGTGATATAGTTCATGACCAAAAATTTCAAGTAATTAATCTGCTTAAACAACATAAAGAAGCGTTTAATTGGTCTTTGAATGAAGTTAGTTTAATGAGTTTTATTCTGGTTCAAGATTTTCTTTCTTTAGTGGATAATGTTGTCTTTGTGGGTAAGTTTCACATGTTTGTTGATTGTGTTACGAAGGTAGTTTTCCCTCGATCTGGTATTGGTTAGCAAGCGTTTTTGTAAGTGTCTCCCATAGTCAAGTGTAGGTATGGGGGAGTGTGTGTGTGTGTTTTATAGGTAGTATTGTGTTTCTCCGTCATGCCCTTATCAGGTATTCTCGTCCTTTTTACTTTGTCATTTTTCTCTCATTTGCATACATTGAGGACAATGCATGATTTAGGTATGGGGGAGGGGTTTAGTAGTATTATTAAAAAAATAAAAAAAAACCAAAAAAAATTGAAAAATGAAAAAATCCCAAAAAGAATTTTAGTGTTGTAAATTGTAGAATTCTAGCCTTGTGAAATGATTGCTTGTTGCTTGATGCACCTTTACATGCTACAGTAATCTTGTGTTTCTGATACTTTTGATTGAGAAGTGATTTGCTAAGTTCTTGTTCACAAACATACACTAGCAACTTGAAACTAGTAGACTTATTGAATGTTGCAAGTAATTAGAAGGACATGAATATGTGCAAAATGATTTGGTTTCCATGTGATGTGTAAAAATAATGTAAACTGCAAGCGCACAATGTTCAGTTGTAGCAATCACAGATCGATCCACAGAGACTATGAATTTTCGAAACCCTAACAAATAACTCAGGCGAACTAGACAAATAAGATTTGAGTTGAGATTTGTTTAACCTAATTAACAGTTAAAATCAGATATGGTAAACCTAGGAATCCGAATCCATTAATCAATCACAATTAATATCAACTCGCCCTAAAATCAATTCTCTTTCCTTCACAAATAAGATATATCAATTAACGAGACAAGCATATACTATGAAACTTGTTATCTAACAATAACCTATCAAAACTTCATGGAGCAAGCATAGGCTATGAAAAATAAATCCGGTAACAATAATATATCAAAATCACTTTGTCAATTGAACAATTAAGCACCAAGAAAAATCATGAGAATCAATTAATAGGAACGAGAAGATGTCAACAAAAATCAAATTAACTTCATCTTCATCCTAGGAGAATTAACTTAGCTAGACATAAGTATTATATAATAAACAAGACAAGACAAATAAACAATTATTAAATTAAACTAAAAATACCTACATAATTAAACAAGGGCACGTGAATAGTAAATCAAACACAATAGGTGGCCAAAAATAATTAAATCAAGTTGATTTAACTAAGATAATATAAGATAGAATACTCCCTGGACATGCATTCGTCGGAAACAAAGTAAAAAGCTAATAATAAAAGCTGGAAATTAAACTACTGGATTGTATAGAAATCAATTCTAGCGACAGAAAAAAACAAAGAAAGCAAATAGCTAAAATTCTAGGTGTCTCAAATACAAGAGGGGAGATCTATATATATAGTAAAAATAATGGGCTTGGGTTCTTTGACTACAAATCGGATTGTAGAAATATTTCCTCAATTCCTTTTTCTTCTCCGATAAGTTTTCCAATTTTTCTCCAATTTCCTTTTGACTTCAAGTATTTCCATCTCCTTGCATTTTTCACCTTTTTCTGCTCGAAATATGATTTTATTTATTTTCCTACAAAACAAAAGAAAACAATTTATTAAATAATAAAATTATGAAAACAAACATAAAATAGGTATTAAAAATGTATTAATTATGGACCTATCAAATGCCCCCATACCTATCTTTTGCTCGTCCTCGAGAAAAACTAATATGTTATAAACTACTAACTAATAGATAATACCACTTCCGTAGGTGATCACGGTTGCATTTGGCATATGCAACAAGCCCTTTAAACCCCTAGGCAGCCCTAGTGGACGAGTGAGGTCTCGTGAGGGCCTATAGTGAATGTACCCACAAAATCCATCTAGCTCATGTAAAAGATCGCATGGCAATGCAACGCCACACATACATGTCCTCTCATGCTTCATCAACTTAAGAATCAAAAATGACTTTGCAATGTCTTGTCGTGGAAGATGCAAGGATTCACATAGTCTACTCAAAGAAATATGCATAAGTGCTCAAAAGTCCATGTCAAGTGTAAGAATAAGTTGGTAACCATGCTAAACTCACAAGAGTACACCTTTGAGTCAAAACTTGGAATCTCAAATGCAAAAACAAGCAATAACTCACCTTTCACTCACAAAAGAATATTAACTCAAGAACAAGGGTAAGTGTATCACTCAATTCCAACAAAATCATAAGCATGCTTGACAATTGGTATTAATCTAACTTTAACACAACATACATCAATGATGATAATCAAAAGGTCTTTATTTGGGTTGTAATGGGGCTAGGGACAAGGTATGTTAAGTAAGGCCAAATAAGGTGAAGTGTCAAAAGCTAGTAGGCACCATAATAAATCATACACATCACCAAACATCCTCCCCACAACTGAATTTTTCTAATTTTCTTCCAACAAAAGGCTTGATTAGTCGAATGAAGAAGGATCACAAAAACATAAGTATGCTCTCATATAATTTTTTTTTATTGTTTTTTTTGTTTTTTTTCCATATATCTTTTTTTTTGTTTTTTTTTCTTTTTTTCGAGAGCTAAGAGATAGATATAAGCAACCACAATCCTCCTTCAAAAATTTCTTGAACAACGACTATCAAGTAAGCAATCAAACCAAATATTTCCTCAAAAGTAATGAACAAAAGTAAACCCATCTTACACACCTTATTACTCCCTCAAGTTCCTACTAGCCATTGACAATTTGGGATCAAACATAAGTAAGGCTAAACAAGAAAAAGGTCTAGGCAAGTAACGTGGTGTGTCACCGAAAAAATAGGATTTAAGCTCAAGTGGGTAACTAATTGATCATATAAAAATAGTGTGGTAATTTGGAAAATATAGGTTATTCCTAAATGCCTTTATCATCTTACCATCAAATAATGTCATGCATTCAAGAAAGGTCTCAAACAAGTGCTAGCAATGCAAACAACATGTGGACACTCAAGCAAACGAATATAAAATGCAAAAGATATGCATATAGGCTCAAAATCTCACATGGTGGTAAAAACATAATCAATCCCAAGTAAAAATCTCTTCAATGCACCAACTTGTACTCAAAGCATGAAAACCAAATCATTTTGCACATATTCACGTCCTTCTAATTACTTGCAACATTCAGTAAGTCTACTAGTTTCAACTTGTTAGTGTATGTGTGTGAACAAGAACTTAGCAAATCACTTCTCAATCAAAAGTATCAGAAACACAAGATTACTATAGCATGTAAGTGTGCATCAAGCCACAAGAAATCATTTCACAAGGCTAGAATTCTACAATTTACTAAACTTCTTTTTGGGATTTTCTCATTTTTCATTTTTTTTTTGGTTTTTTTGTTAATACTACTAAATCCCTCCCCCATACCTAAATCATGCATTGTCCTCAATGTATGCAAATGAGAGAAAAATGACAGAGTAAAAGGACGAGAATACCTGATAATGGCATGATGGAGAAATGGAACAATACCTATAACACACAAACACAAAATACACAACACACAATAAACACACTCACACACACTTGTTCCCCCATACCTACACTTGGCTATGGGAGACACTTACAAAAACGCTTACTAACCAATACCAGATCGAGGAAAAACTACCTTCTTAACAGAATCATCAAACATGTGAAACTCACCCACAAATGAGCCTTTTTGGAAATTATCCACTAGAGAAAGATGATCTTGAACCAGAATAAAACTCATACCACTAACATCATTCATAGACCAAGTGGACGCTTCTTTATGTTGTTTAAGGAGATTAATTACTTGAAATTTTTGGTTATGAACTATGTCACTAGAGATAAAAAAATGATGAGTTTCATTATTAACTATCAAAGACTGATCAAGAGTGGAAAAAGATATATTAGAATCAAGTGGGGGTGGCTCACCAACAGAAGTCTTAACAAATAACTTAGGATTCAAAGAACTATCCTCAAATTGGGTTTCATGCATAGAACAAATAGCATTTAATTCATCTAACATCTCATCAGACGAAAATTTCTTATACAGCTCATGGAGTTCTTTATTGCTCTCACACTCTAACAAAATATCTTCCTCAAGAAAGGACACAATTGCACTATCCTCAAGATTCGACCATGAAATAACCTCAGCAATCAAATTAACTCCTACGGGTTGTTCAAAAAGCTCGTTAGGTTGATTACCTACATTAAAGACATTAAGATCTATCGTCATATTTCCAAAAGTGAGTTTCATCGAACCATTCCTACAGTTAATCAAAGCATTAGACGTGGCAAGAAAAGGTCTTCCTAGAATGATGGGAATTTGATTTTTGAGATTTTGGACTGGCTCGGTTTCTAGAACAATGAAATCGACGGGGAAGACAAAATCACCAACCTTAATCAACACATCTTCCACCATTCCCTTAGGAATTTTGACAGAACGGTCAGCTAACTGAAGAGTGATAGTAGTCTCTTTAAGTTCACCTAAACCCAAGTCTTGATAGACAGATAATGGAAGAAGATTCACACTAGCTCCTAGATCGAGTAAAGCTTTATCAATGAAAGTATTACCAATGACACAAGAAATGGTAGGACAACCAGGATCCTTATACTTCAAAGGGATTTGATTTGACAAGATAGAGCTAACATTAGATGTTAGGAAAGCTTTCTTAGGAACATGAGTGGTTCTTTTATGAGTACACAAATCTTTTAGACACTTCGCATAAGAGGGAACTTGTTGAATTGCATCTAAAAGAGGAATGTTAATCTTGACTTGCTTGAAGACTTCCAAAATCTTATCTAATTGAGCAGATTGTTTGTTTGAAGTAAGTCTGTGAGGAAACGGAGCTTTTGGCTTAAAGACTTTTTCAATAGACACATCAGATTGGGGTTTTGAAGTTGGTTCATCGGAGGGTGATTACTCATTAGATTCAACTTCTTCAGGACTCTTGGGATTGGAAGATTGTTTAAGACTAGGATTCAAGAGTAAAGGATTTGGTTCAGATGTAAGCTTATCTTCTGCTTGAGTATTGACACCAGCATGCTTATTGAATTGATTACCAGACCTTAGAGAGATAACAGAATTCACATTTTCATTAGACTTTTGATTTGGATGAAATTTAGGATTAATCTCGGGTTGACTAGGAAATCGATTTTTCTCTCTCTCACTGATGGTGTTTGCCAATTGACTAACTTGGACCTCTAGCTTAGATATGGCTTGAGCGTTGGAATTTAGCAATTGCCTATCTTGGGTCATAGTGTTCATGAAATTTTGTTGAGATTGAGTTAAATTAGCTTGAGATTTCAATAACGCCTCAATACTCTTTTCTAAAGAATTAAATCTCTTATCAGATTCACTAAAACCAGGAGGATTCAAAGGGACTGAGTTTTGATATTGACCGAGATTTTGTGGAGGATATGAGTTAGGATTTTGAGTTGGGTATGGACCAGGATTGGGCTTTTGAAATGCAGGTTGAGAATTTTGGTTATACTGATTGTATTGACCTTGGTTCCATGAGAAATTTGGATGATTTTTCCAACCAGAATTGTATGTGGATGAATAAGGATCATTCCTAACTCTAGATTGAAACATGGCATTGGCTTGTTCAATTTCAGGACAATTTTCTATCAAATGAGTAGGAGAATTACAGTTTACACACAGAAACACTTGTGAGGACACCTTGTTGGTTTCTAAGGTTTCTAGACGTGTAGTGAGTGTAGCTAACTTAGCTTCGGTTGCAATAGAATTACCAACTACGTGTACGCCCTTAGATTTTTCAGTTTCCTGAATGGGTTCCCTAGTTGACTCCCACAACATTGTTCTTTCAGCTAACTCTTCAAAAAATTGCCAAGCTTCTTCATCAGTTTTATCCATAAACCTACCATTACACATAGACTCTAACAAGGCAGTGGTTTGGCTATCTAAGGCTTCATAGAGAATTTTACAAAGTCTCCATTTTTCTATACCATGTTGAGGACACTTAGACAACAACTTTTGAAATCTATCAAAATATTTCCAAAAAGGCTCATTTCGATTTTTTTGAAATTGGTTGATTTCATTCCTAAGCCTGTTAGCCTTATGGTTGGGAAAATATTTTTTAAGAAATATAGCAACAAATCCCTCCCATGTGGAAATAGAATTAACGGGTAGACTATACAACCACTGTTTAGCATCTTCTTTTAAAGCAAAGTTAATGAGTCTGAGCCTAATGGAATCCTCACTTAGTTGTTGAAGTTTTTGTAAAGCACATACTTCCTCAAATTCTCGAATGAAAAGATATGGATCCTCTCCCTCTACCCCAGCAAACCTAGGTAACATGCTAATGTTATGATGTTTGATTTCAAAATTGTTTGCGGTTACTGCTGGTAGCACTATGCATGAGGGTTGAGTGGTACGAGCGGGGTAACAACGTTCTTTAAGTGAAACAGCCATGACGGTTGTTGGAACTTCTACTTCTTTTGACTCAATTTTAGTGGGTGAAGAGAAATCGAGTTGTCTTGCTACTCCAGGTAGTGAAAGGTCGGATTGTCTCACTAATCTAGATGTATTATCTCGAACCCAAGTACTTTGCATACAAGAGAAACAATCAAATAAGCACGTAGAAGACAAGAGCTATAAGTAAACACCCAAAAATGGAAAATCAAAAGAAAAATCTATCTTATCCTAAAAAAAAATCTAGACCTTGCTCCTAACAATAAGATACTACTAAAAGTAACAGCTCAAAAAGCATTCGTCGTGACTGGCCAGGTAGGAGGAAGCATTGCCAAGAGGCTAACCACCATTCTAGGCACCAGTCTAAAGGCCAGGTAAGCTTTCGCTAGTCCTAGACACCACCGAAAAATACTTAGTGATTTGTTCCTCCTAAATTCTCTTCCTAGTTGAGCGCGAAATCCTAGGGGCTAACGTCTAATTGATTTTATTAAGGAAAAAGAATGCAAGATGAACGAATTAGTGATTTGTGGGCTAAGGAAAGGGTGATGAAATCCCTCACCTTATCTTGAAATTGGGTGGCGCCCTTAAGATTTTTTAGATGATGCAACACACAAAGAACGAAAAATAAACACTTATGGATGCACTACACTACGTGTTCTATTCTAAATTGTACGTACCTCTTTCCTCCAGCAATCACCACAATTGTATAAGATGGAAAGCGATAAAGACAATAAAGAAATCTAGATGATGTGCTCCTATGTGAGAGAATGAATGATGCAACAAGTTGGTTTTTAACAAATAACTAACTAATATTTTTGGATTTTTCAAATATTTAATTATTTTTTTATGTGTTTTTCAATAATGATGGAAAAAAAACAGAGAGAGGTGATACGGAATACCGAAAAGCGCTTCCAAAAATTTCACAAGAGACGACGAGGCCTTCTAGCAATCTTCTTGTCCAAGCTTTCCTCTGCTTCACTATTCCCTAAAAGACAAACAATGCAGAACAAGAAACTAATCCGAAGAATTAAATATCAAGGAGTGAAAATTACCAATAATCCCCGGCAGCGGCGCCAAAAACTTGATGTGTAAAAATAATGTAAACTACAAGCGCACAGTGTTCAGTTGTAGCAATCACAGATCGATCCACAGAGACTATGAATTTTCGAAACCCTAACAAATAACTCAGGCGAACTAGACAAATAAGATTTGAGTTGAGATTTGTTTAACCTAATTAACAATTAAAATCAGATATGGTAAACCTAGGAATCTGAATCCATTAATCAATCACAATTAATATCAACTCGCCCTAAAATCAATTCTCTTTCCTTCACAAATAAGATATATCAATTAACGAGACAAGCATATACTATGAAACTTGTTATCTAACAATAACCTATCAAAAATTCATGGAGCAAGCATAGGCTATGAAAAATAAATCCGGTAACAATAATATATCAAAATCACTTTGTCAATTGAACAATTAAGCACCAAGAAAAATCATGAGAATCAATTAATAGGAACGAGAAGATGTCAACAATAATCAAATTAACTTCATCTTCATCCTAGGAGAATTAACTTAGCTAGACATAAGTATTATATAATAAACAAGACAAGACAAATAAACAATTATTAAATTAAACTAAAAATACCTACGTAATTAAACAAGGGCACGTGAATAGTAAATCAAACACAATAGGTGGCCAAAAACAATTAAATCAAGTTGATTTAACTAAGATAATATAAGATAGAATACTCCCTGGACATGCATTCGTCGGAAACAAAGTAAAAAGCTAATAATAAAAGCTGGAAATTAAACTACTGGATTGTTAGATATAATTGTTGACGTTTGTTCATCAGTGTTTAAGCAACAGGTACGCATCAGAGTTTACTAGAAGCCAGTCAGAGTTTGTTAAAGTCTGACGGGGTGAGAGTTTATTTAGCTGTCGGTGCATACTTGAAGATTCTAGAAGCAATATATCTTGAAGATGGAAAGAAGCAAGATATATTGAGATAGCTAAATAAACGGGACAGAAGACAGAAGCAATCCTAGATTGATATAAATTATATAGCTGATTTATAATATATCAATTAGAGATTGATTATGTAACTGTGTATTATATAAACACAGATAGGTTAACCCTAAAAGGGATGCGAATACTGAATACATTATTCTTGTAACCTAGCAGCTCTCTATGATTCTTTAACATCACTGAGAGAAGAGTTATTTATATAATTCAGTTGTTGATTCATAAACAGTGTTCTAAATTGTTATTATCATACTTATATTGATTATATATTGTGTATTCGGCCTAACAATTGGTATCAGAGCCAAGGCTGTTTAATATATACAGTTTTACGATTCAAACACAAGTATAATCATGACTGAACAAGTTCCAACCGGTGCAGCTCCTGAAAAAGTTCAAACTACTTCTGTGAGTCGATATGAGACTGTTAGGAATATGTTGTTCTTGATGATAAACATAAAACACTTAGTAGAATTTGTGTAAAGTCATTTTGTAGCTGTCAATGAAATGGCATGCTTTGCAGCATTCCGTTGACAGGAAGCTCATCAACGAAATGAGTAATGTAGCAATTGCACTGTACAATACTTCACAGTTTGATATGCATTTTGTTGTATGTATTAGATAGGTTTTCTAAGTCATGTTGACTACGTAGTAGATAGGCAAAATAGGTTGGTTAATTGTAAATATATTATGCCTTGTAATTTTGCCTAAGTGAAGACATGTCAACGGTATGAAGATCACTCTGTCAACGGTATGGAGTTTACCCATCAACGAAACGAGGGAAACACCATCAACGAAACGAAGGAAACACCATCAACGGAATGAAAAATAAAGCTATCAACGAAACACATCTCCCTGCTATCAACGAATCACTATTGCTTTTTGAACAGTTGACAAAGTGATAGTGACAGTTTACTGAACAGATCTAAAGGAGATATGGAAGTGTACTTTGCATTGGAAGCCATCAAAATGGTTACTGGAAATAAGGAAACATTCCAATTTCCAATAAGGCTCTTGGGAATGATTAAAATAAGCATGAAGACAAAAGCAAAGATCTCCTAGGACCATTGGACAAAAGGAATGAAAAGCAAGCTACTGATGGTTACTACTATTGTTCTTTAGTTTAGCCAAACGTAGAATTGTAAACTTGGGTATATATAACCAAGTGTAGCAGTTACTAAAAAGATAAGAGAAGAAAAACAAATAGATTGTATTAGCTATCTTTGAGAGCATACTTCTCTATATTCTTGTAACTGAGCAGCTGTGTACTTTTGTATCACAGAATATTTCCTCAATAAAAATCACTTCAGTTGGATCATCAAACAATCCAACTGAAATTATTAAGTGTTTGTGGTTTTTATTTTATAAGTTCAGATTATAATTTGTAAGTTGTTTTAAGTTTAAGAAATATCAACAATTGTATTCAACCCCCCCCCCCCCTTCTACAATTCTGTTAGGTCATTTGGGATTAACAGAGACTATAAGGGTTCCAATTCTCAGAACAGTTGAATATCCAATATGGAAGGTGAAGATGACCATGTTTCTGGAAGCCACAGATCCAGAATACCTTGATAGAATTTATGATGGTCCTCACAAGCCAACTAAGCTTAATACTCTGGTTCCTGATGAAGAACAGAAGACTATTCCAATGGAGAAGAAAGACTATACTCCTGAAGACATTTCATCCATTGCAAAGGATGCTAAGGTTAGACATCTACTCCACAGTGCTTTAGACAATGTTATGTCTAACAGAGTTATTGGCTGTAAAACTGCCAAAGAGATATGGGATGCTTTAGAAGTCAGGTGTCAAGGAACCAGTGCTATAAAGAAAAATAGGAAGACTATTCTCACACAGGAGTATGAACACTTTGATTCAAGACCTGGTGAATCTTTGACTGAGACATATGACAGGTTTTGTAAACTGTTGAATGATCTGTCTCTGGTTGATAAAGAATATGATATTTTGAAGAATCAAATCTCAAGTTTCTTCTAGCTTTACCTGAAAGATGGGATTTGAAAGCTACAACAATCAGGGATAATTATGAACTTGTAGACACAGATCTTGATGAAATTTACGGGTTGCTGAAAACTCATGAACTTGAGATAGAACAAAGGAAAAGAAGATCTGGAAAGCAGGCAAAATCTGTTGCTCTTAAAGTTGAAGAAAAGACTGTCAAGAAGGAATCATCAAGGAAGAAAGCCAAGGGAAAAGCTTTAGTCATTAAATCTGAGAGTGAGTCATCAAACTCTGATGATGGCTCAAACACTGATGATGAAGATTCTGATTCTGAGGATGATGAAGAAGAGATGATGAAAATGGCTGCTTTGATGGTGAAGACCTTCAAGAAGATGGGATTCAAGAACTTCAAGAAAGGAAAGAGATTCTCAAGGAAAGATTCAAACTCTGACAAGAGAAATTTCAGAAAGTCTGATGGAAAAGATACCAAGTCTGGAAAGAGAGACAAGTCTGAGATCCAGTGCTACAGGTGTAAAGAGATGGGTCATTATGCTCCAGAGTGCAAGAAAGGAAAATCTGAGAAAGCACTCATCACTAAAGGCAAGGACTGGGCAGACGCTTCAGACTCAGATGAGGGAGTCAATTATGCTCTCATGGCAACTGTTAAAAATGAAGCTGAGTCATCTGAAAATAAGGTACCCCTAACAACTTATGCTTATGATACTGATAATATATCTGAATTAAGAATTTATCTTAAAAGCATACATGTTAGTTATAGGGATCAGACTTTAGAGAATGAAAGAATCAAATATGAGAATCTAGGTCTTAAAGAAAGGAATAAATTTCTTGAAGAAAGACTTGTCAACATGCAACAAGTTCAAAAGGAGAGAGATGATGCTGTTTATGTTGAACAGGAATTGCTTAAAAGATATAGGCAAATAGAATCTGAGTTGGAAAAAGAAAGGAAAGTGATTAAAACCTGGACCAAATCTGGAAAAGACACACATCAAGTTTTTCAGACAGATACTGTAGGATTAGGTTACTGTGAGGAAGATGAACTCAGGTTTAAAGATAAAGTTAAAGTGAAACCACAACTTAAACCTGTGAAATTTGTTTCTGAAACCAGTAAGCTAAAATCTGTAGTTGTGAAAGAAGCTGTTATGGAACCAGTTGAAACTTGTGAAAATCAGGTTAATGTTGGTTCAAGAACAGAAAATCAGATTGTGTTAGAAGCTGTTAAAGAACCAGTAAAAATCTGTGATAAACAGGTTAATGTTGGTTCTATGACAGAAAAACAATTCAAACATAAGCTCAAAGAAGTAAAGTCTGTCAACAAAAAGAAAATGTTTAAGAAAAATAGGAATGGAAAAGTAGGCATTAATAAAAGAAATGATTATCTGCCTAATTCTGCTGCTCCTAGAAAAACATGTCATAGTTGTGGTAGTACTAACCATCTTGCCAGGTTTTGTAAGAAGAACAAAAATATTAATTATTTACCCTCCAAGGATGGAGTAAAAAATGATTATGTTAGGGTTAGACCACAGACTTTATGCACACATTGTGGGAGCACTTGGCATTCCATTTATACTTGCAAGAGTTATCATGCTATTTATCACAACTATTATGAGCTAAAACCCAACTTGAAATGGGTTAGAGCAAACTCTGCAAGTGTAAAGTCTGACAATGTTAGTTTAAACTCTGTTGATAGTGATTCCGCTGCAAAAGCTAACAATGTTAAGAAAGCCAAAGGATCCAAGCAAGTCTGGATCCTTAAATCTAACACTCAGTGATTGTTTGTGATTGCAGGGCATAAAATAGAGCACTCTTATCTTGGACAGTGGATGCTCAGGACACATGACTGGAAATAAAGCCCTGCTATCAGATTTTGAGGAAAAAGCTGGCCCAAAAGTTTCCTATGGAGATGGCAACATAGGACGTACTCTGGGATATGGCAATATCAATCTTGGAAGTAAAGATGCATTTACATCTCATGTCTATGGATGAGAGGTATGTAGACTGCATTGAGAAAGGTCCACACGTTCCTATGAAGTTTGCATCTAGAATTGGAGTTCCAGATGATGCTCCTTATGTGGAAATTCCAAAACTTGTCTCAGAATGGACTATTGAAGATCTTGCAGAAATCCATAAAGATAAGAGAACCATGAACATTCTGTTTAATGGTTTGGAGCAAGAGATGTTTGACAATGTTATCAACTGTACAACCTCCAAAGAAGTATGGGACACTGTTAGAACTCTCTGTGAAGGAACTGAGAAAGTTAGGGAAAATAAAATGCAGCTCCTTATACAACAATATGAGCATTTTCATTTTAAAGCTGGTGAAATCCTAAATGACACGTTTAGTAGGTTTCAGAAGCTTTTGAATGGATTAAAGTTGTATGGGAGGATCTATCAAACCAAGGATTCAAACCTTAAATTTCTTAGAGCTCTTCCAAAAGAATGGAAGACTATGACTGTTTCTCTCAGAAACACTCAAGAGTACAAAGAATACACTCTTGAAAAGCTTTATGGAACCTTGAAGACATATGAGTTGGAAATGGAGCAAGATGAAGAAATTGAAAAGGTACAGAAGAAAGGTGGATCTGTTGCATTGATTGCATCTGTGAACCAACTGGAAGATGACAATGAAGAAGCTGCAAAGGCCACAACTAGTCGAGCTAGTTGTAGGAGTGATGTTAGCAAGGGTAAAGGCAAGATGTCAGAAGAAGAAGAATCAGAACCAGCCAACTTGGATGACTTAGATGAGATTGATGAACACATTGCTTTTCTGTCAAGAAAATTCTCTAAGTTCAAGTTTAAAAGAAACTCAGAAGCAAGGCCACCAAGAAGAGACTTTCAACCTAGCAAAACTAACTGGATTGAAAAGTCTAAGTCTAAATGTTTCAATTGTGGAATGCTTGGTCACTTTGCTGGAGACTGCAGAAAGCCCAAGGTTGAGAAGGGCAACAGGAAATTTGAGCCTGTTGATTATAAAAAGAAATACTTTGAACTTCTCAAGCAAAAAGAAAAGGCTTTCATGTCTCAGGATTATGATTGGGCTGGTAATGGTGAAGATTCTGATGATGATGTTGAGTATGTCAACTTGGCTCTAATGGCTAACAATCATGAGCAGGAAGCAAGCTCCTCAAGCAACCAGGTAACAATTACTAATCTTTCTGAGCTTTCTAAAGAGGAATGCGATAGTGCAGTAAATGAAATGTCTACTGTATTATATAATTTACGTGTTACTCTTAAATCACTTACCAAAGAGAATTCAAGAATAAAAGAGACTAATTTGCTCTTAAGTGATAGGAATGCAATGTTAGAAGCACAGCTCATTGAATTTGAGAAAATGAGATGTGTTAGTAGGGATGCTAAGAAGGAACTTGAGAACGTGTTACAAAGGGAAGAAATTCTTAAGACACAACTTGAAATTGAACAAAGTGTGATTGCTAAATGGAAAGATGCCAGGAATGTTGCTACCAACATCATTAATGTTCAAGGTATGGAATCTTTCTGTGAACAATCATGGAAAAAGAACAAAGAGAAACTAGGGTATGTTTGTGAAACCTTAGAATCAGAAACAGAGTCAACAAACAACAATGATCATTTGTTGAAGGTTGATATGTCAACGGAATGCAATGTTTCGTTGACAGATGAACCATCAACCGATCAGGCTGTTTCGTTGACAGAGAAAAGAAAAGATGAACTCACTAGACTTAATAAAAAGTATGGTCCTGTCACCAAGAACTTTGTTCAAGGTGAGTCTAGTAAATCAAAGAAAGTTGAGAAGCCTGTTGAGAGAGTTAATGTAGGTCACTTGTCCAACAAGCAATTGAAAGATAAGTTAGAGAATGTTCAAGTTGAGGCTAAGGGAAATAAAAAGAATAACAGGAATGGCAAAGTAGGGATTAACAAACACAACAATTACACACCTGATAAATATGCTCCTAGAAAGACATGTGTTAATTGTGGAAGTGTTAGTCATTTATCTACTAACTGCAAATCTGTTAAGAAGACTGTTAAAGTGAAAATTCCCAAGCCTGCAATGAATAGTTCTATGCCTACAATGCCTGTTATGCCTAACATGTTTGCTCCAGGTGCACAATTTCAAAATCCATATGCCAGCATGCCATTTGTGTCTAATCCATACATGAATATGTTTAATGTGCCACAAATGCCATGGAATATGAATAACATGTTTGTTCCTCCAACTATGCATGCTGTGAATGAAAATGTGAGCAATCCTCAGAAATCAACACCAAGGATAAAGATTGATTTAAATCAATCTGAGCCCAAGGTGAAAAATGATATAAAAGGAAAAGCAAAGGCTAACAAAACAGGACCCAAGGAAACTTGGGTACCAAAATCAACTTGATTTGATTTTATTGTGTGCAGGGAGACAAAAGGAATCTTTGGTACTTGGATAGTGGTTGTTCAAGACACATGACTGGTGATTCTACCCTGCTCACAGAGTTTCAGGAAAGAGCTGGCCCTTGTATTGCTTTTGGAGACGACAGCAAAGGCTACACTAAGGGATATGGCTTGATTTCAAAAGAGAATGTCATCATAGATGAGGTTGCATTGGTGGATGGTCTTAAGCACAATTTGCTTAGTATCAGCCAACTTTGTGACAAAGGATTTTTAGTTACTTTTTCTAAAGAAGCCTGTGTTGTTTCTAAAAGAGGAAACAACAATGTGGTAATGACTGGATTCAGAAGAGGGAATGTGTACATTGCTGACTTTAGTAGCACAAGTCCAGAAACCATCACTTGTCTTTTTAGCAAGGCAAGCAAAGATGAAAGTTGGCTATGGCACAAGAAATTATCTCATCTGAATTTTAAAGTTATGAATGATTTGGTGAGGAAGGATCTTGCAAGAGGAATTCCACAGGTGGAGTTTTCCAAGGATGGTTTGTGTGATGCCTGTCAAAAAGGGAAACAAAAGAAGGCATCATTCAAAAGCAAGACAGAGTCATCAATTGTCCATCAGCTTGAGTTGCTTCATATGGATTTGTTTGGCCCTGTAAATGTCATGTCTATTTCAAAGAAGAAATATTGTCTTGTGATTGTTGATGATTTTTCTAGATTTACATGGACTTTCTTTTTGCTCTCCAAAGATGAGGCAAGTGAAATCATTATCAATCACATCAAGATGGTAAACAATCATCCTGACTTGAAAGTGAGAAGGATTAGGAGTGACAATGGGACAGAATTCAAGAATTCAAGCATGAAGGTGTTCTGTGAAGAAAATGGTATTTTGCATGAGTTTTCAGCAGCAAGGACACCACAGCAAAATGGTGTGGTTGAAAGGAAAAACAGAACACTTATTGAAGCTGCAAGGACAATGCTAGATGAATCAAAGTTACCAACTTATTTTTGGGCTGAGGCAGTTAATACAGCTTGCTTCACTCAAAATATTTCTTTGATTAATCAGGCCAAAGGAATGACCCCTTATCAGCTACTCAAAAGAAAGAAGCCACTATTGGATTTTCTTCATGTCTTTGGATGCAAGTGCTTTGTTCTGAGAAATCAAGCTGAGCATTTGGAGAAATTTGAAGCAAAGGCAGATGAAGCAATATTTGTGGGATATGCAGCAGGGAAAGCCTACAGAGTCTATAATCTCAGAACCAACATTGTTATGGAATCTGTACATGTTGTTTTTGATGATCTCAAAATTCAAGGTCTCCGTGATGAAGGTTTCCATGAAAGTGTTTCTTTTAAAAATGAGGAAGGAGATCAAGTGAATAATGTTAAGGCTACTGAGAAACAGCCTAAACTTGTTGTATCTAGCACAGATGAAAGCAGCAGTGAAGATGAAATTGCTGCATTAAGATTGAAAAGAATAGCTGCTAGCAGACCAAATGGTCATTTCGTTGACAGTCATGATGGTGGATTCGTTGACAGTCAAAATGAGCGTTTCGTTGACAGCCAAAATGGTAATACCGTTGACAGTCATAGAAATGCTTCTAGAAGTGATCATTTAGGGACAACAAACTCAGGGGGAGTTTCTCAAGGACAAATATCCAATCAAGGCAATCATGATCATGAAGCTACCTCTTCAAGAGCAAATCTACCTCCCTCAAGGAAGTGGACTAAAGATCATCCCTTTGAACTTATTATAGGTGATGTGTCTTCAAAAGTCCAAACTAGAAGAGCAACTCAAGAAGAATGTCTATATAGTAGCTTTCTGTCTCAAGATGAGCCAAAGAAAGTTGAGGATGCACTTCTAGATCCAGATTGGGTTTTGGCTATGCAAGAGGAGCTAAACCAATTTGAAAGGAACAATGTTTGGAAGCTGGTGCCCAAGCCTAAGGACAGGAGTGTCATAGACAGAAAATGGGTGTTCAGAAACAAGATGGATGAAAATGGCATAGTAACAAGGAACAAAGCTAGACTGGTTGCAAAAGGCTATTCACAGGAAGAAGGAATTGATTTTGATGAAACCTTTGCTCCTGTTGCAAGACTAGAAGCAATAAGGATTTTTCTAGCCTATGCAGCCCATGCCTATTTCAAAGTCTATCAAATGGATGTGAAGAGTGCTTTTCTGAATGGGGAATTGGAAGAGGAGATGTATGTAAGTCAACCTCCTGGTTTTGAAGATGATGATTTTCCAGAATATGTATACTTCCTCCTCAAAGCACTCTATGGTTTGAAACAAGCACCTAGAGCCTGGCATGACACACTTTTACAGTTCCTCCTTGAGAATCATTTCACTAGAGGTACTGTAGATAAAACTCTTTTTCACAGGGTTGTAAATGGCTCTACTATACTTGTTCAAATTTATGTAGATGACATAATCTTTGGGTCTAAAGATGTGAATCTTTGTCAAAAGTTTGCCAAGCTTATGCAAAGTAAATATGAAATGAGCATGATGGGAGAATTAACTTACTTTCTTGGTCTTCAAGTAAAGCAAGTTAATGAAGGCATTTTCATTAGTCAAACAAAATATATTCATGATTTATTAAATAAGTTTAACTTAATGGAATGCTCTCCTGCCAAAACTCCCATGCCTACTGCCACCAAACTTGAATTGAATACTAAGGAAAAATCTGTGGACATTTCAAGTTACAGAGGCATGGTAGGCTCACTTTTATATTTAACAGCTAGTAGACCTGATATTATGTTTGCTACATGTCTATGTGCTAGATTTCAAGCTGATCCTAGGGAATCCCATTTAGTTGCTATTAAAAGAATTTTCAGATATCTCAAAGGAACACCAAACCTTGGCATTTGGTATCCTAGAGAATCTGGCTTTGAACTAATTGGTTATTCAGATGCAGATTTTGCAGGATGTAAAATTGACAGGAAAAGCACAACAGGCACCTGTCAATTCTTAGGAAACAAGCTTGTCTCATGGTTCAGCAAGAAACAAAACTCAGTTTCTACCTCCACAGCTGAGGCTGAGTATATTGCAGATGGAAGTTGTTGTGCACAGATTTTATGGATGAAAAATCAACTACTTGATTATGGAATAAGAGTTGAGAAAATTCCTATTTTCTGTGACAACACTAGTGCCATTGCCATTACTGAAAATCCAGTGCAACATTCAAGGACCAAGCACATTGACATCAAGTACCATTTCATTAGAGAACATGTTATGAATGGTACTGTGGAGTTACATTTTGTTCCAACTGAACAACAACTTGCAGACATCTTTACCAAGCCACTTGATGAATCCACATTCTCAAGATTAGTAAGTGAGCTAGGTATGTTAAATTTCTCTTAATTATTTTGAGATTTTTGCAAGTTAAAATGCAGCCAGAAACTTGCTATGTTTTTCTGTGAATTAATTTTCTCAGGAAAAAGTGAAATTTTGCCTAAGTCAAAATTACTATGTCAACGAAACGAACCATTTCGTTGACAGTCTTAGCATTTTTCTGGGTGTTTCGTTGATAGCTCTTTTATATCAACGAAACGCAGCTTTATCAACGAAATAAGACGGGACTTTAACCGCCCAATCCTGATTCGTTGATTTAGCGTAATTAATCTGAACCGTTGAAATTTGACACGTCCGTTACCACGATCTATGCATACACCCCTGTAAGTATAAATCATGGTAATTCTTTAAAAATAACGGTTATATTTTTAAGCCAATCCAGTAATTTACATTTATTATTGGACTCTTTTTCTGAGAATTTTTGGGGGAGTATTTAAGAAATTCTATTTTCTTTATTTTCTTTTTACCTGTTCTCAAAAATTCCAAAGGCTTTTCTCTCTTCTTCTCTCTAACAAGCAATTTAGTTCGAAGCTTTTCTTCACACAACAATGGCACCCATAGTCAAGCTTATGTCAGCAGGAGGGTTCATTTATGAAAAGAATAACTCAATTCCATTTGTTGTCAAGGAGGGTCCAAACAGTATCTTTTTCAAGATGATGGACTTCATGAAGAACTGCAAATTGAGCTATGCAATGTTTCACTCAATTCCTCTCTACAATGAGATAATCGAGGAGATTTGGACCTCGTGTGAGTATAGTGGAACAAACTGCACACTCCAATTCACCATCCAAGGTAAAGAGTACATAGTTAATTCTGATGTATTGCAAGCATGTTTACATATTCCTGAAAATAACTGTAATGCTTTGCCTACAAATACTGAAATGGTTAACTTGCTAAACTCCATAAACTACTCTTTGCCTACTGATAATCTGGGTAGAATAATTAGGAGAGGATTGGTTAGAGAATATAGTTATTTAGCTGATGCATTTATCAAGGTATTTTTTGGTAAGATTAGCAATTTTGATGCATTAACTAATTCCATGTTGATTCTTTTTACCATGCTCCTAACTGATAGATATTACAACTTTAGCACCCAACTTATGTATGAAATTGGTGCTAAGTTGGGTGATAAGGCTAATAGGAAAAAGAATATCTACTATGCTAGGTTTCTGATGATGTTGGCTAATCATGTTAGTCCAACACCATTAGTTATCTCTAACCCTGTTTCCAAGTTTGAGTGTTTTGTGCAAGAGAAGAGAGTATTGACAGACATACTGAGGCTGAACCACAATGGTGAGGTTCCAGTGGTGTATCTGCCAGTAATTGAGGTAACTACTGCTACCCCTCTAGTATAATTGTTACTTCAACTGTATCACCCAGTCCTGTTGCTGTGGAGTCTGTAGCTGTGACCCAACAGGCTCCTGCCCCAGCAACAAAACCAAAATCAAAGAAATCCTCCAAGCCAACCTCAGGTGCTTCCCAAAAGGCACCTGTTGTAAAATCCACTACACAACCTAAGGGGAGTGTTGTAGGTGCTGTGAGAGGTGAGGGAAGGGGTGAACATAAAAGAAACCCTAAGGATAAGGAAGGACAGATGAGTGAAATCCAGCCAAGCCCCATTGTGTCTTCCCAACAAGGCACAATGAGTAAAATGGATTTAAACACAAGTCTAGTTACATCCTCCCAAAAGGATGTGATTATTGAAACAAGCTCTCCTCCAAGAGCACACTCCAAAAGGGTAAGGGACACTTCAAGCCCATAGTCTACATTTTCCCAATACCAAAGGAGAGTGAAGCAAAAGTCCAAGGGTTAACAGGGTGCACACACTCTGGAAGCTACACTTCCAGTTTCACAAATTCAGTTTGATGTAACCCCTATCATTACTCTGGGGTTACAGTCCCATTCTCTAAACATCAACCTTGAACTATCTCCATCAAATTCACCAACTCTATCTCTAGATGTGGACATGATCCATTCATCTGTTCCTGATTCTCCAACTCTAATCTTGGAGAAGCCCCACTCTGAAGCTGGTGGCCATCACTTGTTAAGTGATTTGTTGGGCCATCAACCAATTTTTTCTGAAGCTGCAAGAGGATCTGTGGACCAATCTCTAAAATCAATCACCACAGATTCTACTGTAATTTCACTTTCTCAAAGTGCTTTATTGACTTCATCAACGAAACAGCCTCTTTCGTTGACAAGTGTTTCTCCATCAACGGTATCCATACCGTTGACAGTTCAAACTACCATTCCGTTGATAGGTCATTCTACACCCCTTATTGAAAATCAAGTTGTTTCCACAACTAGTGTAGATGACCTGGTGGTAGTTGAGACACTTTTAGGTTTGAGAGGGAGTGAAATTGAGAGGCTGGCTTGCAGCCAGGCAAAAGGAGAGTCTGAGAGTGAGAGGCTGGCTATTTCTTCCAGCCAGGCAAAAGGAGAGATTGAGAGTACCACCTTAGTAGGTGAAGGTGAGGGTGTGAGAGGTGTGAGCCATGGGGAGCCCATGATGCAAGAAAAGAGTGGAGAGAGAGAAGGGACTACAGGAGTGATAAGGGAGGAAGCAGCCATTGCTAGTGAGTTAATGGGGGTCAGTGAGGGAGAAAGGGAACTTACCTTCCAAGAGCATTATCAACAAACTCTGGATAGTATTTCCCTGGATCCTGAGACCTTTACTCATCCTGTGTCAGCCTATCAAATTATGGCTCAACAGGGCAATGTGGAGGCAGAAAGGTCACTCAATTTAATTCATACTACTGCATCAATGCAAAGAGCAAAGGATGCCCTGACCAATCTATCTCCAGCAGCTGCAGCAAGTGGAGACTTCAATTTTTCTGATGATGAGGACAGCTTTGGTGACAATCTACAGGTGGCCACTACTACACAGACTGGGACTTCTGTGGTGCCTCCTACACCAAACTGGCTTTCTCAGGATATGCATGGTAGATGCAACTTGGATGCTGCTATCACAAGGCAGTACAATGAGGCATATCTAGCTCATGAGTCTGCTGAAGCAAGGGAGAAGAAATTCTACAAGGCCATACTGGATTCTCTGGAAATTCAAAGGCTACAAATGTTACAGACAAGGATTGAGGCTTCAGAAATCAAGGATTCAATTAGCAACCTTAGGGATGCTACTGACAGGAGACTAGATGAAAAGCTTCCTCTTCACACTGTCTCCAAGATGTCAAGGTTTTTCACCAAGGAACCTGAAGTGTCCTCATCTTTGAAAACTCTCTCCTCTAGGGTGGACAAAGTTGAGGCTACACTTTCTCACATGCAGAAGGAACAGGAGAAGCAAACTAGGCTACTCACCCAGCTTCTGGCAGCTCAAGGAATCCCTATCATCTCACTTGATGATAACAAAAAGGGGGAGAAAACTAAGGAGCTAGAGATACAAATCACAAAGGTTTTGGTCCCAGCCATCTCCTTACCAAAAGAGCCATTAGCAATGGGGGAGTTTGGAAAGAAGAAAAAGGATGGTATTGACCTGATCCAGGAAGCCTCTATGAGGATGAAACTTGCAGAACAGATTAAGGATCACTGGTCAAATATAGAAGCAAAAGTCAAGAAGCTAGCTCACACTACAAAGGCATCAACGGTTCAAGCTACTTCAATACCACCATCAACAAATGCAATGGTGATAGTACAAATGGAGCCACAGTTCAAGAGCTCTTATGCTATAGAGCCCCTTCATCATGGAATCCTTCAAGATTCAAGGAATGAGAAAGGCCAATCTTCATGCTTTAGGAATGTGGATGCAAGAGGGATATCTCTAATATCACCTGTCAAACCCAAAGGCAAGAACATTGAAAGGATATTTTATCCTCCATCAAAGCCAGATGAGTTCAAAGTCCTAGGGAAGCTGATCATTAAGTGCAAGGAAAGCAATCATCCAAGCATAAGGAATCAAAGGGCCATCATCTACAGGGACAGCAAGGAAATCTGCATTTGGGTTGGTCACCCAAATTTTGCTAAGGCCAAAGCTGAAGAATCTGAAAGGGCAACAATGCAAGCATTGGCAGTTGCTCAAGCATTTGAAGATGAAGAAACCTTACAGGAAGAAAAAGCCAAGGATGAAGCTAAGGAAGCTGAAAAAGCAAGGAAAAGTGTAAGGCAACCAAAGGCTAGAGCTAAAAGGAATCTGGATTTTGATAAAGAGGATTCTCAGGACACTGCTCAAGCCACTTCCACAACAAGTGCACATCAAATTCTTGCTGATCAACCTCATGAAGGAAAATTGGCATGTGATCCTGCACATCCTGTCAACTTTCATGATCAGCCAATCATGCCAAAAGAGGAGCCTATTGAGTTTGATGAAGCCTATTTTCCAAGGTTCCTATTTGAAAAGGATCAGCCAATAAAGTCAAAGAAAAGGGCTGTCAAGGCAAAGCCAGTATTTGTGAGAAAGCCACAACCTCAGAAACCCCCTGCAAATCCAGAGGACTGCATGTACATTGCTGACATCAGGGAAGAATCTAGCTTACACCTTGATTTAGACAACCTGGTGGAAGTAAGGGGCATTGCAGCTTCTCAAAAGTTGCCTAGAAGATTAGTTTTCATATTCAAGGGTGGTAGAGAACAAGTGTGGCCTCTCTACAGAATTTTAGGAGAAGACTACCAAACACTACTCACAGTGTTTAGATGCTTGAAAAAGGACTTTGGCTTCACCAAAACAGCCAAGTCTGAGGTGGTCTCCAAAATATGTCAAATAAAGGCTAGCTGGAACAAGCCTGAGGCTCTTCCCAGGATACTTAGAGTGCCCTCAACAGGAAAGAAGATCCATCTTCAACTTTACTGGATGATGGAATTTAAGGACAAGGACAACTGTAGAAGATTCTTCAGGATGGAAGACCAGCTGGATAAGGCATCTAATCAAACTCTAAAGTTTATGCAATCCAAGCTTGGTGATCAAGATGAGGAAGAGAAGATCTTTTACAGAAGGCTACAGGTCCAGATTGAGGAAAACAACTCTAAGAGAGGGAAGAAGACTATGCCACAAAGAAGATCAAGATGAATCATTTGCTCAGTCTAGAGGAGTACTTCTGGGCATTAGTCTTGTAAGTCTTGTATTTTGTTCAAAATATTATGAAGCTTAATGCATTTTCTACTTTTGTAATTTATAATGTATCTGAGTGTTTTTGTTATCATCAAGTCTCTTGATTTATGGCTGTTATTCTATCAATCATAAATTGGGGGAGATTGTTAGGAATATGTTGTTCTTGATGATAAACATAAAACACTTAGTAGAATTTGTGTAAAGTCATTTTGTAACTGTCAACGAAATGGCATGCTTTGCAGCATTCCGTTGACAGGAAGCTCATCAACGAAATGAGTAATGTAGCAATTGCACTGTACAATACTTCACAGTTTGATATGCATTTTGTTGTATGTATTAGATAGGTTTTCTAAGTCATGTTGACTAAGTACTAGATAGGCAAAATAGGTTGGTTAATTGTAAATATATTATGCCTTGTAATTTTGCCTAAGTGAAGACATGTCAACGGTATGAAGATCACTCTGTCAACGGTATGGAGTTTACCCATCAACGAAACGAGGGAAACACCATCAACGAAACGAAGGAAACACCATCAACGGAATGAAAAATAAAGCTATCAACGAAACACATCTCCCTGCTATCAACGAATCACTATTGCTTTTTGAACAGTTGACAAAGTGATAGTGACAGTTTACTGAACAGATCTAAAGGAGATATGGAAGTGTACTTTGCATTGGAAGCCATCAAAATGGTTACTGGAAATAAGGAAACATTCCAATTTCCAATAAGGCTCTTGGGAATGATTAAAATAAGCATGAAGACAAAAGCAAAGATCTCCAAGGACCATTGGACAAAAGGAATGAAAAGCAAGCTACTGATGGTTACTACTATTGTTCTTTAGTTTAGCCAAACGTAGAATTGTAAACTTGGGTATATATAACCAAGTGTAGCAGTTACTAAAAAGATAAGAGAAGAAAAACAAATAGATTGTATTAGCTATCTTTGAGAGCATACTTCTCTACATTCTTGTAACTGAGCAGCTGTGTACTTTTGTATCACAGAATATTTCCGCAATAAAAATCACTTCAGTTGGATCATCAAACAATCCAACTGAAATTATTAAGTGCTTGTGGTTTTTATTTTATAAGTTCAGATTATAATTTGTAAGTTGTTTTAAGTTTAAGAAATATCAACAATTGTATTCAACCCCCCCTTCTACAATTCTGTTAGGTCATTTGGGATTAACAGAGACTATAAGGGTTCCAATTCTCAGAACAGTTGAATATCCAATATGGAAGGTGAAGATGACCATGTTTCTGGAAGCCACAGATCCAGAATACCTTGATAGAATTTATGATGGTCCTCACAAGCCAACTAAGCTTAATACTCTGGTTCCTGGTGAAGAACAGAAGACTATTCCAAAGGAGAAGAAAGACTATACTCCTGAAGACATTTCATCCATTGCAAAGGATGCTAAGGTTAGACATCTACTCCACAGTGCTTTAGACAATGTTATGTCTAACAGAGTTATTGGCTGTAAAACTGCCAAAGAGATATGGGATGCTTTAGAAGTCAGGTGTCAAGGGACCAGTGCTATAAAGAAAAATAGGAAGACTATTCTCACACAGGAGTATGAACACTTTGATTCAAGACCTGGTGAATCTTTGACTGAGACATATGACAGGTTTTGTAAACTGTTGAATGATCTGTCTCTGGTTGATAAAGAATATGATATTGAAGAATCAAATCTCAAGTTTCTTCTAGCCTTACCTGAAAGATGGGATTTGAAAGCTACAACAATCAGGGATAATTATGAACTTGCAGACACAGATCTTGATGAAATTTATGGGTTGCTGAAAACTCATGAACTTGAGATAGAACAAAGGAAAAGAAGATCTGGAAAGCAGGCAAAATCTGTTGCTCTTAAAGTTGAAGAAAAGACTGTCAAGAAGGAATCATCAAGGAAGAAAGCCAAGGGAAAAGCTTTAGTCATTAAATCTGAGAGTGAGTCATCAAACTCTGATGATGGCTCAAACACTGATGATGAAGATTCTGATTCTGAGGATGATGAAGAAGAGATGATGAAAATGGCTGCTTTGATGGTGAAGACCTTCAAGAAGATGGAATTCAAGAACTTCAAGAAAGGAAAGAGATTCTCAAGGAAAGATTCAAACTCTGACAAGAGAAATTTCAGAAAGTCTGATGGAAAAGATACCAAGTCTGGAAAGAGAGACAAGTCTGAGATCCAGTGCTACAGGTGTAAAGAGATGGGTCATTATGCTCCAGAGTGCAAGAAAGGAAAATCTGAGAAAGCACTCATCACTAAAGGCAAGGACTGGGCAGACGCTTCAGACTCAGATGAGGGAGTCAATTATGCTCTCATGGCAACTGTTAAAAATGAAGCTGAGTCATCTGAAAATAAGGTACCCCTAACAACTTATGCTTATGATACTGATAATATATCTGAATTAAGAATTTATCTTAAAAGCATACATGTTAGTTATAGGGATCAGACTTTAGAGAATGAAAGAATCAAATCTGAGAATCTAGGTCTTAAAGAAAGGAATAAATTTCTTGAAAAAAGACTTGTCAACATGCAACAAGTTCAAAAGGAGAGAGATGATGCTGTTTATGTTGAACAGGAATTGCTTAAAAGATATAGGAAAATAGAATCTGAGTTGGAAAAAGAAAGGAAAGTGATTAAAACCTGGAACAAATCTGGAAAAGACACACATCAAGTTTTTCAGACAGATACTGTAGGATTAGGTTACTGTAAGGAAGATGAACTCAGGTTTAAAGATAAAGTTAAAGTGAAACCACAACTTGAACCTGTGAAATTTGTTTCTGAAACCAGTAAGCTAAAATCTGTAGTTGTGAAAGAAGCTGTTATGGAACCAGTTGAAACTTGTGAAAATCAGGTTAATGTTGGTTCAAGAACAGAAAATCAGATTGTGTTAGAAGCTGTTAAAGAACCAGTAAAAATCTGTGATAAACAGGTTAATGTTGGTTCTATGACAGAAAAACAATTCAAACATAAGCTCAAAGAAGTAAAGTCTGTCAACAAAAAGAAAATGTTTAAGAAAAATAGGAATGGAAAAGTAGGCATTAATAAAAGAAATGATTATCTGCCTAATTCTGCTGCTCCTAGAAAAACATGTCATAGTTGTGGTAGTACTAACCATCTTGCCAGGTTTTGCAAGAAGAACAAAAATATTAATTATTTACCCTCCAAGGATGGAGTAAAAAATGATTATGTTAGGGTTAGACCACAGACTTTATGTACACATTGTGGGAGCACTTGGCATTCCATTTATACTTGCAAGAGTTATCATGCTATTTATCACAAATATTATGAGCTAAAACCCAACTTGAAATGGGTTAGAGCAAACTCTGCAAGTGTAAAGTCTGACAATGTTAGTTTAAACTCTGTTGATAGTGATTCCGCTGCAAAAGCTAACAATGTTAAGAAAGCCAAAGGATCCAAGCAAGTCTGGATCCTTAAATCTAACACTCAGTGATTGTTTGTGATTGCAGGGCATAAAAGAGAGCACTCTTATCTTGGACAGTGGATGCTCAGGACACATGACTGGAAATAAAGCCCTGCTATCAGATTTTGAGGAAAAAGCTGGCCCAAAAGTTTCCTATGGAGATGGCAACATAGGACGTACTCTGGGATATGGCAATATCAATCTTGGAAGTGTCATCATCACAAATGTAGCTCTAGTCTCAGGACTCAAGCATGATCTGCTTTCTGTGAGTGAAAGCTGTGACAGAGGATACCATGTAGATTTTCATACTGAACACTGTGAGGTTATCAGTAAATCTACCGGAAAAGTTGTTCTGGTTGGACACAAGCGCAATAACATTTATGAAGCAAGTTTGATAACAAACTCTGAAGGAAAAGCTGTGTGTCTGTCTGCAAAAATGTCAAATGAAGAGAGTTGGAAATGGCATAAGAAGCTCTCTCACCTAAACTTGAACAACATCAATGAGCTGATTCGAAAAGATCTTGTAAGGGGACTTCCAAAGTCAATACTCAGCTTAGATGGTCTGTGTGATTCTTGTCAAAAGGCCAAGCAAAGGAAGTCATCTTTCAAGAGTAAATCTGAATCTTCAGTTGTGGAACCTTATCATCTTTTACATGTTGATCTTTTTGGTCCAGTGAATGTAATGTCAATGGGCAGAAAGAAATATGCTTTGGTAATTGTTGATGAATACACCAGATTCACCTGGGTGTACTTCTTAGCAAAGAAGGATGAAACTGCTTTAACCTTGATGGATCATGTGAAGCTATTGGACAAAGGATCACAGTACAAAATGAAAATTCTAAGGAGTGATAATGGTACTGAATTCAGAAATTCTGAAATGGAAGCTTTCTACAAGGAAAGAGGAGTAAAGCAAGAATTTTCAGCACCTGGAACTCCACAGCAAAATGGTGTAGTTAAAAGAAAAAACAGAACTCTAATCGAAGCTGCCAGAACAATGCTTGTTGAAGCAAAATTGCCAACTTATTTCTGGGCAGAAGCTGTACAAACTGCTTGTTTTACTCAAAATGCTACACTGTTTAACAAGCATGGGAAAACACCATATGAGATGGTGAAAAATAAGAAGCCAAATTTGAAGTATTTTCATATTTTTGGATGCAAGTGCTTTGTGTTGAAAACTCATCCTGAACAGTTGACCAAGTTTGACTTAAAAGCTGATGAAGGAATTTTTGTTGGATACCCACTGTCAACTAAAGCATTCAGAGTCTACAATCTGAGAACTAAAGTAATCATGGAATCTATACATGTGTCATTTGATGACAAGAAAATAACTGGAATAGAAGATGAAGAATATCATGATCAACTTCGCTTTGAAAATGAAGATCCAAACCCTGATGACGTAAACTCTGATAAAGAAAATCCAACAAATTCTGACGAAGCATACTCTGAACCTCTACTGGTAAACACTGAGGGAGTTTCTCTGACAGAACATAATAGAGAACCAGTTGAGGGGGAGCGTGAAGAAACTTCAGAAACATCTCAACATGATGATTCACACTCTGAAAATGAGTCGACTGAAGAATCTAACACACACTCTGGATTAAACTCTGAGAATGCAAACTCTGAGCAATCCAATTCAGGGGGAGCCTCAGAGAATGTAAATGATCAAGAAGAGAGCATGGATCAAAGTGGAGGATCTAATAATGATAATAGAAGTCACTTACCAACAGCAAGGAGGTGGACACAAGCTCATACTCCTGATTTAATTATTGGAGATCCAGATGCAAGTGTGAGAACAAGGAATGCTACAAATAATGAATGTCTGTATCATGCATTCTTATATCAAATAGAGCCCAAGAAAATGGAAGAAGCTCTTCAAGATGCTAACTGGATAACAGCAATGCAAGAGGAGTTAAATGAATTTGAGAGGAATGAAGTCTGGACACTTGTACCAAGACCAAAGAACAGATCTATTGTTGGTACAAAGTGGGTTTTCAGAAACAAAACAGACAGTGATGGAGTGATTACAAGGAATAAGGCTAGACTTGTGGCTAAAGGCTATTCATAGCAGGAAGGAATTGACTATGATGAAACCTTTGCTCCAGTTGCAAGATTGGAGGCAATAAGGATTTTTCTGGCCTATGCTGCTCACAAGAAGTTTAAAGTCTTTCAGATGGATGTGAAAAGTGCTTTTCTCAATGGGAAACTTGAAGAAGAAGTGTTTGTTGAACAACCACCAGGGTTTGTAGATTCCAAACATCCAGATTATGTCTACAGGCTTGACAAGGCATTATATGGACTAAAGCAGGCACCTAGAGCATGGTATGAAACTCTGGCTCAATTTCTTTTAGAAAGTGGGTTCACTAGAGGTACAATTGACAAAACCTTGATCTATTTTAATTCTGGTGATGATTTGCTGTTAGTTCAAATCTATGTGGATGACATAATTTTTGGGTCTACTAATGACAAACTCTGTAAGAAATTTGCCAAGCTTATGCAGTCAAAATACCAAATGAGCATGATGGGAGAGCTTAGTTATTTTCTAGGCTTGCAAGTAAAGCAAACAGATGATGGGATTTTTATCAATCAAGCAAAATATACCAGAAATCTTCTCAAGAAATTTGGTATGCTTGATAGTTCATCTGCCACAACTCCCATGGCTACTGCAACAAAGTTAGACAAAGATACAGGAGCTTCAGTAGATATGACAAACTACAGAGGCATGATAGGGTCTCTTCTTTATCTTACTGCAAGCAGACCAGATATCATGTATGCAACATGTCTTTGTGCAAGATTTCAAGCAGGCCCCAGAGAGCCACATCTAACAGCTGTGAAGAGGATTTTCAAATATCTCAAAGGAACCATAACCCTTGGTTTGTGGTACCCTAGAGAATCAGAGTTTAAATTAATTGGTTACTCTGATGCAGATTTTGCAGGCTGTAAGATAGACAGAAAAAGCACAAGTGGAAGCTGTCAATTTTTAGGTGACAGATTAGTTTCTTGGTACAGCAAGAAACAAAAGTCAATTTCCACATCCACAGCAGAAGCAGAGTATATAGCTGCTGGTAGCTGTTGTGCACAGATTTTATGGATGAAAAATCAATTGCTGGATTATGGATTAAAGTATTCTAAAATACCTATTTTCTGTGATAATCAAAGTGCTATTGCTATGACAGGTAATCCAGTACAGCACTCCATGACCAAGCACATCAGCATAAGGTATCATTTTATCAGGGAACATGTGGAAGAAGGAGATATTGAGCTTCATTTTGTGTCTACAGACCAACAGCTTGCAGATATCTTCACCAAACCTTTGAGTGAAGCTACTTTTACAAGACTGGTAAATGAACTTGGAATGATCTCTGGTTTTGATTAGAGATACTGGTTAGACTCAAAATCTATACTTCTGTGATTTGTTGCTCATGATTCTTTGCCTATGTTAACTGTTATTTGTACCAGTATGTTAAACTCTGATAGTAAACTCTGTTAGTCATAAAGTGTCAGTCATACTCTGTCGGTTAAAGTCTGAAGTTAATCTCTGATGTTATACTCTGATTGTGATATTGTCTGAAACATAAAGACCGATGAAGAAACCTGTATGAAGCATGATTCTCAGTAAGTAATCATGAATCTTTCTGAGTAATATATGATCTGATCTCAAAATGTGCAGAAATCTTACACAGCATGATACTGTCTCTATATTTATAGCATCTCTTAGTTTATTGATCCTATACACTGAGTCTGTATTAGCTGTTTGCACTTTCTCTCATAAATTAATTGTCTTAACTGATGAAAAGTCTAAACTCTGATAATTAGTTGCAAATATTTCACCCTTCAATCAAAAGATGCCAAAAAGTGCACAAATTCCTTTGAGATCATGTTGTGCCTAGGAAGACCCAGGAACTTATTGTATGAAACAAGGGCTAAAATCTTTGATTTTTGGTGACTAGTGCCAACCACTGATTACTGGAAAAATTTAAAAAAAAAAAATCGAAGGGGGTGAAAATAATAAACTTTATAGTACAGAGTTTAGATGAAATCAGATTTTATATTATACATGAGAGTTTGGACAACTAGTTTTTACTGATTTATTATGTGAATTTTATGCACTTTAAGATGCTCTAAATATTTATATTCAGTAAACTCTGCTATTCACACACAATTTTCACAACTGTGCATTGAGAGAAAAGAGATTATGAATAAAGGAGGAGGATTGGTAAACACTGATGAACTGTGTACTCTACGCTGAGGTAATTTTATTTTAATCTCTGATGGTTAAAATTAATTATTTGTTTCAGACAGTTAATAATTTTGAGAAAACATTCTTGAAAACAAAAGAGTATGATTGGTAACGGTTCTAATTTGTATTAAACAGAAGAAAAAGGGTGCGTATCTAGAAAAGTGTAAAAGACGGTAGTTATTGCTGTTTTTACTGCGCATGCGCATTGGAAACTGCCAATTACTGCTGTCAATCATTGCATGTGTGCCACGTGTCCCACTCACACGATTAACGGAGTAAGACAGTTGTGTATTAATGATTAAAAACTGTTCAGTTTTTAATTTTGAATTTTATATTTAAACAATACACACACATACGTTTAAACCTTTCACATCTTACTCCAATTCACATCTATTGTCACACACACATATTCACAAACACTTTTCTACTTTCAAACTCTTTCGAGCTTTTGCATCTGATTCTCTGTTATTCTTTCAAATCTTACTAATGGCGACTACAGCGTTTGTTTCTTCTGGGTTAGAATTCGTACCAAACAACTATGCAGCTCCGTTAAACACTGTGAACGCACCAGAGGCGTTTCATTTGGTTCAGCGTTTCTTGGCAAATTCTGATATTGGACATGCTCTTACCGAACCAACGAAGTTGTCTGCATCTCAAATTAGAACCTTCTGGCAGACAGGTGTTTATGATGATGGAGGAGAGGCTGGGTCTCCGTCAATTGTTTTTGAGTATCAAAACCAAGAGTATGTGGTTACTCCTGTGACTGTTCGTGATGCTCTGAACTTTGAAGATTTCAATTCCTATACAATCTCTGTTGGCGATGGAGAACTGCTGAGAATGATGAGGGATATCGGTTACTCTGGGTCATTGGCCAAGGTGGGTCAATTGAAGCGTCCATTTTTGAGGAAGGAGTGGAGTTTCTTCTTTGATTGCATCACAAGAGCTTTTGGGAAGAAATGCACCAATTGGGATGCAATTCCTACAGATAGTCTGCAAATCGGGTATTCCTTACTTTATGGTGATCACTTTGATTTTTCTAGATTAGTTTTACATAATATTGGTGAAAAGATGACAGAAAATAGGGGTGTTGTCTATTTTGCTCGTTTTTGTCAACTATTATTTTCCTTCTGTGTTCCTGACATTGAGATTCTGGAGGATGATGTTATTCAGTCGTTTAGACTGCATAAACGCATATTTTCTGACTTAACAAACAAGGATCTTAGGAAAGGGAATGTTGGTGCTCTGCTATTACCTGAGAGAGTGCAACAGTTTGGAAATAATCCTCCACAACCACAATCACAACCTGAACCAGAACCTCAAACTTTGAACACTTTATCATTAAACACTGAACCTCCACCCTCTACTTCTCAACAACCACAGTCTAGTGGTAGAATTAAGAAAAGAGCCTTCAAGAGAAAAGTTCGAGCTAACAGGTCAATGACTGTTGATGAAGTTGATGTTGATGAAGATGATGTTGAACATGAAATTCTTCATCAGAGAAAGAGGCGGATGGTAGCTAATTATCTTTTTGATGAATTAGAGACTGAAGCTCCTGAAGCTGAGAATCAGGAGGTTGTTGATGAAGCTCCTTTAGCTGTGACTAAGGAGACTGTTATTGATGAAGCTACTGTGCCTGATGAGGCCAGAGCAAATGCTGATGCAGAGGATGTTATGCCTGCACTTGATGATTTCCTTGATGATTTTAATATGGATGCACATATTGAAGCATATCCTAGTATCAGTGTTTGTGATACTGAGGATGTGGCAGCTGATCAGCCCACCCTAGTTATAGAAGAGTCCCTTGCTACTCACACAGAGAATTTCTCTGTTACTAATCAAATTCCTGAAATGGGTGAGGAGGTTGATCAGGTAAATGAAGCTGCTATAGAGAAATTGGATGAAGCTATGGCAGAGACTTTGAAAGAGACTACTGTACAAACAGAAGAAATTGTTGCAGAATCTGTTCCTGTAGAAACAGAGGTTCCTGTAAATGCAAACTCTGAGATTCATGAAGCTGAACAGATAAACGCTGAGGCTACTGCAGACAATGTTGCTGAAGAAATTACAGAGCAGATAAAAGAAAATGTTAATGCAGCTAGAGTTGATTTTGATAATGCTGATCACACATCTGTAAACTCTGATCATGCAAACTCTGGGATCAATGCTGGACTTTCAAACTCTGATAGTCATGAGTCAATACCTTTTCTAAGGGATCCTACAGCAGAGTCTATCAAAGAAAATCAAAATGCAACTGAAACTCATTTCAGAGAAATGCATTATGCTAATTGGTCAGGAGCAGACTGCATTTTCTCTACACAAAGGGCTGCTGATTTTGTACATAAGTCGGCTGCAGAGATTTCTGATCCTGAGCTGTTAACTCATTTTAAGGCGACCATTGTTCAAGTCAAATCATTGCATAATCGCTTTGATGAGACAAACAAAGTTGTTCTTGGATTGAGTAATGATATTGCTCTTAAGGAATTAGCATTGAAGCAAGATAGAGCTAGATTTTCATCTCTGATCAAGGATCAAGAAGAAATCAAGAAGAGGCTAATCAATGTTGAGAGCAATCAGGCTGAAATATCTACTAAGATTGATTCGATTGCTACTTCACTAGAGTTGCTGACATCAGTTTTTATTCCTGATGATGTCAAAAAGGGGGAGAAAGTACCTAAAGATAAATGCAAAAGGGCTCCAACCTTGAGACTGAGGGATGATTCTAATGATGGTGGAAGCAGAGGAGCAGAGAAACGGTCAAAGTCTTCTCAAGAGCAAGGGAGACTTAGGTCAAACTCTGCTAGACAGACAAACTCTGAGAGGTTAAACTCTGGTGGTCAATCTTCTTCAAGACTTAAGAGTCTAGTGATTTCATCAAATCCAACTACTGATGAAGAGATTGCTGCTAAACTGTTTATGGAAGAACATGGTGGTGAAGCCACAGTAGAAGATTTGGATGCTGAAATGAAGTTTCTTGCTGAAGAACACCAGAAAAAGATTGAAGCTAGAACTTATAAGAAGAAATCTGTAAAGGCTCCTAGGAAGAAGGAAATTGCACTTTCTAGATTGAAGCTGGAACTTATAAGAATAAATCTGTAAAGGCTCCTAGGAAGAAGGAAATTGCACTTTCTATCAAAGAAAATACTCAACAGAGTTTACAATACACAAGGAGGCCTGTGATTGCAAATACTGATAAAGGAAAAGGTATACTGGTAGAAGAAGGACAGTTACCAAAGAAGAATTATTCAACCTCTGACGTTGCTCAAGTTGAATCAAGGCTAAATCAATCAACCTCTGACGATGCTCAAGTTGATATTTCTACTAAAGTTGTGACAACCTCTGACAATGCTCAAGTTGTACAAACTCAGCTAGCTCCACAACTCCAAGGTTTCTTAAGACCTGTACTTTCTGAAACTCTGAAGCTAGAAGCTGTGAATTTTTCTCAAACCAGAACAGTACATGGAAAACAATCTTATGACAAATCTGGTTTGGGTTCACATAGAGAAAAGAGAATCAATAACAGTTCTTTTGACCATTCATCACTGGCAGAACCTGGTGTTGGGGTATCTCAAGAGAGCCTTGATAAACTAGAGTCTGTTCAGATGGTTTATCATAGAGGATTAAAGAAAGAGGTTCTGTTATACTTTATGTCTGATGGAAGAGTATACAAAGTAGGAGAAGCTGATGTTCAACTGAAACTATGGGAAGAGCTTGAGTATGTTATATATCTTCTAAAAATCAAAAATAGAAGTACTCATAATGCTGCTCTAGTTCTAAGAGATAGGATGCTGAAAACAAAAGCTATGCTTGGAGGAGGTGTTTCAAGTGCATATATTCCTAAGTACAGAGATGCTTATGGAAAGATTGTTGAAATGAAGAGAAACAGTGCCAAGTTCAAAACAGCACTGGGTATAAAGGTTTTAGAATTCAACTTAGAGTCTGACAAATCTTACTTTATCCGGCTAGGGAATGAAATGAGGAAGAACATCATTTATTCTCTGAGAGCTGCTATCTACCAGACTGGAGAAAGTGATCCAGAGTTTAAAGAATTGAAAGAAATAATGGTGGATGAGCTAGAAAAAGCTGAAAGGAGGCTACTCATTGACTATCTCAGGACAGTGCCTGATATTGAAGAGATTAAGTAAAGTCTGACTGTAAGTTTTTAAAGTTTTATGTTCTAAGTTAAAGTTAAACTTTGTTATATTTTAAACACTGCATTTGTTATATGTTTTGACATCATCAATTATCTATTAACTTGTACATTTTTAATATGCACAAGTTGGGGGAGATTGTTAGATATAATTGCTGACGTTTGTTCATCAGTGTTTAAGCAACAGGTACGCATCAGAGTTTACTAGAAGCCAGTCAGAGTTTGTTAAAGTCTGACGGGGTGAGAGTTTATTTAGCTGTCGGTGCATACTTGAAGATTCTAGAAGCAATATATCTTGAAGATGGAAAGAAGCAAGATATATTGAGATAGCTAAATAAACGGGACAGAAGACAGAAGCAATCCTAGATTGATATAAATTGTATAGCTGATTTATAGTATATCAATTAGAGATTGATTATGTAACTGTGTATTATATAAACACAGATAGGTTAACCCTAAAAGGGATGCGAATACTGAATACATTATTCTTGTAACCTAGCAGCTCTCTGTGATTCTTTAACATCACTGAGAGAAGAGTTATTTATATAATTCAGTTGTTGATTCATAAACAGTGTTCTAAATTGTTATTATCATACTTATATTGATTATATATTGTGTATTCGACCTAACATGGATTTTATAGAAATCAATTCTAGCGACAGAAAAAAACAAAGAAAGCAAATAGCTAAAATTCTAGGTGTCTCAAATACAAGAGGGGAGATCTATATATATAGTAAAAATAATGGGCTTGGGTTCTTTGACTACAAATCGGATTGTAGAAATATTTCCTCAATTCATTTTTCTTCTCCGATAAGTTTTCCAATTTTTCTCCAATTTCCTTTTGACTTCAAGTATTTCCATCTCCTTGCATTTTTCACCTTTTTCTGCTCGAAATATGATTTTATTTATTTTCCTACAAAACAAAAGAAAACAATTTATTAAATAATAAAATTATGAAAACAAACATAAAATAGGTATTAAAAATGTATTAATTATGGACCTATCACCATGCTTTGAGTACAAGTTGGTGCATTGAAGAGATTTTTGCTTGGGATTGATTATGTTTTTACCACCAAGTGAGTTTTTGAGCCTATATGCATATCTTTTGCATCTTATATTCGTTTGCTTGAGTGTCCACATGTTGTTTGCATTGCTAGCACTTGTTTGAGACCTTTCTTGAAACGCATGACATTATTTGATGATAAGATGATAAAGGCATTTAGGAATCACCTATATTTTCCAAATTATGACACCATTTATATATAATCAATTAGTTACCCTCTTGAGCTTAATCCTATTTTTTCGGTGACACACCACATTATGTGCCTAGACCTTTTTTCTTGTTTAGCCTTACTTATTCTTGATCCCAAATTGTCAATGGCTAGTAGGAACTTGAGGGAGTAATAAGGTGTGTGTGATGGGTTTACTTTTGTTCATTACTTTTGAGGAAATATTTGGTTTGATTGCTTACTTGATAGTCGTTGTTCAAGAAATTTTTGAAGGAGGATTGTGGTTGCTTATATCTATCTCTTAGCTCTCGAAAAAAAAAGATGAAAAAATAAAAAAAAAAAAAAAAAAAAAAAAAAAGCAAAAAAAATAAAAATAATCATGAGAGCATACTTATGTTTGTGTGATCCTTCTTCATTCGACTAATCAAACCTTTTGTTGAAAGAAAATCAGAAAAATCATGTGTGGGGAGGATGTTTGGTGATGCGTATGATTTATTATGGTGCCTACTAGCTTTTGACACTTCACCTTATTTGGCCTTACTTGACATACCTTGTCCCTAGCCCCATTACAACCCAAATAAAGACCTTTTGATTATCATCATTGATGTATGTTGTGTTAAAGTTAGATTGATACCAAATGTCAAGCATGTTTATGATTTTGCTGGAATAGAGTGATACACTTACCTTTGTTCTTGAGTGAATATTCTTTTGTGAGTGAAAGGTGAGTTATTGCTTGTTTCTACATTTGAGATCCCAAGTTTTGACTCAAAGGTGTACTCTTGTGGGTTTAACATGGTTACCAACTTATTCTTACACTTGACATGGATTTTTGAGCACTTTTGCATATTTCTTTGAGTAGACTATGTGAATCCTTGCACATTCCACATCAAGACATTACAAAGTCATTTTTGATTCTTAGGTTGATGAAGCATGAGAGGACTTGTATGTGTGGCGTTGCATTGTCATGCGATCTTTTACATGAGCTAGATGAATTTTGTGGGTACATTCACTATAGGCCCTCACGAGACCTTACTCGTCCACTAGGGCTGCCTTGGGGTTTAAAGGGCTTGTTGCATATGCCAAATGTAACCGTGATCACCTACGGAAGTGGTATTATCTATTATATGGTAGTTTATATTATATTAGTTTTTCTCGAGGACGAGCAAAAGATAGGTATGGGGGCATTTGATAGGTCCATAATTAATACATTTTTAATACCTATTTTATGTTTGTTTTCGTAATTTTATTATTTAATAAATTGTTTTCTTTTGTTTTGTAGGAAAATAAATAAAATCATATTTCAAGCAGAAAAAGGTGAAAAAGGCAAGGAGATGGAAATACTTGAAGTCAAAAGGAAATTGGAGAAAAATTGGAAAACTTATCGGAGAAGAAAAATGAATTGAGGAAATATTTCTAGAATCCGATTTGTAGTCAAAGAACCCAAGCCCATTATTTTTCCTATATATATAGATCTCCCCTCTTGTATTTTAGACACCTAGAATTTGAGACACCTAGAATTTAGACTATATCTGATAATTAGGAGTAGGATAGATTTATTATTGTTTTTCGATACAAGTTCTTTATTCTATTCAAACACTTTTGCTTGCATTCTTTATATTTAATTGTTTTGTTTCTTCTACCATGTCTAGCTAAGTTAATTCTCCTAGGATGAAGATGAAGTTAATTTGATTGTTTTTGATATCTTCTTGTTCCTATTAATTGATTCTCATAATTTTTCTTAGTGCTTAATTGATCAATTGACAAAGTGATTTTGATATATTATTGTTACCGGATTTATTTTTCATAGCCTATGCTTGCTCCATGAAGTTTTGATAGGTTATTGTTAGATAACAAGTTTCATAGTATATGCTTGTCTCGTTAATTGATATATTTTATTTGTGAAGAAAGAGAATTGATTTTAGGGTGAGTTGATATTAATTGTGATTGATTAATGGATTCGGATTCCTAGGTTTTCCATATCTGATTTTAATTGTTAATTAGATTAAACAAATCTCATCTCAAATCTTATTTGTCTAGTTCTCCTGAGTTAATTGTTAGGGTTTTTGAAAATTCATAGTCTCTGTGGATCGATCTGTGATTGCTACAACTAGACACTGTGCGCTTGCAGTTTACATTATTTTTACACATCATAATGTCCAAGAATTATTAATAAAATGATATAATCAAACGAGTTTAGACCTTACTAAATGAAGCACAACCGTAAAATAACACAGTGAAATAAAAAAAACAATCACTTTGATAACTATAAACTAATAATACAATTATAACAACAAAAAACTTTTAGCTAACTAATGTAGATAATTATAAAAATATTAATTAACACCATATGAGCTAACCGAGAGTAAACCAAAAATCAAATGAAGCAGACTTTATAATTTACTTGTATCAGATGTACATGATACTGACATTTGGGTTTTACAAAAAAAAGTACGTTATAAAATTTTCATTCTGATGTTTTATGAAAGATTTCAAACAATTCTCATGGTACGAATATACTAGTTTAATTAAATTACCTACAATCTAGCCTCATACGATTTAAATTAATCAAGCACACTATACACATCAATTATATAAATTTTCTTATGATACTCTATGCAATATCAAATAACTTGATTCATAGTAAAAATACACAATCATTTAATAAATTAATATGCATGCTTCAACAACTATAGATAATATGTTGGAAAATAATTAAGTGCATCAATTAGAAATATAAAATATTCACCGTCTTCTTGTTCTTTCTCCCCTCTCTAAATACACAATATAACTCCCAATTCTAGGGTTCACCACTGATAATATTTATTCATCTATTTATATAATTACTAAGATTTTTTTTAATCTAATTATTTAAGATAAAAAAATATGGGCCTCTAGATGTTCACTAGCCATTTGTCCGAATTAGCTGATGCAAAACCGAACATATGCAGAATGTATATCCAAACTGAAACAAACTCTAATTATCATATATTTTAAATTAATTATAACTAATATTTAGTTACACTTAGAAACATCATTATGTGTATATGATTCAAATAATTAAAGTAAAATAAATTAAAATTATGGGATATTACATTTTATACCACTCATAAAAATTTCTTCCTCGAAATTAAAATTTTGACGATTCCAATAACTCAAACAATAGACACATCGATTCTTCAAATAACTTCTCAGATATTAAAATTCTTTGATGGCGATTTGACAACTAAGATTGTTTTACAATGCATAAGTTGTTTTAAAGGAATTAAATAAAATCAAGAATGAAAATATAAATGTTTTTTTTACCAAAATATCACGTATAAATTATGTGGGTCAAATGCACGAGTGTCTAACCTAAAACAAAAATACATGAAACATGCAAAGTAGTAGTCTAAAACAAAATTATATTCTGAAGCACAAAATTGAAATATTATAGCAAATAACTTAAACATCCAAGTCTCATCGAGCTTGCTAAATATAACACTTCAACATTTTATTAAATACATATAATTAGGACATTAAAGAAAATAATTATTCAATTACACAACATAAAAAAATGATTATCACGGCACATTGCGCTAAGCTATAGGTCTTTGATAATAACCTTTGATATAGGGAAAAGATTTTTTTTTTTTTTAAATAAAGAGATACATATGATTTTTAGAACCTAGGTGACATACCAAATGATGGCCATTAGATAGTGTACATCATATTAAACCGAATACTATATAGATAATACCAGATACCTTGAAACCTGACGGGAAAAATAAATAAATCATGGAATACAAAGCACTTATATTCTTTTGCTGAATTATTAATTTCACGCGTCCCTAAAATTAATAATATCATATCATTTAATTATTTATTTTGAGCGTCCCGAAAAATAAATAATTAAATTATAAAATAGTGGAACATGAGTGTTTTAGGCATAATTTGCATAAAATTATGAAAAGTATTCTATTAATAATAATTTAAACAAAATTGAGGCAACAGTATCAAAATAATGTGAATGTGATATAATCTTATAAATAACTATTAAAACATTTACGAGTATGCGAAAATCACAGGTAAGAAAATTAAAGGACTAATGACTTGTATTCCAAAATACTTGCAATTTTCTTAATTCAATTAATCAGACAAAGGTGGATAATAGACTTTTTTTCTGTTGTAAAATTCAGAATCTACTAATGGCTCATGGACACGAAACAAGTAAAATGTTATTCAAAATTGAAAATAACAGGCAAAAATAAATAAGAAGATAATGTTGTACTCAAGAGATAATTTATTATCATATATATCAACAAATATATGAATATTGTATTACAAATTCAAAATCACAATGCTTAAAACTATCCGTACAAATTCAACCCTAAATTTAACACAATCCTTGTCTAAAATTTTGCTCTCTTGTGAAGCTAACCAAAGTTTCAAGACTCTTATAAGTTGTTGATATTATTAAACATATCCTACTATATTCGTATCTTTAAAGATCATTCACTTTTCTTGTCGATTAACCCGTCAGAATATTAACTTAACTCTTGCACTAACTTAACTAATCCATGCTTAAGATTATGTCAATTTAGGGAATCCACTACTATCAAAATCAAGTCATCTTATATTATATAATTTCTCGAATTTCTGAGCACTCTCAATACTAAACAAACACATAGAATAATTTTCGTTAAGAGTACGAAGAAACAGAAAAAGGTTTTGATCACGAAAATAGAAATCCAAAATTCTGAACAGATAACAACGAAATGACAGATTGGGTCAAATGATCCACAATATCATATACATGTTCGCATGAAGTTCACAAGAAAGGGATCAACCAAATGGTTTAAGAAAAAGGTGTCAAATAAACATGACTAAATAAAATTTTAAAGCAGAATACCCATTCTAACGCCTACCCACTCTCACAGGTCAACCTAAATAGGTTTTCTACAAGAAAGAACCTAAAGCTCTGATACCATATTTGTAACACCCCCATCTATATTTAAATAACGGGCTACTTAATAAACCATAAATCTGTATACAGAGGACCAAAATCTCTAAAATAATAATTAAACAGTCTAAATAATTCTAGAAGTCCATAATCGTAATCAGTGAAGTAGAAGGTAGCTCTCTTCACACAGTCCCAGATCCCCCTAAGCACCTGCCAGAAAAAGAATACGGCATGAGCCAAACGCCCAGTACGGATTTGAAATACAGTTTATAAAACAGAAAACGGATATACATATTTGACAGTTATAATAAAACAATTATTTTTAAAAATAAGCATGGCTGAAGCAACGAAAGGGGTAGGATATTTCATACCGAGATCAGAACAGAACAAATACAGATACATACATCATAGGGTACCGTAATGTATGCAACAAATCGGGTAGCGTGTACGGCATATACAATGTCACTGTCAAATCAAATGAAATCAAACTCTGGGTGCACCCACGTATCCTGAAATAAATATCAAAATGCACAAAAGCTCGCCTCTTGAGCTATCAGAAGGATACGCCGTAACCAATCACACTGTTACGAAAGTGTCATGTCACTGATGCCACAATGACATGGCTGTAGTACCCCTACAACTAGTTAACTCGGTAGACCCTATATCACTAAGGATTCAAATAAAATACTTCACAATTTCCATAATCACTTTATACATATTTCAAATATTCAAAACAGATACAAAACGTATATAAGTTTTAGAAAGCACAGAAACAGATATTTCATGTGCAAAATTTCTGAAATTACCAAGACGTATTTAAATATTTCGGAACAAAACTAAAACAGATATTATAATATTTTGGAACAAAACCGAGAGAGATATTCAGATATTTAAAAAGGATATTTAAGATGCATATTTTTCTAGAAAGCACCAATGCTAGATTTTTAAATATTTCAAAACAGTTTTGAAAAAATATATATATTTTTAAAGATTCAAAATCGTCAAAACGAATTATCGTAGAACCGATTGAGAACTGATCGAAACAAACATAGCTAAACCTAATATGAGTAGCGCTGAATGAAAAGTAGAGAGAATCCGTACCTTTAAATAAAAATCTCTAGTACCGATAAGATCCGCAATAACTCGCTAAACTTCCAACTCCGAATCTAGTTATATGAATATGGTTTATTGTTAAAATTTTGTTTATATAAAAACCATGAAGAGTCGCTCATATAATATTTAGTAACTCCTAATCATCACTTTTATAATTATTAATGTGATCTAATTAATGTATAACTACTACTATTTTGATATTCATGTTTAGTACCTAAAAACTTGATTGACAAACTTATTCATGGGCTACGGTACTTGTTAAAGAAATTATATATTTCTTAACTCTAAATTACCACTTAACTTCTTAAGCAAATTAATTAACAACATTTAAGTGACCTTAATCCCTCTGCATACTCGGTGGTGAAGCCCGATCAATGAATAAGGAAATTAACTTTCAATAGTGAATGCTAGTGTAATTTCTAAATACCAGTGCAATGGCTCTGACTATACTTTGGTACCCCATGTTAATCCACGTACATCACCTAGTATATTATTAAAGTATTAATGCCAGTGTTTATCAAGGATGCATATGAAGCCTATATGTCTATATTATTTTTTTAATGTACAAAACTAAAGTCAGATTACAATTCTATATCATGTGAAGGTGAAACTCTATGTAGTCCAAATAGTATACATACATAGAGACATTAATTATTATTGAGTTTGTGTTTGTCCCATTAACAGAACAGGGTGTGAGACTTTTTCTAATGGATGCAATATCGTTTAGTTACTTGTAAGAACATGCATACTTGTATTCATAAACAATTACCTGCTCTTGACAACACCGGTTGGAAATCACGATATAGTGTCTCTATTTCTCTCATGATCCTCTGCAGCCTCATAATTTTTAGGGTTTTGAGAATAATGTGCTTGTTTGTTTGTAAACCAAGTACATATAGATTTTATAATCATTCTTTTCATAATTTAATTACTAATTCAATTACGAATTCTTTTCTTATCAAATTTTAATATCAAAAATTATTATTGTTATAATTACTAATTCTATTTCTAATTGAACCAAACCCTTCACTTATTATTATTATTATTATTATTATTATTATTATTATTATTATTATTATTATTATTATTATTATTATTACTATTATTATTGAAGAAATTCTCGGATATTACAACTGTCCTTTTCACAAAGTACATATTGCATCCGTAGAGGTTATTTGAGCTGCATCCGTTGAGAGTATTTTGACCACATCCGTAGAAGGTTAGTACTGCTATCCGTAGACAGTACTTTGATCACATCAGTAGAAGGCTAGTATTGCTATCCGTAGACAGTCAATTTCACTTATATAAAATTACAAGGCATAGTCTATTTACAATTAGCCTCCCTATTCTACATATCCATTAACAGTGAACATGACTTATTCAGCCTAAAACTAATACTCCAACTTCTACATCAGAAATATACAAGAATTTTACATTGAGTCTTATCCGTAGATAAGCTACCCTTCTACGGATACTGCAAACGCATGCTATCCGTTGAAAGCTACATTTTTACTTATACAATTTTCACTAAGTTAGTTTAGTTATCATCAAGAAACAACATAGTTCCTAACATATGTCTTGGTCATGATTAAGTTAGGGAATTAGGTACCAAGAATAAAAAGTCTTGTATAACAAGTATGGTAAGTCTTGTAGAACAAGTATGGTAAGTCTTGGTGGCTATATAAACATAGTCATATTATATTTGATGTATGCTTGAACATTGTTTGTCTTAAGTATCGTGTGAGTGATAACACCGTTTGGTGAGATTGTATTATTGATAAATGTTTTGATTAATAATACAAGTTGGGACGTGGTTGTTTCTGCGTCATATATATTGTGTGTGTTCTTTGCTTTGTTTGTTTGTTTGAATCTCGTATTGGTGTGTAGCCCCTAAACCTAACAAGTGGTATCAGAGCCAAGGTTCGTTATTCAAGATGGATAAGTTTGGGGGAAAGCTCGAGATTGAATTGTTTGATGGATGAAACAATTTTGCCTTATGGCAGAGCACGATGAAAGATCCGTTAATTCAGCGAGGGTTATATGCAACTCTCGAAGAGAAAAAGCCTACTGATGTTGAGGCCACAAAGTGGGAAGACTTGAAGTTACGTGCGGCATCGACGATCCGGTTGGGCCTTGCACAGGAAATCAAGAATGATGTTCTTGAGGAGAATAACCCTAAAAATTTATGGGAGAAGTTAACGAAGACGTATCACTCAAAGTCGTTAGCAAATAAGTTGTTCCTCAAGAAAGATTTGTTCAGGCTCAAGATGGAAGAAGAGGGAGATCTGAGTGATCATCTAAATCGTTTTAATGGCTTGATCAACAAGCTGAATAATTTGGATGAAAAATTGAAGGATGAGGACAAAACTGTTCTTCTACTTGTTTCTCTACCAAAGAAGTATAGTACTGTGATTACTTCTCTATTGGTTGGAAAACGAAGTTAGGTTTAGATGAGACCATTGTCGTTCTTCCAGAGGCCGAAAGATTGATGAAGCAAGGATCGAGTGACGCCTCAGATGGAAGTGCACTCGTGGTGGATGCACGTGAAAAGAAAAAGAAGTATGGTAAGAAACATTACCCTAATATCAAGTGCTTTTATTGTGAAGAATTGGGGCATATACAATCTATGTGTCCAAAAGCAAAAGAAGACTTGAAAGAGTTGAAGAAAACTCGAGGAGGGGGTAATTGTTAGGTCCAAAGTATCGTAGAGGGGGGGGGGGTTGAATACGATACTCACAAATAATTCAATTTCGTTCGCGGATTAATCTTTCAGTTCTATAACGAAATCAAACACACCAAACCAAATCAAGTTTCGGGGAATATATCTTTTTATAAATATAAACCTCGAGGGGTGCTACAATTTCTAATCCGTAGATTAGCTTCAATGAGTTTAAGGTTACACAAATACAAAACAATGATCAAGTTCTGAGCACTATTAATTCTCTGATAATTTCTCCGGCTTAGTTCTCTCTCTCAGTAATGTTTTTGTGTTGAATTCCTTAACTGAAGAAGACACACTCTTCTCTTAGTATTAATTGTAGACTTGAATTGAAAACTATCGAACTAGAATTGAAGAATCAATCCTGGCCGTCCATCTTCAACATCAACCTGACAACAAGAATACTTTTCACCTGCTCCTTATTAAAAACCATCGAATGATTTAAAAAACCATCGAATAGAATAAATTAATTTATCATTCGATAGTTTTTAAATCAAAACTATCGAATGCTAAATTGATTTACTAGTTTTTTAAATCAATCACCTTTAACCCTCATTCGATAGTTTTCTTACAAGAAAAACTATCGAATTGATTTACTTTTCATTTGTCCTTTAGTAATAACTCCAGAGCTCCCGGGTGTTTAAGTAATAGACTGTATCAATTCTTTCTGAGATGATAAAACAATATGATCTTTTCAGTGCCGTCACCTAGTGCAACTGGTCTGGTTCACAGATGAATAACACTTGATCAATTCTTCTTTTATGTCTTCAATTCAATGCTGCTGATACGTCCCTTGTCGTTCTGGTTGCTTCGTTTAAATCACTGGAATCCCGTGGTACTTAACCCTAAATCATTCACATACTTCTGTCGTCTTGAAAGTCTTGTTTCTTTTGCTGTCACTGAGGCTTGAACATTTTCATAAACTTCTTTCCGTGACCTGTTTACGGACTTCAAGAATACATAACGTATTTTGATTTTTTGAGTTTACCTTTTCTTCTTTGATTCTGGATTCCTGTGCTTCTGTTAATACTATTGTCTGTCTTGTCCTTTGTTGAGTTGTAGTTATCTCTTTTACATCTTATGTTACATTATGCTTTACAATCTCCCCCTATTTGATTGGATAGAGTTCGATAAGCAAATACTTCGAGGATAACTCAACTAACTAAGGAAACATGAAACTAATTAAAGTAAGACAGCGTAATAATATTAAATGCATTCTGGATCAGATATATATACATTTCCAGATTTCATAAATCAAAAAACAATTAAACTTGTACAATGAAGTTGCTCCTCTAGTCTGAGCTGATAGTTCTTTTGTTCTTTGCTTCAATCTTCAGTCCATTCCAATCTCACCTTCTTCAATCATTGGATCGGAGTTAGCAGCTTGATAATCAATCACTGATAGATAGTGCAGTGGTTCTCCAGGTTTAAGGATTGCTCCTTGGATGTGTCTGCCAATATATTCAACCTCTTGACCCACTCCAGCCCATAACCATGCAATGTTAACATCTTTCTTGTTTAGCTTTGGCATGTTTGGTAGTCTAGTATGCACTTCCAATCCTCTTTCCACTCTTTTCCTATAGTAAGGAACATTCTCCATTAGAAATCTTCTAAGAGTGTCTGCTGCTTTGTCCTTCTCCGTTGATGAGAATCCAGTGGATCTAAGATACTTCTCAACTGAGATTAGATAGTTGCTTGGGTAGTCTCTCAGTTTGTCCTCAGCCAAATAGCAGATTCTGAACAAGTCATTCGTCATGAATCTAACCATTGGAGGATTTTTAGTAATCTCTGGACTGACTTTCATCACGATCTCCTTAACATGCTCACGGAGCAGTTCATTTAGCCTTGTAGTTCTTTGGATCTTGATGAGTATAGCTTGAAATTCTGTATATGTCCTCTGTTCTAAAAACTTAGTGGAAATCACAAATGTACCTTTCTCCAGAAAACTGATTAATAAGCTCCAGGCACCATTTGCTTTAACCCCAGCATTCAGACAGATTATAGAGCTTCTCAGTGCTTTAAAGTAAGTCTGATCTTCAAGATTAGCACTTCTGATGTCCTGAATAATAACTTCCACCTCAGCATTGTCGTTGACTTCTAATCCGTCTTCAACTCCGCAAAAGGTTTTATAAGCCATTTCCCATTCAGTACCATCTTTCTTTGCCAGATCTATCATCTTCTTCTTCCTCACTTCATTATACACTTTGAATCTCTTCAGTTTTTCACTCCTCAGAATTGCTTGCTGTTTTTCTTTCTCAGCTTGTCTGGCATCTATTGCAGCTCTCTGAGCTCTTATTGCTTCCAAGGCAGCTTCTTCTTCAGGTGATAGAGAATTTGCTTCTTCTTCCATAATATCCTCCCAGATTGGATGTTCAACGGGCTTTGGATAATATGGCTCATGCTCCTCTTGATTAGGTTGCTCATGCATGACCTCAAATTCCTTTTCACTCTCCTTCTCTTCTTCTACAAGTTCCTCTATCCAGTATTGTCTGATAGGAATAGCTTCAATTGTCTCCCAAACTCCCCATCCATCCTTAGGCTTCTCTTTCTCCCCTTCTCCAACTTTCTCCCCCTTAGTTGAGGAATCCTCGATGAAAGCATCCTCAGCATAAAAGGTAGTAGAAGGATCAGGTTGCTGATTTGAAGGACCAGGTTGGCCAGTTTGTTGGTTCTTCAGCATACTCCAAATAGACTCTACCCCGTCACCTTGATTCTCCAAGAAATCCATAAGCTGCTTATTAAACTCATTTATAGAAGCTAGCGACCGGTCAATGTTCTCCAATCTTGAGTTGGTAGTCTTTTCCATATGATCCAGCCTCTTGTTGAGCTTAGACTCCACTCTTGAAAGGGAATTCATTGCATCTTTTACCCGCGCTTGACCATCCCGGATAACCAGAACGTCTTCTTTCAAAGCTTCATGTCCCTGTGACAGAGCAGTTACTTCATTCATGAATCCATCCTTAAGTTCCCTGACGTCCATCCTCAATTCGACTAGTTCTTCCATAGCTTCCTTCTTTAAGGAGTCCACTGCCTGCTTCGTACCTGTTATAGTGCCAGATGCACTGCCAATGACCCTGAATGTTCTTCTGGAATCAGCTGCAGCCAAGTCAACCTTCTCTTGAATAGACTTTAAAGAAGCATTGGCCTGACTAGAGGAGATCCCCTGGTCAAAGGAAGGTCGCAGTGGAACCTTGAATAATGGATTTCCTTCTTTGTCTCGAACTGTCATCTCCTTGAGAGTGGATTGAACTTGTAGTTCTCTTTCTGTTGGTAACAGCAAATCATGAATATTATGCAGGGTTAGGGTGTCACTCCTCACATTTGGCTCTGGGTGTACACTCAACATTTCTGTCGGTGTTTGAATCATTTTTCCTTTCCCACTCAGGCCAGGTGTAAGTGTTTTTGTTTCACTCAAATCCTTAGTGCTGATTGTACCTGCAGAAGAAATCACCGTAGCCGTCCTTAAGGAGGTCACCGGTGGTGCAATGGGGCTTCGCAAGTCCCCGTCCTTGGATAAACCAAGTTGCTGATCATCCTTAGATGATATATCCTTTGTAGGATCTAGAGTTTGAATCTCTAGGGGGTTAGAAACAGGCTCTTTTAACAGCAGAGATCCTGAATCTTCCCCGATAGTCTGTGAAGACTTTACCACAGTTGACTCCTCAATAGTAATTGATTTATTGTCAACGAGTTGCCGATCTGCACCTACGTCAGACCCTTTACCCGCAGGATCCAGATATGTTCCATCTGGGGAGGTAGACAATGACCCTTTAGATTGTGCATTTAGGTCAAAGCCTTCTCTCGACGTCTGTGAAGACCCTTGGTTCTTAGAACCTTCAACCAGTGAACCTGACCGTAATATGGTCGGAACACCAGTTGCTTCCGTCAATTCTTCCTTACCTGATTGAGCTAATGGTTCAGATATAGCTTTCGTTAGCGTAGCCCAATCAGCATCAGAAAAATCAATAAAGGGCGCTTTGGAAGTTTGAAATAAAGTATCAACAGTTGCCTCGGTTTCTGGTCGTCTCCTTTTAGAGGAAGGCAGAGCTGCTGTTGAAGGGTGTATCTCCTTATGTGGTGCTGCTAAGGCACTATCTCCCTCTACACTCACGGATGTCTGAATATTGGGTATAGGAGGAGAAGGAGGCTCGTTTATTGTTTCATTTGGCTCTTCCAAAGGCTCTTCGACCGTGGTTAGAGGTTGTGGGTTTGCAACCTCCTGGTCTTGAATGGCCACTGAGGGCTCTGGATCAACATCCATAGGTTGTGGTTCAGGTTCAGGAATGTTACCTTGATTTACCTGTTCCCCTGGGGGTAGAAGTGGTAGGGGCACCGTTCTTAGATATTCAGTGAGAACAGTGGGTACCCCTGGAAGATAGTTGTTCTTCATAATCAGAGCGGTTATGGCATTGCTCTTCATCTTCATGCACTCCTGGTTGGCTTCACCTTCAAAGATCTCCCGTTCATTATCTGTTAAGATATCATTGAGAATTAGCTGCAGGAACCTAGGATAGAAACAAAGAACATCTTCATCTATGCCCGTTCTTTCATCCAGTGGTCCCATGCATATGATTACTTGATCAATCAGTAACCGTCCAATGTTAATATGCCTATTGTTGGCAATGGCAAACCCTATCTTTTGAAGGAATAAGGGAATACCATGCAGATTTGTTGGCTTGGCAGTAAAAACATGGATTAGGGTATGAAAGAAAAAGTTCCATGCTTTTGGCAAGTAATGCTTAAGGAACTCTCCCACAAAGAAGTTAGGTTGTTGACTTCTAATGAGAGTGAATAAAGCATGTATCTCCTCAGTCGTGGGATCCGGAACAAGGTTTTCTGTAGGAAAATGTAAGATTCGATTAAAATCATGTTCCGTCACCCTTATTGTTCTGCCCCCTGGCACAACAAAATTGAAGGACCGTACGTTATTCTCACTTGTATCCGTGGCGGTTGTGTACAACGCAGTCAATTGATCGATGCAAAGGACCACGGGAGTACTCAGAGCATATGCCACTAATGAACGTGTGTTCAAAAACTCTGCCCATGCACGAAACTGAAGGTTCGTTATGGATTGCAAGTTTTGGAACGAGACATGATTAGTCTTGGTAATAATAAATTCTCCAGCCATTTTAAATTTCCAGAAAAAATAAAATAAACCAAAACTAATTTCTAAATATATTTTTTTTAAATTTAATTAGTTATTTCTAATTAATCAAACTTGACACAAAACACCCTTTTCCTTAAAAAAAACTTTAACCACAAACACTTCCCGAGATTAAGAACCCTAATATGTAAATTGATAAGTTTCAGATTAATTACAAACTCAAGAAGATTGTTAAACAATACACACTCAAGTAAGTTCTGCAATATCAAATTACTAAGGTTTAAAACTCAATTTCGATGGTTTTCTGATTAAAAACTCAAGAGAACACAAATCCACAACAACCTCACGGTAGAAATAAGATGACTGTGGTAAAAACGAATTCTTGATAGTGACTAACAGTGAAATCAGAAGAAACTATCGAGTGTTACAGTTCTTGGTTGTATGTATGATTGTAAGTATATAGCAAAAGCACTTAGATCTTAGAATAAGAAAAGAAAAACGTCCAAGGCAGTGATTTATACTTACAGAATTCACAAGGGTATTTTAGTCATTACTGAGTTCGATATTTTTTAAAAGAACTGTCGATGGTTTTATCAGAGGGGCAAGAAGGTCCATTTCCATTCGATAGTTTTTGAAAAACTATCGAAGATTTAAAGGATAGAATGCAAACAGACTTTCTGTAAAAACCATCGAGGGTTTTTTGCTTGTTTAGTACAAAAACTATCGAACCACTTTATGAAAAACTATCGAGAATTTGATTATTGAATTAATTAATTCACTTCGATACATTTTTCTACTGATATTTCAAATACATCGAGAATTTAAATATCAAATTAGGTAAATTCCTTTGATATATTTTAAATTAAATCTCAAAAACTATCGAGAAATGCTTTCGATAGTTTTTCTCTTCCTTTTCAAAAACTATCGAAAATTAATTTCGATAGATTTATCTATGTACTTGAAAAACTATCGAATTTACTAAATTCGATATTTTTGCTTCTGTCTTCATTTTAAAACCTGTTCTTGTTTTAAAATCTAGACTGATTTATTTTCTGTCAAGTTTTAATTCTAATAAATCATTTCAAATTTACCAAAATCAATTCTTAACAGAAAATTCACAATTTTCTTAGAATAAAATCAACTAAATATCATTAAATGATATTAATCAATTAAAATCCAATAAATTATGCTGCATTAATCTACAATGTTAAAAACAAAGTAAATTAATTCAAATTAAATAAATGCTTGAATATTTAGAACAAATATTAGCACTTAAATAATTTTTAGAATTAATAACCAATTAAATGCCAGAAGATATATCATCCATAATTATGACATAAAATTAGTATACTAATCCTAACTACGAGAATTGCTCCAGAAAATAAATTCACGAGTCCTAAGGATATAGCAATTCTTAAACTCATGTATTCACCAGGACTCTCTGCAGTTACTGACTTCTAATCAAAATCAATTAGAAAGATTTAACATCCCAAGTTCACCAACCAGCTTATTGAAAGTGGATTCATCAAGCGGTTTAGTAAAGATGTCTGCAATTTGATCCTCTGTGGGTACAAAATGTAACTCAACAGTTCCATTCATGACATGCTCTCGGATAAAATGATACCTGATGTCGATGTGCTTCGTCCTCGAGTGTTGCACTGGGTTGTTTGAGATTGCTATGGCACTTGTGTTATCGCAAAATATTGGATCTTTGTCAACAAAAGTCCATAGTCACGGAGTTGGTTTCTCATCCACAAGATCTGAGCACAACAGCTACCAGCAGCAATGTATTCAGCCTCAGCTGTTGATGTGGAAACTGAATGCTGCTTCTTGCTATACCAGGAAACTAACCTTCTTCCAAGAAACTGACAGCTTCCTGAAGTACTCTTCCGATCAATCTTACAACCTGCAAAATCAGAGTCTGTGTATCCAATAAGATCAAATCCTGTATCTTTAGGGTACCAAATTCCAAGATTTGGGGTCCCCTTAAGATATCTAAATATTCGCTTAACAGCTATTAGATGAGATTCTTTAGGATTAGACTGAAATCTAGCACACAAGCATGTTGCAAACATTATATCTGGTCTACTTGCAGTGAGATAAAGTAATGAGCCTATCATACCTCTGTAGCCTGTGATGTCAACCTTCTTACCAGTTTCATCCTGATCAAGCTTAGTGGCAGTTGGCATAGGAGTCTTTGTTGTAGATGAGTCTTCCATTTGATACTTCTTCAGAAGATCTTTGATGTACTTGGACTGACAAATGAATATACCATCTTGTTTTTGGTATACTTGCAGTCCAAGAAAGAATGACAATTCACCCATCATGCTCATTTCATACTCTGCATTAACTTAGCAAATCTCTTGCATAGATCATCATTAGTAGAACCAAATATTATGTCATCAACATATACTTGCACCAATATCAAATCATTTTTATGCTTTTTGACAAAGAGAGTTTTGTCTACAACACCTCTTATAAAATCATTTTCAAGTAAGAATTCAGAGAGAGTGTCATACCATGTCCTTGGAGCTTGTTTGAGTCCGTAGAGAGCTTTGAATAAAAAGTACACAAAGTCTGCCAGTTTTGAATCCTCAAAACCTGGAGGTTGTTCCACATACACTTCTTCTTCTAACTCCCCGTTCAGAAAAGCACTCTTCACATCCATTTGATATACCTTGTAATTGGAATGTGCAGCAAATGCCAGAAACATTCTGATGGCCTCAAGTCTTGCTACTGGTGCATAGGTTTCATCATAATCTATACCCTCTTCTTGAGAGTAACCTTTAGCAACCAGTCTGGCTTTGTTTCTCGTTACAATGCCATCTTCGTCCAACTTATTTCTGAATACCCATCGTGTTCCAATAACAGATTTTCCCTTAGGCCTGGGTACCAGCTTCCAAACTTTCTGCCTTTCAAACTGATTGAGTTCCTCTTGCATAGCAATCACCCAATCTGGATCATCTAGAGCATCTTCAACTTTCTTAGGTTCTGTTTCTGAAAGAAACCCAGAATAGTGACATTCATTTTGTGATGTTCTCCTAGTTCTCACTCCTGTGTCCGGATCACCAATGATCAAGTGAAAGGGATGATCTCTATTCCATACCCTTTGTCTTGGCAGATGCGATCTTGATGATTCTCCTTGTTCTAGATGTTGTGGAGTGTGACTAGTTGATCCTTCTCCTGCTCCCCCTGAGTTGTTGACGGTTTGATCTGTTGATTCTGAAGACTGACTAGTGGAGCCTGTATGTTGGGTATCTCCACTTTGGTCACCACTTTGTCCAGAATCATTATCATTATGATTATTATTAATGACTGTAACAACTTCAGGTACTTCTTCATTGTCAGAGAGATCTCCTGATAGATTTTCAAATACCAAAGATTCAGAGTTCTCTCCAGTTTGCAGGCCTGGTCTTTTGGTGTCGTCAAATGTTACATTAAAGCTTTCCAACACCTTCTTATCTTCAATCACATATACCCTGAAAGCCTTAGATTCCAGAGAATAGCCCAGAAAAATGCCTTCATCTGCTTTGGCATCAAACTTGCCAAGATGTTCTCCATCTTTAAGTACAAAGCACTTTGCACCAAACACATGAAAGTACTTCAGTGTTGGTTTCTTGTTGGCCATTAACTCATACGGAGTCTTTTCATGATCTTTGTTAATCAGGGTACGATTCTGAGTGTAGCAAGCTGTATTCACTACTTCAGCCCAAAAGTAAGTGGGAAGTTTTGATTCACTCAATATGGTCCTTGCTGCTTCAACCAAGGTCATGTTCTTCCTTTCCACTACTCTATTCTGTTGAGGAGTTCTTGGTGCTGAAAACTGTCTTGATATTCCTTTCTCTGAGCAGAAATCATTAAGAACTGCATTCTTGAATTCAGTTCCATTGTCTGATCTGATTGTCCGCACAGGTAGCTTAGCTTCCACTTCTATCTTCTTGATGTGATCAATGATTAGTTGTGTTGCTTCATCCTTTGATTGTATAAACGACACCCACGTGTACTTGGAGTAGTCGTCCACCATCACCAATGCATATCTATTCCTTGAAAGTGACATAACATTAACTGGACCAAATAAATCCATATGAATCAGCTGTAATGGTTCAGTAATGCTTGTCATTCCTTTGCTTCCATGTGATGCTTTCTTCGACTTCCCCTTTTCACATGCTTCACATAGTCCCTCCTGATTGAATTCCATCAGGGGCAACCCTCTCACCAACTCTCTCTTTACCAAAGAGTTCATAGTTTTGAAGTTCAAGTGTGAGAGCTTCTTGTGCCATAGCCAACTTTGTTCTGAAGATGCCTTTGCATAGAAACATGTAACTTCTCCTTCACTGGTAGAACTTAAGTCAGCTATAAACAAATTTCCTTTTCTCACTCCCAGTAGAGTAAGCTTCTCATCCTTCCTGTTGGTGATCAAGCACTTGTCCTTTCTGAAATCTACATTGTAGCCTTTATCAAAGAACTGACTGATACTTAGAAGATTGTGCTTTAATCCTTCAACAAGAGAGATGTTTTCAATGATGACATTTCCAGCTTTCAATTTACCATATCCCGTAGTGTATCCTTTGTTGTCATCTCCAAAGGTTACAATCGGGCCGGTCTTCTTAACCACCTCTGTAAGTAGGGACTCTTCACCTGTCATGTGTCTAGAACAGCCACTATCCAGAATCCACACGACTTTTGAGCTTTTAACCTTACCCTGCAATCACAGATTGATTAAGCGGACTTTGGTACCCAAAGTTGTTTGGGTCCTGAAGGTTTAGATACTTTAACAGGAGTAACATTCAACTTAGTCTTACCCTGCTTGACATTCATAGTATCTGTGGATTTAACATTACTAGTGTTGTTGCTATTATCATTCATCAACTTAAAATAAGCATGCATGATGTTGTACTTACATAGCAAACACTCTTTCTTCCCACATGGCTCATGATTATCAGGCATGTCAGACATGTTATGCATTTCAGAAGCATTAGCAGTTTCTACTTTAACCTTTTTACATGCATGTGTAAGGTGTCCAGCAGAGTTACAAATAGTGCACAACTTCCTAGATGCAATGGGAGAAAATGGAACCATTTCCTGATTAACAATCTTCTTCTTCCCATTCCTGTTCTTTTTAACATTACTAACTACGTCACCTACTTCAGTTTTAGGTAAATCAGGTTTAGGTAATTCATTTTTTACTGATTTCCTAGGCAACATAGTTTTTACCTCTTTTTCCTTCAACAAATCCTCCTCAAGCAATTCTTGTCTTATGAAAAGGTCATCCTCATGAAAGAGTGGTGGAAACGGCTTAACAAAAACTGGACAATCAACATTCTTAAGAACATGTGGAGTATTCCTTTTGACAACTGAAGATGTCACAGGGAATTTCACAATCTTCTTACCAGCTTTCTTGTTATAGTCAAATCCTATAGCAGTTTTATTCTCTATGGCCTGAGTATCAATGATTTCCTTAGCCACTAGAGCGGAATTCTTAAAAGTATTCAGCTTCAAATCTAGATCTGAAATCTGCTTCCTGAGGATAGTCTCTATCTCATCATTACACTTGACCTTGTTCTCTAAGTACTCATTCTTTTGCTTAAGATCTTCTAATGTTACAGCTACAAGCTCTAGTTCTTCATTTTTAGATTCTAACTTTTTAATCTTAAGAACTAGTTTAGCATTTTCCATTTCTGATGCTAGCATGCTTGTGTGTACATTAAACAATTCTACACTAAGATCTTGCACAGTTTTCTTGTACTCAGAATTAGACATATCAATTGTAGTTAAGATAGGTACCTGAGATGATTGTGATGATTCCTCTGAAGAGTCAGCCATTAGAGCAACATTTACATATTCCTCCCCTTCATTCGAATCAGTATCATCCCAGTGCTTTCCCTCTGCTATATAAGCTTTCCCTTTCTGCTTTCTAGAGAATGCCTCCAATTGCTGTTTAAGCTTGGCATTCTCTTTCTTCAACTCATCATAAGAATCCTTCTTTCCATAGACATCTTTCATGTCTCTCGCTTGACGAGACTTCCGGCATTCAGTGGCGAAATGCCCTAACTCATTGCAGTTGTAGCATCTTGATTTGCTTCTATCAATCATGCCAGTCTTGTAGCCTCCCTTAAAGCCTGTACTAGGTGTATAATTGCTCTTCTGGAATCTGTTGGTTGAGCCCTTGAACTTGTACTTAGGGTTTCTTTTGAAACGAATATGACTAAACTTTGCAGCTAAGTACGCCATGGTTTTGTCTTCCATTTGCTCAAGCTCTTCTAGGGTGTAGTAATCACTTTCATCAACACCCAGATTCACAGAATCCATTTCTGCTTCTATTATCACCTCCTTTCCAGCTCTAGGGGTTTGAACCTGAATCTCAGAAGTTATTGGTTCATCCACTACAAGTGCTGCTGATCTCACAAGTGCATTGTGCTTGCTGTCCACTGTCCCTGATCCGTAGATTATCACCCTTTGTTCCTGTTCCATCTCATAGGTCTTCAACTTGCCATAGATCATCTCTAGTGGCATCTTTGTGAAGTCAATTCTTTCCCTAATGGATGATGACTTGTGTTCTACATGATGGGGCAGCGTCATCATGAACTTCCTGTTTGATTCTCTCAGTGGATAGGTCTTTCCTTTCATTGCCGATTCATTGAGAAGCTTAGTATATTTCTCAAAGACCTGAGTTATACTTTCTCCTGGCAGGGACCTAAACGCTTCATATTGAGAAGTCAGGATGTCCAATCTGTTTTCCTGAACGTCTTCAGTTCCTTCCATTATCAAGTTAATGGTATCCCACATATGTTTCCCGCTTGTACAGTTCATCAACTGATAGCTCATTTCCTTGTCTGCGGAGTCCGCCAATATGAACATTAAACCGGTATCCAATCGAATCAGTTCTTTGTCAGAATCTGTATATTCAGTAATATCCTTAGGTTGGGTGCCTTGAGGAATCCTGCTACCATCAGGAGCTATAGATTCACTAACTGGTTTCATTGGTACAAACGGTCTGTTCTCTAATATGCCAATATACAACGGGTTAGATGCCTTGATAAATAACAACATCTTCATCTTCCACAAACCGAAATCATCTCTAGTAAACGGGGGAACTTTAATACCAGCGGTTGTCTTTGGAGCACTCATGGTTTCTGAAAATTTCAAATTGTTTAAAATTCAAGAAATTCCAATTAAATGAAAAATTTTGAAAGTTCAAAAATTTGCTTCGAATTTTCACGCTACATTTGATTTTGGTCTCATTCACCGGATCTGATTTGTATATCAATCAAGTAGCTCTGATACCAATTGTTAGGTCCAAAGTATCGTAGAAGGGGGGGGGGGGTTGAATACGATACTCACAAATAATTCAATTTCGTTCGCGGATTAATCTTTCAGTTCTATAACGAAATCAAACACACCAAACCAAATCAAGTTTCTGGGAATATATCTTTTTATAAATATAAACCTCGAGGGGTGCTATAATTTCTAATCCGTAGATTAGCTTCAATGAGTTTAAGGTTACACAAATACAAAACAATGATCAAGTTCTGAGCACTATTAATTCTCTGATAATTTCTCCGGCTTAGTTCTCTCTCTCAGTAATGTTTTTGTGTTGAATGCCTTAACTGAAGAAGACACACTCTTCTCTCAGTATTAATTGTAGACTTGAATTGAAAACTATCGAACTAGAATTGAAGAATCAATCCTGGCCGTCCATCTTCAACATCAACCTGACAACAAGAATACTTTTCACCTGCTCCTTATTAAAAACCATCGAATGATTTAAAAAACCATCTAATAGAATAAATTAATTTATCATTCGATAGTTTTTAAATCAAAACTATCGAATGCTAAATTGATTTACTAGTTTTTTAAATCAATCACCTTTAACCCTCATTCGATAGTTTTCTTACAAGAAAAACTATCGAATTGATTTACTTTTCATTTGTCCTTTAGTAATAACTCCAGAGCTCCCGGGTGTTTAAGTAATAGACTGTATCAATTCTTTTTGAGACGATAAAACAATCTGATCTTTTCAGTGCCGTCACCTAGTGCAACTGGTCTGGTTCACAGATGAATAACACTTGATCAATTCTTCTTTTATGTCTTCAATTCAATGTTGCTGATACGTCCCTTGTCGTTCTGGTTGCTTCGTTTAAATCACTGGAATCCCGTGGTACTTAACCCTAAATCATTCACATACTTCTGTCGTCTTGAAAGTCTTGTTTCTTTTGCTGTCACTGAGGCTTGAACATTTTCATGAACTTCTTTCCGTGACCTGTTTACGGACTTCAAGAATACATAACGTATTTTGATTTTTTGAGTTTACCTTTTCTTCTTTGATTCTGGATTCCTGTGCTTCTATTAATACTATTGTCTGTCTTGTCCTTTGTTGAGTTGTAGTTATCTCTTTTACATCTTATGTTACATTATGCTTTACAGTAATGTTTCTCTTATGGAAATTGATGATGATGCTCTTTTGGTTCAAGAAGACAAGGGATCGAAAGAAGAATGAGTGCTTGACTCGGGATGTTCTCATCGCATATGTGCTAGGAGGGAGTGGTTCTCGTCCTACAAGAAGTGTGAGGGAAAGATGGTAGTTTTACCAAACAGTAAAAGGGTAAAGGTTGCTGGAATTGGTGAGGTAATGATGAAACTTCACAATGGTCATGTTCGAAAGTTAACTCAAGTAAGGTACGTGCCGGAGTTAAATCGAAATCTAATTTCATTGGGTAAATTAGTTGATTTGGGATATACTGTTATTAGGGCTGCACATGGGTTGGGTCGGCCGGGTTACCACCATTTTAGTGACCCAACCCAATTAATTTGGCCTAGGAAATATCAACCCATTAACCTCTAAAAAATTACACAACCCAATTCTATCAATAATCTGATGGGTTGGGTTGGCTCGGGTTGGGTTGGGTTACACAAGATAATATCATACAGTTGAATATACCTCTAAAAATTTAAAATCTGGAAACCAAATCATAATTTAAAACATTACAGTCATCCAAAATATTACAGTCATCCAAAATATTACAGTCATCCATAGTTTAAACTCCTAGGAAATCTTGACTAAAACATGCGAGGAAATAGTTTGAATAACAATCTTGTCTCGCTTCAAATAAAAACATTAAACTAAAAAATAATCAGTCATCAATAACAGTAACATTTGATGGTCTTGCCCCTGGTCTTGGTATTCTCATTTGAAGTTGCACTGTCCTTCACTTTGCCCATATTATCTACAAAACTCATAATAGAAAACTGATTAGGTAAACTTCTTAAGTATAAGCAAAACTTCTTAAGAAAACTCATAATAGAAAACTGATTAAAAAAACTGATTAAGCAAAACTCATATAATACCTTCTTCATGTTTAAGAAACTGATAAGTATTAGTTTCATCCAAGTAAATATCAGATTTTATCCCGCCATGACTCGCCTTCAACCAACTTTGAGTACATACAAGAGCCTCCAACATTTTCGGACTCAAAGAACTCCTAAAAGGATCAAGTATACGTCCACTCTTGCTAAACGCAGATTCTGAGGCAACAGTGGATACCGGAATAGCAAGTATATCTTTGGCAATCAGAGATAAAGTCTTATACCTGCCTGCATTTTCCTTCCACCAAAGTAGAATATCGAACTTATCGGTCATTGGGTTTTGAGGTTCTTCAGCCAAGTAGACATCAATATCATTCTTCTTCTCTGTTGTTTCCATTTGTTGTTGCTGCAAATAGTTCTCCAACAACCTTCTTTGACGTTTTTCTTTGGTGATGGTCTTTGGTAGAGAATCACCAGTACCATCCTGTTAACATGTGCACAAATCAATACATAAGCATACAAGTAACTAATTTTTTTATTATATGCTGAACAGTTTTTAATTCCTCCTGAAAGGAAATATATGTTGCAAAATCAATCATCATGAAAACAGTCAATCTCCAAATACTTTTACCTGGTAAATATGTAAATGCATTTTATTCAAGTATTTACAACTGTGAAGTCTTTTCAGTTGGTATAATTTTTGTTTATTTGTTTTAGGACACCAACTGAAGTAACTGAAAGAACCTTGAAGGGGAGGATGGATTGACATTCTGGACGGGAAGACTTCTTCTAAAATTTCACTGCCATTATGCAATTTCACTGCCATTCTGGACCCCTCATTGATAAATTTGTATATTAAAGAAAATCTATTAACTAATACTAAGTTGAATATCATATGTGTTTTATTAATAGGTGGCCTTCTATAAAATAAATAGTCTGATGTGTTGACAGTCCAAAATTTACATCACTGCTTTATGTTTTCTGCAGTTGCTAATCTATTATTTCTCGACTCCCCTGTTGGTGTTGGTTATTCATATTCCAACACCAATAGGAAATGATGCGCGGCTAGAATTAGATTTAGGGCATAAGTTATAAGATACAAGTGTATAGCTATAGGATTACTGGATTAGGGTGTAATATAAATGGACTGGACTTATATATGTGACCGGGTTGGGTTGGGTTGGGGTTTTAAATAGTAAAACTCTAACCCAACCCAATATTTTCGGCCCAACATAAAAACAACCCATTACAATTTCGGTTTTAAATGGGTCGGTTTATTCGGCCCAATATAGGGTTGGGTTGGGTTGGTTACTTCGGTTTGGGCCATCCATGTGCAGCCCTAACTGTTATGATGAAGAGCGGAATGTTGGAGGTCAATAAAAGAGATTTAGAGATACTCAAAGGTTGGAAGGACAAGAGAAATCTATTTGTGCTAGAAGGAGAGGTTCTTGTTCGAGGGGAGGCATGGCGGACGGACGTTGATGTCTCTGATGGTTACTGTTAGATATAATTGCTGACGTTTGTTTATCAGTGTTTAAGCAACAGGTACTGACCAGAGTTTATCAGAAGCCAGTCAGAGTTTAATTAAACTCTGACAGGGTGAAGAGTTTAATGGAAGCCGGTCAGAGTTTATTTAAAGTCTGACAAGGTGATAGTTGAATTAGCTGTCGGTGCTGAATTGAAGATTCTAGAAGCAATATATTCTGAAGATGGAAAGAAGCAGAATATATTGATACAGCTAAGGAAACGGAATAGAAGATAAGAAGCAATCCTTAATTGATATCAATTGTATAGCTAATTTGTAGGAATATCAATTAGATAAGGATTGTGTAACTGTGTACTATATAAACACAGATAGGTTATCCCTAGAAGGGATGCGATTATTGAATATATTATTCTTGTAACCTAGAAGCTCTTTGTGATTCATTAACATCACTAAGAGAGAATTATTTAATATAATTCAGTTTGTTGATTTACAAACCTGTGTTATTAATTGTTATTCTCATACATACTTGATTATATATTGTGTATTCGGCCTAACAATTGGTATCAGAGCCAAGGCTGTTTAATATATACAGTTTTACGATTCAAACACAGTATTAATCATGTCTGAAGAAAATCAAACTGCTCCTAAGGCTGAACAGGTTAAGCCCAATTCTGTGAGTCGATATGAAACAATCAGGGTTCCAATTCTCAGGCCTGTAGAGTATCCAATTTGGAAGGTGAAGATGACCATGTTTCTGGAGGCTACAGATCCAGAATATCTTGACAGAATATATGATGGTCCTCATATGCCAACAAAATTATCCCCTGTTGTTGATGGTCAAGAACAGAAGACTGTTCCAAAGGAAAAGAAAGATATGACTCCTGAGGACATCTCATCGATTGCAAAGGATGCAAAGGTTAGACATCTTCTCCACAGTGCTTTAGATAATGTTATGTCTAACAGAGTAATTGGCTGCAAGACTGCCAAAGAGATATGGGATGCTCTAGAAGTCAGATGCCAAGGAACAGGTGCTATCAAGAAGAATAGGAGGACCATACTAACTCAGGAATATGAGCACTTTGATTCAAGACCTAATGAAACCTTGACTGAGACTCATGACAGATTTTGCAAATTATTGAATGATCTGTCTCTGGTTGATAAAGAATATGATCTTGAAGAGTCAAATCTCAAGTTTCTGTTATCTCTACCTGAAAAGTGGGATTTAAAGACAACCACAATAAGAGATAATTATGAACTTGCTGATACAGAACTTGATGAAATCTATGGGTTGTTGAAAACTCATGAACTGGAGATAGAACAAAGGAATAGAAGAATGAGTAAAAAGACAAAATCTGTTGCTCTCAAAGTCGAGGAGAAGCCCATTAAGAAGGAATCATCAAGGAAGAAAGCCAAGGGAAAGGCTTTAGTCATTAAATCTGAGAGTGAGTCATCAAACTCTGATGATGATTCAAACTCTGATGAAGCTTCTGATTCTGAGGATGATGAAGAACAGATGATGCAAATGGCTGCATTGATGGTAAAGACCTTTAAGAAGATGGGATTCAAGAACTTCAAGAAGGGAAAGAGATTCTCAAGGAAAGATTCAAATTCTGAAAGGAGAAGTTTCAGAAAATCTGATGGAAGGGAGACCAAGTCTGGCAAGAAGGATAAATCTGAAATCCAGTGCTACAAGTGTAAGGAGATGGGTCATTATGCCCCAGAGTGCAAGAAAGGCAAAACTGAGAAAGCACTTATCTCTAAAGGCAAAGACTGGGCAGATACTTCAGACTCTGATGATGGAGAAAACTATGCTCTTATGGCAACTGTCAGAGATGAGACTGAATCATCGGAAAATAAGGTACCCCTAACTACTTATGCTTATGATACTGATAATATCTCTGAGTTAAGAGTATATCTGAAAAGTGTTCATGTTAGCTATAGGGATCAGACCTTAGAGAATGAGAGAATTAAAGCTGAGAATCTTAGTCTTAAAGATAGAAACAAGTTTCTTGAAGAAGAACTTGAAAATATGAAGCAGATTCAAAAAGAAAGAGATGATGCTGTTTATGTAGAACAGGAGTTGCTGAAAAGATATAGGCAACTAGAATCTGATTTAGAAAAAGAAAGAAAAATAATCAAAACTTGGACAGATTCTGGAAGAGACACTCATCAAGTGTTTCAGACTGATTCTGTAGGTTTAGGTTATTGTGAAAATGATGAACTTAGGTTTAAAGACAAGGTTAAGGTAAAACCACAACTTAAACCTGTGAAATTTGTTCCAGAAGCCAATAAGTTAAAATCTGTTGTAATAAGGGAAGCTGATATGGAATCAGATGAAGCTTGTGAAAAACAGGAAAATATTATAACAGAAAAACTTATGGAGTTAGAAGCTGTTAGAAAACCAGTAAAAACTTGTGAAAAACAGGTTAATGTTGGCTTGATGACAGGAAAACAGTTCAATCATAAGTTGAAAGAGGTAAAGTCTGCCATGAAACCTAAAGGGTCCAAGAAAAATAGGAATGGAAAAGTAGGCATAAATAACAGAAATAATCATTTGCCTAATGCTGGTGCTTCAAGGAAAACATGTTACAATTGTGGTAGTTCTAATCATCTTGCTAGATTTTGCACTAAGAACAAACATATTAATTCTTTATCTTCTACATCAGGAGTAAAGAATGATTATGTAAGAGTTAAACCACAAACTTTATGCAAACACTGTGGGAGCACTTGGCATTCCATTTATACTTGCAAGAGTTATCATGCTATTTATCACAACTATTATGAGCTAAAACCCAATTTGAAATGGGTTAGAGCAAACTCTGCTAGTGTAAAATCTGACAATGTTAGTTTAAACTCTGATAATACAGATTCCGCTGCAAAAGCTAACACTGTTAAGAAAGACAAAGGATCCAAGCAAGTCTGGATCCTTAAAACTAACACTTAGTGTTTGTTTGTGATTGCAGGGTATAATAGAGAGCACACTTATCTTGGACAGTGGATGCTCAGGACATATGACTGGAAATAAAGCCCTGTTATCAGACTTTAAGGAGAAGGCTGGCCCAAAGGTTTCCTATGGAGATGGCAACATAGGACACACTCTGGGATATGGCAATATCAATCTTGGAAGTGTCATCATCACAAATGTAGCTCTAGTCTCAGGACTCAAGCATAATCTGCTATCTGTGAGTCAAATCTGTGACAGAGGAAACCATGTAGATTTTCATAGTGAATACTGTGAAGTTATCAGTAAATCTACTGGAAAAGTTGTTCTAGTTGGACACAGGCGCAACAACATTTATGAAGCAAGTTTGGTAACAAACTCTGATGGAAAAACAGTGTGTCTGACAGCCAGAATGTCAAATGAAGAGAGTTGGAACTGGCACAAGAAGCTCTCTCATCTCAATTTGAACAACATCAATGAGCTAATAAGAAAGGATCTTGTAAGGGGACTTCCAAAATCTATACTCAGTCTAGATGGCTTGTGTGATTCTTGTCAAAAAGCCAAGCAAAGGAAGTCATCTTTCAAGAGCAAATCTGAATCATCAATAGTGGAATCTTATCATCTTCTACATGTTGATCTCTTTGGTCCAGTGAATGTGATGTCCATGGGCAGAAAGAAATATGCTCTAGTAATTGTTGATGAATATACTAGATATACATGGGTGTATTTCTTGTCAAAGAAGGATGAAACCGCTCAAACTCTGATGGATCATGTAAATCTACTGGACAAAGGATCACAGCACAAAGTCAAAATTATAAGGAGTGATAATGGAACTGAATTCAGAAACTCAATCATAGAAGCTTTCTGCAAGGAAAGAGGAGTGAAACAAGAATTTTCTGCACCTGGAACTCCACAGCAAAATGGTGTAGTTGAAAGAAAGAACAGAACTTTAATTGAAGCAGCCAGAACTATGCTTGATGAAGCAAAATTACCAACATACTTCTGGGCAGAAGCTGTTCAAACTGCTTGTTTTACTCAAAATGCAACATTGATCAACAAGCATGGGAAAACACCATATGAGATGGTGAAAAATAAGAAGCCAAATTTGAAATATTTTCATATATTTGGATGCAAATGCTTTGTGTTGAAGACTCATCCTGAACAGTTGACAAAGTTCGAGTTAAAAGCTGATGAAGGAATCTTTGTTGGCTATCCATTGTCAACAAAAGCATTCAGAGTTTACAATCTGAGAACTAAGGTGATCATGGAATCCATACATGTGTCATTTGATGACAAGAAAATAATTGGACTTGAAGACAAGGATGGATATGATCAACTACGTTTTGAAAATGAAGATCTATTCTCTGATGATGTAAACTCTGATGAAGCAGGTTTGACAAACTCTGACGAAGCATACTCTGAACCTCTACTGGTAAATACTGGAGAAACTGGAAATTCTCAAATTGAACAAAATAGAGAACCAGTTGAGGGGGAGCGTGAAGAAGCTCAACAAGACACAGCAAGTGAGTCAGTTGGGGAAACTGATTCAAACTCTGACAGTTCAAACTCTGAACCATCAAATTCAGGGGGAGCCTCAGATGCTGCAGAAAGTCAACATATGAATCAGGAGAATATGGATCAAGGGGGAGGATTCAATAATGATGCAAGAAACCACTTACCAACAGCAAGAAAGTGGACACAGGCACACACACCTGATCTCATAATTGGAGATCCTGATGCTAGTGTGAGAACTAGAAGTGCAACAAATAATGAGTGTCTGTATCATGCTTTCTTGTCTCAAACAGAACCAAAGAAAGTGGAAGAAGCTCTTCAAGATGCTAATTGGATTACAGCAATGCAAGAAGAGTTAAATGAATTTGAAAGAAATGAAGTCTGGACACTTGTACCTAGACCAAAGAATCGATCAATTATAGGTACAAAGTGGGTTTTCAGAAACAAGACTGACAGTGAAGGTGTGATTACAAGAAACAAGGCTAGACTTGTGGCAAAAGGTTATTCACAACAGGAAGGAATTGACTATGATGAAACCTTTGCTCCAGTTGCAAGATTGGAGGCCATAAGAATTTTTCTGGCCTATGCTGCACACAAGAAGTTTAAAGTCTTTCAGATGGATGTAAAGAGTGCTTTTCTCAATGGGAAGCTTGAAGAAGAAGTGTTTGTTGAACAACCACCAGGATTTGTAGATTCCAAGCATCCAGATTATGTCTACAGGCTTGACAAGGCATTATATGGACTAAAGCAAGCACCAAGAGCATGGTATGAAACTCTTGCTCAATTTCTTTTAGAAAGTGGGTTCACAAGAGGTACAATTGATAAAACCTTGTTTTATTTCAATTCTGGTGATGATTTGCTTTTAGTTCAAATTTATGTAGATGATATTATTTTTGGATCTACTAATGACAAACTCTGTAAGAAGTTTGCAAAGCTTATGCAATCCAGGTACCAAATGAGCATGATGGGAGAGCTTAGTTATTTTCTAGGCTTACAGGTCAAGCAAACAGATGATGGGATTTTTATCAATCAAGCAAAGTATACCAGAAATCTTCTAAAGAAATTTGGTATGCTTGATAGTTCATCTGCTACAACTCCCATGGCTACAGCAACGAAGCTTGACAAAGACACAGGAGCCTCAGTAGATATGACTAACTACAGAGAATTGATAGGGTCTCTACTGTATCTTACTGCAAGTAGACCTGATATCATGTATGCAACATGTCTTTGTGCAAGATTTCAAGCAGATCCCAGAGAGCCTCATCTAACAGCTGTAAAAAGGATCTTCAAATATCTCAAAGGAACCATAACCCTGGGTTTGTGGTATCCTAGAGAATCAGAGTTTAAGTTAATTGGTTACTCTGATGCAGATTTTGCAGGCTGTAAGATAGACAGAAAAAGTACAAGTGGAAGCTGTCAATTTTTAGGTGACAGATTGGTTTCTTGGTACAGTAAGAAACAGAAATCAATTTCTACATCCACTGCAGAAGCAGAGTATATAGCAGCTGGTAGCTGTTGTGCACAGATTTTATGGATGAAGAATCAATTGCTGGATTATGGGTTAAGGTACTCTAGAATACCTATTTTCTGTGATAACCAAAGTGCTATTGCTATGACAGGTAATCCAGTACAGCATTCCATGACCAAGCACATCAGCATAAGGTATCATTTCATCAGAGAACATGTGGAAGAAGGAAACATTGAGCTTCATTTTGTATCTACAGACCAACAACTTGCAGATATCTTCACCAAACCTTTGAGTGAAGCTACTTTTACAAGATTGGTAAATGAACTTGGAATGATCTCTGGTTCTGACTAGAGATACGGGTTAGACTCACTTTTTATGTTCATGATTTCTTACATGTGTTAACTGTTATGTGAACCAGCATGTTAAACTCTGATGATAAACTCTGTGAAGTATCAGTCATACTCTGAAAGTAATCTCTGATGCTAAACTCTGTTGGTCATACTCTGATAGTTACAGTTTAATGTCATACTCTGATTGTAATTTTGTCTGAAACATTTGGACCAATGAAGAAATTTGTATGAAGCATAATTCTCAGTAAGTAACTGTGAATCCTTAAGAGTTGTATAGATTCTGATCTCGATTATGTGCAGTAAGTTAACACAGCATGATACTGTCTCTGTATTTATACCATCTCTTAGTTTATTGATCCTATACACTGAGTCTGTATTAGCTGTTTGCATTTTCTCTCATAAGTTAATTATATTTACTGATGAAAAGTCTAAACTCTGATTCTTAATTAAAAAAAAAAAGAATTCACCCTCAAATCAAAAGATGCCAAAAAGAGCACAAATTCCTTTGAGATCATGTTGTGCCTAGGAAGATCCAGGAACTTATTGTATGAAATAAGGGCTAAAATCGTTGATTTTTGGTGACTAGTGCCAACCACTGATTACTGGAAAAAAAAAATATAACAAAAAAAAAATATAAAAAAATAAAGAAAGGGGGTGAAAAATTAAAAGATATATCCAAATGAAAGGATATCAGAAAACAGAGTTTAGATATCAAATCAGATGTTATGTTATACATGAGAGTTTAGGCAACCAGTTTTTACTACTTTCGTTTGTGGATTTTATGCACTTTGAGATGATCTAAATATTGATTACGGTAAACTCTGCTATTGCACACACATATTTTCACACCTGTACAGATTGAGAAAAGAGTTTATTGTCAAAGAAGGACAAATGGTAAACACTGATGTATTGTGTGACATATGCCGAGGTAACTTTGTTTTAATCTCTGATGGTTAAAATAATTTCTTTGTTTCAGACATTTTCTAATTTTGAGATTAGACATTTGTTTTTCGAAAGAGTATGATTTGTGCTGTAATTTTGCATTAAACAGAGAAAAGAAAGAGTGTGTTTGATAAGTCCTGATGGTGATTAGTAGCGCTGATGAGTATGTTAGTTTATTGTTTAAAGTGATATCATTTCTTTCACTTTACGATTATTTGCGATTCTGATATGTAAAACAAAAAAAAAATGGATCTTTCTCATTAATCGATTCAAACTTTGTTTACATTCAGACAAGTTCATATTCTTGTCTAGCTACTTGTTCGATTAACAGGTTATTATAGCATCTGGGATTTTCAAGGCTTGACAACCCCCTGATGTTGAATCATCATCATCATCCTCTCGCATTCTCTTTCTGGCTTGCAGCTTGCAGGATTCCAAGAAGAATTCCTTCTTCGAACCCTTCAAGTAGCTCTGATAAAAGAGCATCATACAAATCTCCACAGCATCATCATCTGCAAGGATGGGCACATCATATGGCTCAGGACGAATGATGTGCACATAGGGATTGGAGATAGGTCCTTCGGCTATCTCATCATCAGCGATGAGACCTTCATCATTCAGGAATGACAAAACAAGAAACTCATCAATGATATAGTTTGCTTGTTGACGCCAGTTTAGATTCAAGAAAGCTTCTACATCCATGAATTCAAAGGTTCCTTGAGTTTGACGAAACAGAGTATGTTATTACTGCTGGTACTATTCGAGATGCAATGGGGTTTCCTGAATATTCTTCCTACACTATTGGAATGGGTGATGAGGATTTAATCCGAATGATGCGAGAGATTGGCTACTCTGGGTCATTGACAAAGATTGGGCAACTAAAAAGGCCGTTTCTGCGCAAAGAATGGAGTTTCTTCTTCGATTGCATTACCAGGACATTTGGCAAGAAATGCACAAATTGGGATGCTATTCCCACAGACAGTCTGCAAATCGGGTATTCTTTATTATATGATAATCATTTTGATTTTGCACGACTTGTGTTGACTAATTTAGGGGAGAAGATGACCGAGAATAGAGGAGTTGTTTATTTTTCTCGATTCTGTCAGCTTTTGGTTTCTTATTGTGTTGAAGGAGAAAATGTATTTGAAGCAGATGTTTCTTGTTTTAAATTACATAAGAGAGTATTTACTGATCTAGTAAATAAAGACATTAAGAAAGGCATTGTTGGAGATCTTTTGCTGCCTACTTCTGTGCAACAGTTTGTGGATGCTCAAGTAAATCCACAACCACAAGCTGAATCTCAACCAGAACCTCCATCAACTTCTGTTAAACCTGCAAGGGGAGGTAGGACCAAGCACATTGGTACTAAACCTGCAAGGAAACCATCTACTGAAGCTGGGGCATCAACACCTGAAGCGCTGCCTCAGAAGACAAGGATAAAGAAAAGAAGAGCCAATAGGGCAAAGTCTGTTGTTGAAACCTCAAAGACTGAAACTGATGAAGAAACTCTTCATCAGAGAAAAAGAAGACTAGTGGCTGCACATCTTTTTGGTGCTGTAAATATAACCATGGACAGAGTCTCTAAGGACACTGAAGCTCCTGCATCAGAGAATGAGGAGATTGTGGCTGAAGCTGTTCCTCAAGATACTCCTGAAATTGTTGTTGAGGAGGATATTTTAAATGCTGATGAGGACAGAGTGTTTGTAAACACTGAAACTCCTGAAGTGTTTGTTCAGGAGGATGCTGCAAATGCTGAAGCTGTCAATCTAGACATATTAAATACTGATGCTACTATGGATTTCGATGCTCCTACATCAAAGGTTCATGATGTAGTTGAGGAAGCTGCTACTCATTCTGATAGCAGAGTTTTTGATCATGAAGCACACACCTCTATCCATTCTGATCATTATACAGAGGGTGTGGAAGCTGATCAAGTCACTGATCAGGTAGAAGAATCTCTAGCCACTCATACTGAAGTTATTTCTTGTGATCTTGACAAAGGTGAGGAGGTTAATCAGATTCAAAGAGAAGCAGAGGTTTTTGCTAAGGTAAACTCTGATATTCCTGAAGCTGTCGCAGAAGAGAAAATTGATGAAGCTGCACAGTTTACTGCTGAAAATATTCTTCCTGAAAATGCAGCAGACACTAATGAAGAAGCTGGAAATGATGCTGAGGGTTCTCATTCACATCCTAGCATTCAAGTTTCATTGGCTGATGATGTCAATAGTGATGAAAGAATGGAAGTTAATAGACAGACCAATGAGCATTTCCAGAATATGTACTACAAAAATTGGGCTGATGCAGATTGTGTTTTCTCAGCACAAAGGGCTGCAGATTTGCTATCTGATTCTGTCAAGAAGATATCCAATACTGATGTACTTACAAGTTTACAGGCAACTGTTGTTCAAGTCAAATCTCTTAATAATAGATTTGATGAGAATCAACAGATGTTTACAAATCTAAGGAATGAATTTTCTCTCAGGGATACAACTTTGAAGCTTGACAGATCATTTTATTCTACACAATTCAAGCAGCAAGCCAAGGATTCTGAGGAAATCAAGAAAAGGCTTGGAAAAGTTGAGGAGAATCAGGCTGAAATGTCTACTCAATTGAATTCTATTTCTAATGCTCTAGAATTGCTGACATCAGTATTACTTTCTGATGATGTCAAAAAGGGGGAGAATGTACCTAAAGACAAATGCAAAGACATTCAAGCTCTGAGACAGAGGGATGATTCTACTGATGGGGGAAGCAAAGGAAATAAAGGAAAGGTCATTGCTCAAAGGCAAAGCAGGACTAGAGTAAACTCTGGTAGACAAATAAACTCTGAAAAGATAAACTCTGGTGGTCAATCTACTTCAAATCTCAAGAGTTTAGTTGTTTCAACTAATCTATCTACTGATGAAGAGATTGCTGCTAAGATATTCATGAAAGAGCATGGAAAGAATGTAACTATTGAAGATATCCAGGCTGAAGAGCAAATGCTTGCTGAGGAACACAAGAAAAATCTTGAAGCTGGAATCTACAAGAGAAAGGAAATCAAGGCTCCTAGAAAGAAAGAAGTTGGTATTTCTATCAAAGAGAATATTCAACAGAGTATACAAAATACAAGGAGACCTGTGATTAGAAACTCTGATAAGGGTAAAGGCATAATGATTGAAGAGCCTAACCTAAAGAAGACAGATATTTCAACCTCTGACATTGCTCAAGTTGAAACAAGATTAGCTAAATCAACCTCTGACACTGCTCAAGTTGATGTTTCTATTGAAGACATGACAACCTCTGACGTTGCTCAAGTTGTACAGAAATCTACACTACTTCCAGGATTCAGCAAATCAAAAATTCTTGAAGACTTAAAGCTTGAAGCTGTGAATTTCTCAGAAACCAGAACAGTATTGGGAAAAGAAGCCTTTGACAAATCTGGACTAGGTTCACACAGAGAGAGAAGAACTAATAACAGATCTCAAGACAAGTTTTCATTGGCAGAATTTGGAGTTGGAATTACTCAAGAAGGCCTTGACAAACTGGAATCTGTACAGATGATTTTTCACAAAGGAATCAAAAAGGAATTCTTGTTATATTTTATGGCTGATGGCAGAGTGTATAGATTTGGTGAATTTGATATCCAGTTAAAACTTTGGGAAGAGCTAGAGTATGTTCTATATCTACTTGAAGTAAAGAATAGAAGTACTTATGATGCTGCTCGAGTTTTGAAGGAAAGGATGATGAAATCCAAAGTTTTGAGTGGAGCTGGAGTATCAAGTGCATACATTCCTAAATACAGAGATGCACATGGAAAGTTGGTAGAAATGAAAAGGAATAGTGCTAGGTTCAGAACTGCACTAAATAAAAAGGTTCTTGAGTTCAATCTAGAGTCTGATAAATCTTTTTATATCAGACTTGGCAATGAAATGAACAAAAACAACATATATTCTTTGAGGGCTGCCATTTATCAAATTGGTGAAGATGAACCAGAGATGAAGGAGCTGAAGAAGATTATGATTGCTGAATTGAATAGAGCTGAGAAGAAACTACTGTTAGACTATATCAGGACTGTGCCTGATATTCAAGAAATCAAGTAAAGTCTGACTGTAAGTTTTTAATATATTTTCTATTCTAATTCAAATTTAAACTCTGTTTTAAATTAAACTCTGTTATATGTTAAACACTGCATTTGTTAAATGTTTTTGACATCATCAATTATATGTTTAACTTGTACATTTTATTATGAACAAGTTGGGGGAGATTGTTAGATATAATTGCTGACGTTTGTTTATCAGTGTTTAAGCAACAGGTACTGACCAGAGTTTATCAGAAGCCAGTCAGAGTTTAATTAAACTCTGACAGGGTGAAGAGTTTAATGGAAGCCGGTCAGAGTTTATTTAAAGTCTGACAAGGTGATAGTTGAATTAGCTGTCGGTGCTGAATTGAAGATTCTAGAAGCAATATATTCTGAAGATGGAAAGAAGCAGAATATATTGATACAGCTAAGGAAACGGAATAGAAGATAAGAAGCAATCCTTAATTGATATCAATTGTATAGCTAATTTGTAGGAATATCAATTAGATAAGGATTGTGTAACTGTGTACTATATAAACACAGATAGGTTATCCCTAGAAGGGATGCGATTATTGAATATATTATTCTTGTAACCTAGAAGCTCTTTGTGATTCATTAACATCACTAAGAGAGAATTATTTAATATAATTCAGTTTGTTGATTTACAAACCTGTGTTATTAATTGTTATTCTCATACATACTTGATTATATATTGTGTATTCGGCCTAACAGTTACCGTTCAACCTGATATGCGTATTGGGTTGAAGGGGAGGATTGGTGGGTTTAAACCCAATACGGCGGTATGGATAGGTCATGGTGATATAGGCTTGGGAGATTAAGACTGTTTTGGTAATAATTGTATGTATTGACAATTATTATATATGGTATGTCTTGGTCATGATTAAGTTAGGGAATTAGGTACCAAGAATAAAAAGTCTTGTATAACAAGTATGGTAAGTCTTGTAGAACAAGTATGGTAAGTCTTGGTGGCTAAGTTTTGGGTGACTATATAAACATAGTCATATTATGTTTGATGTATGCTTGAGCATTGTTTGTCTTAAGTATCGTGTGAGTGATACACCGTGTGGTGAGATTGTATTATTAATAACTGTTTTGATTAATAATACAAGTTGAGACGTGGTTGTTTCCGCGTCATATATATTGTGTGTGTGCTTTGCTTTGTTTGTTTGTTTGAATCTCGTACTGGTGTGTAGCCCCTAAACTTAACAACAATGACTCCTTAACTTTGTAACCCCTGAATATGCGGGGGATTATCCACGTAATTACCTTATAGTAAAGGAAAACGGTTAGTTCACCTCATTATATAGTGTAAGTCTGGCTCAGTTTCATATGTAATGTGACTAATTGGCTCTCAAGTGGTATAAAAGAAATATTTTGAAAGTTCAAGATGGTGTTCTTTTTTTAACAATAATATCTTATATATCACATTTACGTTTGTTTATGCGTCTTAAAAATTATGTCTAACCTGTTTGTGGCACATGATTGGGGTTGTCTTTATATTTTGATTGCTTGTCCCTAAAGTCAAACTTAGTTTTACTACTTGATCAATGGCAGCTTAGTGTTAACAATGGTTGTTTGGTTGCATATATATTTTTATATACTTTTCTCGTGTAAACATGATACATAACCATGATTCCATTTTTTTTTGTCCAAATTTGAAGATAATTAATTGCTCGAACTTTTTGTAGTGTACATATATGCTTTGTAATAATTGTAGATATTGATTGGTTTTTTTGTGTATATTTTAATATTTAGCGACACTCATAATTCTTTTTTGAATTTTAATTATTGCATCATAAATAATTACATATATTTGGTCATCTAATATTTTATGTGTGTACTTTTTAAATTATGTACTTAATATTTTAAATTTAGCGCGCGCGCGCGCACACACACACATATATATTATAACACTGCATACCATATCCGTGAACCAATTTTTTTAGAATTTAATTAAGTTATAAAATTTTGTACGATAAAATTTAAAGATAATTATTGTCTAAAGGTTTTCTAATGTACATATATGCTATGTGACAATTGCAAATATTGATGGGTATTTCTTTTGTATATTTTATTATCTAGCAATGCTCATATTTTTTTTGAATGTTAATGATTGCCTTATAAATTATTACATATATTTGTCATCTAACATTTTCTGTGAGTATTTTCAAAATTTTATACTTAATTCTTAAATTTATACCATTTTTGTAAATCAATTTTTTTCCTAAAATTAGTTAAGTTAAAAGAATTTTGAATGAGCTCTTCTGTCATATCATATTTGCATATCATATGATGGCTTCAAATTACATATTAACGTGAATGTTGTTTATCTATTTAAATCTATATTAGGTATTTTTATATTTTATATTGTAGCCATAATTTTCAGATGAGTGCATGTAATACGTGAATTAAAAAAATTCATATTGCAATTCGTTTATCTTTCTCCTATAAGTAATCCATTTTTCTTTAATATATAACCTTATATCTACCAATTTCACTTTATTCACGTGACACACACATATACATATTATGTGCATGATTAAAGACATATACATGATATAGTGGAAATGATGGTTTGGAGGTGTAAAGCTCAATGGGTAGACCCACATTCATTTCTCCCTAAAAGAATTATTTTTATAAATATAATAAATAAATAGGCAAATTATTCATTTCATCTGAATAAAATGTAATAAATTGTGACACCAATTAAAAGTGCATATTGGTGAATTATAGATGGATAATAGATATATAGATAGGGGATAAATAGATAGATAATAGATTTTATAATTAAAAAAATTATAATTAAAAAGGAGTTGTTTCAATAAATTTTTTTTTGTTTTTTTTAATAAAGCTTATATGTTTTACAAATAAGTATGTGTTCTAACATAATTCGGGGTGAGCAAGAATCGAACCTAGAATCTCGGACGAAAAAGATAAGCTCTTATCACTTGAGTTATCTCATTGCATTCATCAAAATTTTTGTTTAAATACCAAGATTTCAAAAATGTATCCGATCTTTATTTTGAATCGTACTTTTTGTTATGTTATTTCATTTGTCTAAAAATTTCAAATCCAAATATTTTCATTATACATATTTATTTATTTTTGAAATAATTTCCTTTTATACTTTACATAGTTAAATCTTTTAAGCTGGTTGTATATATTCATTGGTTTAGAGTCTTGATATTTAACCAACCAACCATCTCACCCTCAACAATAAAAAAACCAACCAATGATATCTGATTCAATTTTCAATTTTTATTAATTTAATATTATAATAGTTAACATAGTTATATGTTTAATCTGATTTATCTTTAGTATTTCATTTTTCATAACTAAGCGGCGTTAAAAAAAAAGTTAATTATGTTCCAGTAATTTCTCCTCTCATGTCGCCCACACGCATACACATATTATGTGTATAATTTAGAGCATAAGTGAGTTAGTGGCCGAATGGTATGAGGGTGTTTAAATTTGTCGTGAGACCCAAGTTCAATCCCCACTAACAATAATTTAAAATATATATATATATATATATATATAAGGGTAAATTAGTATTTCAGGTGATTAAAATGTGTCACCTTTTTCTCCTCATCAAACCCCATGTTGGACTATTATATATATAAAGATTTATTTATTTTTTAATATTTTTATTTTTCTCCAAAGTTATTATGTATGTTGACTCAACTTGAATATTCAATTTTTGTTAAATTTTAGTAATACTCAATATTAATATTATTAAATTTTACTAATATTTTGGTTATTTATTTGAATTGTTATTTTAATATTTAAAATAATATGTATACCAATATTATTAGATATTTTTATATTATTTATATTTCTAAACATGCATTTAATGAAATAACATAAAGGTATATAATTTAAATGACTATTTAATTCATGTTTTATATTTTATATGTATTTGGGTGTTTATATTTTATTTTATGTTTAAATAATATAAATTTTAATTTGTTAGTAAAAATTTATCAAATTAATTCATTTCATGTAAAATTAGTCAAATATATACATCCAACTTAAAGTTAAAAATACCATGTTTCACTTCAAGCAAATAAGTTGCATTTTAAGATGTACATTACATTTTTTTTGTTGATAAAATCGTACTTGCATTACTTATAACGCTTCAAAAGTGATTACATGATCAATAACAGGAGGGACATTTTCATGCCATTCCTGGACATCTGACAAAGAACGAGCTACTCTTGCTAACACATGAGCTGCCCCATTCGCAGATCTATAGACAAAACAAACTAGCACATTATCAAAGTGCTTAAACATACCAATACAATCTCGAACTATAGTATCAAAAAACGAATTCCCAGAAGTTCCTTTGCATGCATTCGCTAGTATCTGAGAGTTAGTTTCGAAGACACATTTCTTAAAACCTTTGTCTTTAAGCCATGACAAAGCCTCCTTCAAACAAATAGCTTCAGCCTCTCATGGCGTAACCAAGCCTTCCCTTCGTCTACTTCGAGCCATGGCGACTTTCCCAAGAGCATCTCGGACTAGCATTCCCAATCCAATACAAGTAATATCCTCAAATATAGCAGCATCTACATTTACCTTCATCCATTCCTCCGGTGGCTTCTTCCATTTCTTCCCTGTGTGCCTTGTTGTATTACCTCCTTCTGGTTTATGCTCTTGAGCTCGCTTCCAGTCCGACAGCAAATTTAGAGCACCTGCTTTAACACCAAAAACTGACACATTAATTCTATCCCATACCCACTTATTTCTTCTGTTCCAAAGTCCCCATAACACTACTGCCATAAGAGTACATTGTTCCTTTGAACACTGCTGAACGCATCGCCCTTTCAGTTGCATAATATTATCTCCAGGTAAGATACTAATGATATTATCAAGCCCAACAGCCTCCCAGACAGCCCTTTCCAATTCACATTCGAAGAAAATATGAATATCATTTTCCTGATTTGTTCGACACCATTGACAGATCGTATCCACTTACACTCTCCTACTAGCCAAACGTACTGTAGTAGGGATACAAAGACTACACACCCGCCATAAAAAATGAACCACTTTTGACGGAATCTTCAGACTCCAAATCTTTCTCCAAAGCCATGCGAGAGGTTTTTCTATCTCGCCTTGAAGCATTCTGTAGCAGCTCTTGACCGAGAAACAACCTTTATCATCAGGCATCCACTTGTGCTGATTCATCTCTATTAAACTACACACCTTACTTCCTTCCAATTCAGCTGGCATACCCGTTGTCAAATAACCATTTTCTGCACAAGGAAGCCACGGTACTCTCCAAATCTCAGTTTGTTTGCCATCACCAATTTTCCCCCGACACCCCTTCCTCACAATTTCTTGAGCTGCTAAGATACTCCTCCACATGTAGCTAGGGTTTGTTCCCAGATTTGAAGACAAAAAATCACCATCCGGAAAATACTTTGCCTTCATAAACAAGCTGTGACTAGAGGGTTTTCATTATTTATTAACCTCCAACCTTGCTTAGCAAGCATGGAAATGTTAAAATTTCGAAGCCTTTTAAACCCTAGACCACCTGCTTCCTTAATCACACTTAAATTTTCCCATGACTTCCATCTAATACCCTTGTTCTGACCTCCATGCCCCCCACCAGAACCCATTCATCAACACTTCAATTCTCTCACACACATCAGCTGGTATTAGAAAGAGATTCATCCAGAAATTCGGTATCGTTTGCGCAGCCATTTTTAACAATGTAGCTTTCCCTGCCTTTGACATATTTTTGTTACTCCAACCATTTAACTTCTGCTTAATTCTGTCAGCTAGAAACTGAAATGCTGAGCCTTTATTCTTTCCCACCCTCATTGGCATTCCCAGATAATTACCTGGCTCCTAGACCTCGTTCACTTGAAGACCGGCACACACCGCATTTCGATCACTCTCCGTAGTATTTGGACTAAAGATCACACTTGATTTGTGCATATTTATAGCTTGGCCAGATAATTGTTCATACCGATGTAGGATATTTTTCATCATCCTAGCTTCTGTGCCTGTAGCCCTGAAAAATAAATAACAATCATCGGCGAACAAGAGATGTGAAATACTTGGTGCTCCCCTAGCAATAGAAACGCCATGAATTAATCCAACCTCCTCATGTCTTCTAAGCATAGCACTAAGGCCTTCAGCACAGAGAATATAGATGTATGGGGAGATAGGGTCACCCTGACGAATACCCCTATGAGGTGTAACAGCTCCAAACACCTTCCCATTATTCGTAAAGCTATATGTCACATATTTGATACAAGCCATCAATCTATGAATCCAGTTCTCGTTAAAACCAAATTTAATCAGCATTCCTTCGACATAATTCCACTCCAATCTGTCTTAAGCTTTCGACACATCGAGTTTAAGACCAGCAATCCCTCTCCTCCCTTGCGTACGTCTCTTTATGCAGTGATTAATTTCAAAGGCCAATAAAGCATTATCAGTTAAAAGACGGCCATTGATAAAAGCACTTTGCTTTTCTGAAACCAGCGTTTCCAAACAAGGTTTGCGTCGGTTTCCAAGTACTTTCGATACTATTCTAACCAAAACATTTCAAAGGGATATTGGCCTCAATTTCGTCATCTGCTGAGGTTTCCTAACCTTTGGTATTAGACACACTAGTGTTTGATTAGCTTCTTCTGGTAACTCACATGTTGTAAAAAACTGTTGGCAAAACCTTGTAACATCCAAGCCAATTACACTCTAGAAAGCTTGATAAAAACCAGGGTTCAACCCATCTGGTCCTGGTGATTTCTCAGGATGCATAGAGAAAACTGCTATTTTCACCTCCTCAACCGTTATTTCTTGGATTAGATCTTCATTTTGTTGTTCGGTTACTTGTTGTACCAGCTCCCTATGAGAGAAATCCATATCTGTTGTTGTGGCTGCAGTAAAGAGACTCTCAAAATAATTCACAATGACCTCTTGGACTTGCTCCTCGTCTTCCACCCAGTTTCCATTCTGATCTTTTAGCCTAGTAATCTGGTTGTTTGCTCTCCTCGTTGACGCATATTTATGGGAAAAACTGGTATTTTGATCACCATTCTTTAACCAAAACTGTTTAGCTCTTTGTTGCCAGTAACTTTCTTGCTTTTCTAACAGGTTTAAGTATGCCCATCTAACTTCATTGTATTGCCCAATTCCATATGAATCTCTCCTTGAGCGAAGATGTCGAAGTCTCAGCCTGTATTCCTTCAATTTATCTTTAAACTCCTTCAGCATACCTCCGCCCCATTCTTCCAATTTAATACTACAATACTGGATTTGGTTTAAGATTCCTCTATGAGCCATCTCCGACCAACTTGTTTGAATAATACGCAGGCAATCCTTCTCCTTTAACCACATGTTTTCGAAACGAAACCTATGAGTTTTTGGCACATACATCCGTCTATTTAACTGTAAGCTGAACGGTAGATGATCAGATGTAGATACATCCAGAACTTTTACCTCAGCTAATGGAAAAAGATCTCGCCATTGCTGATTAGCTAATCCACGGTCAAGCCGTTCCTGAATCCACTTCAAACTTCCTCTGGACCTCTCCCACGTAAATTTATTACCTTTAAAACCCAAATCCATTAGCTGGCATTCTTCAACAACCTCACTAAAGCCATCAAGTAAAGCCGTAGGGTGTATACGTCCCCCTTGTTTTTCATCAGCTGTCATAAGATCGTTAAAATCCCCGATAATGCACCAAGGTAAGCTTGATCTATTTTCCAAATCCCATAAAATGTCCCAAGACTCTTGTCTCCTATACCTCTCTGGGCACCCATAGAAGCCTGTATATCGCCATCTTCCTATCTGATCAATATTTATCTCAAAATCAATATAGTGCATATCCGTGATTACAATATCACATTCACTCTTCCACATTAAAGCTAAGCCACCTCCAATTCCATGAGCATCCACGTTCCAGCAACCTACAAACCCTATCGCCTTACAAACTTGTTGAATTCTATCTTTTTTAACTAATGTCTCAGAAAGAAAAATAAAACTAGGCCTTATTGATTTAACTATCTCCTTTAAAAAACTAACTTCCCGTGGGTTGGCCAGCCCACGGCAGTTCCAGGCTATGATACTCATTTGTCTAGGCGGGCCTGCACCACAGGACCCGCCTCTCGCAAGTTTTTTGACCCATCAATCTCTTCAGGCCCAGTTGGTACTTCCATATTTTCATCTCCCGTGATTTCCTCTGTCTCCACACGTCTCCTCTTAGGATCCGTAACAACCTTCTCCTTATCACTATTATTTTGCCCCATGTTATGCTCTAACTGATTTAACAGCTTAGCATTCGCTGGGCTGTGTCCCGGATTTTGTGCCACAATTTTAATCCCCACACTTTCGCCTTGAATTTCGGTAAGATTTCCATCAAGCTCCATGAAATTCTCCGCCACCTTATCCTCGTCGGATACGGCTGACGTTGAGTCACCTTCCGTCCATGCTTTGCCCTCCTCATCTCCATTGCGTAACCATTTAGCCCCAAGGTTATAGTTTTTCATGCTTTTAGATGGTGCCCTGAGCCAAACCCCATACGCCCTAGGTATTTCTTTTTCAGGGTTTGCGTATACAATACCACAGTCTCTTTCCTGGTGTCCCAGCATCCCACAAACAAAACAAAATGTACTTAAACGTTCATATTTGAAGTTAATCCAACTCCAAGCACTCCCCTCTCTCTTGATCCAGAGTTACCCGAATCCTTGAGTACATTCTCCACCCTCCTGTGATATTTGCTGGATCTGATTTAATGAATTTTCCCACAAAGTTTCCTATGTTCATCAAGATTCGCTCAGAAACCATACCTTGCGGGAGATCATATACCTGAACCCAAATATCCACTTCCTTTAATTTAACCAAGTGCGGATCCTCACGTTCTTGCAGATGATGATACACTAACAAGCTTTGTTCAAACTTCCATGGGCTACCATCGAGTACCTTCTGCAAATCAAAAACATAAAAAAAGACAAAAAAGTATCTTTGTCCCCCTAAGTATTGAAATCGGGCTTTATTAATTAGTTTTTGTTACTTGGGACCAAAATAAAATGAAAACTTTTCAATATGTTTACCTATTTTAACATCCTATTTTTTTAATAAATATAATTAATAAAAATATTAAAACATAAATAATAAAATAACAACTATTATAAACAATTCGTGCATCACAAGATTTTAAAGCTCGTAATTTTAATTTTTACTTCACCAAAAAAATTAAAATTAATTTTTAATAAAAAAAATATTTTTGATTTACTCCTATGTTATACTTTAATATTTAAAAATACTACAGTATGAACAATTTCAATTATTGGTCAACTTGAGTTATGTGTTTTAAATGTGTCTTAAATAGTTTTTTTTTAGGATATTTTTAAGAAAGTTAGTATTTTAATAAATGATTTCTTTTTAAAAGTCAACATTTATTTCATTGTTATTAAATGAATTCTTTTAATTAATTTATTTTTTTTAAAATTAAAATTGAATCTTCCTTAATACATTTTGTTAGTTATACACCCGACACTATATCCTATATATAATTAGTGTGAAGGAGTTAAAAGGATTTAATCTAGGGGTAAAATTATCATTTCAGACATCGTTTTATAAGTAAAGGATTAAAGTTCGATTCCTTATGACTACAAACATCTTCATAGTATAAAATAATCCAAGTTAAAGTTAATAAAAGAACTTTTATTAAAAAAAAAGTGGTATTTTTAGGAAATATAAAAAAGAAAAAAATTGTATAAATTTAATATTTCATGATTTAAAATGTAAAAAATTAATTAGGACATTATTTTAAAACTATAATTATTAAATAGTAAATGAAATTAAAAAAAATACTTATACAACTAATTTATAAAGCATCACGTGCATTGTAAAGGTATAATGCTAGTATATTTAATTTTGGTATTAGCATAACATATGATAATTTTTTAAACCCGAAGAAAATCCACTCTCCGTATTACTCTTTTATCACAACTAGTTGAAAAAGCCGCGCTTCGCGGCGGCGTAATAATGTTTTTTTTAAAAATTTATCAATTAAACTATGAAAATTACTCGGTCCTCGCTAATAAGCCGTCTTCCCGTGAAACATGTTTTCCTTTTTAATATCAAAATCTCAAATTTAATATATTGAATATATACTTGTCTTATATATTAATTTTTATGTTACCATATTTTTTTCTAATGAGCCACTCTTTCGTTGAAAAAACATCTATACAACTTTACATATATTCTACTTCAAATAGAAATTTTAGTTATTTATTACAAACGCTTATTTTACTTTCAATAAAACTTTTAATTGCAAGTACTTCTTTTATATCCGAACTCTTCTACTCTATAAATTGAAACACTTATTCTACTTCAAATAGAACTTTGCAAGTACTTCTTTTATATTTGAACTTTTCCTCTCTGCAAATTCAAACACCTATTATACTTCAAATAGAACTTCGAACTTCGCTATAAATTCGAACTATTCTCCTGAATAAATTCGAACACATATTTTACTTCTAATATGTTAAAAGATAATTTTTGATTTATTAGTATCTAAAATTCAAAAATTCTAGAAAATTAGAAAAATTGATTGAGACAATTTTAAGGGCGCCACCTAACCTCCTGCGTATCCTTCTTTATATATATATATATATATATTGATGATTTTTAATTATATGTATTTCTTATAAATTCGAATTATTATTTTTTATAAATTGAACACGTACTTTCAAAAGAACTTTTAATTCTATGTTTTACTAATAAATTTAAATTATTCTTCTTTATAAATTTGAACACTTATTTTAATTCAAATAAATTTTTTCTATAAATTTGGACACTTCTTCTCTATAAATTTGAATGTTAATTTTTATTTATTTATATTTTTTCATTTTGTTACTATCAAAGTGATTTTAGATAAAATACATGTATTTTAGTAATTGTAATGTAAAAAGTCTAAATGAGTGGACAACAAATTTATTAATGCCTTTTTTTTGCTAAATAAAATTTATTAATACCTTGTATTCATTATTTTGATGAAGAAAAACTCTCGTCACCTATGGACCTGGGTCACCTCGTTTACAACATACTGTAAGTGGCCATTGGGACATGGTAGATCATCTTCAAATTTACATACACTTAATTCAAAATAATGTGAAAAAAAAACTTTTGTAAAGGGGAGAATATCAAGCACAAAAGTAACTAAAAAGATATTATATACCCTGCAATTTCACATCAACCGTCATCAGTAGAATTTTCACCAAAAAGTGAAGTTGAAATTTTCACTCACCAAATTCATCATAGTAGAATAGTGTTAGCATTTTAATCGCATGGAATCAAATCAACAAAATTTGTAATGTAAGTAGCATTAAAATGATAAGTTAATGAATTTTAGAATGAATTGAATAGTGATAAGAAGAAAATCTAATCAACTTTGTAGAATGGAAGTACTTTAAACAAAACTATTTCATTACGTACCTTAAAATTGATATTATATACCCTGAAATCACTCCAACAAAAATCAGAAAATGTTATAAATATCAACTAACTATATGAGCACGTGAAACTGATTTTACGATTTGCATACCTATGAAAAACGCAAAATTAACCTAGTCAATTGTTTTTAATAGGCATATATAGACCATCATCTGCTTCGTTTTGGTACAGTCTTTAATAATAGTTCGAATTCTTTTTCTCTACCATTCAAATATATGATTTCGAGTCTTCTCTTTTATAAATTCAAACATCTATTTTAATTTTATACTTAGTATTAACAATGTCTTACAAACACCTATTCTACTTCCGATAGAACTTTGCATTACTTATAAATTCAAACTCTTCTACTTTATAAATTCGAACACCTATTTTACTTAGCATAAAACTCTTATTTATACGTCACCTATAAATTCGAACTTCAATTCTATTTATAATATGTTAAAGGATATTTTTTAATGTTTTAGTATTAAATATTATAAAACTCTAAGAAAATTAAAAAAATAGATTTGAGCGATATTAGAGGTGCCACCTCACCTACCGCGTATCTTCCTTTATATATATATATATTGATGTATCTTTTGTCAAATAAATATGCTAATTCTTACAATAAAATTAAGTTCGTAGAGTTATTACGCAGAAAATAAAATACGCCGAGTGAACTGGTCAGAAAAACAAAAAGGTCGTTGGGTGTTTAACTAGTAACTCCAAACATTACTCACATTTTTGTTATAGAATTTGACTCCCTCGCATTTCTCGTGTATATATGTATTTCTTTTATAAAAATGGTACATCTACGTTCAATATTACCATTCACGTTCAGTATTGCAGAAATGATATAGGGCATGGCGACCCCCTTATTTTATTTACTTTTCATTTTTCACTTGGTTTTGCAGTGGCATAGTAGTAGAAATTAATTTTTAACATTCAATTTTGAAGGCTTAAAATACGTAATTGCAAAATTTTAATTTTATTTTTTTTGTTCTGTATCAAACTTGAAACGTCCTATTTTTCTACAAATTTATATTTTTCTACAATTTTGTGGACCTAAAAACTAGACCTTTATAATTTATTTTTCATTTTTTTTTATTCTGTACTTGAGTATAATGGTAAAATTTGTAAAAAAAGTAAGAAAAACAAAAATAATTCATGTTAAAATATATTTTTTCTCTTTGTTAAACTTATATAAAATTGGAAAGGGTGAACAAGTATGCAGGTAAAAAGACTTGTAGTATAATACTAAGAGCAAGTCCCACAACTTCCTTATTTGGGTTCTAAGATAAAATTTAGGAAATATAACATAAAACATCACTTCAATAATGTCCTAGTGATTTCCTAAAATACTAAGAACCACTAGTCATTCCCTACTTTTGAGGATTCTCTAGCCATCCTTAACTTCATTTTTATCGATTAAAAATTCATTTCCTTCCATTTTGTACTTCTATTCTCTCTCTTACACTTAAATTTATTATTATAATAATAGTTATGAATGAATACATGGATGATTGTTGGAGTTCGTATACAAATATGTGTTGGGATTTATGGGTGATAGCATAGGAACAACTTAACTTTGTATATACTTAATTTTTAATTAAGTAGAACATACTATCACAGCCAAAGTATGTTCTTGTAATCAGTATGCAATGTTAGTTTAATTGTGTAATTTGGAAGAAGTTCACTTTCTGTGTTCAAGCCTCAAAGAACGCATATTGGATGACAGCATGAATAAAGGTTACTGTCATAAGAATTGACAGTAAGATTACAAGAAGACAGAATGTTGCAAGTCAAGACAGCATATTCACTCTGACAGCAACATTGGCGGAAGACTACGCGACAGCAACTTTAGCCCTCGACAGCAAGTTTGGAAACCTCGACAGCACACTATGCGGGGAACTCCTACTGTCACCAAAAGCACATTCCTGTGACAGCAAGCTTTGTGGCAAAAGTAACTGTCTCGAGAAAGACCCTTGTTCTAAGTATCTTTCTCAGTCAAATCCCGTGACAGTTTCGATGTTCAAGAAACAGGCGTGATGCAGTATCCCTAAGCTGCACCAAGTCTGCAAGACTACGACAGAAGCTTCAAGCACTGCAAACAAAAGCGAATCAATTCAAGAGCAAGGTCAAGTCTCTATTTGCTGAATTGTTTTAGCTAGAAATAGAATGAATCTAGGTTGCTTTTGTTATGATGTATATCTGACATATTAGCAATTTAGGAAAGTCACATGGGTAAGACAATCTGTAAGAAGCTGCCGCTTGACAATGACAGCAGCTTCACAAACCCGTGACTGATAGTGATAGGATTAGTCTTATACCTACTGTCAATTCATTCTAGAGATGTAACGAAGACTAGCAAGTGCCTTGAAGAAAAACGAAGCTCAAGATTTCTCTCTTGAGGTTGTAGCAACACTTTGCAAAATAAATAAAACATTTATTTTGTGAATACTGTCTTCTCTATTTTACTGTTTGTGAATGCATACATATTATTGATAACATTAAATCTTAGTTTTAGTTGTTGAAACTGAGATTGAATTTTATCAGTATTGCATTCATCCCCCCCCCCCTTCTGCAATACACAAGGACCAACAACTGGTATCAGAGAGTTCAGATTAATATACATATCTGAGATCCCGACGACAATGCAGAAATCAAACAGTATCAAGATCCCAGCTTTTGATAAAGAGAACTACAGTATTTGGAAAAGAAAGATCTTGTTGTTTATCAAAGCTGTGAATCCACTATACCCAGGTATACTCGAGAATGGTCCTTTCATTCCAAGAAAGGAAATTGAAGCCACAACAGTAAATGGTGAGATCATTCCTGCACATTGGGTTCCCAAAGATCCCTCGGAATTTTTGGAAACTGAAAAGGAGAAAATGGTGCTAGATGATCACTTGCAACTCATCTTGCTCGATTCTCTCACGTTGGATAAAGCCATGTGTGGAAGTGTGATAAGCTGCACATCAGCCAAGGAGATGTGGATCAGGTTAGCCTTACTCTGTGAAGGAAGTGAAGAAGTTAAGGGCAACCAAAGGCAAATACTTATATCTCAATATGAGGCATTTATGGCCAAGCCTGGTGAAGACTTAACCTCCATGTTTGAAAGGTTCAGTAAGCTCTTAACTGAACTGCAGATACATGGCAAGTACTATGACAGAAAAGAATTGAACGTCAAGTTCTTGCTTACACTGCCTGATCATCTTGAACACAAGACAACAGCCATACGAGAAGGAAGAGATCTTAACAATATAACCTTTGAGACACTTTATGGCATTCTGAAATCATATGAACTTGAACTCTTTCAAAAGAGAGCCATACAAAGTGGAACAAGGAACAAGATGGCTAATATGTCAAGTGCCCTAGTAGCACAAGTGCCAAGGATCACACAACCTAGTGAAGCACTACAAATCACTCAACCAACCCCTGTACAATCCTTGAAGATCGAAGAGGTTGTTGAAGATGATGAGAAAGTAGTACTACAGCTCAAGGATGTGGAAGATGAAGACTTCTACACTATGGAGGAACTGGAAAGCATGGACAATCCTACTATGGCTTACATGGCCAAAAAGTTCAAGAACTTTAGATTCAAGAAGGATAGGTCATTCAGGCCCCAAGGCCAAGCATCCAAGTTCACCAAGGGAAGCTCATCAAAGGCTGCTGTGGGAAGCTCATTCAAAGGAGGATACAAGACCGGATTTGTGGATAGATCTAAATTCAAGTGTTACAACTGTGGTGAACCTGGTCATTTTGCTACTGAGTGCAAAAGACCCAAACAGGTTCAGAGATTTGAGAAAGGAACTGGTGGATACTCCAAGAAGAATCAAGGTAGAGCCTATGTGGCTGAAGGAAAGTGTTGGGATGAGTCTGATGATGAAGATGAAGAAGAATATGTCAACCTAGCTCTCATGGCTAGCACTGATGAAGTAACATCAACATCCTCAAGTCAGGTACCTTCACTTGTCTTACTTGATATGTCCATTGATGAGTATAAGAAAACCATTAAAGACTTAAGTGCTGAAATGTTCAATGTCCATACTAGCTTAACTGCTGCCAATGAGGAAATCACTAGGCTGAGTAAGCTAAATGAAACACTAAAGTCTGAAAATGAATCTCTTGTTCTCAAAACCAGTTCACTAGACTCTTTAGCTCAGGAGAATGCTAAACTTAAAAATGAATTGAAATGTGCTAAAGAGGTTGAGGAATACCTGAGAAATGAGATTGCTGAAAATGAATTTAAAATCAAGGCTTATAAAAACTCATCAAAGATAGTTCAGGATTACAATGATAAGCATACAGAAAATCAGTCAGTTGGTATAGGTTTTTCTTATGGTAGAAGACCTGGAAAGGAAACTGTGATTCAAGATTGTCCTAGGAGTGCTGCTGTCAAACCCACCATTCTCAAGAAAGTTAAAACTCCTATTTTCAAAGCTGCAGAAATTGAGTTTGATGAAGAAGCCATGCTCATCAAACAAGAAATACTTGATGAGGATGAAGGTGTTGACAGCACATTCAAGGATGGAAAGGATACTGTCACAATCCCCAAGACAGTAAACTTACCAAGCAATCAGACAGTAAGTTCAAAAGATGCTGTCAAAATTGGCAAAACAGAATCTTCCAAAGATACTGTCAAGAATGGTTCCAAGACAGTAACTTTAAAACCTTATGTCAAGACAGTAGGAATAAAAGATACTGTCAAGGAAATTTCGACAGCAACTTCTGAACATACTGTCAATCCAGTAACTCCCAAGTCTAAAAACAGGAATGGTAAGGTAGGTGTCAATAAAGGAAATGGATACACTAATGTTGGAGGTGCTTCTAGGAAACTGTGCAATAACTGTGGATCTACTCATCACTTAACACATGTTTGTAAGAAACCAATTGAGAATAAGATCAATGCAACTGAACTCAATGGTAACTTACACAGAACCCCCCTTTTGCATAGAACTATGAGTGTCTGTAACAACATTGAATGTATGCCATGCAAAATCACTGCCATGAGTACATGCTTTAACTTACCTGTTCTCTCTACTGAAAAATGCTCATACCTGAACACTGTTGAGACTTCTGAGCCTGCTGGAAACAGCAAAAAGGCTTCATCCACTAAGAAAAGGACCAAGTCCAATTCTAAACCTAAGTGGGTGAAAAGAGAAGTCAAACAGGAGATTACTGATAATGCTTATGACTTTATGACTGAAAGAAACTCAGGAGACACTGAAACTGCAGGACCCAACAAGGATTGGGTACCATATGCATCTTAGACACATTCTGTTTTGCAGGGCAAGAAGAAAGATCAAGTCATGTGGATCATTGACAGTGGCTGCTCAAGACACATGACAGGTGATAAAGCCCTGCTGTCACATTATGTTGAGAAAGCTGGCCCAATCATAACCTTTGGAGACAACAGCAAGGGTTACACAGTGGGATATGGTTGTCTAGAAATTGGAAATGTTGTCATTGAAGATATTGCTCTTGTGGATGGATTGAAGCACAATCTACTCAGTGTCAGCCAATTCAGTGACAGGGGATTCAAGGTTGATTTTGATATGATGCTGTGTAACATTTATCACAAGAAGAATAGTAGCCTCTCTCTAAAAGGGGTTAGAAAAGGAAGCTTGTTTGTTGCTGACTTAAATTCAACAAAGAAGGATAAGGTTTATTGTTTCTACAGTAAAGCAACTGTTGGTGACAGTATGCTTTGGCACAGGAAGCTCTCACATCTCAACTTCAAGACAATGAATATTCTGATGAAGAAGGAGTTAGTGAGAGGTTTGCCCCAACAGGAATTCTGTCAAGAAGGACTGTGTGAAGATTGTCAAATGGACAAACTGAGAAGAGCTGTGCACAAGTCTAAGCAAATGAACACCAACATTGAAGCACTCAAGTTGATTCACATGGATCTCTTTGGACCAGTCAATGTACCATCAATGGCCAAGAAGAGATATGCCTTAGTAATGGTGGATGATTACTCAAGGTACACTTGGGTGAAGTTTCTAGAATCCAAAGATGAAGCTGCTCAAGTGATTATTGATCAAGTCAGAGTTCTTGATAGAACTCCAAACTCAAAAGTTCAAATCTTGAGGAGTGACAATGGTACAGAATTCAGAAATGCCACTCTTGGAAATTTCTGTAAAGATGAAGGAATTGTACAACAATTCTCTGCTGCAAGAACTCCACAGCAGAATGGAGTTGTAGAAAGAAAGAACAGGACTCTCATTGAAGCAGCTAGAACTATGTTGCATGATGTCAAACTGCCAACATACTTCTGGGCTGAAGCTATCAACACAGCCTGTTATACTCAGAACAGAACCATGATCAACAAAACTCATGCAAGTACACCTTACTGTCTGTTAACTGGAAAGAAACCTACTGTCAAATATTTTCATGTGTTTGGGAGCAAATGCTTTATGATGAAGGATAACCATGAGAAGAAAGGAAAATTTGACACCAAGGCTTTTGAAGGACTATTCATGGGTTACAGCACAGAAAGGACTGCCTACAGAGTTTATGTTATGGAACACAGGATTATTGAAGAAAGTGTTAATGTCACATTTGATGAAACCAAGTTTCCAGGACTGCATGAAGAAGGAAAGATGCAGACATTCAGATTTGAGAATCAAGGATACTTGGAAGCTGAGGAGATTGTGGATGAAGAACCTAGCTTCACTCAAGTTGTTGAAGTTGATAAAGATACTGTCAATGCCACTACTGTCAACCAAACTCCAGCTCAGTCACAGACCATATCCTCTAACATTCATGACAATGGTGACTCTGGAGACAATGAAGAACATGGTGAAGACAATGGGATTGGTGATCATTCAACTCAACAAACTGAAGAAAATGTTCCTGTGCAGTCAAGTAGCTTGCCCAGAATCACCAAGTGGAACAAGGATCACTCAAGTGACCTCATCATTGGTGACCCTAATTCTGGAGTGAGGACCAGGAACAAAGTCTCTGCTGACAGCATGTTTTCATGCTTTCTGTCTCAAATGGAACCTAAGACAATTGATGAAGCATTGTTGGATTCTGACTGGGTGATAGCCATGCAAGAAGAGCTAAATCAGTTTGAAAGGAACAATGTATGGAAGCTAGTTCCAAGACCTAAGGGAAAGTCAGTCATTGAGACCAAATGGGTTTTCAGAAACAAGCTTGATGAAAGTGGATCAGTGACAAGATACAAAGCAAGGCTAGTAGCTAAGGGTTACTGTCAACAGGAGGGAATAGATTATGATGAGACATTTGCACCTGTTGCAAGACTTAAAGCTATAAGAATCTTTCTAGCCTATGCTGCACACTGCAACTTCAAAGTATTTCAGATGGATGTCAAAAGTGCCTTCCTAAATGGAGAATTGGAAGAAGAAGTGTATGTTGAACAGCCACCAGGGTTTGAGGATGTTGAAGTGTATGATTTTGTGTACAAACTCTTCAAAGCTTTGTATGGACTAAAGCAAGCACCCAGGGCATGGTATGACACACTTTCCACCTTTCTTCTGGAAAACCAGTTTACTAGAGGAGTTGTGGACAAGACACTTTTCTACAAACACCATGGCAAGGACATCATTCTGGTACAAGTCTATGTGGATGATATCATTTTTGGTTCTACAAATGAGAAACTGTGTGAGAAGTTTTCCGCTCTCATGAGTAACAAATATGAGATGAGTATGATGGGAGAATTGTCATTCTTTCTGGGATTACAAATTCTTCAACAATCTGATAGAATCTTTATTTGTCAAGCTAAATACATCAAGGAACTTCTCAGAAAGTTCAACTTGGAAGATTCATCACCTGCAAAGACACCAATGTCCACCTCAACCAGTCTAGATCTTGATCCTAAAGGGAAGAAAATTGATTCAAGCACCTATAGAGGCATGGTAGGATCTCTCCTATACCTAACTGCTAGCAGACCTGACATCATGTTTGCTACATGTCTCTGTGCAAGGTTTCAGAGTGATCCAAAGGAGTCTCACTTAGTAGCCATCAAAAGAATCTTTAGATACCTAAAAGGCACTCCTAACCTAGGTCTTTGGTATCCTAAGAACACTGGATTTGATCTAATTGGCTACTCAGACTCAGACTATGCTGGATGCAAGATTGACAGAAAGAGTACTACTGGTAGCTGTCAATTTCTTGGTGGAAGATTGGTCTCATGGTTTAGCAAGAAGCAGCATTCAGTTTCTACCTCAACTGCAGAAGCTGAGTATATTGCTGCAGGCAGTTGCTGTGCACAAATTCTATGGATGAAGAATCAACTTCTGGATTATGGTCTAGTGTTAAGTGAAATTCCTATCTACTGTGACAACACTAGTGCCATAGCCATATCAGACAATCCAGTTCAACACTCTAGGACAAAGCACATTGATATAAGACATCACTTTATCAGAGAGCATGTTGAACAAGGAACTGTGAAGCTGATCTATGTCCCAACTGACAAGCAACTTGCTGACATCTTTACTAAGCCATTGGATGAAGCAACCTTCAACAGGTTGGTAAGTGAATTGGGAATGCTGAACCTAGTATGTTGATTTACTCAGTTTTTTTTATTTCCAAATTCTCTATTGAAGCTCATGACAGCAACTTCAAACCTGCTGTCAAGAGAAGTTACTGTCTACTTGGTTTATGTCTGTTATGTGACAGCATGTGTTGATTTGACTTATCATGTCAGTATTTTGTGCCAGTCTCATACTTTTAAACCGTGTATGACTTTAATGTGGTTATCTGTTAAGTTTGAGAGTTAAAAATCTGTTCCATTGGACTTTCACACCCTTTTGCATTAATCTGTAGGATTAAAGGAGGACACGACCATTAATTACTTTTGTGGTAGTTGTATGGGTACTCTAACTGTTGACCATTAGACTTTAATCCTTAGACGGTTTTGCCTATAAATTAACCTTAGGTTTCACCAGTCTGCTCTCAGTTTTAAAGTAAATAATGGAAAACAAAGTAGGAATTGAAGTTGGGCTAAAGAAGTGTGACAGTGAACCCGACAATGAAGAGATCGATGAGCTCTTTGAGATACTGTTGGACGCCTTGGATGAGATAGACGAGGAAAAGGAGGCCAAGGCTAAGGAAGAGGAGGCCAAGGCTATGGAAGAAGAGAAGGAGCTTCAGGCACTTCTTGAAAAAGAAGGTCACTCTGAAGAAGAGATTAAGGAAGAAGTCTTAGAACTAGTTGATAAAATCATAAAATGATGTACTCAATGTTCTATTCTGAATGATTTTATTAATAACAATAATAAAAGTTCTTGTCTTTGTGGTTATTGAGTTTATGATTTGTCTGTGTTAATTGCTTAATATCTGTGTTCAAAAGATTACATTGCTAAATCCATAATTTGTCAATATTAAGTTAAGTGTATGAATCAAGCATTCTAATAAGTTCATGACAGAACCATTTCCTAATCGAAGTTACTGTCGTTAAGAAGGATACTGTCGTGTGTTTCTTGACAGCAACCTTCTTGACAGCAGGAAAAGACTTTCTGTCAAGACTTGTAAAGGATACTGTCATTCATATGCTTAACGGTGACAGCAAGTTTTTGCGCAATAGTTGCTGTCACGCAAAACCTACTGTCATCACCTCTTATTACTGACAGATTGTTTCTAGCGCACAGGTTACTGTCACCAATAGTGGACCGTTGAAATTGGATATTTATCCCACGTTGGTCAGTGAATAACGGGCAGTAACTCACGTGTTTAAGAGTGGGTTAAGACACGTTCTTGAAATCCACTTTTTATGCACAAACGTTTGAGATACCCCTATTTATTCTCCAGTTACTCAGACATATCACTCTCATCGAACTCAAGGCAATATACTTTTCTTTAAGCAAAAAGCCATTTTCTTGCTTTCTTCTTTTCTTGAAATCTCAATGGCCCCCAAACAGACTCTCTCTCAAACAAACTTTGCTGGCATCTTTTCCCCAAATGATGCTGGTGAAGGCTTCAAAGGACTAGTGTTTTTCTTGAACAAGTCCTATCTCGGTTATGCCATAACCTCAACCCCCATTCTCGACTTAGACAGACTTGAGGCATTTTGGCAAACTGCTGTTGCTCAAACTGAGGGTGAGAACCCTGGTATTCAATTCACAATCTCTGGGCAACAATACACTCTTACAGCTGAGGTCATCAACAATGCTCTTGGAATTACACTTGAAGCAAGACAACAATTTACTGAACTTGCAAATGATGACACTCTCAAGAAGCTCTTCTTGAAGATTGGGTATGCAGGCCCTACTCTCGAAGAGGGGACTACCAAGTGGTATCCAACTGGTGAAATGGATAGGAAACATCTGCGAAAGGAGTGGAGTATGATATTTGATGTGATGGTCAAGGTGTTCTCTACCAAGTCCACAGGCTGGAATGGAATACCCTCCTACATCAAGAAACTGACACATTCTCTTGTCCATGGATACAAGGTGAATGTTGGAGCTCTCCTCATGGCACACCTCAAAGCTGCCATAGGTAAGAAGGTATCACTCTACCCTCGCTTTCTTATGTTGTGCATTAATTCATTCTGTGATTTTAATGATGCTGCTCCTCGTTTAGAGGCTTGCTCAGTTTTGAAAAAGAACACACACACACTGTTATCATCACAAGATCTCAATGCACACATTCCACTCTGTTTCACTCAACACATGGTTGATCAAGTGTCCAACCTTGATTATCCATTACCTTCTGGTTATGATTCCTTTTCTCTTGAGAATGAAACTGAATTAGACCCAAATTCAGTTAACCCACATTCAACACCATACACTCAGCCTAGGCCCTCTAGACTTCCCAAAGCCCAAAGAGAATCCTTGCAAGAATCCAGAAAAAGATCCTTAGAAGCTGATGTTGGTGGTAGCTCTGTTAGTCAAGAGGGAGACACTGCACCTAGTGCAGCAAATAAGGAAGGTAGTCAAACAGAACCCACAGTGGTTCCCCCTGAGCCTAAGAAGAAGAGAGCTAGGAGGACCAAAACCACTGTCAGCCACCCTGCAGTCTCCCAAAAGACTGTAGAGGAAACCAGGGAAATAAACTCCTCCCTAGATGTGCCTTCTCAACAAGGGACATCTATTGAAATTGGCCTGTCTCCCAAGGCACCCTGTATAGAGTCTGCACAAACTCATGGTTCCCAACCTGAGATACCCCCACTTGAAGAAACACACAGTGAGTTAGGGCACAGTGAGGATTTTTCTACTCCTATTGATGGTTCACATGTTTCATCTGTGAATCAGCCCCCACTCTCTACTACACTTTCACCTTCTTCCTTCCCTACACATTCTTTTGTTTCTTCTCCACAACCTAGAGAAGGGGACAGTCCCAACCCTTCAGGTTTTGATCATCCATCTCCAATCATGGATGAGCCCCCATCTAGTGGTCCACAAGAACCCATTTCTCAAAGTGAGATGGACACCACTCCTCCAAACACTGAGCTAGGGCAAAGTGGTATTTTGTCAGAAAATGAAACAGCCAACACTTTGTCTGAACTCCAAGGAGCATCTTACCTTCAGGAAGATGCTGTCACAGCCTCTGTTGCTGTCAAAGACACTGGAAATGTTGCTGTCCTGGACACAGCTGCTGTCATGGGTGGAGAGAAAGATACTGTCATTACAGAACCTACTGTCACTCCACCTCCCAAAGTTGCTGTCATGCCAGAACCTGCTGTCCAGACTCCAACTGACAGTAACATTCCTGCCAAAGATGTTGTCCAGTCCTCTCAGCCTGATTTTGATGCTGTGATCATTGAGGATGCCTCTGATGATGATCTACCTCTTGCCAAACTCTTAAAGGTACATTCTAAATCTACTCCTTCCATGCATGTTAGTACTGCTCATACCCATGCATCTAGGTTGAGTGAGGGTGTGCAAAAGAAAAGAGAGATAAAAGAAAAGAGAGGTGAGCATAAAAATGAGAGGCAGCCAAATGAGCTGGCAAAAGGAGAGGGACTTGAGCATGTCCAGAGAGTTATTGAGGGAGCCCACACTATTCAGGCACTAGGCCTTGAGAGTCAAACTGTGAGGGGTGATGAGATCACTCAAAAACACCCTGAGAGTGTGAGAACCCCCATAGCCTCCAAGCCCCTTTCTTTTCCTTCCCCTCCAAGAAGGTTAAGGTATGGTGGCCCCTCTGCTACTTATGGTAACAGGATTGCAGCTCTGGAAGGACAGTGTGCTACCCTCAACTCCAAGATGGACTCTCTCTCTCAACTGGTGGTTGATGGTTTTGCTGCTACTCAACTCTCTATTTAGTTCCTTACTGACCTAGTAGCTGCCAACTCAACTAAGGGGGAGAAGGTAGCAAGATCAGAATCATTGCCTATTCAGGAATCAGGTGGAACTCAGGGGGAGCCTGTAGCTGTGGAGACCAGAGGGGGAGCTAAAAGGAAAGCAATGTCTAAGGGGGAGCAAGTCAAACCAAGCAGTGCACAACCACAGGATAAAGCAGAAAAGCCTGTTGAAGTGGAAATGGATGGAGAAAGGGTGTTAATGTCAAAGGAAACTCAAGATGCATTGCAAAGAAGACCTGCATCTAGACATCCAATCTTGCCTCATGTGTTGATTAGAGAGCCAACTCCAGAAACTCAAGAAACTGCTCTACAGAGGAAATGGAGAGAAATGGAGGAACAAAACAAACTTGGGAAAGGTAAAGGGAAACTGCCTGAATCCATCCAAAAGGGAATTATTTGGACAAATGGCACTCAATTTGATCAAGAAGAAGCCAATGTCTTGATGGTGGATTACAGGGAGAGCACATTACACAACCATGACAGTGAATTTAGCAGTTTGGTGGAAAAAGCAATGAATGCTCCAAGCAACCGTCCAACCAACACCACAAAACTGTTAAAGGAACAAATTACTAGTGTCAGTGTAATGGTGAATGATGAGAAAAGATGGGTTGTAAGTATTTATCTCACTTCTGGCATATCTTATTTCATCACAATGCAATTATTGCAGAGTCTGCCATCAAAGGTGTTGTGTGCCTTGAAGGGAAAGATCAGGGCAACTCAAACACCATTCAATGAAATATTAGATATGCAAATCCAGAACCTGCTCATACAAAAACTACCTGAAGTCTACACAAATCCACCATGTGTTTTCTATAGATCTAAAACTAAGGATGGCACAAGAAGGAACAGCTTCATGAATTTGGTTGGCACATCCAGAATGGAAACCAAGTCAATTCTGAAAGTGTTAGATGGAATACTCAATTCAAATGCCAATCCAGGAAGAGCTTATGCTGTTCAAGAGATCTACAAAATACTGGTGTTGAGAGACAAGGCACTGGGAGCTAGAGTGAAGGAACTAATCTCTAGAGCCAATGTCAAAAGAAATGATCAAGGTGGAAGTTGCCTCTATGATCTTCCTCCTCAGGATGATGATGATGATGAGGTTGGAGGTGGTGAAGCTTCAGGAAATGCTGGAAATGCTGGTGGAAGTAATTCTGGGAATACTGGTATTCAATCCCAAAATGAAGGCAATGAAGAAACTCCTAATCAGGAAAAGAAAGATGTTGGTGCTACAGATGAAGAGGAGTCAAGAATACTGGAAGCTTTGGAGGCAAGCATTCTTAGATGTGCTATTGACTGTATCAATGCAGAAAAAGATGCTGTCACCAAAGGTACTGTCATAGAAGATGCTGTCATAGAAGATGTTGTCATGGAAGATGCTGTCGACAAAGGTAATGTCAAGGAAGGTTCTGTCAAGGATGAAACCAAAGCTACTGTCAAGCCCAAGAGACTGAAAGCTAAAGCTAAGGCATGGTTTACTAGACAGAAACCTGAAGGAAAGCACAAGTACTCAGGAAAGGAAAAGACCACTAGATTTGGCAGGAATCTTAAGAAGCCAATTCAATCAATTCCTCCCAACAGTCTTAAGATACAACAGATGCAATCTAGAGAAATCAAGAGTGTTGAGGTAAAGATGGATGCAAATCAAGAGGTCACTGAGTACATTCTATGGTGGGAAGGTTCAAGATCTACCGAGGTTGATAAGGACTTCAACCTGGTGTCCACATCAACCAGTGGTAGGACATCTACCATAGATAAAAGGAGAATTGACTTCTTCTACCTGGAAAGAATGGTAGAGTTGTTGGAGAGTTATGATAATGTTCCAGAGTCTGTCATGGAACATATTTTGAAATATCAGGCTGATAGGGATGCTGAATTCTATCAGAAATTTGGCTACAATTTTGCAGATTTTGATGATGTTGATATCCTAACTGATCTCCCAGCTTCTCCTATACCATATCACTGGTACTATGAGTTTGATGATTCACCCACAGAAGAAAGGAAAACCCAACCCACAGAGGAAGGATAACCCAAGCCAAGCAAAAGACCTGACTCTTCTCAATACGCTAAATATCTGTCAGAACTTGATAAGAAGGAAGCTGAACTCCTAGAAAGATGCAAGACTGCCAACAAGGCAGAAAGTGAAGCTCCAAATTATCAAACATGTATGCTGGAAAATCCCTTAAGAATCAAGCATCTAAAAGAAGAAATCTATGTTTGCAGCTTGCACAAGCTAAAAACAACTATTCTGAAGGATTTACAGTATATGGTTGCTGGATCAATTCATCCCCTGGAGCAGATATGTTCTGACAAGATAGAGGAATTATTGGAAAGGAGAAAAGGAGAAGATTCGAAGCTGGACAAGCAAAGGAGGATGTCTCTCAATGCTTATCGAGGAAGTAGATTCAAGCTCATTCATGAAGAACTCTATTTCAGAAGCTATCCATTTGATCAAGAGCAATGGTTGAATCTCAGGGATGCCAGTTCTCCTATTTCTCCTACTATCAAGAAGATCATTGAAGAAATAGAAGATGTTGCAGTTTCTGCTGCTGAAATTTCTCTTATAGAAGGTCTAAGAGGCTGCTTGGTAGAAGCTCTCAGAAGAGAGGAAGTAACAAGACAGAAGAGGAAATCTCAAGCTAAGTAAACATTCTAAATCCATTCTGATCTTGTTAGTTAAGTTGTCAGCATATATTGTAAATTTGTTGTTATTGTCCATAAAAACAAATTGGGGGAGATTGTTGGGATTTATGGGTGATAGCATAGGAACAACTTAACTTTGTATATACTTAATTTTTAATTAAGTAGAACATACTGTCACAGCCAAAGTATGTTCTTGTAATAAGTATGCAATGTTAGTTTAATTGTGTAATTTGGAAGAAGTTCACTTTCTGTGTTCAAGCCTCAAAGAACGCATATTGGATGACAGCATGAATAAAGGTTACTGTCATAAGAATTGACAGTAAGATTACAAGAAGACAGAATGTTGCAAGTCAAGACAGCATATTCACTCTGACAGCAACATTGGCGGAAGACTACGCGACAGCAACTTTAGCCCTCGACAGCAAGTTTGGAAACCTCGACAGCACACTATGCGGGGAACTCCTACTGTCACCAAAAGCACATTCCTGTGACAGCAAGCTTTGTGGCAAAAGTAACTGTCTCGAGAAAGACCCTTGTTCTAAGTATCTTTCTCAGTCAAATCCCGTGACAGTTTCGATGTTCAAGAAACAGGCGTGATGCAGTATCCCTAAGCTGCACCAAGTCTGCAAGACTACGACAGAAGCTTCAAGCACTGCAAACAAAAACGAATCAATTCAAGAGCAAGGTCAAGTCTCTATTTGCTGAATTGTTTTAGCTAGAAATAGAATGAATCTAGGTTGCTTTTGTTATGATGTATATCTGACATATTAGCAATTTAGGAAAGTCACATGGGTAAGACAATCTGTAAGAAGCTGCCGCTTGACAATGACAGCAGCTTCACAAACCCGTGACTGATAGTGATAGGATTAGTCTTATACCTACTGTCAATTCATTCTAGAGATGTAACGAAGACTAGCAAGTGCCTTGAAGAAAAACGAAGCTCAAGATTTCTCTCTTGAGGTTGTAGCAACACTTTGCAAAATAAATAAAACATTTATTTTGTGAATACTGTCTTCTCTATTTTACTGTTTGTGAATGCATACATATTATTGATAACATTAAATCTTAGTTTTAGTTGTTGAAACTGAGATTGAATTTTATCAGTATTGCATTCATCCCCCCCCCCCCCTTCTGCAATACACAAGGACCAACAATATGTTTCTTAAATCACTATGATTCATTATTTTATTATGTACCTGTTTGGCTACCCCGGAATAAGCCAACTTATGACTTATAAACCCGTAAGAACTTATGAAGAGTGTTTGTCAATCTAACTTATGAACTCAACGTATAATCTATATGATGATAAGTTGAATGTTACTAATAACGTACATTTTCTCTGACTTATTGTTTGATTTCTTTGTTTTCTAATATTTTATATTTTTACATTTGAGTTTTTTTTTTTTGCTAAGTAACATTTGAGTTTTTAAATATACTAGCTTAAAACTCGTGCGATGCACGGATTGTTATTAATAATTATTATTTTTATTATTTATGTTTTAATATTATATTAATTTGCATTTGGTAAAAAAAATAAGTAGGCGTGTTAAACTTTTTTTAATAATTAAAAGTATTAAAATATATTTTAAAATAAATTAATAACTGTTTACCCGTGATATTTTTGGAAAAGGAGGTAAGTGCCCGTAATTAAAAGTATTTAAATAGGTTTCAAAATAAATAAGTAAGGATTTGTCCAGAATATTTTTGGAAAATGAGGGATTTTAGTAAGTAAAATAGAAAGAGTAAAATGTTTTAGTTAGGTAATTGCCCGTGATTTTTTTAGAAAAAGAGATAATTTTGTTAGAAAAAATAGAATAGGTAATGTATTTTAACTGGTTATAAAAATGTTATTATTTAATAATAATTTTTTAGAAAATGAAAAAAAAAGTAACACGTTTCAGCTGAAAAAGTGCTCATAATTAAAAGTATTAAAATAGATTTTAAAATAAATAACTAATGATTTGCCCGTGATATTTTTGGAAAATGAGGGGTTTTAATAACGAAAAATAGAAAGAGTAACATGTATTTTGTTAAAAAAGATAATCGCTCGTGTTTTTTTTAGAAAAATAGAGGATTTTGTTAGAAAAAAATAAAAAAAGGTAATGTATGTTAGCTGAAAATGTAATTGGTTATAAATAATGTTATTATTTAGTGGTAGTTTTTCAAAAAAATAAGTAAGGATAATTAAGTAAAATCACTGAGTATCGACCGTCCGTCCGTCCGACTACCAAACTTTTAATGTTTCGTCTTTAATAATATAGCTTAAAACTCATATGATGCATGGATTGTTTTTAATAATTGTTAATTTAATTATTTATATTTTATTAATTGCATTTATTAAAAAAAATAAGTAGGTGTGTTAAACATTTTTAAATAATTAAAAGTATTAAAATAGATTTTAAAATAAATAAGTAGCGGTTTGCCCGTGATATTTTGGAAAAATAGGGGTTTTAGTAATAAAAATAGAAAGTAACATGTTTTCGTTGAATTTTAAAATATAAAAGTAATGATTTGCCAGCGATATTTTTGAAAAAAGAGGGGTTTTAGTTAGAAAAATAGAAAATGTGACATGTTTTAGTTAAAAAAGGTAATTGTCAATTAAAAGTATTAAAATACATTTTAAAGTAAATAAGTAAGGGTTTGCCCGTGATATATTTGGAAAAGGAGGGATTTTAGTAAGAAAATAGAAAATATAATATGTTTTAGCTGAAAAGGGTTAATTGCTCGTGATTTTTCTAAAAAAAGAGGGGAAAGGTAATTGTTAATTAAAAGTATTAAAATAGGTTTTAAAATAAATAATTAAGGGTTTGCTCGTGATATATTTGGAAATGAGGGATTTTAGTAAGAGAAATATAAAAAGTAACATGTTTTAGCTCAAAAGGAAATTGCCTGTGATTTTTTTAGAAAAAAATGATAATGTATTTTAACTGAAAGGATAACTGGTTATAATAATTTTTATATTAATAAAATAAATAATTAAATAAGGCAAATACCGTACCAAAAAACAGGTACCAAAACTTTCAATGTTTCGTGTTTAATAATATAGTATAGATAGATAGATTTATAATATTAGTATTTTATGCTACTAAATGAAATAGCCCGCGATATTTTTGATGTTTTAGTTAGGAGAAATATTAGCTAGAAAATATAAAAAAGAATATACGTTTTGGAAAAAAATGTTAATCGGTTAGTCATTAATAATTATAATATTATTATTTTATTTTATTAAATAGAACTATTCATGATATTTTTGGAAAATGATAGGTTTTATTTAGAAAAAATAGAAAAGTATAATTTTAGTTAAAAAATATAAAAAAAAAATACACTTTGGCTAAAAATGATAATGAGTTAGTTATTAATAACTATAACCTTATTATGTTATTTTATTAAATGAAACGATATTTTTGGAAAATGAGATATTTTAGTTAGGAAAAATAGAAAAGATATTTTATATAATAATTTTAATATTTTATCTAACGGTTCTCATCGATTTGATCAGAAATATCTAACGGTTATTAATGGAGTGACCAGACTACAAAAACTGTTATGAATGGAGTGACGACTACAAAAACTTTCGGGACCAGACTACAAAACTTTCAATATTTCGTCTTTAATATAATAGTATAGATTTTTAATTTAAAATGCATGTGTTGAGATCATTGTATTTAATAATTATTTTTTCAAATTTAATTTAGCAAATTCTTAACCAACTTATAAATAAATTTATCCAAAAATCAATATAATCTTTAAGAATTAATCTACTTAATATATATATATATATATATATGAGTAAAGTGCACTTTGTGTACTCGTACTTTAGTCAAGACACCACTTGCAATACTATAGTTTAAAATCGAGCAGTTGCAATATCAATGTTTGTATTTCACCGCACTTTGGTGCATTCCGTTAATTGAGGTTAACTCCGTTATTAATTTAGGGAGTAAAGTGCACTTTGTGTACTCGCATTTTACTCTAAAGTGCATTTTGTGTACTCACACTTTACTCTAAATTTTGAACTAAAGTATTGCAAGTGATGTATTGAGCAAAGTGCGGGTACACAAAATGCACTTTAGAGTAAAGTGCGAGTACACAAAGTGTACTTTACTCCCCAAATTAATAACGGAGTTAACTTCAGTTAACGGAATGCAACAAAGTGCATTGAAATACAAACATTGATATTGCAACTGCTCGATTTTGAATTATAGTATTGCAAGTGGTGTCTTGACTAAAGTGCGAGTACACAAAATGCACTTTACTCTATATATATATAGGGGTTTACTCCAATACAAACCACTCTTAGACTACAAACTACAAACTAAATAATTTTAGTGATTTCTGTAAGAATAAATAGTGATTTCAGCATAGATTTAGCTAATTATTTTTATATACATATAAATTTAGTGATTTTACGGTATAAAATCTGTAATTTACGTATAGATCCGGAGAAAAAATCACTACATTTACGCAAAAATCACTATTTATTCTTACAGAAATCACCAACATTTTAGTGATTCTCGCAAGCATAAATAGTGATTTATCGTCGGAATATATCAAATATGGTATGCAAATTGATCGTTGGGAGATGGAGAAAAATACGATAAAGTCGGATTTCAAAAAAAGCTCTCCGATTGACGGGAAAAGTCAAATTAAAAACGGAGGAGAATAGGTGTGATTGTGTGTGGGAGGATGTATTTTAGTTGTGTGTTGTGCATATAGGGGGCCAATAGATTATATTAATCTAAGGGTTTAGATTGGTTCTTAGTTTGTATTTAAAAAAAGGTTTGTATTTGATCACTAGCCTATATATATATACTAGCTTAAAACCCGTGCGATGCACGTATTATTATTAATAATTATTATTTTTATTATTTATGTTTTAATATTCTATTAATCTGCATTTGCTAAAAAAATAAGTAGGCGTGTTAAACTTTTTTAAATAATTAAAAGTATTAAAATAGATTTTAAAATAAATTAATAACTGTTTTCTGTTGATATTTTTGGAAAATGAGGGGTCTTCGTAAGGAAAAATAGAAAAAGTAACATGTTTTAGCTGAAAAAGTAAGTGCCCGTAATTAAAAGTATTTAAATAGACTTCACAATAAATAATTAAGGATTTGTCCGAAATATTTTTGGAAAATGAGGGGTTTAGTAAAGAAAAATCAGAAAGAGTAACATGTTTTAGTTGAAAAAGGTAATTGCCCGTGATTTTTTTAGAAAAAGAGAAGATTTTGGTAAAAAAAATAATGTATTTTAGCTAAAAAGGTAGTTGGTTATAAAAAGGTTATTATTTAATAATAATTTTTTAAGAAAATGAAAAAAAATAGAAAAAGTAACATAATTAAAAGTATTAAAATAGATTTTAAAATAAATAAGTAAGGGTTTGCCCATGATATTTTTGGAAAATGAGGGGGTTTAGAAAGGAAAAATAGAAAGAGTAACATGTTTTTGTTAAAAAAAGATAATCGCCCGTGTTTTTTTTAGAAAAAGAGAGGATTTTGTAAGAAAAAAAATAAAAAAAAGTAATGTATTTTAGCTGAAAAAGGTAATTGGTTATAAATAATGTTTTTATTTAGTGATAGTTTTTAAAAATGGTAATGAGTTATTTATTAGCAATTATAACCTTATTATGTTATTTTATTAAATGAAACTGTCTGTGATATTTTTAGAAAATGAGATGTTTTAGTTAGGAAAAATAGAAAAGATATTCTATATACTAATTTTAATATTTTATCTAACGGTTCTCAATGATTTGATCAAAAATATCTAACGGCTATGAATGGAATGACCAGACTACAAAAACTTTCATGACCAGACTACAAAACTTTCAATGTTTCGTTTTAATATAATAAATATAGATATATAACACTTATTCATTTTAAGGTATAAGTTAACTTTTTTAAAATATCTTAAACACACACTATATACATAGGGAACAAATGCCTATTGGACTTCCTCTAATACTAGACAGAAAATTTGACAAAAACCAGACTATAGGAACCAAAATAAAGTCAATCACAATTATGCCAACCCTACTTTTCCCTATAAAATTGCTATTTTATTTGACAACGTTGGTGAAAACGTTATTTGAACTCTTTGCAAATTTAGGTATAAGAAGTATGAACATTATCATGCGAGTATAACCCAACTACAATCGAATTTCACTACATGTTCCTGAACAGTCAGTCACTCAAATCTAATTAACTTAATCAAAAGAACGGAACAGGAGGAATAATTGTTTTGGAATGTTGAAACAGGGTGTCATGTTGTACCCAAAGGAAGAATGTGTAATGTCACTGAATAACTATAGTGCAATCAACAATAGCAACTAAAAATTACAAGATCAATAGAGTTCAAAAGATATTTTTAACATAGTTCCCTGTCAACTAACTTGGAGACATCTTGAAATACAAATCACTGGTCCACGAAAAATTTACAAGTAACATACTAAAAGACACTTCCAGACCCACAGATATATGGTATTGACTTCAGAAAAGTTGAAACCTGACTACAAGCTTGTCACCAAATGAACAAATGTGGCCGTGATTATTCCCAACAAACCGCCAGCAATAACCTGTAAAACAATTAAAGTTTCGGCGAAGAACAAACATAACTATCACATGCTGAAGAAATCAAAAGCTAGTATACTGTTGCACAGTAATTTACCTAACAAGGTACATACAAGTCAAACTAAAGTGTGGAACAATATTTTTAAATTTTTTTTTTTGCCAACCATAACAAAACATTATCAAGCGAAAAGTGTGAAATTTAACTTAAACGTTTCACTCAGCTACGAAAAACAAATTGGTCTGACTCTCTCTTACTAGGGACGAGTGTAGACAGCTAAAAGTTCAAGTATGATTACATTTACTGTACTCATTTTCTCCTTCTGCAATGGGTGCATAGTTCTAAAAATCTAATTTTTTTTAGTTCAATGTATAATTTCATGATTTACCAAGATAAACGAATTAAAAGAAATCCATTACAGTAGTATACCGTTGTTATTAATGTTTACATGTATGACTGCATGATAAGGGATCTCAGGTTGTTAAGGATTTATCTGACCCATCGTAAGCAAATAAAATCAAAGTACATTTGTAGAGCATGAATAGGATTTCTCATAAAATTTATGTGTCATAATACCTGTATACACATAAAATAACAGTTATAATTCCATCAACTAAGTAACACCAGTTATATACTGTAAAACCAAACCTGCGGAGGGGTGTGACCTAGAAGTTCACGTAGAGGTCTGCTCTCAGCCAGAGGATGCTCAGCCGGAAGTTCATATACAATTTGGTTCAGCACCTAACAAAAAATTGGTATATTTATGAAATAGATGTACAAATCTACTCAAACTGTCTGCTCTAATATTTTCTATAAATATAATAGTTACTTCTTGATTAACTCTGTTTAGTCTAATATCACTCCGGCTACATTAATTAACCAAGTTCATACTTCCAGTGCTCGTCACATTTCCAATCACTCTAAATGCACACGTATAGGTTTGCATGCAAAGCATGTGAATGCGGAACTAAATTCCACGAAACATGAAACTTCAGTCCATCTAAATTGTGTTGGCATTTGAATGCAAGCCAGTACCATACAGATAAGCACATACAGAAGTAGGCAAACATCAAACCTCTGCTTGGCGTCCTGCTTGCAATCTAACACCAGTGGCATCATACATCACCTGCCAAGAAATCTCCAATAAATCACAAGGTATTTCTTCAAACAAGTAGCAGACCATTATCATCATTTCTAAAAATTCCACATTCGCTTCAGCCAAACTTACAGACTATGTATATCCTATTTTCTTTATAGTATAAATAAATTTAGGTTAAGGCGAAGCTCAGCTAGGAGAAACCAAATAAATGGTCCAGGAACTTAAATCCAAAGAACATTGACTAGAAAGTGCTATAGAACAATATTTTTGATCATCCCAATTCTTTGAGTGGATATTATCCCTGCAACGCACACATAAATGGAAGTAATGAAATATTTAGGTTAATCTCTATTTGAAGTATTAAAAATGTAGAAAAAAATACAATTCTAGAATGAGTAAAGCAATAGGAAACTCTAAACAGCTCAGAAATTCACATAAAGAATGTTGGACTAGGACAAAAAGAACGAGAGAACTTCCAAATAATAAATAGGTATTAAAATAAAGGACATACAACGCATGCTAAAACTAATGCAACAGCAAATAAAGATCCTCCAGCGCCGTCATGATATCCAACAGCCGCAGCCAGAGCAGAGACGGTTGCAGAATGAGACGATGGCATCCCACCAGATCCTACAAGTTGCTTAAGATCCCATCGTTTTTCCTTGTACCTGAAAATCTAGGAATGCTTAAGACTTAGGATAATATATTTATATTTATAGTCTTCACACCTAATCAGTCAGTAGCATTATTGAGCTAATGACACGGATTTAAACCTATAGACTGATATTGAGGTTTCAGCCAAGTGCTGAATACACTAGTTGATTAATGAAAAGTAACTTGGAATGATATTATGATTCATCTCATCTCTAAGAGCAATAATCAGTAAAATTAAACACTTGCAGGTTAAATTCTACACAAATATACACTAGAAATGATATAATTACTCGCACGCAAGTAAGGAAGTGTAATATTTTTCCCACTCCTTGGAATCAGCAGTACAGTATAACATCTACTTATAAATCATTAAATTGGAAAATGTAAGAGGTATGTAGCAGAGAACGAATGAGACGAATGAGCTAAGAACCGACTTGTATTCTACAAGTTAATATTTATATCTACCACTTGTTCGATCCAGAGATATTACTCCTACTTCTATATGTCGAATCGAAACAATGTATTCGAAAATATTAGAATGTGTAATGAATCAAACGGAGGGAGATCAGGTTCCGAAATTCACAAATATATGTAAGGGCCTATAACAATATGGGGAGAGAGAGAGAGAGAGAGAGAGAGAGAGAGAGAGAGAGAGAGAGAGAGAGAGAGATTACCAAGAGGTGAAGAGTTTGAAGAATTGAGCGAGAGCAAAAGCGAGAAGAGCGGAGATGAGAACATAATTTGTGAGAAGAGCGGCGGAAGACGGTGGGGACGGCGGTGGCGGAGTTGACGTGAAATCAGCCAGCATCATCCTCATCCTTGTGATAAATGTAATTGTATGTATATATGTACGTATATAAGCAATTCAGTTGACCCTCAGTAAAAATAATAATAAAAACAAATGATTGTGTATGTATGTATGTATGTATATGAAATTGAAGAAAGGAGGGAGCTGCCGGATTCAGTTATAAGCGATCACCGTCTTCTATTCTACACGTATATACCGCCTTGAACCTGGTCAAAATTAATCACAAATTAAAATTCAAATTAAATACAAGTAACTTATTATAAGAGCATCTCCAAGGGCAATAGGTAAAATGGTTGGCTATTTTGTTGGCTATAAATGATTATGAAATATTTTTGCTAAGGGTAAAGACATATACTCCAATAGTCTTATCTATATTTCTTGTTAGGTAAAATTATACATAAGAGCATCTCCAATGAGAGCAACCCCTTAGCTAAAATTCAAATTAACATACCATAATTACGAATTATAAAGATTATGTAAAAAAAGATGCACTCCTCCAATGGTCCATTCCTTTTAGCAAAAAATTTAGCCAACCTCCTTACGTTGGCTATATTTGCTGAACCACTAGGGACCTGTAGCAATATTCCACATCATCTATTGCCTTATTAAAATAACATATTCTATTTTTAACGATTTGAAATAATAATAACATACTATTTTTAAAATATAACCAATTATTATAGCCAACTCTATTGGAGCACAATACCTTACAGGTTCGATAAATTTTAAATAATCAGTATTTTATCTTATTTTAGCTAACCAATTTAGCCAATACCATTGGAGATGCTCTGCTTCATTGGTTCAACAAATATAGTCAACCAAAAAATGATTGTCTATATTTTTTTACTAAGGGCATATGGTTGGAGTGTTATACTTTTTACATATTATCTAAAAAGTGACACATAGATGCCACATGAATTATTTAGCTAAGGGTTTTAAACCATTGGAGATGCTCTAAATATAATAATATTATAATCTCCAAATTTGTACGTAGTTTAATATAGATTATTAAAATAAAATTTAACATTAAAACTCAATATATTTAAGGTGTCGTTTGGTTCAGGTAATTCTGATATCAGGTATGGTTTTCGTTCATTCCAAACTCATACCAGCCGTTTGGTTGAGCATTTTTAAATTTTGATACTCATACATGAAACCCTTCTGGAATCAAATTTGATACCTTAGGGGAGAGGTGGGTTTGAGGGAGGGGTACGAGGTATCAAATTCAATTTTTTTTATTTCATTTTTATAATGAAATTAAATGCATACCAATGCACATATTTTAAACATGATATTGTTTAATCTTGAATAGGTTATACTTAGGCTTTGAAAAAATTGATTATTCTTTTTTTAAATTTCATACTAATAAATAATATCTTATAAAAATATTATATAATTATTTAGTTGGTTAATTTAAAATTTTTAAATCACGTAATTTTTTATATCATTGTATAATGTATACTTACACATTATATAAAAATGAGTTATTAATTATATTTTAAATTAAAAAGATTCATACCAATACTGAACCAAACACATGGTATCAAGAATGATACCTCAGCCTCATACTAGCTTAACCCGATTACTGATTCCAAACCCATACCATCTTTTGAACCAAACGACCCCTAAGAGTTTTGTTTGGAAGATAAGAGTGATTAGACGGACCTCTTTCTTTTAAGTGTAATGTGGAATATGCAACTCTTTGTTCATTTGTGGAGTAAAATTGTAGTAACCCGAATTTTCAGAATTTATTAATATTATTATTTAAATATTTTATTGCTTTTCTCAAAGAGGAGGAATGAAATTAGGTGTGTATTTCATTTAAAATTTTTGTGAAAGCTGATTATTTTATCGACATTGTCGAATTGAGTTTGTTTTAGAATTTTGAGGATCGAATCGGTATTTTAGTTGCGCCAAAATTTTATCCGATATTCTATTCGGATTCAAAGTTTTAGTTTGTTTAAATTATAAAAGTATTCCAAAAGTTAGTATTTTAACATTTTGGAAGATTTAGAATATTTGGAAATTTTTTGTATCAAAGTGGTATTTTATTAGTACAAAAATTTTACCCGGTATCTTATCTGTGCCCCAATGGTATTTGGGTGAGTTATAAAAATATTCAAAAATTTAATAAATTCTGTAAAATCCGGGCTTTATAAAAATTTTGTGCATAATTATTTTAATTTTTAGAGTAAATAAATTTTTTTAATAATTATCCGCTAATTGAGTGGAAGTTATAATTTCATGCTAAAATATTTTAGTGGTTGAGAATTATTTTTATAGTATCAAGTATATATATTTTTTTGAATTTTCGTTCATTAAAAATCGTTCAGTACGGGACTATTTGACGTTAGGGGTAGGTTTTGTGTTAATTATTAACACTCACCTAACCAAACTAACATTATCTCCTAAAACTAATCTATTAACTACTAATATACACAGGCAACACTCATACAGAAAAGAAAGGAAGTTAAAGTTTAGTAAATTTTGGATTCTTGTTTCTAGCACTATAGCCTAAAAGATTCTTGGAAGAGTTGGGGTCGCAGATGTTATATTTGTATTGGTTTAATATTTAACAGGTTGTTTTAAATTGAGATTTTAGCGTGACGACCAAATTCCCTGACCCCGGATTTGGGGGCGTCAAAGTTGGTATCAGAGCAGTGTTATAGTAAACTAGAAACGAGAGTGTGTATGAGTGTGTATAGTTATGTGAGGAACGTCAGAGCTCATGTAGAGTTCGTGTTGGACTATTGGATATAAAACCAACGAGTAATTTAAGATATGGTACTCGTTTGAGATATTTGAGCTGAGCTGGATAGAAATCTTTGCGACGGTAGATGTTGGTGGTGGAATCTTCAGAGACTATTGCGGGTCGACGATGACGTATGATATCGATAACATTAGGACGTATAGCAGAAGAACTTAGAATCGAATGACAAGCCATCAAAGGAACTGATAAAGAAAACATACCTAAAGACCTTGGCAATATTTCCCTTCTTATTGAATTATGTGACACTCCTTTAAGTTTCTAAAACCGTGTCAAGTTGTGATATTCGAACTTCTATTTTTCTTCAATCGGGAATAACTATATTATTGATAAATCATAATTTCCTTGTATTGTGCCAGTAATTTCTTTTCCGGGTATTCTTTTCCCCGGAAGTAGTACCTTTGGAATCTGTCCAGTTGTAATCCAGGGGTGTATTTGAGAATTTCTCATCAAAAAGCTTTAATTGTTAATTTAACTTTAGACTCATTTTATATTTCTCTACTCCAGCTGAGACGAACAACCCTATTTATAGGGGACACAAGGACTATCTGTCTGTGTGATAGAAGTTTGATGGGACGTCATCACTTGTGTGTTGTACAACACAAGAAGGTTAATTACCTTTAGTAATGTCTTAACTAAGACACGCAACATTGGTTCATTTGATCATATTGGTCTCTCAGTAATTCTTTTATTTCAAAAACGTTTGCTTTGAAATTTGTAACTCGATAACCACAATTGTGGGACACTCGTTATGATACGACATCTTTTCACTTCAAAATATCATGAATCTGATTATCTCAAATAATCTTGGAAGTATGCCAAGCAGGTTGGAATTAGTTAACCTTTGCGGTGGGATTACCAAGAGTCAAAGCGGATCAAGATGTGATTAGAATACTAGTAACGCATAACGTGTAGTGGTACAACCGGATTTGCCCTATATAGAGGAATCAGTAGAAATCCCAGACTAAAAAGAACAAGTATCAAAGATTAAAGAGTTAGTATTATTGTGGATGAAACAAGAGTTGGAAGTTATAAAAAGAACCTTAGTGACTTCTTCAGCTGATTCCGAGGACGGAATCCTTATAAGGTGGGTAGATTGTAGTAACCCGAATTTTCAGAATTTATTAATATTATTATTTAAATATTTTATTGCTTTTCTCAAAGAGGAGGAATGAAATTAGGTGTGTATTTCGTTTAAAATTTTTGTGAAAGCTGATTATTTTATCGACATTGTCGAATTGAGTTTGTTTTAGAATTTTGAGGATCGAATCGGTATTTTAGTTGCGCCAAAATTTTATCTGATATTCTATTCGGATTCAAAGTTTTAGTTTGTTTAAATTATAAAAGTATTCCAAAAGTTAGTATTTTAACATTTTGGAAGATTTAAAATATTTGGAAATTTTTGGTATCAATGTGGTATTTTATTAGTACCAAAATTTTACCCGGTATCTTATCAGTGCCCCATTGGTATTTGGGTGAGTTATAAAAATATTCAAAAATTCAATATTTTTGCAATTCTATAAAATCCGGGCTTTATAAAAATTTTGTGCATAATTATTTTAATTTTTAGAGTAAATAAATTTTTTTAATAATTATCCGCTAATTGAGTGGAAGTTATAATTTTGTGCTAAAAATATTTTAGTGGTTGGGAATTATTTTTATAGTATCAAGTATATATTGTTTTTGAATTTTCGTTCATTAAAAATCGTTCAGTACGGGGCTATTTGATGTTAGGGGTAGGTTTTGTAGTAACCCGAATTTTCAGGGTTTATTAATATTATTATTTAAATATTTTATTTCTTTTCTCAATAGAGGAGGAATGGTATTATGTGTATTTTATTCACCTAATTTTTTTTGTGAAAGCTGATTATTTTATCGATGTTGTTGAATTGAGTTTGTTTTAGAATTTTGGGGATCGAACCAGTATTTTAGTTGCGCCAATATTTATCCGATATTTTATTCGGGTTCAAAATATTATTTTATATAAATTATGAAAATATTCCAAAAATTTTGTATTTTAGATTTCTGTAAAATCCGGGCTTTATAGAAATTTTGTGCATAGTTATTTTAATTTTTGGAGAGAATAAAATTTTAAGTTTTATTCGTTAATTGATTTGAGTGTATCATTTCGTATTAAGAATAATTTTGTGGAGTATTTATTTATTTTATCCGTGAAATAAAAATTTATTATTTTTACCCGTTATTTATTTATTTGACAATTTTTGGAGCTAATCTAATATAATTAGGGGCCAAGTATTATTTGTGGGGTATAGTTTTAGTTTAATAATTAAACTCTTTACATTTTATCCTAAAACTACCCGTACAAAACACACTTCTCCCCCCCCCCCCCCCCCCCCGTCCCGTCTCGTCTCATATTTTCTCTCTCTCTCTCTCTCTCATATCTCTCTAATATCTCTATCTTCTCTCATCAATTTCTTTCATTTCCGTTAATGAAATTTAGAGTTTAAATGCTTAAATCGAACCTCTCTCAAAGCTCTACAAGACCATATCATTTTTGTAGAGTTTCGGAGGAATCAAAAATTGCGGATTTTTCTAGGGTTTAAATTTGTGTTCGTTCTTGATGTGTATGTGATGTTTATGAATTATCGTGCGAACATGGGGATGCCATACCATGGAGCTTATCACGAAGAGAAGGATATCGGGAATCGTGCTAGTTCAACGAACAAAGAAGAAAATGATGTCAGCTCCGAATTCGAAACGTGTCCATAATGTATTTCATGTGTGATATTGACCGAGATTTTGTGGAGGATATGAGTTAGGATTTTGAGTTGGGTATGGACCAGGATTGGGCTTTTGAAAAGCAGGTTTAGAATTTTGGTTATACTGATTGTATTGACCTTGGTTCCATGAGAAATTTGGATGATTTTTCCAACCAGGATTGTATGTGGATGAATAGGGATCATTCCTAACTTGAGATTGAAACATGGCATTGACTTGTTCAATTTCAGGACAATTTTCTATCAAATGATTAGGAGAATTACAATTTGCACACAGAAACACTTGTGAGGACACCTTGTTGGTTTCTAAGGCTTCTAGACGTCTAGTGAGTGTAGCTAACTTAGCTTCGGTTGCAATAGAATTACCAACTACGTGTACGCCCTTAGATTTTTCAGTTTCCTGACTGGGTTCCCTAGTTGACTCCCACAACATTGTTCTTTCAGCTAACTCTTCAAAAAATTGGCAAGCTTCTTCATCAGTTTTGTCCATAAACCTACCATTACACATAGACTCTAACAAGGCAGTGGTTTGGCTATCTAAGGCTTCGTAGAGAATTTTACAAAGTCTCCATTTTTGTATACCGTGTTGAGGACACTTAGACAACAACTTTTGAAATCTATCAAAATATTTCGAAAAAGGCTCATTTGGATTTTGTTGAAATTGGTTGATTTCATTCCTAAGCCTGTTAGCCTTATGGTTGGGGAAATATTTTTTAAGAAATATAGCAACAAATCCCTCCCATGTGGAAATAGAATTAACGGGTAGACTATACAACCACTGTTTAGCATCTTCTTTTAAAGCAAAGTTAATGAGTCTGAGCTTAATGGAATCTTCACTTAACTGTTGAAGTTTTTGTAAAGCACACACTTCCTCAAATTCTCGAATGAAAAGATATGGATCCTCTCCCTCTACCCCATCAAACCTAGGTAACATGCTAATGTTATGATGTTTGATTTCAAAATTGTTTGCGGTTACTACTGGTAGCACTATGCATGAGGGTTGAGCGGTACGAGCGGGGTAATAACGTTCTTTAAGAGAAACAGCCATGACGGTTGTTGGAACTTCTACTTCTTTTGACCCAATTTTAGTGGGTGAAGAGAAATCGAGTTGTCTTGCCACTCTAGGTAATGAAAGGTCGGATTGTCTCACTAATCTAGATGTATTGTCTCGAACCCAAATACTTTGCATACAAGAGAAACAATCAAATAAGCACGTAGCAGACAAGAGCTATAAAGTAAACACCCAAGAATATGCAAAATCAAAAGAAAAATCTATCTTATCCTAAAAAAAAATCCAGCCCTTGCTCCTAACAATAAGATACTACTAAAAGTAACAGCTCAAAAAGCATTCGTCGTGACTGGCTAGGCAGGAGGAAGCATTGTCAAGAGGCTAACCACCATTCTAGGCACCAGTCTAAAGGTCAGGTAAGCTTTCGCTAGCCTAGACACCACCGAAAAATACTTAGTGATTTGTTCCTTCTAGATTCTCTTCCTAGTTGAGCGCGATATCCTAGGGACTAACGTCTAATTGATTTTATTAAGGAAAAAGGAATGCAAGATGAACGAATTAGTGATTTGTGGGCCAAGGAAAGGGTGATGAAATCCCTCACCTTATCTTGAAATTGGGTGGCGCCCTTAAGATTGATTAGATGATGCAACACACAAAGAACGAGAAATAAACATTTATGGATGCAGTACACTACATGTTCTATTCTAAATTGTACGTACCTCTTTCCTCCAGCAATCACCACAATTGTATAAGATGGAAAGCGATAAAGACAATGAAGAAATCTAGATGATGTGCTCCTATGTGAGAGAATGAATGATTCAACAAATTGGTTTTTAAACAACTAACTAATATTTTTGGATTTTTCAAATATTTAATTTTTTTGGTGTTTTTCAATAATGATGGAAAGAAAATAGAGAGAGGTGATACGGAATACCGAAAAGCGCTTCCAAAAATTTCACAAGAGACAACGAGGCCTTCTAGAAATCTTCTTGTCTAAGCTTTCCTCCGCTTCACTGTTCCCTAAAAGACAAACAATGCAGAACAAGAAACTAATCCGAAGAATTAATATCAAGGAGTGAAAATTACCAATAATCCCCGGCAGCGGCGCCACAAACTTGATGTGTAAAAATAATGTAAACTACAAGCGCACAGTGTTTAGTTGTAGCAATCACAGATCGATCCACAGAGACTATGAATTTTCAAAACCCTAATAATTAACTCAGGCGAACTAGACAATAAGATTTGAGATGAGATTTGTTTAACCTAATTAACAAATAAAACCAGATATGGAAAACCTAGGAATCCGAATCCATTAATCAATCACAATTAATATCAACTCGCCCTAAAATCAATTCTCTTTCCTTCACAAATAAGATATATCAATTAACGAGACAAACATATACTATGAAACTTGTTATCTAACAATAACCTATCAAAACTTCATGGAGCAAGCATAGGCTATGAAAAATAAATCCGGTAACAATAATATATCAAAATCACTTTGTCAATTGAACAATTAAGCACCAAGAAAAATCATGAGAATCAATTAATAGGAACAAGAAGATATCAACAATAATCAAATTAACTTCATCTTCATCCTAGGAAAATTATCTTAGCTAGACATGGTAGAAGAAACAAAACAATTAAATATAAAGAATGCAAGCAAAAGTGTTTGAATAGAATAAAGAACTTGTATTGAAAGACAATAATAAATCTATCCTACTCCTAATTATTAGATCTAGTCTAAATTCTAGGTGAGATATATATATATAGGAAAAATAACGGGCTTGAGTTCTTTGACTACAAATCGGATTCTAAAAATATTTCCTCAATTCCTTTTTCTTCTCCGATAAGTTTTCCAATTTTTCTCCAATTTCCTTTTGACTTCAATTATTTCCATCTTCTTGCCTTTTTCACCTTTTTCTGCTTGAAATATGATTTTATTTATTTTCCTACAAAACAAAAGAAAACAATTTATTAAATAATAAAATTACGAAAACAGACATAAAATAGGTATTAAAAATGTATTAATTATGGACCTATCAACGTGCCTATGATACAAAGATTCAACACAGATGTTGGGAATGCGATAGAATATGAACGTATAGTAGTGCGACTGTAATTGTCTTACTTGGAACAACCGGTAGAGATTATAGACCAAAAAGAGAACGTGTTGAAAGAACATAAGGTAGCACTAGTGACAGTGTTGTGAGAGAACCATAGGGTTGGAGGGTCAACCTGGGAACTGGAGGTTTTGGTCTCGGAAAGATACTTCAACTATTCCTTTAGATTCCGGGACGGAATCCTTTTAAGGAGGGGAGACTGTAATAACCCGAAATTTTGTACTTATTAAAAACCCTGATTTTTTTTATTTATTATTATGATAAAAGACCTTGATGAATAGTACTTTTGTTGATTAAGGAAAAACTTTTCAGACCACACTAGATACGTTTAGGAAAACTGAAGTTTCGAAGTTGTATTATTGTTTTACTATGTAAATGAGTGTATGCAGATCAAATTGAATTTTAGAAATTCACAACTTGGAAATATTTCGTAAAATTCTGAAGCCATATATATGACACAAATGAGAGTATATAAATCCCATTTATATTCCAAGATTCATGCTCGAACCATTTTAGTTAAGTATTTGATTGTTAGGACGAATAGTGAATAGTTACTATTCATGGCGAGAATCGCGTAGAGTTTTATTCGTTCGTTTTAGAAAATATTTTCGAATTGTTTCAAGAAGAACAAAAACAAATATGGATAGTAACATTTATGAATAGTACTCCAAGGTGAATAGTAAAATTTTATAGTCTCCGATCGATCCCATATTTTAGCAGAAGTTCCGGAATAATAAACGGTACTAATCGCGCAGTCAGAAATCGTAAACAAAAACGAGAATCGAAAATCCGCTTGAAGGAGCAACCTTGGACGTATTATAAATTAGGAAACAATCAAGAAGATATGTATTAAAAGAAAAAGAATGGGTGGAAGAAGCGTGTGTAAGAAGCTTTGTAACTTAGCAAACTTGAGGGACTAGTTTGCAGTGACTAACTTGCAAATTTGGTAAACTAAACACATCACCTTTTAACCACACATCTACCACACTTTTCTCACATTAAGTCAACAGCCTCCACCCCATTTTAAAGAGGAAAAAACGTAGCTAGAGGAGGAAGAAGAAGATGGTGGATGAGCTTCCATTTCTCCACCAAACCTTGCATACAATAGCTTAAAAGAAAGAGTGAATCAAGCTTGTTCTAACTAAGGTAACATCTCCCATACCCACTAACTCTAGAATGCTCTTTTCTTGATATGAAGAAGATGATGAATAGTGTTTTCAAAAAGTTTTGTGTTTATAATTTAAGTTTGAAAGCATGTATGTGTAGTATATGTAATGGGTTGATGTTTTAATTGATTAGATGAATTGTTGGTTGAGTTTGGAGGATGGGTTATGAAATTATATTGAATATTTATGGAGGATTTGACTGAGTGGAGGGAGTATAAGGTGGATTGTGAGTTTGATTGTTTGGTTTGATTGAGTTTTTAAAATGGAAATCGTTAATTTATAGCCGTCGTAATGATGAAATTTTGTTAGTCTATTTTGCGCAGAAAATCTGAGAGGAACCCTTACTGTTAAAAATGACCACTGACTATGGTTGCATAGAGTTCAGTTTCTAGTTTGTTTTGGCGAAAGAATCATGTCATTACGAACTACGGTTTAGGAGAAACACGCGTTTTAGTGGAAGTCGTCCGTAAAACCAAACTACATCATTTATTCAACTTTGAGACTATGATCGAACCCCTTAGAGGTCATAATAAAATGTGAAACTTTGGTATATCATTTTAACGACAGTTAGGAAGGTCCTCGAAAAGGTTTCGTGTTAAAACCATAGTTTTTCAATTTTATAAAATTGTCGGAAACGAAGCTACGCGACTATACAACGATTTCTGCACCCAACTGCTATAAACTGCCCATTCGGGATTTTCACTCCCCAGACCAGAAATATATTTTTAAACCGTTTTGTTCTAAACATTCTCTAGATCGTGCACGCGAAAACGGTGTGTCAATAGAGTTAACGGTTAATGAGTTATGAGCGTTTTCGTGAAACGAGCGCGAATAGTAAAACTCCGTAGTTGACTCGACTTTTAAAATGCATTTCACCTATTTCGACTCATGTTTTCAAATCAAGATATTTTTTATAAATATTACAAATACTCAAGAAGCTCCTTGAGGTAGTTTTGTAATTAATTATTAATTTTCTGATTTACTAAAAGTGTTAGAGTGTGAGTTGCGAAATAGTGATTTTATGGAAAGTCAACTCTAGAGGTACTAATTTGACCATCCGTTTTGGCTAATTTAAAAGAGTGATTTCGAGTCGACTAAAACACAAATTTTTTTAAGGATTATTAAGATAATGTATTGGTGTGAAGAACGAGATTAGAAATGATGAGTAAACGGTATAGAAGATCGTAAGTTAAGTGGACCCGAGAGAGTGAAAGTCGGGTAAAATGAAGTTTACTTAGAATAAGTGAATTGTCAATCAAGTGACTAATTAAGGTTATGTATTGTCTTGGTAGAGGTTCCAGGACTAGAGGAGAGACATCCCGTTAGAGCTTGGACATCAGGCAAGTTTACTAACTCGTACTCTTTTGTTCAGAGTATCGTATCAAGATTCATGTTTTCAATTTTCATTTAATTACTTGTTTCATAACCAGTTCCTATTCTCATCCTGTGATTGAGACAACCTATTTATTTCTAACTTGACAGTTCTATTTCGGTTCATAATTCATATCCTGCAGTATCTTGTGGTTACCAGATTTAATCCTGGTTCTTTATCATTGGAAACCTAATTCATATGTACTTGTTTTAACCTAACCTAGTTTGATAATCTGAATCAGACAGTTGAAAACATTAATTTGAGTTAACCAGGTAGTCGATTGTTCCGACACCTAATCTGAGTACTAGATTGGAATTGGAAGTTTTTATTAAAATGAAATGTTTTAAGGACTGCAGACGCCAGTCAGAGTATGCATATTATTATGTGGCCAATGTGGCCTTGGATCCAGTTCAGTATTTGGACATACCGTAGGGTATGATCCAGAGTTTTAGTGTGACTGATCATCCACTTTAACTCGTTGCATCAAATTAAAAATCCAATTCTAATTTAAAGTTTGACACAATTAATGTTTTTCATTTTGCCAGTTGAGCTGATTTTCATACATTGTTATTATTGCATCATTATTTTATCTTGTGCAGTACTATATACTTGCTGAGCTTCTTTTGCTCACTCTTGCTTGCTACCCTTGATATTTCAGTACAACGGACAGTATTTAATTGTATAACTATGGAACGAGAAGAGTCAAGATGACGTTGGGAAGATGAGTTGATGCAGAGCATTTGGATCTAGTGTAAGGTTATTGTATATAGTTGATTTCTAGTAAATATTATATTGTATAAGATTAGTTTGCCTAGTATACTTCTTATCGAAGTTATACTAGTGTCATAGAATTTGTGCTAAGAGTATTGTTGTAAAAGGAAGTTAAAGTTTGTGAGATTTTGGATTCTTGTTTCTAGCACTATAGCCTAAAAGATTCTTGGTAGAGTTGGGGTCGTAGATGTTATATTTGTACTGGTTTAATATTTAGCAGGTTGTTTTAAATTGAGATTTTAGCGTGACGACCAAATTCCTTGACCCCGGATTTGGGGGCGTCACAGGTTTTGTGTTAATTATTAACACTCACCTAACCAACCTAACCTTATCTCCTAAAACTAATCTATTAGCTACTAATATACACACACATGCAACACTCGTACAGAAAAGAAAGGAAGTTAAAGTTTATTAAATTTTGGATTCTTGTTTCTAGCACTATAGCCTAAAAGATTCTTGGAAGAGTTGGGGTCGCAGATGTTATATTTGTACTGGTTTAATATTTAACAGGTTGTTTTAAATTGAGATTTTAGCGTGACGACCAAATTCCCTGACCCCGGATTTGGGGGCGTCACAAAAATGCATTTTGTGTACTTGCACTTTGGATGTCAGATCACTTGATATACTGAATTTCTAAAACTATTATTTGCTATACTGGACTTCTAATGTTTTTACAAAACTTATACTTCCGTCAAGTATTACTAATTCTGTTAACTTTTTCAAAGGAATTTCAGTCTTTTTGTCATCACCTTCTTCCTCAAACCCATTTCCACCATTGTTAAAGCTTTTGATAAATTAAAAGTTGAATATCTCATTCATTTCTTAACGAAATCAAGTCATTCAAGTTGCAATATAATCATCTTTTCTTTCTCTACAAATAGATATTGATTTTCACTATCAATATTTAATTTGGCGAAAACAATTTAAAAGGACATAACTTAATAAGCTATACATGAATTGAAGTTTGTTAAATATATAAATTCTTGAAAGTAAATTTTTAATAGTTATAATTGATATCCCATTGTAGAGAAGAAAAATACGATTCTATTGCAATTTAAATGAATCTATTTCGTTATAAATTGAATGATAAATTTGAGTTATAAGTTTTTACGAAGATTATCAATGATGAAAATGAGTTTGAGGAAAAACATGATTGATAAAAGCCAAATATACCCCTGAATTTCCTAACGGCGTCAAATGAATTTAACGGAAGTACACATATCGTACAAAAATTAGAATTCCAGTATAGCAAGTGATAGTTTTAAAAGTTCAGTATCTCAAGTAGTCTGACACCTAAAATGCAAGTACACAAATTGCACTTTATTTTTATTTATTTTTAATAATTAAGGTGAGAAGTCGAACTCATGACCCTTTGAATCAACACTCACAAAGTGCACTTTAGTCTTCATTTGTGTGTAGAATCTACTACAGTACCTACTTTCTTCGTGAATATAGTGCGTGTTTGGGGTATCACAAAAAAAATTGACGTATAGCTTAAAATGAGTAAGTGTCATATAAGTGATAAGTTGATGAATTCTTATAAGTTATACGGGTGTTTGGATAAATTTACTTATAAGTTAGTTAAGAGTTTGCTAAATTAAATTTGAAAAAATAATTATTAAATACAATGATTTCAACACTTGCATTTTAAATTAAAAAATATTTAAAAACACAAAGGTAAAAATATAAAGTATTAAAAAACAAAGAAATCAAGTAATAAGTCAATAAGTTCAGGAAAATGTACCACATTATTAACATTCAACTTATCAACATATAAGTTATAAGTTGGGGCCATAAGTTGGATTGACAAACACCCCCATAAACTCTTATGAGTTTATAAGCCATAAGTCGGCTTATAAACCCGTTGTCAAACATGCCCATAGTAACCCCACTTGCTTCTAGTAGCATGTTTTTTAGGGCTGTAAACGAACAGAGCCGTTCGTGAACAAAACTCGAGCTCGACTCGTTTTAGATGGACTCAGCTCGATTCGTTTACTAAAGGAACACGGGCTTGAACATGAAAATGTGTTCGGTTAGTAAATGAGCTCGAGCCGAACTTTACACCTGTTCGACTCGAACTCGGCTCGTTTTGCTCGGGATCGGCTCGAGCTCAGCTCGAACTCGTTAAACTCGGCTCGATTCGTTTAACTAATTATAAATTTGTGAATTTCATAATATCCTTAACAATTTGAATATGTTAAATAAAACTTAATTGCGATCTATTTTAGTTATTTTGTGGTTGAATAGGGAATTATATTTGTTATATCTAAATGGTATAACATCAACGTACTATCAAAAGTTAAACTCTTTATATCCGATCCAAATTAGTTTTTCATTATTAAAATTTATAGATTGCATTCATAAAATTACAAAAGAAAGTGAATAGAGAAACATAGTTTGTCTTATTAATTTATTATATAATATTATTTAAAAGTGGCTCGTACCTCTTAAAAATTGAGGAGAAAGATGAAACTTTTAGTGAATTTAAGGTTAATAGGAATATCTCGGAGGAAAAAAAATTGTAAATCTCCTCAAATTTTAAGTTAAGAGCCAAGATAAAGAGGCTCTCAGAGAGACTCTAAGTTAGTGATAAAATTGTTTTATTTTAATTATTGTTATTAGGTGAAGTGAGTAAGGTTTGATTACTCATAAATACAAATATTAACATAATATGATTATTAGAAGAAAATAAATTAACTTTTAGTATTGAAATTCAAACATAATTGTGTATTCTTAAGATGTGATTTTAGGCGTGAGACTGTAAATCGAGTACGTAATTTTAAAAATTGGATTTGGTTGAGTATAAAAGTACGAACTATAAGTGAACAACTCGACTCGACTCGAGTTCGGTTTGTGTTCGGCTCGATTCGAAATGTTCGTGAACAAACTCGTGTTCGGCTGGTTTATTAACGAGCCGGTCTTGAACATCACTTTTCGTTCGATTAGAAAGCTCGGTTCGACTCGGTTCGTTTTAAAAAAAAATCAAGCTCGGCTCGATTCGAACAAAACTCGGCTCGGCTCGGCTCTGTTCGTTTACAGGCCTAATGTTTTTAGATATATATGATCTTTGAGTTTGAATTTTTCTATTAAATCAAACAAAGCTTCATTTAACTAGATTTTTCTTGTAAGCTTCAGATATACTATAATAGTTGTAGATGCAAGTTTTCATAGTATCTTATATGTCCATAGACGAATTTGGCATTGTTAATTTTTTGCTGTTGTTTACATTTCCTCTGCAGTAATCTAACCTGTACGTGTTGTCGGTCTCTTTATATAAAATTAGATCAACTCACTAGTATTTTCTCAATAATATGAACAAATAATAAAATACACTTCTTTATTGTATTTCATCTATCTCCCAAACTACCAAGGGTCGGTCAATACAAACAGCTGCTTCCAAGAAATTAGCTACAAATTACATATAGACCAACAAGGTTACAACTCAATGAACAAGAAACGGCTCATGTTGATCACATTACCATTCCCACTTATCACCCTCAACAAGAGACTTGAAGCTTGCTCTATTTCACCAACACCATAACCAAGTACAAATCACTAACAACCTCCAATGTCTTTAGTACTATTAGCCTAATAAATATCTCAACTTTATAAAGATTATGACACTACAAATATGTGTTGTTACCAATAAAACTATGTGAAGCAACAAATAGCATTTGGCGACGATGCTGTAAAAATCAACCCAAATTTATGAAACTCACCCGCTACCTTTTCTTCTATATTGGACAAAGCGAGCAGCACTTGCAGCAAATAGCACACTTCAAGTGAACAACTTTTTACATTATTGTACAATTGCACTTGGATTCCAGCTTAGGAGGTGCTTTCATACTCTTGGCATCACTATCATATGCTCCAACTATACGGTTTGTAGATACCTCAATATTTTCATCGTTATTGGTACCACTAGGAGGTTTTGTGTCGCTTTCAGCTTGCCTTGGCGTAGTTTTTTGTGGCTTTGAAGTGCGTTTGACTGCAGTTCTGAGTTGGGCATCCTTTCTTTCAGGGTTCGCTTTTCCCAATATAGTAACCATTGGCCGAGATCCTTCCAGTGGAGCAGCGTGTTCCTTTTCTATTGCTATGGTTGCAGCATCATAGGACATACCATGAACAATAGAGCTGCAGAAGAGTATGGTATCTGTTGCTTCTTCCAGAGTCAAGCTTCTAGCTTTAGATCCACGTTTACCTTCGACCGTCACCGTTGATTCCTCTGCAGTGAGCATGTTATTCAAGTATCCACAATACAGCACACACTTGCAGGTTTTTTTTAGCAGGCTAAAAGATGTATGTGCACACACCCCACATGTATTATCAAATAAGAAAACTGACGAGAACCAGAACATCATAAATGTATTGCTGCATTGGCTTAAAACTAGAGTACTAGATATTAGATGAAGTGCTTCAATATTATTATTTGATAATATAATAGTATTATCCCAATAGTCATAGTTATTCTCCCCCCTTCTCTCTTGCTACTTATTATGGATATTGGAACCTGTCAGATAACTAATACAACTTTCTTTCTTTTCTTGTGGGACTTCATTTCCTAAAAAACTTTCATAACGGAAAAGTGATAAGATTACAATTGTAACAATTCCCATTTCTCGTACCTAGTTTCTTTATGTTTCATTACTTAAATGTGGCTATATTTTAAGAGGAGTCTGAGTCAGTTCTCATGGCATAGGTAACAAGAAGTTGATGCTAGGTAAAATTTATTTACCCTTAGAAACAGGTTTTTACCTTAGCAAATCTTGTGTTCAATTGCAGGTAATGATTGGGAGGAGCTCCTTCAAGTCAAGGCAGTTCAGATATAGAGTGAATCTAAAAATACAGTGAACCTTACAATATTGTCAATCTAGTGTTAGAGAATTTTTATCGTCCTTGGCTGTTATGTTTGCACATGCATAATCTTTCTTCTCCATTGTATTAATTATTTTATCTACGAGAACAAAAAGGATGTACGTACCAAGGACACAATGTACGTGACTTCAAAATTTAAAATAATCCTAAAATATCGTATTAGCATGTACGTACCAAGGGTGTGATGTTCGTCATTTGAAATGTCAGGTTCTGCAAGCAAAGTAATCTCTTTATCAGATGTGGTAGTATTGTGAGGATCCAGTAATTCATCCTTGCTGCTTCTTGAACTCGACGAGACAGAATCAGAAGGCATCTCCGGAGAACCATGATGAACATTCTCCGTTTCTATTTCAGAAATTTTATCCAAAGAACTTTGAGAACTAAATTTAGGACCTTTCACCATGTCAACAGAAGAACTTGATACGGTCTCTTCCCCTACAACAGAAGACTCCAAGGAAATGGCTGATGCTTCTCCAGCCTCAACAATTATCAAATTGTTGGTCAAGTCTTCACCATTCTCGTATGAAGACGACTCTTCAGAGTTCGAAAATGAAGTTAACGTACTAAGCTGATGCTTGTCTAGTACATGGGTTGACAATTCTGAAGGAGAAGCATCCATGGTTCTACACTTATAGGCACTCTCACCATCAGTGTACACATTATCTTCTTCCATAGTTTCTGAAGATAGTAACTGGTCCTGAGCATCTACAAGTTTTACAATTGCATCATTTCTTACTTGGGAAAGAGATGCATCATGACTTTGTTCAAGCATGCCTGGTGTAAGACTTGAAGTTTGCAATGCAGGATTTGAAGCAGCAGACAAAGATGAGCCAGTTCGCCGGTGCTTAGCGTTCATGTCATGCCTGTAATTTTCCAGGTCAGACTGTTTCCCACTTAGCTGCCGTTGAACACGAGCCTCTGTTTGTCTATACAAACCCAAGTCAACCGAAGACGATGCAGACAAACTGCCATGCCCATAAGAGCTTCTCAAGCTATATGCACTATCTCTTACATAAGATGAATCGTCATAAGAATTACTGCTGGCAGTAAAAGACCTGCTTTGGAGAAACGCACCTCTCCCACTGCTTGATCTGTTCAGCAGTACGGAGATGCCCGTACCTCCTGAAGCATCAACAGGTGGATAGTCACAAGATTTTTTCATTTGCTGATCACCTGTACCACCATCAGGTACACTGTAGGTAGTAGGTTGACCTGCTACTTGCGGGTTAGCGTGCCTCTTATCTCCTCCTTCTACCGAGTTCCCCGAAACAGAATCTGTAGACAGGAAATCCCAAATTGGCTCACTGTAGGAACTCGGGTTTTCCTTAATAGCATTTTCATGATGGCGGGTTCCTGATTCAGCTATGCTAGTCACTCCAGCAGAGACAGGTACCACTACAGGAGGATCTGTTACGCCAAATGAACCTGACTCTTCCAAAATATTTGTAGAATATACTGGAGAGTTCCCAGCACTGGTTGGTGCTGTCACAACATTGCGGATAGTCAAGAACATTTCTGACCTGCAGTCCTGACAAACGTTTATTTCCCCATCTATTATATCAGTGGCATAATACGCATTCCCACAGCTTTGACAAAGTAACATGTCTTCAAGACCGTCATGATCCAAAGCTGCAACAGTTCCCATACCAGTATCACAGTCAACCGTAAAGCTTCCATCTAAGTCCGCATGCTGAGAACAAAGAGATCCATCTTGGGTTTCACGCGTGACGCTTTCATTTAGTGCATCGGCCTTATCAAAGTCAAAAACCTCATCCTGAGTATACACACGAGGAGCTTCAAGGCTCTCCACAAACGCACTAGTTACGTCCTCCTGATTTTGTTCACTTCCTTCGGTATCATGCTCTCCACCAGTGACCTGATCAGAACTTGCATTGCTGCTAGTTGTGATTGAATTCCTAGATGTAATTGCATGCTGTGCAGCACTTGTTTTCCCAGCATACAAGGTTGAACTGGGAACACTAGATAACAGCGGCCTGAACATATTCTGTGGACTTTTACGATGATCCTACATATATAATGATAAAAATTTATCTCTTCAACTGTGACATATTTTCACAAAAAAACAATTTACAAAAAACACGCAAGCACAATCTAAAATATAGAACAGTGAATTATCTCGATCTTGTTTTTTTTCAGCATATAGTGTGCATGCATAATCCTCAGCTCTTCTTTATAGATTAGTCTCATCTTAAAATGTTGATAAACACTTCGGTGATCATCTAATATATATTTTTCGTGTCTATTTTAGACTATCTGAGTTCTAAACCTAGATGTATCCTCAAACCTAACTACCTCAGCCCAAGTCCTAATACTAGATTTCTAGTGTAGCAACATTAGAACTCCCAAGTTATCATCACAGTGATTACTTGATAGTGAATACAATGTTGCCTAGTTAAAAAATTACAAGAACATGATCCTATTGGACTGCCATCACTATATAACATATTTACTAATTCTAATCATTTTCCAAACAAATAGTAGTTAAGTTTACCAAAACATATCAGATTCAACGGAACACATATTTAGAGTAATGCTCGTATTCCATCTAAGCTTTGCACTTTGCTCAATTTTAGAGAACCCCGCCAAATTTCAAAGATAGATTTAGTCACATAATTTCATGTGAAACTCAGTATTTCTCGATGCATCTCAGTAAGATCCGTGTCAAGTTTGGATTTTAAAAATATCAATACTTGATGCTATAGGCATAATAGATCTGGATGAGAAAAACATTTATCTAACCCAAAAATAGTGATATGTGCATTCGGCTAACCGTTTCAGGTGTGTTTTAAATGGCAACGGGTTGAAGCCCCTTTATCATTCAAGTCCGTGTATTGTTATTATTATCACTTCAAACTGGGTAACTAGGTTACTTAGGATACTCTACTGCAATTTTGACATGTGCTCTAGTAAACTTTCATAGTTAGAGACTAAATTTTAACATAAACAGTGTTATTGGTTTCTGGATAATATTCTCAATGTGACATCTTACCTCAAAACATTAAACCCTGAGTACTTTTTTTTCCTTTCTAAATGGAGGACGCATGCAAAAATCTGACACTTCGATTTATTTATGATTGTAAATTTTATTGCGTAGATAGCGAACTATTATGTTTTTTTTGGCAGTGTGGGACTTTACGAAAGTATCATTTTTTTTTAAATCTTTATTACTATTATTTTGGAAGTTCTAGGGTACATTAGTTGTCTTACGTTCCACGATAGGTTAAATTAAATATTCAATACAAGTATATCCATCCCCCACATATAAAAAGTCTGATATACATTGATTATTTAATATCAAGAACATTTAACGTTTTTTGGATTATTCTCTACTAAATTTTCTCCTTTATGCGGTTGAGAAACCCTTGGGGGATTATTCTCTATTATTCTCTATCTTTTCATTGTTTTATTCCATAATTTTGTCATTTTTTGTTCTTCCTTCCCGTCACACAGGTAATCTAGAGACCCTCGACATTTAACAGATATATACCAAGGAAGTAACTGAAGATTACAAACTCAATTCAGTATTTAGTACCAGGTACAGCAAAGTTATTAATTGTGTTTAATCAAATCAGTTTTATAGTATCCTCTGGTTCTAATTTTGGTTCAATGTTTCAGAAGAATCATTTTAATGAAGAAATCACTTAAACGAACTGCAAGATATCACAAGTTAAAGTACCAAGTCAAATCACATAAACTGACAAAACAATAAAATCAGTATTAATCAAACAAATTGCAAAATACCATTTGTCGAAGTGCCAAGTCGAAGGATCTCTTTGGAGCAGAACTAGAGGCTACTGTTCTATACGGTTTTTTGGAAAATGCTGGAGCTCTTCTATTTGGAGATGAACCCATCCTTCTTGTTGAAAATTGCTCTGAGCTACCTAATGGAATGGATAGAAGAGAATCTGCATCATCATCACCAGAAGATGCAAGCGAACCTTTACTTCGAGAGCTAAATCTATCTCGATCATGACTATGTGATGAACCAATACTTCTGGTTGTAGTTGGCGACATTGATTGTCGGCCAGACTTAGAAGGAAACTCTCTACCATTTCTGGATGCTGGCGAAGATCCCCGCACATATGATGCTGGTCGATCAGCCAGGGAAGTACGAAGATTAGGAGGTGCCTCAGAGGGAAAACCAGGAATGTTCGATTGCCAAGCCCTTACTTTTGGTGAAGCGGAGTTTCCTCTATTTGACTTTACGGGGGATATACCCCTTATACCACCAGAAGATGCTGTATTATTGATAGAACTTGTACTCACCCTTCTTGGCGTTGGTGTGGTGGACCTTCGAGTGGGTGTTGAGGGTTTGCCAGGTGGGGGAGATGGCCTACGCAAAGGACTTACATGTCGTGAACTAGGGGTTGGACTTGAATGAGGTGCTGATGACGTCCTGCCTCTTGTTTGGACAACACTACTGCTAGACTTAGGAGATGGGCTTAGGCGATTTGGACTTGCACTACCTCTACTGCTTCTTCGACTCTTTTCCATCTGTCATCACACATCAGTTTTAGTGTTGTATGCAAGGGATAGAAAAAATTTAAAAAAAAAAAGGCAACAGAAGTGTCAATAGCAATTAATATTAAAAGGAAACTGCCAATATTCAGCCTACTAAGTAAATTTATGATACCGTGGAAGATCTTGAGATTGAAATGGGTTGACTTCGCAGTCTTCCCCTCTGTGGAAGATTCAGTGGAGGTACCTCATCATCTAGAGAAGTGAAAAGCGGGGTATCTGGAGGTGTTAATAACCTACAAGGACACCGCTATTTATGATAAGTAAACCAAATGCTACGTTTTGATAAAGAGAAAAATGCAACAGTAGTGGCAGAATGATGACCATTCAGTGTAGGGTGAAAGTTATTTATTAAAATTCCAGGAACGCAGCCAAAGTAACTACCAATAGCAGTAAAAGCCAATTTCTGTCCATTCACAATATGTAGTTGTCCGTACAATGTCTTAAGCAACGGTCAAATAGTACAAACAATAGTATTAGTACTCCATGTAACCACGTTCTTCTCATCAAATATATGATGAAATCCATTTGCTATTTTGGTGTCACTTTATGATCCATAGTGTAAAGTTGTAAACATGGTAACTTTATCTAAATGATTAAACTTCAATAGATATACATAATACGGCTAACGGGAGTTGTTAACTTCGATGGAAAAAATATAAATCTACTTCTCCATTTATATATACTGCTATTTGTGGATTAAAGTAACATAGGTAACAAAACACTATAAAAGTATATTAAAAAACAAACCAGTCATAGTCATTTTTTTCCTCCTCGGCGTTTAGCAGGTTGCTACTTTCTCCTCGTACAGGAACGGATATCCCAAGCTTATGATCTGAAAAGTATCTCAACTTTGTAGCTGCAAATTAATAAATAAAAACAATTGTCAGCTATTATACAAACATAACGAAAAATTGTCACAATTGATATAGGAGTTTTATGAGACGCAAGCATCGGGAATTACAGAAAGTGTCTTCAAAATCATCGGTTGACTGAAGAAGGAAATTGTCTCGTTCCCTATTTTGCACCTCATTAAACAAAGCAAGATCTTCTTCCTTATCTTTAAAGAGTATTCCAGCTTCAAGACTGCGGCCTCTCTTGTGGTTGTCAGCTTCAAGCTCCCTTCCAGGTGAGCGTCTCAGTGATGGAGACGGAGGCATCTCCGCCAAGTAAATTTTCCAAGAGAAATTCAAACCAGTTCCACTCTCATCGAACTTAACTAAAGCCCAACCCGAACTCCACAAAAATATCAGACTTGCAACAAAAATAACCTAAACACTGCATAAATTAAAAAAGCAATACATAAAGTTTGTAACTTAAGTAGATAAACATGACGAACAACATTCATACAAGTAGATAATTAAAGCAAAGGAATCACAGACTGAAAATCCAATGTATAAAATTTGATAAGCGCGAAAGAATAGCACAGTAAACAGAAAAGGCAAGAATGAAGATCCCAGGTTTTTGACACGAATCAACCCAAACCAAAGGATCCAATGTTTACAGCAACCACAAACCTGAATTGACACAAAATCAAATAGGTTGACTTACCAAAACACAAAGTCAAAAGAAGCTGAAATTGCAAGACTTGAAGATTGAAATGAGATCTGGTGGCACTAAAGTGGGGGTATCAACTGGTTCAGATCAGACTGATATTATCCCTTTCTCTTCTTGTATAGAAATCAACCTATACATACATAAGAAAAGGGGGACGGAGGGAGGGTGAGTAATAGCAGCAGCAGCAGAAGCAATTTGGGGTCAGACCTTTGTTTGTTTGTTTCTTCCCTCATCCGCAAGCTTCCATTTTCTCTATGCTCCCATGTTTTTTTAAGGCTGTGTTAGTTGGCAAATAACATTTTATTAATTTATTACTTATTTCAGGATTATTACAGGTGATGCCAAGCTGGAAGAGGGGGGGTTTGACGTAGGATAAGGAATGTTTTGTTTATGATTATATAGGTGCTCATCTTTCTTAATTAATTACTTACTACGGACTAGTACTTATGTTTCATTAACCTTATTACGGCGGAGACTTTGGTTTACTTATGCGTCGCTTCACTGTTAACTCCCGCCTTTTCTGTCCTTTGTTTTTTATTATTAGTGTTTTAAGTAAAGTTAAACCGTAATACGTTTTGGACCCAAAAAAAAAAGGGAGATTCTCTTGTATACCCTCGAAATCTCAATTCACTTCTATACTTTTTTTTTTTTTTAAATACGACCTACCTTTTTACGAAAATATAAGGCGACTTCCTTATCTTCAACCTTTACTGATTCGTTTTGCCAAACTATAATCTTTCGTACCCTTCTTCTTTTTTGTCAAGTTCTTATTCTCCTTCTTAATTCAATAATTCTTCTAATATTCTTTTACTTCTCTTCAACTTTCTCTTAATTTTCTTTCAGTTACATATATACACAATGATATTTACAGATCTGTGTATATAGACATATATATGCGTGTATGTGTGTATTTGGGCTAAATACTTCTTCATTATGGTGGTGTCGCAGGCAAAATTTAGACATCTAATTTTGTGTATTTGTAAATTTGGTTGATTTTAAGTATTCATGAATTTGTTTTTAGTTGATTTTGTTGCTAGTTGGTTGAAAAGGTTTAGTTGATTTGAGTTGTTTATGTGGTTTCATCGTGTATACCAGTAGTTGTTTGATGGAATGTCGTATCGAAATTGAGATTGAATTTGTTTGATTCCATTTACTACTTACGTTGATTGTTTATTCTAAAGTTGCATAAGTTGCAATTCCGAAACTCAAACTTATTTTTAAAAAATTGTAAGTGATGCAACTGAATCAACTTTTGAAAAAATGAATTTGAAGTTGTATTTTTGAAAACAAAACTTAAAAAATTGTATTATTTTTCAAAAAGATATTCATATTCAAGGTATTTTTGAAAAAACCCCAAAAAAATATTACTCTATCGAGTTTATTACTTTATCGATATAATAATAAAATATTATTTAATCAATAAAGTAATAATTTATTATTTTAAAGAAAATCATGTGCATGTTCTTTTTGTAAATTTTATAGTTGGTAGAGATTTTCGGTGTGAATTGAAGTATATTTATAATAAATTTATACTATATAAACAATTTATAATCGATTAAGGGTTAAATATAAATAAATATTAAATCCATCACACTCTTATAAAATCACTAATAACGTAAAAATCAATATATATAAAGGAGAAAACGGAGGTTGTGAGATGGCGGCTCTCATATCGCTTCGATCTATCTTTCTCAAATTTTTGAATAAATAATATCAAATATTAGAAAAATTCTCATTTGTCTTTGAAATCTTTACTAATGTAGGAAACTAAATATACAAATTTAATATTATTGCCTTTAAAATCTTTACAAATTGAATATTAGAAAACATCTCATTTGCCTTTGAAATCTTTACTAATGGAGCAAACTAAATATATAATTTAATATTATTGCCTTTAAAATCTTTACAAATGGAAGAATGTAAATATACAATTTAAAAATCCTATTCAATTTTTTATTAGAAAATATCACAATTACCTTTTAAATCTTTACTAATGAAAGAAACTAAATATACAATTTTAGTATTATTGCCTTTAAATATTTAGTAATGGAGAAATTTAAATATACAGTTTTAATATTTTCCTAAATTTTTTATTTATTAATATACTTGCTAATCAATATCATTACCTTTATTATTATTATTTTTATCTTTATCTTTTGTCTTTATATATAGGAAAATCTCCCGGCGCTTTCAAATCGTTTGTATTCTATTTATCTATTTTTCTAGAGCACCTCTATTTGAAATAATAAAATTTTAAATTTTCTTTTTTAACTCATAATTCATAAAATTTTGAAATAATAAAAATAAATATTTTCTTTCTTAACTCATAATTCATAAAATAGGAAACTTATACAAGATAAGTTCTTCAAAAATTATAAATCTAATCAAATCTACAGTCAATTAATTATATCTATAATCCTATAATCATAAACTTTATTAAATTTTATAATTTATAAAAATTAAGAAGATGTCAATTTTCTTTTACAAATTCAGACAATTATATAAATAAATTTATAGAGTCCAAAGTTTTTGCCCTCTATTTCATCAAACTCATATTTTTGTTTAATTTTAGAATATTTGTATTCTCCGAACTTTTCCTTGTCTACTCTTTGTTTTAATTATTTTTGTTTTTATAAAGATACAAGAACCGAGGCCAAAGTTCTGTTATATTACAAAGAATTTGATGACATTAGTTGTATTTTCAAAGAAAGAAAGTCGATGCATGTATGATACTTTGCAAATATCAATTCTAATTCACACAAATCTACTCAAACCCTACTATAGATTATAAGGCGGAGATTTCATGCCATCTAATTTAGTTTTTATATTATTTTGATAAAAGTTTTGGGATTTGTTTTCTCTTTTTGTATGCTACATCCTGATTCTTCAATGTAGTACATTTTATTGTTATTGAAAATGTAGTTTCTGGTCCAAAATTCCTCAAAAAAAAATTATCTTCAAAATTACAAAGGTAAGTTTTTGTAACTATTGTATTATATGTCAAGAATACAAAACAAATTTGAAAGTCATATAATTTATTTAGTAGAGTAATGTTAATGTGTTATCTGTTAAATTTCTTAACAAGGAGAGAGGGACTCACGGGGAGGATGTTGGGTTTAAACCGAACACAGCGGTATGGATAGGTCATGGTGATATGGGCTTGGGCGATTAAGACTGTTTTGGTAATAATTGTATGTGTAGACAATTATTATATATGGTATGTTGTTAGGAACTATATTGTTTCTTGATGATAACTAAATTAACTTAGTAAAAATTGTATAAGTAATGTAGCCATCAACGGATAGTATGCTTTTGCAGTATCCGTAGATGGGAAGGGTAGTGTTTAGAGAAGAAAATAACTAAACTTACCTAGAAAGAATTATATGTTGGGTAAGGGGTTCCGATATATGCTATGAACAAGCAACTAATTGAGTACTTTTTCATTGAGCTCTTGCCCACTATTTATAGGCTTTCTTAGCCATATCTCCGCCCCTAACAATTGTAAGAGCCCCACAATATCCTCTCTATAGTAAACATGTAACCCCCACCAATATTTGTAACCCCCATATCTAATTATTAGTGTAACTCCCACTAAGTTTGTAACCCCCAATTTACTTGCACAATAAATCAAATATATTATTCTTAGAATTAATATATTTGTAACTTAATCCATTTTAATCCATTTTATATTTAACAAATAAGTCACATAATACAACATCTCCCACTTGACTTATTTGATAAATATCCATATAACTCCCACTTTTCTCATAGAGTAAAAATATTATTTTAAACTCTCACATATTCTTTAATAACATAATACTTAAGAATTATAAGTCCATTATATTCAATCTATTAAAATCACATCACTAGTGATACCAAATACCATTTATATGCATTAAACTTTCGAGTACACGAAATTAAAACATTCTTTTTATGTCATTCACATGCACATATTATCACACAAAAAAATGCAATTTATTTATTGATTAATACTCAAACATCTCATATTGGGCTCACTATTGCCCATTGTTAAAAAACTTGAAATTTGAAATTCAAAATAATCAACGACTAGGCCATACATGACCATTATTGTAACAGCCCCAGATCCGGGGTCGGGGATCCGGTCGTTACGGTCTCAATTCCCATCAATAATACTTGCACTTGAATCAAAACAATTAAACTGCATGTTGTGACCCCGCAATAACAACACTACACACAAAACTAGTTATAGTCCCAGAGATGAAATTGGAATAAGTATCTAGTTATAGGATCCATAAGTTATAAGTTATTACAAACCCAAAAGATTACATAGTGCATTTAATAGTTCTTGCCGTTGCTTACATTAATCATAAATATAAATAAGTCTGATACACAAAAGTTGTAGCTTAGACTGCTGGTTACTACTACCTCAGCTATGGCGGCTACGACCTCAGCGGATAAATCTCTGACGGCTGCTACCTGCTTGCGCTGAGTGTGCCTGTTGCGGGCCATCTGCTCTAGCTGTTGTTGTGATATAAATAAATGAAGCAAGGGTGAACAATAGAGCCCACCAAAATAGTTTATAACAAATTATCATTATATAACAGTTCAAAGATATTTTTGTAGTCACATGTTATGCCTTAAACGGATAAGAGACTAGTATAATATAAAGGATGAAGTTACAAGGAAAATTAATATAATGTTTCCGTAACCCCAAAATCCACTTATGCATATATAATCTGAGTAAAGTTTTATCAGAGTCATAACTCATAAAATAAAAGACGAAGTTGCAAGGATTTATTGTAACTTCAATTTGTTAAACACTTTTCGACCCTCTGCCAACATGATCGGTAAACCTGTACTAAGGGGGCTACCCTTAGTCCCTTTCAATACATGTTGCAGAATTATCCACGTTGGATGATGAACTAATACTGGAGTAATCTCCGCGCCAGTTGTCCAACCTTACTATGATCAGTAGTAGGTGGTACAACTAAAAAGGGTTTTCTACATGTAGATGGAAGAACACGACAGCCTGACATTGTCTACCGCCTTTCTGGATCTCCCCGGCCCATTTGGGGCAATAAAATGATGGATCGGCGCGAATCGACCTCTTACACTTGCTCCTAGTTCGGATGAAATCCATGACTCTGAAATGTAAAGATCGTCCTCCTTTCCCCAAGTGCAATACTTGTTGATACGACTCCACTAAGTAGTTATATCTAGGTTGGAAAGGAAGATTCTCCAATATTTCCCAAGCGATGCTTGTTAATGGATATCGACTTGTTCTATCAATTTACCCCTCGATCGTTGAGGTGGTAACACAACATTTGACTTGCAGCAATTAAATTGCTCCGAGAAAATATATGTCCCTTGACAGTTTTGAGTTGAGAGTTTAAAAAGAGTAGCAGTCACTTAAACCAGGTTTCCCATATTTTTGATAGTTGAGCGAGCATTTAAATCCTCTTAAAAGACAGATTTAAATGGGAAAAACAGTGTTTTGGGAACTCCTTTTTGATTTAAAATAATTAATGATATAGTTTAGAGTATCCTTCATAATCATTGAAGGTCGAGGATACTTTAAATAACATTTCTTATTTTTAAAACGTGTTAAAAGTATTTAATAAATAATCGAATAATATTTATTAAATAAGTAAACCTTGAACGAATATTCAAAAATAATATTCATTAAGTAAATAATGATTAAATGAATATTCAAAATAATATTCATTAAATAAATAAACCTTGAATGAATATTTAATATAATATTCATTAAATAAATAAACCTCAAATGAATATTCAAAAATAATATTCATTAAATAAGTAAACCTCAAATGAATATTCAAAATAATATTCATTAAATAAGTAAACCTCAAATGAATATTCAAAATAATATTCATTAAATAAATAAACCTCAAATGAATATTCAAAAATAATATTCATTAAATAAGTAAACCTCAAATGAATATTCAAAATAATATTCATTAAATAAATAAACCTCAAATGAATATTCAAAATAATATTCATTAAATAAATAAACCTCAAATGAATATTCAAAAATAATATTCATTAAATAAATAAACCTCAAATGAATATTCAAAAATAATATTCATTAAATAAATAAACCTTGAATGAATATTCAAAATAATATTCATTAAATAAATAAGGATTGAATAACAGTTGCCCGATATCTTTATCGGAAAAATAACCTTTAATATATGCAGAAAATATAATTACTTCTGATCTAAATAAAATCACACGCCCTTATCCTAGGGAAATTATAAAAACATGGCTTATAGCTGATATCCCATATCTAACTTATAAACCCCAACATCAAGTCATAACCTCGAGTATTGCTATATATAACAGTTCGAAAACAAGCATGCAATTTATATATCGCATTTGCATATCATATATGAAAACAGTTATTATCACAACAACAGTAGTATAGGTTTCGAAAACTTGCCTTGTGGTGAGGTAGGGGTAGTGTGCCTCGGGTTGATCCGGCGATCTATACATAGTCAAAATATCCGAGGTTAATCACTTAACACTTTTATGAAACTAAGTACGTACTTTACTTAAGCTAAAACATGTTTTCAAGTTAACTCTTTAAGAACTTCCACTCGCGTAAGCTTGTTCACGCATTTTTATAAAATTGAGATTAAATCCTTTTAACACGAAATCTTTTCGAGGGTCTTCCTAAACGTACCTATCATGTTAAAACAAAGTTTCACATTCTAATAAGTCGCTTAAGGGGTTTGATCATTGCCTCAAAGTTGGCTAAGTGGTATAGTTTGGTTTCGCGAAACATGCTTTACTAAAACACTTGTTTCTCCTAAACCGTAAATCGGATTCACATGATCTTCGCACCAAAACGAACCTTGAAACAAGACCTACACTATAATGGGCAGTGGTGATCTTGGACAGAAGTCCTTATGTTCGAGTATTACAAACAAAACAAGGTTAAGGAAAATCGGGCATTATAACGGCTATGTTTTAACGATTCCAAAGTTTAATCATAAACTTTACATGATCAATCCAACAAAAACCTCAAGTCAATTCCTCAACATCAATACTAATCCATAATATTCATCAACCAAAGTCAAAACCAACATCTACTTATTCATCCTCAAAACAACATCAAACTTTCATGAAAATCAAACAATCATCCTTATGATCATACTAACTAAACTATACTTAAAACTAACCATATAAATCAAATTATAATCAAGGGTTTCAAGAGTTATACCTTCCTTGGAGTGTATATGAGCTTAATAAGCCTTGTATAGTCCTTATATAATCTTAAGATAGCTTGAATCAACCAAAGAAATCAAGAAACCAAAGTTAGTTCTTGAAATTACTATTCATTTCACTATTCACTCTCATCTTCAATCAAGGATTTGAACATGTTAACCTTAATGGATGATTCTAAGATTAAGAGAATACCTTAGTTTGGAAATATGGAAGCTTTAGAATCCAAGAACATGATTTATGGATGAGTGGAAGATGATCTTTGAAAAATGTATCATTTATTTCTTCAAAAGGGCCGAATGTTTTTTTGTTCTTTAAGGTGGGGAGAGTTCTTGCTTTTTGGTCTTGGTTACTTGTTGATAGAAATGATATTTTGTATTAAAAGTGGTGAGTCATAGCTCTTGTTGCTTTAACATTGGACACTTGTCAAACATGCATGAGTCTAGAGATAAAGTGGCTTTACTGGTTCGTTTCCTTTCACACGGATGATCCAATTGTTGCATTCCTTGGATTAATCTTGTTACATGTTACTTCCATGTCTATATTTAATCCTGTAAGTGTCGCATTGTTCCGTCACCGCTTAATCTCGTAAAATGTTCGCAGGGTTTCTTAGGTGTTCTATCGAAGTAGTTTACCGTAAACGTCCTTGACATTACTAATTATTTTATTAAATCCATATCCATGGAATTGATAATTTAATCCTCCAATATTTTTAAATAATGATTAATCCGTCCGTTATTGGTGAAATTTCGGAGAAAACAGAAATGCTATTTTTCCGATTCTGACAGCTTTTGCATTCCTTCATTTACATCGTAGGTCACTAATACGACTTTGAAAGTTCATTATACCGTCCCGTACATATGGTGGTCTGAAAAACTTTTTAAATGGAAAAGTTACTATTCATCAGTGGTTTTTAACAAAAGTTACTATTCATCAATAGTTCTTAAATAAGTACAAAATTTGGGGATATTACAGTCTCCCCTCCTTAAAAGGATTCCGTCCCGGAATCAGTTTGAAAACAAATGGGGGTACTTTTCCAGCATAGCACTTGCTAGTTCCCAGGTTGATTCTTCCACATTATGGTTCTGCCACAAAACTCTGACTAACTTGATGACCTTGTTCCGGAGCACTTGTTCCTTTTGATCTATGATTTCCACAGGTTGCTCCACATAGGTTAGGTCTGGCTGCATGTCTACGTATTCGTATTCCACTATGTGCTTAGCATCCGGGTTGTATTTCCTCAGCATTGAAACATGAAACACATTATGCACTTGTTGCAGGTTTGGGGGTAATGCTAGCTCATATGCTAACTTCCCAATACGTCTTAAGATCTCAAATGGTCCAATGTATCTAGGACTCAGTTTTCCCTTCTTTCCGAACCTCATCAAACCTTTCCAAGGAGATACCTTTAAGAACACTAGGTCTCCCACTTCATATTCCTTGTCCTTCCGGGCCAAATCAACATACTTCTTTTGTCTATCTTGGGCTGCTACCAGCCGTCCTCTGATTAGGTCTACTATGTCCTTAGTCCGTTGGACCACTTCGGGCCCAAGCATCTTTCGCTCCCCAACTTTATCCCAATACAAGGGAGATCGGCATCTTCTTCCATAAAGGGCCTCGTAAGGCGGCATTCCTATGCTTGCATGAAAACTATTGTTGTAGGAAAACTCAATCAGTGGTAGGTGGTCATCCCAACTTCCTTTAAAGTCTATAGCACAGACTCTTAACATATCCTCTAGGGTTTGGATGGTCCTTTCACTTTGTCCGTCTGTTTGCGGGTGATAGGCAGTACTCATGTTCATCCGGGTTCCTACCCATTCTTGGAAGCTCCTCCAAAATCTGGAGTTAAATCTGGGATCTCGGTCAGATACTATGGTGACTGGGACTCCGTGTCGCACCACTATTTCTTTCAAGTAAATATCCACTAGTCTGTCGACAGTGTACCTTTCGTTGATCGGAAGAAAGTGTGCTGACTTCGTCAGTCTGTCTATGATTACCCATATGGCGTCATGATTGGCCTTGGTCCTTGGTAAACCTACTACGAAGTCCATGGCTAGGTGTTCCCATTTCCATTCGGGAATCTCTAGGGGTCGTAAAAGTCCACTGGGCCTCTGGTGTTCCGCTTTCACTCGTTGGTAGGTCAAGCATCTGCTTACCCACTCTGCTACGTCCTTTTTCATGTTAGGCCACCAGTAGTATTCTTTCAAATCTCCATACATCTTGGTGCTTCCTGGGTGAATTGAATACCTTGAACTATGACTCTCGTGTAAGATCTCGTCCTTTAGCTCTTGAACATTCGGAACCCAAATTCGGTAAGTATACCTCCTTATTCCTTTATCATCCTTGACAGTGTGGATCTCTTCTCATGTCATTGACTGTCTGTCTTCACTTATCATTCTAACAACTCTGGCTGCAGTGAAATCTCAAACAGCTTTTCGGTACCGTCTCCGGTTACCTTCACTTCTATTTCCATCTTTTCAAATTCTCTAATCAGCTCTTCTGAGGACATTATCATCTTGAGTCTCTCTTTCCTACTAAGGGCGTCAGCCACCACATTGGCTTTCCCTGGGTGATAAAGAATTTCACAATCATAATCCTTGATCAGCTCTAGCCATCTTCTCTGGCGCATGTTGAGCTCCTTCTGGGTAAAAATGTACTTGAGGCTCTTATGGTCAGTGTAAATCTCGCACTTCTCTCCATACAAGTAGTGCCTCCAAATCTTTAAAGCGAAGACTACTACTGCTAGTTCTAGATCATGAGTAGGATATCGAATCTCATATTCCTTCAATTGTCTCGATGCATACGCGATTACCTTACCGTGCTGCATCAGCACATACCCTAATCCCTTATGCGAAGCATCACTGTAAATCACAAAATCTCCTTTTCCATCTGGCAATGCCAACACAGGGGCAGTCACCAATCTCTTCTTTAGCTCTTGGAAACTATTCTCGCATTTTTCCGTCCATTCAAACTTCTCAGTTTTACGGGTAAGTCGGGTTAACGGGGCTGCGATCTTCACAAAATCCTTAACAAATCTTCTATAATACGCTGCTAATCCTATGAAACTCCTTACCTCTGTTGGTGTGGTTGGTCGCTCCCAATTTGAAAATGCCTCTATCTTGGAGGGGTCAACCAACACTCCCTCCTTATTGATCACATGTCCTAAAAACTGGACCTCATTTCGCCAGAATTCACACTTCGCGAATTTGGCATACAATTGTTCCTTCCTGAGTATTCCTAGGGCTATCCTCAAATGTTCTGCATGTTCTGCCTCTGTCTTTGAGTAGATAAGAATATCATCGATGAAAACTATAACGAACTCGTCCAAATACTTCTTGAACACCCTATTCATCAAATCCATGAAAGCTGCTGGGGCATTGGTCAGTCCAAACGACATCACCAAGAACTCATAATGTCCATATATGGCACGGAATGCAGTCTTTGGGATATCTTCGGGTTTAATCTTTAATTGGTGATATCCGGTTCTCAGGTCAATCTTAGAGAAGTACACAACATCCTTTAGCTGGTCAAATAAATCGTCTATTCTGGGTAATGGGTACTTATTCTTTATAGTTAGCTTGTTCAACTCTCGGTAGTCGATGCATAACCTCATACTCCCATCTTTCTTCTTAACAAACAACACTGGTGCCCCCCACGGCGACACACTGGGTCTTATCATACCCTTATCCAACAGTTCTTGTAACTGGGTAGCTAGTTCTTTCATTTCTACTGGGGCTAACCGGTACGGGGCCTTCGAAACTGGCGCCGTCCCCGGGGCTAACTCAATAGCAAACTCAATTACCCTATCGGGTGGTAATCCTGGAAGGTCTCGTGGAAACACGTCTTCGAACTCGTTAACTACTAGGATGTCCTGTATCCTGGGCACCTCTTTCTGGGTGTCTACAACATACACTAAGTAAGCCTCGTTTCCCTTTCGTAACAATCTTTTGGTTTGTGCCATGGTTAGAAATTTCTGTGTCTATTTCATTCCCTTAAACACTATTTCCTTCTTCCCTGGGGTATTTAATTTAACCTTTTTCCCTTTACAATCTATATGCGCGTTATTGCGAGACAACCAATCCATCCCCAAAATGACATCAAATTCCCCAAATTTAAAAGGAATCAAATCCACATAAAAAGACTGTTCCCATATTTCCAATTTGCAGTTTGGGTGAATCCGATTAACTGGGACTATTTCGTGGTTAGCTATTTCTACTTGTAGGGAATCCTTTAATGGTTGTGCTTTAAGTTTCAATTTATGCGTAAAATCCCTCGATATAAAAGATTTAGTTGCTCCAGAATCAAATAAAACATTTGCGCTAACTGAATTCAGAGAAAAGGTACCTGCTATCACATCCGTGTTCCTCACGGCATCTTGCACTGTCATGTTGAAAGTCCTAGCAGTTGGTGGTTTGTTACAGGTAGCTTTGCTCGCCCCCGATGCTGCGGGTCGGTTCATGGGGCAATCCTTCCTCATATGACCTTGACGTCCACACTGGAAACATGTGAGGTTTCGGTTGACGCTAGGGTTAACCGTGGTACAATTGGTAGCATAATGGCCCCTTCGTCCACAGTTATAACAGGTTGCCTGTTTCTGGTTGCACACACCGGGGTGTTTCTTCCCACAAGTTGTACACACTGGTAATGGGGGTCGAGATTGGTGGGAGTGGGACACTCCTGATGGGTTGCCGCCCTGGTTTACGCTTGCGCTTACGGTTCGCTTGAACCCCATATCCCTTACAGGTAGGGAGACTGCCCCGCGGTTAAACCTATTTGGGGGGTTTCTTCCTGCGGAACCTCCACCCATACTTGCATGTTTCCTTTTTGTCCCCCCTTTCTCTCTTTCCCTCTGCATCTGATCACTCCCTGCTTCCACAATCGAAGCCTTTTGCACCAACGTGGCATAGTCCGAAATCTCCAAGACTGCCACGCGATTCTGAATCCACTGCTTCAATCCTTGTTGAAATCTATTAGCTTTCTTTTCTTCGGTATCTACAAACTCTGGCACAAACCTTGATAGCTCGGTAAATTTTTCCTCATAATCAGCCACCGTTAGGTTATTCTGCTTCAGTTCCAAAAACTTGAGCTCCATTTGAGTCTTCATAAACCTTGGGAAATACTTCTCTAGAAATAATTGTTTGAACCTTTCCCAAGTTACGATAGCATCCGTCTCCATGTTCTTCTTGGCCTCCCACCAATAGTTGGCCTCTCCTTTCAGAAGGTAAGTGGCGAAAACAGTCTTCTGCGCCTCCTCAATGCTTAATATCTCAAAGGACTTTTCCATTTCCTTTATCCAGGCTCTTGCCTCTACTGGGTCAGCCGATCCTTAGAATTCTGGGGGCTTGAGTGACTTAAAGGCCCTGAAAGAGTTTGCCACGGTGCTGTTGTTTCCTTGGGGTGGTTGGGGATAACGGTCCAAATTTTGCCTAAGTAGATTCATGAACTGACCCATGGGATCTCCACCCGGGTCCTCTCTCCTTTGTTCCACTTCAACTTCCTCTTCTTCAGTCTCAAATTCCGCAGTGAAAAAGGACTCATCTGCCTCTCCATACTGGGAGTCGTCCTGCTCATTATAATCTTCATCTATCTCTTCCGCATATTCGGGGTCTTCCCTATCTTGGTTGTGGCTTTCTTGATCATCAGATTCATGGGGGTTAGCCCTAATTCTCATTCTTCGTGGAGGCATCTTACTGAAAATTTGGAAAATTTCATGTTAGGTTCATTCGCTTGGTTATAGATTTTTCTCTTGTACGATCGTCATATAATTGGAAGTAGACTCCCGCAGTTCTATATTTTATCACAATTTAATCATAATAGTACAGACAACAGTATAATAAACTTGTGATCGCGTCACAACAGAACTGGATTCAACTGAAAGGAAACAAATATATACATGGTACCAAAGATACATAGTCTGAGTCAACATCGACAGTTTACAAGTACAACTGTCCTAACAACATCTAGTCAAAACTGAAATACATGGTCTATCCTTCTAGTCAGAAAAGGGATACTATATACAATGGAACAATCCCGCAAAAATCGGCACTACTATGTCCGTACATGACTAGAAGACTAGACTACTACATCACCAACTCTGAAATCAGCCACTAGTGCGGCCCAATGCCCTCACCCTCGCCATAGCCATGCGGAGAATCTCCTCAGCATCAATCCTGGCTACCCTGTCGTCGCCATCAGTAGGAAAAGCTCGAATCCTCATCCGTGCCCTTAGCTCAATGCGAGTCATCGCCCTCCTGGCAACTCGAGGGGGCACAGACCTCCCGCCGCCCTGGCGTACAATCCTGGCAGCCCTCTCTACTGCTAGATGCATCCGTGACTCTGCTAGTCTAGCCTCAGCCACTACCAAATCTGACTGAACTCTGCTCACTGTCCAGTTATGCACACACAATGGTATCCCCTCTAATGGGACATGAGGTGGGGTAACCGGGTTTGCTGGTGGTGCAGCCTCTGTCTGTTGTGGCTCAGGGGTAAGCTCCTCAAAATCATCAGGGGAAGGGCTCAAAGGCAGTGGTAAAGGGGTAGGGGCTCTCTCAGTAGGAAGTGGAGTCTCGTCCTCAGCATCTCCCTCCATAACCTCAGTATCAGCTAGGGTCTGGTCCTCCTCTGGATCCTCATCATCAGAATCCTCAAAAACCTCAGTGTCCGCATCTGCCTGGACCTCCTCCGGGTCCTCCCCCTCAAAACTCTCATAGTATGGATCTGTAGTCCGGAGCAAGTCCTCATCATGTTGTATCTCGAAAGCCTCAGGGTCAGAGATGTCGCTCGCCTACACAATAACGAACTATGTTACTATCATGATATTAAAGTTCCCATAAGGGTTTTAATCGAACTTGGCAAGAGTTCTTATTATCTTAGTGAATTTATTATTGTAACGTCGCATCATCTCTGGGGTTTATAACTCTTTCTCTGATACCATTTCTGTAACAGCCCCAGATCCGGGGTCGGGGATCCGGTCGTTACGGTCTCAATTCCCATCAATAATACTTGCACTTGAATCAAAACAATTAAACTGCATGCTGTGACCCAGCAATAACAACACTACACACACAACTAGTAATAGTCCCAGAGATGGAATTGGAATAAGTATCTAGTTATAGGATCCACAAGTTATAAGTTATTACAAACCCAAAAGATTACAGAGTGCATTTAATAGTTCTTGCCGTTGCTTACATTAATCATAAATATAAATAAGTCTGATACACAAAAGCTGTAGCTTAGACTGCTGGTTACTACTACCTCAGCTATGGCGGCTACGACCTCAGCGGATAAATCTCTGATGGCTGCTACCTGCTTGCGCAGAGTGTGCCTGTTGCGGGCCATCTGCTCTAGCTGTTGTTGTGATATAAATAAATGAAGCAAGGGTGAGCAATAGAGCCCACCAAAATAGTTTATAACAAATTATCAGTATATAACAGTTCAAAGATATTTTTGTAGCCACATGTTATGCCTTAAACAGATAAGAGACTAGTATAATATAAAGGATGAAGTTACAAGGAAAATTAATATAATGTTTCTGTAACCCCAAAATCCACTTATGCATATATAATCTGAGTAAAGTTTTATCAGAGTCATAACTCATAAAATAAAAGACGAAGTTGCAAGGATTTATTGTAACTTCAATTTGTTAAACACTTTTCGACCCTCTGCCAACATGATCGGTAAACCTGTACTAAGGGGGCTACCCTTAGTCCCTTTCAATACATGTTGCAGAATTATCCACGTTGGATGATGAACTAATACTGGAGTAATCTCCGCGCCAGTTGTCCAACCTTACTATGATCAGTAGTAGGTGGTACAACTAAAAAGTGTTTTCTACATGTAGATGGAAGAACACGACAGCCTGACATTGTCTACCGCCTTTCTGGATCTCCCCGGCCCATTTGGGGCAATAAAATGATGGATCGGCACGACTCGACCTCTTACACTTGCTCCTAGTTCGGATGAAATCCATGACTCTGAAACGTAAAGATCGTCCTCCTTTCCCCAAGTGCAATACTTGTTGATACGACTCCACTAAGTAGTTATATCTAGGTTGGAAAGGAAGATTCTCCAATATTTCCCAAGCGATTCTTGTTAATGGATATCGACTTGTTCCATCAATTTACCCCTCGATCGTTGAGGTGGTAACACAACATTTGACTTGCAACAATTAAATTGCTCCGAGAAAATATCTGTCCTTGACAGTTTTGAGTTGAGAGTTTAAAAAGAGTAGCAGTCACTTAAACCAGGTTTCCCATATTTTTGATAGTTGAGCGAGCATTTAAATCCTCTTAAAAGACATATTTAAATGGGAAAAACAGTGTTTTGGGAACTCCTTTTTGATTTAAAATAATTAATGATATAGTTTAGAGTATCCTTCATAATCATTGAAGGTCGAGGATACTTTAAATAACATTTCTTATTTTTAAAACGTGTTAAAAGTATTTAATAAATAATCGAATAATATTTATTAAATAAGTAAACCTTGAACGAATATTCGAAAATAATATTCATTAAGTAAATAATGATTAAATGAATATTCAAAATAATATTCATTAAATAAATAAACCTTGAATGAATATTTAATATAATATTCATTAAATAAATAAACCTCAAATGAATATTCAAAAATAATATTCATTAAATAAGTAAACCTCAAATTAATATTCAAAATAATATTCATTAAATAAGTAAACCTCAAATGAATATTCAAAATAATATTCATTAAATAAATAAACCTCAAATGAATATTCAAAAATAATATTCATTAAATAAGTAAACCTCAAATGAATATTCAAAATAATATTCATTAAATAAATAAACTTCAAATGAATATTCAAAATAATATTCATTAAATAAATAAACCTCAAATGAATATTCAAAAATAATATTCATTAAATAAATAAACCTCAAATGAATATTCAAAAATAATATTCATTAAATAAATAAACCTTGAATGAATATTCAAAATAATATTCATTAAATAAATTAGGATTGAATAACAGTTGCCCAATATCTTTATCGGAAAAATAACCTTTAATATATACAGAAAATATAATTACTTCTGATCTAAAGAAAATCACACGCCCTCATCCTAGGGCAATTATAAAAACATGGCTTATAGCTGATATCCCATATCTAACTTATAAGCCCCAACATCAAGTCATAACCTCGAGTATTGCTATATATAGCAGTTCGAAAACAAGCATGCAATTTATATATCGCATTTGCATATCATATATGAAAACAGTTATTATCACAACAACAGTAGTATAGGTTTCGAAAACTTGCCTGGTGGTGAGGTAGGGGTAGTGTGCCTCGGGTTGATCCGGCGATCTATACATAGTCAAAATATCTGAGGTTAATCACTTAACACTTTTATGAAACTAAGTACGTACTTTACTTAAGCTAAAACATGTTTTCAAGTTAACTCTTTAAGAACTTCCACTCGCGTAAGCTTGTTCACGCATTTTTATAAAATTGAGATTAAATCCTTTTAACACGAAATCTTTTCGAGGGTCTTCCTAAACGTACCTATCATGTTAACACAAAGTTTCACATTCTAATAAGTCGCTTAAGGGGTTTGATCATTGCCTCAAAGTTGGCTAAGTGGTATAGTTTGGTTTCGCGAAACATCCTTTACTAAAACACTTGTTTCTCCTAAATCGTAAATAGGATTCACATGATCTTCGCACCAAAACGAACCTTGAAACAAGACCTACACTATAATGCGCAGTGGTGATCTTGGACAGAAGTCCTTATGTTCGAGTATTACAAACAAAACAAGGTTAAGGAAAATCGGGCATTATAACGGCTATGTTTTAACGATTCCAAAGTTTAATCATAAACTTTACATGATCAATCCAACCAAAACCTCAAGTCAATTCCTCAACATCAATACTAATCCATAATCATCATCAACCAAAGTCAAAACCAACATCTACTTATTCATCCTCAAAACAACATCAAACTTTCATGAAAATCAAACAATCATCCTTATGATCATACTAACTAAACTATACTTAAAACTAACCATATAAATCAAATTATAATCAAGGGTTTCAAGAGTTATACCTTCCTTGGAGTGTATATGAGCTTAATAAGCCTTGTATAGTCCTTATATAACCTTAAGATAGCTTGAATCAACCAAAAAATCAAGAAACCAAAGTTAGTTCTTGAAATTACTATTCATTTCACTATTCACTCTCATCTTCAATCAAGGATTTGAACATGTTAACCTTAATGGATGATTCTAAGATTAAGAGAATACCTTAGTTTGGAAATATGGAAGCTTTAGAATCCAAGAACATGATTTATGGATGAGTGGAAGATGATCTTTGAAAAATGTATCCTTTATTTCTTCAAAAGGGCCGAATGTTTTTTTGTTCTTTAAGGTGGGGAGAGTTCTTGCTTTTTGGTCTTGGTTACTTGTTGATAGAAATGATATTTTGTATTAAAAGTGGTGAGTCATAGCTCTTGTTGCTTTAACATTGGACACTTGTCAAACATGCATGAGTCTAGAGATAAAGTGGCTTTACTGGTTCGTTTCCTTTCACACGGATGATCCAATTGTTGCATTCCTTGGATTAATCTTGTTACATGTTACTTCCATGTCTATATTTAATCATGTAAGTGTCGCATTGTTTCGTCACCGCTTAATCTCGTAAAATGTTCGCAGGGTTTCTTAGGTGTTCTATCGAAGTAGTTTACCGTAAACGTCCTTGACATTACTAATTATTTTTTTAAATCCATATCCATGGAATTGATAATTTAATCCTCCAATATTTTTAAATAATGATTAATCCGTCCGTTATTGGTGAAATTTCGGAGAAAACAGAAATGCTATTTTTCCGATTCTGACAGCTTTTGCATTCCTTCATTTACATCGTAGGTCACTAATACGACTTTGAAAGTTCATTATACCGTCCCGTACATAGGGTGGTCTGAAAAACTTTTTAAATGGAAAGTTACTATTCATCAGTGGTTTTTAACAAAAGTTACTATTCATCAATAGTTCTTAAATAAGTACAAAATTTGGGGATATTACAATTATTGATAAACTTTCACATTCAGTTTAGAGCTTTCATAGCTCATGATCGGACTCATACTTTCCCATGGCATATACCTTCTTGTCCTTTCCAATTGAAACCCTGTTATTATAGAAACGCACTTCCAACCCATTCTTAAGTAGTGCGGGAACCGAAACAAGGTTACGACTCATGCCTGGAGCAAACATCACATTCTTCAGAACCATCACACTGTCCTCCAGATCCAGCCTATAGGTATCAATACCCACCACATCTAAGTAGGTATTATTTCCCATGAAAATTCTTTGTTCTCCCTTCTTCAATTCTTGACACTCAATCAAGTTATTCTTAGTCTTCGCAATATGACGGGTCACGCCAGAGTCAATCCACCATCCATCAACGTTTGTAGCAACATGTCCGACATTACACTCGATAACTCCCACAAATTCATATTTACTTGGTCCTCTTTGTTCGTGGACCTTGCCTTCAGCTTCTTCTTGATTCTCAGGACAATCATTCTTAAAATGTCCATACTTTCCACAAGCATAACAACTTCCGTGTGGAAATTTCTTCTTTTGCTGATATGGCTTGAAAACTCTTCCTTTTGAAGGACCTAGCCTTCCTTGCCCCTTATTTTGAAAACTTGATCTAAACTTTGTCTGAGCCAAGTTGAACTCCTCTTCTTGAGCCAAGTTCAACTCCAAACGTTTACGGCTATTTACCAAATCATGTTCCATAGCTAAAGCTGCCGAAAGCTGAGATGCACTCTTGATGGTTCCATTCAATCTTAAAGTGGTTGCAGCCATGTTAAGTGAGCTTGACAGGCTGTTCAAGATTCCTGCGATTTACATATTTTCAGAAAGCTCATTTCCCGCCGCTGCCAAATCCTTGGCCATCACCAACATCTTGTTGCAATGGTCGATAACATTGTCACTCTCACTCATCTTGCAAGTGTTGTACTTGTGCAATAGAAGTTGCACATTCACATCAGAAATTGCATCATATTTTTCTTTGAGCGCATCCCAAAGCTTTTTGGCACTTTCATAAGCCTCGAAAACCTTAATCAGATTGTCTTCCATAAACATCAACATGAGACTCTTTGCCTTTTTGTCAAAAACTTTCCATTCCTCATACTCCTTTTTTCAACATCAGTGGATTTATCTCCCAAAATCGGGCCATCCTTTTCAATGGCACTCTCCAAATTATCATGAATCAAACCATATCTAATTTTGCGACTCCACATGTCATAGTTAACACCGTTCAATCTTTCAATCTTTGCTAATTCAGAAGCAATCAATTTGCTCGTCATTTTCTTTTGATCTAACAATAAGATTTAAAACAAATAAAAATTTGTCAAGATATGTACTTTAAAACACAAGCGCTAATAATAAAACATGACAGATTAAAAAATACCAGTATCATGTAAAAAAAATATATAAAGAAAACGTGCAAAGCAAATTAAAATAGAAGTCTGTCAACATATATGATAGATTAATGACACTGACAACACAGGTTGAGTGTGAGCATGTGAGAAGGATAAAAAATATACGTCCATAAAAAAAGTAAACTAATTAAAATACCAACCTACTGAGAAGAAGACGAATACAAAAAAATGAATCAACACATGAAAACACCTTAACTGTCTAGAAATCGGAGTACATAAAAAATAACAAAAGTCAAGAAATTATACATACAAGTTTACATGTAATTTATACGAATGCATGTAAATTGTTAGAGGGTTTAAACCAAAACAATATAAAACAAAGAGATGACCAACATAATTAAAAGTAAGACCAGGGGACGAAAAAATAATTAAGCACACATGCATAAAAAAAACACTAGCATACGAGCTCTGACCAGGTGAACTACTACAGACTCAAAATATGCTTAAAACCAATTAAAGCAAAAATAACATAATTAAACAAAACATGTTGATGATAGATAAGACATGAATAACATATCTAACAAAAAACAGATGGGGCGTGTAAGAACAAGAAAGAGTAGGCAGAGTGTAGACAATACGCAGAAAGTGAAAAAAAACTTGACATAGGAGTCAACAAAAATAAAACTGCTGCGATCCGGGACAAAGAATGAGGGAAAAAAAATCAGGGAAGTATTTAGGCAGGGCTCTGATACCAATGTAGTGTTTAGAGAAGAAAATAACTAAACTTACCTAGAAAGAATTATATGTTGGGTAAGGGGTTCCGATATATGCTATGAACAAGCAACTAATTGAGTACTTTTTCATTGAGCTCTTGCCCACTATTTATAGGCTTTCTTAGCCATATCTCCACCCTTAACAATTGTAACAGCCCCGCAATGTATCCTCTCTATAGTAAACATGTAACCCCCACCAATATTTGTAACCCCATATCTAATTATTAGTGTAACTCCCACTAAATTTGTAACCCCCAATTTATTTGCACAATAAATCAAATATATTATTCTTAGAATTAATATATTTATAACTCAATCCATTTTAATACATTTTATATTTAACAAATAAGTCACATAATACAACAAGAAGCTTATCTACGGATAAGACTCAATGTAACATGCTTATGTAATCCTGATGTACAATCATGAGATGCAATCCTGATATGCAATCCTGAGGAACAATCCTGATGAAATCCTGATGTGCAATCCTGATATGCAATCCTGATGTACAATCCTGATGTGTAGTCCTGATGTGTATTCCTGATTTGTAATCTTGATATTGAAGTTGAGGTATTAGTTTTTAGGCTGAATAAGTCATGTTGACTATTGATAGATATGTAGAATAGGGAGGCTAATTGTAAATAGTTTATGCCTTGTAATTTTACATAAGTGAAATTGACTATCAACGGATAGCAATATTAGCCTTCTACGGATGTGGACAAATGTACTGTCTACGGATAGCAGTACTAGCTATCTACGGATGTGATCAAGATACTCTCAACGGATGCAACTCAAATAGCTTCTACGGATATACACCTTGTGAAAGGGACAAGTCAGACATAGCACGTGGGTTGACAGACTACACAAAGCATGGAAGCCAGAATTTCTGAAAAGGTAACGGGAAGAAAGTAGCATTCTGTTTGTATGGTTCAAAGTAGCATTTCTATAAAAGGCAATCAGTCAAGAAGGGCAACCTACCAACACATGGACCACTACCCAGAATGGAGAAACATGGATCTTGAATAGATTTACTTTTTGTATTATTGACTGTTCAAGATATCTTGTAAACTTGGGACATATATAACCTAGTAGTAGCATTATTCTAGAATTAAGAAATCAGTTAGGCAATTTAGAGAGCAAAAGGCAGTATCCCTTGTAAATTTCTGAAGCTAGAATTTTGTATTTGCAGCTGTGTGTTTATTCATAAACATCATAGAGATTTCTTCAATAAAATCTCTCAGGTGGACAAAAAAAATCCACCTGAATTTTTAATTCTTGTGCTATCTTATTTGCTAATCTGTTCTCTTGTTTTAATTTCATATCTTCACTATCAAGAATCACAAAGAAATTTTAAAGATTGTATTCAACCCCCCCTTCTACAATCTTGATTCATTGTCTGGGAATAACATATGTCTTGGTCATGATTAATTTAGGAAATTAGGTGTCAAGAATAAAAAGTCTTGTATAAAAAGTATGGTAAGTCTTGTATAACAAGTATGGCAAGTCTTGGTGGCTAATTTTTGGGTGGATATATAAACATAGTCATATTATGTTTGATGTATGCTTGAATATTGTTTGGCTTAAGTATCGTGTGAGTGATACACCATTTGGTGAGATTGATTGTATTATTGATAACGGTTTTGATTAATAATACAAGTTGGGACGTGGTTGTTTCCGCTTCATATATATTGTGTGTGTGCTTTGCTTTGTTTGTTTATTTGAATCTCATATTTGTGTAAGGCCCCTTAACCTAACAACTGGTATCAGAGCCAAGGTTCGTGATTCGAGATGGATAAGTTTGGGGGAAAGCTTGAGATTGAATTGTTTGATGGAAGAAACAATTTTGCTTTATGGCAGAGCACGGTGAAAATCTGTTAATTCAGCGAGGGTTATATGAAACTCTCGAAGAGAAAAAGCCTACTAATGTTGAGGCCACAAAGTGGGAAGACATGAAGTTACGTGCGGCATCGACAATTCGGTTGGCCCTTGCACCAGAAATTAAGTATGATGTTCTTGAGGAGAATAACCCTAAAAATTTATGGGAGAAGTTGACAAAGACGTATCACTCAAAGTCGTTAGCAAATAAGTTGTTCCTCAAGAAAGATTTGTTCGGGCTCAAGATGGAAGAAGAGGGAGATATGAGAGATCATCTGAATCATTTTAATGGCTTGATCAACCAGCTGAATAATTTGGATGAAAAATTGAAGGATGAGGACGAAGCTGTTCTTCTACTTGTGTCTCTACCAAAGAAGTGTAGTATTGTGATTACTTCTCAGTTGGTTGGGAAAACGAAGTTAGCTTTGGATGAGACCATTGTCGTTCTTTTAAAGGCCGAAAGATTGATCCCGCTCAAGCAGCGTTTGTGAAAGGCCGCAGAATCTCTGATAATGTCCTTCTTGCCCAAGAGGTTATGCAGGGGTTTAATTTCTCTTCTGGCACGCCTAAAGAGGCTTTCAAAATGGATCTTCGTAAGGCTTTCGACTCCTGTCACTGGAAATTCATTTGTGATACTCTTATCTTACGGGGGTTTCCTTTCCCTGTGATCCGTTGGGTGTATTCCTGCATCTCCTCAGCCCGGTTTTCTGTTAAGGTCAATGGCGAGTTGGTTGGGTATTTCTCTAGTAAGAAGGGCATTCGCCAAGGGGACCCTATCTCCCCCGTTTTGTTTGTGCTAATCATGGATGTCCTATCTGAAATGCTACATAATCTTAAAACTTCCCCAGATTTCAAGCTGCACAAGAGTATGCAAACTATGGGTTTAAATCACCTCTGCTTTGCTGACGATCTTTTCATGTTTTGCCATGGGAACAAAAACTCCATTATGTTGATGATGGAGACCTTGAGGACTTTTCAGACCTTTTCGGGCCTGGTAGCAAGTCCAAATAAATGTGACTGCTATTTGTCTAACCCTTCTCCAGGCACTCAGCGGTGGATCCTTGACACCTATGGGATTGATATAGGGGACCTTCCTTCCAAGTTCCTAGGTGTACCTCTAATCACCATGAAACTCAAGGCTCAGGATTGCCATCCACTTATTACTCGCCTCTCTAATAGGATTAACTCCTGGACAAATGTTTTCCTCTCCTTTGCTGGTCGTATCCAACTCATCAAATCAGTCTTAAACTCTATGTATGCTTATTGGGGAACACACTTTATTTTGCCGAAATGAATTCTCAAAAAGATCCGGTCAATCCTATCTCGCTTTCTTTGGAATGGTCATTCTCCTGGGCCTATAAAAGCAAAGGTTGCTTGGTCAATAGTTACGCTTCCCAAAATAGAAGGGGGGCTGAGTATTGTTGATGCTACGGAATCGAATAAAGCTCTCATTATCAAACACCTCCTACAGATTATTATTCCAAACTCAAAGTCTCTTTGGGCGGAGTGGGTTCGTAAAACCATCATTAAAGGCCTCTCTTTCTGGATTGTAGTCAAGCCTAGGAAGTGCTCTTGGATCCTTCGGAAAATTCTGGACATCAGGAGCTCAATGATCCAGCATATCTCTTATACCATTGGAAATGGCCTTCATACCTCATTCTGGTTCGACCATTGGCATAACAATACCCCTTTGTGCACTGCTGCAAATCACCCTATTATTTCGCACTCGGGGCTGCTCAAATCGGCCACGGTTTCCTCGATCCTTAGTAGTTCTGGTTGGGTTCTCCCGTCCTCAAACTACCATGATATGCTTGTGTGGAGAAATAGTTTTCAGTACAATACAGGGTTTGACCTTACCAAGTGTGATGATATTCGATGGAATGACATTGTTTCAAAATTTGTTCGTATCTAAGATATTTGGGAATCTATTAGGCATCAAGGTGCCTATACCAACTGGGCAAAGAGTGTTTGGAAGAAAATCAGTGTCCCTAGGTTCTCCTTTCTGCATTGGCTCATTATGCATGACCGCGTAAACACTCTTACTAGGCTTAAATTTTTTGGTGTGGTTCAACATGACAGATGCTATTTTTGCATTAATGGGACTCAATCTATAGGGCATTTATTTCTGGAATGCCCCTTTATGCAACTTCTTCTGAACAGTACTATTGCAGGAAGATGCCCGCCTTTTCCCCTTGATTGGTTTCGATGGACTGGGGAAATTGATTCTTTTAACAGTTCGAATATAAATTATGCCATTAAAACTCTTGTTTTCCAGGTGGTTTGTTACATGATATGGAAGGAGAGGAACAATCAGTTTCATCGGGAAGAAAGCAACAGACCCTCGACTATAGCTCATTCTTGTCGCCAGCTTGTCAAATGTAGACTTTTGTCTTCAATTTGGTTCACAAAGGAATGTTTTAAAAACCCAATTTTAGAGCAGTGGACAGAAACTATGTAATTTGTTAGTGTAGGCTAGATCATGTCTTAGTTTTTTTCTATCTTTGAGGTTTATCCTCCTAACTGTTTTTACATTTTATTACCTTTTTCTTTAATGCAATACTACTTTAGCAAAAAAAAAAGATTGATGAAGCAAGGATCGAGTGATGCATCAGATGAAAGTGCACTCGTGGTGGATGCGCGTGACAAGAAAGAGAAGTATGGTAAGAAACATAACCCTAATATGAAGTGCTTTTATTGCGAAGAATTGGGGCATATACAATCTATGTGTCCAAAAGCAAAATAAGACTTGAAGGAGTTGAAGAAAACTCGAGGAGGGGGTAATGTTTCGCTTGTGGCAACTGATGATGATGCTTTTTTGGTTCAAGAAGACAAGAGATCGAAAGAAGAATGGGTGCTTGACTCGGGATGTTCTCATCACATATGTGCTAGGAAGGAGTGGTTCTCGTCCTACAAGAAGTGTGAGGGAAAGATGGTAGATTTACCAAATGGTAAAAGGGTAAAGGTTGCTGGAATTAGTGAGGTAATGATGAAACTTCAAAATGGTTATCAGTGGCATTCAATCATCCCAACACCTTTTCTTAGAATGCCCTTTTACACAACATTTGTTCCGACAAATCACCCTAGGTCATTGCTCTCCTATGCCTTTGAACTGGGTGGGCTAGAATTTGGAACTCGAGAACTTCTCCAAGCAAGACATCTTCTCATCCATTCGGGTCCTTATTTTTCAAGTTGGTTCTTATCAAATGTGGAGAGAGCGCAACAATCGCTATCATACCGGGGAGCTTCAACATCCCATGCACCTGGCTGCTTTTTGCCGCAACATTATAAAGAGCAGACTTCAATCTTCTCCTTGGTTTGCAAAGGAAGTCATCAAGCACCCTTCCCTTGGCATTTGGTGTATTAACATCTAATATGTTATTTATCAGTTTGGCAATTATTTTTGAATTGCTTTTTTCTAGAGGCCTGTCTCTAGATATTTGGGTTTTCATGCTCTTGTAATTATCTTTTATTTTAATGCACTAATCTTAAAGAAAAAAGAAAGAAAGTAAGGTACGTACTGGAGTTGAATCGAAATCTAATTTCATTGTGTAAATTAATTGATTTGGGATATACTGTTATTATGAAGAACAAAATGTTGGAGGTCACTAAAAGGGATTTAGAGATACTGAAAGGTTGGAAGGACAAGAGAAATCTTTTCATGCTAGAAGGAGAGGTTCTTGTTCGAGGGGAGGCATGGCGGACGAACGTTGATGTCTCTGATGGTTACCGTTCAACCTGATATGGGTATTGGGTTGAAGAGGAGGATTGTTGGGTTTAAACCCAATACGACGGTATTGATAGGTCATGGTGATATGGGCTTGGGCGATTAAGACTATTTTGGTAATAATTTTATATGTAGACAATTATTATATATGGTATGTCTTGGTCATGATTAATTTAGAAAATTAGGTGCCAAGAATAAAAAGTCTTGTATAACAAGTACGGTAATTCTTGTATAACAAGTATGACAAGTCTTGGTGGCTAAGTTTTGGGTGGCTATATAAACATAGTCATATTATGTTTGATGTATGCTTGATTATTGTTTGGCTTAAGTATCGTGTTAGTGATACACCATTTGGTGAGATTGATTGTATTATTAATAACTGTTTTGATTAATAATACAAGTTGGGACGTGGTTGTTTCCGCGTCATATATATTGTGTGTGTGATTTTCTTTGTTTGTTTGTTTGAATCTCGTATTTGTGTAAGGCCCCTTAACATAATAGAGGAAACATTTTTAAAGGGAGGATAGTTCATTAAGAGCATCGATAGATGCTAGAATAAAATATTAATGTTATATTATGTATTTAAAATTTAGGTTGGAATTTATATTTAAAAAAATATATAAAAGGTAATCAATATAATTATATTCAGTATAATATTAAAATAATGAAAATATTAAACAATTGCACTTTTTATATTTATTCAGAATTTTCGTGAATGATCAAAACGATACAAAAACTCCAAAAAAAACTTACGTTAGAAATATTATTATTTATTTCATTTATAAACATATTTCATAGAATATTTTTAAAAAAATCAGAGAAATTATTATAAGACCACTGAGAACCGTGGCTTAGTAAACTAGTTATTCATAATTCATGATTGATTAGAAACTGATAAGAGTTAATATCAATATTTGGCGTGCCCTATCTATTCTATTTATTGTAGAGTAGCTGTCAGATAATGCTAGGTAATGATGTCTGAAGATATATCTTACAAACAATTATTTTCTATGTTAGGAACTATGTTGTTTCTTGATGATAACTAAATTAACTTAGTAAAAATTGTACAAGTAAAATGTAGCCATCAATGGATAACATGCTTTTGCAGTATCCGTAGATGAGAAGCTTATCTACGGATAAGTCTCAATGTAACATGCTTGTGTAATCCTGATGTACAATCCTGAGATGCAATCCTGATATGCAATCCTGAGGAACAATCCTGATGAACATTCCTGACATGCAATCCTGATATGCAATCCTGATGTACAATACTGATGTGCAGTCCTGATGTGTATTCATGATTTGTAATCCTGATGTTGAAGTTGAAGTATTTATTTTTAGGCTGAATAAGTCATGTTGACTATTAATAGATATGTAGAATAGGGAGGCTAATTGTAATAGTTTATGCCTTGTAATTTTACATAAGTGAAATTGACTGTCAACAGATAGCAATATTAGCCTTCTACAGATGTGGACAAATGTACTATCTACGGATAGCAGTACTAGATGTCTACGGATGTGATCAAGATACTCTCAACGGATACAACTCAAATGGCTTCTACGGATACACACCTTGTGAAAGGGATAAGTCAGACAGTGCACGTAGGTTGACAGACTACATAAAGCATGGAAACCAGTATTTCTGGAAACTCACGGGAAGAAAGTAGCATTCTGTTTGTATGGTCAAAAAGTAGCATTTCTATAAAAGATAATCAGCCAAGAAGGGCAAGCTACCAACACATGGACCACTACTCAGAATGGAGAAACAAGGATCTTGAATAGATTTACTTTTTGTATTATTGACTGTTCAAAATATCTTGTAAACTTGGGATAAATAACCAAGTGAAGCATAATTCTTGGGTAAGAAATCAGTTAGGCAATTTAGAGAGCAAAAGGCAATATCCTTTGTAAATTGCTGAAGCTTGAATTGTGTATTTGCAGCTGTGTGTTTATTCATAAACATCATAGAGATTTATTCAAATAAAAATGTCTCACAAACCAATTTGAGAGAAACAAAGTGTGGAAGCTGGTACGCAAACCTAAAGACAGAAGTGTTATAGGTACAAAGGGGGTATTCAGAAAAAAGAAGGATGAAAATGGCATTGTCACAAGGAACAAAGCTATATTGGTTGATAATGGCTATTCTCAAGAAGAAGGAATAGATTATGATGAAACATTTGCCCATGTTGCTAGATCGGAAGCAATAAGGATATTCCTAGCCTATGCAGCCCATGCCAATTTCAAGGTCAATCAAATGGATGTCAAGAGTGCCTTCTTGAATGGGGAACTGGAAGAGGAGGTGTATGTCAGTCAACCTCCTGGTTTTGAAGATCCAAATTATCCAGAATTTGTCTACTTCCTACTCAAGGCACTCTATGGACTGAAGCAAGCACCTAGAGCCTGGTATGACACTCTGTCACAGTTTCTTTTAGAGAATCACTTCACTAGAGGTACTGTTGACAAAACTCTTTTTTTTTAGAAATGTTAATGGCTCTAGTATACTTGTTCAAATTTACGTAGATGACATAACCTTTGGGTCTACAGATGAGAAGATTTGCAAAAGGTTTGCCAAACTTATGCAAAGTAAATATGAAATGAGCATGATGGGTGAACTTACCTATTTCCTTGGCTTACAAGTTAAGCAAGTGAAAGAAGGAATCTTCATTAGTCAAACTAAATACATCTTTGATCTATTAAAGAAGTTTGATCTAATGGATTGCTCTCCTACTAAAACACCCATGCCAACTGCCACTAAGCTTGAATTGAATACTAAGGAAAAATGTGTGGACATTTCCAGCTATAGAGGCATGGTGGGCTCACTTTTATCTAAGGAACCTGAGGTGGCTACCTCCTTGAAGACTCTCTCTTCTAGAGTGGACAAGGTGGAAGCTACTCTATCTCAAATGCAAAGGGAACAGGAGAAGCAAACCCAACTATTAGCCCAGCTAGTGGCAGCTCAAGGACTCCCTGTCATCTCTCTTGATGATAACAAAAAGGGGGAGACATCTAAGGACCTAGACATTCAAATCACAAAGGTTATGGTCCCAGCCATTTCCCTGCCAAAGGAGCCACTAGCTATGGGGGAGTCAGGAAAGGATAAAATGGATGGCATTGACCTGATTCAACAAGCATCTACGAGGCTAACACTTGCTGAACAGATAAAAGACCATTGGTCTAGCATAGACTCAAGAATCAAGAAGATAGCAGAATCTGCAAAGACCAGACATCCATCAACGGATCAAGCTACTTCTACAGCACCATCAACGAATGCCATGGTTTTAGTGTCAACGGAATGGGAGCCACAGTCTAATTCTTCCTATGATCTAAAGCCCCTTCTACATGGAGTTACTCAGGGTCCAAGGAAAGAAAAGGGACAAACTTCATGCATTAGGGATGTGGAACAAGCTACACTTCAAGGAAGCCTATCTCCCAAGTCCCCTGCTAAACCAAAGGGCAAAAATATAGCAAGAACTTTTTATCCTTCACCTTATCCAGATGAGCTCAAGCTTCTTGGACTACTTATCACAAAAAGCAAGGAAAGCAATGATCCTGAGATAAGGAAGCAAAGAGCAATTGTCTACAGGAATGGACAAGAAATTTGTGTTTGGGCTGGTCACCCAAATTTTTCTGAGGCTAAGGCTGAAGAATCAGAAAGAGCAGCTATGCAAGCACTTGCAGTTGCTCAATCTCTTGATGAAGAAGAAAGACAGCTAGAAGAAAAAGCCAGAGAGGAAAGGAGTAAAAAGAAGAGCACAAGGCAACCCAAGGCAAGAGCTAAGAGAAACATAGCTTTTGATAATGATGACTCTCAGAGTAATGCCAGAGACTCTTCTGCACCAATTGAACCTCCAACTTTTCCTGATCTAATCCTCAAAGACAAGTTAGCCTGTGATCCTGAACATCCAGTAAATTTTCATGATCAGCCAATTCAGCCAAAGAAAGAGCAAATTGAGCTAGATGAGGCTAACTTCCCAAAGTTTCTATTTGAAATGGATGCAAAGAAGAAAGCAAGGCAAAGGGCTGTTAAGGCTAAGCCAGTATTTGTGAGAAGATAGCAAGTTGAGAAACCTCCCACCAATCCAGAAGACTTCATGTACATTGCTGACATCAGGGAGGAGTCTAGGCTAAATATTGATCTTAATGACTTGGTGGAAGTTAGAGGTATTGCAGCTTCTCATAGACTGCCAGAGAGATTGGTATTTGTCTACAAAGGTGGAAGGGAACAAACTTGGCCTCTCTACAGGATTTTAGGAGAAGACTACCAAACACTGCTCTCAGTGTTCAAATGCTTGAAGAAAGACTTTGGCTTTACCAAAACTGCCAAGTCTGAGGTGGTCTCCAAAATCTGTCAAATCAAGGCAAGCTGGAACAAGCCTGATGCACTTCCCAGGGTTCTCAAAGTCCCTCAATCTGGAAAGAAGATCCATCTCCAACCCTATTGGATGATGGAGTTTAGAGACAGAGACAACTGTTGAAGATTCTTCAGAATAGAAGACCAACTGGAAAAGGCATCCAATGATACTCTGAGATCAATGCAGTCTAAGTTGGGGAATCAAGATGAAGAAGAGAAGATTTTCTATAGGAGGCTCCAAGCTCAAATTGAGGAGAATAATGCAAGGAAGGGGAAGAAAACACTGCCATAGAGAAAGAGATGAAATTTGATCAGACTAGAGGAGCAACTCTGTGCACTTGTTTTGTCAGACTTTTCTACTTTGTACTTCATTAATTTTCAATAAATCATGAAGCTCAATGCCATTTCTACTTTATCATTTGTAATATGTCTGAGTGTTTATTGTTATCATCAAGGCTCTTGATTTATGGCTGTTATTCTATCAGTCATAAATTGGGGGAGATTGTTAGGAATATGTTGTTCTTGATGATAATTATAAAACACTTAGTAGATTTTGTATTAAGTCATTTTGTAACTGTCAACGGAATGGCATGCTTTGCAGCTTTCGTTGACAGGAAGCTCATCAACGAAATGAGTGATGTAGCAATTGCATTTTACAATACTTCATAGTTTGATATGCATTTTGTTGTAGGTATTAGATAGGTTTTCTAAGTCATGTTGACTAAGTACTAGATATGCAAAATAGGTTGGTGAATTGTAAATATATTATGCCTTGTAATTTTGCCTAAGTGAAGACATGTCAACGGTATGAAGATTACTCTATCAACGGAATGAAGATTACTCTATCAACGAAACGAGGATTATACCATCAACGAAACGAAGAATAAAGCTATCAATGAAACACATCTTACTGCTATCAACGAATCATTATCACTTTTCTGAATAGTTGACAAAGTGATAGTGACAGTTTTCTGACAGATCAAAAGGAGATGTGGAAGTGTACTTTGCATTGGAAGCCATCAAAATGGACATAGGGAATAAGGAAACATTCCAACTTCCAATCTGGTTCTTGAGTGGGATCATTATAAACCTGAAGACAGAAGACAAAGATCTCCAAGGACCATTGGACAAAAGGGATGAAAAGCAAGCTACTGGCGGTTACATTTAGTGTACTTTAGAGTAGCCAAAAATAGCATTGTAAAACTTGGGTTATATAACCAAGTGTAGCAGTTCATTTTTTTAGATATGCGAGTGAGATAAAATAGTTTGTATTAGCTTTCTCAAGAGCACTCTCACTTTATATCAAGAACTGAGTAGCCGTGATACATTTTGTAACACAGATTATTTCTGCAATAAAAACATATCAGTTGGATCCTCAAAACATCCAACTGAAATTTTATATTTGCTTGTGTTTTTATTTTCAGTAAAGTTTTAATTGTAAGTTGTTTTAAGTTTTGAAATATCTAGAATTGTATTCAACCCCCCCCCCTTCTACAATTCTGTTAGGTCATTTGGGATTAACAATTGGTATCAAAGCAAGCTTCTAACATACAAGAAGTTTAAAGATCAAGGCCAAAACAGTAACCATGGTAAAGAAGGATGCAGGTGTAAAGATACCAGTTCTAGATAAGGACAATTACTTTCACTGGAAAGTAAAGATGCATCTACATCTCATGTCTATGGATGAGAGATATGTAGACTGCATTGAGAAAGGTCCACACGTTCCCATGAAGTGCATCTAGAGTTGGACTGCCAGATGATGCTCCTGATGTAGAAATTCCAAAACCTGTCTCAGAATGGACTATTGAAGATGTTGCAGAAGTCCATAAAGATAAAAGAACCATGAACATTCTGTTTAATGGTTTGGAGCAAGAGATGTTTGACAATTTCATAAATTGTACAACCTCTAAAGAAGTATGGGACACTGTTAGAACACTTTGTGAAGGAACTGAGCAAGTTAGGGAGAAAAAATGCAACTCCTTATACAACAATATGAGCACTTTCATTTTAAAGCTGGTGAAACCCTAAATGACACGTTTAGTAGGTTTCAAAAGCTTTTGAATGGATTAAAGTTGTATGGGAGAATCTACCAAACCAAGGATTCAAACCTCAAATTTCTTTGAGCTCTTCCAAAAGAATGGAAGCCTATGACCGTTTCCCTGAGAAACACTCAGGAGTACAAAGACTACACTCTTGTGAGGCTTTATGGAACTTTAAAGACATATGAGTTGGAAATGGAGCAAGATGAAGAAATTGAGAAGGTACAAAAGAAAGGTGGATCTATTGCATTGATTGCATCTGTGAACTAACTAGAAGATGACAATGAAGAAACTGCAAAAGCCACAACTAGTCGAGCTAGTTGTAGGAGTGATGTTAGCAAGGGTAAAGGCAAGATGACAGAAGAAGAAGAACCAGAACCAGCCAACTTGGATGACTTAGATGAGATTGATGAACACATAGCTTTTCTTTCAAGGAAATTCTCTAAGTTCAAATTCAAGAGAAACTCAGAAGCAAGACCACCAAGGAGAGACTTTCAACCTAACAAAAATAACTGGATTGAAAAGTCTAAGTCTAAATGTTTCAACTGTGGAATGATTGGTCACTTTGCTGGAGATTGCAGAAAGCCCAAAGTTGAGAAGGGCAACAGGAAATTTGAGCCTGTTGATTATAAAAAGAAATACTTTGAACTTCTCAAGCAGAAAGAAAAAGCTTTCATGTCTCAGGAGTATGATTGGGCTGGTAATGGTGAAGATTCTGATGATGATGTTTGAAAGGCATATGTTTAGGCCTATTAATATTCCGAGGAAACAACTTAATTTAAACAAGTATGTAATAAGTAAATAATAAGTTAATATGTCACAGGAATCTCAGATAGTCTTATCTGTCAAGAGAATGAGAAATTAAAGTCATCTACAGACTTGAAGTTATTCTACATTGAAAGAAGTTCAATTTATTGTTCAAGCCTCAGTGAAGTATTCAAGTTAGTGGATTTACTACAGTGACAGAGATTTCCAGATGGTGACGGAAGAAGTACAGGATCAGAGTTTTGTCAAAGCTCAAGTAAAGAAGCCACAGCTTTAAATGTTTTAAAGATGAAGAATTATCATTGAAGTCAGTTATTCATGAAACCAGACAGTGCATCGAATGACGACATCAATCAGTGGAATTCAATCATCTATATTCAGTGGTTTTCAGAAGAGGGAAGAATGCTAGTGTTTAAAGATATCTTATTTGATTTATTAATTTAATTTAATTAATAAATTAATTCTATCAGAATTAATTTATTTATTAAATTAATTAGGTTAGTAGTTTAAATTATTTATTAACTTAATTCTATTTAAGAGAATTAATTTAATCTATAATTTAATCTAACTAATTTAAATTAAAAGGATTTTCTGAAATATGTACTAGTATGACCTGCTTTATTATTTCTAATAAACTCGGTATGACCTTGATGAGAAAGCTCGGTATGACCTATCTCTTTAGGTTCTACCGAATTATTCATTAGGTCATATTGAGTCAATTCACAGGTCATACTAAGTATTTTGCTTCAGGTCATACAAAGTGCTTTTTAGGTTCTACCGAGAGTTGGTGGTTTGGCTTAGGTCATACCGGACGTTTTGAGCTAGGTCATACTGACCATACCAGGTTCTACCGAAGTCTGTTTCAGGTCATACTAGGCTTATTTGGTTTAGTATTAATTGTAAGCAGAAGACAAAAGGCAAAGCAGTTGTTGAATTGAAAAGACACAGAAGCATTTACTGAAGAACAAAAGCTCAAGCATTTAATCTTACATCTCTTCAAGAAATTAATTCTAGTTTGTATTGTTAAATCCAAACCACTAGAATTTGATTACTTGTATTGCTTTGACTATCTAGCGGATTTTTATCCCTAGAACGAATCTTAAATTATCAAATCTTGTTAAATCATTTTATTACAAATATAGATAAATTCATGTCGAATTTATTCTAGATTTGTTTTAATTTATTTAAGATTCAATCTTGTACTCAGTATCATTTGTAACACCCTTCAAGTTTAATATATGTTATATTTAACTTGAATCTTGTTTCATTTTTATTCCGCATCAATTTGTTCCTAAACAGTTAAATCATTTAAAGAACAAATTTCGAGAAATATTTCGAGAAAACGGTATAGTTTGTATTCAACCCCCCTTCTACAAACTTATCAGGACCTAACAATTGGCATCAGAGCCTTTTGATTGATATACAAATCAAAGATCCAATTGTTTTGAGATTTTTCTTTTAAACTCTGATTTTTTATTTAAATTCTAAAAATCTCAAAAGATGTCTACTACACAGAAAGTGGGGACAGTTAAAATCCCAATATTCAGCAAGGAGCATTATCCAATGTGGAAGAAGAAAATGCTCCTATTTCTTAAGGTTGCAAATCCTATATACTTGGATGTGCTGAAGAGTGGTCCCAAACTTCCTATGATTATTGATCCTGAAGTTGTTGAGGATAATGTTGTGACTAGGGCTGCTAGAATGTACCCTAAAGATCCCAAGGAATACACTCCTGATGAGAAAGAGGATGTTACCTTGGATTCCTGTCTTCAGTTGATCCTTATTGAGAGTCTTGATCCTATCATGCATAATCATGTCCTAAATTGTGAAACTGCCAAACATATTTGGGGAACCATAGAGATAATCAATGAGGGGACAGAAGAAGTTAGGGAGAATATGCTGGAAATTCTCACTTCACAATATGAGCATTTCAGATCAAACCCTGGTGAAGGTATCTCTCAGGTTTTTGAGAGATACAACAAATTAATCAATGATCTGAATCTCAATGGGAAGCACTACACCAACAAAGAGATTAACAAGAAGTTCCTTCTTACCCTTCCACCTCATTTGGAGCACAAAATTTCTGCCATTAGAGAAGCAAGAGATATGAATGAGATTGCTTTGGAGAGATTGTATGGTGTGCTAAAGACCTATGAGCTGGAGCAGATTCAACAGAAGGAGCTGTATGGAACTGGAAGGATTGTTGGTACCTCCACTGCATTGGCTGCTGAAGTCCCACAGAAACTGGAAGTGAAGGCTGTTCAACCTTCCAGTTCTCACATGAATGTTATTGATGCTGAATATGGATTAACATCCATTGATCAATCTGGTGGTGACTTCTATTCTTTGGAAGAACTTGATCAGCTGGAGGATGGTGATTTGGCTTTGATAGTCAGAAAGTTTGGGAAGTTTAGATTCAAGAGGAATCCCAATCTTAAGTTCAGACCCAGATTTCAGAGAGGTGGATCTTCATCTTCAAGTGGCACAAGGGGTGGCTACAAAACTGGAACTGTGGAAAGAAGTATAATCAGATGCTACAATTGCAATGAGTTGGGTCACTTTGCTACTGAATGCAGAAAGCCAAAGCAAGTGACTAGAAACACATTTGATTCTAGCAAGAAGAACAAGATTGGGAAAGCTTATGTTGCTGAGGGAAAGAGTTGGGATGACACTGACAGTGATGAAGAAGCAGGTGAGATTGGGAACCTTGCTTTAATGGCTAAAGAGGAAAGCACTTCATCCAGATACATGTCAGAGGTAACCTTTACTGATGCTGAAATGATTTATCATCTTGGTGGCACCATAAGTTGTGCACGCACTGAAAATGATAGAATAAATCTTTTAAACACAAATCTTGAAAAGGAATTAAAAGATTTGAAACTTGTGCATGTTAATCAGGATGAACTTAATGAGAAAATTGCTTTTCTGGAGAATAGGGTTAAATGTTATATTCAACTGGAAACCATTCTTAAGAAAGAGATTAGTGAGCTGAAGACTAAAGCTAATGCTTATTTCAGTTCTTGTAAGACTGCTAAAGAAATTCTCAATAAGCAAGCTGTTGGTAATCATGTCAGTATAGGTTATGATTATAATGAGGCTATAGGATTGCTTGGTATTAATACACCTTGTAGAGTCAGAGAAGAAGGAAAGGTTGTTCCTTATATTCTTAAGGGTATTAAAACACCCTTCTGTAAGGAGTCTGAGGCAGAGCCTCTGAATGAATCTTCTATCATTATTGCTGAGGAGATTCATGAAGAAGATGTTGCCTTAGAAGCTGAGCAATCCAAAAAGTGTGTATCTGATATTCCAGTCAAAGTTGCTTCAACTAAAAAGACTAAATCAGATATCCATAAGTTGGATCAAAACAACTGTAGAACTAACATGCCTGCTATTAATTCTTCTCATAAAGCATGTGGTGTGAGTAATTGCATGTCTTGTGCTTTTAATGTTATGTATGCTTTCTTTAATAAAAAGCATGTATCTAGTGATAAGACTGCTCCACGTCAACATGTTAATAGTAAGAAGCATGTTAAAGCTAAGACTGCTAATCCTCCTAATATTAAAGTGGATTCATTTATCCCTAAGCCTACTCAGAAATGTGTTAAGGCTGGCTATAAATGGAAACGCTCTTATGTGAAAGAGGTTGAAGTAGGTTTAGTTAGAAATGTTGTTTTGCCTGACAAAGGCCAGTTTTTTAAGTATGCCGGACCCAATCAATTTTGGGTTCCGAGGAAGGACTAATCAATCTGATATTGCAGGGAGTTAAACAGGTAAACCGTGTTATGTGGATTCTTGACAGTGGTTGTTCAAGGCATATGACCGGAGATAGAGCCCTGCTATCAGATGTGGTTGTGAAAGCTGGCCCAGTAGTTACCTTTGGAGATAACAGCAAGGGTATTACGAAAGGATATGGCTGTTTGAAGTACGGAAATGTTATCATTGAAGATGTTTCATTTGTGGAAGGTCTGACGTTCAATCTTCTCAGCATCAGTCAGTTCTGTGACAGAGGATATGCTGTTTCCTTTGAAAGAGAGAAGTGTCAGATCACTCACAAGAAGAATGGAAAGCCTGCTCTTCAAGGAGTAAGGAAAGGTGACTTGTTCATAGCTGATCTGAACTCGGGATTCAAAGATGAAGTGAATTGTTTTTATGCTAAAGCTTCATCAGATGATAGTTGGCTATGGCACAAGAAGATGTCTCACCTTAACTTCAAAACTATGAACTCTTTAGTCAAGAGGGAATTAGTTAGAGGTTTGCCTCAAATGGAATTTACACAGGAAGGACTGTGTGAGGCATGTCAGAAAGGAAAGTCAAAGAAAGCGTCTCACAAGGGCACTGACACATCTTCAATAACTGAACCTCTTCAGCTACTGCATATGGATTTGTTTGGTCCAGTTAATGTGATGTCCATGTCAAAGAAACAATATGCACTTGTGATTGTTGATGACTATTCAAAATATACATGGGTTTTATTCCTACATTCCAAGGATGAGACCCCATTTCTGGTGATTGGCCATGTGAAGTTGATTGAGCTGGATTATAGATTCCCTGTTAGAGCCATAAGGTCAGATAATGGTACAGAATTCAAGAATGCCATTCTGAATGACTTTTGTGCTGATAAAGGAATAACAAGACAGTATTCTGCCCCTAGAACTCCTCAACAAAATGGAGTAGTGGAAAGAAAGAATCGTACATTGATTGAAGCTGCTAGGACTATGTTAAGTGAGTCCAAACTTCCAATGTACTTTTGGGCTGAAGCAGCGAATACAGCTTGTTATACTCAGAATCGAACTTTAATCAACAAAGACCTAATGAAGACTCCGTATGAGATCATGAACAACAAGAAACCAACTGTCAAGTACTTTCATGTATTTGGAGCAAAATGCTTTGTACTTTTAGATGAAAATGTTAAACGTGGCAAGTTTGAGGCCAAGGCACAAGAAGCTATTTTTGTTGGTTATTCCAGAAGATCTTACAGGGTTTATGTGGTTGGTAGTCACACAGTAAAGGAAAGTGTCAATGTTACTTTTGATGACACTAAGTTCCCCAATATCCAAAAAGAAGATTCATCTGAAGAGCTGAAGTTTGATAACTTGCCAGACTCAGAATCAGATGATGATGCCCCACCTGAAGTTATTGCTGGAAATGATAATCACAATGATGATAATAATCCTGGTGATGGTGGTGGAAACATTGGTAACAATGGAGATACCACTAACACTGGAGAAGAATCATCAAGACAGACAAGCAACAACTCAGGGGGAGCAAATGAAGGATCAACTAGTCACTCACAACATCAAAGTGAATTTCAAGGCGAATCATCAAGATCAAATCTTCCAAGACAGACTGTTTGGAATAGAGCTCATCCTTTTGAGCTGATCATTGGTGATCCAGATGTTGGAGTTAAAACTAGAAGAGCTTCTCAGAATGAATGTCTTTTCTCAGCATTTTTATCTAAAATGGAGCCAAAGAAAACTGAGGAAGCACTTACTGATCCAGATTGGGTGATTGCTATGCAAGATGAACTCAATCAGTTTGAACAACAACAAGTCTGGAAGCTGGTACCCAGGCCAAAGAACAAGAAAGTAGTTGGTACTAGATGGGTATACAGGAACAAGCTAGATGAGGATGGCATTGTTACTAGGAACAAGGCAAGACTGGTTGCACAAGGGTACTCTCAAGCTGAAGGCATTGATTATGATGAAACCTATGCACCAGTGGCTAGACTTGAGGCCATCAGGATGTTCTTAGCATTTGCTGCTTACTCCAATTTTAAAGTCTATCAAATGGATGTTAAGAGTGCATTCCTGAATGGTGAACTTGATGAAGAAGTGTATGTGGAACAGCCCCCTGGCTTTGAAAATCAGGAGTTGCTGGACTTTGTGTACTTTCTCTTCAAGGCTATCTATGGTCTCAAACAAGCCCCAAGAAAATGGTATGACACTCTCTCTGGTTTTCTTTTAGAAAATGGTTTTGTTAGAGGTATCATAGACAAAACTCTTTTTTCAAAGAAACACAAAAGTGATATGATATTAGTCCAAGTCTATGTGGATGACATCATATTTGGGTCTACTAATGATAATCTCTGTAAGAGATTTGCTGAGCTAATGCAGAGTAAGTTTGAAATGAGTATGATGGGTGAGCTGAAGTTCTTTCTTGGATTACAAGTAAGTCAAAGGTCAAATGGAATATTTATTTGTCAATCCAAGTATCTCAAAGAACTCCTCAAGAAGTATCACATGGAGGATTCAGCATCAGCAAGGACTCCATCTCCAACAGGAATCAAACTTGGAGCTTCTGACAAATCTATCAAGGTAGATGTTACAAGCTACAGAGGTATGATTGGCTCCTTACTCTATCTTACTGCTAGTAGACCAGATATTATGTATGCTACATGCTTGTGTGCAAGGTTCCAAGCGGACCCTAGAGATGTTCATCTCGTTGCTGTGAAAAGAATCTTGAGATATCTTAAGGGTACACCTAATCTAGGTATCTGGTACCCTAAAGATTCTGGTTTTGATCTTGTTGGATATACAGATTCTGATTATGCAGGTAGTGTTGTGGATAGAAAGAGTACCTCTGGGAGTTGTCAATTCCTAGGAGGTAGGTTGATTTCCTGGTATAGCAAGAAACAGCAAACAGTTTCCAATTCAACAGCAGAAGCTGAATATATTGCTGCTGGAAGCTGTTGTGCTCAGATCTTATGGATAAGGAATCAATTAAAGGACTACGGCTTTGCATTAGACAAAATTCCCATATTTTGTGATAATACAAGTGCCATAGCAATCTCCAACAACCCTGTGCAGCACTCGAGAACAAAGCACATTGATATCAGGTATCATTTTATCAGAGAGCATGTTATGAATGGAACAGTGGAGTTGCACTTTGTACCCACTGAAGAACAGACTGCAGATATTTTCACTAAATCTGTTGATGAATCCACATTTATCAAGTTAGTTGGTAAATTGGGTATGTTGAACAGTCTTAGTGATTGACAATATCTCCGGTAGGTTTGTTCTTAACTAAATCATTTTCTCTTGGTGTTTTAAGATGTTAAATATTGCCTATCCATGTTCATTGTATAAAGCTTGTTAATTTAAATGTTCTAAATAATTTAATTTCTTTAAAAATATTTTTCTCATTTTCCATGGAGAAATGTATTTTTATTGAAAATTTACTTATTTAGACTCATTTAAGTTATTTTCAGATTATAAAATTTTTTGTTCGAATTTTTATGCAAGTCTGTGTAATTTTGTGTTTTTAATTTATTTTATGCAGTAGGTTTTTATACTGATAGCAGTTTGTCTGTGAATATTGTGTTTTTTGATAACTTCTGATTGCATTTTGTCTCGGTATGACCCTCTAGAGGTCATATTGACTTGTTTTTAAATAATGTTATTAGTTTTATTTGTAATAAAACTCGGTATGACCCTTTAGACAGGTCATATTGGTGTTTATGTTAATTATTTTTGTTTTATTAACTTCAAAAACTCGGTATGACCCCCAGGATTGGTCATATTGGTTTTTTTTGTTAATTATTTAATTCCAAAAACTCGGTATGACCTCTGCTGTGGTCATATTGGTTTTATTTTGTTAATTATTCAATAGTTTTTCTTATTTTCTCGGTATGACCTAGGCTGTGCTCGGTATGACCTCAACCAAAAACTCGGTATGACCTCCCTTAGGTCATACCGAGCTCTTCAGATTCTATTGCCTATAAATACTGAGCACCCAAGGTCATACTCTTCTCATTCCTTTCTAACTCAAGTTTTTACTTAGTTAACTTTGCTCTAGTTTGTGTTTTATTCTTAGAACAACGAACTATTGCAAATTTTTCTTGTGAATTTCTTGGGATTTTATTTCTTTGCTGATTAATATTATTAATTGCTGGTTCTTTATTATTATTATTATTATTTTTTTTTATTATTATTATTAAATTTCTAATGGCTGCTGAGTTTGTTGTTGAACGTTTTAATAATTACAATGGCTATTTTGATCCCCTTAAGTGTTCTGTTGAACGTTTTAGACCGTGGATTCGTTTTTTAAATGAACAATCAATTGTTAGCTATGCTATCACTGCTTCTGTTGATTTAAAGATTGAACCCCTTCGTCTATTATGCTTAACTGCTGTTGTTGCTGAAGATAAACAATCTTTCACATTCACTATTTCTGATCATCAGTACACAGTAACTAAGGAGCTCTTTTGTCAAGTGCTTCATTTTCCACTTGATAACTTTGTTAGATTCCCTACTGATCCTGAGTTAGTTCAATTTTTCTCTAGTATTGATTACCAAGGGAATATTGTTCTTCCTCGGTTGAATAAGGGGAATCTAGCTTGTGAGTGGGATTTGTTCTTTGACTGTTTAGCTAAAGTTTTTAGTAATTCTACCAAAAACAACTTTCCAACCATCACTTCTCTACTGCAAAACATTGCCTATGCTGCTGTTTTTAACCTGAGGTTGGACATAGGAACTCTTGTGTGGGATCTCTTGATAAGGAGGATTTTCAATTACCCTAGAGATATTGAAACTGGAAAGAAAGTTAGATGCTTTTATTCTCGTTTCCTTTCTCTAGTGTTGAATCATGTTCTTTCTGATGAACATAAAACACTGTTTTTAAACACTCCTTTTCAAGTTCCCGCAAACACTAATCCTCTCATTTACTCAACCTTGTCCACAAGCTCAAAGTCTGGAAGAAGACCTCTAGTTCCACAATCCTATCTACGAGAGATTTTGCAACCACAGTTACCCTTACTCTTTATTGAACATCCAGTGGTTGGATCCTCGTCAGCAGGAACTTCAATGGCACCTCCTAACACCATGGCACTTCAGGTAATATATCCTCTCTCAACTGCTCCACTAACCCAAGAGGTTCTTAGGATTGACCAAGGGATTGTAGCACCACAATCTCTGTCCACGGTCATACAGCCATACACAGAGTCACATCCTTTGACCGCTCCCCTGGAACACTCAGCTATAACAAGATCAAGTGAGCAACTTGAAGTAGAGTCTAATATGAGTGATCCCACAGCTCTGCCTCCACCACTAAAGAAGAGAAGAACACTACTTGAGGCATCTGTTAGCCAGTCTGTATCCTCCCAAAAGGATATAGATTCTCAAAAGGCCAATGAACAGTTTCTAGAGACATCCTCTCAACAGGATGAATCTATTGAAATTCGCCATCAGGCCATGGCAATCTGTAAAGAGTCAAGCACTCTCCCTTTACTCACAATGGGAGAAAACATTTCTGAAACATTAATAGAGACTCTTGCACAGGACACTCTGAGAGGAGAGCACATAGGAATGCTTGATGAAACAGTGCCTACCATTGTCACGGTAGAAGAGCCTTCACAGGCTTCAGAGGGAAAATCTGGTTCTTCGCCCCCAATAATAGAATCATTTTCTCCCCTCCCAGAGGGAACATCTCTGGCTCCCCTAAGGGATTCTTCACTCGCAGTTTCAACTGGAGAAAGTGAAGGGCAACATGGTAAGTCTATATCTGAAGCAATTCAGTTTTCAATTTCTAATGAATATTTGGATTCTACCATGGACTGGGATTCGCGAACTCCCATTGCACCACCAGTGACCTCTCAAGAAGGGGCTATGGTGATTTTTTCTGCAGGTACTTCAACTCCAACAATGGATAAACAGCTAGTGGTTAGTTCTGAGAGACAAACACAGAGCGATACACAAGCACGTGAGGTGAGTGAAACACCATCGAGAGAAATTGAGATGAGTGCACACAATGACACATACACTGCTTCATTATTGGCTCAAATAGCTGGTTTACAGAAACAACTTCAAGAGACCCAGGCTGAGAAGGAAATTCTCAAAGCACAAGTGGTTGAACGATCTACTTCTTCCACCTCTGTAACTAATCAGCTGGGTTCCATTAGAGATGAATTGGAAGGAGTGAAGGTCACATTGGTCCCAAAGATGAATGCTATTCAAGAATCACAAGTGTTTATGGCTTCAGATATGTCAGAGCTCCTAGTTTCTAATGCTGAGATCAGGGAGGCTATCAAACAGATTCCTATGATTTCAACCAAAGTAGACTCCGTTCAAGATACTATTGATGAAAATCAGTACTACAATGATGAGAGGTTTACCAAGATTGAAGGAGGGATGCAACATCTGAATGAGGGCATGAAACATTTGTATAATATGATCAAGGTCACACATCAACCCACTGCTGAACAAAAGAAATTCTTTGAGGGTGATGATGATGAAGGGGACAATGGTGACAGGGATGGTGAAGGAGAAAGAGAAGGTACAAAGGAGGATCCTAAAACTGATAAAGTTAAATCTTTAGAGGATTCCTCAACTAAGGGGGAGAATAAGGAGAAGGAGTTACAAGGAGGAGAAGCTGGAGGTTCTGGTTCTGCAAAGGACAAAGGGAAGCAGAAGTTAACTTTTTCTGATGCTGACTACTATCAAGGTGATGAGGGAGTATTTGATGATGTTGAATCTGAAGCCCCTGAAGATATCTTTGGTGAGGTAGAAGTTGAAGGAGAGGCTGACTATGCTGACTGGGAAGATGAACCTATAGTGGATCCTGTCTTTGAAGCTGAGTTGGTAAGGCAAAAGGCTGATTTGAAGAGGAGAGAGGAGGAAAATGCAAAAGTATCTGACATCATCTCCAAGCATATTGTCATTCAAAAAGCTGAGCAACAAGAAAAACAAAGACTTCACAATCTGAAGGTCAGTGATAGAAAGTTATATGTGAGGCTGAAGCTTGGAGAAGAATGGGATAGAGCTAGAGAGATGTTCTCAAATCCTACAGGGTCAGACAATGATGGAAAGTTCTTTAGCATGTTGGAAAGGTACAAACAGGTCAATCCAGACAACACAGTTTATATGAAAGCTCTTCATGCAGAGATTTCAAGGATCTCAACTGGATATGACAGAGTTAGAGAGGAGTTGAAGATATATGTTTACACTCATAATGAGGGAACGTTCTTGGTGTCTCTCAATCTTCTGGAAAGCAGAACTCTCTCTGAACTATGGGTCTTCATGTGCAAGGTAAAAAGAACTTCTCCATTAGCTGAGCTTCTGCATGATCAGTTAAGAGACTTTGCAATGAAGGCTAGTCCTCAAGTTGTGGATGTGCCTTATGAAGTTAAATTCTACAAAGGAAGGGCACTTCAAACTTGTGGTATGGACCCCATCTCTTTGAAAGACTATCCTGCCAGGCATCTTGTCTACATGGAGAATATGTTGAGGACAACAGGGTTTGCTACACAAGAGAAGACAGAAGTTGCTGATTTGATTCAAGACTATTGCATTGCCAATATAAAGAGATATCAACAAATGAAGAATAGGCTGAAGAAAGTCACAGCTCAACCTGTCAGACCTAGTGGTATTACTTCTGAATCTGATCGTATTCTGGACAAGGATTTGCTTGAAGCACTTGAAGAAGGAGAGATGATGGAGTCTGAGATCTGAAGAAGCTCTAGTCTGTAAATGTTATATGTATAGAGCTTAGGTATTTCAAGATAGGATAAATGTAAACACATGTTCAGTCTAGAGGAACATCTATCTTGTATTTATCTATAATGTTTGAATCTGGAAAATGTTATATGAAATCCAGAACTTTTCTTGTTATTTACTTGGCTCTTAAAAGTCATTTCTATTTCTTGTTTAAGTTAGTTGAGTTATCCTCTAGGTATTTGATTGTTATTCTCTAACAAACAAATAGGGGGAGATTGAAAGGCATATGTTTAGGCCTATTAATATTCCGAGGAAACAACTTAATTTAAACAAGTATGTAATAAGTAAATAATAAGTTAATATGTCACAGGAATCTCAGATAGTCTTATCTGTCAAGAGAATGAGAAATTAAAGTCATCTACAGACTTGAAGTTATTCTACATTGAAAGAAGTTCAATTTATTGTTCAAGCCTCAGTGAAGTATTCAAGTTAGTGGATTTACTACAGTGACAGAGATTTCCAGATGGTGACGGAAGAAGTACAGGATCAGAGTTTTGTCAAAGCTCAAGTAAAGAAGCCACAGCTTTAAATGTTTTAAAGATGAAGAATTATCATTGAAGTCAGTTATTCATGAAACCAGACAGTGCATCGAATGACGACATCAATCAGTGGAATTCAATCATCTATATTCAGTGGTTTTCAGAAGAGGGAAGAATGCTAGTGTTTAAAGATATCTTATTTGATTTATTAATTTAATTTAATTAATAAATTAATTCTATCAGAATTAATTTATTTATTAAATTAATTAGGTTAGTAGTTTAAATTATTTATTAACTTAATTCTATTTAAGAGAATTAATTTAATCTATAATTTAATCTAACTAATTTAAATTAAAAGGATTTTCTGAAATATGTACTAGTATGACCTGCTTTATTATTTCTAATAAACTCGGTATGACCTTGATGAGAAAGCTCGGTATGACCTATCTCTTTAGGTTCTACCGAATTATTCATTAGGTCATATTGAGTCAATTCACAGGTCATACTAAGTATTTTGCTTCAGGTCATACAAAGTGCTTTTTAGGTTCTACCGAGAGTTGGTGGTTTGGCTTAGGTCATACCGGACGTTTTGAGCTAGGTCATACTGACCATACCAGGTTCTACCGAAGTCTGTTTCAGGTCATACTAGGCTTATTTGGTTTAGTATTAATTGTAAGCAGAAGACAAAAGGCAAAGCAGTTGTTGAATTGAAAAGACACAGAAGCATTTACTGAAGAACAAAAGCTCAAGCATTTAATCTTACATCTCTTCAAGAAATTAATTCTAGTTTGTATTGTTAAATCCAAACCACTAGAATTTGATTACTTGTATTGCTTTGACTATCTAGCGGATTTTTATCCCTAGAACGAATCTTAAATTATCAAATCTTGTTAAATCATTTTATTACAAATATAGATAAATTCATGTCGAATTTATTCTAGATTTGTTTTAATTTATTTAAGATTCAATCTTGTACTCAGTATCATTTGTAACACCCTTCAAGTTTAATATATGTTATATTTAACTTGAATCTTGTTTCATTTTTATTCCGCATCAATTTGTTCCTAAACAGTTAAATCATTTAAAGAACAAATTTCGAGAAATATTTCGAGAAAACGGTATAGTTTGTATTCAACCCCCCTTCTACAAACTTATCAGGACCTAACAATGTTGAGTATGTCAACTTGGCTCTAATGGCTAACAATCATGAGCAGGAAGCAAGTTCCTCTAGCAATCAGGTAACAATTACTAATCTTTCTGAGCTTTCTAAAGAGGAATGCGATAGTGCAGTAAATGAAATGTCTACTGTACTATATAATTGCGTGTTACTCTTAAATCACTTACCAAAGAGAACTCAAGAATCAAAGAGTCTAATATGCTCTTAAGTGATAGAAATGCCATGTTAGAAGCACAACTCATTGAGTTTGAGAAAATGAGGTGTGTTAGTAGGGATGCTAAGAAGGAACTTGAGAAAGTGTTAGAAAGGGAAGAGATTCTTAAAACACAACTTGAAATAGAACAAAGTGTGATTGCAAAATGAAAAGATTCCAGGAATGTTGCTACCAACATCATTAATGTTCAAGGTATGGAATCCGTGAGCAATCATGGAAAAAGAACAAAGAGAAGCTAGGGTATGCTGGTGAGACCTTAGAATCAGAAACAGAGTCAACAAACAACAATGATCATTTGTTGAAGGTTGATATGTCAACGGAATGCAAAGTTTCGTTGACAGATGAACCATCAACCGATCAGGCTGTTTCGTTGACAGAGAAAAGGAAAGAAGAACTCACTAGACTTAATAAAAAGTATGGTCCTGTCACCAAGAACTTTGTTCAAGGTGAGTCTAGTAAATCAAAGAAAGTTGAGAAGCCTGTTGAAAGAGCAAATGTAGGTCACTTGTCTAACAAGCAATTGAAAGACAAGTTAGAGAAAATTCAAGTTGAGACTAAGGGCAATAAAAAGAATAACAAGAATGGCAAAGTAGGGATTAACAAACATAACAATTACACACCTGATAAATATGCTCCTAGAAAGACATGTGTTAATTGTGGTAGTGTTAGTCATTTATCTACTAATTGCAAATCTGTTAAGAAGACTGCTAATGTGAAAATGCCTAAGCCTGCAATGAATGGTTCTATGCCTACAATGCCTGTTATGCCTAACATGTTTGCTCCATATGCACAATTTCAGAATCCATATGCTAGCATGCCATTTGTGCCTAATCCATACATGAATATGTTTAATGTGCCACAAATGCCATGGAATATGAATAACATGTTTGTTCCTCCAACTATGCATGCTGTGAATGAAAATATGAGCAATCCTCAGAAATCAACACCAAAGGTAAAGGTTGATTTAAATCAATCTGAGCCCAAGGTGAAAAATGATATAAAAGGTAAATCAAAGGCTAACAAAACAGGACCCAAGGAAACTTGGGTACCAAAATCAACTTGATTTGATTTTATTATGTGCAGGGAGACAAAAGGAATCTTTGGTACTTGGATAGTGGTTGTTCAAGACACATGACTGGTGATTCTACCCTGCTCACGGAGTTTCAGGAAAGAGCTGGCCCTTGTATTGCTTTTGGAGATGACAACAAAGGCTACACTAAGGGATATGGCTTGATTTCAAAAGAGAATGTCATCATTGACGAGGTTGCATTGGTGGATGGTCTTAAGTACAATCTGCTTAGTATCAGCCAACTTTGTGACAAAGGATTTTTAGTTACTTTTTCTAAAGAAGCCTGTGTTGTTTCTAAAGGAGGAAACAACAATGTGGTAATGACCGGATTCAGAAGAGGGAATGTGTACATTGCTGACTTTAGTAGCACAAGTCCAGACACCATCACTTGTCTTTTCAGCAAGGCAAGCAAGGATGAAAGTTGGCTATGGCACAAGAAATTATCTCATCTGAATTTCAAAGTTATGAATGACTTGGTAAGGAAAGATCTTGCTAGAGGAATTCCACAGGTGGAATTCTCCAAAGATGGTTTGTGTGATGCCTGTCAAAAAGGGAAACAAAAGAAGGCAGCATTCAAAAGCAAGACAGAGTCATCAATTGTCCAACAACTTGAGCTGCTTCATATGGATCTATTTGGCCCTGTAAATGTCATGTCCATTTCAAAGAAGAAATACTGTCTTGTGATTGTTGATGATTTTTCTAGATTTACATGGACTTTCTTTTTGCACTCCAAAGATGAGGCAAGTGAAATCATTATCAATCACATCAAGATGGTAAACAATCATCCTGATTTCAAAGTAAGAAGGATTAGGAGTGACAATGGGACAGAATTCAAGAATTCAACTATGAAGATGTTCTGTGAAGAAAATGGAATTTTGCATGAATTCTCAGCAACAAGAACACCACAGCAAAATGGTGTAGTTGAAAGGAAAAACAGAACACTTATTGAAGCTGCAAGGACAATGCTAGATGAATCAAAGTTACCTACTTATTTCTGGGCTGAGGCAGTTAACACAACTTGATTCACTCAAAATATTTCTTTGATTAATCAGGCCAAGGGAATGACCCCTTATCAACTACTCAAAAGAAAGAAGCCACTATTGGATTTTCTTCATGTCTTTGGATGCAAGTGTTTTGTTTTGAGAAATCAAGCTGAGTATTTGGGAAAATTTGAAGCAAAGGCAGATGAAGCAATATTTGTGGGATATGCAGCAGGGAAAGCTTACAGAGTCTATAATCTCAGAACCAACATTGTTATGGAATCTGTACATGTTGTTTTTGATGATCTCAAAATACAAGGTCTCTGTGATGAAGGTTTTCATGAAAGTCTTTCTTTTGAGAATGAGGAAGGAGATCAAGTGAATCATGATAAGGCTATTGAGAAACAGCCTAAAGTTGTTGTGTCTAGCACAGATGAAAGCAGCAGTGAAGATGAAATTGCTGCATTAAGATTGAAAAGAATAGCTGCTAGCAAACCAAATGGTCATTTCGTTGACAGTCATGATGAAGGATTCGTTGAATGTCAGAATGAGTGTTTCGTTGACAGTCAAAATGGTCATACCGTTGACAGTCACAGAAATGCTTCTAGGAGTGATCATTTAGGGACAACAAACTCAGGGGGAGTTTCTCAAGGACAAATACCTAATCAAGGCAACCATGATCATGAAGCTACTTCTTCAAGAGCTAATCTACCTCCCTCAAGGAAATGGACTAAAGATCATCCCTTTGAACTCATTATAGGTGATGTTTCTTCAAAAGTCCAAACTAGAAGAGCAACTCAAGAGGAATTTTTATATAGTAGCTTTCTGTCTCAAGATGAGCCAAAGAAAGTTGAGGATGAACTTCTAGATCCAGATTGGGTATTAGCTATGCAAGAGGAGCTAAACCAATTTGAGAGAAACAAAGTTTGGAAGCTGGTGCCCAAGCCTAAGGACAGGAGTGTTATAGGCACAAAATGGGTGTTCAGAAACAAGATGGATGAAAATGGCATAGTCACAAGGAACAAAGCTAGATTGGTTGCAAAAGGCTATTCACAGGAAGAGGGAATTGATTTTGATGAAACCTTTGCTCCTGTTGCAAGACTAGAAGCAATAAGGATTTTCCTAGCCTATGCAGCCCATGCCAATTTCAAGGTCTATAAAATGGATGTGAAGAGTGCTTTTCTGAATGGGGAATTGGAAGAGGAGGTGTATGTGAGTCAACCTCCTGGTTTTGAAAATGATGATTTTCCAGAGTATGTATACTTCCTCCTTAAAGCACTCTATGGTTTGAAACAAGCACCTAGAGCCTGGTATGACACACTTTCACAGTTCCTCCTTGAGAATCATTTCACTAGAGGTACTGTAGATAAAACTCTTTTTCATAGGATTGTGAATGGCTCTACTATACTTGTTCAAATTTATGTAGATGACATAATCTTTGGGTCTAAAGATGTAAAACTTTGTCAAAAGTTTGCCAAGCTTATGCAAAGTAAATATGAAATGAGCATGATGGGAGAATTAACTTATTTTCTTGGTCTCAAAGTGAAACAAGTTAATGAAGGCATTTTCATTAGTCAAACAAAATATATTCATGATTTGCTAAAGAAATTTAACTTAATGGAATGCTCTCCTGCCAAAACTCCCATGCCTACTGCCACCAAACTTGAATTGAATACTAAGGAAAAATCTGTGGACATTTCAAGTTACAGAGGCATGGTAGGTTCACTTTTATATTTAACAGCTAGTAGACCTGATGTTATGTTTGCTACATGTCTATGTGCTAGATTTCAGGCTGATCCTAGGGAATCCCATTTAGTTGCTATTAAAAGAATTTTCAGATATCTCAAAGGAACACCAAACCTTGGCATTTGGTATCCTATAGAATCTGGCTTTGAACTAATTGGTTATTCAGATGCAAATTATGCAGGATGTAAAATAGACAGGAAAAGCATAACTGACACCTGTCAATTCCTAGGAAACAAGCTTGTGTCATGGTTCAGCAAGAAACAAAACTCAGTTTCTACCTCCACAGCTGAGGCTGAGTATATTGCAGCTGGAAGTTGTTGTGCACAGATTTTATGGATGAAAAATCAACTACTTGATTATGGATTAAGAGTTGAGAAAATTCCTATCTTCTGTGACAACACTAGTGCCATTGCCATTACTGAGAATCCAGTGCAGCATTCAAGGACCAAACACATTGACATCAAGTATCATTTCATTAGAGAACATGTTATGAATGGTACTGTGGAGTTACATTTTGTTCCAAGTGAACAACAACTTGTAGATATCTTTACCAAGCCACTTGATGAATCAACATTCTCAAGATTAGTAAGTGAGCTAGGTATGCTAAATTTCTCTTAATTATTTCTGAGATTTTTGCAAGTTAATAGCAGCCAGGAATTTTCTATGATTCTTCTGTGAATTAATTTTCTCAGGAAAAAGTAAAATTTTGTCTAAGTCAAAATTACTATGTCAACGAAATCCTTATTCTGTTGCCAGTCTTAGCATTTTTTTGGGTGTTTTGTTGATAGCTCTTTTATATCAACGAAACGCAGCTTTATCAACGAAATAGACGGGACCTTAAACGCCCAATTCTGATTCGTTGATATAGCGCTTTTAATCTGAACCGTTGAAATTGCACGTCCTTTACCACGATCTATGCATACACCCCTGTAAGTATAAATCATGGTAATATTTTAATTGTAACGGTTACATTTTTAAGCCAATCCAGTAATTTTATATTTATTATTGGACTTAATTTTTGAGAAATTTTGGGGGAGTATTTAAGAAATTTTGTTTTCTTTAATTCTTTTCTACCTGCTCTCAAAATTTCCAAAGGTTTTCTTACTTCTTCTCTCTCAAAGCAAATCCCAGTTCGAGCTTTTTCTCACTCAACAATGGCACCAATAGTCAAACTCATGCCAGCTGGAGGGTTCATCTATGAGAAGAACAACTCCATCCCTTTTGTTGTCAAGGAAAGCCCGAACAGAATCTTTTTCAAGATGATGGATTTCATGATGAATTGCAAACTGAGCTACGCAATGTTTCACTCGACTCTGCTATATAATGAGATAATTGAGGAGATTTGGACCTCATGTGAGTACAGTGGAGCAAATTGCACTTTGCAATTCACCATTCAAGGTAATGAGTACATAGTCAATTCTGATGTATTGCAAGCATGCCTACACCTTCCTGAAAATAACTACTCTGCTTTGCCTACATATACTGAAATGATTAACATGCTAAATTCCATAAACTACTCTTTGCCTACTGATAATTTGGGTAAGATAATTAGGAGAGGTTTGGTTAGGGAATATAGTTATTTAGCTGATGCATTCATTAAGGTCTTTTCTGGTAAAATCAGTAACTTTGATGCATTAACTAATTCTATGTTGATTCTATTTACCATGCTCCTAAATGATAGATATTACAACTTTAGCACCCAACTTATGTATGAAATTGGTGCTAAGTTGGGTGATAAGGCAAATAGGAAGAAAAATATCTATTATGCTAGATTTCTGATGATGTTGGCTAACCATGTTAGTCCAGCACCATTGATTATCTCTAACCCTATTTCCAGGTTTGACTGCTTTGTGCAAGAGAAGAGGGTCCTGACAGATATACTGAGACTCAACCACAATGGTGATGTCCCAGTGGTGTATCTGCCAATAATTGAGGTAACTACTACTATCCCTGCTTGTATAGCTGTTACTTCTACTGTTTCACCCATCTCTGTTGCTATGGAGTCTGTAGCTGTGACCCAACAGGCTCCTGCCCCAGCAACAAAACCAAAATCTAAGAAATCCTCCAAGCCAACCTCAGGTGCTTCTTAAAAGGCACCTGTTGTAAAATCCACTACACAACCAAAGGAGAGTGGTGTAGGTGTTGTGAGAGGTGAGGGAAGGGGTGAACATCAAAGAAACCCTAAGAATAAGGTGGGAGAGGTGAGTGTTTCCTAGCCAAGCCCCATTGTGTCTTCCCAACAAGGCACAATGAGTAATATGGATTTAAACACAAGTCTAGTTGCATCCTCCCAAAAGGATGTAATTATTGAAACAAGCTCTCCTCCAAGAGCACAGACCAAAAGGGTAAGGGACACTTCAAGCCCCCAAACAGAAATTTCCCAATACCAAAAAAGGGTAAGACACAAATCCCAGGTCACACAGGGTGCACACACACTGGAAGCAACACTTCCAGCTTCTCAAATTCAGTTTGATGTAACCCCTATCATTACTTTGGGGTTACAGTCCCATTATCTAAACATCAATCTTGAACCAACTTCACAAAATTCACCAACTCAGTCCTTAGATGTGGATATGATCCATTCATCTATTCCTGATTCTCCAACTCTTTTCTTGGAGAAGCCCCACTCTGACATTGGTGGTCATCACTTGTTAAGTGATTTGTTGGGCCATCAATCATCTTTTTCTGAAGCTACAATAGGATCTGTGGACCCATCTCTCAAATCAATCACCACAGATTCTACTGTAATTTCACTTTCTCAGACTACTTTCTTGACTTCATCAACGAAACAGCCTCTTTCGTTGACAAGTGTTTCTCCATCAACGGTATCCATACCGTTGACAGTTCAAACTACCATACCGTTGATAGTTCATTCTGCACCTCTAATTGAAAATCAAGTTGTTCCCACAACTAGTTCAGATGATCTAGTGGTAGTTGAGACACTTTTAGGATTGAGAGGGAGTGAATCTGAGAGGCTGGCTTGCAGCCAGGCAAAAGGAGAGGTTGAGAGTGAGAGGCTGACTATTTCTTCCAGTCAGGCAAAAGGAGAGGCTGAGTGTTCCACCTTAGTAGGTGAAGGTGAGGGTGTGAGAGGTGTGAGCCATGGGGAGCCCATGATGCAAAAATATAGTGGAGAGAGAGAAGGGACTACATGAGCTATAAGGGAGGAAGCAGCCATTGCAAGTGAGTCAATGGAGGTTCATGAGGGTGAAAGGGAACTTACTTTCTAAGAGCATTATCAACAAACTCTAGATAGTATTTCCCTGGATCCTGAAACCTTTACTCATCCTGTGCCAGCCTATCAAGTTATGGCTCAGCAGGGAAATGTGGAGGCAGAAAGGTCACTCAACCTCATTCATACAACTGCATCTATGCAAAGAGCAAAGGATGCCTTGACCAATTTGTCTCCAGGAGCTGCAGCAAGTGGTGAGTTTGATTTTTCTGATGATGACAGTTTTGGTGACAATCTACAGGTGGCCATCACTTCACAGACTAGGACTTCTGTGGTGCCCCTACACCAAACTGGCTTTCTCAAGATATGTATGGAAGAATCAACTTGGATACTGCAATTACTAGGCAGTATAATGAGGCCTATCTGGCTCATGAGTCTGCAAATGCCAATGACAAGAAACTCTACAAAGCCATCATGGATTCTCTGGAAATTCAAAGGCTACAGATGTTGCAGACTAGGAATGAAGCAAGGGAAATCAAGGATTCTATTGGGAACCTGAAAGATTCTTCTGATAGGAGGCTTGATGAAAAGCTTCCTCTTCTCATTGTGTCCAAGATGAACAAGTTTTTCTCTAAGGAACCTGAGGTGGCTACCTCCTTGAAGACTCTCTCTTCTAGAGTGGACAAGGTGGAAGCTACTGTTGGATTTTATACTAAACTATTCATTTGTAGTATATAAACATTGTCCATTTTATTGAGAATCTTGATTGCATATTTTTACATTGTCTGTTTATTATATATTGTGGATAATTTAGTATCAAATGGGATAACAGAAGATTAAATTATCAGTGTCTATATATAATATAAAAGGGTTCACAGTTTAAGTGGAATTAGACAAACCACTGGAATAACTGAAGTATTATTTGGGAATAGTTTATCTTGACTATTAAATAATACTTGTATACTTTGTGTATATTGAACAGGATCGAAATATTAGAATTGTTCTTCTATTCTGACAATAAAGAAGAACTAAGATTCTATGATATTATTAATGCTTAGGTTCTCAATTCAAGTGTAGTGATTGACACTTGTATGCAATGCACATGCTTTGATTCATATGTGATGTAATTAATTGTTAATTATAATATTATGTATTGATCAATGACATTGCATGCAGAGTGGGATATTAATTACATAAGGAAACCATGTCCTGATAATATTCGGGTTGATGATGTCCTCTTGAAAGCTCATAAAGATAATTTTGCTTTAGTCCTGCAGGCAGATTTGTTCTTGCATAATTATAAGGTTGAGTGGATGATCAAGGATAAAAAGATATTAATTAAATTAATTATCAGAAATTAATTTAATTAATGGACATACGATATCTTAAACATGGGGAATTTAATAAGCAAATAATATAGGAGCCGAATTTAATAATAAAATAATTACGGTATTAGGAAAGGTAGTGCAAATATTAATTCGTTAGTGGATAGAATTAATATTTAATGACATTGGGCTTGACCCAGAATGTCATTGGGAGGCCCAACCTAATTGTCCATGATCCCTACTGGAGCCTATATATATTCTTGTTCTCCTAAAGCTGCAAAAGGAAGAGAAGAAAAAATAATAATTCGAGATTAAAAACCTAGGGCAGCCGCAAGGAGCTAGGGTTTTGGGATTTCGAGGCTTTAAGGAGAGGAAACTTTGGGAGATCGAAGGCCACACTTCGCTCGAAGGGAATCAAGGAATTCAGTAGAAGACGTGGATCTGAATCGTAGCGATTAAGGTAAAGTTTTCTTTTCGAACTCATAATCAATCATATAGTAAAACGCAGAACAGTAATTATACGTCCCAACAGCTATTCTATCTCAAATGCAAAGGGAACAGGAGAAGCAAACCCAACTATTAGCCCAGCTAGTGGCAGCTCAAGGACTCCCTGTCATCTCTCTTGATGATAACAAAAAGGGGGAGAAATCTAAGGACCTAGACATTCAAATCACAAAGGTTATGGTCCCAGCCATTTCCCTGCCAAAGGAGCCACTAGCTATGAGGGAGTCAGGAAAGGATAAAATGGATGGCATTGACCTGATTCAACAAGCATCTATAAGGCTAACACTTGCTGAACAGATAAAAGACCATTGGTCTAGCATAGACTCAAGAATCAAGAAGATAGCAGAATCTGCAAAGACCAGACATCCATCAACGGATCAAGCTACTTCTACAGCACCATCAACGAATGCCATGGTTTTAGTGTCAACGGAATGGGAGCCACAGTCTAATTCTTCCTATGATCTAAAGCCCCTTCTACATGGAGTTACTCAGGGTCCAAGGAAAGAAAAGGGACAAACTTCATGCATTAGGGATGTGGAACAAGCTACACTTCAAGGAAGCCTATCTCCCAAGTCCCCTGCTAAACCAAAGGGCAAAAATATAGCAAGAACTTTTTATCCTTCACCTTATCCAGATGAGCTCAAGCTTCTTGGACTACTTATCACAAAATGCAAGGAAAGCAATGATCCTGAGATAAGGAAGCAAAGAGCAATTGTCTACAGGAATGGACAAGAAATTTGTGTTTGGGCTGGTCACCCAAATTTTTCTGAGGCTAAGGCTGAAGAATCAGAAAGAGCAGCTATGCAAGCACTTGCAGTTGCTCAATCTCTTGATGAAGAAGAAAGACAGCTAGAAGAAAAAGCCAGAGAGGAAAGGAGTAAAAAGAAGAGCACAAGGCAACCCAAGGCAAGAGCTAAGAGAAACATAGCTTTTGATAATGATGACTTCAGAGTAATGCCACAGACTCTTCTGCACCAATTGAACCTCCAACTTTTCCTGATCTAATCCTCAAAGACAAGTTAGCCTGTGATCCTGAACATCCAGTAAATTTTCATGATCAGCCAATTCAGCCAAAGGAAGAGCAAATTGAGCTAGATGAGGCTAACTTCCCAAAGTTTCTATTTGTAATGGATCCAAAGAAGAAAGCAAGGCAAATGGCTATTAAGGCTAAGCCAGTATTTGTGAGAAGACAGCAAGTTGAGAAACCTCCCACCAATCCAGAAGACTTCATGTACATTGCTGACATCAGGGAGGAATCTAGCCTAAATATTGATCTTAATGACTTGGTGGAAGTGAGAGGTATTGCAGCTTCTCATAGACTGCCAGAGATTTTGGTATTTGTCTACAAAGGTGGAAGGGAACAAACTTGGCCTCTCTACAGGATTTTAGGAGAAGACTACCAAACACTGCTCTCAATGTTCAAATGCTTGAAGAAAGACTTTGGCTTTACCAAAACTGCCAAGTCTGAGGTGGTCTCCAAAATCTGTCAAATCAAGGCAAGCTGGAACAAGCCTGATGCACTTCCCAGGGTTCTCAAAGTCCCTTAATCTGGAAAGAAGATCCATCTCCAACCCTATTGGATGATGGAGTTTAGAGACAGAGACAACTGTAGAAGTTTCTTCAGAATAGAAGACCAACTGGAAAAGGCATCCAATGATACTCTAAGATCAATGCAGTCCAAGTTGGGGAATAAAGATGAAGAAGAGAAGATTTTCTATAGGAGGCTCCAAGCTCAAATTGAGGAGAATAATGCAAGGAATGGGAAGAAAGAACTGCCACAGAGAAAGAGATGAAATTTGCTCAGACTAGAGGAGCAACTCTGTGCACTTGTTTTGTAAGACTTTTTTACTTTGTACTTCATTAATTTTCAATAAATCATGAAGCTCAATGCAATTTCTACTTTTATCATTTGTAATATGTCTGAGTGTTTTTGTTATCATCAAGGCTCTTGATTTATGGTTGTTATTCTATCAGTCATAAATTGGGGGAGATTGTTAGGAATATGTTGTTCTTGATGATAATTATAAAACACTTAGTAGATTTTGTATTAAGTCATTTTGTAACTGTCAACGGAATGGCATGCTTTGCAGCTTTCGTTGATAGGAAGCTCATCAACGAAATGAGTGATGTAGCAATTGCATTGTACAATACTTCATAGTTTGATATGCATTTTGTTGTATGTATTAGATAGGTTTTCTAAGTCATGTTGACTAAGTACTAGATAGGCAAAATAGGTTGGTGAATTGTAAATATATTATGCCTTGTAATTTTGCCTAAGTGAAGACATGTCAACGGTATGAAGATTACTCTATCAACGGAATGAAGATTACTCTATCAACGAAACGAGGATTATACCATCAACGAAACGAAGAATAAAGCTATCAACGAAACACATCTTACTGCTATCAACGAATCATTATCACTTTTCTGAATAGTTGACAAAGTGATGGTGACAGTTTTCTGACATATCAAAAGGAGATGTGGAAGTGTACTTTGCATTGGAAGCCATCAAAATGGACATAGGGGATAAGGAAACATTCCAACTTCCAATCTGGTTCTTGAGTGGGATCATTATAAACCTGAAGACAGAAGACAAAGATCTCCAAGGACCATTGGACAAAAGGGATGAAAAGCAAGCTACTGGCGGTTACCTTTAGTGTACTTTAGAGTAGCCAAAAACAGGATTGTAAAACTTGGGTTATATAACCAAGTGTAGCAGTTCATTTTTTTAGATATGCGAGTCAGATAAAATAGTTTGTATTAGCTTTCTCAAGAGCACTCTCACTTTGTATCAAGAACTGAGTAGCCGTGATACATTTTGTAACACAGATTATTTCTGCAATAAAAACATATCAGTTGGATCCTCAAAACATCCAACTGAAATTTTATATTTGCTTGTGTTTTTATTTTCAGTAAAGTTTTAATTGTAAGTTGTGAAATATCTAGAATTGTATTCAACCCCCCCTTCTATAATTCTGTTAGGTCATTTGGGATTAACAAACATGCTTTTGCAGTATCCGTAGATAGGAAGCTTATCTACGGATAAGACTCAATGTAACATGCTTGTGTAATCCTGATGTACAATCCTGAGATGCAATCCTGATATGCAATCCTGAGGAACAATCCTGATGAACATTTCTGACATGCAATCCTGATATGCAATCTTGATGTACAATACTGATGTGCAGTCCTGATGTGTATTCCTGATTTGTAATCCTGATGTTGAAGTTGAAGTATTTATTTTTAGGCTGAATAAGTCATGTTGACTATTAATAGATATGTAGAATAGGGAGGCTAATTGTAATAGTTTACGCCTTGTAATTTTACATAAGTGAAATTGACTGTCAACGGATAGCAATATTAGCCTTCTACAGATGTGGACAAATGTACTGTCTACGGATAGCAAGTACTAGATGTCTACGGATGTGATCAAGATACTCTCAACGGATACAACTCAAATGGCTTCTACGGATACACACCTTGTGAAAGGGATAAGTCAGACAGTGCACATGGGTTGACAGACTACATAAAGCATGGAAACCAGTATTTCTGGAAACTCACGGGAAGAAAGTAGCATACTGTTTGTATGGTCAAAAAGTAGCATTTCTATAAAAGATAATCAGCCAAGAAGGGCAAGCTACCAACACATGGACCACTACTCAGAATGGAGAAACAAGGATCTTGAATAGATTTACTTTTTGTATTATTGACTGTTCAAAATATCTTGTAAACTTGGGATAAATAACCAAGTGAAGCATAATTCTTAGGTAAGAAATCAGTTAGGCAATTTAGAGAGCAAAAGGCAATATCCTTTGTAAATTGCTGAAGCTTGAATTGTGTATTTGCAGCTGTGTGTTTATTCATAAACATCATAGAGATTTATTCAAATAAAAATGTCTCACAAACCAATTTGAGAGAAACAAAGTGTGGAAGCTGGTACGCAAACCTAAAGACAGAAGTGTTATAGGTACAAAGTGGGTATTCAGAAAAAAGATGGATGAAAATGGCATTGTCACAAGGAACAAAGCTAGATTGGTTGATAATGGCTATTCTCAAGAAGAAGGAATAGATTATGGTGAAACATTTGCCCATGTTGCTAGATTGGAAGCAATAAGGATATTACTAGCCTATGCAGCCCATGCCAATTTCAAGGTCTATCAAATGGATGTCAAGAGTGCCTTCTTGAATGGGGAACTGGAAGAGGAGGTGTATGTCAGTCAACCTCCTGGTTTTGAAGATCCAAATTATCCAGAATTTGTCTACTTCCTACTCAAGGTACTCTATGGACTGAAGCAAGCACCTAGAGCCTGGTATGACACTCTGTCACAGTTTCTTTTAGAGAATCACTTCACTAGAGGTACTGTTGACAAAACTCTTTTTTTTTAGAAATGTTAATGGCTCTAGTATACTTGTTCAAATTTACGTAGATGACATAACCTTTGGGTCTACAGATGAGAAGATTTGCAAAAGGTTTGCCAAACTTATGCAAAGTAAATATGAAATGAGCATGATGGGTGAACTTACCTATTTCCTTGGCTTACAAGTTAAGCAAGTGAAAGAAGGAATCTTCATTAGTCAAACTAAATACATCTTTGATCTATTAAAGAAGTTTGATCTAATGGATTGCTCTCCTACTAAAACACCCATGCCAACTGCCACTAAGCTTGAATTGAATACTAAGGAAAAATGTGTGGACATTTCAAGCTATAGAGGCATGGTGGGCTCACTTTTATATTTAACAGCTAGTAGACCTGATATTATGTTTGCTACATGTCTATGTGCTAGATTTCAGGCTGATCCTAGAGGGTCTCACTTAATTGCTATCAAAAGGATTTTCAGATATCTCAAGGGAACACCAAACCTTGGCATTTGGTACCCTAGAGAATCTGGCTTTGATCTAATTGGTTATTCACATGCAGACTATGTAGGTTGCAAGATTGACAGAAAAAGTACAACAGGCACCTGTCAATTTCTAGGAAACAAGCTTGTTTCATGGTTCAGTAAGAAGCAAAATTGTGTCTCCACTTCCACAGCTGAGGCAGGATACATTGCTGCTGGAAGTTGTTGTGCACAGATACTTTGGATGAAAAATCAATTAATAGACTATGGTCTAACAGTTAATAAGATTCCAATTTTATGTGACAACACTAGTGCAATTGCCATAATTGAGAATCCAGTGCAACACTCAAGGACCAAGCACATTAACATAAAGTATCACTTCATCAGGGAACATGTGATGAATGGTAATGTGGAACTTCATTTTGTTCCAAGTGAGCAGTAAATTGCAGACATTTTTACCATGCCACTTGATGAATCAACATTCTCAAGGTTGGTAAGTGAGCTAGGTATGCTTAACTTCTCTTAATTCATTTAAATGTCTGATAATTTGTAATGCAGCCAGTGTCAACATGATTTTCATGAGAATTAAAACTCTTTGAAAAAGAAAATTTTTGTCTAAGTCGAAATTTCTCCCTCTACGGATATCCCTATCCGTTGATGGTCATCTCTGACACTGGATTTTCTTTTTCTAAGGATACCATTTTACACCTCTACGAATATCGAATCCCAAAAGGTAAAATCCTATCCGTAGATAGTTTAGTTTAATCGTAACCGGTAAAGTCACAATCTTATCCGTAGTTACATGCGTACAGTGCGTGTATGTAATTACAGTAAATTCGTGGCTTTACTTTCAATCCATTACTTTTAAACAATTACTTTCTTGCCTAATCAGATAATTTCTTTCAATTATTCTGGTTTTATTAGTGAATTATTTTGGGGGAGTATAAATTGAATTTTACTCTCAGTTAATCTTTTTCTATCATTTTCCAAAATTCTCTAAGGCAAGAAACCATCTTCTCTCTCAAAGCAAAAATCTCTCTCTGTAAATTCAAAGCTTACATCAATGGCACCAACCAACAAGACTATGTCTCTCACTGGTTTCACATACGAGAAGAACAACTTCACTGCTCTGGTGGACTTCGAAGAGAAGAACGCATCATATCACACTATAATGAGGTTTCTCCAGAACTGCAAGCTCTCCAAAGCAATGTTCGAAGCCCCCAAACTATACTTTGAGGTAATTGAAGCAATCTGGGAATCAGCTGTGTTTGATTATGTCAATGCTACCATTACCTTTATTCTTCAAGGTAAGGAATATGTGATTAACAGTGATGTTATTACTGCTTGCTTAAATTTGCCTGAAAACAATAGGTTAGAAAAGCATAGTGATACTGATGTGATTAACATGCTGAATCTAATAAACTATGCCTTACCTACGGATAATTTAAGTAAGATTCAGAGAAAAGGCATGGTCAAAGAATGGAGCTTTTTCTTTGATGCCATTCTTAAGGTTTTCTCTGGTAAGATTAGCAACTATGATGCAGTTACATTCTCTATGCTTGACATTGCTTATATGCTTCTACGTGATAGCTTTTATAACCTAGGATCCCTAATTCTTTATGAACTAGGTGCTAAATTAGGGAATAAAGCATCTAGAAGTAAGAATGTCTATTATGCTAGATTTTTCATGTTGCTAGGTAACCATGTAGAAGGTAACCTGGTGATTCAATTCCCTGCAAACTCCAAGGAGTGTTGGATTCAAAATAAGAGAGTCCTTGAGGACTTGAATAGGCTGAACCACAACAAGGAGGTTCAATTGGTGTATCCACCAATTTTCAATGCAGCTCAAGAGGCACAGGTGAGTCAGGTAATGTGAGGGAAGGGGTGAACATCAAAGAAACCCCAAGAACAAGGAGGGTGAGATAAGTGTGTCCCAACCTAGCCACCCTGTATCTTCTCAAAAAGATGCAGTGGTTGAAAAGGAATCTATCACATCTCTAGTGGCATCCTCCGAAAAGGATGTTGCTATTGAAAATAGTCCCCAACCAGGGACACAGCACAAGAGGGATATGGAGATCAGAAGCCCCACAGATACAACCAAGGCCTATGAAAGGAGAAAGAGGTCTAAAACATCTGGGGTTGCACATGGATCACACACAGTGTCAATGGCACCATCACAAATTCAGTTTGATGTGGCTCCAGTAAATGTGGAGTTACCGCCCATTCTTTATCTATTCGAACTGAAACATAAACACCAAGCTCATCTACTCTCTCTATGGACGTGGATATGATTCACACATCCATTCCTGATTCTCCATCTTTAACCTTCTTGGAGAAGCCCCACTCTGAAATTGGTGGTCATCATCTTTTTGATGATTTGTTGGACCACTAATCTATCATTTCTAAGACTCTGGCTCCATCTGTGGCTCTCAATTTAAAATCAATCTCCACAGATTCAACCTTAGTCTCCATTTCTAGAGCAACTTCTTTTTCTTCATCAACGGATATTTCTCATCCGCTGACAAGTGTTTGTCTTTCTACGGATATGCCTAAAATCAGCTATCCGTTGACATATACTTCTACTACCTCTACGGATACTCCTTCCACACTTGCACTTCAAACTTCAAATATTACAACTTCAAGTGTGGATGAGTTAGTAGTAGTTCAAACACTTTTAGGTTTGAGGGAAGGGAGTGAAGCCACTGAGAGTGAGGGGCTGGTTTGCAACCAGGCAAAAGGAGAAGGAGAGAAAGAGAGACAGACTATTTCTTCAAGTCTGGTAAAAGTGAGTTCCGAGAGTTCCACCTTAGTAGGTGAAGGTGAGGGTGTGAGATGTGTGAGCCAGTGGGAGCCCCTGATGCAAGAACAGAGAGATATTGAGAGAAAAGCAGGTACAGGAGAAATAAGGATGGAAGACTCAGCCATTTCAAGTGAGTCAATGAATGTTAGTGATGTAGACAGGGATAGACTGTTCCAACTTGAGACATTTACTCATCCTGATCCAGCCTATCAAGTCTTGGCTAGACAGGGCAATGTGGAGGCAGAAAGGATGTTGAATTTGGTGCCCACCACTGAATCAATGTCCAGGGCAAAAGAAGCAATTCAAAATCTGCCTCTAGGAGCTGGTGAAGACTTTACTTATGATGAAGACAGTGATGATTCTGAGAGTGGTGAAGGAGAAGATGAAGGCCCTTCCACTCTCCAAGAGATGCCTATTTGGTTGTTCAAATTCCTATGTCCACAATGACACCAAGGTAGTCATTCTCAAGAATTATCAAAGGGTACATGGTGAAGCTCAAACATCCAATCCCTTGCATGCCACCACAGTTCAGAACTTTGTGGCATCACTTCAGCTTCATCAGGCCCACATCCTTCAACAAAGAGCCAACACTGATGACATCAAAGGCCATCTTGATGGGGTGAAGGATGCATTGGAAAGAAGGGTTGATGTTGTTTCTCCTTCCACATCTCAAAGATTCAAGCAAGATAAGTTGGTGAAAGATGTGGCTGCCCTTACTGTGAGGATGGATAAGATGTAGAAGCAAATGGACACCTTCCTGGCTAACCAGAATCTACAGACTCAGCTTCTGCAATAGTTACTGCAGGCTACTGGTGTTACTCAAACCCTTGACGATAACAAAAAGGGGGAGAGTGCATTAGTGGTCTCTGAAACAGTAACCAAAGGTGTGCCATCAAGCCAGGGGAGCAGGGGAAGCCACCTCAAATAATAGCAAATCTAAGTGAGTTTCAACTCACAAAGGTGGTCTCTCCTCAAGCTAAGGATGTTCAAGTCTCTCTCAACTCAGAAAAGCTAATCAAGGAATCCATCTTCAAGGCTGTGACTTCATCCTCAACAAGTTCAGTTCCTATCCACACAACCATTCTGAAAGTTCTCACTCCTGATACCATTATTCTACAAAAAGAATATGATGCTGAACACTCAAGTGTCAAGGAGTTTGAACCAATCTTCAGTGGCTGGACTGGATCACCACCAAGACATCATGGCAAGACCAAATTAGAAGTGGACTATCCATTTCACAAGCCTGATGAGTCTAGGGTGTTAGTTCAGGATTCAATGATCATCAGGATCTGGACTAAATTGATCAGGATTGCTGACGTGATCAGTATTGCTCGAGCGTCAGTATCAGGATTGCTGTCAGGATTTCGATCAGGACTCTGATCAGTATTATCATCAGGACTGGAAGCTGATCAGGATTACAACTTCGAGTTATTTAAGGAATCCAGTTAAAGAAGGAAGTTTATTTTGTCGGTTCCGAGTCAATAGGAATGCAGCTGTCGGTTAGGATATGTTTCAATATAGTTGGTAATTGATTTGGACTTATCTTGTAATCAGTAGAGAAGTTGTGTAGTACATAAACACAGTTTAGGTTTTGATTTTATATCAATCGCATACACGAGTATATTGTAATCTTGAAGCTCTCAAGAACATCAGAATTTCTTGAGAGAGTTTTGTAACAGTTTTATATCAGAATTAATATAGCTGTTATTCTTTCATATTTGTGATTTATATTCTATTAAGTCGAGAATATTATACAATTGTATTCAACCCCCCCTTCTACAATTGATTATTACTGGGCAATAATTGGTTTCAGAGCAAACTAATTTAAATTTGAATCAGATACGATCTAAGATGTCGACAACCAAGTATGAAAGCATGAAGATTCCCATCCTGAAGAAAACTGAATACCCAACATGGAGGGTAAAGATGTTGATGTACCTAGAAGCAATGGATCCTGGATATCTGGACAGGATTCGTGATGGACCATATATCCCTACGAGACTTGTTGGACAAACAGATACTGTACCTGAACACTACGTGGTCAAGGTAAAAAGTGAGTGGACTCCAGAAGAAAAAGCTGACGTTCTCAGAGATGCTAAGATAAAGAATATCCTGCACAATAGTCTTGATGCTGTCATGTGTAACAAGGTAATTCCATGCAAGTCTGCAAAGGAAATTTGGGACACTTTGGAAACTCAATGCCAAGGATCTGCATCTGTCAAGCAAAACAGAAGGACTCTACTTATACAAGAGTATGAACAATTTGATGTTAGACCTGATGAGAGCCTTACTGATATGTATGATAAATTCCTGACACTTCTGAACAATCTATCTCTAGTTGGCAAAGATTATGTAGCTGAAGACTCAAACACCAAGTTTCTGAGGGCTTTACCAAAAGAATGGGACACTTAAACCTCAATCATTAGACACCAGTATGATCTAAACACTGTGTCACTTGATGAAGTTTATGGGATGCTAAGAACCTATGATCTTGAGGTTCAACAAAGGAAGAATAAGAAGAGCAGCAAGGCAAAGTCTATAGCCTTGAATGTTGAGGCTAGATCAAAAGGAAAAGCTGTGGAGGTCTCTAGAAGAAAATCAAGAGTGGTGGAGTCAGATCCTGATGACTCATCATCAGATACTGATGGCAATCCTGATGCCGATACTGATGATGATTCTACTGACTCAGACATGGAAGAGATGGTTGCTATGATAGTCAGGGGCTTCAAGAAGATGAAGTTCAGGAAGGCTAGAAGACAAGGCAACTTTCAGAAAAAGACCTTCAATGCTGACAAAGACAAGTACATCAAGAAGGACAGCAAAAGTGGCAAATTTGACAAGTCAAAAATAAGATGCTACAAGTGTAATGGAATGGGGCACTTTGCAACTGAGTGTAAGAAGGCTAAAGCACTCATCACATCAAGCAAGGATTGGATGGACTCTTCCTCCGAATCTGACACTGAGGTGGTCAACTATGCTCTAATGGCCAATGTTGATGAAACTGCTGTTCCTGATGAAAAGGTACCAAATACTGTTTTTGATTTTGATACTGATAATGCCTCTGAGTTAAGACGTTTTCTAAAGTCATTGCATATTAGCTTTAGAAGTCAAACTGCTGAAAATACTAGGATCTTATCTGAAATGTCTGAACTTAGGAAAATGAATGAGCATTTAGAAGCTGAATTTTCTTTTATGCAAGAAGTACAAAAATAATGTGATAATGCTAAAAACATGCATTTAGAGATGAAATTTAAATGTACTGCTCTTGAGAAAGAACTTGAGTTTGCTAATGAGAAAATCAGAACCTGGATAGACTCTGGAAGGAAATTTCATGAGATTAATACTTCTAAGAATTGGAAAAAATTCAAACTGTCCATATTATGATCGTGTTAGGGCAGCCTGCCCTTTTACTCTTCAATGCGATTGGAGGCTTTGTCAAGGTGGGGATTTTATTGCAGGAACTATCAGTGGCATTAGGAAGCAAATGGTTGGCCTTTACTTGGCAATTGCAGTTTACTATACATGGCAGGAGCGCAACTTCAGATTACACAATCCATATAATATCCCCAAATTTTGTACTTATTTAAGAACCACTGATGAATAGTAACTTTTTCGTTTAGAAAAGTTTTCAGACCACCCTATGTATGGGACAGTATAATGAACTTTCGAAGTCGTATTAGTGATCTATGATGTAAATGAAGGAATGCAAAAGTTGTCAGAATCAGAAAAATAGCATTTCTGTTTTCTCCGAAATTTCACCAATAACAGACGGATTAATCATTATTTGAAAATATTGGAGGATTAAATTATCAATTCCATGGATATGGATTTAATAAAAGAATTAGTGATATCAAGAACGTTTATGGTAAACTACTTCGATAGAACACTTAAGAAACCCTGCGAACATTTTACGAGATTAAGCAGTGACGGAACAACGCGGCACTTACAGGATTAAATATAGGCATGGAAGTAACATGTAACAAGATTAATCCAAGGAATGCAACAATTGGATCATCCATGTGAAAGGGAACAAACCAGTAAAGCTACTTTATCTACAAACTCCCCATGGCTTGACATGTGTCCGATGATGAGGCAAAGAAAGCTATGACTCACCACCCTAATACAAAATATCACATTTCTATCAAAATCAACCAAGGAAGAAAAGCAAGAACCCCCCACTTGAAGAAGAACATTCGGCCCTCTTTTAAAACACCAAGATACTTTTTCAAGAATCAATCTTCCACTCATCCATAAATCATGATCTTGGATTCTAAAGCTTCCATATTTCCAAACTAAGGTATTCTCTTAATCTTAGCATCATCCATTGAGGTTAACATATTCAAATCCTTAATTGAAGATGAGAGTGAATAGTGAAATGAATAGTAATCTTTTGTGTTCTTGATTTTGTTCTTAAAGATTAAGCTTGTTAAGGATAGTTAAAAGATCAAGGAAGGATTATAAGCTATTGTGAGTGTATTTAAAGCATCAAGGAAGGTATAACTCTTGAAACCCTTGGTTACAATTTAATTTATATGGTTAGTTTTAAGTGTAGATTAGTTAGTATGATCATAAGGATGATTGATGGATTTTGATGAAAGTTTGATGTTGTTTTGATGATGAATAAGTAGATGTTGGTTTTGACTATGATTGATGATGATTATGGATTAGTAATGATGTTGAGGGATTGACTTGATGATTTGGTTGGATTGATCATGTAAAGTTTATGATTAAACTTTGGAATCATTAAAACATAGCCGTTATAATGCCCGATTTTCCTTAACCTTGTTTTGTTTGTGATATTCGAACATAATGACTTCTTTCCAAGATCACCACTGCCCATTATAGTGTAGGTCTTGTTTCAAGGTTCTTTTTGGTGCGAAAATCATGTGAATCCGATTTACGGTTTAGGAGAAACAAGTATTTTAGGAAAGGATGTTTCGCGAAACCAAACTATACTACTTAGCCAACTTTGAGGCAATGATCAAACCCCTTAATCGACTTATTAGGATGTGAAACTTTGTGTTAACATGATAGGTACGTTTAGGAAGACCCTCGAAAAGATTTCGTGTTAAAAGGATTTAATCTCTATTTTATAAAAATGCGTGAGTGAGCATGCGCGAGTGGAAGTTCTTAAAGAGTTAACTTGAAAACGAATTTGTTACTTGAGATAGTACATACTTAGTTTCATAGAAGTATTAAGTGATTAATCTCGGATATGTTGACTATGTATAGATCGCCGGATCAACCCGAGGCACACTACCCCTACCTCACCACCAGGCAAGTTTTCGAAACCTATGCTTACTGTTGTTGTGATAATAAAATGCTTTCGTATATGATATGCAAATGAGAAGTATACATGTTTTATTCCCAAGTACTTTGCGATATATATAAATTGCATGCTTGTCTTCGAACTGCTATATATAGTGATACTTGAGGTCGCGAATTAATTATGGGCTTCTAAGCTAAATTTGGGATATTAGTTAGAAGCCAGGTTTTTATAAATGCCCTAGGAAAAAGGCGTATGATTTATTCTTTAGGCCGGAAGTAGTAATATTTTCTGTATATGTTAAAGGTTATTTTCCGATAAAGATATCGGGTAACTGTTATTCGATGATTATTTATTTAATGAATATTATTTTGAATATTCATTTAATGATTATTTAATGAATATTATTTTGAATATTCATTTAATCCTTATTTATTTAATGAATATTATTTTGAATATTCATTTAATCCTTATTTATTTAATGAATATTATTTTGAATATTCATTTAATCCTTATTTATTTAATGAATATTATTTTGAATATTAATTTAATCCTTATTTATTTAATGAATATTATTTTGAATATTCATTTAATCCTTATTTATTTAATGAATATTATTTTGAATATTCATTTAATCCTTATTTATTTAATGAATATTATTTTGAATATTCATTTAATCCTTATTTATTTAATGAATATTATTTTGAATATTCATTTAATCCTTATTTATTTAATGAATATTATTTTTGAATATTCATTTAAGGTTTATTTATTTAATAAATATTATTCGATTATTTATTAAATACTTTTAACACGTTTTAAAATGAGTTATATTATTTAAATTTTATCCTCGACCTTCAATAATTACGAAGGATATTCTAAACTGTATTATTAATTATTTTAAATCAAGGGGAGGTTCCCAAACACGGTTTTTCCATTTAAATCTATCTTTTAAGAGGATTTAAATACTCGCTCAACTACTAAAAATATGGGGAACCTGATTTAAGTAACTGCTACTCATTTTAAACTCTCAACTCAAAACTGTCAGGGGACAGATATTTTCTCGGAGCAATTTAATTGCTGCAAGTCAAATGTTGTGTAACTACCTCAACGATCAAGGAGTAAATTGATGGAACAAGTCGATATCCATTAACAAGCAATAGCTTGGGAAATATTGGGGAATCTTCCTTTCCAACCTAGATATAACTACTTAGTGGAGTCGTATCAACAAGTATTACACTTGGGGAAAGGAGGACGATCTTTACGTTTCAGAGTTATGGATTTCATCCGAACTAGGAGTGGTGTAAGCGGTCCAGTTGCGCCGACCCATCCATTTTATTGCCCCAAATGGGCCGGGAGATCCGGGAAGGCGGTAGAAAATGTCAAGTTGTCGTGATTCTTCCATCTACATGTAGAAAACATATTTCTGTTGTACGACCTGCTACTGATCATAGTAAGGTTGGGACAACGGGCGCGGTGGCAACTCCGGTATTAGTTCATCATCCAATTTTGGATATTCCTGCAACATGTATTGGGGAGAAGAACCGATCATGTTGATAGGGGGTCGAAAAGTGCTCAAAGAAAATGAAGTTGCAATAAATCCTTGTAACTTCATCTTTTATTTTATGAGTTATGACTCTGATAAAACCTTACTCAGATTATATTTGCATAAGTGGATTTTGGGTTACGGAAACATTATATTAATTTTCCTCGTAACTTCATCTTTTTTGTTATACTAGTCTCTTATCCGTTTAAGACATAACATGTGGTTACAAAAATATCTTTGAACTGCTATATACTGATGATCTATCATAAATTATTTTGGTGGGCTCTATTGCTCACCCTTGCTTTATTTATTTATATCACAACAACAGCTAGAGCAGATGGCCCGCAATAGGCACACTCTGCGCAAGCAGGTAGCAGCCGTCAGAGATTTACCCGCTGATGTCGTAGCCGCCATAGCCGAGGTAGTAATAACCAGTAGTCTAAGCTACAGCTTTTGTGTATCAGACTTATTTATATTTATGATTAATGTAATCAACGGCAAGAACTATTAAGCGTACTCTGTAATCTTTTGGGTTTGTAATAACTTATAACTTGTGGATCCTACTACTAGATACTTATTCCAATTTCATCTCTGGGACTATAACTTGTTGTGTATGGTGTTGTTATTGCGGGGTCACAGTATGCAATTTAATTGTTTTTATTCAAGTGCAAGTATTATTGATGGAAATTGAGACCGTAACGACCGGATCCCCGACCCCGGATCTGGGGCTGTACAGAAATGGTATCAGAGCGCGAGAGTTATAAACCCCAGAGATGATGCAACGTTACAATAATAAATTCACTAAGATAATAAGAACTCTTGCCAAGTTCGATTAAAACCCTTATGGGAACTTTAATATCATGATAGTAACATAGTCGTTATTGTGTAGGCGAGCGACATCTCTGACCCTGAGGCTTTCAAGAGACAGCATGATGAGGACTTGCTCCGGACTACAGATCCATACTATGAAGATTTTGAGGAGGAGGACCCGGAGGAGGTCCAGGCAGTTGCGGACACCGAGGTTGTTGAGGATTCTGATGATGAGGATCCAGAGGAGGACCAGACCCTAGCTGATACTGAGATTATGGAGGGGGATGCTGAGGACCAGACTCCACTTCCTACTGAGAGAGCCCCTACCCCTTCACCACTGCCTTTGAGCCCTTCCCCTGATGATTTTGAAGAGCTTACCCCTGAGCCACAACAGACAGAGGCTGAACCACCAGCAGACCCGGCTACCCCACCTCATGTTCCGATAGAGGGAATACCATTGTTTGTGCATAACTGGACAGTGGGCAGAGTTCATTCAGAGTTGGTAGTGGCTGAGGCTAGACTAGCAGAGTCACGGATGCAGCTAGCAGCAGAGAGAGCTGCCAGGATTGTACGCCAGGGCGGCGGGAGATCTGTGCCCCCTCGAGTTGCCCGGAGGGCGATGACTCGCATTGAGCTAAGGGCACGGATGAGGATTCGAGCTTTGCCTACTGATGGCAATGGCAGGGTATCCAGGATTGATGCTGAGGAGATTTTCCGCATGGCTATGGCGAGGGTGAGGGCATTGGGCCGCACTAGTGGCTGATTTCAGAGTTGGTGATGTAGTAGTCTAGTCTTCTAGTCATGTACGGACATAGTAGTGCCGATTTTTGTGGGATTGTTCCATTGTATATAGTATCCCTTTTCTGACTAGAAGGATAGACCATGTATCTCACTTTTGACTAGATGTTGTTAGGACGGTTGTACTTGTAAACTGTCGATGTTGACTCGGACTAAGTATCTTTGGTACCATGTATATATTTGTTTCCTTTCAGTTGAATTCAGCCCTGTTGTGACGCGATCACAGATCTATTATACTGCAGTCTGTACTATTATGATTAAATTGTGATACAATATAGAACTGCGGGAGTCTACTTCCAATTATGTAACGACCGTACAAGAGAAAAATGTGTAACTCAGTGAATGAACCTAATGTGAAACTTTCCAAATTTTCAGTAAGATGCCTCCACGAAGAATGAGAACTAGTGTAACGCCTTAGAATTTTGACTTGTAAATTATTATCAATATGTGAATACCATTAATTTTATATGTGTATGATAATTGTTTAATAGGCTCGTTGTGCTAATTTGAGTAGCCTTAAATTTATTTTGTTAATAAGAGTTATTTAAAATTATTTTATATTTATTGCTAGTAATAGCAATTGAGATTTTATTCTTGAGATTTTAGTTAGCAATGATGATCTTGGTATAATGAGATTTATGTGTAAGCTCATATTTTAGTCATACTTATTTGAGATAAAAATAATTATTTTATATAGTCCTATAATTTTGAAATTTCTTTATGTGCCATAATTGTTACATGCTTAAAATGTGAATTATATGCGTGGTGAATAATTAGTTAATTGTGAATGTGGTTTCTAAATTTTATTTAAGTGCTCTGAGAATTTATTTGGGTCATATAATATTTATATTAAATTTAGAGAATGTTTTAATTATTTAATTAATAGCATAAAATATGTCTTAGCATTACTTTATTTCTACTTTAGTTTTAAACTCATGATTTAAATTTTATAATCACTTAATTATTTTAATTATTTATTTTGAGGGATGCTATACCTTCTAGACTATTTATTTTCAGTGGGTAATTTGTTTATTTACCTAGGGAGTAATAAAATTTTATTTAAAATTGTTTTTGAGATAAAAAGGCATTTTATTTGATTATTTCTATGTAAATGCAATTTTAATTATCTAATCTACAAAAGTTATTTGTAGAATAATATTTCTACTTGATCTAGAAGTGGGATTATGAATTTACACCATAGTCCTTGATTTTATCATTTAAGTATTTTAATTAGTTGGGCAATTTTGTAATCTTATGATTTAATTCTAGAAATATGTATTAGATAACATTACTTTTACATTACTTTTAAATCACTTTCTACACACTTCTATTTTACTTCTTTAAAAGCCCACCCATCCCACTTCTCTCTCATTTCTCTCGGCCAACACTCTTCCCCACTCCCCTTTTTCTTTTTTCTCCCGAGGCTCTCTTCTTCCCCAAACACTCTCCATTGTTCTTCATTTCTTCACAAATTAAACCCACCAAAACTTGTGATTCTCTTATCCAAATTTCAAGTGTGAGTACTCAAAACACTCCTCTTTCTAATCTCTACAACCCTCTTGTGTCAATATCAAGTTTTGATTCAACTTTAAATTTTGGAATTTTCGGATTCTTCTTTCTCTTTGTGTAAAACTTACATGCAATGGTTGATTATTGGTAATAGGGATGATTCTCGGTGAGATCCATCATTTTGGACTCATCCGAGAAGAAACCCGACCATTGGCAATGATCCTTGTGAGCCATGGTCTTGATTTTTGGTTTACAAGTTTGATTCAAGTGTATTTTTACTTGATTGGGTGTTAAAAGTTGATGCATGTCATTAATTTTGTTATATTTGATGATTTTAGTTGAATTTTGATAATGGGTTTTGAGTATTGTTACAATATAGCTATGTTTGATGATGGGTAATTGATAACTAAATGTTTAAGTGGTTGCATGTTATTTATTTTGTGAATTCTTGATGAATTAGTAATAGATTATTAATGGGTTACATTTAATTTTGAATAAAAGTTGAAGGTGATAAGAAAAGTGATGTATGATGATTATTGATCTTGCATGTTAGTTTCATGATGAGATTTGATTATTAGTAATGCTAGTTTTAGTAATTTAATTTTTATTGAAATATTATTGAAACATAATTGCTTGGTGATGTGATTTTTGGATTGAAAGATGGGAGTTAAGGTGGAAGGAGAAGTGAAGAGAGGAAAAGAGAGAGATGGGCCGAGAGAGGGAGATTGGGAGAAGCCGAGAGAGAGAGATGGAGGGAGGATGAGAAGGATTTGAGTTTTAAAAATTGTGATTATGGGAGTGTGATTTAAAAACATGGATTTTGAATGTGTGTGTGTTATTTAAAATGGGATTTTGAGTGAGTATGTATGTGTACTTTCAAAATGTGTTTTTGGGTGTGTGTGTTATTTTAAAAATGTGATTTGGTGTGATTTATTCAAAAACATGATTTTCTAAAAGTGTGAGTGTGTTATTTCAAAATGTTATTTAGGGTGTACTTTTAAAATATGATTTTGTATGTGTGAGTGTGCGACTTTTCAAGAAGAAGTTGTAATGTGAGTGTTGTTTAAAGAAACCGTGTGTGTAATCTTGTTTTTATTTAAAATGTGTGTGAGTATGATTTTATTTAAAAGAGAGTTTTTGTATAAGCTGAGTTAGTGTGAGTAAGTTGAGTGTGTGTTGATGTTGATTGAGGCCATAAGGCCGAGAGAGAGTGAAGAAAGGGAGAAAGGCCGAAAGGCCGAGAAGAAAAGAAAAGAGAAAGAAGAGAGGAGGGAAAAGAGAGAAAGAAAGGAGAAGTGTTGGTGATTGGTTTTGTAATCCCATAGTTTTATCAAAATTTGATTTTGAGTGGTATGTATAGTCAAGTTGTGCTAATTGCGTAGTTGTAAATTAATTCAAGTCGTCGTTAACTTAGTAATGGTATATGTGTTGGATTGACTAGTTGATCATGGTTTGTTATAAGAGTGAGTTACTATGTATGTATTGAACCAAGGTGATAACATTATGTGAAGTGTATAATATATGTGGTACGTATACCTGGCTTATGTGATTAAGTGTTAATGTTGTCCAAGAATGTAGATAGAGTTATTAAAGTACTTTGTTTTGAGGCTTTCCGTCATAAGACTGAGGAATGTCATGTGATGTCCTTAAGCGATATATGCTAAGTGACTACATGTTTAAATGTTAATTAAAGTTGTAAAGACACTATGTGCTTCTTGAATGTATAAGTATATGTAATTGTATGACGATGGGGTAGAAGTATTTAGAGTACGTAAACAAAGCTGAGGTACTAAGTCATAAAGACTAAGACGATATTATACCTTTATATAGGTACAAGAAGGAGGCCAGGAAAGGAGCCCGTGTACGTAAAGTCGGAGTGGTGTACAAGTTATTGAGTTAGTTTATCGGCTTTTGAGGCAAGTGTCTATTCCCTCCACTTATTGTTCAAGTGGTAGTTTTCTTAAATTATGATACAAATGTTACCTTTGAATTCTATTGCAAGTATACGTATAACCTTTACTTATCCTTTACCATTATGATGCAATCGTTTGTTATACCAGTGTACCCTTGCACCTTGATCTTTATTTACAAACTCTACATTTGATCCCTTATCTTCATGTAACTCGTATAATGCCTTTACCATGTTCATATGATACCTTTACCTTGAACTATCCCCTGAACTTTCTTGTTAACCTTTAAACCCCTGATATGTACTTACTTCCTTGTTGACTTGTTTACCATGCTTAATAACACCTTTATCTTGACTTATACTTTGTTAACCTCTGTTAACTTTTGAATACCCAAAGGATACTTAGTCCTTTGCTCACTTATTTTCCATGCCTATAAATTATCAAACTTTCAAACCCTTTCAACAAAGTCTTGAATTAGCGTATACCCTGGAATGAATGTTGGAAATGTTGGAAAGCTTCTTTTCATTTAATCCCTTTGTTGAATTACTTATGAATGGGACACAGTAATGACCTAGGCGGCGGTCGTGGTTACTTATTTATTTTAAGGCCAATGTGTGCCTATGGATCCTGAATGTTAGGACCTTGTGAAAACATGGTCTGGAGCTTTACGTGGCTGATCACCCGTATAGCTCGTACCGTCTTACCGGAAGTTCCAATTCAATTGCTTAATCTTATTCTTTGAACAGAAATGTATATCTTGAAACTTGTTACCAATAGAATACCATTTGATTATCATTTGATTACCAGTTGATTACTAATGGATTTCTAGTTGATATTTACATACATTGTTGATTACACTTACTGAGCAAATCTTTGGCTCACTCTTGTTTTATTATTCCCTAACCTTTCAGTTAGGACCGGAGTATGCAGTTTTCGAGTATCCGCTAAGAGGACCGTGAGAAGGCCTGATTCGAGATGTTAGGTTCTATGTTGCCAGGAAGATAGAGTTCATTTTAGATCTCACCAATGGTTAGATGATGACAAATGGTTTGTAATAAAACTGAATTAGATGTTGTAATAAACTTTGATATTTTAGATTCTTGTTTCACACCATAACCTGTGATCGATCCTTAGTTGAGGGGTCGTCTGTATAAATTATGTTTTATTCAGAGCGATAGTGGCACCAAATCCTGACCCCGGATTTGGGGGCGTCACAGGTTGGTATCAGAGATACAGGTTATTGGTCACTGAAACAAGAATAGGTAGAAGAGTCTAAGATAGGAAAAACGATGAGAAAACTCACATAGAGTTTGAGTTAGGATCTATGAATATAGTGTTGACCAATAGGATAGGTTCGCTCCAGGACTTAAGCTTCATAGGTAAGATAGGATTTGTAGATGTAGGTTAGCTTTAGGATGAGAATTAGTAGAATTAAGTATCTTCTTGGTTTATTAATGTGTTGTTACAGATAATGGTTGCTTCGAGAGATTAACCTTCATCTGAGATTCCTTTTCCTAAGCCAGAGTCGTCAATATCAGTATCAGTGCATGCACCCAACCAAGTGGAGATTTCCATTACCCCTTAGGTAAATTTATTTTCTTATAGTATAGCTGCATGTCAAGGCAGAGTTATTTCTTACATGTAGAATGAAAGGGATTGGAGATGGATGGAATATTGAACGAATTATGGATTATGTGTGGATGATTGAGTAAGTATTTGAGATATTGTTAAAACAGGGCATAGTCCATTTTACGAATAGGTCATGCCGAATTTTCTGTAGAAATATTAACTTAAGTTACGCACTTCCATGTTATATCGTATTCCAACATATCGAGCGAGTATACGCTGGAACCATCTGAAGATCGGGTTGCGGACGAGGAAACTAATTCGAAGCTGGAAGAGTCAATCGGAGCGTCAGAGCTACCAGTTCAGAAGACATCACCTGTAAATCTTTATGTACTTTCCCGAATTTCATCTGCGACTTCGGCTATATCGCGAACGCTATAGGAAACACCGCACAGAGTTCCGAACCAAGTATAGTTAGAGTTGATTGAGAGTAGAAGCTCTAAGATAACGTCTAGAAAGACTTAGATAGATTCCTTGCGATATGATAACAATTTTACCCCCGTGATAGGGACATTCATCCAGAGGAGCGGCCAAAGTGTAAATTCCTTCTTTATACAAGATTCCATAAGTTGATTTATTAGCGGGACATACCTATAAGCTCAGACTAGAAATTTACTCCCCTAAGGACCATCTACATGAGACAAGGCGTGATTACCTCCATTCGTTCGATGTAAGGATAAGTCTATTCACAACTAGTCATTGATTTTATTCAATTTACCTTTTTCAAAGATTCAATTTTTCGCTTCTATTATTTTATTCTTTACGAAATACCTCTATTGTTCAGGGGCTACTTGATCCAATATTATATAAACTTTTGAAACTCTTATACATATTCCTCTTAAATTTTTGATCCTCCTTGTTGTAACTAAGATGAACAACCCTATATATATAGGGGATTCAGGGACTTTCTATCTGCGTGATAGAAGTCCGGTGGGACGCCACTGGTTGTGTGTTTGTCATGAAAGTACTAAAGGTTGGCCACCTTCTGTACTGTGTTGTTTAAAATGACAAATGCAACCTGATAAAGTTCGATGATCATCTTGATCTCTTAGTTAAATTCTTTTTACCAGAAATTCTTATTAAACATGCTTGTTATATTTTCATATTTGTTGACACCTTCGTATCTATTGCTTCATTTTGTCGGAAACTCTTACGACTCTTAAAGGTATCAAATATTGGAAGTCGCAAAGGCGAAAATGACGGTATTCTGATTGTTAAGCTGTACTTACATTGACTGAAAAGTTGTTTTGATCGAGTTTGGAAAATTGTTTTAAAAAGAGGACTGAACGTCGAGTCAGATTGCTCATTAGACTTACAACACGATTACAAGGTTTATTATTACCGATAATTTGGTATGGATAAGGAGAAGGTAACAGGGATGTACCAATACTAATCATGATGAAGTATGAAATAAAGTGATATTGGAGAGGCATTGGTTATTGTTTGTGAAAGACTGTTATTCTACTTGTCAAGCAAGTATATATATATAAGCACCCGTTTATTCTATATTTCACTATGAATATGGTAGTTAGATCATTACAAGGTTTTGAACGTCTTGAGACCAAATGTTGGATATAAACTTTAGAACCGAAGCAGGATAAGTTGAGCATAGCATAGTATGAAGCAAAGTTTATAGAGCTAGCCAGGTTTGTGTTCGAATATGTGAATATCGATGAGAAGAGAGTTAAGAGACTCCAGCATGAAATGAGGTCATGGATCAGGAGTAAAGTTATTGATTACAAACAGAAGAAGCTAGAAAAGGGAAGGCGGACACACGGGAAGAAGACCGATAAATAGGGAACTTTCAGAACCGTTTCAGTATAAGGCCTGAGTTTCAATCAAATAGCAATGTTGGATTTGGAAGACCAGAAACTGGAAATGATGGGCAACGGGACCATCCACAAGATTTGGATCAACAAAGAACTTCTAACTTGTTATATAGGGAAAGAGATTATACACAAAGTTTTCTAAGTGCGAGTTTTGATTGAAAGAGTAACAATTTCTAGGACATGTAGATAGTAGCGAAGGAATCAAAGTGGATCCAGTGAAGATTGAAGTGGTAATGAATTGGGTAAAGCTTAAGACACCTACAGAAATTTTACGAGATGAGAGGAGACCATCGAAGGTTTGTCAAGGATTTTTCCAAGATAACCACACCATTAACCAAGCTTACCAGAAAGCTTTCAAGAGTTAAAGAGGGGATTGATAACTCCTCCAATGTTAGTGCAACTGGATAACAAGGATATTCTGTGATATAGAAAGAATAAGATAAATGAATAAGGAAGTACTTAAATTGCTAGAGGAATGAAATTCTTTAGGCGAGCCATGTTAGTAAAATAAATCCATTTCTAGTGGACCATCATGACTCATGTACCTTAGGACAATACCAAGAACTAAATTGAGATTGCAGCCTCATGTTAAGAATCAAGACTGACGCCACACGATAAGGTGATTTGCGTATGCTTCCAGACAACCGGAAAACCACGAATAGAAATACTCGACACCTGATGGAGAATCTGCCGCAATAGTCTTTGCATAGATTTATAGACAATACTTGTACGAAGAAAGGTGTGAAATTTATATGGATCAAAGGAGTTTGAAATATATTTTCACCCAAAGGGAGCTAAACATGACAAAGAAGATGGTTAGAACTAATCAAGGATTACGACTGTATTACCAATTACCATTCAAGCAGAAAATAGGATATCAGATGCTCTGAGTAAAAATGAGAGACTGAAAATGATGACTTCATCTGAAGAATTGACCCAAGAATTTGAGAAAGTGGAAGTAGAGGTTCGTATTTTAGATCCAGCTACGGAGATGATATATGCAATGACTTTCCAACCTAAATTGTTTGAGAAGATTAGAAGATGTCAAGCTGAAGTGATGGACCATAATACAGGTAGCTTAACCGGAGAGGAAAGAAGGAGTCAAAAGGATGATAAAGGAATTCTAAGATTTTTCTTCAACAAGATAGATACCCTAAGTGACAGACTTAAAAAATGAGATATTAAGTGATGCTCATGGTTCAAAATATTCGATCCACCCCAGATGTTCTAAGATGAACCAAGACCTACAGAAAATTTTAGTGGACCGATATGAAAAGAGATATTATAGGATTATTGAGTAAGCGTTTCACCTGTCAGAGAGTTAGAACCGAACATCAGAGATTTAATGGACTATTACAACCATTAGAAATTCCGGAATTTAAGAAGGAACATCTCATGATGCCATTTGAGTTATGATCGACAGATTTACCAAGTTGGTACCTTTCTTTCCCATCAATGAGAAACTTTCATTAGATACATTGGTGAGGCATGTGATTCAAGTATTAATCGAATTTGACCAAGACCCGCAATTTTATTCAAGATTTTGGAGAAAGTTGTTAGCATGTTCATAAACCAAGTTGAACATGTGTACCATGTATTATCCTCAAACAGATGGTCAAAGTGAAATGACTATTCAGACAATCGAAGACATACTTATAAGAGTTTGTACGATGAATTTTGAAGACAATTGAGATGATCGTTTGACATTAGTGGAATTCTTTTACCGCAATAGCTATCACGCGAATATTGAAATGCCAGCTTATGAAGCCTTGTACGGAGAAAGATGTAGATCTTCAATAGGTTGAAAAGAAGTTGATAAATGCACGAGATTGGAACCAGAGTTAATGTATCAGACCAAAGAACTTTTGAGCTCGTCCAGAAAGGATTAATAGCTACTCGGAGTCGACGACTGTAATATGATGATTAAACCAGGGAAGGTATAGATTATAGAGTAAGAGAGTCAGTCATATTAAGTGTCACCATGGAAAAGACTAACAGGATTTGGTAAGTAAGGACGGCTGAGTCCGAAATTAGTTAGACCTTTTAAGATTTCGAAGTGTGAGGGTAAGATTGCGTATGAGCTAAACTTACCTCCGTATATGCAACATATCCATAATGTATTTCAAGTGTCTATGCTTAAGACGTAGTATTTCGATTCTAACCATGTAATAGAATACGAGTCGATAGAGATTCAAATTTATTTGTACTATGTTGAGCAAACAGTAGAAATTTTAGATCGGAAAGAGAAAGTGCTTAGAGATAAAATAGTTGTACTAGTAAGAGTGTTGTGGAGAAACCCCAGGGTTGAAAAATCAACTTGGGAGTTAAAAACAAAAATGTTAGAAAAGTACTCTCAGCTGTTTACGTAATACATTCTGAGGACAGAATCCTTTTAAGGGGGGAAGGTTGTAACGCCTTAGAATTTTGACTTGTAAATTATTATCAATATGTGAATACCATTAATTTTATATGTGTATGATAATTGTTTAATAGGCTCGTTGTGCTAATTTGAGTAGCCTTAAATTTATTTTGTTAATAAGAGTTATTTAAAATTATTTTATATTTATTGCTAGTAATAGCAATTGAGATTTTATTCTTGAGATTTTAGTTAGCAATGATGATCTTGGTATAATGAGATTTATGTGTAAGCTCATATTTTAGTCATACTTATTTGAGATAAAAATAATTATTTTATATAGTCCTATAATTTTGAAATTTCTTTATGTGCCATAATTGTTACATGCTTAAAATGTGAATTATATGCGTGGTGAATAATTAGTTAATTGTGAATGTGGTTTCTAAATTTTATTTAAGTGCTCTGAGAATTTATTTGGGTCATATAATATTTATATTAAATTTAGAGAATGTTTTAATTATTTAATTAATAGCATAAAATATGTCTTAGCATTACTTTATTTCTACTTTAGTTTTAAACTCATGATTTAAATTTTATAATCACTTAATTATTTTAATTATTTATTTTGAGGGATGCTATACCTTCTAGACTATTTATTTTCAGTGGGTAATTTGTTTATTTACCTAGGGAGTAATAAAATTTTATTTAAAATTGTTTTTGAGATAAAAAGGAATTTTATTTGATTATTTCTATGTAAATGCAATTTTAATTATCTAATCTACAAAAGTTATTTGTAGAATAATATTTCTACTTGATCTAGAAGTGGGATTATGAATTTACACCATAGTCCTTGATTTTATCATTTAAGTATTTTAATTAGTTGGGCAATTTTGTAATCTTATGATTTAATTCTAGAAATATGTATTAGATAACATTACTTTTACATTACTTTTAAATCACTTTCTACACACTTCTATTTTACTTCTTTAAAAGCCCACCCATCCCACTTCTCTCTCATTTCTCTCGGCCAACACTCTTCCCCACTCCCCTTTTTCTTTTTTCTCCCGAGGCTCTCTTCTTCCCCAAACACTCTCCATTGTTCTTCATTTCTTCACAAATTAAACCCACCAAAACTTGTGATTCTCTTATCCAAATTTCAAGTGTGAGTACTCAAAACACTCCTCTTTCTAATCTCTACAACCCTCTTGTGTCAATATCAAGTTTTGATTCAACTTTAAATTTTGGAATTTTCGGATTCTTCTTTCTCTTTGTGTAAAACTTACATGCAATGGTTGATTATTGGTAATAGGGATGATTCTCGGTGAGATCCATCATTTTGGACTCATCCGAGAAGAAACCCGACCATTGGCAATGATCCTTGTGAGCCATGGTCTTGATTTTTGGTTTACAAGTTTGATTCAAGTGTATTTTTACTTGATTGGGTGTTAAAAGTTGATGCATGTCATTAATTTTGTTATATTTGATGATTTTAGTTGAAGTTTGATAATGGATTTTGAGTATTGTTACAATATAGCTATGTTTGATGATGGGTAATTGATAACTAAATGTTTAAGTGGTTGCATGTTATTTATTTTGTGAATTCTTGATGAATTAGTAATAGATTATTAATGGGTTACATTTAATTTTGAATAAAAGTTGAAGGTGATAAGAAAAGTGATGTATGATGATTATTGATCTTGCATGTTAGTTTCATGATGAGATTTGATTATTAGTAATGCTAGTTTTAGTAATTTAATTTTTATTGAAATATTATTGAAACATAATTGCTTGGTGATGTGATTTTTGGATTGAAAGATGGGAGTTAAGGTGGAAGGAGAAGTGAAGAGAGGAAAAGAGAGAGATGGACCGAGAGAGGGAGATTGGGAGAAGCCGAGAGAGAGAGATGGAGGGAGGATGAGAAGGATTTGAGTTTTAAAAATTGTGATTATGGGAGTGTGATTTAAAAACATGGATTTTGAATGTGTGTGTGTTATTTAAAATGGGATTTTGAGTGAGTATGTATGTGTACTTTCAAAATGTGTTTTTGGGTGTGTGTTATTTTAAAAATGTGATTTGGTGTGATTTATTCAAAAACATGATTTTCTAAAAGTGTGAGTGTGTTATTTCAAAATGTTATTTAGGGTGTACTTTTAAAATATGATTTTGTATGTGTGAGTGTGCGACTTTTCAAGAAGAAGTTGTAATGTGAGTGTTGTTTAAAGAAACCGTGTGTGTAATCTTGTTTTTATTTAAAATGTGTGTGAGTATGATTTTATTTAAAAGAGAGTTTTTGTATAAGCTGAGTTAGTGTGAGTAAGTTGAGTGTGTGTTGATGTTGATTGAGGCCATAAGGCCGAGAGAGAGTGAAGAAAGGGAGAAAGGCCGAAAGGCCGAGAAGAAAAGAAAAGAGAAAGAAGAGAGGAGGGAAAAGAGAGAAAGAAAGGAGAAGTGTTGGTGATTGGTTTTGTAATCCCATAGTTTTATCAAAATTTGATTTTGAGTGGTATGTATAGTCAAGTTGTGCTAATTGCGTAGTTGTAAATTAATTCAAGTCGTCGTTAACTTAGTAATGGTATATGTGTTGGATTGACTAGTTGATCATGGTTTGTTATAAGAGTGAGTTACTATGTATGTATTGAACCAAGGTGATAACATTATGTGAAGTGTATAATATATGTGGTACGTATACCTGGCTTATGTGATTAAGTGTTAATGTTGTCCAAGAATGTAGATAGAGTTATTAAAGTACTTTGTTTTGAGGCTTTCCGTCATAAGACTGAGGAATGTCATGTGATGTCCTTAAGCGATATATGCTAAGTGACTACATGTTTAAATGTTAATTAAAGTTGTAAAGACACTATGTGCTTCTTGAATGTATAAGTATATGTAATTGTATGACGATGGGGTAGAAGTATTTAGAGTACGTAAACAAAGCTGAGGTACTAAGTCATAAAGACTAAGACGATATTATACCTTTATATAGGTACAAGAAGGAGGCCAGGAAAGGAGCCCGTGTACGTAAAGTCGGAGTGGTGTACAAGTTATTGAGTTAGTTTATCGGCTTTTGAGGCAAGTGTCTATTCCCTCCACTTATTGTTCAAGTGGTAGTTTTCTTAAATTATGATACAAATGTTACCTTTGAATTCTATTGCAAGTATACGTATAACCTTTACTTATCCTTTACCATTATGATGCAATCGTTTGTTATACCAGTGTACCCTTGCACCTTGATCTTTATTTACAAACTCTACATTTGATCCCTTATCTTCATGTAACTCGTATAATGCCTTTACCATGTTCATATGATACCTTTACCTTGAACTATCCCCTGAACTTTCTTGTTAACCTTTAAACCCCTGATATGTACTTACTTCCTTGTTGACTTGTTTACCATGCTTAATAACACCTTTATCTTGACTTATACTTTGTTAACCTCTGTTAACTTTTGAATACCCAAAGGATACTTAGTCCTTTGCTCACTTATTTTCCATGCCTATAAATTATCAAACTTTCAAACCCTTTCAACAAAGTCTTGAATTAGCGTATACCCTGGAATGAATGTTGGAAATGTTGGAAAGCTTCTTTTCATTTAATCCCTTTGTTGAATTACTTATGAATGGGACACAGTAATGACCTAGGCGGCGGTCGTGGTTACTTATTTATTTTAAGGCCAATGTGTGCCTATGGATCCTGAATGTTAGGACCTTGTGAAAACATGGTCTGGAGCTTTACGTGGCTGATCACCCGTATAGCTCGTACCGTCTTACCGGAAGTTCCAATTCAATTGCTTAATCTTATTCTTTGAACAGAAATGTATATCTTGAAACTTGTTACCAATAGAATACCATTTGATTATCATTTGATTACCAGTTGATTACTAATGGATTTCTAGTTGATATTTACATACATTGTTGATTACACTTGCTGAGCAAATCTTTGGCTCACTCTTGTTTTATTATTCCCTAACCTTTCAGTTAGGACCGGAGTATGCAGTTTTCGAGTATCCGCTAAGAGGACCGTGAGAAGGCCTGATTCGAGATGTTAGGTTCTATGTTGCCAGGAAGATAGAGTTCATTTTAGATCTCACCAATGGTTAGATGATGACAAATGGTTTGTAATAAAACTGAATTAGATGTTGTAATAAACTTTGATATTTTAGATTCTTGTTTCACACCATAACCTGTGATCGATCCTTAGTTGAGGGGTCGTCTGTATAAATTATGTTTTATTCAGAGCGATAGTGGCACCAAATCCTGACCCCGGATTTGGGGGCGTCACAACTAGGGCTAACCCCCATGAATCTGAGGATCAAGAAAGCCACAACCAAAACTGGGAAGACCCTGAAAATGAGGAATAGATAGATGAAGATTATAATGAGCAGGACGACTCCCAGTATGGAGAGGCAGATGAATCCTTTTTCACTGCGGAATTTGAGGCTGAAAAAGAGGAAGTTGAAGTGGAACAAGAAAGAGAGAACCGGGGTGGAGGCCCCATGGGTCAGTTCATGAATCTACTCAGGCAAAATTTGGACCGTTGTCCCCAACCACCCCAAGGAAACAACAACACCGTGGCAAACTCTTTCAGGGCCTTTAAGTCACTCAAGCCCCCAGAATTCCAGGGATCGGCTGACCCAGTAGAGGCAAGAGCCTGGGTAAAGGAAATGGAAAAGTCCTTTGAGATTTTAAGCATTGAGGAGGCACAGAAGACTGTTTTCGCCACTTACCTTCTGAAAGGAGAGGCCAACTATTGGTGGGAGGCCAAGAAGAACATGGAGACGGATGCTATCATAACTTGGGAAAGGTTCAAACAATTGTTTCTAGAGAAGTATTTCCCAAGGTTTATGAAGACTCAAATGGAGCTCAAGTTTTTAGAACTGAAACAGAATAACCTAACAGTGGCTGATTATGAGGCAAAATTTACCGAGCTATCAAGGTTTGTGCTAGAGTTTGTAGATACCGAAGAGAAGAAAGCTAATAAGTTTCAACAAGGGTTGAAGCAGTGGATTCAGAATCGCGTGGCAGTCTTGGAGATTTCAGACTATGCCACATTGGTGCAAAAGGCTTCAATCGTGGAAGTAGGGAGTGATCTGATTCAGAGGGAAAGAGAGAAAGGGGGGATAAAAAAGGAAACATGCAAGTATGGGTGGAGGTTCTGCAGGAGGAAACCCCCAAAATAGGTTTAACCGCGGGGCAGTCTCCCTACCTGAAAGGAATATGGGGTTCAAGCGACCCGTGAGCGCAAGCGTAAACCAGGGCGGCAACCCATCAGGAGTGTCCCGCTCCCACCAATCTCGACCTCTATTACCTGTATGTACAACTTGTGGGAGGAGACACCCCGGTGTGTGCAACCAGAAACAGGAAACCTGTTATAAGTGTGGACGAGTGGGCCATTATGCTAACGTTTGTACCGCAGCTAACCCTAGCGTCAAAAGAAACCCCACTTGTTTTCAGTGTGGACGTCAAGGTCATATGAAGAGGGATTGCCCCATGAGCCGACCCGCAACATCAGGGGCAAGCAAAGCTGCCTCCAACAAACCACCAACTGCTAGGACTTTCAACATGATAGTGCAGGATGCCGTGAGGAACACGGATGTGATAGCAGGTACCTTTTCTCTGAATTCAGTTAGCGCAAATGTTTTATTTGATTCTGGAGCAACTAAATCTTTTATATCGAGGGATTTTGCGCATGAATTGAAACTTAGAGCCCAACCATTAAAGGATTCCCTACAAGTAGAAATAGCTAACCACGAAATAGTCCCAGTTAATCAGATTCACCCCAACTGCAAATTGGAAATAGGGGAACAACCTTTTTGTGTGGACTTGATTCCTTTTAAATTTGAGAATTCGATGTCATTTTGGGGATGGATTGATTGTCTCGCAATAACGCACAGATAGATTGTAAAGGGAAAAAGGTTAGATTAAATACCCCAGGGAAGAAGGAGATAGTGTTTAAGGGAATGAAACAGACACAGAAATTTCTAACCATGGCACAAACCAAAAGATTGTTACGAAAGGGAAACGAGGCTTACCTAGCTTATGTTGTAGACACCCAGAGGGAGGTGCCCAGTTTACAGGACATCCCAGTAGTCAATGAGTTCGAAGATGTGTTTCCACAAGATCTTCCAGGATTACCACCCGATAGGGTAATTGAGTTTGCTATTGAGTTTGCCCCGGGGACGGCGCCAGTTTCGAAGGCCCCGTACCGGTTAGCCCCGGTAGAAATGAAAGAGCTAGCTACCCAGTTACAAGAACTGTTGGAGAAGGGTATGATAAGACCCAATGTGTCGCCATGGGGGGCACCAGTGTTGTTTGTTAAGAAGAAAGATGGGAGTATGTAACAGCCCCAAATCCGGGGTCGGGGATTTAGGGTTGTCACGATCCATGTACTCCTTGCCTTACCTGTATTACTCGCACCATTCATAATTCACCTGCTCATGACCCCACAATATATATCTCACACACACACACACAGGTTAGAGTCTCAGAAACGACACAAACACAACCATTGCGGAATAAATTATCTTTATTACAATACCCAAATGTCTTTTGAATCTGTCACTGATACAATTTCTAAGTAAAGTTACATTACCAACTTAGCCTTCTGATGCTCACAATCCTCTCATACCATTCATGTCTATACATAAGTTGAATACTAAAAGCCGTAGCCTGATTCGATTGGTTCGTACTATTCTCGGGATCACCGCTAGAAACTGCTTATGGAAACGCCTTGCGGGGTATGTGCCGACCCATTGGCATCCTGCTTCGCTGCTATATAATATATATAAAACAATAGCAAGAGTGAGCGATAGCTCAGCAAGGTAATGAAAGTATGGCATAATTCTGCCTTTACTTCAACCCAGAATAAAGCGGGTATAAGACAATAATTTGTCAAAATATTTCGATACTGAAATTATTTCCTTATCGGAAGGTATTCCAAAAATAGTACCTTTATTGTACTTCAAATATCATTCATAATATTTCTGCAACTTTGCTATATTATGAACAAAGTTCTAGTATAATATAAAAGGTGAGGTTTCAAAGTAAATCAATATAACCTTTCCAAAAATATCTACTATATAAGCAGAATATCAACACATATCTTAAAAGATGAAGTTATAAGGTGATTCAGTATAAACAACTCCCTTACCATAACTCATGTTATGTAAGGTATCCACAGAGTCATAATTTATAAAATAAAAGATGGAGTTGCATGAATTTATTGCCACTTCATTTTCAAACACTTTCGACCCCCTGCCAACATGATTGGTTTTTCATCCCAATCCATGTTGCAGGAATATCCAAATTGGATGATGAACCAATACTGGAGTTGCTACCGCGTCCGCTGTGCCTAACCTTGCTATGATCAGTAGCAGGTCGCACCGCTCAAATAGTTCTCTACATGTAGATGGAAGTATCACGACGGCCTGACATTGTCTACCGCCTTACTATGACCTCCCGCCCATTTGGGGCAATTAAAAGTTGGATGGGCCCACGCAACTTGACCACTTACACCACTCCTAGTTCAGATGAAATCCATGACTCTGAAACGTAAAGATCGTCCTCCTTTCCCCAAGTGTAACACTTGTTGATACGACTCCACTAAGTAGTTATATCTAGGTTGGAAAGGAAGATTCTCCAATATTTCCCAAGCTATGCTTGTTAATGGATATCGACTTGTTCCATGAATTTACCCCTCGATCATTGAGGTGGTAACCCAACATTAGACTGGCAGCAATTAAATTGCTCCAAGAAAATATCTGTCCCTTGACAGTTTTTGAATTGAGAGTTTAAAAAGAGTAGTAGTCACTTAAATCAGGTTTCCCATATTTTTGATAGTTGAGCGAGTATTTAAATCCTCTTTAAAAGACAGATTTAAATGGGAAAAACATTGTTTTGGGAACCTCTTTTGATTTACAAATACTTAATAATATTTATTAAATAAGTAAATCTTAAATGAATATTTGAAAATAATATTCATTAAGTAAGTAATCCTCAAATGAATATTTGAAAATAATATTCATTAAATAAATAATCCTCAAATGAATATTTACAATAATATTCATTAAATAAATAATTAATCTTCAAATGAATATTCAAAAATAATATTCATTAAATAATCCTCAGATAATATTCATAATAATATTCTTCGATTAAGTAAACCTCAAATGAATATCTGAAATAATATTCCTTAATTAATAAACCTCATTTGGATATTCGAAAATAATATTCATTAACTAATTAATCTCAATTGAATATTCAAAATAATATTCATTAAACAATTAAATCTCAAATAAATATTCAAAAGTAATATTCAATAAATAAATAATCCTTAAATGAATATTCACACTAATAATCTTTAAGTCAATAATCCTCAAATGAATATTCATAAATAATATACTTTAAGTAAATAATTAATCCTCGAATAACATTACCCGATATCTTTATCGGAAAATAACCTTTAACATATACAGAATTATAATTACTTCTGATCTAAAGAAATATCATACGCCCTTAACCTAGGGCCTTTATAAAAACCTGGCTTATAACTGATATCCCATATCTAGCTTATAAGCCAATTACCAAATCATTTCCAAGTAATAACCTTCGAATGAGGTAATATTCAAATAACATTCCTCAAATCATTTCCATGTAATTAATACTTTCTAGAAATATAATTAATGTTTAATAATAGCAGTCCTCAAAATAATTAGTACACTGCCGCTGGAATCCCTCCGGGTTTCCACGGCTATCTCCATATCTCAAATACTGACTCCCGGTCTAGAGTCGAAAACAAGAAGTATGCTCTTATCTCTAGAGCTACAAGGTATACCGGTTTATAACTACTTCATCTCAAAGCTCATATATAAGCCAAAATCAAACTCTATTTTATACAATATATAACATGTATCGCAAAACTATATAACTCCACACATGGCAAAAGCAGTAATATATAATCAATACTTCAAAGTATAGATTTAGAAAACTTGCCACAATACTCACAACAAAGATTTGATATATATAACTTGGGAATACACAAGTATTGAATATTTGAAAATATACCTACTCTGAACAATAGAGTAAGGTTTAGTAAACTTGTCTGATGCTCGAGAAGTGATAGGGGTTCGCGACGATGCCAGACAATCTAGACAAAGTCAAACGAAAACACACGGTTAATCCCCTCGATAAACCACTTATAACTTAATGCTTAAACACGTAAGCGAAACACAACCAAGGCATTACTAGCTCCTTATAGGCTCATACTAAGTCCATGTTATTCGTCAAATACTTATATCACAAGTTTGGTTTGAAATCCATTCTCAAATCCAAGTTATACTTAACCATTTGGAACCTTGGTTTCTAAGTCTCGTTTTCAGTGGGTTTCACTTGCGCGACCTCGACTAAAACATTTTTATCAAATCGAAAAATAATCTTTTTAATCCGAATCTTTTTCGTGAGCCTTCCTAACTATCTCTAGTATTATTCCTCAAAGTTTCACATTTTAATATGGCTCCTAAGTGGTCCAAATATAGCCTCAAAGTTGCTGAACAGAGAAGGGTTGTTCCTCCGAACGACGTTTACTAAAACTCACTTTTCTCTTAAACCGTAATTCGTATGGACATGATCTTTATACCAAAACAAACCTTAAAACAAGACCTACATGTTCATGGCCAGTTCTGTTCAAAAATATTCCAATACCAGTTCGTAATTCTTGCTCAAAACAGCCTTAAATCAAATGTGCATTACGACGGCTATAATCGTAACGTTTTCCATTTTCAAAACACAACCAAATCAATACCAATCAATCCCAAACTCACCATCCACCTTATACACCCTCCACTCAGTCAAATCCTCCATGAATAATCACAACAAAATTCATAACCCATCCTCCAATACTCAACCAACAATTTATCTAATTACTTAATCATGCTTTTAACCTTACATAAACATCAAAATCATTTCGAAACTCATACAAACAAAAGGGGCAGAGGTTTTATACCTTCTCCAAGCTTGCTTGCTGCTATATCCCTTATGTAACCTTAGATCCTTGCTTAATACAACCTTTGGAAGCCACAAACTCAATATCCGAAAACAAAACAAAACACAAGTTACTATTCATCATCTTCTCCAACTGTTAATCACTGAAATCGAATGGGTAAAACACAGAGGTGAGGCGAGAGCTTACCATGGTTACGTCGGGCTTCTCGAGAGCTTCGATTTGAGTGGTAGAACGCCAAAAACGGACCACGGAATCTCAAGTTATGATCACTTTTTTCTCCCCCATTTCTCTCCCCTTTTTCTCTCGGGTTTTCTCTCAAAAATGGAGAGTTCTCTATTTTTCTTTTTGTTTTGATAAATAGATAAGTATGCTGATATTTGTATAAAAGAGGGGTGAGTCATCACATTTGGTGAGTCACCAGGACACGTGTCGCGCATGCACGCGTTTGGTTAAAGTAGCTTTACTAGTTCGTTTCTTTTCACATGGATGATCCAAATGTTGCATTCTCGAATTAATCTTGTTACATGTTACTTCCATGTCTATATTTAATCCTGTAATGTTACCTTGCTCCTCTTGAAACGATTCGAAATATTTCCCAAAAGAGCGAATAAAACTCTACGCGATTTTCGCAATGAATAGTAACTATTCACTATCCACTTCAACAATCGAATCCTTAAATCGACTTTAATAAAATAATAAAATTCCAAAATATTAAATCCTCAAATCCTCAATTTTAATATCTCATTTCTTGAATATAATAATATATAATTCGCTGCCCGGTCAAATACTATTCCAAAATAAAATTTGGAATTTCTGAATTCTGATCGTCTTTGCATTCACTTATTTACTCCGTAGATCACTAATATGACTTCGGAATATCCACACTACGTCTCGTACATAGGTGGTATGAAAAATTTTGTTAACCCTCAAAATCACTATTCATCCATCAGATTCACTATTCACTAATGCACTTAATCATAATAAGAAAAGTTTTAATTAATCCAAAAATTCGGGTTATTACAGTCTCCCCTCCTTAAAAGGATTCCGTCCCGGAATCAGCTTAGGAATAACTGGGGGGGTACTTCTCTTCCTTTGCACTTTCTAACTCCCAAGTGGATTCTTCCACTTCTTGATTCTCCACAAACCTCTCACTAGCTTGGCAACCTCGTCTCTTAGCACTTGTTCTTTTCTATCCGTGATTTCCACCGGTTGCTCTTTGTAAGTCAGACCAGGTTGTATATCTACCTACTCGTACTCTACATATGCCGGGCATCTATAGTATACTGACGTAGCATTGACACATGAACCCCGTTATGACCATTCTACAAGTTTGGGGGTAAGGCTGGCTCGTAGGCCACCTCCCTGACGCGTCTTAAATCTCAGATGGCCCAATGAATCTCGGGCTCAACTTCCCTTTCTTTCCAAATCTCATTAATTCCTTCCACGAGGATATCTTTTAACATCATGAATTTCTAACCTTATATTCTCTATCTTCTTTGTACAAAAAAAATACACCAATCATAAACTTTCTTGTCATTCATCAACATGCCATTTAGCTTATCAATAGCAGTACTATCTCTATACTCGCGGGCTTAGTCCGCATACTTTCTCTGTCTATCTTGGCTGTTACTAGCCGCTTGTTGGTGAAATCTTTTGTCTTTCTAGTTTGTTGGACTAACTTGGGTTTTGTGTAAGATCTCATCCTTTAATTCCCGATCATTCGGAATCCATCTCTGTCTCATTTTAATCAAGGGTATCGGCCACCACATTGGCCTTCCCCGGATGGTAGTGTATCTCCCAGTCATAATCCTAGGTCAATTCTAGCCATTTCTCTATCTCATGTTATCTACTATCACGAGCAACTCAAAGCCAATTCATTACATTCCATAAAATTTGTGGGTGCATTAATCAACCCAAAATAACCTCGCTGAAAACTCGAAGTGTCTATTCCTAGTATGAATCGCAGTCTTGGGTATATCCTCGGATTTAACTTCCAACTGGTGATATCCAGTTCTTGAATGAATTTGGAAATACACAGCGTCTTTCAGCTGGTCAAACAACCATCTATCTTAGGTAACGGGTACCTATTCTTAGTGGTAATGCTTGCTCAATTCTCTATAGTCGATACACAATCTCCTACTACCATCTTTCTTTCTTACGAACAACACCGGGGCTCCCCACGGTGATACACTGGGTCTTATCATATTCTTGCCCAGCAATTCTTGTAACTGAGTCACTAACTCTTTCATTCCCACTATACTCGGAATACTCGGTATTCATTCTCATGTCATCCAATTCGATATCTGGTAGCTCATTAAAACCTTGTACAATCTCCCAAAACCATTGTAGTTTCCTTTATACTTGGTGTCTCTTTTCTTGGCGTCAACCATAAGAGCTAATTAAGCCTCGGATCTCTGGCGCAATAATTTCTTAGTCTGAACTATATTCAAGAATCTCTGAGTCTGCCTCCATCCTTTATTTATTACTCTCTCTCTTTCTTACAATCAGTCTGGGCTCCATTGGGTGTCAACCAACCCATCCTCATTACAATATCAACTTCTCCCAAGTCACAATACCAGCTCCCTCTGACTCCATCGCCAGTACTTATCTTGCTAACCCAGAGGTAGTGTCCATTCGTAAACAACTCCTCCAAAATCTCAATTCCAATATAGTGCATCTATCTAACACCGTTGTCACTGGAGTACACGACACATCGCTATTCCTTTCACATATATCAATTGACACGCTTTCCATTATCATAACATCCTTGGGAGAATAAACCAATTCATTGATATGTCACTAACATTCTATTCGTCTTAGGGATTCGCTCCTGTCGTAGGCGATTTCGTTGCGAATCTAATTCCTATCAGCGAATTTTTGACTTATTTGACCTGGTTGGCCTCCCCTTGAAATTCAATAAAGATAACAAGAATCATGGAGCTTCGAAAAGATAGCTCCTATATTAAGGAAAACGTCACACACTGGTGATCATAAGGTTATGAGTTTTAAGGTAACCTTATTGGAGGTAAGAGAAATTTACCGAGAGATCAACATGATCATAAGAACTCAACGTTGTGTGCCTCGATTGAGACATTACTAAAGGTAATTAGCCTTCTTGTATTTCACAACTTACAAGTGATGGCGTCCCATCAGACTTCTATCACCCAGATAGATAGTCCTTGTAGCCCCTATAAGTATAGGGTTGTTCGTCTCAGTGGAAATTGAAAAGTATGAAAGCAATTCGATATCAATTTAATGATTTTCGTCTTTCGACAATATTTCTCAAAGGGACACCTTGGATTAAAATTGAAAGAATAACCAAAGGTGCGGTTTCCAAAGAAAACACAAAGAAAAGAATAACCAAAAGATACTGGTACTTAACAAACAAGTGGTGAGGTATCATCATAGGGTTATTCATTATTTGAAGAAAAGTGGAAGCTTGAATAACATCGTTTGACAGGGCTTCGAAAACCTGAAAGTAGGCATCGTGACAGCCTCTAACACAATTGAAATTAATTATGATTTAACACAAGTGTTATAAAATAACTTCGAAGAGGGAATATACCCTTTATCAGAATTCTTTCTTGGAAAGAGGTCAAGATAGATCATAAATTGGGGAAATATCCCACATAATTTGCAAATGAGGAGGGTACTACCAAGGTCTCTACGGATGCCTTCTATGTCGGCTCCTCTAATGGTTAATCGTTCAATTCCAAAGCTTTTCTTTTCCACGCACCCTAAGGTGTTCGATACTTACGTCATTGCCGACTTATAATAGTCGCTAAGAATTCAACCATCAACATTTACAATCGCAGGGAGTTCTATTCGACTAGGCGCAAACATCTGAAGTAAGCGTTCTGTTCTATAAGAAGACTTCGATACCGTTGTCGCCCATAGCAATGACAATTCCACATGTCGACTGGGCGGTACTTCGGAAGCTCGTTAGAAACTACAAGCTTAAATCCGGTCTCTATTTCAATCATCCTTATACCCAATATTCCTTCTCCCATATCAATCCCGTGCGCTACATAAGTTTAACACTTTTGGCACAATAGCCTCTTCATTTAAGTCAATCCCGGAACTTCTCAGTCCGTCTTGGTCCTTAAATATATTTCGCCTTTACCGTCCAATCTCAACTTCATCACTTTACCTCTACAATCATTTATAGCAATCAGGGTCTGTCCACCAACCCATATAACTGCTATCTTACCCAATCCACAGGGTTCGCTCTAATTTCCACTCTCTTTGGTGACATCCTCTGGTAATCAGAAAGACAAGGTTTGCCAAAATTTGCTAAATTTCTTTCCAAAATTAGGGAAACTTGATCAATATATTTGCCTACTAGTAATGCTCGGATCTGATTTCCGACCTTTCTGTTCTATCCTCATTATTCCTTCCTGGTTTCCTGAGGGTGGTAAATCTCGTTCTCGATTCCGTCTTAGCGTGCTTGTCTTACAATAACATTTGCATGGTACATATACCCAAAATTTTCCTTGAGATAATAAAATCCCTTAATGATGTAATAGACACTATTTCCAGTGGAATCGCTGGTCGTGGGGGATTGAAACCTCATAGCCAAAGCAATTCCTTACACTATTCTAGGCAACTAAGTACCCTTAATCGTTCGTGAAAATCTGAACACCTTGGTTCTTACGTATGCCGCCTCCTTATGGGCAACTATAACCGACTACGAGTAACAGGTTTCGTTCAAGTCGAATCAATCCACTGATACTGGCTATACTGCCTCTACCTCTTCTGCTTTGGAGACTCTACTCCATTTTCTTTGTCATATCTCATGATGAATCATAACGATCCTAAACTCTCGTATCGGCACTTATTTGACCTCTGAAGGTTCATCCGGTCCTATTGTACGACCTCAAGTAACATACTACATCTTTCTCAATCAACACGTCCTCTACAAGATTCTTTCCTTGACCCACTATGGGGTCTTCCTCTAGATCCTCCTATGGATCTTCCTTTATCGGGTCTCCGTCCATTTCAAGGAACGCATCATCAATTGCCTACTCGAAGGCCTCGGGGTCTGGTATCTCAGAATCCCATCAATCTACGACTCATGCGAATCGAGGTGACTAATCACGAAGTCCTAAGTACGGTTTCCCAGAAGAAGTCCCTTCTCGGGCTTCATCTTAAACAGTCAGGGTCATATCCTCTAACCCGACTACGAACTCAATTGGAGCTCTAGATGCTCTTATCATTATTAAGGGTATTGTAAGACTCGATCTCCCATCGTTTCTGAGGACTGTAACCTAACGCTCTGATACCATCTCTGTAACAGCCCCAAATCCGGGGTCGGGGATTTAGGGTTGTCACGATCCATGTACTCCTTGCCTTACCTGTATTACTCGCACCTTTCATAATTCACCTGCTCATGACCCCACAATATATATCTCACACACACACACACAGGTTAGAGTCTCAGAAACGACACAAACACAACCATTGCGGAATAAATTATCTTTATTACAATACCCAAATGTCTTTTGAATCTGTCACTGATACAATTTCTAAGTAAAGTTACATTACCAACTTAGCCTTCTGATGCTCACAATCCTCTCATACCATTCATGTCTATACATAAGTTGAATACTAAAAGCCGTAGCCTGATTCGATTGGTTCGTACTATTCTCGGGATCACCGCTAGAAACTGCTTATGGAAACGCCTTGCGGGGTATGTGCCGACCCATTGGCATCCTGCTTCGCTGCTATATAATATATATAAAACAATAGCAAGAGTGAGCGATAGCTCAGCAAGGTAATGAAAGTATGGCATAATTCTGCCTTTACTTCAACCCAGAATAAAGCGGGTATAAGACAATAATTTGTCAAAATATTTCGATACTGAAATTATTTCCTTATCGGAAGGTATTCCAAAAATAGTACCTTTATTGTACTTCAAATATCATTCATAATATTTCTGCAACTTTGCTATATTATGAACAAAGTTCTAGTATAATATAAAAGGTGAGGTTTCAAAGTAAATCAATATAACCTTTCCAAAAATATCTGCTATATAAGTAGAATATCAACACATATCTTAAAAGATGAAGTTATAAGGTGATTCAGTATAAACAACTCCCTTACCATAACTCATGTTATGTAAGGTATCCACAGAGTCATAACTCATAAAATAAAAGATGGAGTTGCATGAATTTATTGCCACTTCATTTTCAAACACTTTCGACCCCCTGCCAACATGATTGGTTTTTCATCCCAATCCATGTTGCAGGAATATCCAAATTGGATGATGAACCAATACTGGAGTTGCTACCGCGTCCGCTGTGCCTAACCTTGCTATGATCAGTAGCAGGTCGCACCGCTCAAATAGTTCTCTACATGTAGATGGAAGTATCACGACGGCCTGACATTGTCTACCGCCTTACTATGACCTCCCGCCCATTTGGGGCAATTAAAAGTTGGATGGGCCCACGCAACTTGACCACTTACACCACTCCTAGTTCAGATGAAATCCATGACTCTGAAACGTAAAGATCGTCCTCCTTTCCCCAAGTGTAACACTTGTTGATACGACTCCACTAAGTAGTTATATCTAGGTTGGAAAGGAAGATTCTCCAATATTTCCCAAGCTATGCTTGTTAATGGATATCGACTTGTTCCATGAATTTACCCCTCGATCATTGAGGTGGTAACCCAACATTAGACTGGCAGCAATTAAATTGCTCCAAGAAAATATCTGTCCCTTGACAGTTTTTGAATTGAGAGTTTAAAAAGAGTAGTAGTCACTTAAATCAGGTTTCCCATATTTTTGATAGTTGAGCGAGTATTTAAATCCTCTTTAAAAGACAGATTTAAATGGGAAAAACATTGTTTTGGGAACCTCTTTTGATTTACAAATACTTAATAATATTTATTAAATAAGTAAATCTTAAATGAATATTTGAAAATAATATTCATTAAGTAAGTAATCCTCAAATGAATATTTGAAAATAATATTCATTAAATAAATAATCCTCAAATGAATATTTACAATAATATTCATTAAATAAATAATTAATATTCAAATGAATATTCAAAAATAATATTCATTAAATAATCCTCAGATAATATTCATAATAATATTCTTCGATTAAGTAAACCTCAAATGAATATCTGAAATAATATTCCTTAATTAATAAACCTCATTTGGATATTCGAAAATAATATTCATTAACTAATTAATCTCAATTGAATATTCAAAATAATATTCATTAAACAATTAAATCTCAAATAAATATTCAAAAGTAATATTCAATAAATAAATAATCCTTAAATGAATATTCACACTAATAATCTTTAAGTCAATAATCCTCAAATGAATATTCATAAATAATATACTTTAAGTAAATAATTAATCCTCGAATAACAGTACCCGATATCTTTATCGGAAAATAACCTTTAACATATACAGAATTATAATTACTTCTGATCTAAAGAAATATCATACGCCCTTAACCTAGGGCCTTTATAAAAACCTGGCTTATAACTGATATCCCATATCTAGCTTATAAGCCAATTACCAAATCATTTCCAAGTAATAACCTTCGAATGAGGTAATATTCAAATAACATTCCTCAAATCATTTCCATGTAATTAATACTTTCTAGAAATATAATTAATGTTTAATAATAGCAGTCCTCAAAATAATTAGTACACTGCCGCTGGAATCCCTCCGGGTTTCCACGGCTATCTCCATATCTCAAATACTGACTCCCGGTCTAGAGTCGAAAACAAGAAGTATGCTCTTATCTCTAGAGCTACAAGGTATACCGGTTTATAACTACTTCATCTCAAAGCTCATATATAAGCCAAAATCAAACTCTATTTTATACAATATATAACATGTATCGCAAAACTATATAACTCCACACATGGCAAAAGCAGTAATATATAATCAATACTTCAAAGTATAGATTTAGAAAACTTGCCACAATACTCACAACAAAGATTTGATATATATAACTTGGGAATACACAAGTATTGAATATTTGAAAATATACCTACTCTGAACAATAGAGTAAAGTTTAGTAAACTTGTCTGATGCTCGAGAAGTGATAGGGGTTCGCGACGATGCCAGACAATCTAGACAAAGTCAAACGAAAACACACGGTTAATCCCCTCGATAAACCACTTATAACTTAATGCTTAAACACGTAAGCGAAACACAACCAAGGCATTACTAGCTCCTTATAGGCTCATACTAAGTCCATGTTATTCGTCAAATACTTATATCACAAGTTTGGTTTGAAATCCATTCTCAAATCCAAGTTATACTTAACCATTTGGAACCTTGGTTTCTAAGTCTCGTTTTCAGTGGGTTTCACTTGCGCGACCTCGACTAAAACATTTTTATCAAATCGAAAAATAATCTTTTTAATCCGAATCTTTTTCGTGAGCCTTCCTAACTATCTCTAGTATTATTCCTCAAAGTTTCACATTTTAATATGGCTCCTAAGTGGTCCAAATATAGCCTCAAAGTTGCTGAACAGAGAAGGGTTGTTCCTCCGAACGACGTTTACTAAAACTCACTTTTCTCTTAAACCGTAATTCGTATGGACATGATCTTTATACCAAAACAAACCTTAAAACAAGACCTACATGTTCATGGCCAGTTCTGTTCAAAAATATTCCAATACCAGTTCGTAATTCTTGCTCAAAACAGCCTTAAATCAAATGGGCATTACGACGGCTATAATCGTAACGTTTTCCATTTTCAAAACACAACCAAATCAATACCAATCAATCCCAAACTCACCATCCACCTTATACACCCTCCACTCAGTCAAATCCTCCATGAATAATCACAACAAAATTCATAACCCATCCTCCAATACTCAACCAACAATTTATCTAATTACTTAATCATGCTTTTAACCTTACATAAACATCAAAATCATTTCGAAACTCATACAAACAAAAGGGGCAGAGGTTTTATACCTTCTCCAAGCTTGCTTGCTGCTATATCCCTTATGTAACCTTAGATCCTTGCTTAATACAACCTTTGGAAGCCACAAACTCAATATCCGAAAACAAAACAAAACACAAGTTACTATTCATCATCTTCTCCAACTGTTAATCACTGAAATCGAATGGGTAAAACACAGAGGTGAGGCGAGAGCTTACCATGGTTACGTCGGGCTTCTCGAGAGCTTCGATTTGAGTGGTAGAACGCCAAAAACGGACCACGGAATCTCAAGTTATGATCACTTCTTTCTCCCCCATTTCTCTCCCCTTTTTCTCTCGGGTTTTCTCTCAAAAATGGAGAGTTCTCTATTTTTCTTTTTGTTTTGATAAATAGATAAGTATGCTGATATTTGTATAAAAGAGGGGTGAGTCATCACATTTGGTGAGTCACCAGGACACGTGTCGCGCATGCACGCGTTTGGTTAAAGTAGCTTTACTAGTTCGTTTTTTTTCACATGGATGATCCAAATGTTGCATTCTCGAATTAATCTTGTTACATGTTACTTCCATGTCTATATTTAATCCTGTAATGTTACCTTGCTCCTCTTGAAACGATTCGAAATATTTCCCAAAAGAGCGAATAAAACTCTACGCGATTTTCGCAATGAATAGTAACTATTCACTATCCACTTCAACAATCGAATCCTTAAATCGACTTTAATAAAATAATAAAATTCCAAAATATTAAATCCTCAAATCCTCAATTTTAATATCTCATTTCTTGAATATAATAATATATAATTCGCTGCCCGGTCAAATACTATTCCAAAATAAAATTTGGAATTTCTGAATTCTGATCGTCTTTGCATTCACTTATTTACTCCGTAGATCACTAATATGACTTCGGAATATCCACACTACGTCTCGTACATAGGTGGTATGAAAAATTTTGTTAACCCTCAAAATCACTATTCATCCATCAGATTCACTATTCACTAATGCACTTAATCATAATAAGAAAAGTTTTAATTAATCCAAAAATTCGGGTTATTACAGAGTATGAGGTTATGCATCGACTACCGAGAGTTGAATAAGCTAACTATAAAGAATAAGTATCCATTACCCAGAATAGACGATTTGTTCGACCAGCTAAAGGATGCTGTGTACTTCTCTAAAATTGACCTGAGAACCGGATATCACCAATTGAAGATTAAACCCGAAGATATCCCAAAGACGGCATTCCGTACCAGGTATGGACATTATGAGTTCTTGGTGATGTCATTTGGATTGACCAATGCCCCAGCAGCTTTCATGGATTTGATGAATAGGGTGTTCAAGAAGTATTTGGACGAGTTCGTTATAGTTTTCATCGATGATATTCTTATCTACTCAAAGACAGATGCAGAACATGCAGAACATTTGAGGATAGCCCTAGGAATACTCAGGAAGGAACAATTGTATGCCAAATTCGCAAAGTGTGAATTCTGGCGAAATGAGGTTCAGTTTTTAGGACACGTGATCAATAAGGAGGGAGTGTTGGTTGACCCCTCCAAGATAGAGGCAATTTCAAACTGGGAACGGCCAACCACCCCAACAGAGGTGAGGAGTTTCATAGGATTAGCAGGGTATTATAGAAGGTTTGTTAAGGATTTTGCGAAAATTGCAGCCCCGTTAACCCGACTTACCCGTAAAACTGAGAAATTTGAATGGACAAAAAAGTGTGAGAATAGTTTCTAAGAGCTAAAGAGGAGATTGGTGAATGCCCCTGTATTGGCATTGCCAGATGGAAAAGGAGATTTTGTGATTTACAGTGATGCTTCACATAAGGGATTGGGGTGTGTGCTGATGCAGCACGGTAAGGTAATTGCGTATGCATCAAGACAATTGAAGGAATATGAGATTCGATATCCTACTCATGATCTAGAACTAGCAGCAGTAGTTTTCGCTTTAAAGATTTGGAGGCACTACTTGTATGGAGAGAAGTACGAGATTTACACTGACCATAAGAGCCTCAAGTACATTTTTACCCAGAAGGAGCTCAACATGCGCCAGAGAAGATGGTTAGAGCTGATCAAGGATTATGACTGTGAAATTCTTTATCACCCAGGGAAATCCAATGTGGTGGCTGATGCCCTTAGTAGAAAGGAGAGACTCAAGATGATAATGTCTTCAGAAGAGCTGATTAGAGAATTTGAAAAGATAGAAATAGAAGTGAAGGTAACCGGAGACGGTACCGAAAAGCTGTTTGAGATTTCACTACAGCCAGAGTTGTTAGAAAAGATCAGAAGATGTCAAGAAAGAATGATGAGTGAAGGCAGACAGTCAATGATAGGAGAAGAGATCCACACTGTCAAGGATGATAAAGGAATAATGAGGTATACTTACCGAATTTGGGTTCCGAATGTTCGAGAACTAAAAGACGAGATTTTACACGAGAGTCACAGTTCAAGGTATTCAATTCACCCAGGAAGCACAAAGATGTATGGAGATTTGAAAGAATACTACTGGTGGCCTAACATGAAAAAGGATGTAGCAGAGTGGGTAAGCAGATGCTTGACCTGCCAACGAGTGAAAGCTGAACACCAGAGACCCAGTGGGCTTTTACGACCCCTAGAGATTCCCGAATGGAAATGGGAACACCTAGCCATGGACTTCGTAGTAGGTTTACCAAGGACCAAGGCCAATCATGACACCATATGGGTAATCATAGACAGACTGACGAAGTCAGCTCACTTTCTTCCGATCAACGAAAGGTACACCGTCGACAGACTAGTGGATATTTACTTGAAAGAAATAGTGGTGCGACACGGAGTCCCAGTCGCCATAGTATCTGACCGAGATCCCAGGTTTAACTCCAGATTTTGGAGAAGCTTCCAAGAATGTGTAGGAACCCGGTTGAATATGAGTACTGCCTATCACCCACAAACAGACGGACAAAGTGAAAGGACCATCCAAACACTAGAGGATATGTTAAGAGTCCGTGCTATAGACTTTAAAGGAAGTTGGGATGATCACCTACCACTGATTGAGTTTTCCTATAACAATAGTTTTCATGCAAGCATAGGAATGCCGCCTTACGAGGCCCTTTATGGAAGAAGATGCCTGTAACACCCCCAGATCCGGGGTCAGGAATCTGGGTTGTCACACTCCATCAATTATATAATACCTGCATGACTTACAACATTCTAATAATATAACTCCAAAAGACCCCAATCACTTACGCACACACACACAAGTTATAGCCTTGGAAATGAGCAACAATAAGTAACATTTGTTATTACAAATCAAATGTACTATCCAGGATCTCATCTATCATTTTCAACCTCTACCTGAAGTTAAAATAATAGACCTCACAATTCTATACAAGGTTTAATAATACAAACCTATTCGAAAACAATTCTTACTAACTCAGTCTACAGCTGTTCTGCTAAATCCGACAGTATCCATCTTGCTGAACTAACTCAAGGGTGGTCTCTCCATTTCCTTGCTCTCGTAACACGAGGTGAATCGGCAATGTTTTCTTCATGCTGAAAGATTTAATAAAGCAAGAATGAGCTAATAGTGCTCAGCAAGAAATCTATCCCAGTTTAAATCTTTAAACCTTTTAGGAAGATAATCCATATGGGATCCATGTTTAAAAACTACTAGGGTTTATCCCCAAAATAGTATATCGTTCAAAATACCGTATGATTTATAATCATACTCAAATACTTTTCGTAAATCCTTTTAGGGATCCTTGGTATCAAGATGATAAACCAAGTCTCAAAACATCTCTTTTTAAAATAGATATTAATTTTGGAATCAAGGCTTCACCCATCCATTGATTCAAAATACTATACAATTCAATATACTGTATATCTTAAATGACTTCTCAACATATATACATGCATATCTATTTAGATATCTCATACTGTTCAAAATACTGTAAAATATCTGTAATGAACACCTTTTTGAAGCTGTTGGGTTGTGATATATAAAAGAAGCAAGAATGAGCACTATAGCTCGACAATAATATATAGCAACATAATCATATATGTGGGCTGATATCATAGCTGAAAGCTTTTAAAACCTCATTCGTATATAGAATGATATATTGGATACTCTTTTCGTCAGAACATGCAATGTAGTTCAAATACTATACACGGAACATCATTGTTCAATTTCTGTCACATTATCGGTAACTCAGCACCTAGGCTTTCGTTACAATGTGCAGCACAATTCCAAGTGGAAGAAGGGGATATACTTGGAATACACGATACACGGTGATCAGCCGTTATATCGCAACTTAACTTTTCTACTAGTAGAAGGACGACTTCCTATTCGGTTATCACCCTGGCCGCATTTGGACCCTTCATGCTATACTGGCACCTGTTTCATTGCCGAACATGGAGTCATACTATACTGGCACCTGTTTCATTGCCGAGCATGACTTCGTACTATACTGGCACCTGTTTCATTGCCGAGCACGAGTTAATTCCAGTCCCCAGATGAAAATCAATGTCACGAGAAATGGAAGTTAATCCTGTTTTCCCCAAGTACCATTATTTGTCAAAAACTTTGTAACCGTTCAGAATTCCTTACTCCAGAGTAATTGAAAGGAGTAAGTCAAAGTGTGGGTTGACATTAGTCAACGAAACTACCGATGATTACTACGCATTTTGAAATCATGACCAGGGAGTTTATTGAAATTTCAGAGTTTAGCAAGTTGAAATACTTTACTTGAATGGGGGAGCCATCCCCAGTTATAGTTATTCTAGAGGAACAGTGGAAGTAAAACTCTGTTCTCGACTTCTTGAACTAGATTCCCAAATTTTGATGAGTTAGCAAACACTATTCGTATTTAATTACCTTTAAATATCTTAAGAATATAGTTGAGAATCTCTATTTTAATACCTTTTCTGAAAATCAGAAATTTATATTTTGTGTAAATAACAGAACCTTTAATTATATAATAAGGTTCTATGATTTTAAATCATATTTGGAATATTTAATAAATACCCAAATAGTAAATATTAAATTATTATTCAACATAAACCCACCTAAGTGAATATTCAGAATAATATCCACTTAGTTAAATAATCTTCAAATAATAAATATTGAATTATTATTCAATATAAGACACTTAAGTGAATATTCAAAATAATATTCACTTAATTAAATAATATTCAAATAATAAATATTGAATTATTATTCCATATAAAACACTTAAGTGAATATTCAAAATAATATTCACTTAATTAATTAATATTCAAATAATATATATTGAATTATTATTCAATATAAAACACTTAAGTGAATATTCAAAAATAATATTCACTTTAATTAAATAATATATTCAAATAATAAATATTGAATTATTATTTAAATATCTCACCTTAAATATCCAATTATATAGATATTGGAATATTTAATAACTCTTTAAAATATAACCGTGCCTGGAACCTTCCAGCTTCTGACAGTAGTTTAAAACAAAATAATAATTTGACTCCCGGTCTAAGTTTTAAAACCATCGTACGAGTATTCTATACTTAGAGTCTTTAACCTTTAACCTTGGTTTATATCTAGTACTTAGCTAGCATATAAACCTTATACCTTATACAGCTTTTTACAAAGCGAAAACAGTTTTACGTTATTTCACAGCATAAAGCAACATATATAACAATACCACACCATATATCATAACAGCATCATTATATGGTATAGGGTTTGAAAACTTGCATCTATCATATGCATATTTTTCATCTCAACAATGTTAATACCATCACATCTATATATGACGTGAGGTTTGAAAGCATGCCTAATATTGTATGCATATATTACATTTGAAAGCATGCATCTATCATATGCATATTATCAGAATATTGTACTTTAAAACATAGCATGGAATAAGAAAACTTGCCTTGAGTCCTTGGTATTAGGGGTTCGAGTCTTGTCGCAAATCTATAAACAAAGAATTACTCGATCAGTCCCCTAACGTAATCATTCGTTCACAACTCTCATTTAAAGTCAACTATATGTTAAACACATCATGTAGTCACGCTATTCCTCAACAAGGTTCGTATTTTAATCGACTCGAAATACTCCTTTTATCTTAGTCGCAATGGTTGGTCAAAGTAGTACTCTAGAGTTGACTTTTCATAAAGTTACTATTACGCGACTCGCACTCTAACATTTTTTAATAAATCCGAAAACTCGTATTTAAATACGAGACCACTTCTAAAATCATCTTGAGTATTTGTAATATTTATCATAAAAGTTTCGATCTCAAAACAGGGGTTTTACTTGGTGAAATGTATTCTCAAACTTGGATGAGCTACGGAAAGTTACTATTCGAACGCCTTTCACTAAAACGCTCATATCTCCTTAACCGTTAGTCAAAATGACACACCGTTTTCGCGTGCGCGATCTAGAAAACGAATAGAACAAAATCCTTGAAAATGTTTTTCTGCTTAAGGGGATCAAAATCCCGAGAGCAGCAGGTTTAGGCAGTAGAGTGCAGAACCACTTACTCCTCGCGTAGCTTTGGTTCCGACATTTTTATCAAATCGAAAAATTGTCTTTTTAACCCGAAACCTTCTCTATTCACTTACTAACTGTCCATGTTAGTATCCATTTTAATATCATGACCTAATTCCATTTTTAAAGGGCTTGATCACAATCTCAAAGTTCATATAATGAACTACTTAGTTACGTGAAACCGCTTTCACTAAAACGGACGTTTCTCCTAAACCGTAAATCAAAACGATGCGATTCTTTCGCTAAAACAAACTAGGAAACAGGCCCTACATGTTCATGGGCAGAAACTTTATGTTTATGCCCTTTAGAGTATTCGTGATCTCTGTCCAAACTACCTAAGTAAAATTCGACATGGTAACGGCGCTTAAACGCGATTCCCATGTTTTTAAACACTCACTACAATCACCAATCCACAATCAACCAACCACCAATAAAACCTCAAGTTAATACTACACTTTTCTGTCCAAACATGGTCATGCTCTAGTTCATAAGTTTTTCCACAAATCAACCATTAAACATACTTAAAATCATGCATATATGCTTCATTACTACATAACTCTTAAACAACCACTTATAACTATTAGATCTAGCATAATCTCAAAAAGGGAAGAAGTTTTATACCTTCCTTGGAAGTTAAAAAAGGCTATATATGGATGGTATATCCTTCCTTGCTCCTTAACTATGCTAATCAAACCTAAAAACATCAAAACAAAACAAGATCTTATGAGTTTTACTATTCATGCCTCAATTTTGATCCAATATTTAACCATGCTACACTTCTTTGATGGCCATGACATTTTGAACGTACCTTGGGTATATAGTGAGGGAGCTATGATTCAAAATTGGTGATTTTAGGATGAGTAGAACTCGAGTTATGAATTTTTCTTTGCTCCTTGCTCATGCTGGGCAGAAAATCTGAGAAATGAGGGAGATGGATAGTTGCTTGCTTTTTCTTTTCTTTTCTTTGTCCAAATGATGCTAAATACCAGCCTTATAATTGTGTGGTCTTTATTTGGTTTTGTCATCCAAGACACATCATCTTTGATTGTGTGGTTGTGGTGAAAGTGGTGACAAGGTGGTGATTCACCACTTCGTCATCACTTGGTCATCCTTATGTCATGCTTATGTCACTCCTCTGCATCATGCTTATGTCATCATTTGTATCCTAAATCCTCTTATATAATGCACTTGATGATCTTATATAATACTCCTCCTTTGGTTAAGGTCTAATCCATAATTTGTTACGCTTTTGTTTCGCGATAGTTTCAAGTGGTTTTAAAAAACGTTTCTCTGTACCAAAGCTAGGGAATAATTCCTTGATCTTTCCACTACCTTGGTTTAATATATGATGCTAGATTTCTCATTCTACATATTTTCTCAAAACGATCAAATCAATAAATCCTTGATTGTTCGATGAATAGTGAACAAAATTTATTGTTGGAATCTCCTGATTCTGATCGCGTTTACATTCACTTATTCTTCCTATACATCAATAATATAACCTCGAAACATTAATTCTATATCATCCACATAGTGTGGTCTGAAAAATTTTCCATCAGCAAATTTACTATTCATCACATTTACTATTCATCAAAAATATTTATCTAAGTCCAAAATTTGGGGTTATTACAATGCCGATCTCCCTTGTATTGGGATGAAGTTGGAGAGCGAAAGATGCTTGGGCCCGAAGTGGTCCAACGAACTAAGGACATAGTAGATCTAATCAGAGGACGGCTGGTAGCAGCCCATGATAGACAAAGGAAGTATGCTGATTTGGCCCGGAAAGACAAGGAATACGAAGTGGGAGACCTTGTGTTCTTAAAGGTATCTCCTTGGAAAGGTTTAATGAGGTTTGGAAAGAAAGGAAAACTGAGTCCTAGATACATTGGACCATTTGAGATCTTGAGACGTATTGGGAAGTTAGCATATGAGCTAGCATTACCCCCAAACCTACAACAAGTGCATAATGTGTTTCATGTTTCAATGCCGAGGAAATACAACCCGGATGCTAAGCACATAGTGGAATACGAACACGTAGACGTGCAGCCAAACCAAACCTATGTGGAGCAACCTGTGGAAATCATAGATCAAAAGGAACAAGTGCTCCGGAACAAGGTCATCAAGCTAGTCAGAGTTTTGTGGCAAAACCATAATGTGGAAGAATCAACCTGGGAACTAGCAAGTGCTATGCTGGAAAAGTACCCCCATTTGTTTTCAAACTGATTCCGGGACGGAATCCTTTTAAGGAGGGGAGACTGTAATATCCCCAAATTTTGTACTTATTTAAGAACCACTGATGAATAGTAACTTTTTCGTTTAGAAAAGTTGTCAGACCACCCTATGTACAGGATGGTATAATGAACTTTAGAAGTCGTATTAGTGATCTACGATGTAAATGAAGGAATGCAAAAGCTGTCAGAATCAGAAAAATAGCATTTCTGTTTTCTCCGAAATTTCACCAATAACGGACGGATTAATCATTATTTGAAAATATTGGAGGATTAAATTATCAATTCCATGGATATGGATTTAATAAAAGAATTAGTGATATCAAGAACGTTTACGGTAAACTACTTCGATAGAACACTTAAGAAACCCTGCGAACATTTTACGAGATTAAGCAGTGACGGAACAACGCGGCACTTACAGGATTAAATATAGGCATGGAAGTAACATGTAACAAGATTAATCCAAGGAATGCAACAATTGGATCATCCATGTGAAAGGGAACAAACCAGTAAAGCTACTTTATCTCCAAACTCCCCATGGCTTGACATGTGTCCGATGATGAGGCAAAGAAAGCTATGACTCACCACCCTAATACAAAATATCACATTTATATCAAAATCAACCAAGGAAGAAAAGCAAGAACCCCCCACTTGAAGAAGAACATTCGGCCCTCTTTTAAAACACCAAAATACTTTTTCAAGAATCAATCTTCCACTCATCCATAAATCATGATCTTGGATTCTAAAGCTTCCATATTTCCAAACTAAGGTATTCTCTTAATCTTAGCATCATCCATTGAGGTTAACATATTCAAATCCTTGATTGAAGATGAGAGTGAATAGTGAAATGAATAGTAATCTTTTGTGTTCTTGATTTTGTTCTTAAAGATTAAGCTTGTTAAGGATAGTTAAAAGCTCAAGGAAGGATTATAAGCTATTGTGAGTGTATTTAAAGCATCAAGGAAGGTATAACTCTTGAAACCCTTGGTTATAATTTGATTTATATGGTTAGTTTTAAGTGTAGATTAGTTAGTATGATCATAAGAATGATTGATGGATTTTGATGAAAGTTTGATGTTGTTTTGATGATGAATAAGTAGATGTTGGTTTTGACTATGATTGATGATGATTATGGATTAGTAATGATGTTGAGGGATTGACTTGATGATTTGGTTGGATTGATCATGTAAAGTTTATGATTAAACTTTGGAATCATTAAAACATAGCTGTTGGTCCTTGTGTATTGCAGAAGGGGGGGATGAATGCAATACTGATAAAATTCAATCTCAGTTTCAACAACTAAAACCAAGATTTAATGTTATCAATAATACGTATGCATTCACAAACAGTATAGTAGAGAAGACAGGATTCACAAAATAAATGTTTTATTTATTTTGCAAAGTGTTGCTACAACATCAAGAGAGAATTCTTGAGCTTCGTTTTTCTCCAAGACACTTGCTTGTCTTCCTTACATACCTAGACTGAATTGATAGTCTAAGTATAAAACTAATCCTATCACTATCAACACGGGTCTGTGAAGCTGCTGTCATTATCAAGTGGCAGCTTCTTACAAAGTGTCTACCCATGTGACTTTCCTAAATTGCTAACAATTTCAGATATACATTACAAAGAAAGCAACCTAGATTCATTCTAATTCTAGCTAAAACAATTCAGCAAATAGAGACTTGACCTTGCTCTTGAATTGATTCGCTTTTGTTTGCAGTGCTTGAAGCTTCTGTCGTAGTCTTGCAGACTTGGTGCAGCTTAGGGATACTGCAACACGCCTGTTTCTTGAACATTGAAACTGTCACGGGGTTTGACTGAGAAAGATACCTAGAACAAGGATCTTTCTCGAGACAGTTACTTTTGCCGCAGAGCTTGCTGTCACAGGAATGTGCTTTTGGTGACAGTAGGAGTTCCCCGCATAGTGTGCTGTCGAGGTTTCCAAACTTGCTGTCGAGGGCTAAAGTTGTTGTCGCGTAGTCTTCCGCCAATGTTGCTGTCAGAGTGAATATGCTGTCTTGACTTGCAACATTCTGTCTTCTTGTAATCTTACTGTCAATGCTTATGACAGTAACCTTTATTCATGCTGTCATCTAATATGCGTTCTTTGAGGCTTGAACACAGAAAGTGAACTTCTTCCAAATTACACAATCAAAATAACATTGCATACTGATTACAAGAACATACTTTGGCTGTGACAGTATGTTCTACTTAATTAAAAAATTAAGTATATACAAAGTTAAGTTGTTCCTATGCTATCACCCATAAATCCCAACAATCTCCCCCAATTTGTTTTTATGGACAATAACAACAAATTTACAATATATGCTGACAACTTAACTAACAAGATCAGAATGGATTTAGAATGTTTACTTAGCTTGAGATTTCCTCTTCTGTCTCGTTACTTCCTCTCTTCTGAGAGCTTCTACCAAGCTGCTTCTTAGACCTTCTACAAGAGAGATTTCAGCAGGTGTGACTGCAGCATCTTCTATTTCTTCAATGATCTTCTTGATAGTTGGAGAGATAAGAGAACTAGCATCCCTGAGATTCAACCATTGCTCTTGATCAAATGGATAGCTTCTGAAGTGGAGTTCTTCATGAATGAGCTTGAATCTACTTCCTCGATAAGCATTGAGAGACATCCTCCTTTGCTTGTCCAGCTTCGAATCTTCTCCTTTTCTCCTTTCCAATAATTCCTCTATCTTTTCAGAACAGATCTGCTCCAGGGGATGAATTGATCCAGCAACCATATACTGTAAATCCTTCAGAATAGTTGTTTTTAGCTTGTGCAAGCTGTAAACATAGATTTCTTCTTTTAGATGCTTGATTCTTAAGGGATTTTCCAGCATACATGTTTGATAATTTGGAGCTTCACTTTCTGCCTTGTTGGCAGTCTTGCATCTTTCCAGGAGTTCAGCTTCCTTCTTATCAAGTTCTGACTGATATTGAGCATATTGAGAAGAGTCAGGTCTTTTGCTTGGCTTGGGTTGCCCTTCCTCTGTGGGTTGGGTTTTCCTTTCTTCTGTGGGTGAATCATCAAACTCATAGTACCAGTGATATGGTATAGGAGAAGCTGGTAAATCAGTTGAAATATCAGCATCATCAAAATCTGCAAAGTTGTAGCCAAATTTCTGATAGAATTCAGCATCCCTATCAGTTTGATATTTCAGAATATGTTCCATAACAGACTCTGAAACATTTTCATAGCTCCCCAGCAACTCTACCATTCTTTCCAGGTAGAAGAAGTCAATTCTTCTTTTATCTAAGGTTGATGTCCTACCACTGGTTGATGTGGAGACCAGATTGAAATCCTTATCAACCTTGGTAGATCTTGATTCTTCCCACCACAGAATGTACCCAGTGACCTCTTGATTTGCATCCATCTTTACCTCAACACTCTTGATTTCTCTAGATTGCATTTGTTGTATCTTAAGACTGTTGGGAGGTATTGATTGAATTGGCTTCTTAAGATTCCTGCCAAATCCAGTGGTCTTTTCCTTTCCTGAGTACTTGTGCTTTCCTTCAGGTTTCTGTCTAGAAAACCATGCTCTTGCTTTGGCTTTCAGTCTTATGGGCTTGACAATAGCTTTGGCTTCATCCTTGACAGAACCTTTCTTGACAGTACCTTTGTCGACAGTATCTTCCATGACAACATCTTCTTTGACAGTTTCCTTGTCGACAGTACCTTTGGTGACAGCATCTTTTTCTGCATTTATGCGGTCAATAGCACATCTAAGAATGCTTGCCTCCAAAGCTTCCAGTATTCTTGGCTCCTCTTCATCTGTTGCACCAGCATCTTTCTTTTCTTGACTAGGAGTTTCTTCATTGCCTTCATTCTGAGATTGAATACCAGTATTCCCAGAATTACTTCCACCAGCATTTCCAGCATTTCCAGAAGCTTCACCACCTCCAACCTCATCATCATCATCATCATCATCATCATCATCATCATCATCATCATCATCATCATCATCATGAGGAGGTATGTCATAGAGACAGCTTCCACCTTGATCATTTCTTTTAGCATTGGCTCTAGAGATTAGTTCCTTCACTCTAGCTCCCAGTGCCTTGTCTCTCAACACCAGCATTTTGTAGATCTCTTGAACAGCATAAACTCTTCCTGGATTGGCATTTGAACTGAGTATTCCATCTAACACTTTCAGAATTGACTTGGTTTCCATCCTGGATGTGCCAACCAAATTCATGAAGCTGTTCCTTCTTGTGCCATCCTTAGTTACAGATCTGTAGAAAACACTTGGTGGATTTGTGTAGACTTCATGTAGCTTTTATGTGAGCAGGTTCTGGATTTGCATATCCAATATTTCATTGAATGGTGTTTGAGTTGCCCTGATCTTTCCCTTCAAAGCACACAGCACCTTTGCTGGCAGACTCTGCAATAACTGCATTGTGATGAAATAAGATATGCCAGAAGTGAAATAGATACTTACAACCCATCTTTTCTCATCATTAACCATTACACTGACACTGGTGATTTGATCCTTTAACAGTTTTGTGGTGTTGGTTGGAAGGTTTCTTGGAGCATTCATTGTTTCTTCCACCAAACTGCTAAATTCACTGTCATGATTGTGTAATGTGCTCTCCCTGTAATCCACCATTAGAGTATTGGCTTCTTCTTGATCATACTCAGTACCATTGGACCAAGTATTTCCTTTATGGATGGATTCAGACAGTTTCCCTTTACCTTTCCCAGACTTATTATGTTCCTCCATTTCTCTCCATCTTCTTTGTAGAGCAGATTCTTGAGTTGCTGGGGTTGGCTCTCTGATTATCACAGGAGGTAGAATTGGATGTCTAGATGCAGGTCTTCTTTGCATTGCATCTTGAGTTACTTTAGACATCAGTACTCTTTCTCCATCCAAGTCAAGTTCAACAAGCTCTTCAGCTTTATCCTTTGGTTGTCCACTGCTTGGATTGACTTGCTCCCCCTTAGATATTGCTTTCCCCTAGCTCCCCCTTTGGTCTTCACAGCTACTGGCTCCCCCTGAGTTCCACCTGATTCCTGAATAGATATTGATTCTGATCTTGCTACCTTCTCCCCCTTAGTTGAGTTGGCAGCTACTAGGTCAGTGAGGAACTGGATAGAGAGCTGAGTAGCAGCAAAACCATCAACCATCAGTTGAGAGAGAGAGTCCATCTTGGAGTTCAAAGTAGCACACTGTCCTTCCAGAGCTGCAATCCTGTTACCAAAAGTAGCAGAGGGGCCACCAGACCTTAACTTTCTTGGAGGGGAAGGAAAAGAAAGTGGCTTGGAGGCTATGGGGGTTCTCACACTCTCAGGGTGTTTTTGAGTGATCTCATCACCCCTCACAGATTGACTCTCAAGGCCTAATTCCTGAATAGTGTGGGCTCCCTCAATATCTCTCTGGACATGCTCAAGTCCCTCTCCTTTTGCCAGCTCATTTGGCTGCCTCTCATTTTTATGCTCACCTCTCTTTTCTTTTATCTCTCTTTTCTTTTGCACACCCTCACTCAACCTAGATGCATGGGTATGAGCAGTACTAACATGCATGGAAGGAGTAGATTTAGAATGTACCTTTAAGAGTTTGGCAAGAGGTAGATCATCATCAGAGGCATCCTCAATGATTACAGCATCAAAATCAGGCTGAGAGGACTGGACATCATCTGTGGGTTCTGGCATGACAGCAACTTTGGGAGGTGGAGTGACAGTAGGTTCTGTAGTGACAGTATCTTTCTCTCCACCCATGACAGCAGCTGTGTCCAGGACAGCAACATTGCCAGTGTCTTTGACAGAAACAGAGGCTGTGACAGCATCTTCCTGAAGGTAAGATGCTCCTTGGAGTTCAGACAAAGTGTTGGCTGTTTCATTTTCTGAAAAAATTCCACTTTGCCCTAGCTCAGTGTTTGGAGGAGTGGTGTCCATCTCACTTTGAGAAATGGGTTCTTGTGGACCACTAGATGGGGGCTCATCCATGATTGGAGATGGATGATCAAAACCTGAAGGGTTGGGACTGTCCCCTTCTCTAGGTTGTGGAGAAGAAACAAAGGAATGTGTAGGGAAGGAAGAAGGTGAAAGTGTAGCAGAGAGTGGGGGCTGATTCACAGATGAAACATGTGAACCATCAATAGGAGTAGAGAAATCCTCACTGTGCCCTAACTCACTGTGTGTTTCTTCAAGTGGGGGTTTCTCAGGTTGTGAACCATGAGTTTGTGTAGACTCTGTACAGGGTGCCTTGGGAGACATGCCAATTTCAATAGATGCACCTTGTTGAGAAGGCACATCTAGGGAGGTGTTTGAGTCCCTTTCAGTAACTACAGTTTGTTGAGAAACTGCAGCTTGGTTAACAGTGGTTTTGGTCCTCCTAGCTCTCTTCTTCTTAGGCTCAGGGGGAACCACTGTGGGTTCTGTTTGACTACCTTCCTTATTTGCTGCACTAGGTGCAGTGTCTCCCTCTTGACTCACAGAGCTACCACCAACATCAGCTTCTAAAGGCCGTTTCCTAGATTCTGGCAAGGCTTCTCTTTGGGCTTTGGAACGTCTAGAGGGCCTAGGCTGAGTGTATTGTGTGGAATGGGGGTTAACTGAATTTGGGTCAAATTCAGTTTCATTCTCAAGAGTGAAAGAGTCATAACCAGATGGTAATGGTAAATCAGGGTTGGACACTTGATCAACCATGTGCTGAGTGAAACAAAGTGGAATATGTGCATTGAGATCCTGTGAAGATAACAGTGTGTGTGTGTGTTCTTCTTCAAAACTGAGCAAGCCTCTAAACGAGGAGCAGCATCATTAAAATCACATAATGAATTAATACACATCATAAGAAAGCGAGGGTAGGTTGATACCTTCTTACCTATGGCAGCTTGGAGGTGTGCCATGAGGAGAGCTCCAACATTCACCTTGTATCCATGGATAAGAGAATGTGTCAGTTTCTTGATGTAGGAGGGTATTCCATTCCAGCCTGTGGACTTGGTAGAGAACACCTTGACCATCACATCAAATATCATGCTCCACTCCTTTCTCAGATGCTTCCTATCCATTTCACCAGTTGGATACCACTTGGTAGTCCCCTCTTCGAGAATAGGGCCTACATACCCAATCTTCAAGAAGAGCTTCTTGAGAGTGTCATCATTGGCAAGTTCAGCAAATTGGTGTCCTGCTTCAAGTGTAATTCCAAGAACAGTGTTGATGACCTCAGCTGTAAGAGTGTATTGTTGCCCAGAGATTGTGAATTGAATACCCGGGTTCTCACCCTCAGTTTGAGCAACAGCAGTTTGCCAAAACGCCTCAATTCGGTCTAAGTCTAGAATGGGGGTTGAGGTGATGGCATAACCGAGATAGGACTTGTTCAAGAAAAACACGAGTCCTTTGAAGCCTTCACCAGCATCATTTGGGGAAAAGATGCCAGCAAAGTTTGTTTGAGAGAGAGTCTGTTTGGATGCCATGGAGATTTCAAGAAAAGAAGAAAGTAAGAAAGTGGCTTTTTGCTTGAAGAAAAGTATATTGCCTTGAGTTCGATGAGAGTGATATGTCTGAGTAACTGGAGAATAAATAGAGGTATCGCAAACGTTGTGCACAAAAAGTGGAATTAAAGAACGTGTCTTAACCCACTCTTATAACACGTCAGTTACTGCCCGTTATTCACTGACCAACGTGGGATGAATATCCAATTTCAACGGTCCACTATTGTTGACAGTAACCTGTGCGCTAGAAACAATCTGTCAGTAATAAGAGGTGGTGACAGTAGGTTTTGCGCGACAGCAACTATTGCACAAAAACTTGCTGTCACCGTTAAGCGTATGAATGACAGTATCCTTTACAAGTCTTGACAGAAAGTCTTTTCCTTCTGTCAAGAAGGTTGCTGTCAAGAAACACACGACAGTACCCTTCTTAACGACAATAACTTCGATTGGGAATTGGTTCTGTCATGAACTTATTAGAATGCTTTATTCATATACTTAACTTAATATTGACACATTATGGATTTAGCAGTTTAATCTTTTGAACACAGATATTAAGCAATTAACACAGACAAATCATAACACAAGAAGAAAACTTTTATTATTATTATTATTGATAAAATCATTAAAAGTAGAACATGGAGTACATTATTCTATGATCTTATCAACTAGTCCTAAAAGCTCTTCCTTAATCTCTTCTTCAGAGCGACCTTCTTTTTCAAGAAGTGCCTGAAGCTCCTTCTCTTCTTCCTGAGCCTTGGCCTCCTCTTCCTGTTTCTTTTCCTCTTCCATCTCATCCATGCCGTCCAACAGCATCTCGAAGAGTTCATCCATCTCTTCACTGTCGGGTTCACTATCGCACCGTTTTAGCCCTACTTCAATTCCTACTTTGTTTTCCATTATTTACTTTAAAACTGAGAGCAGACTGGTGAAACCTAAGGTTAATTTATAGGCAAAACCGTCTAAGGGTTAAAGTCTAATGGTCAACAGTTAGAGTACCCATACAACTACCACAAAAGTAATTAACGGTCGTGTCCTCCTTTAATCCTACAGATTAATGCAAAACGGTGTGAAAGTCCAATGGAACAGATTTTTATCTCTCAAACTTAACAAGTAACCACATTAATGTCATACACGGTCTAAAAGTATGAGACTGGCACAAAATACTGACATGAAAAGTCAAATAAACACATGCTGTCACATAACAGACATAGACCAAGTAGACAGTAACTTCTCTTGACAGCAGGTTTGAAGTTGCTGTCATGAGCTTCAAAAGAGAATTTGGAAATATAGAAAACTGAGTAAATCAACATACCAGATTCAACATTCCCAATTCACTTACCAACCTGTTGAAGGTTGCTTCATCCAATGGCTTAGTGAAGATGTCAGCAAGTTGCTTGTCAGTTGGGACATAGATCAGCTTCACAGTTCCTTGTTCAACATGCTCTCTGATAAAGTGATGTCTTATATCAATGTGCTTTGTCCTAGAGTGTTGAACTGGATTGTCTGAAATGGCTATGGCACTAGTGTTGTCACAGTAGATTGGAATTTCACTTAACACTAGACCATAATCCAGAAGTTGATTCTTCATCCATAGAATTTGTGAACAGCAACTGCCTGCAGCAATATACTCAGCTTCTGCAGTTGAGGTAGAAACTGAATGCTGCTTCTTGCTAAACCATGAGACCAATCTTCCACCAAGAAATTGACAGCTACCAGTAGTACTCTTTCTGTCAATCTTGCATCCAGCATAGTCTGAGTCTGAGTAGCCAATTAGATCAAATCCAGTGTTCTTGGGATACTAAAGACCTAGGTTAGGAGTGCCTTTTAGGTATCTAAAGATTCTCTTGATGGCTACTAAGTGAGACTCCTTTGGATCACTCTGAAACCTTGCACAGAGACATGTAGCAAACATGATGTCAGGTCTGCTAGCAGTTAGGTATAGGAGAGATCCTACCATGCCTCTATAGGTGCTTGAGTCAATTTTCTTCCCTTTAGGATCAAGATCCAGACTGGTTGAGGTGGACATTGGTGTCTTTGCAGGTGATGAATCTTCCAAGTTGAACTTTCTGAGAAGTTCCTTGATGTATTTAGCTTGACAAATGAAGATTCCATCAGATTGTTGAAGAATTTGTAATCCCAGAAAGAATGACAATTCTCCCATCATACTCATCTCATATTTGTTACTCATGAGAGAGGAAAACTTCTCACACAGCCTCTCATTTGTTGAACCAAAAATGATATCATCCACATAGATTTGTACCAGAATGATGTCCTTGCCATGGTGTTTGTAGAAAAGTGTCTTGTCCACAACTCCTCTAGTAAACTGATTGTCCAAGAGAAAAGTGGAGAGTGTGTCATACCAAGCCTCGGGTGCTTGCTTTAGTCCATACAAAGCTTTGAAAAGTTTGTATACAAAATCATACACTTCAGCATCCTCAAACCCTGGTGGTTGTTCAACATACACTTCTTCTTCCAATTCTCCATTTAGGAAGGCACTTTTGACATCCATCTGAAATACTTTGAAGTTGCAGTGTGCAGCATAGGCTAGAAAGATTCTTATAGCTTCAAGTCTTGCAACAGGTGCAAATGTCTCATCATAATCTATTCCCTCCTGTTGACAGTAACCCTTAGCTACTAGCCTTGCTTTGTTTCTTGTCACTGATCCATTTTCATCAAGCTTGTTTCTGAAAACCCATTTGGTCTCAATGACTGACTTTCCCTTAGGTCTTGGAACTAGCTTCCATACATTGTTCCTTTCAAACTGATTTAGCTCTTCTTGCATGGCTATCACCCAGTCAGAATCCAACAATGCTTCATCAGTTGTCTTGGGTTCCATTTGAGACAGGAAGCATGAAAACATGCTGTCAGCAGAGACTTTGTTCCTTGTCCTCACCCCAGAATTAGGGTCACCAATGATGAGGTCACTTGAGTGATCCTTGTTCCACTTGGTGATTCTGGGCAAGCTACTTGACTGTACAGGAACATTTGCTTCAGTTTGTTGAGTTGAATGATCACCAATCCCATTGTCTTTACCATGTTCTTCATTGTCTCCAGAGTCACCATTGTCATGAATGTTAGAGGTTATGGTCTGTGACTGAGCTGGAGTTTGGTTGACAGTAGTGGCATTGACAATATCTTTATCAACTTCAACAATTTGAGTGAAGCTAGGTTCTTCATCCACAATTTCCTCAGCTTCCAAGTATCCTTGATTCTCAAATCTGAATGTCTGCATCTTTCCTTCTTCATGCAGTCCTGGAAACTTGGTTTCATCAAATGTGAAATTAACACTTTCTTCAATAATCCTGTTTTCCATAACATAAACTCTGTAGGCAGTCCTTTCTGTGCTGTAACCCATGAATAGTCCTTCAAAAGCCTTGGTGTCAAATTTTCCTTTCTTTTCATGGTTATCCTTCATCATAAAGCATTTGCTCCCAAACACATGAAAATATTTGACAGTAGGTTTCTTTCCAGTTAACAGATAGTAAGGTGTACTTGCATGAGTCTTGTTGATCATGGTTCTGTTCTGAGTGTAACAGGCTGTGTTGATAGCTTCAGCCCAGAAATATGTTGGTAGTTTGGCATCATGCAACATAGTTCTAGATGCTTCAATGAGAGTCCTGTTCATTCTCTCTACAACTCCATTCTGCTGTGGAGTTCTTGCAGCAGAGAATTGTTGTACAATTCCTTCATCTTTACAGAAATTTCCAAGAGTGGCATTTCTGAATTCTGTACCATTGTCACTCCTCAAGATTTGAACTTTTGAGTTTGGAGTTCTATCAAGAACTCTGACTTGATCAATAATCACTTGAGCAGCTTCATCTTTGGATTCAAGAAACTTCACCCAAGTGTACCTTGAGTAATCATCCACCATTACTAAGGCATATCTCTTCTTGGCCATTGATGGTACATTGACTGGTCCAAAGAGATCCATGTGTATCAACTTGAGTGCTTCAATGTTGGTGTTCATTTGCTTGGACTTGTGCACAGCTCTTCTCAGTTTGCCCATTTGACAGTCTTCACACAGTCCTTCTTGACAGAATTCCTGTTGGGGCAAACCTCTCACTAACTCCTTCTTCATCAGAATATTCATTATCTTGAAGTTGAGATGTGAGAGCTTCCTGTGCCAAAGCATACTATCACCAATAGTAGCTTTACTGTAAAAGCAGTAAACCTTATCCTTCTTTGTTGAATTTAAGTCAGCAACAAACAAGCTTCCTTTTCTAACCCCTTTTAGAGAGAGGCTACTATCCTTCTTGTGATAGATGTTACACAGCATCATATCAAAATCAACCTTGAATCCCCTGTCACTGAATTGGCTGACACTGAGTAGATTGTGCTTCAATCCATCCACAAGAGCAATATCTTCAATGACAACATTTCCAATTTCTAGACAGCCATATCCCACTGTGTAACCCTTGCTGTTGTCTCCAAAGGTTATGATTGGGCCAGCTTTCTCAACATAATGTGATAGCAGGGCTTTATCACCTGTCATGTGTCTTGAGCAACCACTGTCAATGATCCACATGACTTGATCTTTCTTCTTGCCCTGCAAAACAGAATGTGTCTAAGATGCATATGGTACCCAATCCTTGTTGGGTCCTGCAGTTTCAGTGTCTCCTGAGTTTCTTTCAGTCATAAAGTCACAAGCATTATCAGTAATCTCCTGTTTGACTTCTCTTTTCACCCACTTAGGTTTAGAATTGGACTTGGTCCTTTTCTTAGTGGATGGAGCCTTTTTGCTGTTGCCAGCAGGCTCAGAAGTCTCAACAGTGTTTAAGTATGAACATTTTTCAGTAGTGAGAATAGGTAAGTTAAAGCATGTACTCATGGCAGTAATTTTGCATGGCATACATTCAATGTTATTACAGACACTCATAGTTCTATGCATAAGGGGGGTTATGTGTAAGTTACCATTGAGTTCAGTTGCATTGACCTTATCCTCAATTGGTTTCTTACAAACATGTGTTAAGTGATGAGTAGACCCACAGTTATTGCATAGTTTCCTAGAAGCACCTCCAACATTAGTGTATCCATTTCCTTTGTTGACTCCTACCTTTCCATTCCTATTCTTAGACTTGGGAGTTACTGGATTGACAGTATGTTCAGAAGTTGCTGTCGAACTTTCCTTGACAGTATCTTTTATTCCTATTGTCTTGACAGAAGGTTTTAAAGTTACTGTCTTGGAACCATTCTTGACAGTATCTTTGGAAGATTCTGTCTTGCCAACTGTGACAGCATCTTTTGAACTTGCTGTCTGATTGCTTGGTAAGTTTACTGTCTTGGGGATTGTGACAGTATCCTTTCCATCCTTGAATGTGCTGTCAACACCTTCATCCTCATCAAGAATTTCTTGTTTGATGAGCTTGGCTTCTTCATCAAACTCAATTTCTGCAGCTTTGAAAATGGGAGTTTTAACTTTTTTGAGAATGGTGGGTTTGACAGCAGCATTTCCAGAACAATCTTGAATCACAGTTTCCTTTCCAGGTCTTCTACCATATGAAAAACCTATACCAACTGACTGATTTTCTGTATGCTTATCATTGTAATCCTGAACTATCTTGGATGAGTTTTTATAAGCCATGATTTTAAATTCATTTTCAGCAATCTCATTTCTCAGGAATTCCTCAACCTCTTTAGCACATTTCAATTCATTTTTAAGTTTAGCATTCTCCTGAGCTAAAGAGTCTAGTGAACTGGTTTTGAGAACAAGAGATTCATTTTCAGACTTCAGTGTTTCATTTAGCTTACTCAGCCTAGTGATCTCCTCATTGGTAGCAGATAAGCTAGTATGGACATTGAACATTTCAGCACTTAAGTCTTTAATGGTTTTCTTATACTCATCAATGGACATATCAAGTAAGACAAGTGAAGGTACCTGACTTGAAGATGTTGATGTTACTTCATCAGTGCTAGCCATGAGAGCTAGGTTGACATATTCTTCTTCATCTTCATCATCAGACTCATCCCAACACTTTCCTTCAGCCACATAGGCTCTACCTTGATTCTTCTTAGAGTATCCACCAGTTCCTTTCTCAAATCTCTGAACCTGTTTGGGTCTCTTGCACTCATTAGAAAAATGACCAGGTTCACCACAGTTGTAACACTTGAATTTAGATCTATCCACAAATCCAGTCTTGTATCCTCCTTTGAATGAGCTTCCCACAGCAGCCTTTGATGAGCTTCCCTTGGTGAACTTGGATGCTTGGCCTTGGGGCCTGAATGACCTGTCCTTCTTGAACCTAAAGTTCTTGAACTTTTTGGCCATGTAAGCCATAGTAGGATTGTCCATGCTTTCCAGTTCCTCCATAGTGTAGAAGTCTTCATCTTCCACATCCTTGAGCTGTAGTACTACTTTCTCATCATCTTCAACAACCTCTTCTATCTTCAAGGATTGTACTGGGGTTGGTTGAGTGATTTGTAGTGCTTCACTAGGTTGTGTGATTCTTGGCACTTGTGCTACTAGGGCACTTGACATGTTAGCCATCTTGTTCCTTGTTCCACTTTGTATGGTTCTCTTTTGAAAGAGTTCAAGTTCATAAGATTTCAGAATGCCATAAAGTGTCTCAAAGGTTATATTGTTGAGATCTCTTCCTTCTCGTATGGCTGTTGTCTTGTGTTCAAGATGATCAGGCAGTGTTAGCAAGAACTTGACATTCAATTCTTTTCTGTCATAGTACTTGCCATGTATCTGCAGTTCAGTTAAGAGCTTACTGAACCTTTCAAACATGGAGGTTAAGTCTTCACCAGGCTTGGCCATGAATGCCTCATATTGAGATATAAGTATTTGCCTTTGGTTGCCTTTAACTTCTTCACTTCCTTCACAGAGTAAGGCTAGCCTGATCCACATCTCCTTGGCTAATGTGCAGCTTATCACACTTCCACACATGGCTTTATCCAACGTGAGAGAATCGAGCAAGATGAGTTGCAAGTGATCATCTAGCACCATTTTCTCCTTCTTAGTTTCCAAAAATTCCGAGGGATCTTTGGGAACCCAATGTGCAGGAATGATTTCACCATTTACTGTTGTGGCTTCAATTTCCTTCCTTGGTATGAAAGGACCATTCTCGAGTATACCTGGGTATAGTGGATTCGCAGCTTTGATAAACAACAAGATTTTTCTTTTCCAAATGCTGTAGTTCTCTTTATCAAAAGCTGGGATCTTGATACTGTTTGATTTCTGCATTGTCGTCGGGATCTCAGATATGTATGTTAATCTGATCGCTTTGATACCAGTTGTTGGTCCTTGTGTATTGCAGAAGGGGGGGGGATGAATGCAATACTGATAAAATTCAATCTCAGTTTCAACAACTAAAACCAAGATTTAATGTTATCAATAATACGTATGCATTCACAAACAGTATAGTAGAGAAGACAGGATTCACAAAATAAATGTTTTATTTATTTTGCAAAGTGTTGCTACAACCTCAAGAGAGAATTCTTGAGCTTCGTTTTTCTCCAAGACACTTGCTTGTCTTCCTTACATACCTAGAATGAATTGATAGTCTAAGTATAAAACTAATCCTATCACTATCAACACGGGTCTGTGAAGCTGCTGTCATTATCAAGTGGCAGCTTCTTACAAAGTGTCTACCCATGTGATTTTCCTAAATTTCTAACAATGTCAGATATACATTACAAAGAAAGCAACCTAGATTCATTCTAATTCTAGCTAAAACAATTCAGCAAATAGAGACTTGACCTTGCTCTTGAATTGATTCGCTTTTGTTTGCAGTGCTTGAAGCTTCTGTCGTAGTCTTGCAGACTTGGTGCAGCTTAGGGATACTGCAACACGCCTGTTTCTTGAACATTGAAACTGTCACGGGGTTTGACTGAGAAAGATACCTAGAACAAGGATCTTTCTCGAGACAGTTACTTTTGCCGCAGAGCTTGCTGTCACAGGAATGTGCTTTTGGTGACAGTAGGAGTTCCCCGCATAGTGTGCTGTCGAGGTTTCCAAACTTGCTGTTGAGGGCTAAAGTTGTTGTCGCGTAGTCTTCCGCCAATGTTGTTGTCAGAGTGAATATGCTGTCTTGACTTGCAACATTCTGTCTTCTTGTAATCTTACTGTCAATGCTTATGACAGTAACCTTTATTCATGTTGTCATCTAATATGCGTTCTTTGAGGCTTGAACACAGAAAGTGAACTTCTTCCAAATTACACAATTAAAATAACATTGCATACTGATTACAAGAACATACTTTGGCTGTGACAGTATGTTCTACTTAATTAAAAAATTAAGTATATACAAAGTTAAGTTGTTCCTATGCTATCACCCATAAATCCCAACAGCCGTTATAATGCCCGATTTTCCTTAACCTTGTTTTGTTTGTGATATTAGAACATAATGACTTCTGTCCAAGATCACCACTGCCCATTATAGTGTAGGTCTTGTTTCAAGGTTCGTTTTGGTGCAAAAATCATGTGAATCCGATTTACGGTTTAGGAGAAACAAGTATTTTAGTAAAGGATGTTTCGCGAAACCAAACTATACTACTTAGCCAACTTTGAGGCAATGATCAAACCCCTTAAGCGACTTATTAGGATGTGAAACTTTGTGTTAACATGATAGGTACGTTTAGGAAGACCCTCGAAAAGATTTCGTGTTAAAATGATTTAATCTCTATTTTATAAAAATGCGTGAGCGAGCATGCGCGAGTGGAAGTTCTTAAAGAGTTAACTTGAAAACGAATTTGTTACTTGAGATAGTACATACTTAGTTTCATAGAAGTATTAAGTGATTAATCTCGGATATTTTGACTATGTATAGATCGCCGGATCAACCCAATGCACACTACCCCTACCTCACCACCAGGCAAGTTTTCGAAACCTATGCTTACTGTTGTTGTGATAATAAAATACTTTCGTATATGATATGCAAATGAGAAGTATACATATTTTATTCCCAAGTACTTTGCGATATATATAAATTGCATGCTTGTCTTCGAACTGCTATATATAGTGATACTTGAGGTCACGATTTAATTATGGGCTTCTAAGCTAAATATGGGATATTAGTTAGAAGCCAGGTTTTTATAAATGCCCTAGGAAAAGGGCGTATGATTTATTTTTTAGGCCGGAAGTAGTAATATTTTCTGTATATGTTAAAGGTTATTTTCCGATAAAGATATCGGGTAACTGTTATTCGATGATTATTTATTTAATGAATATTATTTTGAATATTCATTTAATGATTATTTAATGAATATTATTTTGAATATTCATTTAATCCTTATTTATTTAATGAATATTATTTTGAATATTCATTTAATCCTTATTTATTTAATGAATATTATTTTGAATATTCATTTCATCCTTATTTATTTAATGAATATTATTTTGAATATTCATTTAATCCTTATTTATTTAATGAATATTATTTTGAATATTCATTTAATCCTTATTTATTTAATGAATATTATTTTGAATATTCATTTAATCCTTATTTATTTAATGAATATTATTTTGAATATTCGTTTAAGGTTTATTTATTTAATAAATATTATTCGATTATTTATTAAATACTTTTAACACGTTTTAAAATGAGTTATATTATTTAAAGTTTATCCTCGACCTTCAATAATTACGAAGGATATTCTAAACTGTATTATTAATTATTTTAAATTAAGGGGAGGTTCCCAAACACGGTTTTTCCATTTAAATCTATCTTTTAAGAGGATTTAAATACTCGCTCAACTACTAAAAATATGGGGAACCTGATTTAAGTAACTGCTACTCATTTTAAACTCTCAACTCAAAATTGTCAGGGGACAGATATTTTCTCGGAGCAATTTAATTGCTGCAAGTCAGATGTTGTGTAACTACCTCAACGATCAAGGAGTAAATTGATGGAACAAGTCGATATCCATTAACAAGCAATAGCTTGGGAAATATTGGGGAATCTTCCTTTCCAACCTAGATATAACTACTTAGTGGAGCCGTATCAACAAGTATTACACTTGGGGAAGGGAGGACGATCTTTACGTTTCAGAGTCATGGATTTCATCCGAACTAGGAGTGGTGTAAGAGGTCCAGTTGCGCCGACCCATCCATTTTATTGCCCCAAATGGGCCGGGAGATCCGGGAAGGCGGTAGAAAATGTCAAGTTGTCGTGATTCTTCCATCTACATGTAGAAAAAATATTTCTGTTGTACGACCTGCTACTGATCATAGTAAGGTTGGGACAACGGGCGCGGTAGCAGCTCCGGTATTAGTTCATCATCCAATTTTGGATATTCCTGCAACATGTATTGGGGAGAAGAACCGATCATGTTGACAGGGGGTCGAAAAGTGCTCAAAGAAAATGAAGTTGCAATAAATCCTTGTAACTTCATCTTTTATTTTATGAGTTATGACTCTGATAAAACCTTACTCAGATTATATTTGCGTAAGTGGATTTTGGGTTACGAAAACATTATATTAATTTTCCTCGTAACTTCATCTTTTATGTTATACTAGTCTCTTATCCGTTTAAGGCATAACATGTGGTTACAAAAATATCTTTGAACTGTTATATACTGATGATCTGTCATAAATTATTTTGGTGGGCTCTATTGCTCACCCTTGCTTTATTTATTTATATCACAACAACAACTAGAGCAGATGGCCCGCAACAGGCACACTCTGCGCAAGCAGGTAGCAGCCGTCAGAGATTTACCCGTTGATGTCGTAGCCGCCATAGCTGAGGTAGTAGCAACCAGTAGTCTAAGCTAAAGCTTTTGTGTATCAGACTTATTTATATTTATGATTAATGTAATCAACGGCAAGAACTATTAAGCGTACTCTGTAATCTTTTGGGTTTGTAATAACTTATAACTTGTGGATCCTACTAGATACTTATTCCAATTTCATCTCTGGGACTATAACTTGTTGTGTATGGTGTTGTTATTGCGGGGTCACAGTATGCAATTTAATTGTTTTGATTCAAGTGCAAGTATTATTGATGGAATTGAGACCGTAACGACCGGATCCCCGACCCCGGATCTGGTGCTGTTACAATCCAGGACCTGGGCACCCAACTATGTTTAACATTGGAAGAGTTAAGGAGCTTATGCGGGAAAAACTCTTTACTTGTAAAAGATTTAATATAAAGCAGCTCAAGACCTTTCACTTATTGTAGCTCTTTATTAGTATCAGCTAACTCTATGATGTAATTGATACTTAGTTCCTAGGTTGATGCTTGTTTTGGGTACAACAGGTCTCCTATGTCCATCTATTGGGGTATGCCCCTCTTAAACATGTAGTTCTTGTTTTTTTCAGTTCTAAATTTTTTTAATTAGCAAAAAAAAAAAAGAAATGGAAAGAATGTCTAGGATATAAGTCAGATGAAGATAAGAAATTAAAAGAGAAAGTTGTTATAAATGAGACAGTTAATCCAATGACCTATAAACATGTTATAGACAAGACCAAAACAAAGATTAAGCCTGTTAAATTTATATTTGGTAAAGATCCCAATTCTACTTTTGAAAAGGGATCTACTTCTGCTCAACAAGTTTCAAATGCTAAGTCTAAACCTGTTAAAAAAAATATAGGTTTATTCTCTCAGAAACAACTTAAGGAGAAAGTATGCGAGGTAACAGGTAAACAGAAGTCACCTACTGTTAAAAGAAACAGGAATGGTAAAGTTGGGATTAATAAAGAGAATAATTATAAGTTTATCCCAAATGCAACAAGAAAGTGTTGCTATACCTGTGGTAACTCTAATCATCTTGCTATTGATTGTAGGAAGAGTAAAAAGATGGTTATTGAGATTCCTAGGTCTGATGTTAGGAATATATCAGTATTTTATAAACCACAGAAGTCTTGTTTTTATTGTGGCAGTAAATGGCATTCTATTTATACTTATGAAGAATACCATAATTTGTACCATAACTTTTATGATCCTTTACCTAAGTTTAATAAAAGTACAAATTCTGGTAAATCTAAGAATGTCAATGTGAAGCATGCATATGTTAATACTGATACTGACAAAGTAAATCCTGATGGATTCTATTCTGTCAGGACTGCTAAGGTCAAAAAGTCTTCTGCAGCTAAAAGTAATAAAATGCATGGAATGAGAACCCAACAAGTGTGGGTTCTTAAAAATACTAACTAGTGTATTTTTGTCTGATTGCAGGGTAAAAAGAAAAATGTCTTAGTCATGGATAGTGGATGTTCTGTGCACATGACTGGAAACAATGCCCTGTTATCAGAATATGAGGAGAAAGTTGGCCCAACTGTGTCTTATGGAGATGGAAACATTGGACAAACCTTGGGATATGACAATATAATCATTGGAAATGTCATCATTGAAAAAGTAGCTCTTGTGAAGGGACTAAAACACAACCCATTGAGTATTATTAGTCAAATCACAGACAGAGGTTATCATGTCAACTTCTTTTCCACACATTGTGAAGTAGTCAGTAAAGAATCAGGAAAGATAGCACTCACTGGCTACATGCATGGTAACATTTATGAAGCCAACATTCACACCAATACTGATGGCTCTCCTACTTGTCTCATCAGTAAAGCTTCAGTAGATGAAAGTTGGAATTGGCACAAGAAGCTTTCTCATCTCAACTTCAGCAACATCAATGAGTTGGTTAAGAAAGATTTGGTTAGAGCATTACCTAAAGCTTTGTATACTCCTGATGGACTCTGTGATGCATGTCAGAAAGCAAAACAGAAAAGGACATCATTTAAGAGTAAATCTGAATCCTCTATTTGTGAACCATATCACATGCTGCACCTTGACTTATTTGGACCAGTCAACATAATGTCCATCAGTAAGAAAAGGTACACTCTTGTAATTGTTGATGAATACTCTAGATTCACCTGGGTGTACTTTCTACACAGAAAATATAACGACTCAGAAAAACGCTTCTATAGTATTAATATTTAATAATATTTGAGATCTATGATATATGAATATTGTGTGAAAGGTGGATATTTGAAAATGTGATTATTAGATGTTTACTTGGTGAATGGTATGGATTAAAATATATGTGTATGCTTTTAATTGCATTTTATATGAATTTCTTATTAAAAATCAACTCTTTTTGACCTTCCGGGAATTTTATAAAATCATCAGAGATTCATTTTATTGTGAAATCTTTTTCACAACCTTTCTTTTATATTCTATTATTTTCTAAAATTAGTGGAGAAATTTATTTTTGGCCTTAAGGATTTAAAACTGATTTTATGAGATAAATGTCATTTATGTGATTTAAACTTTGAAAATTCATATTTAATTCAATTTTGATCATAAAACTATTTTAAAAATATGGGTGAGCTTGTAAATTCGTATTCTCTGTTTTAAAAATAAAATTTTGATTTTAGGTATTATTTTCATTTTATTTCGGATTTTAGAAAGGCATTATATTGGTTTTCTTTTATTAAAAATCAGATTTTTAATTGTGAAGTTACTGTTTTGCCCTTGGGGCTTATAAAACCCTCAAGCCCAGCATTCTCCCCCTTTTTCTTATTGTCGACACCTCTGTTCTCTCCTTGCCATTCTCTCTCTCGGCTATTCTCATTTTTTTTGTAAAAATCTTCATCCCTCTCTTCTTTTCTCTCCACACAATCGATTGTAGTACATATATATATACATATATATGATTGTGCTTGTGTGTGTGTGTATGGCCGTGTGTATATGTGTGTATCAGTTTTGCATGCAAGAGGTATTGGCGATTTGATCTTAATTCATTACCGAAATCTTGCTTTGTGATGATTCCGTGATTATTTGATTGTTGTAAATTGCTAATTGGTGAGGTTTGTTGAAGGAAACCCGAATTCCGGGCACCTCCAAGCCATGCCGCCGTCGGCAATGAGCTCCGGCGAGCCGACGGGGATGATGATGATACCTTTGAGTCCGATTCTTGTGTTAATAATTATATTTAGTTGAGTTATGGGTTGCATGTTGAAGAATCGAAATGCATGTGAGAAATTTCAGTTTTCCCCTTTTGTAAAATTGGTTTGAAGTATTGATGTTGATGATTAATTGATAGCCTCAAGGTTATAGTGATTGCATGTTAGTGATTGTGTTAAGTTTAGAGAATTTTGGATTATATATGTTTGATATTTGATTTTAAGTTGAAGGTTTTGCTTTGGGGTTTTTGTCGGATTAGAAGTGTAGTGTTTGTGATTGTTGATGCTAATTGATTTTAATGTATAAATTGAGTACTTCTTCTTAAAGTTCTGATTTGTGAGTGTTGTGGAAGCCTAAGTAGTTGAGAATGGTAAATTAGTTGTATCATAGGTTATGCAATAAGAATGTTAGTGATTAAAGGTTTATGTGCAGAATGTTGAGATGCCCAGAAACTGTCTGTTCTGTTTTGGTTAATTGCAATTGCTTGCTACCTGTTTTAGATAGTAAGTCTAAGAGAAAATTGTTCTAGTTGGAGTCTAGTTTGTGCACGCGCAAACCTTGTATCGATAGAGTTAACGAGTAAAGAGTTTTGTATGTTTTACTAAAAGTTGTGCAGCAGGATTTTCTGTGCTTCAGTTCATACTTTAACCTGTTCGTTTTTAGTCTAAATAAACTGTTCTGAAGTTGAAATTTTTATTCTGAGTTGGAGTAGTAATAAGGAAGTAGCCTGTCAAATTTGGTATTTGTTTGATTATATTTGGATTTCTGAAAAATGTTTTAGTAAAGTTACGCAGCAGGAATTTTCTGTGCTTCAGTACCTAATTTAACCAGTTCGTTTTTAATCTAAATGAATTGTTCTGAAGTTGAAACTTTTATGATAAGTTGGATTAGTATTCAGTAAGTAGCCTGTCAAATGTGATATTTGTTTGATTACTTTTGGATTTATGAAAAATGTTTTAGTAAAGTACGTGCAGCAGATTTTTCAGCTTTTTGAGATGAAAACATTGTTTGTAAAGGTGTTAAGGACATGGTTAGCATTGGTCAAGTTGATTTAAAGGGATAACCAAGTGTGGTATGATTTGAAAGTTAGATTATATACATATGTATTAAAGGAGTATATTATGTGAACTTGAATGGCAATGTGCGCTTATGTGAGCTTTGTGCTTATCATATGGATAAGAGATTATAAGTGATATAAATATTATGTGTTTACGCGTTTAGGGAACGTGGGGTAGTTTAGAATAAGGATTAGAATTTTGAGAGGATCATTCTGAAATAGTATATACTCTTTTGTAGAGTTGCGAGACGTGGAACATAGAAATAAAGGCAAGGCGAAGGCAGAAATTCAGTGAGTACAGTTTGTTCTAAAAGCTACTTAAGAATCCAAAGAAGTAGAGCCTATAAATAAAGGAAAGACCAAGGTGGAGAACCAGTGATTTCTCATTACCCTTTTTGCTATTAAGGCAAGTAATACTAACTTGCTTTCGTATTTCGATTCCATTCTTTCACTTTGACATATATGAATTGCTATCTTGCTTTGATATACTTTTAATTCTGAAAACACATATTGTTCATTGGTAACCCTTATCTCTGTTCATATACCATGTTGTTCTGTATACCATACTTTGTTCAGTTTTCTTTCCTTAAACCATTATACCCTGTTTATATCCATGTATTGAAACTTGATAACCTATGATTCTATAACCTGAATTTGACCCTCTATTTATGCATTCCTTTTATACCTGAAAGTGAATATATCTGAACCCTCATTCTAATACATTTCCAAAATGTACCTGATGACACTTACTTCTTGATTTCCCATTGATAGAAATCCAGATTGATCAAATTGGACTTACCCGATTCACAAAAGATACTTCTATACAAACATTATAGACACAACACAACGTTATATGAACCATATCTTGCTTGAACTTTTCTTCAGATCTTATCCTTATCCTTTGATTATACTTACATTTTAACCTGAGATGCTATTGCATCAGATTTGAACTTGTACCTATGAATCACATACTTACTTGAAATTGAGAATACATGAACCTTCACTTGGGTACTATACAAACACGCATCCAATGATTTACAAAGGATTTCTTTCATAAGAAAGATTTTAAAAGAAAGGAAGTTTCAAAGTTTGGATTCATTTAAATTCTGATTTATGGTTTCCACGGATTCCTAAGATTGGAGGCGTAAGAGGCCGAGTGACGCCGGCCCAGCACTTTTTAATTATAATAAATGGACTAGGGATGGACTAGTCTAAAGGCCAATGTGTGCCTATTGGGACCCAATACAAGGACCAGAGGGACTGTGTGTCCGGTATGGGGACTTTACGTGGCTGATCACCCGTATTGTCCGGTGCGTTGTGAAAAATCTCCAAATTACTTATTGCTTTTCTTGAAATCATATATCTTTATAAGGAAATTGGTTTACCCTTTGAAATTGTATATTCATGTCATTGTTCTGATAATCCCTTGATATGGATTCTGCTATACCCATGACATACATATTGATATTGGAAACTGTTGCACAGTGGTTAACTATTTGGATATATTATTACTTGCTGAGCATTTGGCTCATTCTTTTCCCTGTTCTAACCCACAGTTAAAAGAGAAGATGGTACGCACTTTCCAGACAGCTAGGAAGTCTTCCTATAGGGTTATTTTTGGGATGCTAGCTCAGGCAGGTGATGGAGACCTGTAGAAGGTGTTTTGTATAAGGGAATGTAGAACTTTTAAGACACGGTTGTAATAACTTTTGAGACTTTTATTATGTAATAAAATGAAGTAGATAGTTGATGCTTGTTTCATACCATTACCTGTTAAAGATCCAGGGTAAAGTTGGGGTCGCGTCTGCATGTTTATATTATTATTCACAGGTTTACAAGTATAGAGGTTGTAGTGACTCCCCAATCATGACCCCAGATTGGGAGGGCGTCACAGAAAAGATGAGACTCCTGAGATACTGTTGGACCATGTGAGAATGATTGAGACAGGCTCAAAGTACAAAGTCAAGATTCTGAGAAGTGATAATGGTACTGTATTCAAGAATTCAAAGATGGAAGAGTTTTGCAAATACAAAGGAATAGTTCAACAATTCTCTGCTCCTGGCACACCCCAGCAAAATGGAGTGGTTGAAAGAAAGAATAGAACTCTTATTGAAGCTGGCAGAACTATGTTGGAAGAAGCTAAATTGCCTACATATTTTTAGGCAGAAGCAGTCAATACAGCATGCTATACTCAAAATCTCACACTGATAAACAGACATGGTGTAACCTCCTATCAAATGCTCAAGGAGAAGAAACCTAGTTTGAAGCATCTGCATGTGTTTGGCTGTAAATGTTTTGTTCTCAGAACTCATCCTGAACAGCTAGGGAAATTTGAAACAAAGGCTGATGAGGGAATTTTTATTGGCTATCCTGCATCAAGAGCCTTTAGAGTTTTTAACTTGAGAACAAGAACTGTCATGGAGTCAATTCATGTATCTTTTGATGATAAGAAAATAACTGGAATAAATGAAGACTCTCATGATAGGTTGATTTTTGAAAATGAAGCTACCAAGGATCTTGAAGATCAAGAATCAGATACTGACACTTCATCAGATACTGATGGGTCACCAAATCCTGATGACTCACCAAATCCTGATGAAGCACCAAATACTGATGGTGCCAATGCTGATGATGCAAATAATGGTGACACTACTAACAGTGCAAATGTTGAGGGGGAACAACAACAAACATCTACTAGTTCTGAATCTACTCAAACATCAGGACATAATTCTTCAGAAACTGATTCAAGTGACAATCTTGATAATCAATCAGGAGGTGACAACAACAATTCAGGGGGGGCTTCTACTGAAGCAAATTCTTCTAATCAAGACAACACCAATCCAGGGGGAGCATCTACTTCAAGGAATGAGTTACCACCAGCTAGGAAATGGACAAGAAGTCATACTCCTGATTTGATAATTGGGGATCCTAATGCAGGTGTTAAAACAAGAAGTGCAACTCAGAATGAATGTCTTTATCATAACTTTCTATCCAAGGGGAGCCAAAGAAAGTTGAAGATGCACTTAAGGATGCTGATTGGGTTACTGCAATGCAAGAAGAATTGAATGAATTTGAAAGGAATGAAGTCTGGAAATTAGTACCAAGACCAAAAAATAGATCAATTGTTGGTACAAAATGGATTTTCAAAAACAAGACTGATTCAGATGGTGTGATTATCAGAAATAAAGCAAGGCTAGTTGCAAAGGGGTATTCTCAACAAGAAGGAATTGACTATGATGAAACTTTTGCTCCTGTTGCAAGACTAGAGGCCATCAGGATCTTTCTGGCATATGCAGCTCACAAGAAATTCAAAGTTTTCCAGATGGATGTTAAAAGTGTTTTCTTAAATGGTGAACTAGAGGAAGAAGTTTATGTTGAACAACCTCCTAGCTTCATTGATCCAAAATATCCAAATCATGTCTACAGATTGGATAAAGGACTTTATGCACTAAATCAAGCTCCAAGAGCATGGTATGAAACCTTAGCTCAATTCTTACTGGAAAGTGGATTCAAAAGAGGTACAATTGATAAAACTATGTTCTATTTGAATCATGGTAAGGATTTGTTGTTAGTTCAAATATATGTTGATGATATCATCTTTGGGTCAACAAACAATAAGCTGTGTGAAAAGTTTTCCAAGCTTATGCAGTCTAGATATCAAATGAGCATGATGGGAGAAATGAGTTACTTTCTTGGTCTCCAAGTTAAATAGACTGATGATGGCATCTTTATCAATCAGTCCAAGTATACCAGGAATTTATTGAAAAGGTTTAACATGCAAGATAGTGCAACTGCAAGTACTCCCATATCAACAACTACCAAACTTGATCCTGATCAAGGTGCTGAGGTAGATTTAACTCACTACAGAGGGATGATTGGATCACTCTTGTATCTCACTGCAAGTAGACCAGATATCATTTTTGCAACCTGTCTGTGTGCAAGATTTCAAGCAATACCCAGGGAACCTCATCTGATAGCAGTCAAAAGAATTTTCAGATATCTCAAAGGCACTCCTACACTTGGCCTTTAGTATGCAAGGGAATCATATTTTGGTTTGTGTGGTTACTCAGATGCTGATTTTGCAGGATGCAAAATAGACAGGAAAAGTACTTCAGGAAGTTGTCAGTTTTTGGGTGGTAGACTAGTTTCTTGGTTTAGTAAAAAGCAAAAGTCTATCTCTACTTCAACTACTGAAGCTGAGTACATAGTTGCAGGAAGTTGTTGTGCTCAGCTAATGTGGATGAGAAATCAGTTGTTAGATTATGGCATGTCATACTCCAAAATCCCTATTTATTATGATAACCAAAGTGCTATTGCAATGACAAGAAATCCAGTTCAGCATTCTCTTACTAAGCACATCAGTATCAGGTACCATTTTATAAGAGAACATGTTCTGGAAGGAACAATTGAACTTCATTTTGTTCATACTGATCAATAATTAGCTGATATATTCACCAAGCCACTTCCTGAAGCTACTTTCAATAAATTGGTGAATGAACTTGGGATGATGAACTTTGAGAATTTCTGAGGAAAGCTATAGAGAAGAAATCCTGATGACTATAAAAAATTACTGATTACTCTATCTCATCATCAATTTTTGCTATTCATATTCTCTCTGTGCTCACGAACCTTAAATTCTAAATCTCAATTCTCAAGCTTTTTGTATTGTATCAGTGGCGTCATCATCCTTCATGAACAAACAGACAGTAATTAGTGGTGTTACTTTTGTCACTAACAACTTTGTAGCTGTTTTGGACCATCAGGAATTACCCACTGAGTTCCATATTATCCAGGATTTTCTTACTTCTAGTTCTTTGAAGTATGCTCTAACAGAACCTGCCAGTATTTCTTTTAAGTCGGTGATGCAGGTGTGGAACACAGTTACTTTTGACAAAGGTCACGCAGGCTCAATCCTGATGAGTTTCGAGTTTGATGGGGTTACTCACTATGTAACTCCTGCTATAGTGGAAGAGGCTCTTCATTTGCCAGTACTGGGTGATGTTGTTGCTGATAATGTTACAAACTCGACAGTCTTTGAGTTTGTTACAAAGTTGGGCTACAATGGGGAAGTTAAGAGGTATGGAAACCTCTTCAGGACAAAGCTAAAGAAGGAGTGGAATTTCTTCTTTGATACCATCAGTCGTTGTTTCCTGAACAAGACATCAAATTTTGATGCTCTACCATCAGGATCTCTCAATATTAGGTATTCTCTAATCCATTCTACAATGTTTGATTATGTTACTTTTGTTTTAAAAGCTTTAAGTGATAGGAAATCAGATAAGTTAGGCTCTGCCTGCTTTCTTAGATTTTTCCAGCTAATTTTTAATCACTTATGTCCTATTGTTACTTTTGAAGAGGATGTGATTCTACCCATTTGTAGAATTACAGAGAATAATAGTAAGTCCTTAGTCAACAATGATAAGGCAAATGGTTTTACATGCAATGCCTTTATTCTTGATGAGGTCGGGCTTTTCTTGAAAGAGAATTTGCCTACTTGTTATGGATCAGTTTCTGATGCTATGGGGCAAGGCCAATAACACCTTGTTCCTGACACAAGCATCCCTCCCAAACACTCAAAACACTCTACAACCACCTCTACTGTCTCTCAAAAGACTGTAGTTGTAAACACAAAGAAATCAGCTAGATCTGATGTGTCTGGAAGACAATCAGGATCAAAGGATTTCTCCTCTACACCACTCAGTCAAAAGAAGTCAAAAGGGGGTGTACAAGGGGTCCTGGTGAAGAAGAAGGCTGATAAGGTTGAGGAGGTTGTTAATGTTAAAAGAAAAATGGTTTTAAGGGATGCGACTGATTCTGAGGATGACATGCCTATATCCTCCAAATTTAGAATGAACAAGGAAGTTGCTGATACTGCTGGTGAAGCTGTGTCACAATCTACTAAGCCACAGAAGAAAAGGAATTTGATTACAAGCAGGTATCATATTCCTATGAAGAAACAGGATACTGATGGACATGACATTTCAATTCCTGATGAGCAGTCAAATCCTGATGCTCAAGCAAATCCTGACGTTGGTATTCCTGAAGCATCACAAAACAAGATTGTCTCTATCTCTGATTCTCTAGCCTCTCCAGCTAAGAAGATTCTTGAAATTTCATGGGAGAAGGTTGCTGAGACTACTTCCAAGATTGGACTTACACCTCCATTACAAAAGAAAAGGAAGGCAAAAGAGAAAGTTTTTCAGAGGCACAAGAAACTTAAAGGATCTAGCCCACAAGAACCTGAACCTCAAAGTGGTTCCGCAGCTACTGAAGATCCTGCCACACAAGAACCACTTACTCAAAGTGTGGGTGAAGGCAAACCTGAAGGAATGGTCAAACAAGAACCATTTTCTCAAAGGGAGAATGAAGACATCAACATTCCTGCCCCACAAGAACCATCCTTTCAAAGTAAGGATGCAGGAAAATCAACAACAGTTTCTGAGGAGTTTCCTGACAATGCTCAAGGGACTTCTACTATTCCTGAAATGGAAAATTTGGTCGAGGGCACTGTCACTGAGGTAAGCACACAAGAACCTCCAATTCAAAGTGTTGAAGCAGCTTCTGAACCTCAAGCTACACAAGAACCATTAGTAGAAAATACTGATGCAAGCATTTCAAATCCCGACAGTGTTGCTCCTGATGCTAGTGGTGCTCCTGATGCTGAGCCAATCCTGATTCAACCACTAAGCTAAAGACCAATGAAAGATCTTATCTCAGAATCCAAAGATAAATTGAAAAGAGTTGTTATTCCTAATGCTGATGATTCTGGAGATAGTGATGATGATGATAATGATATTGAGAAGGATCAGCTTGCTACAACACTAAAATCTAGTCTTGGAACTAACTTTGGTTCTTCAAGCACTTCCATGGCTGGCAAGGCTACTACAGGAAAAGACACTAGACAAAACTTTTCTGGTCCTTCTGCAATTGATCCTGCTGAATAGCTGAGAAGACATGAATGGGAAAATGATTGGTACAGGTCTGATGATCCTGTCAGTTATCCATGTGCTTTGGATCATGCTTCTTATGCTGCAAGCTTAATTCAGAATGAAGATGTGAAGAATCACTTGAAGGCTACAACTTTTCTATCCAAGAGCTTCAAGGGTGAAATCGATTCTGTGAAAGTTGCTACTGAACTTGTGAGGACTGATATTTCAAATAGCTTGACAAAGGCACCTACTGCTTTTCAACTCAGAGTAGTGGAATCCCAAGTTAAGTCACTAATTTCTGAACAGTCTCACATCAACACCAGAATTGATTCATTAGATTCTAAGGTAACTGGCATTCAAGCCTCTCTTTCCTTGATTTTGAATTTATTATCAAATCCTGATTCCAAAAAGGGGGAGAAGGTAAGTCAGACAAAATGCACACCTGATCTAGTATTGAGAAAAGACAATGATGATGATCATACTGGAAATGATGGTGATGACATGGTATTACAAGGAGGAACCTCTGATGTTGCTATTATGAAGTCCACAATTCAAACTTCTCAAAGTCAATCCACGCAGTCAACTCATGTTTCTGATTCTGGAGTTAGAATAGTAAGGACATTGATGAAATCTCAGATCCTGACGGAAGAGCAAATCCTGACAGGTGATCAAATCCTGACGTCTGATCAAATCCTGACGCCTGGTCATGGAACCTTATCTACAATTCCTGAAGGTGATGAAGATGTTCTCATTGAAAATCCTGAAGATGCTACAAATCTATTCCAGAAGTTCAAGACAAGAGATGGTAATGTTGTTACTCTTTATCACACTAATAAGAGAGTTCAACAATTATTTACAAGAAAGGCACTTTCTACAGCTAGTGAAGAATATCCTGATCTCTCACATGAAGAATTTCTAATTCAACAAATAGAAATCATGGAAAGCTTTAATAATCCTGCTCCTGCTAGAGGTAGAGGAGGCAGAGGTAGAAGAAGTGTCAGAAGAGGTGCAAGAAGAGGGAGAAACTCATCAAATCAAACAATGCCTAGACAGACAAGGTCTAGAGGAGTAAGAATAGAAGAAATTCCTGAGGCTTCTCAAACTCCAATAGCTCCTGATACTCTATCTATTAGGACTATTATTCAGCAAGAAGATCAAGAAAGAGATGATGGACCACAATTGAGGAGAAGACCAAGACAATCAACTCTCATCAGTAATACAATTCAAATTCCAGATTCTAATCCTGACATTGCTCAAGATCCTGATGAATCTGAAATTCTACAAGAGGTTGATTTGTTAATTTTATCTACTGTGGTTGACTCTCATAATGAAGAAGTGGATGAAGAAGAAGAAGTTAGAAGAAGAGAAGTTAGAAGAACAACAAATAGAGATTTTAAGCTCTATGTGCAAAAGCTCAAAAGTTCAAATAGGTTGTTGTGGAGAAATTCAAGAAGACAACAACACAAGATAGAGAAGAGCTATGTTCTTGAGAAAGAAAAGGACAAGAAGTGGAAACATATTGACACACTAAGGTGTGATAGACCTGTCAATTATCAGTCTGGTGGAATTGTAACAAATGTCTCCAGTGTTGCAGACTTTTCTGGTTCACAAAGATCCAAAGCACTCTGGTTACAAATGTTTTCAAGCCTAAAGCAAATGCCACACAATTCAAGAGGAGGTATAGGTCACAGAGATGCTGAGTTTCTGAACATGCCATATGTTGACCCTCACTCTTTGACTGATATTAGAGGTACTGAACAATTTATTAGCTATTGATATAGTTATAGATTGTTATGATGGTACTGAAAAGAAAGAGAAACTTCTGTACTTCATGAAAGATGGAAGTGTGAAGGTTTTGTCCATTCAAGAGCTTTTGGTTAAAACCACAAAGGAACTGAAATATGTTCACTATCTGCTTAAATGGAAAAATGAAGTGTGCAAGGAATGGTCAGATATGATTCTATCAACCATAAGGAGAAGATTTGATGAAGAAAGGAATTACAATGGTAATTATACTCCCATGTACTTAAATATGAGAGATCAAGATGTGGAAATGCAAAGAGGCACCGCTGTTAAAGAAATGTCTTTTGGTATGAAGCAACTGACTCTTAATCCTGATGGGAAGGAAATTGCTTACCTCCTGGTTGAAGATCATAGTCTACAAAGAAGTTCCATTCAAAATCTTAGAGCAGCTATCTACCAGATAAATGAGGAAGATGAAGAACTCAAATATCTTAAGGAAAGACTAATTCAGATTCTTGAAGATAAAGAAGAAAGACTATTGTCAAGCTTCTTGAAGATGAATTTGTTCTATCAGAAAATTTAAAAAGATAAGTTTGATGCTGTAAATTTTTGTACATTTTGTAAATAAGTTTTTGGCATCATTGAATCTAGGAATCTATACTTTATTTTACAAAGTATGAGATTGGGGGAGATTGTTAGATCAGGATTCAATGATCATCAGGATCTGGACTAAACTGATCAGGATTGCTGACGTCATCAGTATTGCTCGAGCGTCAGTATCAGGATTGCTGTCAGGATTTCTATCAGGATTGTGATCAGTATTATCATCAAGACTGAAAGCTGATCAGGATTACAACTTCGAGTTATTTAAGGAATCCAGTTAAAGAAGGAAGTTTATTTTGTCGGTTCCTAGTTAATAGGAATGCAGCTGTCGGTTAGGATATGTTTCAATATAGTTGGTAATTGATTTGGACTTATCTTTTAATCGATAGAGAATCTGTGTAGTATATAAACACAGTTTAGGTTTTGATTTTATATCAATCGCATACACGAGTATATTGTAACCTTGAAGCTCTCAAGAACATCAAAATTTCTTGAGAGAGTTTTGTAACAGTTTTATATCAGAATTAATAGAGCTGTTATTCTTTCATATTTGTGATTTATATTCTATTAAGTCGAGAATCTTATACAATTGTATTCAACCCCCCCCCCCTTCTACAATTGATTATTACTGGGCAACATAAGGTGTTAGCAGCTCTTATCAGGAATCTCAAGACTACCAATGACATAGAGCTGAGAAAAGGGTTGGCTGTTATCTACAGAAATGGTAAGGAAATTCATATCACAAGCAGCTATCCCAGGTTCAATGAAGCCAAAGCAGAAGAGAGTTCCAGAATAAGAAGAGAAGCAAATCCTCAGGGTTTTGAATCTACACCTGAAAAACAGGCTAGATTGGCCCAAGAACTAATGAGGGAAATGAAGGAAGAAAGTAGTGTGGCTGTAGAGGAAGAGGCCCCTACTATGAGGAAATTGAAGAAAAGGAAGACAGTGCCTAAGTCCAAGCCAATCAGATGGAAGAAAAGATCACATAGGCATGTCTCTCCTGAGAATGTAGAAGAGAAGAGAGATACAGGGAAGAGGATTATTTTTGAAGACCCTATTCCAGCTTCAACTCAATCTCAAACCACCTTCCATGAGACTCCTGTAGAGCATAAAGAAGAGCCTATTGAGTTTGAAAACTTGGTTTTCCCTAAGTTCCTAATTGAAGCTGAAAAGAAGTCAAAGAAAAGGGAATAAGTCAAAAGAGCTCAACAAGGACCAATCAAGCTGAATGCTGCACCAAAAGTTGCCAAGCCAGTTGAGAACAAGGTAGACTTTTTGTACATTGTAGAAATACAGGAGTACTCAACCATGGATCTTTTCCTTGATCAAGTTAGTGAAATAAGAGGCATAGACAAATTCAGAGATCTGCCTGAAAGACTAACCTTTGTCTACAAAGGAGGGAAGGTGAGAGCATGGCCCCTGCAAAAAGTGCTGAATGAAGGACATTCTACCTCGGTGAAAGTCTTCTCAGGCTTCAAAAACACAAGGGGATTCTCTGAGGTTGCAAGGAGTGTTGTTTTGAAGAAAATTGAGGATATCAGGAGCAGCTGGAATTCTCCTGATAGTTTGCCAAGAAAGCTGAAGATCCCTTTCAATGGACAAAGAATCCACCTTCAACCTTACTGGATGATGGAATTCAAGGATGAAAAGGGCTGTAGAAGATTCTTTAGGATTGAAGATCAATTGTCTAAGGCTAGTAACAAGTACCTTAGATGGTTGCAAGGCAAGCCGGATCCAAAAATTGCTGAAGAAGATGCATTCTACAGAAAGCTTCAAGATCAAGTCAAGGCAAACTATGCTAAGGAAGAGAGACAAAAGATTCAACCTCCAAGAGAGAAGAAAAGGAATTAAATCTGCTCAGTCTAGAGGAGCACTCTCAATGTAACTATCTCAACTCCTCAGTTTTTCATTTATGTAGCTTAATGCAATTTTTACTGTTACTATTTATTTGTTAGAAGTGGTTTTGTTATCATCAAGACTCTTAATTTATGGCTGATTTTCAACCAGGCATAAATTGGGGGAGATTGTTAGGAACTATGTTGTTTCTTGATGATAACTAAATTAACTTAGTAAAAATTGTACAAGTAAAATGTAGCCATCAACGGATAACATGCTTTTGCAGTATCCGTAGATGGGAAGCTTATCCACAGATAAGACTCAATGTAACATGCATGCTTGTGTAATCCTGATGTACAATCCTGAGATGCAATCTTGATATGCAACCCTGAGGAACAATCCTGATGAATATTCCTGACATGCAATCCTGATGTACAATCCTAATGTGTAGTCCTGATGTGTATTCCTGATTTGTAATTCTAATGTTGAAGTTGAAGTATTTATTTTTAGGCTGAATAAGTCATGTTGACTATTCATAGATATGTAGAATAAGAAGGCTAATTGTAAATAGTTTATGCCTTGTAATTTTACATAAGTGAAATTGACTGTCAACGGATAGCAACATTAGCCTTCTACGGATGTGGACAAATGTACTGTCTACGGATAGCAGTACTAGCTGTCTACGGATGTGATCAAGATACTCTCAACGGATACAACTCAAATGGCTTCTACGGATACACACCTTGTGAAAGGGACAAGTCAGACAGTGCACGTGGGTTGACAGACTACATAAAGCATGGAAACCAGTATTTCTAGAAACTCAGGGAAGAAAGTAGCATCCTGTTTGTATGGTCAAAAAGTAGCATTTCTATAAAAGGCAATCAACCAAGAAGGGCAAGCTACCAACACATGGACCACTACTCAGAATGGAGAAACAAGGATCTTGAACAGATTTACTTTTTGTATTATTGACTGTTCAAAATATCTTGTAAACTTGGGATAAATAACCAAGTGAAGCATAATTCTAGGGTAAGAAATCAGTTAGGCAATTTAGAGAGCAAAAGGCAACATTATTTGTAAATTGATGATAATTTTAGTTCTACAAAGATATTATGCACATATCTTATATTTGTAGAACATTTATAAGGGAGTAATAATATGCATGCCAATGTTCTGCAAGTATAACATGCATGATTTACAAAAATATTCAATTTGATGATGATTTTATACTGCAAGATATCTAATTTGATACTGATTTTGTTATGTAAAGTATGTTCTACATATTATTTAGGTTGCAGAACGTAAATGGTCTCCAAGTCTCCAAATAAAAATGATCTTCATAAAACTTGACTCTTATCGGGTATTATTTTATCGAGGTTTAACCGTAAGTTAGTATGTCTAATGATAACACTATGCTCTTTTTTTTGCCACGATATCTTTGTTTTCATATAATGTTTAGTATAACTTAAAAGGCAGCGACCTGCATTACGAGGTTTCGCTCAATTATAAATTCTATTTGTATAAACACGTATTAATCATAATATATTTACTCTCATTTCATTTATTTGTTTATATTTGTGTTGTATAAAATGATGAACTAATCAATATTTAATGTATAAAGTGAATATAGTGAATTAAAGTAGTGGCGTAGTTAAATTTTATATTATAAATTTTTAATTATTTCAAAAAAATTTAAATATATAAAGAATTGAGAAAAATATTTTTAAAATATGTAAAAAAATGAATTTGACAGAAATAATATGTCGTATGATAACGCTTTACTCTATATGTTTGTTTGAATAAAAGGTTTTTGGAAATAAAAATACCTTAAACACGCAGCAACTTGCGTTACAAGATTTCGCTCAATTATAAATTTTATTTGTCTAAATACATATTAATCATGTTACTTTTATCGCGCACATGCTTTAAAAATTATTTCATATATTTAATATTAATAGTTGAGACACTCATGTTTTTCTTTATCTATATCATAAATGATAAATTAAAACAAGTTCTATAACCTGCTTTATCTTCCTTCTCCGTTTAATTTTTAAATAAATTTATAATTGGTTTGATTGTATAAATTATGTTACATTGTGAAAATATTAAATTATAAATAAGGGAGAATTATATTTTCATCTATTGTACAACATATTGTTAGGTTGCGAGCAAGACTTAACTCCACATTAGTATGATATTTTTTGCTCTGGACCGCGCCTCTGTGAATTTGTCTTTGGGCATATTCCAAAAGGACTTAGACTAATGGGGTTAATCGGCTTCTCTATATACAACTTTATCTTGTCTCATCGACGTGGTATTTGGGTTGATACCACCCAACAATCTTCCCCTCAAACCAAGAACCACAAATTTCGTGGTCTTACACCTGCGATTAATCTGTCTACATCTTGCACCGCTACGATTCACCTCACAGAACTTGCCGCTTGAACTTCATCAAGAAGACTTTCGATACAAGGCACCCCGATAAATATCCAATCGTCACCGAAGAAAACTTCCCACATAACCATCAATTAGCCTTAATTCCACATTAGTATGATATTTTCGGCTCTGAGCCAGACCCACAAGATTTTAGTTTTGGGTCACTCCCAAAAAGCCTCAGACTAATGGAGTTAACCGGCTGCTCTATATACAAGAGAACTTTCTCTTATTTCATCGATGTGGTAGTTGGGTTGACACCACCCAACATATTATACACAAAATTATCATTTTGATCACTAAATAATAATCTCCTCAATTATTTTAAATTATAATTTTTTGATATTATTTTCACAATTTCCCCATAATCATGTTAAAATTTTACTCTCCTTATTTACGAGAGAACGTGATTTTGTAGATGACATTTGAAGATTACTTATTACTTATCCATAAACGAAAAATATATACGTACAAGCTAGTCAATTCTAGATTGGCAGTTTATGTTAGAAAATGGAAAGTTTGAGGCATATTTTATATATGTTCTTGATGGAATTTCTGGAAACTAACAATTGGAGGTTGTTCCTTGTTATGAGGACTTCAACTTTTATGTTTGGATCTAAGACATTTTCTTAGCGTAACCCATAAATAAATTGAGTTGAAATAGGTTACTTGAAATGGGTTATGTGGGTTGTTTAAGTTGAAAGAACTTTTGTCCCACAGAATTGGTAATGAGAGGTTGGTAGCTTTATATAGTAACATGTGCAAGAATAGTGTACAACTACTAAGGCATGTGAGTGTGCATGGTGTTATTGTGTGCCTCATGCGCGCACACACACACACGCGCGCCGCCGCCCACCTCGCCACGCCATGCCACGCCACGACACGACAAGACTCGGGTCAGGTCGAAGGGCGATTTGGGCGAATATCTCGGCATCTCGCGTACACGAGGTGACCTGGGCGAGGAATTTTATTACATGTTTATTTAATATTATTTATTGATTTAATTTAACATTATCAGAATTTATTTGTAACAGCTCAACGAATTGGGTCAGGATTAAATCACTATGGACCAGTTCTTGGATTAAATCATGATGGCTTGGCCTGTGTTAACTACTGATGGGACTTCGATCCTGATGGACCAGTTAACTACTGATGGGATAAGTCTGGATGGCATGAGTTAACTACTGATCCTGATGGATTTTCAATCCTGATGGACGAGTAAACTCTGATGGCTCCAGGTCCTGATAGGATTAAATCCTGATGGAAGCTGTAACTGATATTAAATCCTGATGACATCTGTTAATGAAATTAAATCAGAATATTTAGTATTAAATGCTATATCTGCAGTTACAATTTTATTTGGTCTGTTACGTTTTATTTTTTATTATATATATATATATAACAGAACGTTTGACACAGATAGGATATACGTGCTCAGAAAACCCTAGAAACTATCTTCTTCTCTGTTCTCTCTCAACACATACATATTAAATACATAGTTTTTGGTGAGGTTGTTGCCTCTGGAACCAATGACGGGTATGTTACCTACAACCATGTACTTTTTTCCACTTATCTGTCTCATGAATGGTTGATTGATACTGGAGCTAATGTACATATTTGTACTGATATTACTCTATTTGTATCTTATCAACAAACTCTTGGATTGACAGTGACGATGGGGAATGCTAGTGCTGCTCAAGTTCTTGGAATAGGAAACGTGGACCTGAAGTTTGCTTTTGGGCGTGTTCTATCCCTAACTAGAGTGCACCATGTTCCTGATATTCGTAGAAATATAATAAGTGGAAGTTGTTTAGTAAAGAATGGTTTTGAACTTTCTTTCAAATGTAATAAAGTAGTTATTACACATACTGGTGTATTTTTTGGCAAAGGTTACTTGTCTGATGGTTTGTTTTTAATAAATGTTGAGCCTATTTTGGGCAGTTTTATTAATGATAGTGTTGCATCTTCTGTTAATTGTGTTGAATCATCCGATTTGTGGCATTCTAGACTTGGTCATTTAAATTTTGGTGCTGTAATGAATATGATGAATTTAGAGTTGATTCCAAAACATGCCATTGATAAGAAATCTAAATGTCAAGTATGTATGACTGCTAAACAAGCTAGGAAACCCTTTCATAATGTTGTTAGGGATTCAGGTGTTTTAGATTTAGTACACACAAACATATGTGAATTTGGTGGCATGTTGACTAAGGATAATAAACGATAACCTTTATAGATGATTGTAGTAGATACGGTTATGTTTATTTACTTAAGCATAAAGATGAAGCACTCGAAAAATTCATTATGTTCAAAACTGAAGCTGAAACACAAACTGGTAAAGTACTAAAACGTTTGAGATCTGATGGAGGTGGTGAGTATACTAGTACCTCGTTTAATGAAATTTGCGCAAGCAATGGTATAGTTCATGAGGTGACTCCACCATACACACCTGAGTCTAATGGGGTGGATGAACGAAAGAACAGAACTTTTAAAGATATGATTAACATCATGATTCTTAATTCTGGGTTACCTAAGTACATGTGGGGAGAGGCTTTGAATACGGCGTGCCATATTCTGAATAGAGTCCCTCTGAAACATATGGACAAGACACCGTATGAATTATGGAAAAGTAGAAATACAAGTTTAAAGTATCTTCGTGTGTGGGGCTACCTTGCTAAGGTGCTTGTCCCTGAACACAAGAGAAAGAAACTAGGTCCGAAAACTGTTGATTGCATCTTTCTGGGCTATATTGAAACCACTACGGCTATGATATTTTTAGTGTTAAAATCTGACATAGACGGTATAGCGGCTAACACTATAGTTGAGTTTCATTATGCAACATGCTTTGAGGATGTGTTCCCTATGATGACTGGTATACCTCAGGGTATTTCTAATGATGATCCCACTCACACATCGAGTTCTATTCCTCATCATGTGGAAAGGATGACAAATGTGAGGGCAGATCCTGCTAGTAGTTCTACTCCTGATGAAGTAGAGGAACCTAGAAGGAGTAACCGTGCAAAGGTAGTCATAGACTTTGGAAGTGATTTTGTCACTTACAATGTCGAGGATGAACCTTTAACTTTTCGACAGGCCATGGATTCTTCGGAGTCAAGGCACTGGAAAGGTGCTGTAAAAAGTGAGATCGACTCTATTGTTTCTAACGGAACATGGGAGTTGGTTGATCTTCCTCCTGGGTGTACTACTATAAGATGTAAGTGGATCTTCAAAAGGAAGATGAACCCGGATGGCTCAATAGATAAGTATAAGGCTAGGCTGGTAGCTAATGGTTTTAGGCAAAAAGAAGGCATTGATTACTTTGACACATACTCTCCTGTTGCAAGAATGACTACAATCCGAATGTTTATAGCATTGGCTTCCGTACATGGTCTCATCATCCATCAAATTGATGTAAAGACAGCTTTTCTTCATGGTGATCTTGAAGAAGAGATTTATATGGATCAGCCTGAGGGATTCGTTGCTTCTGGTAACGAGAGAAAAGTATGTAAGTTGATCAAGTCTATATATGGCTTAAAACAATCTCCTAGAGGCTGGCATAAAAAGCTTGATGAAACTGTTTTAGAATCAGAGTTTGTAGTTAATGAAAGTGACAAATGTGTTTACTACATGGTTAAAGGAAATGAATGTATTATCGTGTGCCTATATGTGGATGACATATTATTGTTTGGAACCAATATTGAGATTATTAACGAGACAAAAAGTTTCTTGAAAAGGCACTTTGAAATGAAGGATATGGGTGAGGCTAGTGTGATTCTTGGGGTTAAGTTGACACAGTCAACTGATGGAATAACCTTGTCACAATCTCATTATATAGAGAAATCTATACTTGAGAAGTATGGTTATTCAAATTGTAGAATCGCTAGCACACCGTACGATCCTAAAGTTGCCCTTGTCAAGAATAGTTCAGGAGTTCCTGTGTCTTAGTTAAGGTATTCTTAGATTATTGGGAGTTTGCAATATCTTGCTAACGTGACTAGACCAGACATTTCGTATTCTATGTCTAAGCTATCTAGATATACAAGCTGTCCGAACAAGACTCATTGGGAGGCACTGGATAGAGTTCTTAGATATCTTAAGGGAACTATTTCCCTTGGTTTGCATTATCGAAGATTCCCTGGTGTACTCGAGGGATACAGTGATGCAAGTTGGATAGCTAAGAAATCTGGTACCAATGGAGTGACTGGATATTTGTTTACCCTAGCAGATGGAGCAATATCCTGGAAGTCTACTAGACAGACTTTGATAACTCGGTCTACTTTTGAGGCTGAGTTGTGTGCACTAGATGCCACATGGACGGAGGCTGAATGGTTACATGGACTTATGTCAGTGTTACCTGTAGTAAGTAGACCGCTTCCAGCCATTGCTGTTCATTGTGATAGCCGTACAACTATCGACAAGATTAGTAGTGAAAAGTATAATTATAAAACAAAGAGACACATCCAAGTTAGACTTAAGTCTATAAGGGGTCTAGTGTCTGAAAGGATTATTGCTATAGAGTTCAATGGAACTCATGATAATATAGTTGATCCTTTGACTAAAGGACTTGAGCATGTAGTAGTCCTTAAGTCGAGGTTGGGGATGGGACTGATAGCCCATCATGATTCATCTGCAACGGGAACCCAATACACCTGAGAGGAGATCCCTTAGAGTGTATTCAATGTAGTAATAACAAGCTGTGAGGGTGAGTTGGTAGTACCTTTACTATATACTTTGATATTCACGTATATGAGTTTATCCCCTGTAAACCTAAAAGGTACTGATACTGCCAGTATAGCAAGAGTTATTTGAACTCTGAATGGAGTCAAGTCATTTGACGAGATGATCGCAGTACATCTTTGGAGATGCCCAGCTAAGCGAATGTAATTGTGTGGTCGCAATTAGAGGAAAGGGTTATTCCTTGAAGCATTCGACGAACAGGATTGAGACAGGACCATTAACATCTCAAGGCCGTAGATCAGCACCATAGCCTTTGATTTGTCGTCGTCTATGGAGTGTGGTTACACCAAACGGATAAAGATTGTAACACCCCCAGATCCGGGGTCAGAGATCTGGGTTGTCACTGTCCCTTATTCCGTACAAACACTTAATACTTGAATCAAAATATAATAAATCATCACGCATGAATATACTCACGCCAGTTATGTCTCAGAAACGAACTTACAAAAACAGTAGTCATACGGTCCATAAATTAAAGTTATTACAACCCAAAAGTAAAATACTAGCAACCTACTACCAATGTGATATCTACGTGAAACCAGAAAGGCAACGCAAATGTTTGTTCTTGTTCATTAAAATACATAAGTGATACTTATAAATAAACCGGAGCCACAAGAGTTACAGTCCGAACCAACTCAGGACTTCTACCTGATCAACTGTAACAACCATGTTACGGGAGGCCTGTATAGCTCTGACGCGCTTCCGAGCGGTACGACGAATCCTGGCCATCTACCCTAGCTGTTGTGTTGTAATATATATGTATAGAAAGAAAAGCAAGAGTGAGCACTCAACCCAGCAATAATACAATACAACATAAGCATATAAGTGAGCTTATATCATAAAGGAAAACCTTTAAAACTTCATTCGTATACAGAATGATATATATTTATTTCTCTTTTCGTCAAAACATACCATACAGTACGACTACTGTATGAGGAACATCATTACTCTTTACTGTCACATTATCAATAACTCAGCGCCTAGGCTTTTGTTACAATGTACAGTTCAACTCCAATCAGAGGGAAGAAAGGGAATGTACTGGAACACCCGATAGACGGTGATCAGCCGTTGTATCGTAACTTTTCTTTTCTACTAGTAGAAGGACGACTTCCTGTTCGGTTATCACCCTGACCGCATATGGGCCATTGTACTAAGAGATCACTACCTCGGCGCCTATTTCGTCACCGGGCAAGCCTTAGCACTCAAGAGATCACTACCTCGGCGCCTATTTCGTCACCGGGAAAGCCTTGATAAATTTGGCACTACCCCGACACCTATTTCATTGCCGTGTAGGCCTTCCCAATTCCCATGATGAAAAATATTAATGAAACGGAAATCGGAATTTAATTCCATATTTCCCAAGTACGAATACTCGTCACAACTTTGTAACCGTTTAGAACACCTTACTCCAGAGTAATTGCAAGGAGTAAGTCAAAGTGTGGGTTGACATTAGTCAACGAGACTACCGATGATTACTACGTATTTTGAAATCATGACCAGGGAGTTTATTGAATTTTCCGAGTTCAGCGAGTTTGAAATACTCTACTTGAATGGGGGAGCCATCCCCTAGTTATAAGTATTCTAGAGGAACAGTGTAAGTAAAACTCTGTCCTCTAATCCTTGAACTAGATTCCCAGTTTTAGATGAGTTGGAAAAATACTATTCGCATTTAATTACCTTTAACTATCTTAAGATAATAGTTGGGAATCTCTAATTTTAATACCTTTTCTGAAAAATCAGAAAGTTATATTTTTGTGTAAATAATAGAATCTTTGATCATATAATAAGGTTCTATGATTTTAAATCATATTTGGAATATTTAATAAATACCCAAATAATAAATATTAAATTATTAATCAATATAAAACCACCTAAGTGAATATTCAGAATAATATTCACTTAGTTAAATAATCTTCAAATAATGAGTATTGAATTATTATTCAATATAAACTACTTAAGTGAATATTCAAAATAATATTCACTTAATTAAATAATATTCAAATAATATTTATTATAATATTATTTAAATATCTCACCTTAAATATCCCATAATGTAGATATTGGAATATTTAATAAGTCTTTAAAATATAACTGTCCCTGGAACCTTCCAGCTTTTGACAGTAGTTTAAAAGAAAATAATAATTTGACTCCCGGTCTAAGTTTTAAAATCATCGTACAAGTACTCTATACTTAGAGTCTTTAACCTTTAACCTTGGTTTATATCTAGTACTTATCTAGCATATAAACCTTATATCTTATACCGCTTTTTATTAAAAAGCGAAAACAGTTTATAAGTCATTTCACAGCATAAAGCAGCATATATAGTAATACCACAACATATATCACAACAACATCATTATATGGTATAGGGTTTGAAAACTTTCCTTGGGGTCTTGGTGGTGTGGTAGTGGGGGCTTGAGAGTGTGCGCGTCGATCTATAACAAGATATACAATTACAGTCAGTCCCCTAGAACCATTTAATGTGCTATAACTCAAGCACTACAGTTCTACCAATGAAAATTAAACGTCTCTCTCTTGGTCATCTATAACCTCGTGACATTCCGTAAACTTCTAAGTCAAAAGCTTGGGTGAAAATCATTCACAAATCCCAAGTTCTTTTACTTTACCATTTCCTTGTTTTAAACCATCCCCTTAAGGGTATTTCACTCGCGCAACCTTCGTTCGCGTATTTTTATAAAATCACCAACTCATCTTTTTAACTCGAACCCTTCTAGGTTTCCTTTCCTAATTATACATACTAGTATCCATTTTAATATCTCAATCCAATTCCAATTTTAAAGGGCTTGATCCCTATCTCAAAGTTCATACAATGAACTATCTAGTTACGCGAAACCGCTTTTACTAAAACGGACGTTTCTCCTAAACCGTAAATCAAAACGATACGATTCTTTCGCTAAAACAAACTAGGAAACAGGACCTACATGTTCATGGTCAGAAACCTTATGTTTATACCCTTTAGAGTGTTCGTGATCGCTGTCCAAGAAAATTTCGACATGGTAACGACGCTTAAACGCGATTCCCGTGATTTTAAACACTCAATACAACCACCAATCAAACCTTAAGCTAATACTACTATTTTCTGTCCAAACATGATCATACTCTTATTCATAAGTTTATCCACAAATCAACCATTAAACATGCTTAAAATCATGCATACATGCTTTATTCTAACATAGTTCTCATTCAATCACTTCTAACTACTAGATCAAGCATAATCTAAAAAAGAAAGAAGTTGTATACATTCCTTGGAGCTTAACAAAGACTATATATGGATGATATATCCTTCCTTGCTCCTTAACTAAGCTAATCAAACCTAAAAACACCAAAACAAATCAAGATCTTATGAGTTTACTATTCACATCACTATTCATCATCAACTTTGAATCCATTTTTGACCAAGCTATGATCCACGGATGAGGCTAAGATTAGAGATCTACCTTGGATATAGGATGAGGGTGATTTAGAGCCCAAGATCAAGATTTATGGTTGAGTGGAAGTTGGAGCAAAATGTTTAAGCTCTTGAATGGAAGAAAAGGGCCGAAAGTTTCCTTCTCAAGAATGCATCTCTTTTTGATTTGTTTTCTTTGATTTTTCTTTCCTTTTTGTTTTGTCTAATTAACCTTAATACTTTTCCAATTAATTTGTGTGGCTAATAACAAGGCTTGTCACCAATGACAAGGCTATTTTGGATGTGTGGTGGTGGTGAAAGTGGTGACAAGGTGGTGATTCATCACCTTGTCATCACTTTGTCATGCTTATGTCATTTCCTTGCATCATGCTTAGGTCATCCTTTGCATCCTCAATCCTTTTATATATTGAACTTGATGATCTCATATAATACTCCTCCTTTGGTTAGGGTTTAATCCATAATTTATTACGCTTTTGTTTCGCGATAGTTTCAAGTGGTTTTAAAGACGTTTCTCTGTACCAAAGCTAGGGTACTTCCTTTATCCTTCCATTACCTTTGTTTAATATATAATCTTAGATTTCTCACCTTGGTTTAAGATATGATCATGGATTTCTCATTCCACATACTTTCATAAAACGATCAAATCAATACATCCTTAACTGTCCAGTGAATAGTGATTTAAAACTCGGATGGGAATCTTCTGATTCTGATCGCGTTTACATTCTTTTATTCTTCCTATACATCAATAATATCACTTCGAAACATTCATTCCATGTCGTCTACATAGTGTGGTCTGAAAAACTTTTCATCAGCAAATTTACTATTCATCAGTGGAAATTTACTATTCATCAAGGTTTTAATTATTACAAAAATTTGGGATATTACAGTCTCCCCTACTTAAAAGGATTCCGTCCCGGAATCAGATCAAAATAGATGAGGGTACTTTTCTAGCATTGCGCTCTCTAGTTCCCAAGTGGATTCTTCAACATTATGATTTCTCCACAAAACTCTTACCAGCTTTATAACTTTATGCCTTAGCACTTGATCCTTGCGGTCAATGATTTCGACCGGTTGCTCTATATATGACAGGTCTGGTTGTATATCTACTTGCTCGTATTCTACCACGTGTCTGGCATTCGGATTGTACTTCCTTAACATGGACACATGGAACACATTGTGAACTTGCTGCAGGTTTGGGGGCAAGGCTAGCTCGTAAGCTACTTCCCCGATACGTCTCAAGATCTCGAACGGTCCAATATATCTGGGGCTCAATTTCCCTTTCTTTCCGAATCTCATCAATCCCTTCCACGGAGATACTTTCAACAGCTCAAGATCTCCCACTTCGTATTCTTTGTCCTTTCGGGCCAAGTCTGCATATTTCTTCTGTCTGTCTTGGGCTGCTACCAACCGTCCTCTGATAAGGTCTATTGCATCCTTAGTCTGTTGGACCATTTCGGGTCCGAGCATTTTTCGCTCTCCAACTTCATCCCAATACAAGGGTGATCGACATCTTCTTCCATACAAGGCCTCATACGGGGGCATCCCGATACTTGCATGAAAACTGTTGTTGTAGGAAAACTCTATCAGGGGTAGGTGATCATCCCAATTTCCTTTGAAATCTATGGCAGAAACTCTCAACATATCCTCTAAGGTTTGGATAGTCCTATCACTTTGCCCATCCGTCTGGGGATGGTAAACGGTACTCATGTTTAGCTTGGTTCCAACACATTCCTGAAACCTTCTCCAAAATCTGGAGTTAAATCTAGGGTCTCTGTCTGACACAATGGAGATTGGAACTCCATGTCTCGCCACAATTTCTTTCATGTAAATATCCACTAGCCTATCGACAATGTATCTTTCATGAATCGGAAGAAAGTGGGATGACTTCATCAACCGGTCTACTATTACCCAGATGGCGTCGTGATTAGCTTTGGTTCGTGGCAATCCTACTACGAAGTCCATGGCTATTTGTTCCCATTTCCATTCTGGAATCTCTAGGGGTCTTAAGAGTCCACCGGGTCTTTGGTGTTCTGCCTTTACTCTTTGGCAGGTCAAGCATTTGCTTACCCACTCTGTTACGTCCTTTTTCATGTTAGGCCACCAATAATATTCCTTTAAATCCCTATACATCTTAGTACTTCCCGGGTGAATTGAATATCTTGAGCTATGACTCTCATGTAGAATCTCGTCTTTTAATTCCTGATCATTAGGAATCCAAATCCGGTAAGTATACCTCATAACTCCCTTACCGTCTCTCTCAGTCCTTAATTCCTCTCCCGTCATTAGCTCTTTCCCTTCGCTCATCATGCGTTCTTGACTTAATTTGATCTTTTGTAACAATTCTGATTGTAGTGCGTTTTCAAATAGTTTCTCCGTGCCATCTCCGGTTATTTTAACCTCCATCTCCATCTTTTCAAACTCTTGGATTAACTTCTCTGAGGAGGTTATCATTTTGAGTCTCTCCTTCCTACTAAGGGCATCGGCCACCACATTGGCCTTCCCTGGGTGGTAAAGAATCTCGCAATCATAATCCTTGATTAATTCTAACCATCTCCTATATCTCATATTGAGCTCTTTCTGAGTGAAAATGTACTTAAGGCTCTTATGGTCTATGTAGATCTCACACTTTTCTCCATATAAGTAATGCCTCCAAATCTTTAAGGCGAAAACTATTGCTGCTATTTCCAAATCATGGGTAGGATATCTACTCTCATATTCTTTTAACTGTCTAGAAGCATATGCAATCACCCTTTCGTGTTGCATAAGCACGCATCCTAACCCTTTGTGTGATGCGTCACTGTAGATCACAAAATTTCCTTTTCCATCTGGCAGTGCCAGTACAGGGGCAGTAACTAGCCTCCTTTTCAATTCCTGAAAACTCTTTTCACATTTCTCAGTCCACTCAAACTTCTCAGTCTTTCGGGTCAGTCGGGTCAGTGGGGCTGCTATCTTGGCAAAATCTTTCACAAATCTTCGATAATACCCGGCTAAGCCTATAAAACTTCTCACCTCAGTCGGGGTGGTCGGTCTGTCCCAATTTGAAACGGCTTCTATCTTAGCAGGGTCAACTAGCACTCCATCACTGCTGACTACATGGCCTAGAAACTGTACTTCTCTCAGCCAAAATTCACACTTGGAAAACTTAGCATAAAGTCTTTCCTTTCTCAAAGTCTCTAACACTATTCTCAAGTGTTCTGCGTGTTCCTCCTCTGTCTTGGAGTAGACTAAAATATCATCAATAAAAACTATGACGCACTTGTCCAAGTATTGCTTAAAGACTCTATTCATTAGGTCCATGAAGGCTGCTGGGGCATTCATCAGCCCGAACGACATTACTAAGAACTCATAGTGTCCATACCTCGTGCGAAATGCAGTCTTGGGTATATCTTGAGGTTTTATCTTTAACTGGTGATATCCAGTCCTCAGGTCAATCTTGGAGAAGTAAACCGCATCTTTCAACTGGTCAAACAAATCATCAATCCTTGGTAAAGGATATCGGTTCTTAATGGTCAACTTGTTTAGTTCACGGTAGTCTGTACACAATCTCAAACTACCATCCTTCTTTTTCACAAACAGCACTGGTGCACCCCATGGTGACATGCTGGGTCTTATCATTCCTTTATCTAGCAATTCCTGCAATTGGATAGCTAACTCTTTCATTTCTACCGAAGCTAACCTGTACGGGGCCTTTCAAACTGGCGCCGTCCTTGGAGCTAATTCGATAGCGAATTCTATCTCCATATCAGGTGGTAATCCCGGAAGGTCTTCTGGAAATACGTCTTCAAATTTATTAACTATAGGAATATTTTGTAACTTAGGAATCTCTCGATTTGTATCTATCACATAGGCTAAGTAAGCCTCACACCCATGCCGCAACAACCTCTTGGTTTGGGCCATGGTTAAAAACTTACGGGTTTGTCGTTGTCCCCTGAACACGACCTCCCGCCCTTCGGACGTTTTAATCCAAATTTTCTTTCTTTCACAATCAATCTGAGCACCATTGCTCGACAACCAATCCATTCCCAAAATAACATTAAATTCCCCTAATTTAAATGGAATCAAGTCCACATGAAACTGATGACCTTCTATTTCTAGACTACAGTCTATAAATATTTCATCAACTGGAATTACTTCTCGATTTGCTATTTCTACCTCTAATACTTCTTTTAATGGTTCCGCCCTAAGTCTTAACTGACTCGCGAAATCCCTCGAAATAAAAGACTTGGTAGCTCCCGAATCAAATAAAACATTTGCATTGACGTTGTTTAAATAAAAGGGTACCTGCTATCACATTTGTGTCCTTTACGGCATCTTTCACAGTCATGTTAAATGTTCTAGCAGTCGGGGGTCTGTTAGAGGCGGCTCCACTGATTCTCAAGCCGACGGGGTTTGCCATAGGGCAGTCTCTTTTCACGTGTCCTAATTTTCCACATTGAAAACACTTCTGATCATTTCGGGGGCAAGCGCTGGAGTAATGCCCTGTTTTGTTGCACGTGAAGCAGGTTACCGACTTTAGGGCACATTCTCCCAGGTGTTTTCTTCCACAAGTCTTGCAGTCAGGTAGTGGGGGTCGAGGTTGATTAAAACGGGACACTCCAGTCTGTCTGCCGCCCTGGCTTAGACTCTTATTCTCTGGTTTCCTGAATCCTGAATTCCTTAATGGCTGAGACCTGGTCCCTCCGAATGTTCTTACTGGAAAGCTCTTGTTCACCGAGCTTCCTCCTTGACTACCAAACTTCCTCTTTTTCTCTTCTCTTCCTTTCTGACTTTGCTCACTACCTGCTTCCACTATGGTTGCCTTTTGCACTAGCGACGCATAGTCCGTTAATTCCAACACTGCTACTCTATTCTGAATCCATTGTTTCAGCCCTTGCTGAAACCTTCTTGACCTCTTCAAGTCAGTATTGACAAAATCTGGCACAAACCTAGACAATTCAGTAAACTTGGCCTCATATTCTGCCACAATCATGTTATCCTGTTTCAGTTCCAAAAACTTCCTTTCCATTTGTGCTTCCATGAACACTGGGAAATACTTTTCCAAAAATAAAGTAGTAAACCTTGCCCAGGTAACAACGGTATTTGTTTCTAGGTTTTTCTTTGATTCCCACCAATAGTTAGCCTCCCCTTTCAGGAGGTAAGTAGCAAAGACGGTCTTTTGGGTTTCCTCAATACCTAGGATTTCAAAAGATTTTTCCATTTCCTTGAACCAAGCTCTTGCCTCAACAGGGTCAGCAGATCCCTGAAATTCCGGGGGTCCTAAAGACTTAAAAGCCTTAAAAGCACTATGCCCCGCAGTATTGGGGCCTGGTGGTGGTGGTGGTGGTGGCGGTGGGTGCTGGTTCAAATTTTGTCGGAGTAGGTGCATAAATTGGTCCATCGGGTTTCCACCGGGAACCTCTACATTCTGAGTACTCTCATACTCTTCCTCTTCGTAGTCCTGATCATCAAACTCATTGTAATCATCATCCTCTCCTCTTCCTTCATACTCACCTTCCTCATGGTTCTGTTCTTCCACCTCGTGGAAGTCTGGGTTTTCTTCCTCATTATGATAATCTTGCCTTTCATCTCCCTGGTTAACACTACCCTGAGCCGTAGGGTTGGCAAGGCGTGCTCGGGTTACCACACGTCGGGGTGGCATTTTCCTGATGTTTTTAAACAAAACTTTTATTATTAAAACCATTTGTTCTTTCCAAAATATGTGGTTGGATCAATTGAGTTTCTCGGTGAAAATCTTGGAAATCATCATTTCTCAAACAAAATTCTTTTTTTTATAGGAATTTTTTTTTTGGTCAAAATGGGGTTGCACAGTTTATATGTCAAAACTAATAACTTGTAAAACAATTGAAATAGCAGGGGATATCAAATCTTAAAACTGAAAGCTTCATCGAAACTGAAATGCGTGAATATATACATTAGTGACATAAAGTCACGAGATGCTGAGTCAAAGTTCCATCAAAAGCGAACACATCGCTGAAATACATCATCCCTACAACAGTCAAAAGCTAAGTACTACCAGTCAACCTGTCAACATCTGCTACGTCAGTCTGATCAGCCTATCTCTAACTCAGAAAGGATACTACTATACATCGGAACCATCCCACAAAAACTGGCACTACTAACGGCCATCTGAGTTTAGAGAACTAAGCTATCTATCACCTATCAAGTCTCCCCCTCCGAGCGGGTCAGGTTCCTGACACGCACCATAGCATCTGCCCAAATCCTCTCTGTGGCCAGTCGGGGTACCAGTCCCTCAGCAATAACAGACATGCCTCTCATGCGGACCATAGCTCGCCACTCGATGCGGGAAATCTCAAGTCTCATCTCCATAGGAGTCATAAACCTCATCCCGCCCTGATAGGAACGACGGGTCTCTCTCTCTGCTGCCAACTGTCCCCTCAGCTCATCAGCTCTAGCCTCTGACGCTGCCAAGTTAGTGGTCAGCCGGCAAATCATCCAATTATGGATCACAGTAGGTACTCCAGTAGGTGATGGAGGAGGTGTGTCTGGATCAGGGGCAAGATCATAGTCATCGTCTGATGGAACGGGCTCAATGGGGGCACAGGAGGGGTACAGACTCTCATAATAGGCAGAGGGTACATCATGATGCCTCCTCGTCTAGCACTGTCCTCAGAAGTCTCATCATCATTCGTAGCAACTACATCAGGTACAATATGATCTCCCTCAGTGGAATCATCATCATCAGTCGAATATCCATCAATAGAGGGAACAGGAGAAGTAGGAAAGTCAAACACAGTCGTGGGGTCCTCTTCCGGATCCTCGTCCGGGTCCTCAGTATCCTCCTTGGGATCCTCCATGGGGTCGTCCACGGGGTCGTCATCAGCCGCCAGCAGAGCCTCGTCATGCTGGGTCTCATAATCATCAGCCTCCTCGGCCGCAAACACCTATACAAGCGAAAACTAGGTTACTAAACTGTGTAATAAAAGTTCCCTTGCGGGTTTTTAACAGTCAGTGCTACATCCGGTAGCCCAACCACGAACTCGATGGGAGTTCTTCTTATTATTATAGTTGCATTTATTATTCCTAACGCCCTATCGTTTCTGAGATTAATAACTATAGGCTCTGATGCCATTTCTGTAACACCCCCAGATCCGGGGTCAGAGATCTGGGTTATCACTGTCCCTTATTCCGTACAAACACTTAATACTTGAATCAAAATATAATAAATCATCACACATGGTGACCCCACCATCAATATACTCACGCCAGTTATGTCTCAGAAACGAACTTACAAAAACAGTAGTCATACGGTCCATAAATTAAAGTTATTACAACCTAAAAGTAAAATACTAGCAACCTACTGCCAATGTGATTTCTACGTGAAACCAGAAAGGCATCGCAAATGTTTGTTCTTGTTCATTAAAATACATAAGTGATACTTATAAATAAACCGGAGCCACAAGAGTTACAGTCCGAACCAACTCAGGACTTCTACCTGATCAACTGTAACAACCATGTTACGGGCGGCCAGTAGAGCTCTGACGCGCTTCCGAGCGGTACGACGAATCCTAGCCATCTACCCTAGCTGTTGTGTTGTAATATATATGTATAGAAAGAAAAGCAAGAGTGAGCACTCAGCCCAGCAATAATACAATACAGCATAAGCATATAAGTGAGCTTATATCATAAAGGAAAACCTTTAAAACTTCATTCGTATACAGAATGATATATATTTATTTCTCTTTTCGTCAAAACATACCATACAGTACGACTACTGTATGAGGAACATCATTACTCTTTATTGTCACATTATCAGTAACTCAGCGCCTAGGCTTTTGTTACAATGTACAGTTCAACTCCAATCAGAGGGAAGAAAGGGAATGTACTGGAACACCCGATAGACGGTGATCAGCCGTTGTATCATAACTTTTCTTTTCTACTAGTAGAAGGACAACTTCCTGTTCGGTTATCACCCTGACCGCATATGGGCCATTGTACTAAGAGATCACTACCTCGGCGCCTATTTCGTCACCGGGCAAGCCTTAGCACTCAAGAGATCACTACCTCGGCGCCTATTTCGTCACCGGGCAAGCCTTGATAAATTTGGTACTACCCCGACACCTATTTCATTGCCGTGTAGGCCTTTCCAATTCCCATGATGAAAAATATTAATGAAACGGAAATCGGAATTTAATTCCATATTTCCCAAGTACGAATACTCGTCACAACTTTGTAACCGTTTAGAACACCTTACTCCAGAGTAATTGCAAGGAGTAAGTCAAAGTGTGGGTTGACATTAGTCAACGAGACTACCGATGATTACTACGTATTTTGAAATCATGACCAGGGAGTTTATTGAAATTTCCGAGTTCAGCGAGTTTGAAATACTCTACTTGAATGGGGGACCCATCCCCTAGTTATAAGTATTCTAGAGGAACAGTGGAAGTAAAACTCTGTCCTCTAATCCTTGAACTAGATTCCCAGTTTTCGATGAGTTGGAAAAATACTATTCGCATTTAATTACCTTTAACTATTTTAAGATAATAGTTGGGAATCTGTAATTTTAATACCTTTTCTGAAAAATCAGAAAGTTATATTTTTGTGTAAATAATAGAACCTTTGATCATATAATAAGGTTCTATGATTTTAAATCATATTTGGAATATTTAATAAATACCCAAATAATAAATATTAAATTATTAATCAATATAAAACCACCTAAGTGAATATTCAGAATAATATTCACTTAGTTAAATAATCTTCAAATAATGAGTATTGAATTATTATTCAATATAAACTACTTAAGTGAATATTCAAAATAATATTCACTTAATTAAATAATATTCAAATAATATTTATTATAATATTATTTAAATATCTCACCTTAAATATCCCATAATGTAGATATTGGAATATTTAATAAGTCTTTAAAATATAACTGTCCCAGGAACCTTCCAGCTTTTGACAGTAGTTTAAAAGAAAATAATAATTTGACTCCCGGTCTAAGTTTTAAAATCATCGTACAAGTACTCTATACTTAGAGTCTTTAACCTTTAACCTTGGTTTATATCTAGTACTTATCTAGCATATAAACCTTATATCTTATACCGCTTTTTATTAAAAAGCGAAAACAGTTTATAAGTCATTTCACAGCATAAAGCAGCATATATAGTAATACCACAACATATATCACAACAACATCATTATATGGTATAGGGTTTGAAAACTTGCCTTGGGGTCTTGGTGGTGTGGTAGTGGGGGCTTGAGAGTGTGCGCGTCGATCTATAACAAGATATACAATTACAGTCAGTCCCCTAGAACCATTTAATGTTCTATAACACAAGCACTACAGTTCTACCAATGAAAATTAAACGTCTCGCTCTTGGTCATCTATAACCTCGTGACATTCCGTAAACTTCTAAGTCAAAAGCTTGGGTGAAAACCATTCACAAATCCCAAGTTCTTTTACTTTACCATTTCCTTGTTTTAAACCATCCCCTTAAGGGTATTTCACTCGCGCAACCTTCGTTCGCGTATTTTTATAAAATCACCAACTCATCTTTTTAACTCGAACCCTTCTAGGTTTCCTTTCCTAATTATACATACTAGTATCCATTTTAATATCTCAATCCAATTCCAATTTTAAAGGGCTTGATCCCTATCTCAAAGTTCATACAATGAACTATCTAGTTACGCGAAACCGCTTTTACTGAAACGGACGTTTCTCCTAAACCGTAAATCAAAACGATACGATTCTTTCGCTAAAACAAACTAGGAAACAGGAACTACATGTTCATGGGCAGAAACCTTATGTTTATGCCCTTTAGAGTGTTCGTGATCGCTGTCCAAACTAACTAAGAAAATTTCGACATGGTAACGGCGCTTAAACGCGATTCCCGTGTTTTTAAACACTCAATACAACCACCAAACCATAATCAACCAACCACCAATCAAACCTTAAGCTAATACTACTATTTTATGTCCAAACATGATCATACTCTTATTCATAAGTTTATCCACAAATCAACCATTAAACATCCTTAAAATCATGCATACATGCTTTATTCTAACATAGTTCTCATTCAATCACTTCTAACTACTAGATCAAGCATAATCTAAAAAAGAAAGAAGTTTTATACCTTCCTTGGAGCTTAACAAAGACTATATATGGATGATATATCCTTCCTTGCTCCTTAACTAAGCTAATCAAACCTAAAAACACCAAAACAAATCAAGATCTTATGAGTTTACTATTCACATCACTATTCATCATCAACTTTGAATCCATTTTTGACCAAGCTATGATCCATGGATGAGGCTAAGATTAGAGATCTACCTTGGATATAGGATGAGGGTGATTTAGCGCCCAAGATCAAGATTTATGGTTGAGTGGAAGTTGGAGCAAAAGTTTTAAGCTCTTGAATGGAAGAAAAGGGCCGAAAGTTTCCTTCTCAAGAATGCATCTCTTTTTTATTTGTTTTCTTTGATTTTTCTTTCCTTTTTGTTTTGTCTAATTAACCTTAATACTTTGCCAATTAATTTGTGTGGCTAATAACAAGGCTTGTCACCAATGACAAGGCTATTTTGGATGTGTGGTGGTGGTGAAAGTGGTGACAAGGTGGTGATTCATCACCTTGTCATCACTTTGTCATGCTTATGTCATTTCCTTGCATCATGCTTATGTCATCCTTTGCATCCTCAATCCTTTTATATATTGCACTTGATGATCTCATATAATACTCCTCCTTTGGTTAGGGTTTAATCCATAATTTATTACGCTTTTGTTTCGCGATAGTTTCAAGTGGTTTTAAAGACGTTTCTCTGTACCAAAGCTAGGGTACTTCCTTTATCCTTCCATTACCTTTGTTTAATATATAATCTTAGATTTCTCACCTTGGTTTAAGATATGATCATGGATTTCTCATTCCACATACTTTCATAAAACGATCAAATCAATACATCCTTAACTGTCCAGTGAATAGTGATTTAAAACTCGGATGGGAATCTTCTGATTCTGATCGCGTTTACATTCTTTTATTTTTCCTATACATCAATAATATCACTTCGAAACATTCATTCCATGTCGTCTACATAGTATGGTCTGAAAAACTTTTCATCAGCAAATTTATTATTCATTAGTGGAAATTTACTATTCATCAAGGTTTTAATTATTACAAAAATTTGGGATATTACAAAGATTCAAGGTGAAACATTCCATCTAGATCCGGTAACCATCAAAGTAGATGACTTAGGAGGGTTCAAACTCGGAAGGGTACCGACTCTGAAAAACAAGTCATGATAAGGACCGATATGCATTTCTGTATGGATTTGTGGGGGATTGTTAGAAAATAGAAAGTTTGAGGTATATTTTTTATATGTTCTTGATGGAATTTCCGGAAACTAACAATTGGAGGTTTTTCCTTGTTATGAGGACTTAAACTTTTATGTTTGGATCTAAGACATTTTCTTAGTGTAATCCATAAATAAATTGAGTTGAAATAGGTTGCTTGAAATGGGTTATGTGGGTTGTTTAAGTTGAAAGAACTTTTGTCCCACATAGAATTGATAATGAGAGGTTGGTGGCTTTATATAGTAACATGTGCAAGAGTAGTGTACAACTACTAAGGCATGTGAGTGTGCATGGTGTTATTGTGTGCCTCACGCGCGCACACACACACGCGCCGCCGCCGCCCGCCTCGCCACGACTCGACTCGAGTCGGGTCGAAGGGCGAATGTCTCGGCGTCTCGCGTACGCGAAGCGACCTGGGCGAGGAATTTTATTACCTATTTATTTAATATTATTTATTGATTTAATTTAACAGTATCAGAATCAATATATTCTAAATAAGTGCCAGCAAAAGGATTTTCCAAATTACTTCCAATGCCCTTCCTTTTTTTTTCTATCTTCATATCTATTCACATTCTTTTTGGTCTTTTGACTTTAACTTGGATCACCCAAATAAAAATGGGTCATACCCATTGATTTTCATGTGTTTTTCCTCTCAAATGGATCATCCATACACAAATGGATATTATCCATAGAATTCAAATTTTCTATACGTCAATTTTATAACTGATTTACTCATAATCTATTGATTTGATTTTGAATTCCTTATTTTGTGGATCTCCTAACCTATTGATTTGAATTTCAATTCCTTATTTTGTGGATTCATCCTTGACAACTACTGAATCATGATGATTTACAATTTTATAATTTTTATCGATCTACAAATGAAATTGTATATTGTTTGTTGATGAATACGTAGGTTTGTACTACGTTCTTACGTTTTCCAACTAATTATTCTACCCATGATGCAGGTGTAAATAGTTCTCCACTCTCACCTTGCTCTCCTTTTTCGGCCACTCATGGTAATGTTTTGTCCAATTCCTATATCTCACAACCATTGATTTAAGGTTGTTTTAGTTTTTTATATGTATTTTTAAGTTTCTAAGCGCCATGCTGGTTGTGAAGAAGATAGTATTATACGTTATGTTAATAGCAGGGTGAATGAGAATTTCAGGATATTAAACTTCTCTCAACACAGTTCTTTTATTTCTATTGTTACCAACGAGAATCAAAATCCGAACTTTTTGAGATTGACTAAAAGTGTTACAGGTAATTTCCATTGTCTTTTCTCTTAAATCATAATATAATATTTTTATTGTATGATCTTCTTCAATAGTTTTCAGACTCCGTGTGTGGAAGAGGTTGTTCACATAAGCTTTTTCAAAGTGGACAAACAATTAAAGGTATTGTACTCCTTTACTCTGATATGTGTTTAACATACATGTTTATGGTCATTATGCGTTTTTCTTTCTTTCCAAAGGACATGTTAGGAAAAACGCATTAGGTTCCAAAATTGTTACCCCGAGAAAACTGATTTTGAATAATATTAGCAATCCAGGTTTGTCTTTCTCATTGTTTTTAGATAAGTTTTTTGATTGAAACTTCTTGGTTGATTTATTATTTCAATAACTACTTTGTAGGACTGCACAGAAGCCTTGATACTCAATTTGTTGAACGTGATAACACATTTGTTAAGAATAAATTTTCAAGGACTGTATCCACTTCAGGTATGTCAACGTTAATTTGAAAGTGATGAATACGAATTTAAAAATTTGTTTATGCCATCTTCCATAAAAATTTATTGTCAAAGTTGTGTCTATAGAAAATCTAAATGTGGGATAGACGTTTACAACCTGTTTGAGCTGTTGGTTGTTTTTCAGATTCTTCCGCTCAATGCCTTCTTACTCCATCGCAAAGACGTTTAATCAATATCAATTTATCTGGTTTTTCTCTTTTTTGTTCTCAAATCTTAATACTTTCAAGTTAGATAGAAGGTTGTTTCTCATTTTTTATATAAATTCTAGGAACCACATTTCAGAGCCCTATTTCAATACTTATAAATTAAACTCCTTAAGTAAAATATAAACGAAGCACTTTCCAGTTGGCTACATCTAGGATCACACCACGGAATTGACAAGCTGACATAAACAAACATCAAAGACTTTTGGACACTTACAATGTCGGTACATTGATTTATCATACACCAATATAGGCATTTATAATATTTTGTTGTACTCTTATATATCTTTTTCCACACTGTGCAGATCGAGGGTTGCAGGTTCTTCCAAAATATAATTTAAAACATAATATGACTAAAATTGATTCACGCATTATTGAGACTTCCAAATCAGCCAAAGATATATAAAACAAAAAAAAATTACTGTCACTGTTCCACAACCTGAACAACTTGGTGTAAAGCGTCCATGTGATTTTTACTTTTTACCCTTTTTCATACTTTTTGGCCTGTCATTGTACTGTACCTCACTTTTAGGGTTTTGTTTGTGTAGTTTGGTATCCTCAATCATCCATTGAGTATTTTGAAATATTGCTCTGCCTGTTGCATCTTCAGGAATCTGAACTTGCTAAATTAACGAAGCAAACCAGTTTAATGTATATGGCATGAAGCTCCTATGCAGTACCGCCATGCATTTGAGAGTGTTGATCACAGTTTAAGAGATATTATGTCTTCGGTCTACCCTTTAATACCCGGATTGCCGTTTGGTGGTATATCTATATGTTTTGGTGGTGACTTCAGACAAATTTTTCCAGTCATTCCAAAATCACCAAGAGCACAGGTTGTTAATGCTTTGCTGAATAGTTCAAAGTTGTGGGAACATTTCCAGGTTTTCTTATTATTCCAAAACATGGTACTATCATCATGAAGGACCTTTTAAGAAAATCAAGAAATATCAGAATTCAGCAAATCGGTACTTGAAGTTGGAAATGGAACTCTACTTACTGTTAATCCTAATGATACCATTAATGATCCAGATGTTGTTATTCTGGATAGTTTTTTGATTCATTCGTCAAGTCAGCCAATCAGGGACTTTGTTGATGTCATCTATCCAGACATTAAATCAAATATTACAAATGCTGTTTTTTTGAAGCAGCGTTCCATTCTGACTCCAACTAATGCGATTGTCAACGATGTCAATTCCTACATTCTTGATCTTTTACCAGGTATTACACACACATAATACAGTCAAGATTCTCTTTGTGACAATGTTCATGAAAATAACGAATTTGGAGCAGGATTCCCAGTTTAATATTTGAATTCTATAAATATGCCATGTTTACCAAGACATGATTTAAAGATTAAGGTTGGTTCTGTTATTATGCTGATGCAGAATCTAAATCAACTTATGGGACTTTGTAAAGGAACAATAATGATTGTAAAGAAGTCCTTGCCTAACAGCATTCTGCGTTAATATTTTATATTTTTGTTAGATACTATTGGAGTCATGGAGGATCTTGAGGCACATCAGACCATACATACACATGTTGATGATAGGCAAATTGTGCGCTTCCGAATTAGGCATGGAAAGTGTTAAATTAGCTAAAATTTATTTTGCTTATTTATCTATTTTAATTTTGTATTCACAATGATTGATTTTCATGAAACTAAATTATTATTTTTTTGATGACCTTTTGTATCAGTGTCTCACACGGTGTTAAATTGTGTGGTCCGCTTAATGCAAATACAATGCCTTTGTATGCAAATTACGTGGAGAGGCCAGTAATTGTAATTTTGGCGATTATGAAACTATCGTTGTTTAGAAGTACTGATATCACCTCCACCATTTTTTTAATGGGTAACTGATATGTTATAATTTCTAACTGATCTGTTTTTTTCTGGCACCAGGAAGGGTTACAATTACAAACTTGCCATCCTCAAGGATTTTTATCAATTTTTCTCATGAAGATGTGTTTATGATGAGGAATAGGTATAGTTCTTTGATTCTTTGCTTCAAAAATTAACTTACATTGCTACGTTGATTAGAAAGTTTCAGGCAATAGTAACATGTATCGGAACTTTTGCGTATTACAGATTAGTGGATCAAGGTCATCTACACATCAATGGCCAGTGTAAAATGAACCATCTGAATTTTTTATGGACCTGATGCTGAGATATGAATTTCACGTATTGCATAACATTCTTATTTTCAAGTATTTTTGACATTGGAAACTTTAAGTTTTTTATTTAAATAAACGTGTAATATTTCACTAGATTTCATTTATCATTTTCTTGCTTATTTATGTATCAAAGTATTATCTTTTTTAATTTGAATGAACTTCCTATCATGTTTCTGTTATGGGTTGATTATTGTTTTCAATACTGGCATACATATTATTTTCCCGTGGTTTATTGTATTATTATGTACTATTAGCCATCGTATCCAAGTTTTGGGACAATTTATCATGTTTCATTTAAGCTGAAGTGACTTTGATTAAATTCACATGGTACATAACATTATCTTTATACAAGGAATTCAACCTTAAAATATATAAAACTTCAATCAACAAAATAATTTGAAGCTTAATAACTTTTCTTAAACACATGATTCTTAATAGCAAATAATCCAAAACCATTTAACAAATTCATCATAAATCAGAGTTATAGACCAATTCAAGTGATAATTCATGATAAATCATATTCTTAATGGAAATCATTCATGTTTCTAAACATGTATGTCTAACTACGTCCAGGAAAACTTATGTCAAATAAAAGTCCTTGTAACACCCCCAGATCCGGGGTCATGAATCTGGGTTGTCATGCTCCATCAATCATACAATACCTGTATCACTTACCATATTCTAATAATACAACTCCAAAGACCCCAATCACTTACGCACACACACACAAGTTATAGCCTTGGAAATGAGCAACAATAAGTAACACTTGTTATTACAAACCAAATGTACTATCCAGGATCTCATCTATTATATACAACCTCTACCTGAAGTTAAAATAATAGACCTCACAATTCTATACAAGGTTCAATAATGCAAACCTACTCGAAAACAATTCTCACTAACTCAATCTGCAACTGTTTTGCTAACTCCGACAGTATCCATCCTACTGAACTAAATCAAGGGTGGTCTCTCCATTCCCTTGCTCTCGTGATACGGGGTGAATCGGCAATGTTTTCTTCATGCTGAAAGTTTTAATAAAGCAAGAATGAGCTAATAGCGCTCAGCAAGAAATCTACCCCAGTTTAAATCTTTAAACCTTTGAGGTAGATAATCCATATAGGATCAAAGTTTTAACACTACTAGGGTTTGACCCCAAAATAGTCTATCGTTCAAAATAATGTATGACTTACAATCATACTCAAATACTTTTCGTAAATCATTTAGAAATCTTTGGTATCGATATAATGAACCAAGACTCAAAACATATCTTTTTAAAATAGATATTAATATTGGAATCAAGGCTTAAAGCCTATCCATTGTTTCAAAACACTATACAGTTCAACATACTGTATATCTTAAATCCCTTCTCAACATATATACACACATATCTATTTAGATATCTCATACTGTTCAAAATACTGTAAAATATCAGTAATGAACACCTTTTCGACTCTGTTGTGTTGTGGTATATAAAAGAAGCAAGAATGAGCACTATAGCTCGACAATAAGATATAGCACCATAATCATATATGTGAGCTGATATCATAATAGAAAACCTTTGAAACTCCGTTCATATACAGAACGATATGTTTAAATATTCTTTTCGTCAAAACAGGCCATATAGTACTTCTACTGTATGAGGAACATCATTACTCATCACTGCCACATTATTAGTAACTCAGCGCCTAGGCTTTCGTTACAATGTGCAGCACAACTCCAATTGGAGGGAATGGACCTTTTTCCGAAGCACGCCACGATACACGATGATCAGTCGTTGTATCGTACTCACATTTTTCTACTAGTAGATGGCCGACATCTTAACACGATTATCACCCTAGCCGCATACGGGCTTTGTATCTGCTGGACTGACTGTACCACAGCCTCCTACGCAAGATAAGTGCTGGACTGCCCCGCAGCCTCTTACGCTAAAATCAGAGGTACTGTCCAACAGCCTCCTTCACGTTTCCTCCTGGTCCTGGATAAAAATCAATGAAACGGGAATCAGATTTTAATCCTATTTCCCCCAAGTACAAATACTTGTCAAAACTTTGCAACAGTTCAGATTCCTTACTCCAGAGTATTTGAAGGGAGTAAGTCATCGTGTGGGTTGACATCAGTCAACGAAACTACGAATGATTACCACATATTTTGAAATTACGACCTGGGAGTTTTTGTAAAATACCTTTAGTTCTGATAAATCAGAACTCGAAAACATACTCACTTTTAATGAAAGAGGTAAGTGAAATCATATGTTCAATTCCTGAGATGGATTCCCAATTTTTGATAAGTTCAAATAAAAATCATCATTCGAGATAAATAATTAAAGTAGTTGGGAACCTGTAATATCCCCAAATTTTGAACTTATTTAAGAACTATTGATGAATAGTAACTTTTGTTAAAAACCACTGATGAATAGTAACTTTTCCATTTAAAAAGTTTTTCAGACCACCCTATGTACGGGACGGTATAATGAACTTTCAAAGTCGTATTAGTGACCTACGATGTAAATGAAGGAATGCAAAAGCTGTCAGAATCGGAAAAATAGCATTTCTGTTTTCTCCGAAATTTCACCAATAACTGACGGATTAATCATTATTTGAAAATATTGGAGGATTAAATTATCAATTCCATGGATATGGATTTAATAAAAGAATTAGTAATGTCAAGGACGTTTACGGTAAACTACTTCGATAGAACACCTAAGAAACCCTGCGAACATTTTACGAGATTAAGCGGTGACGGAACAATACGACACTTACAGGATTAAATATAGACATGGAAGTAACATGTAACAAGATTAATCCAAGGAATGCAACAATTGGATCATCCGTGTGAAAGGAAACGAACCAGTAAAGCCACTTTATCTCTAGACTCATGCATGTTTGACAAGTGTCCAATGTTAAAGCAACAAGAGCTATGACTCACCACTTTTAATACAAAATATCATTTCTATCAACAAGTAACCAAGACCAAAAAGCAAGAACTCTCCCCACCTTAAAGAAAAAAAAAACATTCGGCCCTTTTGAAGAATTAAAGGATACATTTTTCAAAGATCATCTTCCACTCATCCATAAATCATGTTCTTGGATTCTAAAGCTTCCATATTTCCAAACTAAGGTATTCTCTTAATCTTATAATCATCCATTAAGGTTAACATGTTCAAATCCTTGATTGAAGATGAGAGTGAATAGTGAAATGAATATTAATTTCAAGAACTAACTTTGGTTTATTGATTTCTTTGGTTGATTCAAGCTATCTTAAGGTTATACAAGGACTATACAAGGCTTATTAAACTCCTTTACACTCCAAGGAAGGTATAACTCTTGAAACCCTTGTTTATAATTTGATTTATATGGTTAGTTTTAAGTATAGTTTAGTTAGTATGATCATAAAGATGATTGTTGGATTTTGATGAAAGTTTGATGTTGTTTTGAGGATGAATAAGTAGATGTTGGTTTTGACTTTGGTTGATGATGATTATGGATTAGTATTGATGTTGAGGAATTGACTTGAGGTTTTGGTTGGATTGATCATGTAAAGTTTATGATTAAACTTTGGAATCGTTAAAACATAGCCGTTATAATGCCCGATTTTCCTTAACCTTGTTTTGTTTGTGATACTCGAGCATAAGGACTTCTCTCCAAGATCACCACTGCCCATTATAGTGTAGGTCTTGTTTCAAGGTTCGTTTTGGTGCGAAGATCATGTGAATCCGATTTACGGTTTAGGAGAAACGAGTGTTTTAGTAAAGGATGTTTCGCGAGACCAAACGATACCACTTAACCAACTTTGAGGCAATGATCAAACCCCTTAAGCGACTAATTAGAATGTGAAACTTTGTGTTAACATTCTAGGTACGTTTAGGAAGACCCTCAAAAAGATTTCGTGTTAAAAAGGATTTAATCTCAATTTTATAAAAATGCGTGAACAAGCTTACGCGAGTGGAAGTTCTTAAAGAGTTAACTTGAAAACATGTTTTAGCTTAAGTAAAGTACGTACTTAGTTTCATAAAAGTATTAAGTGATTAACCTCGGATATTTTGACTATGTATAGATCGCCGGATCAACCTGAGGCACACTACCCCTACCTCACCACCAGGCAAGTTTTCGAAACCTATACTTACTGTTGTTGTGATGATAAACTATTTTCATATATGATATGCAAATGCGAGGTATGCATGTTTTATTCCCAAGTACATTGCGATATATATAGCAATACTTGAGGTTATGACTTGAGGTTGGGGCTTATAAGTTAGATATGGGATATCAGTTATAAGCCATGTTTTTATAAATGCCCTAGGATAAGGGCGGGTGATTTTCTTTAGATCAGAAGTAATTATATTTTCTGTATATATTAAAGGTTATTTTTCCGAGAAAGATATCGGGCAACTGTTATTCAATCCTTATTTATTTAATGAATATTATTTTTGAATATTCATTTGAGGTTTATTTATTTAATGAATATTATTTTGAATATTCATTTGAGGTTTATTTATTTAATGAATATTATTTTTGAATATTCATTTGAGGTTTATTTATTTAATGAATATTATTTTGAATATTCATTTGAGGTTTATTTATTTAATGAATATTATTTTTGAATATTCATTTGAGGTTTATTTATTTAATTAATATTATTTTTGAATATTCATTTGAGGTTTATTTATTTAATGAATATTATTTTGAATATTCATTTGAGGTTTATTTATTTAATGAATATTATTTTTGAATATTCATTTGAGGTTTATTTATTTAATGAATATTATTTTGAATATTCATTTGAGGTTTACTTATTTAATGAATATTATTTTTGAATATTCATTTGAGGTTTATTTTTTTAATGAATATTATTTTGAATATGCATTTGAGGTTTACTTATTTAATGAATATTATTTTTGAATATTCATTTGAGGTTTATTTATTTAATGAATATTATTTTAAATATTCATTCAAGGTTTATTTATTTAATGAATATTATTTTGAATATTCATTTAATCATTATTCACTTAATGAATATTATTTTCGAATATTCGTTCAAGGTTTACTTATTTAATAAATATTATTCGATTATTAGTAAATACTTTTAACACGTTTTAAAAATGAGAAATGTTATTTAAAGTATCCTCGACCTTCAATGATTATGAAGGATACTCTAAACTATATCATTAATTATTTTAAATCAAAAAGAGGTTCCCAAAACACTGTTTTTCCCATTTAAATCTGTCTTTTAAGAGTATTTAAATGCTCGCTCAACTATCAAAAATATGGGAAACCTGGTTTAAGTGACTGCTACTCTTTTTAAACTCTCAACTCAAAACTGTCGAGGGACAGATATTTTCTCGGAGCAATTTAATTGCTGCAAGTCAAATGTTGTGTTACCACCTCAACGATCGAGGGGTAAATTGATGGAACAAGTCGATATCCATTAACAAGCATCGCTTGGGAAATATTGGAGAATCTTCCTTTCCAACCTAGATATAACTACTTAGTGGAGTCGTATCAACAAGTATTACACTTGGGGAAAGGAGGACGATCTTTACGTTTCAGAGTCATGGATTTCATCCGAACTAGGAGCAAGTGTAAGAGGTCGAGTCGCGCCGATCCATCATTTTATTTCCCCAAATGGGCCGGGGAGATCCAGAAAGGCGGTAGACAATGTCAGGCTGTCGTGTTCTTCCATCTACATGTAGAAAACCCTTTTTAGTTGTACCGCCTGCTACTGATCATAGTAAGGTTGGACAACTGGCACGGAGATTACTCCAGTATTAGTTCATCATCCAACGTGGATAATTCTGCAACATGTATTGAAAGGGACTAAAGGGTAGCCCCCTTAGTACAGGTTTACCGATCATGTTGGCAGAGGGTCGAAAAGTGTTTAACAAATTGAAGTTACAATAAATCCTTGCAACTTCGTCTTTTATTTTATGAGTTATGACTCTGATAAAGCTTTACTCAGATTATATATACATAAGTGGATTTTGGGGTTACGGAAACATTATATTAATTTTCCTTGTAACTTCATCCTTTATATTATACTAGTTTCTTATCCGTTTAAGGCATAACATGTGGCTACAAAAATATCTTTGAACTGTTCTATACTGATAATTTGTTATAAACTATTTTGGTGGGCTCTATTGCTCACACTTGCTTCATTTATTTATATCACAACAACAGCTAGAGCAGATGGCCCGCAACAGGCACACTCTGCGCAAGCAGGTAGCAGCCGTTAGAGATTTACCCGCTGAGGTCGTAGCCGCCATAGCTGAGGTAGTAGTAACCAGCAGTCTAAGCTACAGCTTTTGTGTATCAGACTTATTTATATTTATGATTAATGTAAGCAACGGCAAGAACTATTAAATGCACTATGTAATCTTTTGGGTTTGTAATAACTTATAACTTGTGGATCCTATAACTAGATACTTATTCCAATTTCATCTCTGGGACTATAACTAGTTGTGTGTGTAGTGTTGTTATTGCGGGGTCACAGCATGCAGTTTAATTGTTTTGATTCAAGTGCAAGTATTATTGATGGGAATTGAGACCGTAACGACCGGATCCCCGACCCCGGATCTGGGGCTGTTACAGAACCCCTATTATACTCTCATAAATCCTTTTGAGATCAGAAAATATTTGCGTAAATACTAGAACCTTAAATAATAATATAATAAGGTTCCATGATTTTTAAATCATTTTTGGAATATTTAATAAATATTCAAATAATAAATATTGAATTATGATTCAATATAATTCCACTTAAGTGAATATTCAAATTAATATTCACTTAATTAAATAAGTGAATATCCAAATAATAAATATTGAATTATCATTCAATAAGATTCCACTTAAGTGAATATTCAAAATAATATTCACTTAATTAAATAAATATTCAAAATAATATTTTTAATAATATTATTTAAATATCTCACATTAAATATCCAATAATATATATATTGGAATATTTAATCAACATTTTAAAATATAACTGTCCTTGGAACCCTTCCAGCTTCTGATAGTATAATCTAGACAAAATACTAATTTGACTCCCGGTCTAAGTTTTAAAATCCTCGTACGAGCGCTCTACCCTTAGAGCCTCTATAACACCTCGGTTTATATCTAATATTTACAAGGCATATAAACCCTTATATCTTATAAAGCTTTCTATCAAAAGCGTAAACAGTTTATAAATATTTTCACAGCATTAAAGCAAAATATATCATAACAGCAACACTTATATGATGTAGGGTTTGAAAACTTGCATGCATCTATCATATGCATATACTATAATCTCAATAGTTTTAAAATTCAACCACATCCATATACGATGTAAGGTTTGAAAACTGACATGCATCTATCAAATGCATATACTATATCTCAACATTTTTAATACCATCACATCTATATACGATGTAAGGTTTGAAAGCATGCATGATATCATATCATATGCATATCAGTATAAGTAATGGAAAACATAGCATGGAATTATAAAACTTGCCTTGGGTCCTTGGTTGTTAGGGGTTCGAGAATTTGCCGGGAAATCTATAAACAAAGAAATACTCGATCAGTCCCCTAACGTAATAATTTAAAGTGCCATTAACTTAAGCACTAACGTTCTATTAACGAACATCAAATGTCTCGCTCTTGGTCACTTATAACCTCATGACATTCCTTAAACTCTTAAGTCAAACGTTTGGTTGACAATCCATTCACAAAACCCAAGTACTTTACCATTACTAAACTTATGGCTTTACTATCCCCTCAAGGGCATTCCACTTGCGCAACTTTTGTTCCCGCATTTTTATAAAATTGAAAAATTACCTTTTTTAACACGAAACCTCCTAGGTTCCTTTCCTAACTGTCCATACTAGTATCCACATTAATATCTCGACCCAATTCCATTTTTAAAGGGTTTGATCACAATCTCAAAGTTCATGCAGTGAACTACTTAGTTACTCGAAACCGCTTTCACTAAAACGGATGTTTCTCCTAAACCGTAAATCGAAACGATACGATTCTTTCGCTAAAACAAACTACAAAACAGAGTCTACATGATCATGGTCAGAAAGCCTTATGGTTATGCCCGTGGTCTCTGTCCAAACTTCCTAAGTGAAATCCGACATGGTAACGACGCTTAAACGTGATTCCCGTGTTTAAAACACTCAAATCAATCCAATAACATCAACCAATCATCAATACTTTTCATTCATCATCTAAACTAACCCATGATCTTTAACCAACAAGTCCATTCAAACATTTATTAGTTCAACCATCAAGATAATCACTAAACAATCATTATAACCAAGGATTCAACCTTTAATCCATACTATCTCAAACTATCATCAAACTTAACATAATAATCAAAGTATAACCATGGGTGGGAGATGTTTATACCTTCCTTGATGCTTGGTATACCCTAAAAATATCTTACATACCCTTGCTTGATCCTTAATCAACCTTAACAAGCCTTAATCTTCAAGAACAAATCAAGAAAATCATAAGTTACTATTCAAAACACTATTCATGCTCATCTTATAATCAAGATTTGGATATGATATCATCCATGGATGAAGCTAGGATTTAGAGATTACCTTAATTTAGAAATATGGAAGCTTTGGAATCCATAACCATGATTTTAGGAGGTGTGTAGCTTGTAGAAAATTTCTTAAAGAATGGAAGAAAAGAAAGGGCCGAATGTTACTCTTCTTCTTCTTGATATTGTTCTTGATTTTTCTTTTCTTTTCTTTTGGCAAATAACTCTAATTGGATGGATCTCTTATTGTCATCCTCCTGTGTCATGTTTATGTCATTTCTCGTATCATCAATCCTCTTATATGATGCACTTGATGATCTTATATGATACTTCCCCTTCAGTTAGGGTTTAATCCATAATTCGTTACGCTTCTGTTTCGCGATAGGTTCAAGTGATTTTGAAAACGTTTCTCTGTACCAACGTTAGGAGATACTTCCTTGATCTTTCCATTACCTTGGCTTAATATATGATCCTAGATTTCTCACCTTGGCTTAAGATATGATCATGGATTTCTCATTCTACATACTTTCTCAAAACGATCAAATCAATACATCCTTGATTGTCCGATGAATAGTGATCAAAATTTAAAGTTGGAATCTCCCGATTCTGATCGCGTTTGCATTCACTTATTCTCCTTATATATCAATAATATAACTTCGAAACATTCATTCCATGTCCTCCACATAGTGTGGTCTGAAAATATTTCTCATCGACAAAATTTACTATTCATCAACATTTACTATTCATCAAAATTTTTAACTAAGTCCAAAATTTGGGGTTATTACAGTCTCCCCTTCTTCAAAGGATTCCATCCCGGAATCTAAGAAAATAGCTGAGATTACTTCTCCAATATAGAAATCTCCAGTTTCCAGGTTGACTCTTCAACCCTCTGGTTTCATTACAACACTTACTCATTCCGGTCTGTGATATCTACCGGGCGCTCTATATAAGCCAATTCTGGTTGTACTCTTATACGCCTATTTTATATCAACATCCGACTATTCTTGCAATCGGCGGTACAACGCTTACCGTAACTTCGGTTCTCTGAAATGTTTCTTCCGGTCGGTCCGTCGGTCTGCGGATTCTACGTAGTGCTCGCACTCAAACTCGTTGCCAAACATGTTTGGAAAACTACTCCCGAATCTGGAGTTTAATCATTGGTTCTTATTTGACACGATGGTGACTGGAACTTCATGTCACCCCACTATTTCTTTCGTAACTCTTCGGTTAAAGGTCTCTTGCTGATAATAAAATATGAGTAAACTCATTTAATCCATCAATTATAACTCAATTGACGTCATAGTTTGACTTGATTCTTGTTGATCCTATCACAAAATCCATTACAAAAAATTACATTCCTAATCAGGAATCTCTACTAACTGTGATAGTCAACTAGGTCTTTGTTCTGCCTTCATTTTCTGACATATCCAATATTTGTTTACCAATCGATAAATCCTTTTATTTATCCGGCCACCTATAACATTTCCTTAACTTTCTTTAATTTATTCTAACTCAATCAGGACCTTTAAATAATCCCTGTTGTATTCTTAACTTCAACTTCATCCTTTCAGTTCCTTTCATTAGTCCTTCTGAAAAATTAGCATCATTTCATTTCTTGAACATTTGGAATCCCAACTTGGTAAAAATACCTTATGATTCCTTTATCATTCTTTCTCAGTCTTTAATGCTTTCTCCAACATTGACTTTATACCTTTACTCGTCATTTGCTCTTGACATAACCTGATTTTATGTAGCAATTCCGGTTGCATTGCAACCTCAAATAGTCTCTCAGTACCATTTCCGGTTATTTTAACCTCAATTTTCATTTTCTCAATTTCTTGGATTAACTTTATCCGACGATGTTATCATCTTAAGTCTCTCAGACTAAGGGCATCGGCCACCACATTGGCCTTCCCCGGGTGGCAATGAATCTCACTGTCATAATCCTTGATTAGCTTTAGCTATCTTTTCTGTTCTCATGGTAAGTTCTTTTTGGGAAAGTGTATCTAATTCTCTTATGATTTGTATAAGTCTCGCACTTCTTTCCATACAATTAGTGCCTCCAAAACTTTAAAGCGAAAACTATCGCTGCCAATTCTAAGTCATGCATACTGTATCTAAATTCATATTCCTTTAATTGTCTGGATGCATACGCAATTACCTTTCCGTGCTGCATAAGCACACACCCTACTCCTTTATGCGATGCGTCGCTATAGACCACAAAATCTCCCTTCCCATCTGGCAGTACCAGCACAGGGCGGTGACTAGTCTCTTCTGTAATTCTTGGAAACTTTTCTCACATTTCCCGGTCCATTCAACTTTTCAGTCTTTCGAGTAAGTCCGGTCAGTGGGGCTGCTATTTTAGCAACATCTTGTACACATCTCCGGTAATATCCGGCTACATCCACAAAATTACTCACCTCGGTTGGTGTGGTTGGTCTTTCCCAGTTCGAAACAGCTTTTAACTTAGCAGGGTCAACCAGTACTCTTTTACTGCCGACCACATGTCCAAAAAAAAACTGTACTTCCCTTAGCCAAAACTCGCACTTTGAGAACTTGGCATATAACTTTTCTCTCCTCGGTGCTTCTAACACTATCCTCAAACGTTCTACATGTTCTTCCTCGGTCTTTGAGGTAAACCAAAATATTGTCGATGTCACTATGACACACTTATCCAAATACTTCTTGAAAACTCGATTCATCAAGTCCATGGAAGCTGCAAGGGCATTCTTCAACCCAAACGACATTACTAAAACTCGTAGGGTCCATACCTGGTGCGAAACGCAGTCTTGGGTACGTCCTCAGGTTTAATATTCAACTGGTGGCATCCAATTCTCAATCAATCTTCGAGAATTTAACTACACCATGCAGCCGATCGAACAAATCACCGATCCTTGGCAGAGGTATTCATTCTTAACAGTTAGCCTATTCAGCTTTCGATAGTTTATGCACAGCCTCATGCTGCCGTCCTTTTTCTTCACCAATTAACACTGGTGCATCCCACGGTGACACATTTGGTCTTATCATTCCTTCCCCTAACAATTCCTACAATTGAGCGACTAATTTCTTCATCTCGACTGGAGCTAGTCGGTACGGGGCCTTCGAAACTGGCGCCGTTCTTGGAGCTAATTCTACAGCAAACTTTATTTCTCTATCGGGTGCTAATCCTGGGAGATCTTCTGGAAATACATCCTCGAATTTGTTGACAACAGGGATATTCTGTACACTAGGTACTTCCCGTTTTGTATCTATCACAGAGGCTAAACAAGTTTCATCTTCTTGGAGGTCAAACGTTTCCTCGTCCGACAATCTGAATTCTTACTTTCTTTCTTTCTCAATCTATTCGTATTTCATACTCTATTTTCTTTATGCCCATTTCTTTCTCGTCCACTTTGCTTTCATTTCTATCACAGTCGTTTCATTAACCAAAGTAACATAATCAGTCATTTCGAACACTCCGTTATTCTGAATTCGCATCATGCGAAACAAACCTTGGCAATTTCTGTAAACTTCGATTCATAATTTATCGGAATCATTTGTTTTAGCTCTAAGCTTCAACACTCTCTTTTTTCCAAATACTAAGGAAAATACTTGCATGGTACAAGAAATATTTCAACAACAGAATACTTTATATATATATATAAAAACTTTGTAAAAATTCTCGCTGAGGGGGCGACCTGGTTTGGTCTTAATCAAATTATCGTTTGAAAATTTTCTCATCATACTTCACTGCATACAAAATGTATCGTGAATTCACTTATATAAATTTGACCGAAAGTTGAACTTAGTGATACAATAACTAGTCCACTTCAAGAATCATTAAAAATTAGCCGAACAAAACTGGCTAGTTCAACTGGTTTGAAACGTAGTATCTAGCTAGGGCAATTAGCTAGATCTTTATCATAGGATTTAAAATCTCAATTAGTTTGAATGATTAACTAGTCATTCTTAATAGCGTATATAACTAGACAGTTTCAATCTGCTAGCACAAAATCTTAACATCTAGCCATTGAAAGAAAGAAAACAAAATTTTGGCTACTCGGATGCGCACTCAGACCCCAAGGGTAAGAGGAGAAGAAGAATTGAAATGTAATGACCATATCGGTTGTTGGTCGCATTCTATATTTTAATAATGAAATGCAAGAAGGGTTACCTCGACATAAACCCTTTAGGGTAACTCGGGTTATGAAAAAAAAAATCATTGAATGTCGTACCAGCAAGTAGATAGCAAAATGGGTCAATTATTACCCCTATGTTCTCACATCACCTTCTACAAGGATGATCCTATCTTTCCGCCTTTATGGCTTATGGTACTAACCAACGGTACCTCAAAATCGTACAAGTTCATAAATAGGTCGGAAGTTCGAAACATTTTTTTGTCATTCCCGATAATCGTCCAGAGATTGGGCCTCCTACGACCGCATCAACACATCCACAAAAGATGGAGGTCCATTAACGTATATGTAATTTCTTAACACTAGTCGTATCGAACGAATCCAACCCCATGCCACCATAGGTCTCGTTCCTCGTAGGTCCTGAGATTGTCGCATTGCTCGTTGCAACCATACGCGTCTTTATCAGAATCACACTATCCATTCTTCATATTTTTGATTTCTGAGTCGAGCCATCAAGGCCTATCGTACGAAATATACTCGCGATGCGATTTAGCACGTCCGTCTTACGATAACGTTCTGGTACTACATGTACGCAAAAGTCTTCTTCTTAGGTAACAAAATACCCATCGACGGAAAAGACACCAACTCTGGTGGAATCGTTGTTCTCAAGGCTTGGACTCCATAGACAAGATAATGCCTTAACCAGTCCACGCAATTTGGTAATCCGGATCGCGTAAAGAAATTTTAACGTCTTGATCCTCACATGTGCTGCCTTCTCATGGGCAAATTACGATGAACTACAAACACTTAGGTTCTTACTAAGTCAAGTTATCCATTGGTATTGGCCATTCCGACCTTACCCCAATTGCAACTGAGGCTCTGCTCCGCGTCTTATCTTAATGTCCTTGATAATTCGTGTACAATTCTAAACGTTCGTCTCATCATTATGATGGTCTTCAACGATCCTATTGATCCTCCAATAAGTCTTTTACTAAACTCTTTAACCTTGACATCCTCAATGGCACTACCTCCAGTAGTCCACTTAACGAACTCTATATGAGTGCTCACGTTATTCGCTTACTTAGATATAACTCTTAACACTCTCATATCCAAGTTTATAACTTAACGCTTTGATACCATTTCTGTAACACCCCCAGATCCGGGGTCATGAATATGGGTTGTCACGCTCCATCAATCATACAATACATGTATCACTTACCATATTCTAATAATACAACTCCAAAGACCCCAATCACTTACGCACACACACAAAAGTTATAGCCTTGGAAATGAGCAACAATAAGTAGCACTTGTTATTACAAACCAAATGTACTATCAAGGATCTCATCTATTATTTACAACCTCTACCTGAAGTTAAAATAATAGATCTCACAATTCTATACAAGGTTCAATAATGCAAACCTACTCGAAAACAATTCTCACTAACTCAATCTGCAACTGTTCTGCTAACTCTGACAATATCCATCCTGCTGAACTAACTCAAGGGTGGTCTCTCCATTCCCTTGCTCTCGTGATACGGGGTGAATCGGCAATGTTTTCTTCATGCTGAAAGTTTTAATAAAGAAAGAATGAGCTAATAGCGCTCAATAAGAAATCTATCCTAGTTTAAATCTTTAAACCTTTGAGGTAGATAATCCATATAGGATCAAAGTTTTAACACTACTAGGGTTTGACCCCAAAATAGTCTATCGTTCAAAATATTGTATGACTTACAATCATACTCAAATACTTTTCGTAAATCATTTAGAAATCCTTGGTATCGATATAATGAACCAAGACTCAAAACATATCTTTTTAAAATAGATATTAATATTGGAATCAAGGCTTAAAGCCTATCCATTATTTCAAAACACTATACAGTTCAACATACTGTATATCTTAAATCCCTTCTCAACATATACACACACATATCTATTTAGATATCTCATACTGTTCAAAATACTGTAAAAATATCAGTAATGAACACCTTTCCGACTCTGTTGTGTTGTGGTATATAAAAGAAGCAAGAATGAGCACTATAGCTCGACAATAAGATATAGCATCATAATCATATATGTTAGCTGATATCATAATTGAAAATCTTTGAAACTCCGTTCATATACAGAACGATATGTTTAAATATTCTTTTCGTCAAAACAGGCCATACAGTTCGTCCACTGTATGAGGAACATCATTACTCATCACTGCCACATTATCAGTAACTCAGTGCCTAGGCTTTCGTTACAATGTGCAGCACAACTCCAATTGGAGGGAAGAGACCTTTTTCCGGAGCATGCCACGATACACGATGATCAGTCGTTGTATCGTACTCACATTTTTCTACTAGTAGATGGACGACATCTTAACACGATTATCACCCTAGCCGCATACGGGCTTTGTATCTACTGGACTGTCCCACAGCCTCCTACGCGAGATAAGTGATGGACTGCCCAGCAGCCTCTTACACTAAACTCAGAGGTACTGTCCAACAGCCTCCTTCACATTTCCTCCCGGTCCCGGATAAAAATCAATGAAACGGGAATCAGATTTTAATCCTATTTCCCCCAAGTACAAATACTTGTCAAAACTTTACAACAGTTCAGATTCCTTACTCCAGAGTATTTGAAGGGAGTAAGTCACAGTGTGGGTTGACATCAGTCAACGAAACTACGAATGATTACCACGTATTTTGAAATTACGACCTGGGAGTTTTTGTAAAATACCTTTAGTTCTGATAAATCAGAACTGGAAAACATACTCACTTTTAATGAAAAAGGCAAGTGAAATCATATTTTCACTTCCTGAGATGGATTCCCAATTTTTGATAAGTTCAAATCAAAATCATCATTCGAGATAAATAATTAAAGTAGTAGGGAACCCCTATTATACTCTCATAAATCCTTTTGAGATCAGAAAATATTTGCGTAAATACTATAACCTTAAATAATAATATAATAAGGTTCCATGATTTTTAAATCATTTTTGGAATATTTAATAAATATTCAAATAATAAATATTGAATTATGATTCAATATAATTCCACTTAAGTGAATATTCAAATTAATATTTACTTAATTAAATAAGTGAATATCCAAATAATAAATATTGAATTATCATTCAATAAGATTCCACTTAAGTGAATATTCAAAATAATATTCACTTAATTAAATAAATATTCAAAATAATATTTTTAATAATATTATTTAAATATCTCACATTAAATATCCAATAATATATATATTGGAATATTTAATCAACATTTTAAAATATAACTGTCCCTGGAACCCTTCCGGCTTCTGATAGTATAATCCAGACAAAATACTAATTTGACTCCCGGTCTAAGTTTTAAAATCCTCATGCGAGCGCTCTACCCTTAGAGCCTCTATAACACCTCGGTTTATATCTAATATTTACATAGCATATAAACCCTTATATCTTATAAAGCTTTCTATCAAAAGCGTAAACAGTTTATAAATATTTTCACAGCATTAAAGCAGAATATATCACAACAGCATCACTTATATGATGTAGGGTTTGAAAACTTGCATGCATCTATCATATGCATATACTATAATCTCAATAGTTTTAAAATTCAACCACATCCATATACGATGTAAGGTTTGAAAACTGACATGCATCTATCATATGCATATACTATATCTCAACATTTTTAATACCATCACATCTATATACGATGTAAGGTTTGAAAGCATGCATGATATCATATCATATGCATATCAGTATAAGTAATGGAAAACATAACATGAAATGAGAAAACTTGCCTTGGGTCCTTGGTTGTTAGGGGTTCGAGAATTTGCCGGGAAATCTATAAACAAAGAAATACTCGATCAGTCCCCTAACGTAATCATTTAAAGTGCCATTAACTTAAGCACTAACGTTCTATTAACGAACATCAAATGTCTCTCTCTTGGTCACAAAACCCAAGTACTTTACCATTACTAAACTTATGGCTTTACTATCCCCTCAAGGGCATTCCACTTGCGCAACTTTTGTTCCTGCATTTTTATAAAATTGAAAAATTATCTTTTTTAACACGAAACCTCCTAGGTTCCTTTCCTAACTGTCCATACTAGTATCCACATTAATATCTCGACCCAATTCCATTTTTAAAGGGTTTGATCACAATCTCAAAGTTCATGCAGTGAACTACTTAGTTACTCGAAACCGCTTTCACTAAAACGGATGTTTCTCCTAAACCGTAAATCGAAACGATACGATTCTTTCGCTAAAACAAACTAGAAAACAGAGTCTACGTGATCATGGTCAGAAAGCCTTATGGTTATGCCCGTGGTCTCTGTCCAAACTTCCTAAGTGAAATCCGACATGGTAACGACGCTTAAACGTGATTCCCGTGTTTAAAACACTCAAATCAATCCAATAACATCAACCAATCATCAATACTTTTCATTCATCATCTAAACTAACCCATGATCTTTAACCAACAAGTCCATTCAAACATTGATTAGTTCAACCATCAAGATAATCACTAAACAATCATTATAACCAAGGATTCAACCTTTAATCCATACTATCTCAAACTATCATCAAACTTAACATAATAATCAAAGTATAACCAAGGGTGGGAGATGTTTATACCTTCCTTGATGATTGGTATACCCTAACAATAGCTTACACACCCTTTCTTGATCCTTAATCAACCGTAACAAGCCTTAATCTTCAAGAACAAATCAAGAAAATCATAAAATACTATTCAAAACACTATTCATGCTCATATTATAATCAAGATTTGGATATGATATCATGTTAGGCTCAAGACATGTCTGAATACCACTATTAACAATCATACACTATGTGACTATGTCACATTACATGACCTAGTGAGTTCTATCACTGGGATATAGTATAGGTCTCTATATGTACTTGTCTTGTTCTCATGAACATTAGCTTGATCATGTATGCTCAAAGTTATAATGAGCTTAGCAATGTTTCTTGCATCTAGATTGTATATAGGCCATTGAATAATTGTCCTGGTAGAAGTTCAGAAGTGTTCATGCAGCAGGATATAAATGAATAAGGCCATGAAGAAATAAGTTGCAGAAATTTGTCTAAGGCATTATATAGCAAAGTTAGAAAAAAGCTATATCGTGAAGTCACCAATATCTATGTCGTGAAGTGCTACATCGCATAGTCCATTTTGTACTATGTCGAGAAGTCCTCAAGACACATGTCGTGAAGTGTTGAAGTCAGCAAAGTCAAAGAAACCTAGATCGTGAAGTCCTCAGAAGCCTTATGTCGCATAGTCGTCAAATGACCTATGTCACATAGTCGTCAAATGACCTATGTCGCATAGTCATCAAATGACCCATGTCGCATAGTCATCTTATGGCCTATGTCGCAAAGTCTTCAAAGGCTACATCGCGTAGTCCTCACAAGGGAGATCGCGAAGTCAGGAATGAAGTGGAGTTCACGATATCAACACTTAGCCGTTTATAACAAGACAAATCAAGGTACAGAACCAAGAATCAAAAGAGACAAATACTGAAGCATTTGTTCTGGCAAGGTGGTCCAAAGAACAGATGGCAAATCTACAGCTAAACTTGGAGAGAAAGATAAGAGACAAGCAGCTACAGAAACGGGAAAGATTCCGAAAAGCAGGTGGTCCTTCCTGACACAGTGAACTTCTTATGGCAGGACAAGTTGGACTTTCAGAAGGGGTAGCTGTGTAATATTGTGTGTACCTAGTTTGTATAGGTAAATATATATATTGTGCACACACCACTGTAAGCTGTAAGAGAGACACACATAGTTTTTATCTCAAGCTCTTTTCTCTGTAAGCAAGCAAGTACAAACTGTTCTTGTTTAGAAGCCAGAAATTCGATTGTGAATTTCTTGGAAAGCTGTAGTATTTAATTTGCTTATACAAAGTAGATTAAAGTGATTGTGCGTGTTGTTTACTTTCGGCATATTACATAGCATAATCATATACAGTTTACATTTAGTTTCAAGAAAGCAAAAATTCATCAAACTATCCATTCACCCCCCCCCCTCTCTGTCTAGTTTCTAGGTGATATTCATTCCTAACATATCATCCATGGATGAATCTAGGATTTAGAGATTACCTTAATTTAGAAATGGAAGCTTTAGAATCCATAACCATGATTTTAGGAGGTGTGTAGCTTGTAGAAAATTTCTTAAGGAATGGAAGAAAAGAAAGGGCCGAATGTTACTCTTCTTCTTCTTGATATTGTTCTTGATTTTTCTTTTCTTTTCTTTGGCAAATAACTCTAATTGGATGCATCTCTTTTTGTGTGGTCTTGGTGGAGTTTTGTCACCCCCTTGCCACATGTCAACTAGTTGTGGTTTTGTGGTGAAAGTGGTGACAAGGTGGTGATTCATCACCTTGTCATCAACTATGTCATCCTCCTGTGTCATGCTTATGTCATTTCTCGTATCATCAATCCTCTTATATGATGCACTTGATGATCTTATATGATACTTCCCCTTCGGTTAGGGTTTAATCCATAATTCGTTACGCTTCTGTTTCGCGATAGGTTCAAGTGATTTTGAAAGCGTTTCGCTGTACCAATGTTAGGAGATACTTCCTTGATCTTTCCATTACCTTGGCTTAATATATGATCCTAGATTTCTCACCTTGGCTTAAGATATGATCATGGATTTCTCATTCTACATACTTTCTCAAAACGATCAAATCAATACATCCTTGATTGTCCGATGAATAGTGATCAAAATTTAAAGTTGGAATCTCCCGATTCTTATCGCGTTTGCATTCACTTATTCTCCTTATATATCAATAATATAACTTCGAAACATTCATTCCATGTCCTCCACATAGTGTGGTCTGAAAATATTTCTCATCGGCAAAATTTACTATTCATCAACATTTACTATTCATCAAAAATTTTAACTAAATCCAAAATTTGGGGTTATTACAGTCCTCCTTCGCCTTCCAACATATTGATGTGTTATTAATATTACACTTTGTCATGATTGATGAAAAACCCATATCTGCATCATTAATTTACATATCAACAAATTCATCTACAATATATTTTCTAAAGCAGCTTTGTTCATTTCAGCATTAGATTCCAAGTTTGCAGTAGAATCCTCCACTGTAGCTCTTCCATGATTGATATCGTCTGCTTCCGCAGCCTCTGTTTTAAAATAGATAAATTCATTATTTGGGAAGTGTAGTTGATATAAAATTGAACTTTCCACCGTACACACATTATTGTATTAAAATTTATCTAATGTTCTAAGAATACACATCGCGTACCTCACAAATTCTCAACCTTTATTGCATTAAATTGTATGCAACATGGAAGACATAGATTGATTTTATACCTTATCTGGGAAATATGAAGTGTTAAAATCAAAGTCTTACCAATCTCATTGTTCCAATGAATAGACCAAATCCAGTTTGTTCCTCCGCTAATGGAACAACCTTTAAGACGATTATAATAATCTATCTCTTTACCATCTTCTTGGTAAACACGTCCGTGCAGGATAGTAGTATTGTCCATTGTAAAAATAACTGTCTCTTTCAGACTCACATGGAAAAATTTTATTATTTGAAAAGTATTAGCTAAGTAACCTCCTATGAAACTATAAAATTTGAATCTTTGTTGACCACCAATTTCTATTTGATTAACGTGACTCATCATCTCTCCATAAGTTTCCTTAAAGTATTTAGGAACAACCTGCAAAAAATCTAAACTATCACATTCTTAATTCTATTTATAATTGTTTTTAAAATCTAAATGGTAAAGCACATATCATACAATATAATGTGGAAAGGGACAAATATACATACCAACATTCCTTCATTCATTGAAGACCGATATATTAATTTAAGAAAGGAAATATTCCACTCCACATCATCTGCAAAACTAACTACAAGTAAATATATAACAAACTAACGATATATTGATTCCAAATAGTACTGTTTGAGTCTAAATTATTACCTTTCCGGTTATCGATAATATCATTTCCTCCTTTAAATATGCAGATCTTGATGGTGTTCTCTTCCAAATCATTTAATTTATAAAACACCAATGTATCTCCAGATTCCAATTATGTTTCCTTGACAAAGTCCTGCCATCCGTTTACAAACTCACAATTTTCATCTTTCCTCTCAATTCCAATCTTCCATCCTCTATTTATAAGCATCAGAACTATTGTATCCCCATCTTTCCAATCTTTGTAATTTTTTTCCAATGCAGTCTCTAAAAATTAAAATAGCAAAAAACTAAACAGACTTTACATATAAATCTAACGGGATTATTTGACTTAAATTAGAATCTAATTTTATATAATTAAGATGATTGCTTACCAGTTTATCCAATTTTGGATAAATATCCAAACTACTTATCTTCATCTCGAAATAGTTTGCATAATTGCGATATGCATTAAAAAGCCACAGTGCACCAGCTTTCTCATATTCTAAAGTTGAAGCATTTAGGACATACTGATCCCTTTTCCAATTTATTAAATATGGATTCTCTATGAATTTTTCCAGACCCATTGTTTGGTAATTGCTCTCAACTGATGTGTCCTTAAAGATTCTTATAACAAAAAAAATCCTCACCGTAATAGTCAAATTGTAGAAGATGGTATATCTTTACTCCAAAAAATTTGATAAACCTTCTCATACCATAGATTTTCCTAGAATCTTTATCATATTTGGCTCCCCATTTTAAAACGTTGCAGTATAGATTAATGCGTGAAGGAAGTTTTGTCCCAAATTGAATATGGAATGATAATGGTACTCTCTTGATATGGGCTAAAAATAACACTACAGACATAATTAATATTGCATTAATTAAACCTAGCTGGTCCATAAATAAGGCCAATTAATAAGGCCTGAAACTCTAATTTCATAATTAATATATGGGTTAGAAGTACAACCTGTATTAAGAGACGTCCAATACAGGCTTGTTCTAATACGAGTGGGCTTATTTCAATACAAGTCCATTATGATATGGAAACAACTCCTACAAGGAATGATCTAGAATTTATCTTTATTCACCGTCAAGGATAAGACTTATCCTTCAAGAAAGTCAATACTTATCCACCGCCAAGGATAAGATTTATCATTCAAAGAAATCAATACTTATCCATTAGGCTTTTAAACACCTATATAAAGGGTCTGACCCTTCATCTCAGAACTACGTTTTAGACTTCATTCTCAAATAAGGACGTACAAGTCACTACGTCCTTGGTGTGCCCCTGCCGCCATAGCCTCGAGGGCAATACCAAGAACTACGTTTTTATTGGCTTGATTCTCTAAACACTAGAGATACATAGGCATCTTGTTAGGACCGAGTTAGTCCCCGACAACAAGAGCAGCCATTAAAGCTCGAAGCTCCCAAACCCTAGCAATAAATATATGTATTAAATACACCCTAGATTTTATTCCATAACATTTGGCGCCGTCTGTGGGAAAAATGGATATCAACCATGATGAATACACAGAGAAACAATTGTGGTGACGAACCACCAGGGATTGAATCTCAAGGATTGAATCTCCGAGGGTCCCAATTCCAACATCAGGGATTAAATCCACCAGGGGCCGATCCCAAAACACCTAGCAATCGTGCCTTTAGGGACGAATCCCTCATCCTAGAAAGCGAATTCTCAAATACAAGGCATGACTACGCCTTTTATCACTAATGCACCCCCCTCCCCTTGGATTGCTCAAACCCGAGATCTAGTATATGGGTTGCCCATACTAGGAGGAAGTAACATCGATCTTCCTCCTCCTCAAATCAATAAGAGTTATGAATCCCCTTATGTTCAAGGCTTGGAGCCCCCAAAGACAGGAAACGATGATTTTTCTGGTCGATATACAACTGATACGAACGAATCCACTGATAAGGATTCTCATTCCCGAAAAAGGAGACACTCTAAAAGGGATACCACTATTAGGAATGGTCATCCACAACCCTGAGGGTTAAAAGGAACAAACATTCAGGGTACAAATTCTCAAGGGAAGATTCCCCAAGGGATGCACTCAAGGTGTTAACCCTCAAACTCAAACGATGATTCAAGATCCCCAAATTTGAGGGACAAATCCCCAACTTTATATGGTGATTTCACCCCTAGTTGCTAGTGCACCACAAGGGCTGCAAGTTTGTATCATCGTATTTCCTCCACGAGCAATTCAAAAAACCTCTTAAGGGTTATCTCTGTTTCCAACTTCTGAAGGAAGCGTTCACTCTCATCAAACTTATGAGGGTATGTTTCTCATTACATTAGAGGCTTGACTCCTTTCCATGAAATGAATCGTAACTTTTCTGGACTTATACTATGGATGATGAAACCTTGACTAATGATCCTAGAAGGAGGCATCCAGGCAATAGCCTATGGGCAGAGATGGGCGTTTCCAAACCCAAGGGGCTAAGGGAAAGAACCCATAAAGTATAGAAGAAATTGGCTCATAAAACGCGTATTCAGAATTTGAAGCAAGATCTAGAAGGACAACAGGCTATGCAGCCCCCAAGGGCTAGGATCCCCTATATTATTAACTTGGATGAGACCCCGAGGAGGACAATGGTTGATACCCAAGGGACTGACCCCAATGACTTGAACCCTCCAACATATCATGATGATCTAACTCTTCAATTCATCAATGAAAAAATGTATGCTTTTATCTCAAGAAAATTCAAAATACCCACGATCAATACTGTTAGATCAGGATTCAATGATCGTCAGGATCTAGACTCAACTGATCAGGATTGCTGACGTCATCAGTATTGCATGGTCATCAGTATTTGCTCAAGCGTCAGTATCAGGATTATCATCAGGATCTATATCAGGACTATGATCAGGATTGATCATCAGGACTGGAAGCTGATCAGGATTTCTATTTCGAGTTGGTTTATGAGTCTAGTTAAATAAATAAGTTTATTTTGTCGGTTCCTTATTTATAGAATGAAGCTATCAATTTAGGAGGTTTCAATCTTTGTAATTGATTAGGACTTATCTTGTAATTGTTAGAGAAGCTGTGTAGTATATAAACACAGTTTAGGTTTCGATTTATATCGATCACATACACGAGTATTTTTGTAACCTAGAAGCTCTCAAGAACATCGGAATTTCTTGAGAGAGTTTGTAACAGTTTTATATCAGATTTAATAAAGCTGTTATTATTCTTTCATATTTGTGATATATACTTTAATAAGTCGAGAATCTTATACAATTGTATTCAACCCCCCCTTCTACAATTGTTATTTACTGGGCAACAATTGGTTGATAGAGCAAACTGATTTAAATTTGAATCAGATACGATCTAAGATGTCAACAAAGTATGAAAGCATGAAAATTCCCATCCCGAAGAAGTCTGAATACCCAACATGGAAGGTAAAGATGCTGATGTATCTGGAGGCTATGGATCCTGACTATTTGGACAGGATTCGTGATGGACCATATATTCCTACAAGACTTATTCCACAAACAGATACTGTACCTGAACACTACGCAGTCAAGGTGAAAAAAGATTGGACTCCAGAAGAGAAAGCTGATGTTCTCAGAGATGCTAAGATAAAGAATATCCTTCACAACAGTCTTGATGTTGTCATGTCAAACAAGGTGATTGCATGCAAGTCTGCAAAAGAAATTTGGGAAACTTTGGAAACTCAATGCCAAGGATCTGCCTCTGTCAAGAAGAATAGAAGGGCTCTACTTATTCAAGAGTATGAACAATTTGATGCTAGACCTGATGAGAGTCTTACTGACCTATATGATAGATTCCTGAGACTCTCTTGAATAATCTATCATTAGTAGGAAAAGAGTATGTATCTGAAGATTCTAATACCAAATTTATGAGAGCTTTACCAGAAGAATGGGATACACAAACATCAATCATTAGGCATCAGTATGATCTAAACACTGTGTCTCTTGATGAAGTCTATGGGATGCTCAGAACCTATGATCTTGAGGTTCAACAAAGGAAGAATAAGAGAAGCAGCAAGGTAAAGTCTATTGCCTTGAAAGTTGAGACTAAATCAAAAGGAAAAGTTGTGGAGGTCTCTAGAAGAAATTCAAGGATATTTGAGTCAGATCCTGATGACTCATCGTCAGATACTGATGGCAATCCTGATGCCAATCCTGATGATGATTCTTCTGACTCAGACATGGAAGAGATGGTTGCTATGATAGTCAGAGGCTTCAAGAAGATGAAGTTCAGGAAGGCTAGAAGACAAGGCAACTTTCAGAAAAAGACCTTCAATGCTGACAAAGACAAGTATAACAAAAAGGACAGCAAAAGTGGCAAATTTGACAAGTCAAAGGTTAGATGCTACAAATGTAATGGAATGGGGCACTTTGCAACTGAGTGCAAGAAGGCTAAAGCACTCATTACTGCAAGGAACTAAATACTGTCTTTGATTTTGATACTGATAATGCTTCTCAGTTAAGACGTTTTCTAAAGTCATTGCATATTAGTTTTAGAAGTCAAACTGCTGAGAATACTAGGATCTTATCTGAGATGTCTGAACTTAGAAAAAGGAATGAGCATTTAGAAACTGAATTCTCTTTTATGCAAAAAGTACAGATAGAATGTGATAATGCTAAACACATGTATTTAGAGATGAAACTTAAATGTACTGCTCTTGAAAAAGAACTTGAGGAAGCTAAAGAGAAAATCAGAACTTGGACAGATTCTGGAAGGAAATTTCATGAAATAAATACTTCTAAGAACTGGAAAGATTGTCTAGGTTATAAGTCAGATGATGATAAGAAGATGAAAAAGAAAGTTGTTATTGATGAGACAGTAAGTCCAATGACCTATAGACATGTTATAGACAAAACCAAATCAAAGATTAAGCCTGTTAAATTTGTATTTGGTAATGATCCCAATTCAACTTTTTAAAAGGGATCTACTTCTAAAAACTCAGTTCCTTATGTGAAGTCTAAACCTGTCAAGAAAACTGAAAAGAAGAATGTAGGTTTATTGTCTTAGAAACAACTTAGGGAGAAAGTTAGTAATATAACTGGTAAACAAAATCTACCAACTGTCAAGAGAAACAGGAATTGTAAAGTTGGGATTAATAAAGAGAATAACTATAGGTTTATCCCAAATGCACCTAGAAAATGCTGCTTTAACTATGGAAACTCTAATCATCTTTCTATTGATTGCAGGAAGAGTAAAAAGAAAGTTACTGAAATTCCTAAGTCTGATGTTAGGAGTAGATCAGTATTTTATAAACCACAGAAGTCCTGTTTTCATTGTGGTAGTAAATGGCATTATATTTATACTTGTGAAGAATATCATAATTTGTACTATAACCTTTATGATCCTTTACCTAGGTTTAATAATAGTGCAAATTCTGGTAGCTTTAAGAATGTCAATGTGAAACATGCTTTTGTTAATACTGATACTGACAAAGCAAATCCTGATGGAGTTAATTCTGTCAGGACTGCTGTTCACACAATATCACTCAAGTATACGCGGTCACAAGTAATATAAGAATAAGTAGAGTTCGTTCCCACAGAGACTGCTTTGGTTATTATAGTTATGCACTTATGCAACAATGTATGGCTATCGTTCAATGCTAAGACAAGTATTAAAGTTGTGTTTGATTAACTAAATTAACTAAACAAAATACGAAGACAATATTAAACTAAAGATTGCTGTTGAATTACTTATGAGAATTAAACATGGGATCCTAACTTCATTAAATACTTCATCTAGAGTCTTTTGTCTTTAATCAATGCATGTGACAGTTGTGATAACTAATCGGATAACACGAAATCAGTACACGCTACATTTCAGTATACGTATACCAAACCACTCAAACATCCACAAAAGAGATAGAAGTTAAGCAGACACCAATTATGCTTAGACCCTATATGTCTATAAGATTTGAAAACATAACGGTTTAACGAGCAAGTTATCCATTCAGATTACATAGGGCAGGTAAGATGGTTAAAATCACCTACGAATCATGCATGACAAACATACATAAACCTATGCTAGCATGGCAAGTTCTAAACCTCTATATCCACTTTCGCAATCAATAGAGATTAACAAACAATCTTAGATGTTAGCTACACATCCAAGAAGAATAAGCACAACCAAACTAGGATATCAATTAGCCATCACACACATATCTTTAAAACAATTAACTACTAAAATCCATAAATAAATCCGTTAGAACCCCACGACGACGATTAGTTCATAATCGAACCGTTCATCATCGTGGGTTCTGATGAAAACATGATAATAATAAGTCTAGAATACTGAATAAAAGTGCTAGGGTTTAAGAAAGAACAAACGAAAACCACCGAGAATCCAAAGTATCGCCTAATTAGAAGAATACAAAGAAAAGATGAAAAGTAGATCTTCGTAATCAGCCGTCTTCTTGTTCTCCTCACTGGTGGATGAATATGTATGATTGTATGTCAATGTATATCTCAGAATTCGTCCACCAATACTTTATATAGGCTGCAGGGCTGACTGGTCTTCTGGCAACTTTCCTTTTCTGACTTGAAATTGCCTTCTTCAGCATGTTTAGGGCGCGGGGGCGCCTGGTTACTGTCCAGAATTCCTTTATCTTCGTGTGGACTGTTAAATCGTCCAATTCTGACTTCTAGATATCACGATATGGCCCAAACAGTGAATTATGTGCAGGTAGCCCAACAAATCCGAATTTCCTTCTAATAAATCTCCAAATTGAGCTCTTTATTCTCCAATCCTTCGAAGTTTAGGATTTCCTTGCGCTCTCTCGTTCCTCAACCACTTGACCTTCACAAACATGCTCAAAACACTTCTGCAAACCACAAGAACTCCACATCTCTGTTGACAACTCAACTCTGCATTTACTAACACCAAACATATCACAAAAACCACAAACTTGAGAACAAAACAACCAATTTAAGCCAATTTAGGACGATCCTAGTGGATATGAAATCCACTTATCACACCCCCAAACTTAAACCGATGCTTGTCCTCAAGCATAAACAGACTCTACTAACTATAATGCAATGCATGAATGCAACTAATATGAAAATGCAAACGATCCCCTCAAACTAACCATAACCAATCAACAAACCAATATCTCAAGGAATGCAATCTTTCAAACAGAGTTCGACCAAATCCCCTTATACTAACCATACAAACACAGAAACGTGCGTGTGTGCAATGCTCATCAATATACTCCCAAACTAAACCAAAACCATATCCTATTCTTCACCAAAACAACCACAAGCTTATAAACAGAATGAACTCTAGACACGAGAAACCACTTAAAGACACCTCAAAATCCGCTTGAACTAGACAGTAATTCATGCTTTATTACGACACACAATACTATACACAACAAACATGCTTATTTGACCGTGAAATGGATGAGACCCCAAAAGGCTTATACAATAATACCCATGTAGCGAGCGTTAGGTTAGTGGATCCCAGACCGGAAAAGTCTTAGGTCACTAGGCACAAAGTCCCCTAGAACTTAATTGCTCGAGTATTAAAGAGTTCACCCTGATCAATTCTGCATAACAACAACTCTTTCTTTTTTTTTCTTTTTTTTTTCGGAATGAGTGCACTTTGCTTTTTTTCTCATCCCACCCTAGACTACTCATTTTTTCAATGAGCGGCTACTAGCCATTTGACGCCTAGCCTTTATTGACAACTAGCATGAAATCCCTGGTTTCCCCCAAACTTAGACTTAAGTGCTTCTTTCAATTTCAAGAGAATAGAAGACATTCTAAATATAAGCAAGCGGTTAAATTCCAACATCCAAACAAAACATGGTCTGATCAAATTCAAAAGCAACCAATGAGACTTATGAAATTATTTTGTTTCTGGCATGCAATTCAATTCCTAGGAACTTAATCAACCCTCTATTCATCACTACCACACTCCCATCAACATCGACTCATCAACCAAGAAATAGTCAAATCCTACGGGATCATGAAATATGCATGCTATGCAAATGCAACTAAATGGACTCACATAATAGATATAAACACATATGCAAACAGAATGCTCTATATGACAAAAACATGCAAAGATATGAATGAACTAACTACATATGCAATATGAATCCTATATGACACACACACTAACCCTTCTATTCCTTAATTACCACCCCCAAACTTAAAGTATTCAATGTCCTCATTGAAGGTAATAAAAAGGAAAGATGCAGAGAATACCTAATCATTAGCAGGACCACCCTCCTCAGGTGGTGTATCAGGAGGTGGATAAACAGAATCAGCTCCAAAGGTAGGCCAAGCGATATCAACTCCAGTGGCTCTGAATGCAGCACTCAAAGCCTGAGTCAAATCCTGAACAAAGCGGCTATGAATGTCATGTATGGCGTCAATACGCTGAGTCAGCCGCCTATACTGAGTATCGTCAAAACCAGACCTATCAACTTCACGCTGAATCCTAGATGGATCCTAGGGGGAAACAACATAGATTATTTTTTTTTTTGTCTTTTTTGTCTTCTTTTTTTTTTTTGCTTTTTTTTTTTTCTGTGAACAGTAACCCTACGCGGGCGCGCTCATCCAGGCGCGGGCGCGCTCTGCTACTTTTCATATATTTTTTTTACAGAACAATACTATAACAATTGCGTGGGTTGCCTCCCACGAAGCGCTTGTTTTACGTCAATAGCTTGACGTGAATCCGTTTTCATCCAGTCGCAAGAACGGTGAACGTCGACTCACGGTTCACCGTATTACCAACGTCATGCTTCAGCCACTGACCATTAACCTTGAACGCTTCATCCGGAAACTTATGGAAAATCTCTATTGAATCATGCGGAAATGATGATTTAACCGTGATAGGCACCGACCACCTCGACTTACGCTTTCCTGGAACAAATCTGAAGCGAGACTTGAAACGCAGAACTAGCCGAACATGCACAAATGAATGTTTCACCACCCCTCTTTCATGCCAGTCCTTAACCTTCTCCTTATATAGCCTGTTGCTCTCGTAGATTTTACCATACCTCAATTGATCCTGTAGTGGTTGGAGTTCAAGTGTAGGAGCTTCTTCAATAGATGGTTTGAGTCGCTCCTGAGAATTGTTCAGCTCTGCTAATCCAAGAGATTCGAATGGCGCATCAATTTTTCTTTTCCATGGAGGTGCATTCAACAACTGAAGTGGTTCTGCTCTTTCTTCGTCTTCGATATCAAAATCCCCTATCAAGACTCTCTCCACTGTATCTGACTTCATCGATTGTTCAATCTCTGTATTGACGACAGAATCGACCATCTCCAATTTAAAGCACTCTTCTTCCTCAGTTGGAAATTTCATTGCCTTGAACACGTTAAAAGTGACCTTCTGATTTTGAACCCTCATTGTAAGCTCTCCTTTCTGCACATCGATCAAAGTACGGCCTGTAGCTAAGAACGATCTTCCCAAGATAATCGGAACCTTCTTGTCTTCCTCAAAGTCCAAATTAACAAAATCAGCAGGAAAAATGAGCTTATCCACTTTAACCAAAACATCCTCCACTATACCCCTTGGATATGTGATCGACCGATCAACTAGCTGTAAGGACATGTTCGTAGGTTTCGGCTCAGGTAGCCCAAGTTGCATGAAGACAGACAACGGCATCAGATTAATACTAGCTCCCAAGTCACACAAGTACTTATTGAAAGATAGATTGCAGATTGTGCACGGTATGGTGAAACTTCCTGGATCCTTGTGTTTTGGAGGTAACTTCTACTGAAGGATAGCACTACATTCTTCTGTCAAAGAAACGGTCTCCACATCCTCGAGTTTCAACTTCCGAGATAGAATACCCTTCATGAACTTTGCATAGCTCGGCATTTGTTCTAGAGCTTCCGCAAAAGGTATTTTGATATGCAACTTCTTGAAAACCTCCAGAAACTTAGCAAACTGTTTATCCATCTTCTACTTTTGAAGACGTTTAGGGAATGGCGGAGGAGGATAGACCTCCTTGATCTCTGTATTCTGCTTCAGAACAAATTTCTCAGTCGAATTTTCACGCTTTTCCGCTTCGTTTCCCCCCAAACTTGATTTTTCCTCTTTTTCTTCATCTTCTGGCAGAACCTCAGGCACGGGCGCGCTCCCTAGGGCGCGGGCACGCCCACCTTCTGTTGGGAATCCAGAAATTTCTTCATTTTGCTCTGTTTCTGAGTTCTGGTCACCTGTAACCTTTCCAGATCGCAAGGTAACTGCTTTAAAATGTTCCTTGACCTCTCTTTTGCCAGGATTAGCTTCCGTATCACTAGGGAGAGATCCCTGTGGTCTATTCAACAAGGCATTGACAATTTGACCGATTTGATTCTCCAGAGTTTTGATCGAAACAGCTTGGCTCTTGCACATTAGCCTCAATTCCTCCAATTCAGACTTTTCCTTAGACGACTGACCAACATTGCCTTGAGATGGTTGTTGAAAACCTGGTGGTTGATATGGTTGCCTTGGAGCATACTGCTGCTGAAAACCATAAGAGTTAAATGGTTTAGCTCCATATTGCTGACCTTGAAACTGCTGATACGGCTGTTGTGGTTGTTGCTGCTGAACACCCTGATTGTTACTCCAACTGAAATTCGGATGGTTCCTGTTATTTGGATGATAGGCATTAGGCACTGGCTGCTGTGGTCTCTGGAAATTGCTCACAAACTGTGCCGACTCATTAGATATGGCACATTGAGTCGTGTCATGTGCACCTGCACATAGCTCACAAACACTAGCCACCTGCTGAACTCCATAGTTAGACAAAGAATCAAGCTTCATAGAAAGAGCCTTTAACTGAGCTGCTATTGCCGTAGCTGCATCCACTTCCAGAATTCCTGCCACCTTGCCTTGTGATAACCTCTTATTTGGATTCTGGTATTCATTAGCAGCCATCATCTCAATAAGTTCATAAGCTTCATCGTAGCTCTTAGCCCACAGAGCTCCACCTGATGCCGCATCAAGCATTGGTCGAGATTGACCTCCCAGTCCATTGTAGAAACAATTGATCACCATCCAATCAGGCATTCCATGATGTGGACACTTCCTAAGCATCTCCTTGTAGCGCTCCCAAGCTTCACATAAAGTTTCTCCAGAATGTTGTGAAAACTGAGTAAGAGCATTCCTGATTGCAGCTGTTTTAGCCATGGGGAAGAATTTAGTGAGAAATTTCTGAGCAAGATCCTCCCATGTAGTAATAGAACCTGCTGGTAGCGAGTGCAACCATCCCTTAGCCTTATCCCTCAGAGAAAACGGGAAAAGTCTCAGCTTCACAGCATCTTCAGACACTCCGTTGAACTTGAAGGTGTCACAGATCTCGATGAAATCCCTAATATGCATATTAGGATCTTCCATTGGAGCACCCCCAAACTGGACTGAGTTCTGCACCATCTGAATCGTGCCAGGCTTGATTTCAAAGGTATAAGCTGCAATAGCCGGCCTGACAATGCTGGATTGAATGTCATTGATCTTTGGCTGAGAATAGTCCTTTAAAGCCTTCGTTTCTGCTACTGGTTCTCCCATAACTAGACTTAATTCAAGTTCTTCTTTCCGAGATTGAGAACGTGTTCGCATACACGCTCGCTAGAATACCTGAAACTCACCAAACAAAGTAAAATTGATGAAAGAATAATCCGAGTCAGTGAACTTTAATGACCACTGATGACAAGCACATAAACTAAATATAACACCGAGTCCCCGGCAGCGACGCCAAAAACTTGTTCGCACAATATCACGCAAGTATACGCGGTCACAAGTAATATAAGAATAAGTAGAGTTTGTTCCCACAAAGACTGCTTTGGTTATTATAGTTATGCACTTATGCAACAATGTATGGCTATCGTTCAATGATAAGACAAGTATCAAAGTTGTGTTTGATTAACTAAATTAACTAAACAAAATACCAAGACAATATTAAACTAAAGATTGCTGTTGAATTACTTATGAGAATTAAACATGGGATCCTAACTTCATTAAATACTTCATCTAGAGTCTTTTGTCTTTAATCAATGCATGTGACAGTTGTGATAACTAATCGGATAACACGAAATCAGTACACGCTACCTTTCAGTATACGTATACCAAACCACTAAAACATCCACAAAAGAGATAGAAGTTAAGCAGACACCAATTATGCTTAGACCCTATATGTCTATAAGATTTGAAAACATAACGGTTTAACGAGCAAGTTATCCATTCAGATTACATAGGGAAGGTAAGATGGTTAAAATCACCTACGAATCATGCATGACAAACATACATAAACCTATGCTAGCATGGCAAGTTCTAAACCTCTATATCCACTTTCGCAATCAATAGAGATTAACAAACAATCTTAGATGTTAGCTACGCATCCAAGAAGAATAAGCACAACCAAACTAGGATATCAATTAGCCATCACACACATATCTTTAAAACAATTAACTACTAAAATCCATAAATAAATCCGTTAGAACCCCACGACGACGATTAGTTCATAATCGAACCGTTCATCATCGTGGGTTCTGATGAAAACATGATAATAATAAGTCTAGAATACTGAATAAAAGTGCTAGGGTTTAAGAAAGAACAAACGAAAACCAACAAGAATCCAAAGTATCGCCTAATTAGAAGAATACAAAGAAAAGATGAAAAGTAGATCTTCGTAATCAGCCGTCTTCTTGTTCTCCTCACTGGTGGATGAATATGTATGATTGTATGTCAATTTATATCTCAGAATTCGTCCACCAATAGTTTATATAGGCTGCAGGGCTGACTGGTCTTCTGGCAACTTTCCTTTTCTGACTTGAAATTGCCTTCTTCAGCATGTTTAGGGCACGGGCGCGCCTATAAGGGCGCGCGGGTGCCTGGTTACTGTCCAGAATTCCTTTATCTTCGCGTGGACTGTTAAATCGTCCAATTCTGACTTCTAGATCTCAAGATATGGCCCAAACAGTGAATTATGTGCAGGTAGCCCAACAAATCCGAATTTCCTTCTAATAAATCTCAAAATTGAGCTCTTTATTCTCCAATCCTTCCAAGTTTAGGATTTCCTTGCGCTCTCTCGTTCCTCAACCACTTGACCTTCACAAACATGCTCAAAACACTTCTGCAAACCACAAGAACTCCACATCTCTGTTGACAACTCAACTCTGCATTTACTAACACCAAACATATCACAAAAACCACAAACTTGAGAACAAAACAACCAATTTAAGCCAATTTAGGACGATCCTAGTGGATATGAAATCCACTTATCAACTGCTAAAATCAGAAAGTCTTCTGCTGCTAAAATTAATAAAATGCATGGAAAAGGAACCCAACAAGTGTGGGTTCCTAAACATTCTAACTAGTATGTTGTTATTCTGATTGCAGGGTAAAAAGAAAAATGTGTTAGTCATTGATAGTGGATGTTCTGTGCACATGACTGGAAACAAATCCCTGTTATCAGAATATGAGGAAAAAGCTGGCCCAACCGTGTCTTATGGAGATGGCAACATTGGACAAACTTTGGGATATGGCAATATAATCATTGGCAATGTCATCATTGAAAAAGTAGCTCTAGTGAAGGGACTAAAACACAACTTGTTGAGTATTAGTCAAATCACTGACATAGGTTATCATTTCCACTTCTATTCCACTCATTGTGAAGTAGTCAGCAAAGAATCAGGAAAGACAGTATTGACTGGCTACAGGCATGGTAACATTTATGAAGCCAACATTCAATCAAATACTGATGGCTCTCCTACTTGTCTCATCAGTAAAGCATCAGTAGATGAAAGTTGGAATTGGCACAAGAAGCTTTCTCATCTCAACTTCAGCAACATTAATGAGTTGGTTAAGAAAGATTTGGTTAGAGGATTGCCTAAAGCTTTGTATACTCCTGATGGACTCTGTGATGCATGTCAAAAAGCTAAACAACATCATTTAAGAGTAAATCTGAATCCTCTATTGAAGAACCACATCACATGCTACATCTTGATCTATTTGGACCAGTCAACAAAATGTCCATCAGTAAGAAAAGGTACACTCTTGTAATTGTTGATGAATACTCTAGATTCACTTGGGTGTATTTTCTGCACAGAAAAGATGAGACTCCAGAAATACTGTTGGATCATGTGAGAATGATTGAGATAGGCACAAAGTACAAAGTCAAGATTCTGAGAAGTGATAATGGTACTGAATTCAAGAATTCAAAGATGGAAGAGTTCTGCAAATATAAAGGGATTATTCAACAATTCTCTGCTCCTAGCACACCCCAGCAAAATGGAGTAGTAGAAAGGAAACAGAACTCTTATTGAAGATGGCGGAACTATGTTGGAAGAAGCTAAATTGCCTACATATTTCTGGGGCAGAAGCAGTCAACACAGCATGCTATACACAAAATCTCACTTTAATAAACAGACATGGTGTAACTCCCTATCAAATGCTCAAGGAGAAGAAACCTAGTTTGAAGCATCTGCATGTGTTTGGCTGTAAGTGTTTTGTTCTCAGAACTCATCTTGAACATCTAGGTAAATTTGAGACAAAGGCTGATGAGGGAATTTTCATTGGATATCCTGCATCAAGAGCCTTTAGAGTTTTTAATTTGAGAACAAAGACTGTCATGGAGTCAATACATGTATCTTTTGATGATAAAAAGATAACTGGAATCAATGAAGACTCTCATGATAGATTGATTTTTGAAAATGAAGCTACCAAGGATCCTGAAGAACAAGAATCAGATACTGACAATTCTTCATATACTGATGGGTCACCAAATCCTGATGACGCATCAAATCCTGATGAAGCACCAAATCCCGATGGTGCTAATACTGATGATACAAATAATGGTGATACATCTAGTAGTGCAAATGTTGAGGGGGAGCAACAGCAAACTACTACAAATTCTGAGTCTACTCAATCATCAGAACAAAATTCTTCAGACACTGATTCAAGTGACAATCCTGATAATCCATCAGGAGGTGATAACAACAATTCAGGGGGAGCTTCCACATAAACAATTTTTTCTAATCAAGATAACACCAATCCAGGGGAGCATCTACTTCAAGGAATAATTTACCACCAACGAGAAAATGGACACGAGATCATACTCCTGATTTGATAATTGGAGATCCAGATGCAGGTGTTAAAACAAGAAGTGCAACTCAGAATGAATGTCTATATCACAACTTTCTATCAAAGGAGGAGCCTAAGAAAGTTGAAGATGCACTTAAAGATGCTGATTGGGTTACTGCAATGCAAGAAGAATTGAATGAATTTGAAAGGAATGAAGTCTGGAAACTGGTGCCAAGACCAAAGAATAGGTCAATTGTTGGTACAAAATGGATTTTCAAAAACAAGACTGATTCTGATGGAGTGATAATCAGAAACAAAGCAAGGCTAGTTGCAAAGGGGTATTCTCAACAAGAAGGAATTGATTATGATGAAACTTTTGCTCTTGTTGCAAGACTAGAAGCCATCAGGATCTTTCTGGCTTATGCAGCTCACAAGAAATTCAAAGTTTTCCAGATGGATGTTAAAAGTGTTTTCTTAAATGGTGAACTGGAGGAAGAAGTCTATGTTGAACAACCTCCTGGTCTCATTGATCCAAAGTATCCAAATCATATCTACAGATTGGATAAGGCACTTTATGGACTAAAGCAAGCTCCAAGAGCATGGTATGAAACTCTATCTCATTTTTTACTGGAAAGTGGATTCAAAAGAGGTACTATTGATAAAACTTTATTCTATTTGAATCATGGTAAGAATTTGCTTTTAGTTTAGATTTATGTGGATGATATTATTTTTGGGTCAACAAACAATAAGCTGTGTGAAAAGTTTTCTAAGCTTATGCAGTCTAGATACCAAATGAGCATGATAGGAGAAATGACTTACTTTCTTGGTCTTCAAGTTAAACAGACTGAAGATGGGATTTTTATCAATCAGTCAAAGTATACAAGGAATTTATTGAAAAGGTTTAACATGCAAGATTGTGCTACTACAAATACTCCCATAGCTACAGCTACCAAACTTGATCCTGATCAAGGTGCTGAGGTAGATGTAACTCACTACAGAGGAATGATTGGCTCTTTATTGCATCTCACTGCAAGTAGACCAGATATCATGTTTGCAACCTGTCTATGTGCAAGATTTCAAGCAAAACCTAGGGAACCCCATCTAATTGCAGTCAAAAGAATCTTTAGATATCTCAAAGGCACTCCTTCTCTTGGCCTTTGGTATGCAAGGGAATCAGATTTTGGGTTGTGTGGTTATTCAAATGCTGATTTTGCAGGATGCAAGATAGACAGGAAAAGAACTTCAGGAAGTTGTCAGTTTTTGGGTGGTAGACTAGTTTCATGGTTTAGTGAAAAGCAAAGGTCTATCTCTACTTCAACTGCAGAAGCTGAGTACATTGCTGCAGGAAGTTGATGTGCTCAGATAATGTGGATGAGAAATCAGTTGTTAGATTATGGCCTGTCATACTCAAAAATTCCTATTTATTGTGATAACCAAAGTGCTATTGCAATGACAGGAAATCCAGTTCAACATTCTCTTACTAAACACATCAGTACTAGATATCACTTCATAAGAGAACAGGTTCTGGAAGGAACAATTGAACTTCACTTTGTTCCTACTGATCAACAACTAGCTGATATATTCACCAAGCCACTGCCTGAAGCTACTTTCAACAAGTTGGTGAATGAACTTGGAATGATGAACTTTGAGAATTTCTGAGGAAAGCTATAGAGAGGAAATCCTGATGACTATCAAATCCTGATGGTCATTCTGCAAGGTATGTAATTTCGATCAAATCCTGATAGATCACAATCCTGACAGGAAGTCAACTGGTCAATCCTGATGTACAGGTCAGTATTTCTTTGCTTAATTTGTGCCTGATTTTTCGTCAGTTACTGATGAGAAACGCTTGAGTTTTTAATTGGACAACTGTATGCGCGCATGTGTCACACTGATAGATATATACATATAGATACACATAAAAAGCGGTGCAGTTATGTTTAATTACGCACGTAATATGTCCACTAATCATTTTTGCGCAAATCATATTTTGCCACTTGTCATTGAGAGTAATATTTTGTTTTAACAAAATACATTTGATTTTCTAAATTCCTTATTACTGTCTATTCATCAATTTTTCATCTTCTTTCTCTCTGTGCTCAAGAACCCTATTTTCTAAATCTCAATTCTCAAGCTTTCTATATTGTTTTAATGGCGTCTTCATCATTCATGAACAAATAGATTGTGATTAGTGGTGTTACTTTTGCCACTAATAATTTTGTAGCTGTTCTATCTCATCAGGATTTGCCTTCTGAGGTCCATATAATCCAGGATTTTCTTACTTCAAGCCCATTGAAGTATGCTTTAACAGAACCTGCGAGTGTTTCTCTTAAGTCTGTGATGGTTGTTGAAGAGGCACTTCACTTGCCAATTATAGGTGACAAGGTACCTGATAATGTTACAGATTCTGAAATTTTTGAGTTTGTCACTAAATTGGGATACAATGGTGAAGTCAAGAGGTATGGAAGCCTCTTCAGGACAAAGCTTAAAAGAGAGTGGAATTTTTTCTTTGATACTATCAGTCGCTGCTTCCTGAATAAGAAATCAAATTTTGATGCTCTACCATCATGATCACTAAAGATTGGGTACTCTCTTATCTATTCTCAAGTATTTGATTATGGTAGTTTAATTTTAAAAGCTTTAAGTGATAGGAAGTCAGATAAGTTAGGTTATGTCTGTTTCCTTAGATTTTTTCAGCTAATCTTTAATCACTTCTGTCCTGATGTTGTTTTTGAAGAGGATGTGATTCTACACATCTGTAGAATTACAGAGAATAATATTAAGTCCTTAGTCAATAGTGATAAGGCAAATGGTTTTTCAGGCAATGCCTTTATTCCTGATGAGGTCAGGATTTTCTTGAAAGAGAAAATGCCTACTCAATATGGATCAGTTTCTGATGCTATGGGGCAAGGCCAATCACACCTTGTTCCTAACCCAAGCATCCAAACCAAACAGTAAAAACAGTCAACAGCCGCCTCTATTGTCTCTCAAAAGACTTTTGTTGTAAAATCTAAGAAATCAACTAGATCTGACGTGTCTGGAAGACAATCGGGATCAAAGGATTTTTCTTCTACACCACTTACTAAAAAGAAGATACAAGGGGGTATACAAGGGGTCCTGGTGAAGAAGGCTGCCAAGGGTGTTGAGGTTGTTTCTGTGAAAAGGAAGTTAGTGCTAAGGGATGAGACTGATTCTGAGGATGATATGCCAATATTCTCTAAGATAAAGATGAACAAGGAAGTTGCTGATACTGCTAATGAAGCTGTGGCACCATCTTCTAAGCCACAGAAGAAAGAGCAGGTATCATATTCCTTTGGAACAGAAACAGGATACTGATGGTCAGGATATCTCAAATCCTGATGAGCAGTCAAATCCTGATGCTCAAGCAACTCCTGATGTTAGTATTCCTGATGCTGCACCAAGTCAAATGATAGATATCTCAAACTCTCCAGCAAAAGCCTCTCCAACTACAAGAACTCTAGATATATCATGGGAGAAGGTTGCTGAGACTGCTTCCAAACTTGGATTTACTCATCCTTTGGATAAGAAAAGGAAGGTAAATGAGTTTGTGTTTTCTAGACAGAAGAAGTTGAAAGGATGAAGCCCACAAGAACCTGAACGAGGTTCAACAGCTATTACTGATGATCCTTCACCACAAGAACCCACTCAATCAAAGTTTGGGTGAAGGCATAGCAATTGGAATGGTCACACAAGAACCATTTTCTCAAAAGGAAAATGCAGACATTTCTATTCCAGCCACACAAGAACCATCTTCTCAATGTGAAGATGCAGGCAAAGCTACATTTTCTGAGGAATTTCCTGACATTGCTCAAGGGGTTTCTGGTGCAGATGAGAGTTTGGTTGAGGACACTGTCAATGAGGGAAGTCCACAAGAACCTTTAACTCAAAGTGTTAAAGCAGCTTCTGAACCTCAGGTTCCACAAGAACCATCAGTAACAAATCCTGATGAATGCCAATCAAATCCCGACGGTGTTGCTCCTGACGCTAGTAGTGCTCCTGATGCTGAGCCAATCCTGATACAACCACTTAGCTCAAGACCAATGACAGATTCTATCACAGCATCACAGGACAAACTTAAAGGTATTGTTATTCCTGATCCTGATGTTACTCATGATTCTGATGCTGATGATAGTGATGATAGTGATGATGATAATAATGAAGAGAAGGAACATCTTGCTACAACAATCAAAGCTAGTCTTGGAACCAATTTTGGTTCATCAAGCACATTCATGGCTGGCAAGGCTACTACTGGAAAAGACTTCAGACAAGACTTTTCTGTTCCTTCTGAAATGACTCCTGCTGAGGCACTTAGACAATATGAATGGAACAATTCATGGTACAGATCTACTGAATCTGTTAGTTATCCTTATGCTTTGGATCATGCCTATGATGCAGTGAAATTAATTGAGAATCAAGATTTGAAGAATCATTTGAAGGCTACTACTCTCTTATCCAAAAGCCTCAAACATGAGATTGATTCTGTCAAGGCTGCAACTGATTTAGTGAGGAGTGATATTTCTTAAAACTTTATAAAGGTGCCTACTGTTCTTCAACTAAGAGTGGTGGAATCCCAAGTAAAGTCAGTTATTTCTGAACAATCCTCCATCAACAGCAGAATTGATTCTCTTGATACAAAGGTAACTGATATTAAAACCTCTCTTACCTTAATTTTGAATTTATTGTCAAATACTGATGTCAAAAAGGGGGAGAAGGTAAGTTCTACAAAATGTACACCTGATCTAGTATTGAGAAATAATGATGATGATGATCATACTGGAAATGATGGTGGTGACAAAGTTCTACAAGGAGAAACCTCTGATGCTGTATTTGTGAAGTCTACAACTCAAACTTCTCAAAGTCAAACAACGCAGTCAACTCATGTTTCTGATTCTGGAGTTAAGACAGTAAGAACACTGGTGAAATCTCAGATCCTGACGGAAGAACAAATCTTGACAGGTGATCAAATCCTGCTGTCTGATCAAATCCTGACGCCTGGTCATGGACAAACTCTTGCTATAATTCCTGAAGGTGATGAAGATGTTCTAATTGCAAATCCTGAAGATGCTGCTAACTTATTCCAGAAGTTCAAAACAAGAGATGGTAATGTTGTTACTCTTTATCATACTGATAAGAGAGTTCAACAATTGTTTGCAAGGAAAGCACTCTCTACAGCAAGTGAAGAATATACTGATCTCTCACAAGAAGAATTCTTAAATCAACAGAGAGAAATGATGGACATTTTTAATAACCCTGCTCCTACTAGAGGAAGAGGAGGCAGAGGAAGAAGAGGTAGAAGAAGCTCATCAAGTCAACCAATGCCTAGACAAACAAGGTCTAGAGGTTTAAGAATAGAAGACATTCCTGAACCTACTCAAATTCTAGTAGTTCCTGACAGGTCTACTTTTGGTGATGATGGAATTGTTGAAGAAGAACCAGAATTGAGGAGAAGATCAAGACAATCAACTCTCAGTAATACAACTCAAATTGAAGATTCTAATCCTGACATTGTTCCTGACACTGTTCAAGATCTTGATGAATCTGAAATTCTACAAGAGGTTGATATGTTAATATTATCTACTATGGTTGATTCTCACAACAAGGAAGTGGACGAAGAAGAGGAAGCCAGAAGAAGAGAAATCACAAGAACAACAAATAGAGATCTCAATCTCTATGTACAAAGGCTTAAACTCTCAAACAGAAGGTTGTGGAGAAACCCAAGCAGACAAGAACCTCAGCTAGAAAGAAGCTATGCTTTTGAGAAAGAAAAAGCTAAGAAGTGGAAACACATAAGCACACTTCGGTGTAATAGACCTATCAATTTTCAGAATGGTGGTATTATAACAAGTGCTTCCAGTGTTGCTAATTTCTCTGATTCATATAGATCAAAAGCACTCTGGTTATAAATGTTCTCTAATCTAAGGCAAATGACAAACAACTCAAGAGGAGGTATTGGACACAAGGCTGCTGAATATCTGAATACACCTCATGTTGATCCTTATGCCTTAACTGAAATTGGAGGTATTTTAACTTCTGAACACCTGAACAATCTATTAGCTGTTGATGTAGTTATAGATTGTCATGATGGTACTGAAAAGAAAGAGAAGCTTCTGTATTTTATGAGAGATGGTAGTGTGAAGATTCTGTCCATTCAAGATCTATTGGTGAAAACTACAAAGGAACTGAAATATGTTCATTTTCTACTTAAATGGAAGAACAAAGTATGCAAGGAATGGTCAGATATGGTTTTGGCAACAATTAGAAGAAGACTGGATGGAGGTAAAAATTTCAATGGTGATTATACTCCCATGTACTTAAATTAGAAAGGTCAAGATGTGGAAATGCAAAGGGGCACTGCTGTTAAAGAAATGACCTTTGGCATGTCTCAACTTAATCTTAATCCCGATGGGAAGGAAATTGCTTATCTTTTGCTTGAAGAGCATAGTCTACAAAGAAGCTCCATTCAGAATCTCAGAGCACCTATCTATCAGATTGATGAGGAAGATGAAGAACTCAGAAATCTTAAGGAAGGACTGATTCAAATTCTTGAAGAAAAAGAAGAAAATCTGTTATCCAACTTCTTGAAGATGAATCTGTTCTATCAAAGAATCTGAACAGATAAGTTGTTATTGTAAATACTTGTACATTTTGTAAATATATTTTTGACATCATTGAATCTAGGAATCTATACTTTATTTCACAAAGTATGAGATTGGGGGAGATTGTTAGATCAGGATTCAATGATCGTCAGGATCTAGACTCAACTGATCAGGATTGCTGACGTCATCAGTATTGCATGGTCATCAGTATTTTCTCAAGCATCAGTATCAGGATTATCATCAGGATCTATATCAGGACTATGATCAGGATTGATCATCAGGACTAGAAGCTGATCAGGATTTCTATTTCGAGTTGGTTTATGAGTCTAGTTAAATAAGGAAGTTTATTTTGTCGGTTCCTTATTTATAGTAATGAAGCTATCAATTTAGGATAGGTTTCAATCTTTGTAATTGATTAGGACTTATCTTGTAATTGTTAGAGAAGCTGTGTAGTATATAAACACAGTTTAGGTTTCGATTTATATCGATCACATACACGAGTATTTTTGTAACCTAGAAGCTCTCAAGAACATCAGAATTTCTTGAGAGAGTTTGTAACAGTTTTATATCAGATTTAATAAAGCTCTTATTATTCTTTCATATTTGTGATATATACTTTAATAAGTCGAGAATCTTATACAATTGTATTCAACCCCCTTCTACAATTGTTATTTACTGGGCAACAAATACCTATGATGGTGTGAGTGATCCGGTAAATCACGTACGAACTTTCTGCAAAATATTGTTGTTGCAACCAGTCACGAGCGCTATCAAGTAGGACATGTCCTTAAACCTCGGGGGCATGACACAATGATAGTATAGTCACCTGCCTCCTAAAGATCGGTTCTTTCAACGATCTGAGTAGTGCATTCATAAGCCACTACATTAGTGGAAAAATTCATGAAAAAGCTCAACATCTTTAATGAGCATGAATCAAGTAAAGAATGAGAACGTAAGGGACTACTTGGATCGATTCACTAACGAAGCCTTAGAGGTCCGATACTTAGATGATAAAGAAGCTATGATAGCCCTCCAACAAGGAACTATGGATGTCAACTCCATGATGTCTTTAAAAAAAATCTGCAAACATGCACAAGTTGCGAGAGACGCTGACATGTATATCAAGTTTGAATAGAATAGGAAAAAGAAGACAACCCCCGTAGGAGGCAATAAAACTGGGAAAATAGATCAAAAGCACAATGCTAAGGATAAGTTTTCCCGACTAAGCAAGTACTATGATCCCCCTCCTAAGAAGAATGCCCAATGGCAAAGGTTTACGTAGTATGCAGGGCTGAATATGCCAATGAGTCAGATCCTGATGAATATTGAGATGGATAAAGATCTTCGATGGCTGAAGCCACTAAGGACTGATCCCGAGAAGAAAAACAAGAGTCTGTGATAAGGAATGATCTTTGATGGCCGAAGCCACTAACAAATTCATGAAGGATGAAAAGAAGAACACAAAAAAATTATGAAAATCGAGATAAGGGATTACAAAAACCCTCAACCCCGAGGGCTAGTTATAAATATGACGTTCGGAGGCCCAACAGTGGTCGGGACTTCAAGGAACTCTAGATAGGCTTATGCTTGATAATTTATTTAAGTTATTAGAGAAGCACCAAGCGTGAACAAACCGAAGTGACCATAGTCTTTGATGATTCATATTTGGAAGGGGTGAAGTTCCCCCATGACGACTCATTGGTCATTATACCTGTAAAAGGCAACTCTTAAGTGAAGCGAGTCCTAGTGGACAATAGAGCTTATATGGATATCTTTTGTGGATACAACGACTCTCATCTAACCTCCTCAAGCATGCCTATGTACAGATTCGATAAGGATTGAGTCGAAAGTATAGGAAACGATTCAATTACCCATGATGATTGGGCAAGAGCCTAAGAAGGCCCACTCAGATGTTGAAATTTTTGTGGATCAAATCAGCCTCCACTTTCAACAAGATACTTGAGAGGACAAGCTTGCATACCTTTAAGGCGGTTGCCTCAACTAATCACATAAATTTCAAATTCCCTACGAGAAATGAAGTGGGTAAAGAGAGATGAGACAAAAAAGGCAAGAAGTTGCTATGTAGCCGCGCTACGACCTGATGGAGTTGGGTGGCAGGTTCTCCCGATTAAAGTCATACATTTTAGAGAAGATGAGGAACGACGAGGGAAACCCGTTGAGGACTTGATCCCTATTCCCTTAGTTCTTCGAGAACCCAACAAACATACATTGAGGCATCACTGAATGAATCCATGAAGAGCGAATTGACCATGCTCCTACAAGAGAACAGTGACGTGCTTGCTTAGACAATAACTTATATTCCAGGGATTGATCCTCAAACTCATTTCACATAAGTTGAGTGTGGATTCGGAGAAAAAGAAGGTGAAACAAAAGAAATGGATTTTTTCTCTCGAAAGGCAAGAAGCCATAAATCAAGAAGTGGACAAGCTCTTAAAAGTTGGGTTTACCGAGGCCCCTTGATGGTCTAGAAATTCAATGGCAAATGAAGGATATGTGTAGACTTCAATGGCTTGCACGATGCATATCCTAAGGAATGTTTTCCCCTGTACCAAGAATTGATACATTGATCGATGTCATTGACGGACATAAGATGCACAAGGATGAAATCCCATGGTTTAATGGATGGATACAACCAAATCAAGATGTACAAGGATGAAATCCCAAGATTTTTAAGAATCTGTTAGGTCCTGATAAGTTTGTAGAAGGGGGTTGAATACAAACTATACCGTTTAATCGAATTTGTCCTTTAAAAGATTTAACAATTTAGAACAAATTAATGTGGAATAAAACTGAAACAATATTCAAGTTAAATATAACTTATATTAAACTTGAGGAGTGTTACAATTTGATCACTGATTACAAGGGTTCTTGATAAAACAAATCTAGAATAAATTCGACATGAATTTATCTATTTTTGTAATAAAAAGGATCGAATACTAAAAAGTAGTTCGATATAAAATCTAGGGATTATGATCCGCTAGAAATTCAAAGCAGTACAAGTGAATTGATTCTCAAGGATTAAATGATACAAACAAACAAGAATTAAATCCACTGGCAGAAGTTTAATGCTTTGCGGTTGAAAGAAATAAAGACAGTGAAGGATAGAATGTTTCTGTCTTGATTTGCTTTTTGTTGTTGTTGTCTTGTAATTTTTTTTGTATTTGATTCTGTCTTGATTGATATAAATACACTGCAGCCATTTGATCTCCACGCGCCAAAACAAATACAAATTATGTATTAGGAAGACTTGCAGGAATACTATCAATTTGCCTTGGAAGACAATCGGGAAGACAATCAATTACAAAGGGAAGACAATCGGGAAGACTAGGTTTTAGCCTAGGAAGACAATCGGGAAGACTCACTTGTGAGTCTTCCTAGATTAGAAACTAAGTCTTCCTAGTTCAAAAACTAAGTCTTCCTAGTTCATTTTTATTCTAATTTAAATAATTATCTAAATAAATTATGTATTAAATTAATTCTTTACAGAATTAATTTAATAAATAATTTACTTAATAGTAATAATTATTTATAAGAGAATAAATAGAATTCTTTGTCTTCTCAATTAATTCCAGAATCACTAAAACTTAGATGAAGAATAAACATTTTAATATGCTGACACTCAATGTACTGTCTGGTTCATGAGTGACTAACAACAATGTATGTTCTTCATCTGTTTGACTTTAAGCAGTGATTCACTTCCTTTTCATTCTAGAACTCTGTAACCAGTATCTTTGCTGTCACCACTTGAAATCTCTGTCACTTTAATAAATCCACTGAGCTTGAATACTTCACTGAGGCTTGATCAATAAATTGAACTTCTTTCAATGTAGAATCACTTCAAGTCTGTAGATGACTTTAATCTTCATTCTTTGACAGATATAATCTTCTGAGATTCCTGTGACATTTGATTTTTATTATTTACTTATTACATCTTAATTAAAGTTGAGTAGAATCCTCGGTGTTTACAAATAGGCCTAAACATATGCCTTTCAGAATCTGACTAGAAAGACCATGGAGGTTTAAGTGAATGACATTTTAGTCAAGAGTCTCGACAAGGCTGATCATATTAAGCACCTTCGAGAGGCATTTTAAGTGCTGAGACACCATAAAATGATGTTGAATCTTGCCACGTGCGCCTTTGGCACAGGGTCAGGCAAGTTTTTGGGTTTGATGGTCTCTAAACGAGGAATTGAAGCCAACCCCGACAAAATTAAATCAATTGTGGATATGGAACCACCGCACTCTATTAAAGATGTTCAGAAACTCACTAGGAGAGTGGCAGCATTGGGAAAGTTCATCTCCAAGTCAGGGGAAAAGTGTCTACCCTTCTTCAAAGCATTGAAAAACATGAAAAATTTTGAGTGAACAGGAGAAAGCCAAGAAGCCTTTGAGGCCTTAAAAAAATACATGACTGAAGCACCATTGTTGGCAAAACCAAAACCTGGAGAAACACTCTATCTATACTTGGCAGTTTCAAACACCGCCTTGGGAGCTGTTTTGGTGAAGGAAAAATTAAAGGTTCATAAACCTATCTACTATGTGAGCAAAATTTTGCACAAAGCAGAAATAAACTACTCTCTGATAGAAAAGTTTGCTTTAGCCTTGATCATGGCCTCAAGAAAATTACGCCCGTACTTTCAGGCGCATAAGATAGAAGTCTTGACTGACCAACCATTAAGAAACATCCTGCATAGTCCTAAGGTCAGCGGAAGACTGATCAAATAGGCGATTGAGTTGGGAGAGTTCGACATCAAGTATAAGCCTCGAACGGCCATTAAAGCATAAACACTTGCTGACTTCATGGTTGAATGTACCATCGACAACCAAGAAGTTGGGGGGAAGGAAGTAGTACCCTTGGAGGGGAAAGAAGTTGAAAAACAAGATAAAGAGATGATACTCAAGGAGTACTGGATACTCAAGGGGTAGTATACCTCTTGCATGGAGCATAAAAAACAAAGAGCATAAAAAAAAGATCGAGAGGAGCAAGTTTAGTCTTGCAAAGTCCTCTTTGATTTAGGATAGAATATGTGTTGAGGTTAAATATAAAGCCTTGATAGCTGAATTTGGCTTGGCTGGAACCCTGAGGGTGAAACTATGGAAAAATAGTTAAAGATTGTGAAGGCTACAATGACTCAATTAAATGAGTGCTATGAAGAGCACATTCCTCAAGAGGAAAATGCAAAGGCTGATGCCTTATCTAAGTTTACCTCTCCTAAGATAGTGAACTATGCGAGAAGTGTTTACTTCTTAGTTTGAAGACCCCAAGAATTAATTCAAAGTTGGTTTCACCAATTAACATGAAGAGATTTTGGATAGAACCAATCAAAGCCATCTTAAAACTGGATGTGTTCCTGATAATGCCTTGGAGGCACGAAATTTATCTTTACAACCATAGGTATGCTCTGATTCTATGTAAAAATTATTTTGTTATCCCTTATTTGAAGTGCCTAAGGCCCCTAAGAGGCCGAGTTAGCCCCAAATGAAGTTCATGAGAAAATATGTGGGCGGCCCTTGGGGGGCAAGACCATTCAAGATGACCCGCTTAAGATTCTATTGGCCTTATCTGCTAGCTGATACGCTGGCTGATGCCAAGAATCTATGTGAAGAAGTGTGACAAATGCCATAGGCATGCATCCGTTGTGAGACAACCACTAGAGATGTTTACATCCATAAACTCCCCCATCCCTTTTGCTATATGGGGAATGGGTATACTTGGTCCACTCCCGGTGACAAGTGGCCAAAGGAAGTTCTTGAGAGTAGAAATTGACTACTTCACTAGGCGGAATCTTCGACCAAGATAACCACAAAGCAAGTAACACGATTTTTATGAAAAAGTGTAATATGCGTATATGGACTTCCACGAATCCTTGTGATTGATAATGGATGACAAATCAGTAATGATGAGTTGAAGATAGTAAATGATATTGAGCTACGTTTTACTTCCGTGGACACCCATAAGGAAATGGACAAGCCAAAGTGGCTAACTGAGCCATCCTTGATGGACTGAAGAAGTGAGTTAAATGCTCAATGAGCAGTTGGATGGATGAGCTACTCCCCATAATTTGCGTGTATTGTACCACTTAAAAAGTTAAAACATGAGCTACCATGTCTTGTTAGCTTAAGAAGATGAGGCTGTGATGCCCTTAGAAGTCACTCACGCATCCCCGGGGGTTGAGGGCTTTGAGCCCGTGAAAAGAAAAGAAATTATGAGGCTCACTCTAGACTTAATTGAAGAAGTTAGAGACGAATCCAATGCTAATATCGTAGAGCATCAAAAATGAGCTTCGTTTTACTACAACCTAAAAGTAAAGGAAAGATTCTTTTGATAAGGAGACTTGTTCTTAGGAAAGTAAAAACATCCGGGATTGGACAAAAAGGGCACTTGACTCCTAATTGGGAAGAAGCATATCGAGTTAAGAGCGTGTTAGGACGAAGCTCCTACAAGCTCGAAAGACTTGAAGGAGATGCTTAAAAAATGGCGCACTATAAACCTGAAGGTTTATTACAGACGATATATCCTAGTAGGACATATCTAACGGGACTAAGTAGAAATAAGGTTCAATGAAATCATGAGCTTCCTAGAAAGCAGGTGCAGGGTTGAACCCGTTTTGATTGGTAGAAACATCCTCAAAGCTTTGCCAAGACAAACTACAAATGAATGCAAAGGAAAACATACAAAATATGCATGTCAACTGCACAAATAGAGTTGAATACAACGAACCCCGAAGGGTGAATGTTGCTAATAAACATACAAAAGAAAGGCTAAGATGCCTATTATTAATTAGCGAAAATTTCAAGCTCGGGAGAAGTTTGATATGATAGATTTGAGAATGAATCACTACGAGTGAAGCCATCAGTAAGAGCTCGTAAGGGTGAAGGGTTGAAACCCCAGAAACCTAAGACATTCAGTCCAAACCCCATCATTCGATATGCTCAATGAAAGGCTTGAAGCCAAAACAAGACGACATAAGACATAAAAGGCTTATGTAAATGTCAAGTTAGCCTCGAATAAGGCAAAATCGTCGTAAATGTGTAGGTCGCTCCACACTTTACACCAAGACGATACTCGTGAAACACTAGTGTATATTAAAATCCCCAAAAAAGGGTAGTAAGTCCCGGGTAAGGGATAAAAAGACCCCAAGTCTCGAAAAAGACCGGTATAACTTCTATGAAATCCTAGTGCATTATCATAGAAGTTGGGGGGAAAATGATCTGGGCTAAAAATAACCTTAAAGACATAATTAATATTGCATTAATTAAACCTAGCTGGTCCATAAATAAGGCCAATTAATAAGGCCTGAAACTCTAATTTCGTAATTAATATCTGGGCTAGAAGTACAACATGTATTAAGAGACGTCTAATATAGGCTTATTTCAATACAAGTCCATTATGATATGGAAACAACTCCTACAAGGAATGATCTAGAATTTATCTCACCGTCAAGGATAAGACTTATCCTTCAAGAAAGTCAATACTTATTCATCGTCAAGGATAATATTTATCATTCAAAGAAATCAATACTTATCCATTAGGCTTTTAAACGCCTATATAAAGGGTCTGACCCTTCATCTCAGAACTACGTTTTAGACTTCATCCTCGAATAAGGACGTACAAGTCACTACGTCCTTGGTGTGCCCCTGCCGCCATAGCCCCGAGGGCAACACCAAGAACTACGTTTTTATTGGCTTGATTCTCTAAACACTAGAGATACGTAGGCATCTTGTTAGGACCGAGTTAGTCCCCGACAACAAGAGCAGCCATTAAAGCTCGAAGCTCCCAAACCCTAGAAATAAATATATGTATTAAATACACCCAAGATTTTATTCCATAATATCTCTGTACAGATAATAAAATTAAAGTCAATTGCATATTATAGTACTGTTATTAACGTAAACATAACACTTACAAATGTTCCAAACCCATGTTCTACTACATTTGCAGTAATGAAGCTCGACACGAATTCTTTTCTGCCTGTTGTATCAAGAAAGACTAATCAAAATATAAATTTGTAGGAACTCCACTTTATAAGTTTTACTGGATCAAACTTTTTACCTATATGTGGTATATTAGAATTTTTATTTTTCGTCAACACTGTTTCCTGTTTTCATGAATGAAATGACAGACAATGGTTAGCAAAAACAGAGTTACAAATCAGTCCAACTGATCAGAGTTAGAAAAGCACAAGAAATACCCATATATATTCATCAGATGTTAACTACATTGGGTTGCATAAATGTATAACCTATTTTGAATCGCAACAAGTGTTAATCATCATTTTAAATGTTGAGAAAATTGAATTATGAACAGATGAGTTGGTTCCTGAATGAACAAACCGGCTATCGACATAACATGAAAAAGAAGCCCCAAAATTTAAGCACATGACAAAGATTAATGGGAAAATGAATCCTAGATTCTATGGACATTTGTTAGTTGTTCTTAAATGTTTTCATTTTCATCAAAATCACTCATTGATTCAGAATTAATTCATTTATGTGAATTCAATCTTTATATACATTAACATAAGAACTACTTTAACAATTAAAAAATCAATCAATCAATCTATACATATAGATGGTGCACGAAACACAAAATTATCACCAATCATTATACAAGGTTAATTATTCAGAAAGAAAGTACCTCCATTTTCTATGAACACTAAGATGCAAGATTCTTTGAAAATGAATTGACCTGTGTAATAGTTTTTGATGACTACTGTCTCCGCATGCAACTTTGTTTTGGGATTTTTCTCAACTTTAATGACTCTAAATTCTTCTGAACTGACATAAACTCAAAATCTAACTGTTTCACTTTTATAATAAATATTGTAATAAGTTGTTTTTAAGTGAACACGATTTCCAAGAATTGTCAAAAATTATTTTTTTATCTACATCAATTATTTAAAAAGTCAACTGGAATTTTTCTTTTTGTACATATATATATTGTTTTTTTTTATTTTATAAACTCATATAAACCTCATGTCCAACTTTATTATGAATTTTTTCCCAAAATCATTAATTAAAAAAATTATTTCAATGATTAATTTCTTTTATATTTAGTTTTATTAATTTTCAATTATTAACATCCAACACTATATTTTTATACCATTTGTTATTTCACTCATCAACATGTTGGACTTTTATTTGTCAATATTAAGGCTAAAAAAAGTTTGTGACAAATTGCTCAATTTTATTAATTTTTTTACATCATCATTTTCATCAATCAATATTAATATCAAAAAATATAATTTTATAAATTTACACGAGAATTGATCTTGGTATTGAACAATATCAAATTTTAACAAATGTATAACTAATAATACTATAATGCGCATCATTATATCTGTTATGTACAACTCATGATGTGCTATGTGATGTGCTATGTGTTATTCCCAGAACAATGCAACCTAGATTGTAGAAGGAGGGGAGGTTGAATACAATCTAGTTAATTTTACAAAACTTTTCAAACTTTTTACAGTATGAACATATGTGTTTGTAAATTAACTAAGACTTGAGTCAAGCCATGAACATAAATGAATTCTTCGAGTTAAAAAGAAATGCAAGAGACAAGCAAACTTTTTAAACTTCTCAGGTGGGTTTCTCTGAAAAAGTCCACCTAGGGTGTATATTGAAGAATTCTCTGGTTTTGTTTTTCAACAAACTCCAGCTGCTTACACAGATGATGAAAGAGAGCCTAAGTGTTTTTACATTCAGCTTTGTGCTCTCTTTACATGCATAATCTATGCTACTCCATACAGTCTTATATACATCGGCTGTGTGTTACAAACAAAACCTACAACATAATAAAATATTACATTTTTGTTCTGCTTGATCACATGCTCGTCTCAGAAACTATCCTATTCGGGAAATGCCTTGGCTGACATCACAGATAAACTTGTATAATCCCAAATGGTGCTTTCTGATTGAGTGTGCTGCTCTCTTCAAAAATTACTAAGTCCATGCAATTGACCTAACTTCCAAGCCCATGTGACATCTACATGAAAGAGACCTCTATCAAGTCATTATCAGCTGAAATAAGTGAACATGTAGTATTGCAAATAGGTCTTCATTCTTGTCAAGCTTTTCCTTTGTGTTCAGTTAGAAGGTAAACTTCTAGGTAGCTGCCTTAAATCTTATTTATCCATCGAGACATAAAAGACAATAGATGACTTCACATTTCACTTCTAGGAATTTGAGCCTTCGAATATTTACAATTTTGACTCCCTATTCCATACATCTTTTGCGTTTTTATCCAATATCTTTTAGTCACGGGTGTGTAATGATGATCTCTGAGACTGTCCTCCATTCAACCTGTTAAATAAAGGAAACCTTCCAAAGATTCCGTTACATAGATTTGTTTTCCATGTTGAATGAGATGAACATCAGTAGGCGTATTAATTCCATATCCGTAGACTGCCATTCTATGTCAATTATCCGTAGAAAGGTAATCTCAGAATATCCGTATAAGTAATATTCCATAACTGTATCCATAGATGAGACATGACATTCTTGACTGCATCCATAGATAAAACATGACATCCTCAGTCGTATCTGTAGATCGACTTCGTTCAGCTTTTGTCCTTAGAAGTGATGTCCTTAGCTTTTATCCGTAGATGAGATAAGATGTTCCCAGCTTCTATCCGTTGATGAGATAAGATGTCCTCAGCTTCTATCCGTTGATGTCATATGATGTTTTCAGCTCGTATCCATAGATAAAATATGATTTCATCGCTTGATCCGTAGAATGGATACACTTAGCTTCATCTTTAGATAAAACATCTTGTCATCTTTATTGATTCACCATTACTGAGTTGATTAGGCAGACTTACCACTGAAACACTTGGTGCTTGATTAGACGTCTGTTGGCTTGCTTCTGAATTGCTTCCTAACTTGATGACAGAATATCCTCCAATCATTTGATGTGGCTTTTAGACCTTGGATAGATAAAATGCCTTCTAGTTAGCTTCCTGATTTATCAGCTTCTGTGAACTAGCTTTCTGACAATCAGCTTCGGTATCAAGATCAAATTCTTGTCTTGAGCATTTTGTTATCATCATTCAAAATGTGTCAACCCTAACAATCTCCCCCTATTTATGACTGTTAGAACTGGCATAAATCCTTAAGTTGATGATAACAAAACCCTTCAGTGTTCTCAGTGATCCTCAGATAGAGATTAATACTGGACATAATTTGATGATGCTGCAAAAACAAAAATAACAACTTGAAGCTGTCAGATTCCATATACTTTCCTGTAATTTAGTCTATACCTTCTTCTAAGGGGTTCCAATAGATTGTAATCGAGAGTAGAGAAATTCTGAAGTCTGAGATCTCCTTCTAACTCCCCCTGAGAACAACCTATCTTCTCTAACTTCTCCCCCTTTTTGTTATCAACAATTAGGATATAAGATGCATTAACATAGTTACTGAATAAGATATTTGGGTACAGGAATCCAACAGTTCAAGGATCGAAAGATTTCTCTCAGGAATCTCTCTATTCTTGCATCAGGATCTCATCCTGGCTCACTTCACACAACTCACCTTCCCTTACTAAAGGAGTACTCAAAAACTCTCCTTTTGCCATGCTGGAAGAATTAGCATGCCTCTCATTCTCTCCCTCTCCTTTTGCCTGGTCTCAAGCCAGCCACTCCACTAACTCCCTTCCCACAAACCTATAGATGTCTCAACTATATTGAATTCCTTGATACTCAGTTGGAATGAGCCGAATGATTTTTCAAGAAAGAATCATGGAAATCAATATTGTTGGTCTACGGATAATCGCTGGTTAGGCTTATCCGTAGATTGAGAGACACCTTTCTACGGATGAAGGATATCCGTAGAGGATTTTGAAGAATGGGCTTGTGAAGTAGAAATTGATGCAAGTTCTGTGAAGATTGAATGTGACATTTAAGTGCACAGTGCTTACATCAAGATCATCAAAAAGAGACTAGTGATCCAACAAATTCTCTGAAAGAGAATGATCACTAGGTGAATGGAGCTTCTCCAAGAGTTCAGAAAATGGAGAATCAAGTACTGATGAGTTGAATGCTTCATTTATCACTTAATGAGATGAAATGGACTGGGGACTGCATCCTCACATTTGAAGAAGATGCATCAAACTAAATTTAAGAATAGTGTGTGCCCCCCTGTGCCTGTGCATATATTTTCTTTCTACTTCAAGAAACAGAAATGATAATAATCCACATTATGCACACAGGATCAGAGCATTTTTCAATGATCATAGTCTTTTGAGAGACTACAACCAGAAAAGAGCTAATCCTTTTTGACCATTATGCCTTTTTGAAAAGACATAAGGCAGTTTGGCTGGTAATCTCACCCTCACCTTTCTTCTAGTGGTTTCTTGATGTTCACCACTGCCCTCACCCTCACTTAACTCCTTTATCACTCCCCACTGGTTAAGATTTGCTAGAATTTTGCAACTACAGTTTGTTGAGAAACTGTAGAGGGGGTTAGGAGTTGTTGATCACATTTAGGGTGTAACTGATAGGGTAGAGAACTTGGGGGTCATTCCAATCAGTTCTCATCTCAGTTTTTGAAAAGGCAAAGAAAAATGATATAGATTTTAGCAAGTGAGAGTTTGATAAAGATAAGATGATTACCTTCCCTTTATCAATGATGAACTGTTAAGAGCCTTCTCCATTGAAGGTTTATTCTCGTAAAGTCCAAGATTGCCAGCTTTCCCGTTAATTGTTACAACATCCTCATAGAGACCATCAGAAGCTGCAAAAACCTTAACTTGATAGATTGTCAATTTCTTTCAAATTCCTTCAAGTTTTCTTTTGATGTTTCTTCATTGAGTTCATGCAAAACAGATGAAACAGTTTTTGTGTAGCTCAGAGAGCTCACTAGTATGTTAGTTGAACAATTAGGGCTTATTGACAAGTTAATCAAAGTTGATCCTTAAGCAAGTAGATTTTATGATTCAACCTTTGATCAGTTTGTAAAAAAAAATAAAAAAAATTCCAGTTTAACAGATCAAGTCCTATCTGTAATTTCTTTTTATGCGATGTTTGTCAAATCCCTTCTTTTTATTAGAGTTAAATCTTGTTAACATGCAATTCATTTTTAAATCGTTAGACATGTTGAAAGATCTAATTACACAGAAAGGAGATAACTCATCACACAGCAATTAACCAAACAAAGGGGAAAACCCCTAAAATTTCATTAATAAAAAAATAAATTACGTACTAACTTGATTGATAAACAAAGAAACAAAAACAAAACAGCCTAGTCCCCCCCTCCCCTTCCCAGGTCCCAGCCCTCTCAACCGGAGAAGCAGCTGAACAACAACTAAGCTGCTGCTCCTGCTCCCCCAGGAGCTCCATTAGGGCCTCCTCCAGGACCTCGACGCCTGTTACGGGCTGTCAGGGCAACTAGGGCTGCCCTCATCACGTCCACTTCATCCCTTTCCTCTTGAAGGACCTGCTCAACCTTCTCCTGTAGGAGAAGGATCTTGCTGACTCGAGAAAGCCGGTGGTACTCTTCAGGAGAAATGTCAAGAATACCAGGAGCCATTTTGAGTAATTTTTAAAGGATGATGATGAGATGAGGAGCTACAATTGTGCCTTTAAATAGGCAGGGGGTAGCTAAAGAACCTGTGTGTTTATCTAGGGTTAAACAGGGGTTAGGAAAGCTGAAGAGACATGCATTAAATCACTCTAGTGTAAATGAAGAGACTACTCGAGTTCCAAGAGTGAAAAATGTGTCTCAGCTCAGATTACAAAGATTATCATGACACAGATATTTTGAATAAAGATAAGAATAAAACTAAATAGCTGGTCATATATATATTTTCAGCTAAATAATATTAAACTAAAATCTCTAGACAAGAAACATTAAGAATATCAATACCTTTTGAATAATGTAACAAGCAGGTTATCTGAATTTTTGAGACACTTATTCAGCTAACATCATTCATTAAATGTGTGACATTTGACAAATGATATCCCTGAATATTTATCCATGGAAAAATCAAAGAACAGCAATGCACTTAGCTTGTTAATGTCTAGAGATGATCAACTATTTAATATCAGTGAGAAAAGTAGCTTGCTATCTCATTGAATATTACTCAGAAGATCATTTCTAGACGACTTTACTTAGTGCATAACTTCATTCAACTGTATTGACTAGTCATGATACCCCAAAAGAAAACAAACAAATAAAACACACAAAATAAACAAATAATTCCAGAGATTGAAATCACTAGCTCCATGCATTTAACACAGATATGTAAGAGAGTAAGAAATCATTACCTACCAAACTCATTTGTCAACTCAAGTGAGTTGCTGCATTAAGAGCATTGGCAAGATATCTGGTTAAATGTTGTTCCCTTGGAACACAGTGTAGTTCCACTACAACATGCACATCACTTCTTCCAATAGCATGGTGCACGAGGTTTATGTACTTGACTCCTTTGAGAAATGCTTGGATGCTTCAGCTGCATCTTTTGATTTGTCCTTAAGCTAAGCATTTCTTCTGAGCCATGACCTGCACTCATTTCCTTGGGGTTGGCATGAATTGTGCTATGTCTTCTTGATTAGGAGTTTATCCTGCAAGTATCAACATCTAGACAGCCAATTAGAGCATAGCAAGTATCTCTTGGATTATCAAGTACTGAATGGTTGATAATCTTTTGAGATACAACAAATATTCCAGGAAAAGTTAAGGTACTAGTACATAAACAGGCGGTTAACATAATTTCTAGCATTCTATTACTAAGGTATGAGGGAGATCACCAATTATCTTTTCAAAACATGAATTTCCTACCAAGGTATTTAATTCAGTTGTGTTAATAATTGGTATGAGAATTCTTAAAAGAATACTCACTTATCTCCTCAGAACTACTTTGCATAAGCTTTTCAGCTTAACAGCAAAGCTACTGATCAGTGATGCTAGATATTACGTAAACTACACGTATCTCACTTAAGGATATATGACTTACAAAGGCTGAGATTTAGATTTTAATTTTCTACAGATATAGACACTGTCTTTTTGCACTTTCCGTAGAGGAGCAAAAGTAGTATCCATAGATGTAGAAAATTGTCTACGGATAGTCAGTATCCATAGACAAAGCAAAGAAACTAATCCAGTGTTATGAATGACTATCTACAGATAAGGATATCCATCGATAAAGTAAATTTTGACTTAGACAAATTTTTCACTTTTTTTGGAAAACTTAGTTTTCAAGAAAGTCATTTGAACACTGGCTACATATAAGACATCAAGAAAAATATGAAAGTTTATTCGTACCTCACTTACTTACCATTCTGAAGAGGATGGTTGACAAGTAGCTTGGTACTGATGTCTTCTTTACCGAGTCACACTTAGATCAAAAGGTATTTCCACTGTACTGTCCAACACAGAATCCCTTTAGAGAAAGTCCGTGAAGAATCCTGATCTGAGCACAGTAGATTTAGAAATTTGCAAGGCAGATGTTCCACTCATTTCTTTCACCAAGACTTTAATTCTAGGAGAAAGATTAGATGTCCAGGAAGTAGACATGGATATTTGCAGGAGCTAGAAAATCTTGCCTTGATCCAAGTGAACACCTTATTCCTTTAACCCAATAGATGTCTTCAAGAGGACTTTCTTCTGGATTTTTGGAATAAGCTTCTTATGGTAGGTGCAGGTCTCGAAGATGTAAGAATATTCTCATCATTATGATTACGTGAGGTTGATCTTTGACTCAGAGAAACTCGCCCTAAGTTCATTGGGGTGATAACTCAGAGTTGTGATCCTCCTACGGATGCTTCATTGTGGCTTCCTACGGATGCTCCACTTTGGCTTCCTACGGATGCTCCATTTGGCTTCTAATCAGATGCTCCATTTATCCTTTCCGTAGATGACTCATTTGGGCTTGAATCATTCATAGTCCAGACAAACACTCATGGAGGTGCTGATTCATCCACATAATCATCATCTTCTTCATACCAAAAACCACCTTCCATTTCAAGCTTAAATCTGAGAACTCCAGATAATCTCTCATCAATAAGCTTGATTTATCTGGCATCATCAGAAACAACCTGTATAGCCTCCATAACAATGTTGATTCAGTGACTTAAAGCCCTGTAGGCTTTTCCAGCTACATGCACTCTTTTTGAGTTGCATACCCAACCTGGGTTTCTGAGTAGATAAAAGATTCGATCGTTGACAGGATGTCTTCTTGAAGTTGCAGAAGTAGATTAAAACTTTCTGAGAAATGCTCCCCCTGAGTAGATGTTCCATACAGAAAACCCTTCAGGAAAGAACATAAGATACCATGGATGGCTTCTTACTTTCCTCTACACATGAATGTCATCTCTTATGGAAGATAGTCAGAAATGCATGTAGAAGAAACCACCACTCTCAGCTTCACCTCTACTTCCTCTTAGCAAAGATCTTTTCTTCCACTCATGAATTACTTGAGAATATTTATCCAGATGTCAGTTAAACTTAACAATTGTGAAATGTTAAGTATTCGATCATGGACTGGATGTTCTTCAAGTAATTTCCCACACAGATTCCCTATCTCCTTTAGCTAAGCTTCTATTACTTCCTTGGCCAAGGAATGTGAAAAGAGAAAACTGTTGGCTACACTTATTCACACAGTTTGATGATTCCTCCTTCAGGTGCTTGAATGATCAAGAAAACATACTGGCTGCAATAAGTAGCACCAACCACAACTTTCCAGAGCTCAAAGAGTTATCCTAATTTTCCAAGCAAAGTCTCTGCAGATATTGTCATTTGTTTCATAAGATCTCTTCACACTGAATTCTTGAGTTAAATTCTTTGGCGAGATTTCATGTGCAGTGGCTGAAGAGTTTATCAAACGTATGATCTGTCCCGTTCTTGATAGAGGTCTTTTATTGCTTCCCTTAATGGAATGCATCCTTTAACCCATCCTTGGCAAAACTTGGGATTCCTCTAATCAAGACTCTTCCATCATACAACTTCTTATGCACTGGCTACTATTGTCCTGATTTTGCCTTGTCACAAAGAGGTCAAGACATACAATCCTCAAAGGCAGTATTCAAATCAGCTACATACACTTTTCTAACAAGTGTCCAGTGCTTACCACTTCATTGTCTTTCTATTGACGGACAATGCAGGCTACAAATACAAAGTTTCCTTTGTCACATGCTTGATAGATACATAGCAAGTTATGCTTATATCCATCAACTAGTGCTTCAACCCTAACTGATGATATTGTTTGCCAAAGTCATGCTTCATTACTTAATCATGACTACAAATATCATCTCTACTTATCAGTAGAGGGGCTACGTTCCTCTGAGAAATCAGTGAGCAAGACAGAAACTCTAGTAGGAATCTAGAGCTCATGTATCTTCCTCATGCACACTTTCAAAACCGAATCAAGCAGGCTTAGGTACCCAAGTTTCCTTGAGCTTTGGCTTTTTAGCTTTTATGACTGTCATCTTCTCTTTCTGAGCTTTGAGATTCAAAGGATTCAAACCATTTTCATCCCTTGGTTCTGACATTGAGAGATTAGCATTCACATGTTGCTCAAGAGTATCAAAATTTGATGCTCGACAAGGAAATGTTTGAGCATACAGATCATTCAAGTCAGGCATGCTCCATGACATTTGAGGCATATTGAATTCATACCAATATGGATGAGGAACAAATGGCATGTTAGCATATCTTGTTGAATCTCGAGCATTGTGAGCAAAAATATGATGCATGACATGCATATCAGTCATAGGCAGTTCAGTAGATCTTGTTTGAACAAATCTGCAAGAAGTATACAAGTGAATAACTCTACCACATCGAATGCAGGGCCTTCTGGAAGTACTTTCTTCTGATGGGTAGCTGCTACTACGGTCAATCATTGTTGTTTCATTCATGTTTTCCTCTTCATCTACCTCTGACTCTTCTTCCTTGATGGTTTTGCTTCTTAGTGATTGAATATGGTTTTTGAAACCTGGTCCAACCTTATTGCTCAGTTTCTCTAGATTCTGATTACTCCTAAATGGTTTTACCATCTTTGGAGCAGTCCTTTGACCCCGGATTTGGGGCGTTACACGAAAGTTGTAATAACCCGAATTTTCGGTAAAATTAAAACTTTTCTTATTATGATTAAGTGCATCAGTGAATAGTGAATTTGGTGGATGAATAGTGATTTTGAGGGTTAAGAAAATTTTTCATGCCACCTATGGACGAGACGTAGTGTGGATATTCCGAAGTCATATTAGTGATCTACGGAGTAAATAAGTGAATGCAAAGATGATCGGAATTCAGAAATTCCAAATTTTATTTTGGTGTAGTATTTGACCGGGCAGTGAATTATATATTATTATATTCAAGAAATGAGATATTAAATTTGAGGATTTGAGGCTTTAATATTTTGGAATTTTATTATTTTATTAAAGTCGATTTAAGGATTCGATTGTTGGAGTGAATAGTGAATAGTTACTATTCACTGCGAGAATCGCGTAGAGTTTTATTCGCTCTTTTTAGGAAATATTTTCGAATCGTTGCAAGAGGAACAAAAACAAGGATGAATAGTAACATTGATGAATAGTGCTCCAAGGTGAATAGTAAAATTTTATAGTCTCCGGTTGACCCTATATTTCAGCGGAAGTTCAGGAATAATAAACGGTTACTAATCGCGTAGTCAGAAATCGCAAACGAAAACGAGAATCGAAAATCCGTTCGAAGGAGCAACTTTGGACGTATTATAACTTAGGAAATAAAGAATAAGATATGTATTATAATAAAAAGGGAAAGAAAGGAAGTGGTGGAAGAAGTGTGTTAAAGAAGCTCGTAAGCTTAACCAAACTTGAGGGGCTAACTTGCATTTTGTTAAAACAAAATATCTACCATATCACCAAACCTCCTCCACACATTAAACACACAAAAGGACCAGCCTCTCACACCCATTTTCTTCAAGAAAAACCGTGGCTAAGAAGAAGAAGAAGAGGAAGCAAAAACTCCATGGATTCTTGGTCGTTTCTCGAGTTCTTATGCTTAAAAGGAAGAAGAGCTCAAGCCCATTCTTTTAAAGGTAACATCTCCAACACCCACCATGTCTAGCATGATCTTTTATTGAATTTAAGAAGATGATGAATAGTGTTTTCAAAAAGTTTTGTGTTTATAATTTAAGTTTGAAAGCATGTATGTGTAGTATATGTAATGGGTTGATGTTTTAGGTGATTAGAGGAATTGTTGGTTAAGTTTGGAGGATGGGTTATGAATTTGTTTTGAATATTCATGGAGGATTTAACTGAGTGGAGGGAGTATAAGGTGGATGGTGAGTTTGGGATTGATTGGTATTGATTTGGTTGTGTTTTGAAAATGGGAAACGTTAAGTTTTAAGCCGTCGTAATGCCCGATTTTCGGTTACTCTAAAAACTGCCTAGAATCCGAACACCTAACTGCCTCTTTTGGTTCAGTGATGAACATTAGTGTGTAGAGCTTTGTTTCTAGTTTACGTGAGCGCAAGAATCATGTCATTACGATTTACGGTTTATGAGATATGACCATTTTAATGAAAGTTGTTCGAGAAATGAAATTGCAGAAACACATCAACTTCATGACTGTGTTTGAGACCCTTACAAGTGAGTATAAAATATGAGATTTCGTGATAAAGTGCTAAGGTCAGTTAGAAAGAGGTGTGCGAAGGTTTCGAGTCCAAAAGATTATTTTCGATTTTATAAAAATGCGACAGCAGAGGTTGCGCAAGTGAAAACCACTAAGAACATGACTTAGAAACCAATGTTGTAAATGGTTAAGTATAACTTGTATTCGAGGATCGATTTCGGACTAAACCTACGACTTAAGTAATTGTCGATTAACATGGACTTAGTATGAGCCTATAACGATCTAGTAATGCCTTGGTTGTGTTTCGCTTACGTGTTTAAGCATTTAGTACAAGTGGATTATCCAGGGGATTAATCGTGTGTTTTCTTTGACTTTGTCTAGATTGTCCGACATCGTCGCGAACCCCTATCACTTCTCGAGCATCAGGCAAGTTTCTAAATCTATACTTTGAAGTATTGACTATATAATACTGCTTTTGCCATGTATAAGTTTGGACAGTTTTGCGATATATCTTATTTCTTGTTGGAATAGATTTGACCTTTGGATTATATAAAATCTTTTGAGTTAAGTAGTTATGAACCGGTTTACCTCGTAGCTCTAAATATAAGAGCATATTCATTGTTTTCGACTCTAAATCGGGAGTCGGTATTTTGAGATATGAAGATAGCCGTGGAACCCCGGAGGGATTCCATCGGCAGAATACTATGTATTTTGAGGATTGTTATTCGAGTATGATATCATTCGAGGAATGATACTTGCTTTATAATTTGATTATGGGCTTCTAAGCTAAATATGGGATATTAGTTAGAAGCCAGGTTTTTATAAATGCCCTAGGTAAAGTGCGTATGATTTTATTCCTTAGACCGGAAGTAATTATATTTTCTGTATATGTTAAAAATTATTTTTCGATAAAGATATCGGGCAACTGTTATTTAATCCTTATTTATTTAATGAATATTATTTTTGAATATTCATTTAATCATAATTTACTTAATGAATATTATTTTCGAATATTCGTTTAAGGTTTACTTATTTAATAAATATTATTCGATTATTTATTAAATACTTTTAACAAGTTTTAAAAATGAGAAATGTTATTTAAAGTTTATCCTTGACCTTCAATAATTATGAAGGATATTCTAAGCTGTATTATTAATTATTTTTAAATCAAAAAGAGGTTCCCAAAACAATGTTTTTCCATTTAAATCTGTCTTTTAAGAGGATTTAAATGTTCGCTCAACTATCAAAAATATGGGAAACCTGATTTAAATGAATGCTACTCTTTTTAAACTCTCAACTCAAAACTGTCAGGGGGCAGATATTTTCTCGAAGCAATTTAGTTGCTGCAAGTCAAATATTGTGTTACCACCTCAACGCTCGAGGGGTAAATTCATGGAACAAGTCGATATCCATTAACAAGCAACAGCTTGGGAAATATTGGGGAATCTTCCTTTTCAACCTAGATATAACTACTTTGTGGAGTCGTATCAACAAGTATTACACTTGGGGGAAGGAGGACGATCTTTATGTTTCAGAGTCATGGATTTCATCAGAACTAGGAGTGGTGTAAGTGGTCCAGTTGCACCGACCCATCCAAATTCTTGCCCCAAATGGGCCGGGAGATCCCGAAAGGCGGTAGACAATGTCAGGCTGTCGTGATTCTTCCATCTACATGTAGAAAACATATTTTTGTTGTACGACCTGCTATTGATCATAGTAAGGTTGGTACATCGGGCGCGATAACAACTCCCGTATTAGTTCATCATCCATTTTGGATAATTCTGCAACATGTATTGAAAGGGACTACGGATGACATCCTTGGTACAGGTTTACCGATCATGTTGACAGAGAGATTCTGCAGCATGTATTGAAAGGGACTAAGGATGACACTCGTGGTACAGGTTTACCGATCATGTTGGCAGAGGGTCGAAAAGTGTTCAAAGAATAAAGTTACAATAAATCCTCGTAACTTCATCTTTTATATCATATGACTCTGTGGATACCTTACATAACATGAGTTATGGTAAGGGAGTTGTTTATACTGAATCATCTTATAACTTCATCTTTAAGTTATATGTTGATAATCTGCTTACATAACAGATATCTTTCGGAAAGGTTATATTGGTTTACTTTGAAACCTCATCTTTTACATTATACTAGAACTTTGTTCATAATATAGTAAAAGTTTGCAGAAATATTATGAAATGATATTTGAAATGCAACAATGGTACTATTTTTGGAATACATTCCGATAAGGAAATAATTTCATGTAATATACATGAATTTTAGATAATTTAGTAATAATAATAATAATAATAATAATAATAATAATAATAATAATAATAATAGTAATAAAATTTGGATTAGAATAAGAATAAGTGATTAAATATATTTATAATTAGAAAAGAAAAAGAATATATAGAAGGTGTTTAGTTAATTATTAGAATTCTAAAAACAATGTAGGATATGTAATACACTATATATTAACATACGGGGTCATTGTTTAAGCACACTAATCTAATTACAAAACCCTAGAGTAAGGCAGCCAAGAGAGAGTAGCGTAGCAGGGGGAAACAGAGGAGAGGAAGCAAAGTTTTAACTTGAATCGCAAAACTTAGGTCTTGTCTCTCAAGCTTTCAAATCAAAACAGGTATACAATTCTTGTATGTGTTAGTACTTAGTATTTAAATATTATAATAATGAGAACCTCAAACCTATTGTTTACTTGTTTAAAATTTGATGTCATGTGTAGAATAACTATAAATAATTAATATAAGAATTTTTATGCTGTGATGATCGGAGACTATTAGTTAGTGTGTTGACCAGTTTTGATCAGTTAAGCTTAGGATATACATATTAGTTAAGGTGTTAAAACAAATTAAAGCAAAATAGCGGATCAATCTTTTGGTACACATATGCAGGCAAAGTTAATATTTTATTAAATAAATATGTGCCATATGCGTGTGATTATAAAGGAGACAAAACAATGATTTATATGTTGAAATAAATATCCTTAATTTGGTTATATATCAAGCCATGGTCATTAATGTATTTAGTGATATCATATTTTGATACAATCCTATGTAAACATGTTATTATAATAATTCTTTAGATCACTTTTCCTAAAAATCAAGGTGCAGTGGCAATAGTTGGTTTAAGCAAAGTAGAGTAGTTTGAATTTATTTAAGGTGCCAGATTAATTGCAACTAATCAATCACAAGGTATATTCTTAGTTTAGTTTGTTTAATATGCTGGTTTATTAAATAGTGTCTTCTTGAAATTTTTTTAAATAGATTGGGGACCGGAATTTAGCAGATCATTTGTGAATTTTATTAGTGATTGAGATTATAATTTTGAGGTACGGATTCTCTGCTCTTTTATTCAGCACTACTCCTCTTAGAAATATTTAAATTAAATTCGTTTTGACCTCAAATCTATTCGTTTGATTTTGACTCATTTTGAATATGAAAATTGTTTTGATTCTGAAAAGTATATTTAAATCTGTTTCGAAATACTTAAATATTTGTTTCTGCGATTTTCTGACATTGCGTATAATTTATATCTGTTGGAAATATTGAGAATATCTGTTATGTGAGATTTTAAAAGGTTTTGCAAAATATTATATTTGAACCCTTAGTGATATAGGGTATACCGAGTTAACCAGCTGTAGGGGTACTACAGCCATGTCATTGTGGCACCAGTGACATGACACTTCCATGGCAGTGTGATTGGTCATGGCGTATCCTTCTGTTCTGATAGCTCAGGAGGCGAGCTTTTGCGCATTTTGATATTTGTTTCAGGATACGTGGGTGCACCCAGAGTTTGATTTGATTTGTGATTTGATTTGATGGTGACGTTGTATATGCCGTACACGTTATCTGATTTGTTGCATACATTACGGTACCCTATGATGTATGTATCTGGATTTGTTCTGTTCTGATCTCGGTATGAAATATCCTACCCTTTCGTTGCTTCAGCCATACTTATTTTTAAAATAATTGTTTTATAATAAATTGTCAAATATGTATATCCATTTTTCTGTTTTATAAACTGTATTCCAAATCCGTACTGGGCGTTTGGCTCATGCCGTATTCTTTTTCTGGCAGGTGCTTAGGGGGATTTGGGACTGTGTGAAGAGAGCTACCCTCTATTTCATTGATTAAGATTATGGACTTCTAGAATTATTTAGACTGTTTAATTATTATTTTAGAGATTTTAGTGCTTTGTATTTAGGTTTATGGTTTAATAAGTAGCCCCTTATTTAATTTAGATGGGGGTGTTACATTTCAGTATAGAGATATTTTGACAAATTATTGTCTTATACCCGCTTTATTCTGGGTTGAGTTAAAGGCAGGATTATGCCATACTTTTATTACCTTGCTGAGCTATCGCTCACTCTTGCTATTGTTTTATAAATATTATATAGCAGCGAAGTAGGATACCAAGGATTCGGCGCACATCCCTCAAGTGAGTGGTAAGCGCAAGGCATTCTCATGAGCAGTTTCTAGCAGTGATCCTGGAAGTAGTGTGAACCAGTCAGATCAAGCTGGAGCTTTTGGTATTCATCTTATGTATAGAGATGAATGGTATGGGAGGGTGGTGAGTATTACAAGGCTAAGTTGGTAATGTACCATTACTTAGGAGTTGTATCAGTAGCATATTCAAAAGACATTTGGGTATTGTAATAAAGATTATTTATTCCGCAATGGTTGTATTTGTGTCGTTTCTGAGACTCTAACCTGTGTGTGTGTGAGAGAGATATATACATTGTGGGGGTCATAAGCAGATGAATTGTGTCTATTGTGAGTAAAGCAGGCAATGCAAGAAGTAAGTGGATCGTGACTACTCTAAATCACTGACCCCAGATTTGGGGCTGTTACAAAGGCCCATTACTTGGGATCATATATTATATATTAACACTCCCCCTCACTCGAAATCTCATTTTTGAATCTAAGAAAGGATCACGTGCGCCCATCTTTGGGGCATATTTTTGCCTTTCGTGTCCATAATAAATTGTAATAATCCCAAATTTTGGACTTAATTAAAATTTTTGATGAATAGTAAATTTTGATGAATAGTGAATTTTGCTGGCTAAAAATATTTTCAGACCACACTATACGGAAGACATGGAATGAATGTTTCGAAGTTATATTAGTGATGTATAAGGAGAATAAGTGAATGTAAACGCGATCAGAATCAGGAGATTCCAACTTTAAATTTTGTTCACTATTCATCGGGCAGTCGAGGATTTATTAATTGATCGTTATGAGAATTAAGAAAGCGAGAAGATCCATGATCAAATTTAAGCCAAGGCAATAAAAGATCAAGAAGATATCCCCTAGCATTAGTGCAACGAAACGTTTTCGGAATCGCTCGAACTTATAACAAGATCTAGCAACGAAGCGAAAGCATAACAAATTATGGATGAAACCCTAACCAAAGGAGAAGTATCATATAAGATCATCAAGTGCAACATATAAGAGGATTGATGATACAAGAAATGACATAAGCATGACATAAACCATGACATAAGCATGACACAAGGATGACGAGGTGATGAATCACCACCTTGTCACCATTTTCTTCAAAGAATCACCCATTGGATGACAAGTGGCATGGGTGACTTAACCACCAATTTCACCACACAAAAGAGAAGCATGCAAATCAGAATTATTGGACAAAAAGAAAAGAAAAGAAAGCAAATATTCATCTTCCCCATTTTTTCCAAATTCTGCCTAGCATGAGCAAGGGACAACGAAAAATTCATAACTCAAACTATACTCATCCTAAAATCGCCATATTTGGACCATATCTCCCTCAATATATACCCAAGGTACGGTCAAAATTTCATGGCCATCCAAGAAGTATAGCATGGTAAATTATTGGATCAAAGTTGAGGCATGAATAGTGATTTCGAAAATACTAACTTGTGTTCTTGATTTTTTTTTGTTAAATTCTGTTCTTGAAGATTAAGCAAGTTAAGGTTGTTTAAAGCTCAAGAAATGATAGTTAAGCTATTGTTAGTGTATACCAAGCATCAAGGAAGGTATAAACATCTCAAACCCTTAGTTATACTTTGATTATTATGGTTAGTTTGATGATGGTTTATGTTAGTAAGAATAAGAGATTGAATCTTAGTTTTGATGAATGTTAAGTGGTTGTTTTGATGGATGATCTTGTAGATGTTGGTTTTGACTTGTTGGTTAAAGATCATGAGTTAGTTTAAATGATGAATGAGAAGTATTGATGGTTTGTGATTAGTGCATATTTTTGCATTCTCTTGTACCTATTTTATTGTTAATTTTTGTATTTTTAAATAAATTAATTAGTTGTATTTTCATATTTTGTAGATATTTGGAAAAATAAAGAAAAAAAGAAAAAAAGAAGAAATGGGGACAAGGAAGGGCAAAATTGGAAAAGAAAAATCAAGGATGGAAGAAAAAGACAAAATAAGATGTTGGTTGATGAAGGGCCAAGATTAACCCAACATTTCCCCAAAACCCTAATTTTCCCCTATAAATACCCTCTCTCTCTCCTTCCCCGAATGAAGTTTTCTACAATTCTTTAAACCCATAGGGTCAAATTACATAAAAATACCCGTAAAACGGACTACTTCATTTTTCCCCGTTTTCCATGTATAGCTGCCTTAAGAGGTATACGTAACAAGGGGCCCCCTAGTATCTGCTCCGATTCAGGCCCAGACAGCCACATATGAAGTTTTCAACAGTTCTATAAACCCATAGGGTAAAATTACATGAAAATACCAACAAAATGGCCCGCTTCAATTTTCCCCCGTTTTCCTTGTGTAGCTACCTTTAGAGGTATACGTGTAACTGGGGGTCCCCTGGTATCTGCTACAATTCAGGCCCTAACAACCCCAAACGAAGATTTCTAGAATTATTTAAACCATAGTGTCAAATTACATGAAAATACCCGTAAAACGGACTGCTTCAATATTTCCCCGTTTTCCTTGTATAGCTGCCTTTAGAGGTATACGTGTAACTGGGGGTGCCTTAGTATCTGCTCCAATTCAGGCCCTGACAACCCCAAATGAAGTTTTCTACAATTCTTTAAACCCATAGGGTCAAATTAAATGAAAATACCCGTAAAACAGACTCCTTCAATTTTCCCCTGTTTTCCTTGTATAGCTGCCTTAAGAGGTATACGTAACAAGGAGTCCCCTGGTATCTGCTCCGATTCAGGTCCAGACAACCACATATGAAGTTTTCTAAAATTCTATAAACCCATAGGGTAAAATTACATGAAAATACCAATAAAACGGTCTGCTTCAATTTTTCCCCGTTTTCCTTGTGTAGCTGCCTTTAGAGGTATACGTGTAACTAGGGGTCCCCTGGTATCTGCTCCAATTCAGGCCCTGACAACCCCGACTGAAGTTTTCTACAATTCTTTAAACCCATAGGGTCAAATTACAAGAAAATACCCGTAAAACGGACTACTTCAATTTTCCCCCGTTTTCCTTGTATAGCTGCCTTAAGAGGTATATGTAACAAGGAGTCCCCTGGTATCTGCTCCGATTCAGGCCCAAACAGCCACATATGAAGTTTTCTATAGTTCTATAAACCCATAGGGTAAAATTACGTGAAAATATGAACAAAACGGCCCACTTCAATATTTCCCCGTTTTCCTAGTAGAGCTGCCTTTAGAGGTGTACGTGTAACTGGGGGTCCCTTAGTATCTGCTCCAATTTAAACCCTGACAACCCCAAATGAAGTTTTCTACAATTCTTTAAACCCATAGGGTCAAATTACATGAAAATACCCGTAAAATAGATTGCTTCAATTTTTCCCCATTTTCCTTGTATAGCTGCCTTGAGAGGTATACGTAACAAGGGGTCCCCTAGTATCTGCTCTGATTCAGGCCCAGTATAGACACATATGAAGTTTTCTACAATTCTATAAACCTATAGGGTAAAATTACGTGTAAATACCCACAAAACGGTCTGCTTCAATTTTTCGCCGTTTTCCTTGGATGGCTTCCTTTAGAGGTATATGTAACCGGGGGTCCCCTGGTATCTGCCCAATTTAGGCCCGGACAGCCACAAATGAAGTTTTCTACAATTTTGTAAACCTATAGGGTAAAATTACATGAAAATATTAACAAAATGGGCCGCTTCAATTTTTCCTCGTTTTCTGTGTTTAGCTTCCTTTAGAGGTATACGTGTAACTGGGGGTCCCCTGGTATCTGCTCCAATTCAGGCCCTAACAACCCCGAATGAAGTTTTCTACAATTCTTTAAACCCATAGGGTCAAATTACATAAAAATACCCGTAAAACGGACTGCTTCAATTTTTCCCCGTTTTCCTTGTATAGCTCCATTAAGAGGTATACGTAATAAGAGGTCCCCTAGTATCTGCTCCGATTCAGGCCCAGACAGCTATATATGAAGTTTTCTAAAATTTTATAAACCCACAGGGTAAAATTATGTGAAAATACCAACAAAACGGTCCGCTTCAATTTTTCCCCATTTTCCTTGTGTAGCTACCTTTAGAGGTATACGTGTAACTGGGGGTCCCCTGGTATCTACTCCAATTCAGACCCTGACAACCCCGACTGAAGTTTTCTACAATTCTTTAAACCCATAGGGTCAAATTACATGAAAATACCCGAAAAACGGACTGCTTCAATTTTCCCCCGTTTTCCTTGTATAGCTGCCTTAAGAGGTATACGTAACAAGGGGTCCCTTGGTATCTGCTCTGATTCAGGCCCAGACAGCCACATATAAAGTTTTCTAAAATTCTATAAATCGGTAAAATTACGTGAAAATACCAACAAAACGGCCCGCTTCAATTTTTCCCCGTTTTCCTTGTATAGCTGCCTTTAGAGGTATACGTGTAACTAGGGGTCCCCTGGTATCTGCTCCAATTCAGGCCCTGACAACCCCGACTGAAGTTTTCTACAATTCTTTAAACCCATAGGGTCAAATTACAAGAAAATACCCGTAAAACGGACTGCTTCAATTTTCCCTCGTTTTCCTTGTATAGTTGCCTTAAAAGGTATACGTAACAAGGGGTCCCCTGGTATCTGCTCCGATTCAGGTCCAGACAGCCACATATGAAGTTTTCTAAAATTCTATAAACCCATAGGGTAAAATTTCATTAAAATACCAACAAAACGGCCCACTTCAGTTTTTCCCCGTTTTCCTTGTGTAGCTGCCTTTAGAGGTATACGTGTAACTGGGGGTCCCCTGGTATCTGCTCCAATTCAGGCCCTGACAACCCCAAATGAAGATTTCTACAATTCTTTAAATCCATAGGGTCAAATTACATGAAAATACCCGTAAAACAGACTGCTTCAATTTTTCCTCGTTTTCCTTGTATAGTTCCCTTAAGAGGTATAAGTAACAAGGGGTCCCCTAGTATCTGCTCCGATTCAGGCCCAGACAGCCACATATGAAGTTTTCTACAATTCTATAAACCCGTAGGGTAAAATTACGTGTAAATACCCTCAAAACGGTCTGCTTCAATTTTTCGCCGTTTTCCTTGTATAGCTGCCTTTAGAGGTATATGTAACCGGGGGTCCCCTGGTATCTGCCCAATTCAGGCCCGGACAGCCGCATATGAAGTTTTCTACAATTCTGTAAACCCATAGGGTAAAATTACGTGAAAATACTAACAAAATGGGCCGCTTCAATTTTTCCTCGTTTTCCGTGTTTAGCTTCCTTTAGAGGTGTACGTGTAACTGGGGGTCTCTTGGTATCTGCTCCAATTCAGGCCCTGACAACCCCGAATGAAGTTTTCTACAATTCTTTAAACCCATAGGGTCAAATTACATAAAAATACCCGTAAAACGGACTACTTCAATTTTTCCCCGTTTTCCTTGTATAGCTGCCTTGAGAGGTATACGTAACAAGGGGTCCCCTAGTATCTGCTCTGATTCAGGCCCAGACAGCCACATATGAAGTTTTCTACAATTCTATAAACCCATAGGGTAAAATTACGTGAAAATACGAACAAAATGGCCCACTTCAATATTTCCCCGTTTTCCTTGTATAGCTGCCTTTAGAGGTATACGTGTAACTGGGAGTCCACTGGTATATGCTTCAATTCAGGCCCTGACAAGCCCGACTGAAGTTTTCTACAATTCTATAAACCTGGATCAAATTACATGAAAATACCCGTAAAACGGAATGCTTCAATTTCCCCCCATCTTCTTTGTATAGCTGCCTTAAGAGGTATACATAACAAGGGGTCCCCTGGTATATGCTCCGATTCACACCCAGACAGCTATATATGAAGTTTTCTAAAATTTTATAAACCTATAGGGTACCATTACGTGAAAATACCAACAAAACGGTCCGCTTCAAATTTTCCCCGTTTTCTTGTGTAGCTGCCTTTAGAGGTATACGTGTAACTGGGGGTCCCCTAGTATCTGCTCCAATTCAGGCCCGGACAACCCCAAATGAAGTTTTCTACAATTCTGTAAACCCATAGGGTAAAATTACGTGAAAATACTAACAAAATGGGCCGCTTCAATTTTTCCTCGTTTTCCGTGTTTAGCTTCCTTTAGAGGTATACGTGTAACTGGGGGTCTCCTGGTATCTGCTCCAATTCAGGCCCTGACAACCCCGAATGAAGTTTTCTACAATTCTTTAAACCTATAGGGTCAAATTACATAAAAATACCCGTAAAACGGACTACTTCAATTTTTCCCCGTTTTCCTTGTATAGCTGCCTTGAGAGGTATACGTAACAAGGGGTCCCCTAGTATCTGCTCCGATTCAGGCCCAGACAGCCACATATGAAGTTTTCTACAATTCTATAAACCCATAGGGTAAAATTACGTGAAAATACGAACAAAACGGCCCATTTCAATATTTCCCCGTTTTCCTTGTATAGCTGCCTTTAGAGGTATACGTGTAACTGGGAGTCCACTGGTATCTGCTTCAATTCAGGCCCTGACAAGCCCGACTGAAGTTTTCTACAATTCTTTAAACCCATAGGATCAAATTACATGAAAATACTCGTAAAACGGACTGCTTCAATTTCCCCCCATTTTCTTTGTATAACTGCCTTAAGAGGTATACATAACAAGGGTTCCCCTGGTATCTGCTGCGATTCAGGCCCAGACAGCTATCTATGAAGTTTTCTAAAATTTTATAAACCTATAGGGTATCATTACGTGAAAATACCAACAAAACGGTCCGCTTCAAATTTTCCCCATTTTCCTTGTGTAGCTGCCTTTAGAGGTATACGTGTAACTGGGGGTCCCCTAGTATCTGCTCCAATTCAGGCCCTGACAACCCCAAATGAAGTTTTCTACAATTCTTTAAACCATAGTGTCAAATTACTTGAAAATACCTGTAAAACGGATTACTTCAATTTTTCCCCGTTTTCCTTGTATAGCTGCCTTAAAAGGTATACGTAACAAGGGGTCCCCTAGTATCTGCTCCGATTCATACCCAAACAGCCACATATGAAGTTTTCTACAATTCTATAAATCCATAGGGTACAATTATGTGAAAATACGAACAAAACGGCCCACTTCAATATTTCCCCGTTTTCCTGGTATAGCTGCCTTTAGAGTTATACGTGTAACTAGGGGTCCCCTAGTATCTGCCCCAATTCAAGCCCTGACAACCCCGACTGAAGTTTTCTAAAATTCTTTAAAAAACCATAGGGTCAAATTACAAGAAAATACCCGTAAAACGGACTGCTTCAATTTTCCGCCGTTTTCCTTGTATAGCTGCCTTAAGAGGTATACGTAACAGGGGTCCCCTGGTATCTGCTCCGATTCAGGTCCAGACAGCCACATATGAAGTTTTCTAAAATTCTATAAACCCATAGGGTAAAATTACATGAAAATACCAACAAAACGGCCCGCTTCAATTTTTTCCCCGTTTTCCTTGTGTAGCTGCCTTTAGAGGTATACGTGTAACTGGGGGTCCCCGGGTATCTTCTCCAATTCAGGCCCTGACAACCCCAAATGAAAATTTCTACAATTCTTTAAACCATAGTGTCAAATTACATGAAAGTACCCGTAAAACGGGCTTTTCAATATTTCCCCATTTTCCTTGTATAGCTGTCTTAAGAGGTATACATAACTAGGGATCCCCTGGTATCTGCTCCGATTCAAGTCTAGACAACCACATATGAAGTTTTCTAAAATTCTATAAACCCATAGGGTAAAATTACATGAAAATACCAACAAAACAGCCCGCTTCAATTTTTCCCCGTTTTCCTTGTATAGCTGCCTTTAGAGGTATACGTGTAACTTGGGGTCCCCTAGTATCTGCTCCAATTCAGGCCATGACAACCCCAAATGAAAATTTCTACAATTCTTTAAACCATAGTGTCAAATTACATGAAAGTACCCGTAAAACGGACTGCGTCAATATTTCCCCGTTTTCCTTGTATAGTTGTCTTAAGAGGTATACGTAACTAGGGGTCCCCTGGTATCTGCTCCGATTCAGGTCCAGACAGCCACATATGAAGTTTTCTAAAATTCTATAAACCCATAGGGTAAAATTACATGAAAATACCAACAAAACGGTCCGCTTCAATTTTTCCCCGTTTTCCTTGTGTAGCTGCCTTTAGAGGTATACGTGTAACTGGGGGTCCCCGGGTATCTTCTCCAATTCAGGCCCTGACAACCCCAAATGAAAATTTCTACAATTCTTTAAACCATAGTGTCAAATTACATGAAAGTACCCGTAAAACGAACTTTTCAATATTTCCCCATTTTCCTTGTATAGCTGTCTTAAGAGGTATACATAACTAGGGATCCCCTGGTATCTGCTCCGATTCAGGTCCAGACAACCACATATGAAGTTTTCTAAAATTCTATAAACCAATAGGGTAAAATTACATGAAAATACCAAAAAAAAGGCCCGCTTCAATCTTTCCCTGTTTTCCTTGTGTAGCCCTTTAGAGGTATACATAACAAGGGGGCCCCTGGTGTCTGCTCCGATTCAGGCCCAGACAGCTATATATGAAGTTTTCTAAAATTTTATAAACCCACAGGGTAGAATTACGTGAAAATACCAACAAAACGGTCTGCTTCAATTTTTCCCCGTTTTCCTTGTATAGCTACCTTAAGAGGTATACGTAACAAGGGGTCCCCTAGTATCTGCTCTGATTCAGGCCCAGACAACCACATATGAAGTTTTCTACAATTCTATAAATCCATAGGGTAAAATTACGTGAAAATACGAACACGACGACCCACTTCAATATTTCCCCATTTTCCTTGTATAGCTGCCTTTAGAGGTATACGTGTAACTGGGGGTCCCCTGGTATCTGCTCCAATTCAGACCCTGACAACCCCGACTGAAGTTTTCTACAATTCTTTAAACCCATAGGGTCAAATTACATGAAAATACCCGTAAAACGGACTGCTTCAATTTTTCCCCGTTTTCCTTGTATAGCTGCCTTAAGAGGTATACATAACAAGGGGCCCCCTGGTATCTGCTCTGATTCAGGCCCATACAGCTATATATGAAGTTTTCTAAAATTTTATAAACCCACAGGGTAAAATTACGTGAAAATACCAACTAAACGGTCTGCTTCAATTTTTCCCCGTTTTCCATGTGTAGCTACCTTTAGAGGTATACGTGTAACTGGGGGTCCCCTGGTATCTGCTCCAATTCAGGCCCTGACAACCCCAAATGAAGTTTTCTACAATTATTTAAACCATAGTGTCAAATTACATGAAAATACCCGTAAAACATACCGCTTCAATTTTCCCTCGTTTTCCTTGTATAGCTGCCTTAAGAGGTATACGTAACAAGGGGTCCCCTGGTATCTGCTCCGATTCAAGTCTTGACAACCACATATGAAGTTTTCTAAAATTCTATAAACCCATAGGGTAAAATTACATGAAAATACGACCAAAACGGCCCGCTTCAATTTTTCCCCGTTTTCCTTGTGTAGCTGTCTTTAGAGGTATACATGTAATTGGGGTTCCCCTGGTATCTGCTCCAATTCAGGCCCTAACAACCCCAAATGAAGATTTCTACAATTCTTTAAACCATAGTGTCAAATTACATGAATATACCCGTAAAACGGACTGCTTCAATATTACACCGTTTTCCTTGTATAGCTGCCTTAAGAGGTATACGTAACAAGGGGTCCCTTGGTATCTGCTCCGATTCAGGCCCAGAAAGCAACATATGAAGCTTTCTACAGTTCTATAAACCCATAGGGTAAAATTACGTGAAAATATGAACAAAACGGCCCAATTCAATAATTCCCCATTTTCCTTGTATAGCTGCCTTTAGAGGTATACGTGTAACTGGGAGACCCCTGGTATCTGCTCCAATTCAGGCCCTGACAAGCCCGACTGAAGTTTTCTATAATTCTTTAAACCCATAGGATCAAATTACATGAAAATACCCGTAAAACGGACTGCTTCAGTTTTCCCCCATTTTCCTTGTATAGCTGCCTTAAGAGGTATACATAACAAGGGGGCCCCTGGTATCTGCTCCGATTCAGGCCCAGACAGCTATATATGAAGTTTTCTAAAATTTTATAAACCCACAGGGTAAAATTACGTGAAAATACCAACAAAACGGTCCGCTTCAATTTTTCCCCGTTTTCCTTGTGTAGCTACCTTTAGAGGTATACGTGTAACTGGGGGTCCCCTGGTATCTGCTCCAATTCAGGCCCTGACAACCCCAAAGGAAGTTTTCTACAATTCTTTAAACCATAGTGTAAAATTACATGAAAATACTCGTAAAACGGACTACTTCAATTTTCCCCCGTTTTCCTTGTATAACTGCCTTAAGAGCTATACATAACAAGGGGTCCCCTAATATCTGCTCCGATTCAGGCCCAGACAATCACATATGATGTTTTCTAAAATTCTAAAAAGCAATAGGGTAAAATTATGTGAAAATACTAACAAAACGGCCTACTTCAATTTTTCCCCGTTTTCCTTGTGTAGCTGCCTTTAGAGGTATACTTGTAACTGGGGGTCCCCTGGTATCTGCTCCAATTCAGGCCCTGACAACCCCAAATGAAATTTTCTACAATTCTTTAAACCATAGTGTCAAATTACATGAAAATACTTGTAAAACGGACTGCTTCAATTTTTTCCCGTTTTCCTTGTATAGCTGCCTTAAGAGGTATACGTAACAAGGGGTCCCCTAGTATCTGCACCGATTCAGGCCCAAACAGCCACATATGAAGTTTTCTACAATTCTATAAATCCATAGGGTAAAATTACGTGAAAATACGAACAAAATGACCCACTTCAATATTTCCCCGTTTTCCTTGTATAGCTGCCTTTAGAGGTATACGTGTAGCTGGGGCTCCCCTGGTATCTGCTCCAATTTAGACCCTGACAACCCCGACTGAAGTTTTCTACAATTCTTTAAACCCATAGGGTCAAATTACAAGAAAATACCCGTAAAATGGACTGCTTCAATTTTCCCCCGTTTTCCTTGTATAGCTGCCCTTAGAGGTATACGTAACAAGGGGTCCCCTGGTATCTACTCTGATTCAGGTCCAGACAGCCACATATGAAGTTTTCTAAAATTCTATAAACCCATAGGGTAAAATTACATGAAAATACCAACAAAACGGCCCGCTTCAGTTTTTCCCCGTTTTCCTTGTGTAGCTGCCTTTAGAGGTATACGTGTAACTGGGGGTCCCCTGGTATCTGCTCCAATTCAGGCCCTGACAACCCCAAATGAAAATTTCTACAATTCTTTAAACCATAGTGTCAAATTACATGACAATACCCGTAAAACGGACTACTTCAATATTTCCCCGTTTTCCTTGTATAGTTGCCTTAAGAGGTATACGTAACTAGGGGTCCCCTGGTATCTGCTCCGATTCAGGTCCAGACAACCACATATGAAGTTTTCTAAAATTCTATAAACCCATAGGGTAAAATTACATGAAAATACCAACAAAACGACCCGCTTCAATTTTTCCCCGTTTTCCTTGTGTAGATGCCTTTAGAGGTATACGTGTAACTGGGGGTCCCTTGGTATCTGCTCCAATTCAGGCCCTGACAACCCAAAATGAAGATTTCTACAATTCGTTAAACCATAGTGTCAAATTACATGAAAATACCCGTAAAACAGACTGCTTCAATATTTCCCTGTTTTCGTTGTATGGCTGCCTTAAGAGGTATACATAACAAGGGGTCCCCTGGTATCTGCTCCGATTCAGGCCCAGACAACCACATATGAAGTTTTCTATAGTTCTATAAACCCATAGGGTAAAATTACATGAAAATACCAACAAAACGTCTTGCTTCAATTTTCCCCCGTTTTCCTTATGTAGCTGCCTTTAGAGGTATACGTGTAACTGGGGGTCCCCTGGTATCTGCTCCAATTCAGGCCCTGACAACCCCAAATGAAGATTTCTAAAATTCTTTAAACCCATAGGGTCAAGTTACATGAAAATACCCGTAAAACCGACTGCTTCAATTTTTCCCCGTTTTCCTTGTATAGTTGCCTTAAGAGGTATACGTAACAAGGGGTCCCCTAGTATCTGCTCCGATTCAGGCCCAGACAGCCACATACGAAGTTTTCTACAATTCGATAAACCCATAGGGTAAAATTACGTGAAAATATGAACAAAATGACCCACTTCAATATTTCCCCGATATCCTTGTATAGCTGCCTTTAGAGGTATACGTGTAATTGGGAGTCCCATGGTATCTGCTACTATTCAGGCCCTGACAAGCCCGACTGAAGTTTTCTAAAATTCTTTAAACCCATAGGATCAAATTACATGAAAATACACGTAAACCGGACTGCTTCAATTTTCCCCCGTTTTCCTTGTATAGCTGCCTTAAGAGGTATACATAACAAGGGGTCCCCTAGTATCTGCTCCGATTCAGGACCAAACAGCTATATATGAAGTTTTCTAAAATTTTATAAACCCATAGGGTAAAATTACGTGAAAATACCAACCAAACGGTCCGCTTGAATTTTTCCTCGTTTTCCTTGTGTAGCTGCCTTTAGAGGTATACGTGTAACTAGGGTCCCCTGGTATCTGCTCCAATTCAGGCCCTGACAACCCCAAATGAAATTTTCTACAATTCTTTAAACCATAGTGTCAAATTACATGAAAATACCCGTAAAACGGACTGCTTCAATTTTTCCCCGTTTTCCATGTAGAGTTGCCTTAAGAGGTATACCTAACAAGGGGTCCCCTAGTATCTGGTCCCATTCAGGCCCAGACAGCCACATATGAAGTTTTCTACAATTCTATAAATCCATAGGGTAAAATTACGTCAAAATACGAACCAAACAGCCCACTTCAATATTTCCCCATTTTCCTTGTATAGCTAGCTGCCTTTAGAGGTATGCGTGTAACTGGGGGTCCCCTGGTATCTACTCCCGAATGAAGTTTTCCCCAATTCAGGCCCTGAAAATACCAACAAAACGGCCCGCTTCAGTTTTTCCCCGTTTTCCTTGTGTAGCTGCCTTTAGAGGTATACGTGTAACTGGGGGTCCCCTGGTATCTGCTCCAATTCAGGCCCTCACAACCCCAAATGAAGATTTCTACAATTCGTTAAACCATAGTGTCAAATTACATGAAAATACCCGTAAAACGGACTACTTCAATATTTCCCCGTTTTCCTTGTATAGATGCCTTAAGAGGTATACGTAACTAGGGGTCCCCTGGTATCTGCTCCGATTCAGGTCCAGACAGCCACATATGAAGTTTTCTAAAATTCTTTAAACCCGTAGGGTAAAATTACATGAAAATACCAACAAAACGGCCCGCTTCAATTTTTCCCCGTTTTCCTTGTGTAGCTTCCTTTAGAGGTATACGTGTAACTGGGGGTCCCTTGGTATCTGCCCCAATTCAGGCCCTGACAACCCCAAATGAAGATTTCTACAATTCGTTAAACCATAGTGTCAAATTACATGAAAATACCCGTAAAACAGACTACTTCAATATTTCCCCGTTTTCGTTGTATAGCTGCCTTAAGAGGTATACGTAACAAGGGGTCCCCTGGTATCTGCTCCGATTCAGGCCCAGACAGCCACGTATGAAGTTTTCTACAATTCTATAAACCATAGGGTAAAATTACAAGAAAATACGAACAAAACGGCCCACTTCAATATTTCCCTGTTTTCCTTGTATAGCTGCCTTTAGAGGTATACGTGTAACTGGGAGTCCCCTGTTATCTGCTCCAATTCAGGCCCTGACAAGCCCGACTGAAGTTTTCTACAATTCTTTAAACCCATATGATCAAATTACATGAAAATACACGTAAAACGGACTGCTTCAATTTTCCCCCATTTTCCTTATATAGCTACCTTAAGAGGTATACATAAAAAGGGGTCCCCTAGTATCTGCTCCGATTCAGGCCCAGACAGCTATATATGAAGTTTTCTAAAATTTTATAAACCCATAGGTTAAAATTACGTGAAAATACCAACCAAACGGGCCGCTTCAATTTTTCCCCGTTTTCCTTGTGCAGCTGCCTTTAGAGGTATACGTGTAACTGGGGGTCCCCTGGTATCTGCTCCAATTCAGGCCCTGACAACCCCAAATGAAGTTTTCTACAATTCTTTAAACCATAGTGTCAAATTATATGAAAATACCCGTAAAACGGACTACTTCAATTTTTTCCCGTTTTCCTTGTATAGCTGCCTTAAGAGGTATACGTAACAAGGGGTCCCCTAGTATCTGCTCCGATTCAGGCCCAGACAGCCACTTATGAAGTTTTCTACAATTCTATAAATCCATAGGGTAAAATTACGTGAAAATACGAACAAAACGAACCACTTCAATATTTCCCCGTTTTCCTTGTATAGCTGCCTTTAGAGGTATACGTGTAACTGGGGCTCCCCTGGTATCTACTCCAATTCAGACCCTGACAACCCCGACTGAAGTTTTCTACAATTCTTTAAACCCATAGGATCAAATTACATGAAAATACACGTAAAACGGACTGCTTCAATTTTCCCCCGTTTTCCTTATATAGTTGCCTAAAGAGGTATACATAACAAGGGGTCCCCTAGTATCTGCTCCGATTCAGGCCCAGACAGCTATATATGAAGTTTTCTAAAATTTTATAAACCCATAGGGTAAAATTACGTGAAAATAAAAACCAAACGGGCCGCTTCAATTTTTCCCTGTTTTCCTTGTGCAGCTGCCTTTAGAGGTATACGTGTAACTGGGGGTCCCCTGGTATCTGCTCCAATTCAGGCCCTGACAACCCCAAATGAAGTTTTCTACAATTCTTTAAACCATAGTGTCAAATTACATGAAAATACACATAAAACGGACTGCTTCAATTTTTTCCCGTTTTCCTTGTATAGCTGCCTTAAGAGGTATACATAACAAGGGGTCCCCTAGTATCTGCTCCGATTCAGGCCCAGACATCCACATATGAAGTTTTCTACAATTCTATAAATCCATAGGGTAAAATTACGTGAAAATACGAACAAAACGACCCACTTCAATATTTCCCCATTTTCCTTGTATAGCTGCCTTTAGAGGTATACGTGTAACTGGGGCTCCCCTGGTATCTACTCCAATTCAGACCCTGACAACCCCGACTGAAGTTTTCTACAATTCTTTAAACCCATAGGGTCAAATTACAAGAAAATACCCGTAAAATGGACTGCTTCAATTTTCCCCCGTTTTCCTTGTATAGCTGCCCTAAGAGGTATACGTAACAAGGGGTCCCCTGGTATCTACTCCGATTCAGGTCCAGACAGCCACATAAGTTTTCTAAAATTCTATAAACCCATAGGGTAAAATTACATGAAAATACCAACAAAACGGCCCGCTTCAGTTTTTCCCCGTTTTCCTTGTGTAGCTGCCTTTAGAGGTATACGTGTAACTGGGGGTCCCCTGGTATCTGCTCCAATTCAGGCCCTCACAACCCCAAATGAAGATTTCTACAATTCGTTAAACCATAGTGTCAAATTACATGAAAATACCCGTAAAACGGACTACTTCAATATTTCCCCGTTTTCCTTGTATAGATGCTTTAAGAGGTATACGTAACTAGGGGTCCCCTGGTATCTGCTCCGATTCAGGTCCAGACAGCCACATATGAAGTTTTCTAAAATTCTTTAAACCCATAGGGTAAAATTACATGAAAATACCAACAAAACGGCCCGCTTCAATTTTTCCCCGTTTTCCTTGTGTAGCTGCCTTTAGAGGTATACGTCTAACTGGGGGTCCCTTGGTATCTGCTCCAATTCAGGCCCTGACAACCCCAAATGAAGATTTCTACAATTCGTTAAACCATAGTGTCAAATTACATGAAAATACCCGTAAAACAGACTGCTTCAATATTTCCCCGTTTTCGTTGTATAGCTGCCTTAAGAGGTATACGTAACAAGGGGTCCCCTGGTATCTGCTCCGATTCAGGCCCAGACAGCCACGTATGAAGTTTTCTACAATTCTATAAACCATAGGGTAAAGTTACATGAAAATACGAACAAAACGGCCCACTTCAATATTTCCATGTTTTCCTTGTATAGCTGCCTTCAGAGGTATACGTGTAACTGGGAGTCCCCTGTTATCTGCTCCAATTCAGGCCCTGACAAGCCCGACTGAAGTTTTCTACAATTCTTTAAACCCATAGGATCAAATTACATGAAAATACACGTAAAACGGACTGCTTCAATTTTCCCCCGTTTTCCTTATATAGCTGCCTTAAGAGGTATACATAAAAAGGGGTCCCCTAGTATCTGCTCCGATTCAGGCCCAGATAGCTATATATGAAGTTTTCTAAAATTTTATAAACCAATAGGGTAAAATTACGTGAAAATACCAACCAGACGGTCCGCTTGAATTTTTCCCCGTTTTCCTTGTGTAGCTGCCTTTAGAGGTATACGTGTAACTGGGGTCCCCTTGTATCTGCTCCAATTCAGGCCCTGACAACCCCAAATGAAATTTTCTACAATTCTTTAAACCATAGTGTCAAATTACATGAAAATACCCGTAAAACGGACTGCTTCAATTTTTCCCCGTTTTCCATGTATAGCTGCCTTAAGAGGTATACCTAACAAGGGGTCCCCTAGTATCTGCTCCGATTTAGGCCCAGACAGCCACATATGAAGTTTTCTACAATTCTATAAATCCATAGGGTAAAATTACGTGAAAATACGAACCAAACGGCCCACTTCAATATTTCCCCCTTTTCCTTGTATAGCTGCCTTTAGAGGTATGCGTGTAACTGGGGGTCCCCTGGTATCTGCTCCAATTCAGGCCCTGAAAATCCCGACTGAAGTTTTCTACAATTCTCTAAACCCACAGGGTCAAATTACATGAAAATACCCATAAAACGGACTGCTTCAATTTTCCCCCGTTTTCCTTGTATAGCTGCCTTAAGAGGTATACGTAACAAGGGGTCCCCTGGTATCTGCTCCGAATCAGGCCCAAACAGCCACATATGAAGTTTTCTAAAATTCATTCAATCGGTAAAATTACGTGAAAATACCAACAAAACGGCCCGCTTTAATTTTTCCCCGTTTTCCTTGTGTAGCTGCCTTTAGAGGCATACAAGTAACTGGGGGTCCCCTGGTATCTGCTCCAATTTAGGTCTGACAACCCCGACTGAAGTTTTCGAGAATTCTTTAAACCCATAGGGTCAAATTACTAGAAAATACCCGTAAAACGGACTGCTTCAATTTTCCCCCGTTTTCCTTGTATAGCTGCCTTAAGACGTATACGTAATAAGGGGTCCCCTGGTATCTGCTCCGATTCAGGTATAGACAGCCACATATGAAGTTTTCTACAATTCTATAAACCATAGGGTAAAATTACATGAAAATACGAACAAAACGGCCCACTTCAATATTTCCCTGTTTTCCTTGTATAGCTGCCTTTAGAGGTATACGTGTAACTGGGATTCTCCTGGTATCTGCTCCAATTCAGGCCCTGACAAGCCCGACTGAAGTTTTCTACAATTCTTTAAACCCATAGGATCAAATTACATGAAAATACACGTAAAACGGACTACTTCAATTTTCCCCCGTTTTCCTTATATAGCTACCTTAAGAGGTATACATAACAAGGGGTCCCCTAGTATCTACTCCGATTCAGGCCCAGACAGCTATATATGAAGTTTTCTAAAATTTTATAAACCCATAAGGTAAAATTACGTGAAAATACCAACCAAACGGGCCGCTTCAATTTTTCCCCGTTTTCCTTGTGCAGCTGCCTTTAGAGTTATACGTGTAACTGGGGGTCCCCTGGTATCTGCTCCAATTCAGGCCCTGACAACCCCAAATGAAGTTTTCTACAATTCTTTAAACCATGGTTTCATATTACATGAAAATACCCATAAAACGGACTGCTTCAATTTTTCCCCGTTTTCCTTGTATAGCTGCCTTAAGAGGTATACCTAACAAGGGGTCCCCTAGTATCTGCTCCGATTCAGGCCTAGACAGCCACATATGAAGTTTTCTACAATTCTATAAATCCATAGGATAAAATCACATGAAAATACGAACAAAACCAATATTTCCCCATTTTCCTTATATAGGTGCCTTTAGGGGTATACGTGTAACTGGGGTCCCCTGGTATTTGCTCCAATTCAGGCCCTGACAACCCCCAATGAAAATTTGTACAATTCTTTAAACCATAATGTCAAATTACATGAAAATACCCGTAAAACGGGCTGCTTCAATATTTCCCCATTTTCCTTGTATAGCTGCCTTAAGAGGTATACGTAACAAGGGGTCCCCTGGTATCTGCTCCGATTCAGGCCCAGACAGCCACATATGAAGTTTTCTACAGTTCTATAAACCCATAGGGTAAAATTACGTGATAATATGAAGAAAACGGCCCACTTCAATATTTCCCCGTTTTCCTTGTATAGCTGCCTTTAGAGGTATACGTGTAACTGGGGGTCCCTTAGTATCTTTTCCAATTCAGGCCCTCACAACCCCAAATGAAGTTTTCTACAATATTTTAAACCCATAGGGTCAAATTACATGAAAATACCCGTAAAACATACTGCTTCAACTTTTCCCCGTTTTCCATGTATAGTTGCCTTAAGAGGTGTACGTAACAAGGGGTCCCCTAGTATCTGCTCCGATTCAGGCCCAGACAGCCACATATGAAGTTTTCTACAATTCTATAAACCCATAGGGTAAAATCACGTGTAAATACCCACAAAACGGCCTACTTCAATTTTTTGCCGTTTTCCTTGGATGGCTTCCTTTAGGGGTATATGTAACTGGGGGTCCCCCTGGTATCTGCCCAATTCAGATTCAGGACCGGACATCCACAAAGGAAGTTTTCTACAATTCTGTAAACCAATAGGGTAAAATTACGTGAAAATACGAACAAAACGACCCACTTCAATATTTCCCTGTTTTCCTTGTGTAGATACCTTTAGAGGTATACGTGTAACTGCGAGTCCCCTGGTATCTGCTCCAATTTTGGCCCTGACAAGCCCGAATGAAGTTTTCAACAATTCTTTAAACCCATAGGATCAAATTACTTGAAACTACCCGTAAAACGGACTGCTTCAATTTTTCCCCGTTTTCCTTGTATAGCTGCCTTAAGAGGTATACGTAACAAGGGGTCCCCTAGTATCTACTCCGATTCAGGCCCAGACAGCTATATATGAAGTTTTCTAAAATTTTATAAACCCATAGGGTAAAATTACGTGAAAATACCAACCAAACGGGCCGCTTCAATTTTTCCCCGTTTTCCTTGTGCAGCTGCCTTTAGAGGTATACGTGTAACTGGGGGTCCCCTGGTATCTGCTCCAATTCAGGCCCTGACAACCCCAAATGAAGTTTTCTACAATTCTTTAAACCATGGTTTCATATTACATGAAAATACCCGTAAAACGGACTGCTTCAATTTTTCCCCATTTTCCTTGTATAGCTGCCTTAAGAGGTATACCTAACAAGGGGTCCCCTAGTATCTGCTCCGATTCAGGCCCAGACAGCCACATATGAAGTTTTCTACAATTCTATAAATCCATAGGATAAAATCACGTGAAAATACGAACAAAACGACCCACTTCAATATTTCCCAATTTTCCTTATATAGCAGCCTTTAGGGGTATACGTGTAACAGGGGTCCCCTGGTATCTGCTCCAATTCAGGCCCTGACAACCCTGACTGAAATTTTCTACAATTCTTTAAACCCATAGGGTCAAATTACATGACAATACCCCTAAAACGGACTGCTTCAATTTCCCCCCGTTTTCCTTGTATAGATGCCTTAAGAGGTATACGTAACAAGGGGTCCCCTGGTATCTGCTCCGATTCAGGCCCAGACAGCCACATATGAATTTTCTGAAATTCTATAAATCGGTAAAATTACGTGAAAATACCAACAAAACGGCCCGCTTCAATGTTTCCCCGTTTTCCTTGTGTAGCTGCCTTTATAGGTATACGTGTAATTGGGGTCCCCTGGTATCTGCTCCAATTCAGGCCCTGACAACCCCGAATGAAGTTTTCTACAATTCTTTAAACCCATAGGGTCAAATTACATAAAAATACCCGTAAAACGGACTGCTTCAATTTTCCCCCGTTTTCCTTGTATAGCTGCCTTAAGAGGTATACGTAACAAGGGGTCCCCTAGTATCTGCTCCGATTCAGGCCCAGACCACCACATATGAAGTTTTCTACAATTCTATAAACCCATAGGGTAAAATTACGAGAAAATACGAACAAAACGGCCCACTTCAATATTTCCCTGTTTTCCTTGTATAGTTGCCTTTAGAGGTATACGTGTAATTGGGAGTCCCCTGGTATCTGCTCCTATTCAGGCCCTGACAAGCCCGACTGAAGTTTTCTACAATTCTTAAAACCCATTGGATCAAATTACATGAAAATACACGTAAACCAGACTACTTCAATTTTCCCCCATTTTCCTTGTATAGCTGCCTTAAGAGGAATACATAACAAGGGGTCCCCTAGTATCTGCTCCGATTCAGGCCCAGACAGCTATATATGACGTTTTCTAAAATTTTATAAACCCATAGGGTAAAATTACGTGAAAATTCCAACCAAACGGTCCGCTTGAATTTTTCCCCGTTTTCCTTGTGTAGCTGCCTTTAGTGGTATACGTGTAACTGGGGTCCCCTTGTATCTGCTCCAATTCAGGCCCTGACAACCCCAAATGAAATTTTCTACAATTCTTTAAACCATAGTGTCAAATTACATGAAAATACCCGTAAAACGGACTTCTTCAATTTTTCCCCGTTTTCCATGTATAGCTGCCTTAAGAGGTATACCTAACAAGGAGTCCCCTAGTATCTGCTTCGATTTAGGCCCAAACAGCCACATATGAAGTTTTCTAAAATTCTATAAATCCATAGGGTAAAATTACGTCAAAATACGAACCAAACGACCCACTTCAATATTTCCCCATTTTCCTCGTATAGCTGCCTTTAGAGGTATGCGTGTAACTGGGGGTCCCCTGGTATCTGCTCCAATTCAGGCCCTGAAAATCCCAACTGAAGTTTTCTACAATTCTTTAAACCCACAGGGTCAAATGACATGAAAATACCCGTAAAACGGACTGCTTCAATTTTCCCCCGTTTTCCTTGTATAGCTGCCTTAAGAGGTATACGTAACAAGGGGTCCCCTGGTATCTGCTCCGAATCAGGCCCAGACAGCCACATATGAAGTTTTCTAAAATTCTATCAATCGGTAAAATTACGTGAAAATACCAACAAAACGGCCCGCTTTAATTTTTCCCCGTTTTCCTTGTGTAGCTGCCTTTAGAGGTATACAAGTAACTGGGGGTCCCCTGGTATCTGTTCCAATTTAGGCCTGACAACCCCGACTGAAGTTTTCTACAATTCTTTAAACCCATAGGGTCAAATTACTAGAAAATACCCGTAAAACGGACTGCTTCAATTTTCCCCCATTTTCCTTGTATAGCTGCCTTAAGACGTATACGTAATAAGGGGTCCCCTGGTATCTGCTCCGATTCAGGTACAGACAGCCACATATGAAGCTTTCTATAATTCTATAAACCATAGGGTAAAATTACATGAAAATACGAACAAAACGGCCCACTTCAATATTTCCCTGTTTTCCTTGTATAGCTGCCTTTAGAGGTATACGTGTAACTGGGAGTCCCCTGGTATCTGCTCCAATTCTGGCCCTGACAAGCCCGACTGAAGTTTTCTACAATTCTTTAAACCCATAGGATCAAATTACATGAAAATACACGTAAAACGGACTGCTTCAATTTTCCCCCGTTTTCCTTATATAGCTACCTTAAGAGGTATACATAACAAGGGGTCCCCTAGTATCTACTCCGAGTTAGGCCCAGATAGCTATATATGAAGTTTTCTAAAATTTTATAAACCCATAGGGTAAAATAACGTGAAAATACCAACCAAACGGGCCGCTTCAATTTTTCCCCATTTTCCTTATGCAGCTGCCTTTAGAGGTATACGTGTAACTGGGGGTCCCCTGGTATCTGCTCCAATTCAGGCCCTGACAACCCGAAATGAAGTTTTCTACAATTCTTTAAACCATGGTTTCATATTACATGAAAATACCCGTAAAACGGACTGCTTCAATTTTTCCCCGTTTTCCTTGTATAGCTTCCTTAAGAGGTATACCTAACAAGGGGTCCCCTAGTATCTGCTCCGATTCAGGCCCAGACAGCCACATATGAAGTTTTTTACAATTCTATAAATCCATAGGATAAAATCACGTGAAAATACGAACAAAACGACCCACTTCAATATTTCCCCATTTTCCTTATATAGCTGCCTTTAGGGGTATACGTGTAACTGGGGACCCCTGGTATCTGCTCCAATTCAGACCCTGACTGAAATTTTCTACAATTCTTTAAACCCATAGGGTCAAATTACATGACAATACCCCTAAAACGGACTGCTTCAATTTTCCCCCCGTTTTCCTTGTATAGATGCCTTAAGAGGTATACGTAACAAGGGGTCCCCTGGTATCTGCTCCGATTCAGGCCCAGACAGCCACATATGAATTTTTTGAAATTCTATAAATCGGTAAAATTACGTGAAAATACCAACAAAACGGCCCGCTTCAATTTTTCCCCGTTTTCCTTGTGTAGCTGCCTTTAGAGGTATACGTGTAACTGGGGTCCCCTGGTATCTGCTCCAATTCAGGCCCTGACAACCCCCAATGAAAATTTCTACAATTCTTTAAACCATAATGTCAAATTACATGAAAATACCCGTAAAACGGGCTGCTTCAATATTTCCCCGTTTTCCTTGTATAGCTGCCTTAAGAGGTATACGTAACAAGGCGTCCCCTGGTATCTGCTCCGATTCAGGCCCAGACAGCCACATATGAAGTTTTCTACAGTTCTATAAACCCATAGGGTCAAATTACGTGATAATATGAAGAAAACGGCCCACTTCAATATTTCCCCGTTTTCCTTGTATAGCTGCCTTTAGAGGTATACGTGTAACTGGGGGTCCTGACAACCCCAAATGAAGTTTTCTACAATATTTTAAACCCATAGGGTCAAATTACATGAAAATACCCGTAAAACATACTGCTTCAATTTTTCCCCGTTTTCCATGTATAGTTGCCTTAAGAGGTGTACGTAACAAGGGGTCCCCTAGTATCTTCTCCGATTCAGGCCCAGACAGCCACATATGAAGTTTTCTACAATTCTATAAACCCATAGGGTAAAATCACGTGTAAATACCCACAAAACGGCCTGCTTCAATTTTTCGTCGTTTTCCTTGGATGGCTTCCTTTAGGGGTATATGTAACTGGGGGTCCCCTGGTATCTGCCCAATTCAGATTCAGGACCGGACATCCACAAAGGAAGTTTTCTACAATTCTGTAAACCAATAGGGTAAAATTACGTGAAAATACGAACAAAACGACCCACTTCAATATTTCCCTGTTTTCCTTGTATAGCTGCCTTTAGAGGTATACGTGTAACTGCGAGTCCCCTGGTATCTGCTCCAATTTTGGCCCTCACAAGCCCGACTGAAGTTTTCTACAATTCTTTAAACCTATAGGATCAAATTACATGAAAATACCCGTAAAACGGACTGCTTCAATTTCCCCCCGTTTTCCTTGTATAGCTACCTTAAGAGGTGTACATAACAAGGGGTCCCCTAGTATCTGCTCTGATTCAGGCCCAGACAGCTATATATGAAGTTTTCTAAAATTTTATAAACCCATAGGGTCAACTTACGTGAAAATACCAACCAAACGGTCCGCTTCAATTTTTCCCCGTTTTCCTTGTATAGCTGCCTTTAGAGGTATACGTGTAACTGGGGGCCCCTTACTATCTGCTCCAATTCAGGCCCTGACAACCCCAAATGAAGTTTTCTACAATTATTTAAACCCATAGGATTAAATTACATGAAAATACCCGTAAAACGGACTGCTTCAATTTTCCCCCGTTTTCCTTGGATTGCTGCCTTAAGAGGTATACATAACAAGAGGTCCCCTAGTATCTGCTCCGATTCAGACCCAAACAGCTATATATGAAGTTTTCTAAAATTTTATAAACCCAGAGGGTAAAATTACGTGAAAATACCAACCAAACGGTCCGCTTCAATTTTTCCTCGTTTTCCATGTGTAGCTGCCTTTAGAGGTATACGTGTAACTGGGCGTCCCCTGGTATCTGCTCCAATTCAGGCCCTAACAACCCCAAATGAAGTTTTCTACAATTCTTTAAATCATAGTGTCAATTACATGAAAATACCCGTAAAACGGACTGCTTCAATTTTTCCCCGTTTTCCTTGTATAGCTGCCTTTAGAGGTATACGTGTAACTGGGGGTCCCCTAGTATATGCTCCAATTCAGGCCCTGACAACCCCGACTGAAGTTTTCTACAATTCTTTAAACCCATAGGGTCAAATTACAAGAAAATACCTGTAAAACGGACTGCTTCAATTTTCCCCCGTTTTCCTTGTATAGCTGCCTTAAGAGGTATACGTAACAAGGGGTCCCTTGATATCTGCTCCGATTCAGGTCCAGACAGCCACATATGAAGTTTTCTAAAATTCTATAAACCCATAGGGTAAAATTACATGAAAATACCAACAAAACGGCCCGCTTCAATTTTTCCCCGTTTTCCTTGTGTAGCTGCCTTTAGAGGTATACGTGTAACTGGGGGTCCCCTGGTATCTGCTCCAATTCAGGCCCTGACAACCCCCAATGAAAATTTCTACAATTCTTTAAACCATAGTGTTAAATTACATGAAAATACCCGTAAAACGGACTGCTACAATATTTTCCCGTTTTCCTTGTATAGCTGCCTTAAGAGGTATACGTAACTAGGGGTCCCCTGGTATCTGCTCCGATTCAGGTCCGGACAGCCACATATGAAGTTTTCTAAAATTCTATAAACCCATAGGGTAAAATTACATGAAAATACCAAAAAAACAGCCCGATTCAATTTTTCCCCGTTTTCCTTGTGTAGCTGGCTTTAGAGGTATACGTTTAACTGGGGTCCCCTGGTATCTGTTCCAATTCAGGCCCTGACAACCCCAAATGAAGATTTCTACAATTCTTTAAACCATAATGTAAAATTACATGAAAATACCCGTAAAACGGACTGCTTCAATATTTCCCCGTTTTCCTTGTATTGCTGCCTTAAGAGGTATACATAACAAGAGGTCCCCTAGTATCTGCTCCGATTCAGGCCCAGACAGTTATATATGAAGTTTTCTAAAATTTTATAAACCCAGAGGGTAAAATTACGTGAAAATACCAACCAAACGGTCCGCTTCAATTTTTCCTCGTTTTCCATGTGTAGCTGCCTTTAGAGGTATACGTGTAACTGGGCGTCCCCTGGTATCTGCTCCAATTCAGGCCCTAACAACCCCAAATGAAGTTTTCTACAATTCTTTAAATCATAGTGTCAATTACATGAAAATACCCGTAAAACGGACTGCTTCAATTTTTCCCCGTTTTCCTTGTATAGCTGCCTTTAGAGGTATACGTGTAACTGGGGGTCCCCTAGTATATGCTCCAATTCAGGCCCTGACAACCCCGACTGAAGTTTTCTATAATTCTTTAAACCCATAGGGTCAAATTACAAGAAAATACCTGTAAAACGGACTGCTTCAATTTTCCCCCGTTTTCCTTGTATAGCTGCCTTAAGAGGTATACGTAACAAGGGGTCCCTTGATATCTGCTCCGATTCAGGTCCAGACAGCCACATATGAAGTTTTCTAAAATTCTATAAACCCATAGGGTAAAATTACATGAAAATACCAACAAAACGGCCCGCTTCAATTTTTCCCCGTTTTCCTTGTGTAGCTGCCTTTAGAGGTATACGTGTAACTGGGGGTCCCCTGGTATCTGCTCCAATTCAGGCCCTGACAACCCCCAATGAAAATTTCTACAATTCTTTAAACCATAGTGTTAAATTACATGAAAATACCCGTAAAACGGACTGCTACAATATTTTCCCGTTTTCCTTGTATAGCTGCCTTAAGAGGTATACGTAACTAGGGGTCCCCTGGTATCTGCTCCGATTCAGGTCCGGACAGCCACATATGAAGTTTTCTAAAATTCTATAAACCCATAGGGTAAAATTACATGAAAATACCAAAAAAAACAGCCCGATTCAATTTTTCCCCGTTTTCCTTGTGTAGCTGGCTTTAGAGGTATACGTTTAACTGGGGTCCCCTGGTATCTGTTCCAATTCAGGCCCTGACAACCCCAAATGAAGATTTCTACAATTCTTTAAACCATAATGTAAAATTACATGAAAATACCCGTAAAACGGATTGCTTCAATATTTCCCCGTTTTCCTTGTATTGCTGCCTTAAGAGGTATACCTAACAAGAGGTCCCCTAGTATCTGCTCCGATTCAGGCCCAGACAGTTATATATGAAGTTTTCTAAAATTTTATAAACCCATAGGGTAAAATTACGTGAAAATACCAACCAAACGGTCCGTTTCAATTTTTCCCCGTTTTCCTTGTGTAGCTGCCTTTAGAGGTATACGTGTAACTGGGGGTCCCCTGGTATCTGCTCCAATTCAGGCCCTCACAACCCCAAATGAAGTTTTCTACAATTCTTCAAACCATAGTGTCAATTACATGAAAATACCCGTAAAACGGACTGCTTCAATTTTTCCCCGTTTTCCTTGTATAGCTGCCTTTAGAGGTATACGTGTAACTGGGGGTCCCCTAGTATATGCTCCAATTCAGGCCCTGACAACCCCGACTGAAGTTTTCTACAATTCCTTAAACCCATAGGGTCAAATTACAAGCAAATATCCGTAAAACGGACTGCTTCAATTTCCCCCCGTTTTCCTTGTATAGCTGCCTTAAGAGGTATACGTAACAAGGGGTCCCTTGGTATCTGCTCCGATTCAGGTCCAGACAGCCACATATGAAGTTTTCTAAAATTCTATAAACCTATAGGGTAAAATTACATGAAAATACCAACAAAATGGCCCGCTTCAATTTTTCCCCGTTTTCCTTGTGTAGCTGCCTTTAGAGGTATACGTGTAACTGGGGGTCCCCTGGTATCTGCTCCAATTCAGGCCCTGACAACCCCCAATGAAAATTTCTACAATTCTTTAAACCATAGTGTCAAATTACATGAAAATACCCGAAAAACGGACGGCTTCAATATTTCCCCGTTTTCCTTGTATAGCTGCCTTAAGAGGTATACGTAACTAGGGGTCCCCTGGTATCTGCTCCGATTCAGGTCCGGACAGCCACATATGAAGTTTTCTAAAATTCTACAAACCCATAGGGTAAAATTACGTGAAAATACCAACAAAACGGCCCGATTCAATTTTTCCCCGTTTTCCTTGTGTAGCTGGCTTTAGAGGTATACGTTTAACTGGGGGTCAACTGGTATCTGCTCCAATTCAGGCCCTGACAACCCCAAATGAAGATTTCTACAATTCTTTAAACCATAGTGTCAAATTACATGAAAATACTCGTAAAATGGACTACTTCAATATTTCCCCGTTTTCCTTGTATAGCTGCCTTAAGAGGTATACGTAACAAGGGGTCCCCTGGTATCTGCTCTGATTCAGGCCCAGACAGCCACATATGAAGTTTTTTACAGTTCTATAAACCTATAGGGTAACATTACGTGATAATATGAAGAAAACGGCCCACTTCAATATTTCCCCGTTTTCCTTGTATAGCTTCCTTTAGAGGTATACGTGTAACTGGGGGTCCCTTAGTATCTGCTCCAATTCAGGCGCTAACAACCCCAAATGAAGTTTTCTACAATTCTTTAAACCCATAGGGTCAAATTACATGAAAATACCCGTAAAACAGGCTGCTTCAATTTTTCCCCGTTTTCCATGTATAGCTGCCTTAAGAGGTGTACGTAACAAGGGGTAACCTAGTATCTGCTCCGATTCAAGCCCAGACAGCCACATATGAAGTTTTCTACAATTCTATAAACCCATAGGGTAAAATTACGTGTAAATACCCACAAAACGGCCTGCTTCAATTTTTCGCCGTTTTCCTTGGATGGCTTCCTTTAGAGCTATATGTAACCGGGGGTCCCCTTGGTATCTGCCCAATTCGGATTCAGGACCGGACATCCACAAATGAAGTTTTCTACAATTTTGTAAACTCTTAGGGTAAAATTACGTGAAAATACGAACAAAACGACCCACTTCAATATTTACCTATTTTCCTTGTATAGCTGCCTTTAGAGGTATACGTGTAACTGGGAGTCCCCTGGTATCTGCTCCAATTCTGGCCCTAACAAGCCCGACTGAAGTTTTCTACAATTATTTAAACCCATAGGATCAAATTACATGAAAATACCCGTAAAACGGACTGCTTCAATTTTCCCCCGTTTTCCTTGTATAGCTGCCTTAAGAGGTATACATAACAAGAGGTCCCCTAGTATCTGCTCCGATTCAGGCCCAGACAGCTATATATGAAGTTTTCTCAAATTTTATAAACCCATATGGTAAAATTACGTGAAAATACCAACCAAACGGTCCGCTTCAATTTTTCCCCGTTTTCCTTGTGTAGCTGCCTTTAGAGGTATACGTGTAACTGGGGGTCCCATGGTTTCTGCTCCAATTCAGGCCCTAACAACCCCAAATGAAGTTTTCTACAATTCTTTAAACCATAGTGTCAAATTACATGAAAATACCCGTAAAACGGACTGTTTCAATTTTTCCCCGTTTTCCTTGTATAGCTGCCTATAGAGGTATACGTGTAACAGGGGGTCCCCTAGTATATGCTCCAATTCAGGCCCTGACAACCCCGACTGAAGTTTTCTACAATTCTTTAAACCCATAATCGGTTTAAATTACCAGAAAATACCCGTAAAACGGACTGCTTCAATTTTCCCCTGTTTTCCTTATATAGCTGCCTTAAGAGGTATACGTAACAAGGGGTCCCCTGGTATCTGCTCCGATTCAGGTCCAGACAGCCACATATGAAGTTTTCTAAAATTCTATAAACCCATAGGGTAAAATTACGTGAAAATACCAACAAAACGACCCGATTCAATTTTTCCCCGTTTTCCTTGTGTAGCTGGCTTTAGAGGTATACGTGTAACTGGGGGTCCCCTGGTATCTCCTCCAATTCAGGCCTTGACAACCCCAAATGAAGATTTCTACAATTCTTTAAACCATAGTGTCAAATTACATGAAAATACCCGTAAAACGGACAGCTTCAATATTTCCCCGTTTTCCTTGTATAGCTGCCTTAAGATGTATACGTAACAAGGGGTCCCCTGGTATCTGCTCCGATTCAGGCCCAGACAGCCACATGAAGTTTTCTACAGTTCTATAAACCCATTGGGTAAAATTACGTGATAATATGAAGAAAACGGCCCACTTCAATATTTCCCCGTTTTCCTTGTATAACTGCCTTTAGAGGTATACGTGTAATTGGGGGTTCCTTCGTATCTGCTCCAATTCAGACCCTGACAACCCCAAATGAAGTTTTCTACAATTCTTTAAACCCATAGGGTCAAATTACATGAAAATACCCGTAAAACAGACTGCTTCAATTTTTCCCCATTTTCTATGTATAGCTGCCTTAAGAGGTGTACGTAACAAGGGGTCCCCTAGTATCTGTTCAGATTCAGGCCCAAATAGACACATATGAAGTTTTCTAAAATTCTATAAACCCATAGCGTAAAATTACGTGTAAATACCCACAAAACGGCATGCTTCAATTTTTCGACGTTTTACTTGGATGGCTTCCTTTAGAGGTATATGTAACCGGGGGTCCCCTGGTATCTGCCCAAGTCAGATTCAGGACCGGACATCCACAAATGAAGTTTTCTACAATTTTGTAAACCCATAGGGTAAAATTACGTGAAAATATGAACAAAACGGCCCACTTCAATATTTCCCTGTTTTATTTCTATAGCTGCCTTTAGAGGTATACGTGTAATTGGGAGTCCCCTGGTATCTGCTCCAATTCAGGCATTGACAAGCCCGACTGAAGTTTTCTACAATTCTTTAAACCCATAGGATCAAATTACATGAAAATACCCGTAAAACGGACTGCTTCAATTTTCCCCCGTTTTCCTTGTATAGCTGCCTTAAGAGGTATACATAACAAAAGGTCCCCTAGTATCTGCTCCGATTCAGGCCGAGACATCTATATATGAAGTTTTCTAAAATTTTATAAACCCATAGGGTAAAATTACGTGAAAATACCAACCAAATGGTCCGCTAGAATTTTTCCCCGTTTTCCTTGTGTAGCTACCTTTAGAGGTATACGTGTAACTGGGGGTCCCCTGGTATCTGCTCCAATTCAGGCCCTAACAACCCCAAATGAAGTTTTCTACAATTCTTTAAACCATAGTGTCAAATTACATGAAAATACCCGTAAAATGGACTCCTTCAATTTTTCCCCGTTTTCCTTGCATAGCTTCCTTAAGAGGTATACGTAACAAGGGGTCCCCGGGTATCTGCTCCGATTCAGGCCCAGACAGCCACATATGAAGTTTTCTACAGTTCTATAAATCCATAGGGTAAAATTACGTGAAAATACGAACAAAACGGCCCACTTCAATATTTCCCCATTTTCCTTGTATAGCTGCCTTTAGAGGTATACGTGTAACTGGGGGTCCCCTAGTATATGCTCCAATTCAGGCCTTGACAACCCCGACTGAAGTTTTATACAATTCTTTAAACCCATAGGGACAAATTACATGCAAATACCCGTAAAACGGACTTCTTCAATTTTCCCCCGTTTTCCTTGTATAGCTGCCTTAAGAGGTATACGTAACAAGGGGTCCCCTGGCATCTGCTCCGATTCAGGCCCAGACAGTCACATATGAAGTTTTCTAAAATTCTATAAATCGGTAAAATTACGTGAAAATACCAACAAAACGGCCCGCTTCAATTTTTCCCCGTTTTCCTTGTGTAGCTGCCTTTAGATGTAAACGTGTAACTGGGGGTCCCCTGGTATCTGCTCCAATTCAGGCCCTGACAACCCCGACTGAAGTTTTCTACAATTCTTTAAACCCATAGGGTCAAATTACATGCAAATACCCGTAAAACGGACTGTTTCAATTTTCCCCCGTTTTCCTTGTCTAGCTGCCTTAAGAGGTATACGTAACAAGGGGTCCCATGGTATCTGCTCTGATTCAGGCCCAGAAACCCACATATGAAGTTTTCTAAAATTCTATAAATCGGTAAAATTACATGAAAATACCAACAAAACGGTCCGCTTCAATTTTTCCCCGTTTTCCTTGTGTAGCTTCCTTTAGAGGTATACGTGTAACTGGGGTCCCCTGGTATCTGCTCCAATTCAGGCCCTGACAACACCCAATGAAAATTTCTACAATTCTTTAAACCATAGTGTCAAATTACATGAAAATACCCGTAAAACGGACTGCTTCAATATTTCCCCGTTTTCCTTGTATAGCTGCCTTAAGAGGTATACGTAACTAGGGGTCCCCTGGTATCTGCTCCGATTCAGGTCCAGACAGCCACATATAAAGTTTTCTAAAATTCTATAAACCCATAGGGTAAAATTACGTGAAAATACCAACAAAACGGCCCGATTCAATTTTTCCCCGTTTTCCTTGTGTAGCTGGCTTTAGAGGTATACGTGTAACTGGGGGTCCCCTGGTATCTGCTCCAATTCAGGCCCTAACAACCCCAAATGAAGTTTTCTACAATTCTTTAAACCATAGTGTCAAATTACATGAAAATACCCGTAAAACGGACTCGTTCAATTTTTTCCCGTTTTCCTTGTATAGCTACCTTAAGAGGTATACGTAACAAGGGGTCCCCTGGTATCTGCTCCGATTCGGGCCCAGACAGCCACATATGAAGTTTTCTACAATTCTACAAATCCATAGGGTAAAATTACGTGAAAATACGAACAAAACGGCCCACTTCAATATTTCCCCGTTTTCCTTGTATAGCTGCCTTTAGAGGTATACGTGTAACTGGGGGTCCCCTAGTATATGCTCCAATTCAGGCCCTGACAACCCCGACTGAAGTTTTCTACAATTCTTTAAACCCATAGGGTCAAATTACATGCAAATACCCGTAAAACGGACTTCTTCAATTTTCCCCCGTTTTCCTTGTATAGCTGCCTTAAGAGGTATACGTAACAAGGGGTCCCCTGGTATCTGCTCCGATTCAGGCCCAGACAACCACATATGAAGTTTTCTAAAATTATATAAATCGGTAAAATTACGTGAAAATACCAACAAAACGGCCCGCTTCAATTTTTCCCCGTTTTCCTTGTGTAGCTGCCTTTAGATGTAAACGTGTAACTGGGGGTCCCCTGGTATCTGCTCCAATTCAGGCCCTGACAACCCCGACTGAAGTTTTATACAATTCTTTAAACCCATAGAGTCAAATTACAAGAAAATACCCGTAAAACGGACTGCTTCAATTTTCCCCCATTTTCCTTGTATAGCTGCCTTAAAAGGTATACGTAACAAGGGGTCCCCTGGTATCTGCTCCTATTCATGTCCAGACAGCCACATATGAAGTTTTCTAAAATTCTATAAACCAATGGGTAAAATTACATGAAAATACCAACAAAACGACCCGCTTCAATTTTTCCCCGTTTTCCCTGTGTAGCTGCCTTTAGAGGTATACTTGTAACTGGGGGTCCCCTGGTATCTGCTCCAATTCAGGCCCTCACAACCCCAAATGAAGTTTTCTACAATTCTTCAAACCATAGTGTCAATTACATGAAAATACCCGTAAAACGGACTGCTTCAATTTTTCCCCGTTTTCCTTGTATAGCTGCCTTTAGAGGTATACGTGTAACTGGGGGTCCCCTAGTATATGCTCCAATTCAGGCCCTGACAACCCCGACTGAAGTTTTCTACAATTCCTTAAACCCATAGGGTCAAATTACAAGAAAATACCCGTAAAACGGACTGCTTCAATTTCCCCCCATTTTCCTTGTATAGCTGCCTTAAGAGGTATACGTAACAAGGGGTCCCTTGGTATCTGCTCCGATTCAGGTCCAGACAGCCACATATGAAGTTTTCTAAAATTCTATAAACCTATAGGGTAAAATTACATGAAAATACCAACAAAATGGCCCGCTTCAATTTTTCCCCGTTTTCCTTGTGTAGCTGCCTTTAGAGGTATACGTGTAACTGGGGGTCCCCTGGTATCTGCTCCAATTCAGGCCCTGACAACCCCCAATGAAAATTTCTACAATTCTTTAAACCATAGTGTCAAATTACATGAAAATACCCGAAAAACGGATGGCTTCAATATTTCCCCGTTTTCCTTGTATAGCTTCCTTAAGAGGTATACGTAACTAGGGGTCCCCTGGTATCTGCTCCGATTCAGGTCCGGACAGCCACATATGAAGTTTTCTAAAATTCTACAAACCCATAGGGTAAAATTACGTGAAAATACCAACAAAACGGCCCGATTCAATTTTTCCCCGTTTTCCTTGTGTAGCTGGCTTTAGAGGTATACGTTTAACTGGGGGTCCCCTGGTATCTGCTCCAATTCAGGCCCTGACAACCCCAAATGAAGATTTCTACAATTCTTTAAACCATAGTGTCAAATTACATGAAAATACTCGTAAAACGGACTACTTCAATATTTCCCCGTTTTCCTTGTATAGCTGCCTTAAGATGTATACGTAACAAGGGGTCCCCTGGTATCTGCTCCGATTCAGGCCCAGGCAGCCACATATGAAGTTTTTTACAGTTCTATAAACCTATAGGGTAACATTACGTGATAATATGAAGAAAACGGCCCACTTCAATATTTCCCCGTTTTCCTTGTATAGCTTCCTTTAGAGGAATACGTGTAACTGGGGGTCCCTTAGTATCTGCTCCAATTCAGGCGCTAACAACCCCAAATGAAGTTTTCTACAATTCTTTAAACCCATAGGGTCAAATTACATGAAAATACCCGTAAAACAGGCTGCTTCAATTTTTCCCCGTTTTCCATGTATAGCTGCCTTAAGAGGTGTACGTAACAAGGGGTCCCCTAGTATCTGCTCCGATTCAAGCCCAGACAGCCACATATGAAGTTTTCTACAATTCTATAAACCCATAGGGTAAAATTACGTGTAAATACCCACAAAACGGCCTGCTTCAATTTTTCGCCGTTTTCCTTGGATGGCTTCCTTTAGAGCTATATGTAACCGGGGGTCCCCTTGGTATCTGCCCAATTCGGATTCAGGACCGGACATCCACAAATGAAGTTTTCTACAATTTTGTAAACTCTTAGGGTAAAATTACGTGAAAATACGAACAAAACGACCCACTTCAATATTTACCTATTTTCCTTGTATAGCTGCCTTTAGAGGTATACGTGTAACTGGGAGTCCCCTGGTATCTGCTCCAATTCTGGCCCTAACAAGCCCGACTGAAGTTTTCTACAATTATTTAAACCCATAGGATCAAATTACATGAAAATACCCGTAAAACGGACTGCTTCAATTTTCCCCCGTTTTCCTTGTATAGCTGCCTTAAGAGGTATACATAACAAGAGGTCCCCTAGTATCTGCTCCGATTCAGGCCCAGACAGCTGTATATGAAGTTTTCTCAAATTTTATAAACCCATATGGTAAAATTACGTGAAAATACCAACCAAACGGTCCGCTTCAATTTTTCCCCGTTTTCCTTGTGTAGCTGCCTTTAGAGGTATACGTGTAACTGGGGGTCCCATGGTTTCTGCTCCAATTCAGGCCCTAACAACCCCAAATGAAGTTTTCTACAATTCTTTAAACCATAGTGTCAAATTACATGAAAATACCCGTAAAACGGACTGTTTCAATTTTTCCCCGTTTTCCTTGTATAGCTGCCTATAGAGGTATACGTGTAACAGGGGGTCCCCTAGTATATGCTCCAATTCAGGCCCTGACAACCCCGACTGAAGTTTTCTACAATTCTTTAAACCCATAATCGGGTCAAATTACCAGAAAATACCCGTAAAACGGACTGCTTCAATTTTCCCCTGTTTTCCTTATATAGCTGCCTTAAGAGGTATACGTAACAAGGGGTCCCCTGGTATCTGCTCCGATTCAGGTCCAGACAGCCACATATGAAGTTTTCTAAAATTCTATAAACCCATAGGGTAAAATTACGTGAAAATACCAACAAAACGACCCGATTCAATTTTTCCCCGTTTTCCTTGTGTAGCTGGCTTTAGAGGTATACGTGTAACTGGGGGTCCCCTGGTATCTCCTCCAATTCAGGCCTTGACAACCCCAAATGAAGATTTCTACAATTCTTTAAACCATAGTGTCAAATTACATGAAAATACCCGTAAAACGGACAGCTTCAATATTTCCCCGTTTTCCTTGTATAGCTGCCTTAAGATGTATACGTAACAAGGGGTCCCCTGGTATCTGCTCCGATTCAGGCCCAGACAGCCACATGAAGTTTTCTACAGTTCTATAAACCCATTGGGTAAAATTACGTGATAATATGAAGAAAATGGCCCACTTCAATATTTCCCCGTTTTCCTTGTATAACTGCCTTTAGAGGTATACGTGTAATTGGGGGTTCCTTAGTATCTGCTCCAATTCAGACCCTGACAACCCCAAATGAAGTTTTCTACAATTCTTTAAACCCATAGGGTCAAATTACATGAAAATACCCGTAAAACAGACTGCTTCAATTTTTCCCCATTTTCTATGTATAGCTGCCTTAAGAGGTGTATGTAACAAGGGGTCCCCTAGTATCTGTTCAGATTCAGGCCCAAATAGACACATATGAAGTTTTCTAAAATTCTATAAACCCATAGGGTAAAATTACGTGTAAATACCCACAAAACGGCATGCTTCAATTTTTCGACGTTTTACTTGGATGGCTTCCTTTAGAGGTATATGTAACCGGGGGTCCCCTGGTATCTGCCCAAGTCAGATTCAGGACCGGACATCCACAAATGAAGTTTTCTACAATTTTGTAAACCCATAGGGTAAAATTACGTGAAAATATGAACAAAACGGCCCACTTCAATATTTCCCTGTTTTATTTGTATAGCTGCCTTTAGAGGTATACGTGTAATTGGGAGTCCCCTGGTATCTGCTCCAATTCAGGCATTGACAAGCCCGACTGAAGTTTTCTACAATTCTTTAAACCCATAGGATCAAATTACATGAAAATACCCGTAAAACGGACTGCTTCAATTTTCCCCCGTTTTCCTTGTATAGCTGCCTTAAGAGGTATACATAACAAAAGGTCCCCTAGTATATGCTCCGATTCAGGCCGAGACAGCTATATATGAAGTTTTCTAAAATTTTATAAACCCATAGGGTAAAATTACGTGAAAATACCAACCAAATGGTCCGCTAGAATTTTTCCCCGTTTTCCTTGTGTAGCTACCTTTAGAGGTATACGTGTAACTGGGGGTCCCCTGGTATCTGCTCCAATTCAGGCCCTAACAACCCCAAATGAAGTTTTCTACAATTCTTTAAACCATAGTGTCAAATTACATGAAAATACCCGTAAAATGGACTCCTTCAATTTTTCCCCGTTTTCCTTGCATAGCTTCCTTAAGAGGTATACGTAACAAGGGGTCCCCGGGTATCTGCTCCGATTCAGGCCCAGACAGCCACATATGAAGTTTTCTACAGTTCTATAAATCCATAGGGTAAAATTACGTGAAAATACGAACAAAACGGCCCACTTCAATATTTCCCCATTTTCCTTGTATAGCTGCCTTTAGAGGTATACGTGTAACTGGGGGTCCCCTAGTATATGCTCCAATTCAGGCCTTGACAACCCCGACTGAAGTTTTATACAATTCTTTAAACCCATAGGGACAAATTACATGCAAATACCCGTAAAACGGACTTCTTCAATTTTCCCCCGTTTTCCTTGTATAGCTGCCTTAAGAGGTATACGTAACAAGGGGTCCCCTGGCATCTGCTCCGATTCAGGCCCAGACAGCCACATATGAAGTTTTCTAAAATTCTATAAATCGGTAAAATTACGTGAAAATACCAACAAAACGGCCCGCTTCAATTTTTCCCCGTTTTCCTTGTGTAGCTGCCTTTAGATGTAAACGTGTAACTGGGGGTCCCCTGGTATCTGCTCCAATTCAGGCCCTGACAACCCCGACTGAAGTTTTCTACAATTCTTTAAACCCATAGGGTCAAATTACATGCAAATACCCGTAAAACGGACTGTTTCAATTTTCCCCCGTTTTCCTTGTCTAGCTGCCTTAAGAGGTATACGTAACAAGGGGTCCCATGGTATCTGCTCTGATTCAGGCCCAGAAACCCACATATGAAGTTTTCTAAAATTCTATAAATCGGTAAAATTACATGAAAATACCAACAAAACGGTCCGCTTCAATTTTTCCCCGTTTTCCTTGTGTAGCTTCCTTTAGAGGTATACGTGTAACTGGGGTCCCCTGGTATCTGCTCCAATTCAGGCCCTGACAACACCCAATGAAAATTTCTACAATTCTTTAAACCATAGTGTCAAATTACATGAAAATACCCGTAAAACGGACTGCTTCAATATTTCCCCGTTTTCCTTGTATAGCTGCCTTAAGAGGTATACGTAACTAGGGGTCCCCTGGTATCTGCTCCGATTCAGGTCCAGACAGCCACATATGAAGTTTTCTAAAATTCTATAAACCCATAGGGTAAAATTACGTGAAAATACCAACAAAACGGCCCGATTCAATTTTTCCCCGTTTTCCTTGTGTAGCTGGCTTTAGAGGTATACGTGTAACTGGGGGTCCCCTGGTATCTGCTCCAATTCAGGCCCTAACAACCCCAAATGAAGTTTTCTACAATTCTTTAAACCATAGTGTCAAATTACATGAAAATACCCGTAAAACGGACTCGTTCAATTTTTTCCCGTTTTCCTTGTATAGCTACCTTAAGAGGTATACGTAACAAGGGGTCCCCTGGTATCTGCTCCGATTCGGGCCCAGACAGCCACATATGAAGTTTTCTACAATTCTACAAATCCATAGGGTAAAATTACGTGAAAATACGAACAAAACGGCCCACTTCAATATTTCCCCGTTTTCCTTGTATAGCTTCCTTTAGAGGTATACGTGTAACTGGGGGTCCCCTAGTATATGCTCCAATTCAGGCCCTGACAACCCCGACTGAAGTTTTCTACAATTCTTTAAACCCATAGGGTCAAATTACATGCAAATACCCGTAAAACGGACTTCTTCAATTTTCCCCCGTTTTCCTTGTATAGCTGCCTTAAGAGGTATACGTAACAAGGGGTCCCCTGGTATCTGCTCCGATTCAGGCCCAGACAACCACATATGAAGTTTTCTAAAATTATATAAATCGGTAAAATTACGTGAAAATACCAACAAAACGGCCCGCTTCAATTTTTCCCCGTTTTCCTTGTGTAGCTGCCTTTAGATGTAAACGTGTAACTGGGGGTCCCCTGGTATCTGCTCCAATTCAGGCCCTGACAACCCCGACTGAAGTTTTATACAATTCTTTAAACCCATAGAGTCAAATTACAAGAAAATACCCGTAAAACGGACTGCTTCAATTTTCCCCCATTTTCCTTGTATAGCTGCCTTAAAAGGTATACGTAACAAGGGGTCCCCTGGTATCTGCTCCTATTCATGTCCAGACAGCCACATATGAAGTTTTCTAAAATTCTATAAACCAATGGGTAAAATTACATGAAAATACCAACAAAACGACCCGCTTCAATTTTTCCCCGTTTTCCCTGTGTAGCTGCCTTTAGAGGTATACTTGTAACTGGGGGTCCCCTGGTATCTGCTCCAATTCAGGCCCTGACAACCCCAAATGAAAATTTCTACACCATAGTGTCAAATTACATGAAAATACCCGTAAAATGGACTGCTTCAATATTTCCCCGTTTTCCTTGTATAGCTGCCTTAAGAGGTATAAGTAACAAGGGGTCCCCTGGTATCTGCTCCGATTCAGGCCCAGACAGCCACAAATGAAGTTTTCTACAATTCTGTAAACTCATAGGGTAAAATTACGTGAAAATACGAACAAAACGGCCCACTTCAATATTTCCCTGTTTTCCTTGTATAGCTGCCTTTAGAGGTATACGTGTAACTGGGAGTCCCCTGGTATCTACTCCAATTCAGGCCTTGACAAGCCCGGCTGAAGTTTTCTACAATTCTGTAAACCCATAGGATCAAATTACATGAAAATACCCGTAAAACGGACTGCTTCAATTTTCCCCCGTTTTCCTTGTATAGCTGCCTTAAGAGGTATACATAACAAGGGGTGCCCTAGTATCTGCTCCGATTCAGGCTTAGACAGCTATATATGAAGTTTTCTAATTTTTATAAACCCATAGGGTAAAATTACGTGAAAATACCAACCAAACGGTCCGCTTCAATTTTTCATCATTTTCCTTGTGTAGCTGCCTTTAGAGGTATACGTGTAACTGGGGGTCCCATGGTATCTGCTCAAATTCAGGCCCTGACCACCCCAAATGAAATTTTCTACAATTCTTTAAACCATAGTGTCAAATTACATGAAAATACCCGTAAAACGGACTTCTTCAATTTTTCCCCGTTTTCCTTGTATAGCAACCTTAAGAGGTATACCTAACAAGGGTCCCCTAGTATCTGCTCCGATTCAGGCCCAGACATCCACATATGAAGTTTTCTACAATTCTATAAATCCATAGGGTAAAATTACGTGAAAATACGAACAAAACGGCCCACTTCAATATTTCCCCGTTTTCCTTGTATAGCTGCCTTTAGAGGTATACGTGTAACCGGGGGTCCCCTGGTATCTGCTCCAATTCAGGCCCTGACAACCCCGACTGAAGTTTTCTACAATTCTTTAAACCCATAGGGTCAAATTACATGAAAATACCCGTAAAACGTACTACTTCAATTTTCCCCCGATTTCCTTGTATAGCTGCCTTAAGAGGTATATGTAACAAGGGGTCTCCTGGTATCTGCTCCGATTCAGGCCCAGACAGCCACATATGAAGTTTTCTAAAATTCTATAAATCGGTAAAATTACGTGAAAATACCAACAAAACGGCCCGCTTCAATTTTCCCCCGTTTTCTTTGTGTAGCTGCCTTTAGAGGTATACGTGTAACTGGGGGTGCCCTGGTATCTGCTCCAATTCAGGCCCTGACAACCCCGACTGAAGTTTTCTACAATTCTTTAAACCCATATGGTCAAATTACAAGAAAATACCCGTAAAACGGACTGCTTCAATGTAATAACCCCAAATTTTGGACTTAGTTAAATTTTTATTTTTTTTTATTATTTTTTTTGATGAATAGTAAATTTCTGAACCGAAAAAGATTTTCAGACCACCCTATGTACGGGACGGTATAATGAACTTTCGAAGTCGTATTAGTGATCTACGATGTAAATGAGGGAATGCAAAAGCTGTCAGAATTAGAAAAATAGCATTTCTGTTTTCTCCGAAATTTCACCAATAACGGACGGATTAATCATTATTTGAAAATATTGGAGGATTCAATTATCAATTCCATGGATATGGATTTAATAAAAGAATTAGTGATATCAAGAACGTTTACGGTAAACTACTTCGATAGAACACTTAAGAAACCCTGCGAACATTCTACTAGATTAAGCGGTGACGGAACAACGCGACACTTACCGGATTAAATATAGACATGGAAGTAACATGTAACGAGATTAATCCAAGGAATGCAACAATTGGATCATCCGTGTGAAAGGGAACAAACCAGTAAAGCTACTTTATCTCCAAACTCCCCAAAGCTTGACATGTGTCTTGATGATGAGGCTTATTGCAATGACTCACCATTTAAACTACAAAATATCACATTTTCTATCAAATCAACCAAGGCAAGAAAAAGCAAGAAAACTCTCCCCACCCCATTTCTTCAACAATCTGCCCAGCATGACCAAGGGAGGAGAAAAATTTCATAACTTGAGTTATTCTCATCCTTAAATCACCAAATTTTAACCATAGCTTCTCCACTCCATGGGTAACATTCGTTCAAAATGTCATGGTCAACAAAGCAGTGTAGCCTAGCCAAATCTCTTCCCCGAGTTGGAGAACCCAATCTGTCCAGTTTCTGTCCAGCGGAAAGATGGGGCTCAAAACCCTAGCTAGGAAGCTTCAAATTTGATGATCTATAACTCAACAGAACTAATATGAAGAGCACAAGGTCTGGTAAAAACTTTAGCACCAAACTCTTATTTTTCGATTTGTTATGGATTTTACAAGATGAGGATGAATAGTAACTTTTCATGATTCTTGATTTTGTTTCTTAAGGATTAAGCTTGTTAAGGTTTGTTCAAAGCTCAAGGAAGGATTATAAACTATTGGTAGTGTATATGAATCATCAAGGAAGGTATAAACTCTTGAAACCCTTAGTTATAAATTGATTTATATGGTTAGTTTTAAGTACAGTTTAGTTAGTTTGATTATAAGGATGAATGGTTGATTTTGATGAAAGTATGGTGTGGTTTTGATGGTGAATAAGTAGATGTTGGTTTTGACTATGGTTGATGATGTTTATGGATTAGTCATGATGTTGAAGAAATGAGTTTGTTGATTGGTTGGTTGATTATGTAAAGATGATGATTTAAACTTTGGAATCACTAAAACATAGCTGTTGTAATGCCCGATTTTCCTTAACCTTGTTTTGCTTGTGATATTCGAACCTAGTAAATTCTGCCCAAGATCACCACGGCCCATGTTTGTGTAGGCCTTAGTTCAAGGTTCGTTTTGGTGTGAAGATCATGTGAATACGATTTACGGTTTAGGAGAAACATGTGTTTTAGTGTAAGACGTTCGTAAAACCAAACCGTGCCACTTAGTCAACTTTGAGGCTATGATCGAACCACTTAGAGGTCATAATAAAATGTGAAACTTTGTGATAGCATGCTAGGTATGTTGAGGAAGACCCTCGAATAGATTTCGTGCTAAAAGGATTAAATCTCAACTTTATAAAAATGCGTGAGCGAGCATGCTCGAGTAGAAGTTCTTAAGGAGTTAACTTGAAAATGGACTTTGTACTTGAGATAGTATATACTTAGTATGGTGAAAGCGTTTAAGTTATTAATCTTGAACCTTGTGTTGATTCTAGATTAATGGACCAACCTGAGACTTATTGCTACTTCGGGATTTCCAGGCAAGTTTTCTCATTCCCTGCTATGTTTTAAAGTAAAATATTCTGATGATGCATATAGTATTATGCATGCTTTCAAACCTCACATCGTATATAGATGTGATGGTATTAAAAATAATGAGAGGTAATATATGCATATGATGGATGCAAGTTTCTAAATCTATACTTTGAAGTATTGACTATATAATACTGCTTTTGCCATGTATAAAATTTGACTGTTTTGCGATATATCTTATTTCTTGTTGAAATAGATTTGACCTCTGGATTATATAAAATCTTTTGAGTTAAGTAGTTATGAACCGATTTACCTAGTAGCTCTAAATATAAGAGCATATTCATTGTTTTCGACTCTAAATTGGGAGTCGGTATTTTGAGATATGTAGATAGCCGTGGAAACCCGGAAGGATTCCATCGGCAGAATACTATGTATTTTGAGGATTGTTATTTGAGTATGATATTATTCGAGGAATGATATTTGCTTACTATATCTTTCAAGGAATGTTATTTGAGTATTATCTCAGTCGAGAAATACTATTTGAATACTATTTCAGTTATATATGCTAATGGAAGGCATAACTATTTTCGAATGTATATTGTGATACTTGCTTTATGATTTGATTATGGGCTTCGAAGCTAGATATGAGATATTAGTTAGAAGCCAGGTTTTTATAAATGCCCTAGGTAAAGGGCGTATGATTTTATTCTTTAAACCAAAAGCAATTTTTTTTTTGTATATGTTAAAGTTATTTTTCCGATAAAGATATCGGATAACTGTTATTTGAGGTTTATTTATTTAATGAATATTATTTTTGAATATTCATTTAATCCTTATTTATGTAATGAATATTCATTTAATCCTTGTTTATTTAATGAATATTATTTTGAATATTCATTTAAGGTTTATTTATTTAATAAATATTATTTTTGAATATTCATTTGAGGTTTATTTATTTAATGAATATTAATTTGAATATTCATTTAATCCTTATTTATTTAATGAATATTATTATTTTTGAATATTCATTTAATCATTATTTACTTAATGAATATTATTTTCGAATCTTCGTTTAAGGTTTACTTATTTAATAAATATTATTCGATTATTTATTAAATATTTTTAACACGTTTTAAAAATGAGAAATGTTATTTAAAGTTTATCCTCGACCTTCAATAATTACGAAGGATACTCTAAGCTGTATTATTTTAAATCAAAAAGAGGTTCCCAAAACACTGTTTTTCCATTTAAATCTATCTTTTAAGAGGATTTAAATGCTCGCTCAACTATCAAAAATATGGGAAACCTGATTTAAGTGACTGCTACTCATTTTAAACTCTCAACTCAAAACTGTCAGGGGACAGATATTTTCTTGGAGCAATTTAATTGCTGCAAGTCAAATGTTGTGTTACCACCTCAACGATCGAGGGTTAAATTGATGGAACAAGTCGATATCCATTAACAAGCAATCGCTTGGGAAATATTGGAGAATCTTCCTTTCCAACCTAGATATAACTACTGAGTGGAGTCGTATCAACAAGTATTACACTTGGGGAAAGGAGGACGATCTTACGTTTCAGAGTCATGGATTTCATCCGAACTAGGAGCAAGTGTAAGAGGTCGAGTCGCGCCGATCCATCATTTTTATTGCCCCAAATGGGCCGGGGAGATCCAGAAAGGCGGTAGACAATGTCAGGTTGTCGTGTTCTTCCATCTACATGTAGAAAACCCTTTTTAGTTGTACAACCTGCTACTGATCATAGTAAGGTTGGACAACTGGCGCGGAGATTACTCCATTATTAGTTCATCATCTAACTTGGATAATTTTGGAACATGTATTGAAAGGGACTAAAGGGTAGCCCCCTTAGTACAAGTTTACCGATCATGTTGGCAGAGGGTCGAATAGTGTTTAACAAAATGAAGTTACAATAAATCCTTGCAACTTCATCTTTTATTTTATGAGTTATGACTCTGATAAAACCTTACTCAGATTATATATGCATAAGTGGATTTTGGGTTACGGAAACCTTATATTGAATTTTCCTCATAACTTCATCTTTTATATTATGCTAGTATTTTATCCGTTTAATGCGTAGCATGTGGTTATAAAGATATTGAACTGTATGGTATTTTGAATCAATAAATAGGCTTTAATCCTCGATTCTAATGTTAACCTCTATTTTAAAAAGATATGTCTTGAGTCTTGGTTTACCATACTGATACCAATGATTTCCTAAAGGATTTACGAAGAGTATATGAGTATGATTATAAGTCATACGGTATTTTAAACAGTATACTATTTTGGGGTTAGACCCTAGTAGTGATAAAAGCTTTGATCCCATACGAATTATCTCCCTAAAAGGTTTAAAGATTTAAACTGGGATAGATTTCTTGCTGAGCACTATTAGCTCATTCTTGATTTATTAAATCTTTCAGCCTGAGGAAAACATTGCCGAATCCACCTCATGTTATGAGAGCAAGGGAATGGAGAGACCACCCTGAAGTTAGTTGATGCAGGATGGATACTGTCGGTGTGAGCAGAATAGTTGCAGCTTGAATTAGTAAGAATTATTTTGAGTGGGTTTGTATTACTAAACCTTGTATAGAATTGTGAGGTCTATTATTGTAACTTCAGGTAGAGGTTGTAAATAATAGATGAGATCCTGGATAGTACATTTGGGTTGTAATAACAAATGTTGATTATTGTTGCTCATTTCCAAGGCTATAACTTGTGTGTGTGCGCATAAGTGATTGGGGTCTTTGGAAGTTGTATTATGAGAATGTTGTAAGTAATGAAGGTATTGTATCATTGATGGAGCGTGACAACCCAGATTCCTGACCCCGGATCTGGGGGTGTTATAGAAATGGTATCAGAGAGTTAAGTTATAAACTTGGATATGAGAGTGTTAAGAGTTATATCGAAGTAAGAGAATGACGAGAGGACTCATATAGAGTTCGTTAAGTGGACTACCGGAAGTAGTGCCACTAAGGATGTTAAGATTAAAGAGTTTAGCTGAGGACTTATCGGAGGACCGATAGGACCATTGAAGATCATCATAGTGATGAGAAGGACGTTTAGAATTACACGGATTATCAAAAACATTAAGATAAGACGCGAAGCAGAGTCTCGGTTGCAGTTGGGGTAAGGTCGGAATGGCCAATACCATTGGATAACTTGACTTAGTAAGAACCTAAGTGTTTGAAGTTCATCGTAGTTCGCCACGAGAAGGCAGCACATGTGAAGATTGAGACGTTTACAGTCCTTTACGCGATCTGAATTATTAAATTACGTGAGTTAGGGCATTATCGTGTGTATGAGGTCCAAGCCTTGAGAACAACGATTCCACAAGAGTTGGTGTCCTTCCGTCGATGGGTATTTTGTTACCTAAAAAGGAGACTGTTGCGTACGTATAGTACCAGAACGTTATCGTGAGACGAACGTGCTAAATCGCATCGCGAGTACATTTCGTACGATAGGCCATGGTGGCTCAACTCAGAAATCAAAGATATGAAGAATGAATAGCGTGATTCTGATAAAGACACGTATGGTTGCGACGAGCAATGCGACAATCTCAGGACCTACGAGGGACGAGACCTATGGTGGCCTGGGGTTGGATTCCTTTGATACGACTAGTGTTAAGAAATTACATATACGTTAATCGACCTTCATCTTTTGAGGATGTGTTGATGCAGCCGTAGGAGGCCCAATCTCTGAACAATTATCGGGGAATGGCGAATATGTTTCGAACTCCCGACCTATTTAAGGACTTGTACGATTTTGAGGTACCGTTGGTTAGTACCATAAGTCATAAAGGCAGAAAGATAAGATCATCCTCGTACGGGTGATGTTAGAAATTATGATGACCATTGACTTTTTGGTATCTACTTGCTGGTACACTCCTCAATCTAAAAACTGTTCCTGCCTATGTTACCTTGAATAATTCATGTCAGGTAACCCTTCTAGTTTCCTACTTCAACTTGGGATGCAACCAACGACTGTTATATTCAGTTTATTCATTTTCTTTCCTCCACTCATTACCTTAAGGGTTAAATACGCAGAATTTAGTTACCATTACTCACCAGAGCGTTTTGTTCATGTTCCAGGACGACCTGAAAAGGGAACCATTATTCATCTATCCTTCCAGGTATATAATTTATTTCGTATTCTTTCAATTATCTAAGGAATGTTCAATTAATGCTTCCTTAATTATTTGATGAGTATTCTTTAACGATTATCTTGAAAAGCGATTTCTCTTTTCATACTTGGACTCCTCGAGTTCATAAATATCAAACTGTTTATTTAAAACATGGATGATATATATTTCAGAGATTACTCGAGAATTCTTTTCTCCTAGTAAGGAGAGATTTGCACATCAGACGTTGAAATCGTAGAAAGGATATCAATTTCATATTGATATTCCGAATTCAATTCTATTGGAAAATTTGATAAAGTTTATGTACGGAGACACCTTTGGGTGGACCGTTTCACTGATGAGAAATGTTTGGTGGGAGGTTATCGATTGTTCCGATACCAAGAATTTCCTATCCATACCATATATTCTATTCAAAGGTTATAATTACCTTGTTTGTCCCAAACTTATTTATCCTTCTTTTTCAATTCATTATCCGAGTAGTCAAAATTTTGTTTTCTTTCTTTCTTCGGATACGATGTCGAGATTTTGTACTAGTAGATTGAAAATGGCTAATTGTATCTGCCATTATGAGTGACTAGTTAATTGTTCTAACTAGTTGAAATTTTAATGATATGATGAAAATCTAGCTAATCATCCTAGCTAGATGTTGCGTCCTAAACTAATCGAACTAGCAAATTTTGTTCAGCTAGTTGTCAATGTTTATTGAAATGAACTAGTTATTGTATCACTAAGTTCAACTTTCGGTCAAATTTATATAAGTGAATTCACGATGCATTTGTATGCAGTGAAGTATGGTGGGAAGATTTTCAAACGATAATTTGATTGAGACCTAACCAGGTTGCCCCCTCAGCGAGAATTTTTACAAAGTTTTTTTTTATATATAAAGCATTCTGTTGCTTGAAGTATTCTTGGTACCATGCAAGTATTTTATTTAGTATTTGGAAAAAGGAGAGTGTTGAAGCTGAGAGCCAAGATAAATGAGTACGACAATTATGAATCGAAGTTTACGGAAATTGCCAAGGTTTGTTTCGCATGATGCGAATTCAGAATAACGAAGCGTTCGAAACGACTGATTATGTTACCTTGGTTAATGAAACGACTGTAATAGAAATGGAAGCAAAGTGGACGAGAAAGAAATGGGCATAAAGAAAATAGAGTATGAAACATGAATAGATTGAGAAAGAAAGACAGTAAGAATTCAGATTGTCGGATGAGGAAGCGTTTGACCTCCAAGAAGATGAAACTTGTTTAGCGACTGTGATGGATACGAAACGGGAAGTACCTAGTGTACAGAATATCCCCGTGGTTAACGAATTCGAGGATGTATTTCCAGAAGATCTTCTGGGGTTACCACCCGATAGAGAAATAAAGTCTGGTATAGAATTAGATCCAAGAACGACGCCAGTTTCGAAGGCCCCGTACCGACTAGCTCCAGTCAAGATGGAGAAATTAGTCGCTCAATTGTAGGAATGATAAGACCAAGTGCGTCACCGTGGGATGCACCCGTGTAATTTGTGAAGAAAAAGGATGACAGCATGAGGCTGTGCATAGAGTATCGAGAGCTAAATAGGCTAATTGTTAAGAATGAACACCCCTGCCAAGGATCGGTGATTTGATCGATTGGCTGCATGATGCAGTTAAATTCTCGAATATTGATTAAGAACTGGATACCGCCAATTGAATATTAAGCCTGAGAACGTACCCAAGACTGCGTTTCGCACCAAGTATGGACACTACGAGTTTTTAGTAATGTCGTTTGGGCTGACGAATGCCCTTGCAGCTTTCATGGACGTGCTGAATCGACTTTTCAAGAAGTATTTGGATAAGTATGTCATAATGACATCGGCAATATTTAGGTTTACCTCAAAGACCGAGGGAGAACATGCAGAACATTTGAGGATCGTGTTAGAAACACTGAGGAGAGAAAAGTTATATGCCAAGTTCTCAAAGTGCGAGTTTTGGCTAAAGGAAGTACAATTTTAGGACATGTGGTCAACAGTAAAGGAGTACTGGTTGATCCTGCAAAGATAGGAGACGTTTCAAACTAGGAAAGACCAACCACACCAACCGAGGTGAGTAATTTTGTGGATTTAGTCGGATATTACCGAAGATGTGTACAAGATTTTGCTAAGATAGCAGCCCCAATGACCAGACTTACTCGAAAGACTGAAAAAGTTGAATGGATCGAGAAATGTGAGGAAATTCCCAGGAATCATAAAGTGTATTTTACCAAGTTGGGATTCCAAATGTTCAAGAAATGAAAGATGCTAAATCTTCGGAATGACTAATAAGAAGAACTGAAAGGATGAAGTTTGAAGTCACGAGAACGTAAAGGATTATTTAAAGGCCCTGAATGAGCCGGAATGAATTGAGGAATAAAGATCTGTCATAAAGAGACAACTACACCGAGAATACAAAAAGGTAAGGAAAGTTAAGGAAATGTTATAAGTGGTCGGATAAATAAAGGGATTTATCGATTGGTAAACAAATATTGGATATGTCAGAAAATGAAGGCAGAACAAAGACCTAGTTGACTATCACAGTTAATAGAGATTCCTGGTTAGGATTGTAATTTTACTATAATGGATTCTGTGATAGGATCAACAAGAATCAAGTCGGACTCTGACGTCAATTGAGCTATAATTGATGGATCAAAGGAGTCTACTCATATTCTGTTATCAGCAAGAGATCGTTAACCGAAGAGTTACGAAAGAGATAGTTGGGTGACGTGGAGTTCCAGTCACCATCGTGTCAGATAAGAACCAATGATTGAACTCCCGATTCGGGAGGAGTTTTCCAAACATGTTTGGCAACGAGATTGAGTGCGAGTACTACTTAGGATCCGCAGACCGACGGACCGACCAAAAGAAACATTTCAGAGAACCGAAGTTACGGTAAGTGTTGTACCGCCGATTGCAAGAATAATCGAATGTTGATAGAAAATGGGTGTATATGAGCATAGCCAGAATTGGCTTATATAAAGCGTCCGGTAGATATCACAGACCGGAATGAGTAAGAGTTGTAATG